>CM057342.1:587767399-590167399 GCA_030015575.1 Agapanthus africanus | reverse complement strand
ACTGATATAGGTAAATGTCATAGACATAATATCAAAAGGTATATCTCACTCTATGAAAATAGACGTACAGATATATCAATTTGAAATTGGTGCACAACAGCGGATATTCATAACCAAATATTTGCCGACCGGCAAACAACCCAGGTGACTTCCTCAAATATCACCGATTACAACGAATCCCGATATAATGAGGATGATCACCCAATTCCCAATAACCTACTCCCACTCAGCATCTGTAAAACCATACAGATGTGAGAATCATACCTGGTAAATACATACCCTGGAGCAAGTGTCCAATCGGGAAATCAGTTTTTCTTTTAACAGTACACAGTTGAACTGAAACATTGAAATGTTTCGATGGGGTATTCTGGTATTCCTAGTAATGCCTCTACCATTATCCAGATTCACAACTATAACCGTATAATTCTTTGCCACCTGTCCAAATCCCTTTATATGTCTTTAGTCATTACCGTCTGCACACCCCTTTATGCCAATTGGTTTTCTTCCTTCCCTACCGTTCGGCACCAGCCTATGGTTTGGAAGAAGACTATCCAATAAGCATAAAGGGTGTACTGTCCTAATCCTAGGAGCACTCGCAATGCGAGAGAAGGTGAAGATAAAAGACACCTGAATGTACTTTATTCCTATTTCTCCTGAACCAGAATCCATCCCCGAACTGGAACAAGTTCCTTTCGAGTTCGTATATAACCATACGATGGAATATCCAATAAACTGTAGATCTTCGTAGTGATACGGAGTGTCCTGGAGAAATACAAAGGTGATTTAGGATTGGCGAAGAAATACTTGGTTTGGTCGTGAATATCAGTCGCAATTTACTTTGCCCTCCTACCAATCCCTTTCTTTGTCTGAACTTAATACCTTCTGTACACCGTTTAAGTTAACTGGTTTTCTTCATTCCCTACCGGTCGGCACCAGCCTATGGTTTGGAAGAAGACTATCCAATTTGCGTAATAGGTGTACTACTCCTAAACCAAGGAGTACTCGCAATGAGAGAAGGTGAAAAGAAAAAACAACTGAATAATCCTATCCGTTTTCTCCAGAACCAGAAACCATCCTCGAAGTCCTTCGAGTTCGTATCTAACCATACGATGGTTTTGTCCAATGGAAGTGGACGTTCGTAGTAATACGGGGTGTCCTGGAGAAAAGGGTAAAAGCAGGAGTGGCAATGAGGTCTGCAACTCTGACAATCCAAAAGCCAGTGTTAAGAAGGTTCGGTCAACTTGGTCACTGAGTCATAGTCCAGGGTCGGGTCAATGGTCGCTGCCAAAGAGAGAGAGAGAAAAGAAACACTCAGCGTGCACTCTAACCTAGATCAGAATGGTTACCAATTTATCTAATCAGGAAACCTCCCACTGTACCTCAAATTCTCCTCCAAACCTGAAAGAAGAATTAGTCGGGATCACCCGAGGAGTAAACTAACTCATCAGTGGGAATCGGGATCCAACTATCATCGCATGATAACTTGACGGAATCCACTCAAGTTACCACACTCCAGAAGGTATGCGCATGCCTGGCAAGTTTCAGTTCTTTTGAAACTCCCGATGTTTGTTTTTACCCCTAGGACCCAAGTGACCTTGACTGAGCCAACATATCAAAGGATCCTAGTCAAGTTCAACCCGTCATTATCTTGATTGCATTAGACCCACCCGCACGAGTCCTTGACTGAGCCAAAATGACCGTACAACTGTCCTAACCAATCACATATCCATGCAACAGAAAAGCACTACATAGCTACCGAACACTACGCCTCGGCTGAGCACGACATACGCAGCACGAATACTAAGTAATACTAATCTGAAATGACGGAGGGCTACGACTGGTTTTTGGCGAAAAACCTTTAACGTAATGAACTTGATATCGTTGAAGGAACTGCATAACTTTTTTATAAAATATAGTGACGAAAACCTTTACTAAAGAGGTCACTCCCGGTGAAGGGATCTCGGCTCTTTCCCCGTAGAATGGGGTGCAGGATATTCCAAATGAATACCACGATGCAAAGCAAAAGTAATCGGCTATAGTGAAGTCAATGCCCTGACGCAAACTTCTGTCCAAGGGGTCACTCCCGGTGAAGGGATCTCGGCCCTTGCCTCGTCGACTGAGGAGCAGGATATTCCAAATGAATACCACGATGCAAAACAAAAGTGAACGTCCTTGCAATAACAGCTTTTTGAAAAGTGTTCCAACAACATCAGATTAGGTTTGTTTATCTTGCATTGATCCGAATCAATGCAGTCCCATCAATTGATCACACCATAAAGAACGAAAATATACTGACGTACGTATATGCCATCCGCATTCGCCACTGGGTCCCGTCATCACCCGTTAGGTTAGCTAACTAACGGCAGAGCGGGGACTGGACTAGCGCGGATGAAAAACATATACAACATCTACTAATATATATACCAATATATAGTATTTCGCTCAAGGCGTGAATAAAAAGCAACATCACAGAAATGTACAGCATCACAGAACAATACAGATATCTGGAAACCCCGGGTTTCACAGAGCCGCTGCTGAAACCCGACGTTCCCCTGGTCGTGTGGATAGCCTGTGCAATGAAATCCTAGACCCCTACGGGCGCGGCAAGTCACCCGCCAAAACCTGAAGCGAGGCAGCCCCCTTCAGTACCGTGAATGGACCACCCAGCACTTCACGGAATCCGGTAACTTGGGCACCCCTCCTGGGTCAACCTGTACCCCCTACGAGTGCGGCGAATAGCCCGCCAATCCTGGACTGAAGCCCCCTCCGTCTCAATGCCCTGAGATGCGGGCCCGTTGCCCTCCAGAACCCGGCTATCCGTGCACTCCACCGCGGGGCAACCCTAGTACAGAAAGTAAAATATACATACACCGGGTACATCGACCGCAACCAGGTCGTGCCCCAAAAAAAAATAATACAAACAGGCAGTGACGGCAGTCCACATGTCGGACGCTCGCCCCGCAATATCAAATGTACATAATACAACAAAACAGTACTAGCATTGCATCCAGGCTATCCCCACGACCGATCCGCAACATCACAGCAAAAACATAGAACATCAACGTGAAAAGTCACGTTCGCAAATCCGTCTAACCGGGCTATAGCAGTTAGACCGGATTTACCGATCGAGTGACATTCACGATCGCAGATATAATGTAAATACTGTGAAAAATGTGTTTAAAAAATTTCCGATTGACCAAAAATTAACAAGTGGGCCCCCAATCAAAACTGTAGCATTCACAGAAAACCTGGGCCAAATTTTAATATTCCAAATACCCCATTTTCATGTAAATACCTCACTGGAAAAATTTGGTCCAGAGACCAAACTGAACCGCGGCGGAAGTGCGGCGCCAAGGCGGGTTACGCCGCGCTTCCGCGGCGGATCTACAGTAACTCATGCCCAAAATTTCCCAGATGTCTTATAATTTCCTGTACATCATTCTGAAATCACCTGAAAAATTTTTAGAGCCCGGAAAAAAACGACAGAAAACTGATGTACACAAAACGCGGTTTTTGGAATTTCGGTCGATCGGAAACGCAAACACATCAAACGAAGCTAGGTTAGGTTAATGGCGTGTCTCTGATACCATGTTGCGCCACGGCAGCGCCCCGGCCGTCTTACTCGAGGCCAAAATGCGGAATCAAAATTTTTCCTTACTCGGAAACCGGCGCTACAGCGGACAAAGAAAAAACCCGGATCGATTACCATTAACCTAACTAGCAAACAAGAGATGGGAGAAGAAGTATACCAAGAGATCCGAGTCCTCCGGTCTTCTCATCATCGCCCCGATCTCCCGCGGAAAGTGTAGTCTCCATATCGTCGCCTCCTCGCCGGAAAGGGCACCACATCGCCTTCGTCTTTTACGGGCTCCCGCCTCAATACCGAGGCAACTCGAGCATGAAGCCGGCAACTCGACATGCTCAAGATGTGCTGTAGGAAGTGTAGTAGATAATGCTAAGCTCATTTGGGGTTTGTAGTTGCCATGATGGAGGATTGGGGTTAAGAAAAATGGTGCTTTCATTTTTCTAAAACAAGAAGAAGAAGGAGATGAAGAATTCCTCACATAATCAAGATGAACTCTCTCATTCTTTTTCTTTCTCTCTTTCTTTTTCTTCCTCTCTCTCTTTTTCTTCCTCTCTCTTTTCTCATAACCATGAAAGACTTTCTTCAAGTGAGAATGAGAATGGTGGAGGAATGAATATCATAACACAAAGGGAGGTGAGTGTAGGAGCTAAAGAAAGGTGACCACATCCTAGACAAGAAAACATTCAACCATGCTTCTTCTCCTATTCACTCCATACCCTTTCTAATCAATCAATTCAAAAGCATGGAGCAAAGATATGAAAACTATCATAATCAAACAATATGCAAAGAAACCCCTCACAAAGTGTTATTTGCAAAACTGCAAATAACCCCCTCCATCGGAAAAGTCCGGCCGGGAAAGAACAAAGGAAAAACGGCCGGAACGGAATGCAAACCGGCAACTCCAGAAAACTGGTCCCGTAATAAATTACAGGAAAACCCCTATACTGTGCATACACACCCGCATCTGTATTCCGTCCGGATACAAATGCAATGAGACAAAATCTACACTGTACTAGACTAGGACCGGCTTAAGCCAAAGCCGGCTAGTAAAATCCGTTCGATCCTGATCCGTGCAATACCGCACGTATCTTATCGAACCCTGCCATATAACTATACGGCAACTAGTACAAAACTGTCCGATCCTGATCCGTGCAATACCGCACGTATCTGATCGGACCCTGCCATATCTCCATACGGCCTCTACAGCGTTTCGCCCGAAAGCTGAGTAACTGAAAGTGTGGTGGACTCTAAAGACTCGTCAATACTATGGCTGTGGATTTAACCACTAGCACGTCAGAGGTATTAGCCAATACGTGACGGGCCACCAGCTATTGACCAAAAGGGACGTCGATGAGGAAGCTCACCCCGACACCCAACTGAGCCTGTCAGTGACAATATCCGTACAGTCCGGTCCGTTCGTCTATGAGTATCGCATGGCGGGCCTAGGGGGTTGGTAAAAGTCAGACCCCCAAAAGCGGTACAAGTCGTGTCGGAGCGTAGCCCAGAACGCCCTGAGATACTACTGGAATACCTACCAGTAAATCTCCTGCCTCGGCCGAGGGCTTTGCGTAACGGCTCTCCTAGACACAGCGCGACCTCACCCCCAATACCGGGAGAGACGAACCCCTGAAGATCCGCTCACTGCCTCCATGTGGCTCGGGACTGTACCCAACTAAAACCTGTTTGCACGACTCCTTTGAGCCGTGGTAGGGTAGTAATCAAAGCACAGTGGGAACTCACACGAGACAAATGACGATCCTCAGGTCGATGAACTAACCTGTACACATGTCACCTGGGAACTGCTATCTGACGTCAGGTATAAGCCCAACTAGCAGGTTCCCGGCGAGTCCTGTCCGGTGTACTCATAACCCAATGAGCACCTGTATACATCTTAGGTGAACCAACTGACACCAGTGGCTTGTGAGACCGGCCACCGCCCCTCGTCGGGGTCTCGACTGTATACACTAGTCTACTAATGGAGTATCGATACCCTGTCTCGAAACTCCTACGACTAGGGACCTTTTAAGGATGTGCTTATAGACTCCAGCTCCCACGTATATGATCGCCATCATACTGCTGGTCGTCAAGCAAGAATCCCAGGGGCTCTATCAACGTGCAATAGCGACATGTCAGGTCACCTAAAGCAGTACACGATGATAAAGGTAAACCAGATAGCATACTATCATCTCGAGTAAGACTGTCCTCCTGGGATAGGTCCTCCCTCAATCATTGCAATCACGTGCCTGTGATCCAATAATTGACTCTGAGGGCACTATCTCCAACAGTGGTTAAATCCACAGCCATAGTATTGACGAGTCTTTAGAGTCCACCACACTCAGTTACTCAAGTTTCGGGCGAAACGCTGTAGAGGCCGTATGGAGATATGGCAGGGTCCGATCAGATACGTGCGGTATTGCACGTATCAGGATCGGACGGTTTGTACTAGTGGCCGTATGGATATATGGCAGGGTTCGATCAGATACGTGCGGTATTGCACGGATCAGGATCGGACGGATATTACTAGCCGGCTTTGGTATAAGCCGGATCCTAATATAGTACAGTGTAGATTTTGTCTCATTGCATTTGTATCCGGTTGGAATACAGATGCGGGTGTGTATGCACAGTATCGTGGTTTTCCTGTAATTTATTACGGGACCAGTTTTCTGGAGTTTCCAGTTTGCATTCTGTTCCGGCCGGTTTTCCTTTGTTCTTTCCCGGCCGGACTTTTCCGGTGGAGGGGGTTATTTGCAAGTTTGCAAATAACACATTATGGAGGGTTTTCTTGCAAATGTATTGATTATGATGGCATCTTTTCTTTTCAACCATCATTTGATTCTCTTTACATCACTTGATTTGCATTAATGGTGATTAGAGTTGATTTGGAGTTGATGTGAGATTGTTATCATGATGTTTTGGGTGTGGTCACCCATTCTCTTCTCCTACACTCACCTCCCTTCTTGTTATGGTTTCATATTCATTCCTCCACCATTCTCACTAGATGAGAGAGGCTACACTTGAGAGAGAAAAAAAGGAGAGAGTTTGGTTTTTGAGCTTGTGGCATTTTTCTTGATCTCATTTGATGCTAGGAAAAATGCAAGCACCATTTTTTCTTATCTTGATTCCTCCATCATCTTCAAAGGCAACAAAACCCCCAAATGAGACATAGACTCTACACTACATTCTACAGCAAATCTTGGACGCGTCGGCCAGCCAACTTCGCGCCCGAGTTACCTCGGTATTGAGGTGGGAGCCCGTAAAAGATACAGGCGATGTGGTGCCCTTCCGGCGAGGAGGCGACGACCGGAGTTTCCGCAGGAGATCGGGACGACGACGAGAAGACCGGAGGACTCGGATCATTCGGTATATCTCTTCCCTTTCTTGTAGTTAGCTAGAACTAGTTTAATGGCCCGATCCGTGTTTAGTGCGCGGTGGTGCCGGTTTGCTAAGTTCGCAAAATTAAAGTTTATCACCGCTTCCGCATTCCGGCGTCGGATTGATGGCCGGGGCGCCGCCGTGCACTTACAAGTTATTCCTGGGAAAGTTTTACACATTACAATTAGCCGATCAAGTAGGTGTCTAGAAAGGTGTTAACGGGGTTACGCCCCTGGGAAAACGAGGTTTATTTTAATTAGGTCGGTGCGAAAGCGCGGGGAACCTCCCTCAAAGCACCGGCACCGGCCTGGCTGAAAGGCTGGCGAACTTGTAGGGTGTAATTAATCCTGGCTAGTCTTTCCTTTTAGGGTTTGAAGGAAGATTTGACTAAAACAGTGGGAGCCATCCTGATTAGATAAATTGATAACCAATCTAATCTTGTAAAAGCGCACGCTGAGTGTTTTGTTCTCTCTCTCTCCTGGTTACGACTATGTCACGCCTTAATCAAGATAATAATACGGATGTATTTGACCGAACCCGCTTATTATACTGCGCTAGGGAACGTTGGTCCCGCTCCAACTTATAATTGTTATAAGACAGAGCAGGAAATAGGGGATTACTAGAATCCCCGTACCGCCCAAACGAAGAAAGTGCATACTGATGCATCTTCTTCGGGTGTGTTCATTACCGAGAACTGTTTCTCAGTATTCTCTATGTCCTGGGTATTTGATACCGGATCAGGATCCCAGATATGTAATATGTTACATGGGCTACAGATAGGTAGAGAACTGAGAACGGGTGATAAGTTTCATGAGATAGGAACGGTGCAAGTGTTACAGCCAAGTTTGTTGGTAGTTATCACCTTGTATTAACAAAAACATTGATTCTGAACGAATGTTATTAGATACCGAACCTGATATACAACATCATATCAGTCTCTTTATTAGTAAAGAAGGATATAATTTTGTATTATTGGATAATGTTTTGAACATTTCCTATATCAAGAGTTGATCGGTTCAGGCACGTTATCTAAAAGCATAGACGTTCTAAATCAAACCACAGTTCTTAGTATACAGAACACACACAAGAAGAAGAGTTTAGAAATGAACGAATCCTTCTTAAGGTATTGTAGACTAAGTCATATCAATGTGACCCGACTAGCTGAAGTTACATTTAGATGCATATTTAAATTAGTTTGAATTTACATTTTGTGAAACTTGCCGGTCATGTCGTAAAGATAAGATGACCATAGCTCCGTTTGTTGGAAACATAGAAAGAGTTAGTGAACTCTTGGGATTGATACATGCGGATGTATGAAAGTCCCCTGTCTACACATGCCAGGACAGGTTCTTTGTACTTCATTACATTCACTGATCATCTCTCAAGATTCGGACATATGTTCCTGTTGAAACACAAGTCTGAACCTTTTGAGAAATTCAATGAATATGAATTAGAAGTAGAGAGCCAAAAACGGATATAAGTATTATGTCCTTTGATGAGTTCAAGAAGGAGAATACTTGAGGAAGAAAATCCTGGACTATTCTAAAGGAGAATGAGATTCTCTCTCAGCATTACGCCTCCGTATACACCATAGCACGATGGTATATCGTGTAAGTGCACGGCGGCGCCCCGCCCGTCAATCCGACGCCGGAATGCGGAAGCGGTGATAAACTTTAAATTTTGCGGACTTAGAAAACTGGCAAACCGCCGCGCACTAACCATCCGGATCGTAACCATTAACAAGTCTAAGCAAACTAGAAGATGGGTTAGAGATATACCGACGATCCAAGTCCTCCGGTCTTCTCGTCATGGTCCCGATCTCCTGCGGAAAAGTCCCGTCTCCTCCTCATCGTCGGAAGTGCACCACATCGCCTACCTTGTTTACGGGCTCCCACCTCAATGCCGAGGCAACTCGGGCACGAAGCCGGCTACTCGACGTGCCCAAGATATGCTGTAGAATATCTAGAGAAGAAGTCTCATTTTGGGTTTATGGAGTTGCCTTTGTGGTGGAGGAAAAAGAACTTAGAGAGAGGTGAGGAAAAATGTAGCATACAAAGGGAATGAGAGTAACATTTTTCTCTCTACTCATGAAATGAATCCCCATCCCCATGGAATGGCCGGCCCCCCCAATTTTGGTGTGATTGGAGAGAGAGAGAGAATGGCTTGAACAATAATGCAAAGAAAATGATGGCTTGGAAAGTCCAACACTCAACAACCATCTCCTCTCCCATCATCACAACCAAAGTCAAGAAATCATGAAAACAAAGTCAAGAAGTCAAGGTAAGGTGCAACCATGATGAAGTCAAAAAGTCAAGCAAGGTCAAGGTAAGGTGAGCCATCATGATACAAGGAAATATGCAAAGACCCCCCTCCACAATTGCCTATTTGCAACAATGCAAATAAGACCTCCTCCACCAAACTTCGGCCAATGAACGGAACAATGGAAATCGACCGAAACGGAAAGCAAACTGGCAACTCCAGAAAACTGGTCCCGTAATAAATTACAGGAAAACCCCGATACTGTGCATACACACCCGCATCTGTATTTCGACCGAAATACAAATGCAATGAGACAAAATCTCCACTGTACTATACTAGAATCCGGCTTATACCAAAACCGGCTAGTAATATCTGTTCGATCCTGATCCGTGCAATACCGCACGTATCTGATCGAACCCTGCCATATAACCATACGGCCTATAGTACAATCTGTCCGATCCTGATCCGTGCAATACCGCACGTATCTGATCGGACCTTGCCATATCTCCATACGGCCTCTACAACCTTTCGCCCGAAAGCTGAGTAACAGAATGTGGGGGACTCTAAAGACTCGTCAACACCTAGGTTGTGGATTTAACCACTAGCACGTCAGAGGTATAAGCCAATACGTAATGGGCTACCATGTATTGACTAAAAGGGACGTCTGTGAGTGAACTCAGCCTGACAACCCTACTGAGCCTGTCAGTGACAATATCCGTGCAGTCCGGTCCGTTCGTCTATGAGTATCGCATGGCGGGCCTAGGGGGTTGGTAAAAGTCAGACCCCCAAAAGCGGTACAAGTCGTGTTGGAGTGTAGCCCAGAACACCCTGAGATACTACTGGAATACCTACCACTAAATCTCCTTGCCTTGGCCAAGGACTTTGTGTAATGGCTCTCCTAGACACAGCACGACCTCACCCCCAATACCGGGAGAGACGAACCCCTGAAGATACGCTCACTGCCTCCATATGGCTCGGGACTGTACCCAACTAAAACCTGTTTGCACGACTCCTTTGAGCCGTGGTAGGGTAGTAATCAAAGAACAGTGGAAACTTACACGAGACAAATGACGATCCCCAAGTCGATGAACTAACCTGCACACATGTCACCAGGGAACTGCCATCTGACGTCTGGTATATGACCAACTAGCATGTTCCCGGCGAGTCCTGTCCGGTGTACTCATAACCCAATGAGCACCTGTATACATCTTAGGTGATCCAACTGACACCAGTGGCTTGTGAGACCGGCCACCGCCCCTCGTCGGGGTCTCGACTGTATACACTAGTCTACTAATGGAGTATCGATGCCCAGTCTCGAAACTCCCACGACTAGGGACCTTTTAAGGATAAGCTTATAGACCCCCAGCTCCCACTTATATGATCGCCCTCATACTGCTGGTGATCAAGCAAGAATCCTAGGGGCTCTATCAACGTGTAATAGCGACGTGTCAGGTCACCTAAAGCAGTACACGATGATAAAGGTAAACCAGATAGCATACTATCATCTCGAGTAAGACTGTCCTACCGGGATAGGTCCTCCCTCAATCATTACAATCACGTACCTGTGACCTAATAATTGACTCTGAGGGCACTATCTCCAACAATCTCCCACTTGCACTCAAGGCTAATTATTGCAATGTCGCATACTCACAGCCCGTGTGATACCGAACATCCAACTCCTCTACTAGTCAGTCTCACAAAGCTCGTTTGCGGAACTATTGTGTTCGAGGAATAGCCTCAGTGAGTGGATCCGCTTTGTTGTTTCTTTCTATGTCTCTCTATATCTCAAGTTCGCGGAGAAAGCCATCTCCCGAAAAGAGCAATACCTGTCTCAGAATATGTCTGGATGTCTGATGGGACCTAGCTCATAAATGAACTCCAAATCCAAACTTCTTAGACTGTATCGTCAACTGAACTTAATCAGTATCCTGCACGCCATGCCTCCCTCAGTATTGCCTTGGACCACCTGTCCAAAATACTTCCCCTCATCAGAAGGAAAACTATAACTCTGACAACCTCCTTGTCGTCCATGTCACCTTGGAAGCCTGGAATGATAACTGTCTCCTGAATAAGGCTGTCGTTATCATATCCCTAGAACATCTACTTATGTTCTAAAACTGCTTCCAACCTTTTCTCCAGGATTGGATTAATGTCAACTTATTGCATCTAGTGCAAGAACAACATCTGGTGTGGTACTTGACATCTCACGATTGACTCAATTGCCTGAGGAAGTGATCTGCCAATCATACACGTCCCTCTCCCCTTTAGTCTGTAAGACACCTTTGGAGAGGGTGACTCCATTACCTGCAGGTATACTACCGTGCCAGGAGTCGTCCATCCTAAATACTCTTAGAATGCTGTCAAGTACCCTGATTGGGAAACCACCCAAATCTAGATCTAAAACCATAGATCTAGTAACCAGTATGTCAGATATAAAATCCATTTCCTTTGTGGAGAAACCACTGTGTGACGACCAAAGTATAACCGATTGTAGTGTAGGAGTTTCTTTTCCTACTCTGTGTATATCATCCAAATACCGGGATATCACACCCTACTACCTTCTCAACAGATCCATCCCCTATTCTGATGAAGTCAAACCCATGACTGTCACGTCAGAAATAGATGATCTATCTCCGCTACATCTGCTTTAGTCTATAAATAGACATAAGCTACCTGTCCACCAATGCTTCCGCTGCTCCCACTGACTACGACAACCCTCTGGCAGAGTCATATAGACGTACACTTCTAAAACTAGTTTAGAACGACGCTATACTCATCCTCCCGCCTGGTCTCGCAGCCTGGAACAACAGCAATGGTAATTGTGGGTAAACAAGAACTTCCCTGTCACCGTCCTTGAGGCTACCGTAGTACCTCTCGGGTGCCTGAAGTTACCCACCTTATCTGCGGAGTGGCCAATGGAATGTCAATCTAGATTGAATCTTTAGGTTCCTTATCAAATCTTCAGTAATCGTTTGTGGTTCTGGAATCACTTCCAGTTCTACCATACTCCCACTACTGTTTTCTGAAAAAAATCCATTTTTAATAAAACTGTGGCGAGTCTAGAACAATATCGCTATTGTTCATCCAGATGGTAGAAAGTCAACCCTCGTCATAGCCTGGGTCAACCCACAAACAGCCATTACAGAAACGTGCCTTGAGTTGTCCAGTGTCTGGTTTTAATCATAAACCGGACAACTCCCCGTACCTTAACATCGTTAAGATATGAACTGTTCTATATCCAATATAGAAACAGAGGCACTGATTTAATTGAACCAGATTCAAATCATGCAACTGTCTCCAGTGCATGTCAACTAAATGGAAGGAGGCCGATCAGCGTTACTCAACTTAGGAATGCTTCCAATTATGAGTAACCTGAAAGAGAAGCAAGATCTCTTTATCATTACTATCAACTGAATACCATACACAAGTATCTACATCTTCGATCTCTTTGAAGAATGCCGATACTTGCTACACCTGGTTCTCCACTCTATTCAAATACCAATAACTTCTCCAAATTCGGACCCTGTGTTTCCACGAAACACCTGTCTAAAAACTAGAGAAGTCATAAGTAAACTGAATGTAGTACGACGACCAACCCCTCTGTCCTGATGGACCCTGGACAACATACAATGCTCTGTATAAGTCCCTTGAGTCTGATAACTCATTCACTGTGTGTCGTAGGTTGAAAACTGTACTTATGGTTAAGAAGAATTACACCGCTGTTTAATGCTCCTTACCTAACCATCCACTGATATAGGTAAATGTCATAGACATAATTTCAGAAAGGTATATCTCACTCTATGAAAATAGACGTACAGATATATCAATTTGAAATTGGTGCATAACAGCGGATATTCAAAACCAAATATTTGCCGACCGGCAAACAGCCCAGGTGATTTCCTCAAATATCACCGATTACAACGAATCCCGATATAATGAGGATAATCACCCAATTCCCAATAACTTACTCCCACTCATCATCTGTAAAACCATACAGATGTGAGAATCGTACCTGGTAAATACATACCCTGGAGCAAGTGTCCAATCGGGAAATCAGTTTTCTTTTAACAGTACACAGCGAACCTGAAACATTGAAATGTTCCGATGGGGTATCCCGGTATTCTTAGTAATGCCTCTACCATTATCCAGATTCACAACTATAACCGTATAATTCTTTGCCACCTCTCCAAATCCCTTCATATGTCTTTAGTCTTTACCTTCTGCACACCCCTTTAGGCCAAATGGTTTTCTTCCTTCCCTACCGTTCGGCACCAGCCTATGGTTTGGAAGAAGACTATCCAATAAGCATAATGGGTGTACTGTCCTAATCCTAGGAACACTCGCCATGAGAGAGGGTGAAGATAAAAGACAACCGAATAAACTTTATTCCTATTTCTCCTGGACCAGAATCCATCCCCGAACTGGAATAAGTTCCATTCGAGTTCGTATATAACCATACGTTGGAGTATCCAAATAAACTGTGGATCTTCGTAGTGATACGGAGTGTCCTGGAGAAATACAAAGGTGATGTGGGAGTGGTAACGAAATATTTGGTTTGGTCGTGAATATCTGTTTGCAATTTACTTTGCCCTCTTACTAATCCCTTGCTTTGTCTGAACTTAATACCTTCTGTACACCATCGTTAGGCTAATTGGTTTTCTTCATTCCCTACCGGTCGGCACCAGCCTAAGGTTTGGAAGAAGACAATCCAATTTGCGTAATAGGTGTACTACCCCTAAACCAAGGAGTACTCGTAACCTGAGAGAGGGTAAAAGGAAAAGACAACTGAATAATCCTATCCGTTTTCTCCAGAACCTGAAACCATCCTCGAATAAATTCTTTCGAGTTCGTATCTAACCATACGATGGTTTTGTCCAATGGAAGTGGACGTTCGTAGTAATACGGGGTGTCCTGGAGAATAGGGTAAAAGTAGGAGTGGCAATGAGGTTTGCAACTCTGACAATCCAAAAGCCAGTGTTAAGAAGGTTCGGTTAATTTTGGTCACTGAGTCATAGTATTAGGGTCAGGTCAATGGTCGCTGCCGAAGAGAGAGAGAAAAGAAACACTGAGCGTGCACTCTAACCTAGATCAGAATGGTTACCAATTTATCTAATCTGGAAACCTCCCACTGTACCTCAAATTCTCCTCCAAACCTGAAAGAAGAATTAGTCGGGATCACCCGAGGAGTAAACCAACTCATCAGTGGGAATCGGGATCCAACTCTCATCGCATGACAACGTGACGGAATCCGCTCACGTCATCACACTCCAGAAGGTATGCGCATATCTGGCAAGTTTCAGTTCTTTTGAAACTCCCGATGTGATTTTTGCCCCATGCTCTTATGACCTTGACTTTGGCAAACAAATCATAAGTCACATGTCAAGTTCTACCCGTCATTCTCCAGGTTGATTCGAATCCACCCGCACAAGCCCTTGACTTTGGCCAACAAGGCTATACGACTGTTCCAAACCAACGCATCTATCTATGCTGCATATGAATAACCAACAGCTACCAAGCACTGTGCCTTGACTTTGGCCAACAAACACAGCTTGAATACTATTGACTACCCATATGAAACGACGGAGGGCTACGAATAGTTTCTGGCGAAAACCTTTAACGTAAAGAACTTGATATCGTTGAAGGAACTGATAGCTTTTAAAAATATAGTGACGAAAACCATTGCTAAAGAGGTCACTCCCGGTGAAGGGATCTCGGCTCTTTCCCCGTAGAATGGGGTGCAGGATATTCCAAATGAATACCGCGGGGCAAAGCAAAAGTGATCGGCTATAGTGAAGTTATTTCCCTGACGCAAACTTTTGTCCAAGGGGTCACTCCCGGTGAAGGGATCTCGGCCCTTGCCTCGTCGACTGAGGAGCAGGATATTCCAACTGAATACCACGATGCAAAACAAAAGTGAACGTCCTTGCAATAACAGCTTTTGAAAAGTGTTCCAACAACATCAGATTAGGTTTGTTTTTAACTTTGCATTGATCCGAATCAATGCAGTCCCATCAATTGATCACACCAAAAAAGAACGAAAATATACTGATGTACGTATATGCCATCCGCATTCGCCACTGGGTCCCGTCATTACCCGTTAGGTTAGCTTACTAACGACAGAGCGGGGACTGGACTAGCGCGGATGCAAAACATATACTACATCTACTAATATATATACCAATATATTATATTCGCTCAAGGCGTGAATAAAATGCAACATCACAGAAATGTACAGCATCACAGAAACAATACAGATATCTGGGATCCCCGGGTTTCACAGAGCCGCTGAAACCCGACGTTCCCCTGGTCATGTGGATAGCCTGTGCAATGAAATCCTAGACCCCTACGGGCGCGGCAAGTCACCCGCCAAAACCTGAAGCGAGGCAGCCCCCTTCAGCGCCGTGAATGGACCACCCAGCACTTCACGGAATCCGGCAACTTGGGCACCCCTCCTGGGTCAACCTGTACCCCCTACGAGTGCGGCGAATAGCCCGCCAATCCTAGAGTGAAGCCCCCTCCGTCTCAATGCCATAAGATGCGGGCTTGTTGCCTTCTAGAACCCGGCTAACCGTGCACCCCTCCGCGGGGCAATCCTAGTACAGAAAGTAAAATATACATACAACGGGTACATCGACCGCAACCAGGTCGTGCCCCAAAATAATAATACAAACAGGCAGTGACGGCAGTCCACATGTCGGACGCTCGCCCCGCAATATCAAATGTACATAATACAACCACAACTGTACTAGCATTGCATCCAGGCTATCCCCCACGACCGATCCGCAACATCACAGCAAAAACAAAACATCAACGTGAAAGTCACGTTCGCAAATCCGTCTAACCGGGCTATAGCAGTTAACCGGATTTACCGATCAAGTGACATTCACGGTCGCAGATATAATGTAAATACTGTGAAAAATGTGTTTAAAATATCCGATCGATCAAAAATTAACAAGTGGGCCCCCAATCAAAACTGTAGCACTCACAGAAATCCTGGGCCCAATTTTAAGAATTCCAAAACCCATATTTTAAGCTCAGAAAGCCTCTGTAAAAAATTGGTGAAGTGATCTCCACAGTGTGCGGCGGAAGGGCGGCGGGAAGGGGGTTTTCGCGGCCGTTCCGCGCTCCCACTGTGGAGTTACTTCATAGAATTTTTACAGAGCTCTTAGATTTTCCAGTACATCAATATTTTACAACCTGAAAAATTTTTCGAGACCAACAATTTTCAACAGAAACTGATGCGAACTAAAATGCAGTTTTGGAACATTCGATCGATCGAAACAGAAAAACACATTACACCAAGCTAGACTATGTTAATGGCGAGGCTCTGATACCACTGTAAGTGCACGGCGGCGCCCCGGCCGTCAATCCGACACCGGAATGCGGAAGCGGTGATAAACTTTAAATTTTGCGGACTTAGCAAATTGGCAAACCGCCGCGCACTAACCATCCGGATCGTAACCATTAACAAGTCTAAGCAAACTAGAAGACGGGGAAGAGATATACCGACGATCCAAGTCCTCCGGTCTTCTCGTCATGGTCCCGATCTCCTGCGGAAAAGTCCCGTCTCCTCCTCATCGTCGGAAGTGCACCACATCGCCTACTTTGTTTACGGGCTCCCACCTCAATGCCGAGGCAACTCGGGCACGAAGCCGGCTACTCGACGTGCCCAAGATATGCTGTAGAATATCTAGAGAAGAAGTCTCATTTTGGGTTTGTGGAGTTGCCTTTGTGGTGGAGGAAAAAGAACTTAGAGAGAGGTGAGGAAAAATGTAGCATACAAAGGGAATGAGAGTAACATTTTTCTCTCTACTCATGAAATGAATCCCCATCCCCATGGAATGGCCGGCCCCCCCAATTTTGGTGTGATTGGAGAGAGAGAGAGAATGGCTTGAACAATAATGCAAAGAAAATGATGGCTTGGAAAGTCCAACACTCAACAACCATCTCCTCTCCCATCATCACAACCAAAGTCAAGAAATCATGAAAACAAAGTCAAGAAGTCAAGGTAAGGTGCAACCATGATGAAGTCAAAAAGTCAAGCAAGGTCAAGTTAAGGTGAGCCATCATGATACAAGGAAATATGCAAAGACCCCCCTCCACAATTGCCTATTTGCAACAATGCAAATAAGCCCTCCTCCACCAAACTTCGGCCAATGAACGGAACAATGGAAATCGACCGAAACGGAAAGCAAACTGGCAACTCCAGAAAACTGGTCCCGTAATAAATTACAGGAAAACCCCGATACTGTGCATACACACCCGCATCTGTATTTCGACCGAAATACAGATGCAATGAGTCAAAATCTCCACTGTACTATACTAGAATCCGGCTTATACCAAAACCGGCTAGTAATATCTGTTCGATCCTGATCCGTGCAATACCGCACATATCTGATCGAACCCTGCCATATAACCATACGGCCTATAGTACAATCTGTCCGATCCTGATCCGTGCAATACCGCACGTATCTGATCGGACCTTGCCATATCTCCATACGGCCTCTACAACCTTTCGCCCGAAAGCTGAGTAACAGAATGTGGGGGATTCTAAAGACTCGTCAACACCTCGGTTGTGGATTTAACCACTAGCACGTCAGAGGTATAAGCCAATACGTAACGGGCTACCATGTATTGACTAAAAGGGACGTCTGTGAGTGAACTCAGCCTGACAACCCTACTGAGCCTGTCAGTGACAATATCCGTGCAGTCCGGTCCGTTTGTCTATGAGTATCGCATGGCGGGCCTAGGGGGTTGGTAAAAGTCAGACCCCCAAAAGCGGTACAAGTCGTGTCGGAGTGTAGCCCAGAACACCCTGAGATACTACTGGAATACCTACCAGTAAATCTCCTTGCCTTGGCCAAGGAATTTGTGTAATGGCTCTCCTAGACACAGCACGACCTCACCCCCAATACCGGGAGAGACGAACCCCTGAAGATACGCTCACTGCCTCCATGTGGCTCGGGACTGTACCCAACTAAAACCTGTTTGCACGACTCCTTTGAGCCGTGGTAGGGTAGTGATCAAAGTACAGTGGGAACTCACATGAGACAAATGACGATCCCCAGGTCGATGAACTAACCTGCACACATGTCACCAGGGAACTGCCATCGGACGTCTGGTATATGACCAACTAGCATGTTCCCGGCGAGTCCTGTCCGGTGTACTCATAACCCAATGAGCACCTGTATACATCTTAGGTGATCCAACTGACACCAGTGGCTTGTGAGACCGGCCACCGCCCCTCGTCGGGGTCTCGACTGTATACACTAGTCTACTAATGGAGTATCGATGCCCAGTCTCGAAACTCCCACGACTAGGGACCTTTTAAGGATAAGCTTATAGACCCCCAGCTCCCACTTATATGATCGCCCTCATACTGCTGGTGGTCAAGCAAGAATCCTAGGGGCTCTATCAACGTGTAATAGCGACGTGTCAGGTCACCTAAAGCAGTACACGATGATAAAGGTAAACCAGATAGCATACTATCATCTCGAGTAAGACTGTCCTACCGGGATAGGTCCTCCCTCAATCATTACAATCACGTACCTGTGACCTAATAATTGACTCTGAGGGCACTATCTCCAACATATCGGGGCGGAGCAATTGCACCCTATGTGATATGGTGTGCTCAATGATGAGTACTACTGAGTTTCCTATTTTCCTTTTGCGAGTTATGCACTTGAGAAGCTGCATACCTATTGAATAGGGTTCAAATCAAATCAGTTGCTTACCACTTCATATGTGATATGGAATGGGAAGAGCCCATATCTTGAGTTTGTTAAGATTTGGGGTTGTCCGGCCTATGTATAAAAGCAAAATCCGGACAAGCTCGAGGCAAAGTCAGTTCTGTGGAAGTTTGTTGGATATCCCAAGCATTTGCAAGGGAATATCTTCTACCTAACCGAGGAACAAAAGATGTTTTGTTTCTCAACATGCCACCTTTGTGAAAGGGAATTTCTTGTGAAGAAATTAATGGTCATGAGGTAGAACTGGAAGGAGTTCCAGCTATACAAACTGCAGCTGATGATTTGGTAGAACCGAAAGATTCAATAGTTTCCAACGAACCTCAGCCTCTCCGTCGATCTGGTAGGGTTCCTCATCCACCTAAGAGATACTTCGGTTTCTCTATGACAGTGGGAGCGAGGATTGCATCATGAGATGATGACCCAACTAGTTTCGAGCTGGCCATCAGGAGTGGGACTCTGTAAGAATGGCTGGATGCTTAGCGATCTGAGATGGAATCCTTATACACCAACAAAGTATGGACTTTGGTTGCTTTATCTGAAGGGTTAAATCCCCATCAGGAGCAAGTATATCTTGAGAAAATTACTTGGTGTACATGGAAAAGTTGAGACTTTCAAAGCTATGCTTAAGTCCATCCAAATCCTACTTGCCACGGCTCCATACCATGACTACGATATCTGGCGGTTGGGTGTCATGACAGATTTTCTAGTTGATGTTTTGGAAGAGAGCGTCTGTAAGTACACAGCCAGAGAGCTTCGTAGATAGTGGGAGCAGCGGAAACGTGTGCAAGATGTTTTATGTGATAAATCAGGCATCGAGGAGTTGGAACATCTGTTTTGATGTGGTAGTCAAAGAGTTTGACTTCATCAAAATGGTAGATGAACCTTGTATATACAAAAAGGTAGTAGGGAGTATGGTGATGATCCTCATAGAGTACGTGGATGACATACTCTTGATAGGAAAGGAGTTTCCTATGCTACGCTCGGTCAATCTCCGCTTATCACAAGCATTCTCCATATAGGATCAAAGCGATACCTCCTAAATCGTGGGTTTTGGATCTATGAGATAGATCTAATTGGATGTTAGGATTCTCACTAGGTGTAGTGAGATGGTATCAATCGATCCTGGGGAGAATCACTGGAAAGGTTCCAGGGTGATAAGGACGACTGAATGTCAGTCGCAGGCATTGTCTATACCCTCAGTGGAGGGACGGTATGTTGGAAGAGTTCCAAGATAGATACCGTGACTTACTAGACGATTAAAGGCAAGATACGTCGTTACCAAGGATGCTACCAAAGAGGCAGTCTGGATATATATATAGATCATGAGATGAACTTCGTTCCAACCATTGTGTGACAATGGAGTTGTGGCTTATGCCAAGGAACCCTCGTCCCATCAGAAATCCAGATATAATTCTTTGGCAGTATCACCTGATCATGGAGATGGTTGATCTCCAGGAAGATCGTGGTTAGGAGAGTAGACACAGAGGACAACAACGCGGATCCACTCACAAAGACCTTTTTCCCAGTAGAGACTTTTATGGGATGGTTGAGTATGAGATACTTCAACCACAGCTGATTGTTGGGTATGCGATACCACAACAGAAGGCCCTAGTGCAAGTGGGAGATTATTAGTTATATGTATGCCCTAGAGGCCATTACTGTACATGCGTTGTATATTGTAGTGGATGCTTGGACATATATAGGGAGGACTTTCTTGCTCGATATGATAGTACGCTATCTGGTTACTCTTTATCTTAACATGTACTATGATTGTCTCTATGTCACATGTTGAAAAAGCCCTTAGGATGAGTACTTGACTACCAGGACTATGATGCGGATCATACTAGTGGGGATAGTGTAGTCACCAAGTACATCCTTCAAATGTTCCTAGTCGTGGGAGTACCGAGACAGGGCATCGATACTCCAGAGTAGACTAGCGTATGCGCTTCTTGACCCATATGATGGGCGATGGATGATCCCATATCCATTGGTGTTTGACATCAGAGAAGGTATACGGGTGCTTAGTGGAGACTGGGCACACTGGACGGACTCGCCGAGAACCCCCAGATGGTATTATACCCCACGTCAGATGGCAGTTCTCTGGTGACACTGGTACAGAGTAGTCTGTAGACCCAAGATCGTCATAGAGTCTTGTGTGATTCCCACTGTGCTTTGATTTCCATCATACCACGTCCCAGAGGGCGTGCAAAAAGGTGGCTTTTGGGTACAGTCCCGAATCACATGGAGGCAATGAGTGATAGGAGGGGATTCGTCTCTCCCGGTATAGGGAGTTGATGTTGCACTGTGTTCGATTGGCTATAACTAGAAATCCCAGGCCAGGGTTGCTGAGATTTACTGGTAAGTGTTATCAGTAATTTCTCGAATGGTTATAGACCTCATATCGACACGACTTATCAAGCTACCGGGGTCTGACGTTTTCCACCCCTAGGCTAGATATGCGACATATCAGACGATGAGACAGGACTGTATGGGAGTGTTACTGGTTGGATTCACGGTACAAAGTACAGGCTTGGTTGTTGATCTTCTGATCGCTCAATACCTGGGTGGCTGTTACGTTTAGCTGACCGCTTGGAGCTTATGGGTGTTTGATATGATCATCACCTACTACTGGCGTATTGACGATTCTTTAGAGTCCTACACAGAGGTTTCTTGACTCAGGCAAAATGGAGTAGGAGCACATATATGATATGTGTGGGATCGAGAACAATTCGTGTATGTGATACCGTATTAGATTCTCGCGATATGAGATATCGGCCGGGTATATGTGATATAGCCGGGTCATCGGATCAAGTGTTGATTCGATGAACAGATACAGATTATATTAGTCGGTTATTTGTGAAATAGCCGGATTATCGGATCAAGTGTTGATTCGATAATTTAATGTATAATTATATATTTGATATATTAAATTATATGAACTGATATAAGCTCACTAAAAGATTCTTTTTCTCACTCGGGTAATACATTGATATATATGCGATATATGTTAATTGTATTATTTTATTTTGTTACAATAAATATTCTATATGTGATATATAATATTGTAACATGTTATGATTACTAATGCAACATGTTTAGTGGAGATTAAACCTGATTAGGGTTTGATTTGGGTTAGTTCTTTCATGATGCTTCTAGAAGGTTTTTACATTTTTTCTAGCAAAGATATTATGCTTGATATTTTGCTAGATATTTCTAACCTAACCCAAACCCTTTACCCTAGGTTAAGTCTCTACATGGGTTAGCCTTCTCATATTGAACCATGGTTGCATTTGTAATCATTATCACATTTTCATTATTCATCACAAAAGAAATGGTTCTTCTTCTTCCTTCTCTTTTTCAATGGAAAATCATTCTAGCTTTTTCATTAGTGATGATTTTGAGTGAGATTAAGATAACAAATGAGAGCTAAATTCCTACTTCATCATCCTAATCTATCCTAGCCATTTAGATTAGGGTGTTCACTTCATTTGTGAGTGAGAGCTTGTGTTAAAGAAACTTCAAGGTAGATCATCTTAGTTATCGAAGATCGGAAGCAAGTTTGCATCATTCTCTTCGTGGAGCCTCTCTAGAGTCCGGGTACTCGATGATCGCAGCGAAGGGACCTCAACACGGAGCTTTAGAAGTGAAGGACCGGACTACAAATGTTGTAATCCCAAACTCTTAGATGTTAAAATGTTTAACATGCTTTGTTTCGCCTAATGTCTAGTTTAAAGATCTTGGTTAGGGTTGTTCGGCACGTCTAAATTTTAAATCGAACATGGTTGATGCCTTGTAGACCCTTGTGAGAGTCCATAGTAACCCTGCAAGTGTAGGATAACCTTTGGTTGATGGAGTAGGCGACTTTAGTAGAGTGACGTACCGTGTGTATGTTCCACGGCATACTTACGATACGCTACTCCGCTTAAGAAGCCTTAGGATGTACATTTCCTTGCACAGTATTATATTCATTCCTATGATCTATCCCCTTTAGTACTAGCTTATGGTTTTGTTACCACGCTTGTACGAGCGTGGAGAGCTACGGCTAGAGTTACGGTCAGCACGAGCACGTCACGGACGAGGACTGACCAGGGCGTGATTCCAAGGACATGCGATTGCATAGAGGAGTCGTTTTATTGTGTTTTTGCGCCATGAGTGTTTGATGGATCGCTTTACGAGATTTCTCGGACGTGCAGATCAGCACCAGAGGATTGAGCCACTAATATAGGCCAGCCAGAATGTGATGACCTTTGATGTATCGCTTATTCATGATGATTGAGGCACTGTTTAGCGTGCAGACAAATGAGCCAGTTGCTGCTGCGAACGATGAGATAACGCCCCAGATGTTGGAGTTTTTTCTGTACGAGTTGTACTTAGAGATATGATAGATGGTTGCTAGTCACCCGAGGATGAATGACTAGGACATGTGATTCATTGCCTACCCCGATGCGAGGTAATCTGATTGATTGATTCCAGCTAGAGACGACTTCACGCAGGTATGTTGATAGTCGATAGAGACGTTCGAATGTCAGGAGCCCATTTTCCAAGTTTAAAGTATTCAGAGACAAATGCAAGTAATGCTATGGACCCTCTAGAAGAATGAAATCCTAACTCGACATAATGACCATGGAATGCCTTTGAACCTTAGGGTTTGCGGCAGTTCAGCGGTGCCATTAGTGAGGATTGGATTTTCCCTTCTACGGTTGGTCCACAGGTGCTGTGGCATATACTCGATACTATTAAACTATACTCAAGATGTTGAGCTCTTGTGGGATTATGGGACTTTGACGAATCGATTGAAAGGTTCGACTTCATTCGGATATCATGTGATGTGATGCATTGCTTGGGAGACTAAGGATACGAGTATAGCCATTGGAGCGCAGTCCATGCAGCCATGAAGAGTCGAGTTCAAAACAGTCGACATTAGAGAAAAGTGGAGTAAGAGGTTCGTACGAGATCTTGATGAGATGAAGTTCCACTCCGTCGACATCGGAGATGTGATACGCATGCAGAGGCGTTGTATATGGATATATCTTCCAGAAGGAGTCGCGATGAGTATGCAGCCGTTCCGGAACAAGAAAACAGATTTAGTAAAGGACGATGACTTCGGGGTAGTTCGGCAGCATCGAGATTTGGGAGAGACCTCGACAGGACCTTTCTGGAATAATTTACGAGAAGGCTTGGACCCAGGAGCGGTCCTATTACGCACACCCAACAGGCCAGAGTTCTGTATCGTCGACGAGACATGTTATGAGTGACCACGACAGTTGGCCAGAGACACTTAGAGGATGTGCTTGAGCGGGACTATTCCGCCATACTAGATTTCGATATTTTGGGCGATCTATTCGCATGATTGAGTTTTCTTGACCGAGTTTCATGATATTTGTTTTCGTGCACCATGGCTGCACCTACTGAGTATTTACGTTTTGTGCATAGTTATTGCACTTGAGATATGCTTTATACACCGTTGTGTTGATTTATGATTTGTGCAGGTTTATTGCACTTGATTCAGTTTTGTGCCTTGGCTGCACATGCTTATGATTTCATGGATTGCATACAGCAGATTTGATTTTTGTGCACTCGATTTGGTTTTTGCACTCGGTATAGCTTACATGTGCTTGTAGTGCGTGGATACGTATTTTGTGCAGGCAGTTGCACCCGTTTATGATTTTATACACCATGGCACACTCGGTGTTGCTTTTTATACGCATTTGAGTTATTGATGCATTTCCGTGCATTTGTTGCACCCGATTTGTATTTTGTGCAGTTGTTGCAGTAGGTTTTTACGCTGTGCATTGTTGCACCATATTGTATTTCATGCACCGGATGCACTGTATTCGGCATTTCGTGCACCGGATGCACTGTATTTGATATTTCATGCACCGGATGCACTGGAGTTGGTATTTTGTGCACTTGATGCACCATATTTGTATTTTTGTGCGATTGTTGCACTGTATTGTATTTCGTGCACTGGATGCACCGGATTCGCATTTCGAGCATTTGTTGCACCAGCTAGGTATTTTGTGCATTGGTTGCATCGGACATATACTCCGTACCTTGGTTTCACCCTATATATGTCTTGAGTATTTATGTTACCGGATTTGTGTTTTGTGCGCGTCTGCACTTGATGTTCGTTTTCATGCATATTACTGCACTAGATACTTTGCACGGACCGATGCGCTTGGGTTGGATTTTGCGTATATTTGGCACTTGATTGAGATTTTGGGCACCACATTTGCACTTGACCTCGATTCAATATCATTCGAGATGCTAATTTTGATTTCATGCCTATGATATGCAGGTGATTTTACTTATGCTTTCGTCATAGTTTTCATACACTTTTAGTATTTTGATTCGATTTTGTGCACACTGATGCACATGGTTGTGAGACTATATACCACGGTATACCTGATTTGGATTTGGATTGAAATGTGTTATATACCATCGATTTCGATTGTGATACTCGATATTTGTTTTCGTACACTTTGTGCACTTGATTTGGATTTTGGCGCATACTTGAGGCGTTTGATGCGATTTAGGTGCACACCAGATGCACTAAATCGAGATTCTTCGTGCATATCAGATGCACCTGATATTGTTGTCGTGCACACCCGTTGCACTGGACAGATGCTTTCGTGCACACCCGTTGCACTTAGATGTTGGTTCTGTGCACATGTATGACACATTCATGGATTTTGATATCCGTGCGCACCAGACGCACGTGGTAGTCTTATGCACATTTTAGGATAGATTCTTATGGAGCAGTACGTTTTTATGATATTTACTATTTGGTATAGTAGCTGAGCAGGACTAGTCCGAGGACTGTACCTAAATATATTTTTACATGCATTGATAGTTATCGAAGGGATTTCCAAGGAGGAGCTACAGTCTTAGTATTTACCTACGTGTCCGAGATGACACGAAACTTTTTACAAAGGAAACCCTTCTAAATTGTTTTCAAAATGGCAGGACGAGTATGTTAAACAAAGGATATATATATATATATAGTTATTTTCTTACAATAGACGTCCCCCACTGTGCAGTGATACGCGCAGCGCACAGCGATTTAAAAAGGTTTGGCATGCATTTCCTTCAGATGTTTATATGTATGGTTTTGATGTATATCATGTTGGTTTCGTTTTGGGCTTTGATATTGATGTCTTTGCCATAATTCCGATGATTGCGAGATTGTTGACGAAGTTTGATTTGGTTTATTTACTTGTTTTTCGGGCGCATGAATCGCGCCACTATGTGCTTTATGTATTTATGATTTCGTGACCCCGACGGCTTAGTCTTTTACTGAAATGTTTTAGTATTTAGGGGAGTTTTAATATAAATTCGGGGACCGAATTTCTTTAAGGAGGGAAGATTGTAACGTTTTGAAAATCGTTTAGGTGAAATTTCGGAGAAATCGGTAAAATAACGGGTGTTTTCCGTAAAAATCAAGATATAAATATTTTTAATATAAAATTAAATATACCTATTCTAGCTATGTAATTGCTCGTATTTAGTGTTTATTGAGTCACTTGTAAAATTTCTAGTTGACTGAAAAAATTTCCGAAATTAATTATTTTAATATTATTTTAAGCCGTCACTAATACATTTAATTAGGGATAATTACAAATTGGAATGGGTTAATACAAATTTTGTGCATCATGACAAATTAAACCAAAATTTAACATGTTGTTTTCGAAACGAAAAGAAATTGTTAAGATGGTTCTAAAAATATGATAGAAAAAGGCTTAAATAGTGAAATTAATGTAAATGGAAATTTAGGGTATAATATTAAACTTTTTTTCCCTCACCCACACTCACCCACACCCTCTCTCCTCCCTCCTTAGGCTGCTGGCCGATCCACCTTAACAGCCACAAAATTCTTGGTCCCCTCATTTCACCTTAATTAAAAAAGAATAAAGAAAGCAAATGAGGCATGGGGTTAACAAAAGAAGTATGGAGTGGGCTTTGACTTAAAGCACATTCTCTCTCCCCTTTCCCATACCAAACCAGCAACCACCCTCCCATTTTGCTCGCCCCCCTGCTGCAGCAGCTCTCCCCCCTTCATCACTTCTTTTCTCTTCAAAAACTCTTGCAAAATTCATCAAAAATCCATACAAACCCACACAAATCCCTAATCTAATCCCTACCCATTTTTCCTTGGCCATTCAAGCATGGATCTTGGAGCTTGGAAGCAAGTTTGGGAGGCTAGATTGCATGTTTGATCCATGAGTCGTGAGGTATAAATCTTGACCTTTTGTTAAATTATTTGTTATTACTTCAAACTAAGTTAATGAAGGGTTTAATTTAGGTTTTAAATTGCAAGTCCAAATTCAAGATTAGGGTTTGTGAAAATCAAGTTAGGGTTTGTATTGTTTGATCATGGTTACAATGGGTAATCTAACATCTATGGAATGCAAAATGTAATCTAGTTGTTAATTTGCATATTGTTACTTGTAAATTGTTCTAATTAAGCTTTCTAGCATACTAGGTTTTTCGGAACTAATTCAAAGCAGGAGATTAAAATCTGTTGGATATAGTGCCCTCAGAGTCAATTATTGGATCACAGGCACGTGATTGCAATGATTGAGGGAGGACCTATACCGGTAGGACAGTCTTACTCAAGATGATAGTATGCTATCTGGTTTATCTTTATCATGTATTGCTTTAGGTGACCTTACAGGTCACTATTACACATTGATAGAGCCCTTAGGATTCTTTCATGACGGCCAGCAGTAGGATGGTGATCATATACGTGGGAGCTGGGGTTTATAAGCACATCCTTAAAAGGTCCCTAGTCGTGGGAGTTTTCGAGACAGCGCATCGATACTCCAGAGTAGACTAGTGTATACAGTCGAGACCCCGACGAGGGGCGGTGGCCGGTCTCACAAGCCACTGGTGTCAGTTGGTTCACCTAAGATGTATACAGGTGCTCATTGGGTTATGAGTACACCGGACAGGACTCACCGGGAACATGCTAGTTGGTTTTATACATGATGTCAGATAGAAGTTCCCTGGTGACATGTGTACAGGTTAGTTCATCGACCTGAGATCTTCATTTTTCTCGTGTGAGTTCCCACTGTACTTTGATTACTACCCTACCACGGCTCAAAAGAGTCGTGCAAACAGGTTTTAGTTGGGTACAGTCCCGAGCCAAATGGAGGCAGTGAGCGGATCTGCAGGGGTTCGTCTCTCCCGGTATTGGGGGTGAGGTCGCGCTTTGTCTAGGAGAGCTATTACATGAAGTCCTTGGCCAAGGAAGGTGATTTACTGGTAGGTATTCCAGTACTATCTCAGGGTGTTATGGGCAACACTCCGACACGACTTGTACCGCTTTTGTGGATATGACTTTTACCAACCCCCTAGGCCCGCCATGCGATGCTCATAGACGAACGGACCGGACTGTACGGATATTGTCACTGACAGGCTCAGTAGGGTGTCACGATGAGTTCGCTTATCGACCTCCCTTGTGGTCAATACCTGGTAGCTCATTACGTACGGCTAATACCTTTGACGTGCTAGTGGTTAAATCCACAGCCAAAGTATTGACGAGTCTTCAGAGTCCCCCACAGACAGTTTCTCAAGTTTCGGGCAAAACGCTGTAGAGGCCGTATGGATTTATGGCAAGGTTCGAACGTACGCGTGCACTTTTGCACGTGTTATGGTTCGGACGGATAATACTAGAGGGCTTTGGTTTAAGCCGGATCCTAGTATTATACAGTGTAGATTTTGTCTCATTGCATTTGTATTGGGTCGGAATACAAATGCGGGTATGTATATACAGTCACGGGGTTTTCCTGTAATTTATTACGGGATCGCTTTTTAAAGTTGCCAGTTTGCATTCCGTTTCGGCCATTTTTCCTTTGTTCCTTCCTGGCTGAAATTCCTTTGATGTGAGGGGCTTATTTGCAAATGTGCAAATTAGAAATGTGGAGGGTGTTTTTTGTAAGTGGTTGCTTCATGATGGTTCTAGATTGACTTTGACTTCCTTTTGTTCATCATGACTTTCTTTATATGATGGGATTAGGATTTGACATGGTGGTGATCATTATTCCTCATGATCACCCATTTTCTCTTTCTTGCATTATTCTCTCTCCCCTTCACATATCATGGCCGGCCACAATGGATGGGGGGCTGTCCAAATTTTTGAGGAGGGAAATTGTTCTCATTTGCTTGCACAAAATCCTTTTGTTCATCTCCCAAGCTTACTACTCCACCTCCACATCCAAATGGCAACTTCTAGCAACCCCTTGAGACATAGCGTTCTACACTCAGTCTACAACAACCTTACACACGTCGGCTTGCCAACTTCTTGTCCGAGTTGCCTCAGTTCAGAGGTGGGAGCCCGTAAAAGGACTCGGTGATGTAGTGCCCTTTCCGACGAGGAGATCTAGACCGGAGATGCCGCGGGGAGATCGGGATGGTGGCCGAAGACCGAAGGACACGGATCGCTCGGTATAGCTCTCTACCTTTTCTTCAATTAGCTAGTAGTAGGTTAATGGTTCGATCCGGGTTTATAGTCCGCGGTAGCACCGGTTTCTGTTTAAAGAAAAGTTTTTGTTTCCGTATTTTGGCCTCGTTCAAACGGCCAGGGCGCCACCGTGCACTTACATGGTATCAAAGCCACGCCATTAACCTTTACTAGCTTGCTCTAACGTGTTTAGAACTTCGATCGAATAAAAATTCCGAAACCGCGTTTTCAAAAGTAATAGTTTCTGTCGAATTTTATTTGTTGTCAAAAAAATTATTTGGTGTATTGCATAAATTCAGGCAGGGTTTTCTATGAAATCTGTGAAAATTTGGTATTCTGTTGTTACTGTAGCGCGGCGGAACCGCGGCCGTACCCCCATTTTGGCCGCTGTTCCACGGCCGAACTGTAGCAACAGTTCGCCATTTTTTCTACAGGGGTTCATGACTTGAAAATGGGGTTTTTGGTATATTCTGTTTGGGCCCAGATTTATTTTGAGTGCTACAGTTGTGCTTGGGGCCCACTTTACAAAATTTAGTCGATCGAAATTTTTAAACATGTTAGTTCACAGTATTTACATTATATCTGTGACCGTGAATGTCATTTGATCGGTAAATCCTGTCTAACTGATATACCCCTTTTAGACGGATTTGCGAACGTGATGTTGCGGATTTGTCGTGGTGGATAGCCTGGATGCAATGGTAGTACAGTTTGGTTGTATATGTACATTTGATATTGCGGGGCGAGCGTCCGAAATGTGGACTGCCGTTACTGCCTGTTTGTATATTATTCTTTTAGGGCACGACCGGGCTGAGGTCGATGTACCCGTTGTATATTTTACTTTCTGTACTAGGATTACCCCATGGAGGGGTGCACGGATAGCCGGGTTCTAGAGGGCAACGGGCCCGCATCTCATGGCTTTGAGACGGAGGGGGCTTCACTCTAGAATTGGCGGGCTATGCGCAGCACTCGTAGGGGGTACAGGTTGACCCAAGGAGGGGTGCTCAAGTTACCGGATTCCGTGAAGTGTTGGGTGGTCCATTCACGTTGTTGAAAGGGGCTTCCTCGCTTCAGGTTTTGGCGGGTAACTTGCCGCGCCCGTAGGGGTCTAGGATTTCATTGCACAGGCTATCCACACGACCAGGGGAACGTCGGGTTTTAGTAGCGGCTCTATGAAACCCGGGGATCCCAGATATCTGTATTGTTCTGTGATGCTTATTACATTTCTGTGATTTTACATTTTATCACGCCTTGAGCGAATATTATATATTGATATATATACTAGTAGATGTTGTATATGTTTTGCACCCGCGCTAGTCCAGTCCCCGCTCTATCGTTAGTTAAGTAACCTAACGGGTGATGACGGGACCCAGTGGCGAATGCGGGTGGCATATACGTACATCGTATTTTCGTTCTTTATTGGTGTGATCAATTGATAGGACTGCATTGATTCGGATCAATGCAAGCTAAACAAACCTATTCTGATGTTGTTGGAACATTATTCAAAAAGCTGTTATTGCAAGTACGTTCTCTTTTGTTTTGCACAATGGTATTCGGTTATGAATATCCAGCACCTCAGTCGACGAGGCAAGGGCCGAGATCCCTTCACCGGGAGTGACCCCTTGGACAGAAGTTTGCGTCAGGGTAATAACTTCATTATAGCCGATTGCCTTTGCTTTGCATCGTGATATTCAGCTGGAATATCCTGCACCTCATTCTACGGGGAAAGAGCCGAGATCCCTTCACTGGGAGTGACCTCTTTAGCAAAGGTTTTCGCCACTATATTTTTATAAAAAGTTATCCGGTTCCTTCAACGATATCAAGTTCATTACGGTAAAAGGTTTTTCGCCAAAAACCAACCGTAGCCCTCCGTCATTTCAGATTAGTATTGCTTAGTATTCGTGCTATGTATGTCGTGCTCAGCCGAGGCGTAGTGTGCGGTAGCTCTGTAATGCTTTTCTGTCTTATGGATATGTGATTGGTTAGGACAGTCGTACGGTCATTTTGGCTCAGTTAAGGACTCGTGCGGGTGGGTCTAATGCAATCAAGATAAAGACGGGTTGAACTTGGCTAGGATCCTTTGATATGTTGGCTCAGTCAAGGTGACTTGGGTCCTAGGGGTAAAATCACATCGGGTGTTTCTAAAGAAACTGAAACTTGCCAGGCATGCGCATACCCTCTGGAGTGTGATAACGTGAGTGGATTCCGTCACGTTATCATGTGATGATAGTTGGATCCCTATTCCCACTGATGAGTTGCTTTACGCCTCAGGTGATCCCGACTAATTCTTCTTTCAGGTTTGGAGGAGAATTTGAGGTTACAGTCGGAGGCTTCCTGATTGGATAAATTGATAACCATTCTGATCTAGGTTAGAGTGCACGCTGAGTGTTTCTTTTCTCTCTCTCTTTAGCAGCGACTATGGCTAGACCCTTGACTATGACTTAGTGACCAAGATTAACCTAACCTTCTTAAACACTGGCTTTTGGATTGTCAGAGTTGCATACCTCATTGCCACTCCTACTTTTACCCTTTTCTCCAGAACACCCCGTATTACTAAGAACGTCCATTTCCATTATATACGAACTCGAAGAAACTTATTCGAGGATGGTTTCCGTTTCTGGAGAGAACGAATAGGACTATTCAGTTGTCTTTTCCTTTTACCTTCTCTCAGGTTGCGAGTGCTCCTTGGATTATGACAGTACACCTATTACGCTAATTGGATAGTCTTCTTCCAAACCATAGCCAGGTGCCGAATGCTGGGGAATGAAGAAAACCAATTAGCCTAACGAAGGTGTACAGAAGGTATTAAGTAAAGACAAATAAAGGGATTAGTAAGAGGGCAAAGTAAACTGCGACTGCTTTTCACGACTAAACCAAGTATCTCTTCGCCAATCCTACATCACCTTTGTATTTCTCCAGAACACTCCATATCACTACGAAGATCCACAGTTTATTGGATACTCCATCGTATGGTTATATACGAACTCGAAGGAACTTGTTCCAGTTCGGGGATGGATTCTGGTTCAGGAGAAATAGGAATAAGATTTATTCAGTTGTCTTTTATCTTCACCTTTTCTCAGGTTACGAGTACTCCTATGATTAGAAGAGTACACCCATTATGCTTATTGGATAGTCTTCTTCCAAACCATAGGCTGGTGCCGAACGGTAGAGAAGGAAGAAAACCATTTGGCCTAAAAGGGCGTACAGAAGGTAATGACTAAAGACATATATAGGGATTTGGAGAGATGGAAAAAAATATACGGTTATAGTTGTGAATCTGATGATGGAAGATGAATTACTAGGAATACCTGGATACCCCCTCGAAACATTTACATGTTTCAGTTTCACTGTGTACTGTTAAAAGAAAACTGATTTCCCAATTGGTCCTTGCACCAGGGTACGTATTTACCAGGTTTGATTCTCACATCTGTATGGTTTTACAGATGATGAGTGGGAGTAAGCTATTAGGAATTAGGTGACCATCCTCATTATATCGGGATTCGTTGTAATTGGTGATATTTGAGGAAATCGCCCGGGTTGTTGCCGGACGGCAAATATTTGGTTTTGAATATCCGTTGTTATGAACCAATTTCAAATTGATATATCTGTACGTCTATTTTTATAGAGTGAGATATAACTTTTTGAAATTATGTCCATGACATTTACCTATATCAGTGGATGGTTAGGTAAGGAGCATTAAAACAGCGGTGTAATTCTTCTTAACCATAAGTGCAGTTTTCAACTTACGACACACAGCGAATGAGTTATTGGACTCAGGGGACTTATACAAAGTATTGTATGTTGTCCAGTGTCCATTAGGACAGATGGGTTGGTACTCGTACTATATTCTGTTTACTTATGACTTCTCTAGTTCTTACACAAGTGTTTCGTAGAAATGCAAGGTCTAAGTTTTGAGAAGTTGTAGGTATATGAATAAAGTAGAGAACCAGAAGTTACAAGTATCGGGATTCTTCAAGATGATCGAAGATTTAGATACTTGTGTATGGTATTCAGTTGATAGTAATGGTTTTGAGAAACTTGTTTCTCTTTCAGGTTATCCATATCTGGATGCAATCCTAAGTTAAGTAACGCTGATCGGCCTCCTTCCATTTAGTTGACATGCACTGGAGACAGTTGCATGATTTGAATCTGGTTCCAATTAAATCAGTGCCTCTGTTTCTATATTGGATATAGAACGGTTCATATCTTAACATTGTTAAGGTACGGGGAGTTATCCGGCTTATGCTTAAAACCAGACTCTGGATAACTCAAGGCACATTTCCGTAATGACTGTTTGTGGGTTGACCAGGGCTATGACGTGGGTTGACTTTCTAGCATCTGGAAGATCAATAGTGATATTGTTCTAGACTCGCCACAATTTTAATAAAAAATGGATTTTTCCAGAAAACAGTAGTGGGAGTATGGTAGAACTGGAAGTGATTCCAGAACCGCTAACGATTACTGAAAATTTGATAAGAACCTAAAGATTCAATCTGGTTTGACATTCCATTGGACACTCCGCAGATAAGGTGGGTAACCTCAGGCACCCGAGAGGTACTCCGGTAGCCTCAAGGACGGTGGCAGGGAGGTTCTTGTTTACCCAGACTTGCCATTGCTGTTGTTCCAGACTATGAGACCCGGCAGGAGAATGAGTATAGCGTCGTTCTGAACTGGCTTTAGAAGCGTACGAGTATATGACTCTGCCGGAGGGTTGTCGTAGTCAGTGGGAGCAGCGGAAGCATAGTAGACAGGTAGCTTATGTCTATTTATGGACTAAAGCAGATATAGCGGAGATAGATCATCTATTTCTGATGTGACAGTCATAAGTTTGACTTCATCAGAATAAGGGATGGATCTGTTAAGAAGGTAGTAGGGTGTGATGTCCTGGTATCTGGATGACATACACAGAGTAGGAAGTGATATTCCTATACTACGATCGGTTATACTTTGGATGTCACACAGAGGTTTCTCCACATAGGAATTGGGTATTATATCAGACATTCTAGTTACTAGATCTATGGTTTTAGATCTAGATTTGGGAAGTGTCTTAATCAGGGTACTTAGACAGCATTCTAAAGGTGTTTTAGAATGGACGACTCCAGGCACGGTAGGGTACCTGCAGGTGATGGAGTCACCCTCTCTAAAGGTGTCTTATAGACTAAAGGGGAGAGGGATGGGCATGATCGGCAGATCACTTGCTTAGGCAATTGAGTTGATCATGAGATGTAAAGTACCACACCGGATGTTGTTTTTGCAGTAGATGCAATAAGTTGATATTGATCCAATCTTGGAGGAACATTCGGAAGCAGTTTTAGAACATAAGTGGATGTTCTAGGGATATGATAACGATAGCCTCATTCGGGAGACAATTATCATTCCAGGCTTCTAAGGTGACCTAGATGACAGAGTGACTGTCAGAGTTATAGTTTTTCCCTCTTACGAGGGGCAGTGTTTTGGACAGATGATCCAAGTGGACACTGAGGGAGGCATGACGCAGGATATTGATTAAGTTCAGTTGACGATACAGTCTAAGAAGTTTGGATTTGGAGTTCATTTATGAAATAGGTCCCATCAGATATCCAGACATATTCTAAGACAGGTATTGCTCATTTCGAGAGATGGTTTTCTCCGCGAACTTGAGATAAAGAGAGACAGAGAAAGAAACATCAGGGCGGATCCACTCACTGAGGCTATTCCTAGAACGCAATAGTTTCGCAAACGGGTTTTGTGAGACTGATTAGTAGAGGAGTTGGGTGTTCGGTATCACACGGGCTGTGAGTATGCGACATCGCAATAATTAGCCTTGAGTGCAAGTTGGAGATTGTTGGATATAGTGCCCTCAGAGTCAATTATTGGATCACAGGCACGTGATTGCAATGATTGAGGGAGGACCTATACCTGTAGGACAGTCTTACTCAAGATGATAGTATGCTATCTGGTTTATCTTTATCATCGTGTATTGCTTTAGGTGACCTTACAGGTCACTATTACACATTGATAGAGCCCTTAGGATTCTTGCTTGACGACCAGCAGTATGATGGCGATCATATACGTGGGAGCTGGGGTCTATAAGCACATCCTTAAAAGGTCCCTAGTCGTGGGAGTTTTCGAGACAGGGCATCGATACTCCAGAGTAGACTAGTTTATACAGTCGAGACCCCGACGAGGGGCGGTGGCCGGTCTCACAAGCCACTGGTGTCAGTTGGTTCACCTAAGATGTATACAGGTGCTCATTGGGTTATGAGTACACCGGATAGGTCTCGCCGGGAACATGCTAGTTGGTTTTATACCTGATGTCAGATAGCAGTTCCCTGGTGACATGTGTACAGGTTAGTTCATCGACCTGAGATCGTCATTTGTCTCGTGTGAGTTCCCACTGTACTTTGATTACTACCCTACCACGGCTCAAAAGAGTCGTGCAAACAGGTTTTAGTTGGGTACAGTCCCGAGCCACATGGAGGCAGTGAGCGGATCTGCAGGGGTTCTTCTCTCCCGGTATTGGGGGTGAGGTCGCGCTGTATCCAGGAGAGCCATTACACGAAGTCCTTGGCCAATGAAGGAGATTTACCGGTAGGTATTCCAGTAATATCTCAGGGTGTTCTGGGCTACACTCCGACACGACTTGTACGCTTTTGGGGATCTGACTTTTACCAACCCCCTAGGCCCGCCATGCGATGCTTATAGACGAACGGACCGGACTGTACGGATATTGTCACTGACAGGCTCAGTAGGGTGTCAGGATGAGTTCGCTCATCGACCTCCCTTGTGGTAAATACCTGGTAGCTCGTTACGTACGGCTAATACCTCTGACGTTCTAGTGGTTAAATCCACAGCCAAAGTATTGACGAGTCATTAGAGTCCCCCACAAACAGTTTCTCATGTTTCAGGCGAAACGCTGTAGAGGCCGTATGAATTTATGGCAAGGTTCGAACGTACACGTGCACTTATGGACGTGTTATGGTTCGGACGGATAATACTAGCGGGCTTTAGTTTAAGCCGGATCCTAGTATTATACAGTGTAGATTTTGTCTCATTGCATTTGTATTCGGTCGAAATACAAATGCGGGTATGTATATACAGTCACGGGGTTTTCCTGTAATTTATTACGGGATCGATTTTTGAAGTTGCCAGTTTGCATTCCGTTTCGGCCATTTTTCCTTTGTTCCTTCTTGGCTGAAATTCTTTTGATGGGAGGGGCTTATTTGCAAATGTGCAAATTAGAAATGTGGAGGGTGTTTTTTGTAAGTGGTTGCTTCATGATGGTTCTAGATTGGCTTTGACTTCCTTTTGTTTATCATGACTTGCTTTATATGATGGGATTAGGATTTGACATGGTGGTGATCATTATTCCTCATGATCACCCATTTTCTCTTTCTTGCATTATTCACTGCCCCCTTCACATAGCATGGCCGGCCACAAGGGATGGGGGGCTGTCCAAATTTTTGGGGAGGGAAATTGTTCTGATTTGCTTGCACAAAATACTTTTGTTCATCTCCCAAGCTTACTACTCCACCTCCACATCCAAATGGCAACTTCTAGCAACCCCTCGAGACATAGCGTTCTACACTCAGTCTACAGCAACCTTGGACACGTCGGCTTGCCAACTTCGTATCCGAGTTGCCTCGGTTCAGAGGTGGGAGCCCGTAAAAGGACTCGGTGATGTGGTGCCCTTTCCGACGAGGAGATCTAGACCGGAGATGCCGCGGGGAGATCGGGATGGTGGCCGAATACCGAAGGACACGGATCGCTCGGTATAGCTCTCTACCCTTTTTTTCAATTAGCTAGTAGTTGGTTAATGGTCCGATCCGGGTTTATAGTCCGCGGTAGCGCCGGTTTCTGTTTAAAGAAAAGTTTTTGTTTCCGCATTTTGGCCTCGTTCAGACGGCCGGGGCGCCACCGTGCACTTACAAAATCTAGTAAGGGTTTTCATGACATTATTAAAATTATAAATTGTAGTTTAACCCCTTAGGTCATGCAAAACCTAGTCTAGTTGTTGATCTGTGTATTGTTACCTTAAAATCGTTAAAATGGGATAATTTAGTGCAAACTAGAATTTTGGGTTAATGAAAATGGGTGAGATTAAATTATGGAAATGGTTTGTATGACTTATTTAAGATGTTAATGAGTATTATGGCCACTAGAATTGTTAAAACATCAAGTTTTGTTTTAAAACGGTTATTCGAGGCTTTCTAGGTTTTGGGAAATAAAGCGATTTGATTAATTTTATGGTTTTGATGATTTAAACCCTATTTCATATATATTAGTGAGTTTTGAAACCACAATTCGTACGCTTGGGGTTTTCTCGATTAATCGGCGTTTGTACGCCGATGTCGAGGGTTATTTGGTTATTTTGCATGAGCAGGCCATAGGTTTTGACCTATGTGAGATTCGTGTGTCGTTTGGTCATGAGTCGGATTTAATGCGATACAATGTGTTATGATATGTAGGTACGCTCACGAGGTCTTCGAGACGACAAGCAAGCGCGTGGCGACATCGGCATCGGCAAGCGAAGATCAAGGTGAGTAGATATATATCTACGGGGAGAAGTCGGGTGGATGGCGTATAGCACTCCCGCAAAGTCGTAAGAATGACGTGATGTGATATAGATATACATAGATGTGCTATTGAGAGATATGAAAACTTAGCAAGAAAAGCTTTAGAAGATCATGGGTTAGTGTTAGCAAGATTTGAGGAAAGTGATTTAGTTGGCTTCATAGTCGCGAACCCTAGAGTAAGGTTGTTATCCATACACATACACGCACGGGATATGGGTTTGGGTGTACACGTTATATGTATATAGATAGATGTGGATGCGTGGGTTTATACACACACACACACACACACACACATGGAGGATGAGGATTTTATATGGTATTTGGAGATGAGTCGATGAGATTAGGCATGGTGCCACGAGATCGGTGATGTGATTTGGTTCGTATTATGATATACGACATGATATTAGCGGATTGATAGGTGATGTGTATTCACACACACGCATACATATATGCCGATGATATTAGTATTGTACTAGACTTTGATCAGTACCCCCTGTTCACGACATATGATGATAAGGATATCAGATGAGTAATGAGATAAATATGATATTTGACCCGTACCCAGATTTGGGATGCCGTACGATAGATTACCGTACGAGATATAATTATGATGTTAGATCCACACTCTTGACTCGAGGATGTCATATTAGTTATTGAATCGTATGTGATACCATTGAGGCGAGATCACCGACTACAAGATATATATACAGATCGACTCAGACTTAGGTAGATTCCTTTACCCTTTTGACTGGGCTCGAATCATACTCTTTTTCAAAAGTGGAGAATCGTGAGTATTTTAAATACCAAACTGTATGACTCGTATATTGGTTAGGTATATTTTTCAGTGTTGCTGTTACTATATCACTTTCTGTATATTCATGATTTTCATCGCATTGCATGCTTGCTCATATGTTATCTGTATCTATTATGAAACCTTGCTGTCAGGACACCAGCACCATTACCGATGATGCGTATGTTCCACGTACACCTGCTTGCCGGCTCACACACATCATCCTCGGTAATTGCCATGTCACGTACACCTTAGAGAATACTACTCATTGACATAGCTTGTTAGTTGAAAGTTATAATATGTTATAGCTTTCATCTGCTAGTTTAACTATCGCATTTATTGCATGATATCAGATGCATTCATATACTCATTGGTCATGCAGTATTATGAAGATTTATGCCGGTATTCACTGTTTATTGATATCATGATTTTGTTGATTTCGGATCCTTCTTGAGATTTTCTAGATTTGGAAACCGCATGTGAATGTTTTATAAACTGATGATTTATTTTAAAGAGAAAAATGCGATTTTCCTTGATATGATGAGTATTGTCCACCATGATGTTTTCTCGGTTCTGAGATGTTTTCGAGACCCGATTCGAGGAGTTGGATGAACCGTCTGCGTGTACATGGTGGACCCGATATGGAACCCCAGGGCAAGAAGCTCGAGTTGTAGACGATAAGCCCGGTAGGGGCAGACTGCCTACCGGTGATTGTCTGGCGCGGCGGATATCCGGAGGATACCATTCGTGGTCGTGTGATTGATGATATGGGCCGATCCGGACTGACGGAGCCCGAGGTATTGAGATTTTGAGATTTGAGACACTGATATATTGAGATTTGATGGTACAGGCCAGTCCGGATACCCGAAGCCTGAGATTTTGAGATTTAGGTTTTGTGTCAATGATTGACACGGATTCTATGTTGATTTCTTTGATGATATCTCAGTTTTTTTTTATATACATACAGAAATCTCATTAAATAAAGAAAAACAGTTCTTCGATTTATGATGTACTCTGTTCTCATTATATACATTTGTACATCATATTAGCGACATGTTGTTACCTGAGACACTGACACGAGTGCTTATTATTACACTTAGGGATAGATGTTTACCCTTACCATTATATTATGCTTCAGGCCATATTATTATTTTGAGGATATTACTGATCGTATGACCTAGGATTGCGTTATACATGCGATTTCTGCTCTGTGATGTTTTCTACTCACGAGTTGGCAACTCACCCACGTTGTGCCACAGTTCCTTGCAGGTTTTTCCATACAGGTTTCGTTGCGGCTTTGCTGGCACACTGCTTCCATTCCGGGTGATTGCTTTGGTAGGTGGGTTCACTCGCATCGTTACCACCCTCATTCATTTATTATTTTCAGTTGTATCTAGAAACTCCATCACCAAACAACTTGTATAATTATTTCATACTAGAGACCTGTTGTATATTCTTTCGACCTTAGAGTCGCGCGTTGTATTATGGTTTTTATGTTGATTTTAAGTTTTCTTTTCGAGTTTTGATCCTCGCTTTTCGGTGTTGTATATTATATTTCTTGTGTGGTTGTGTCCGCCTTTTGGCGAAGAGCTAACTCCCGCTTGGGGATGTCTTTTTATCATTTCGTATACTATTCATGTTGTATCCCGTTTGGGGCCAATATTTACAAAGAAAACTCTGCCAAAATTTTTGGAAAAGACTTGATGTTTTAAAAATGCATACCTCGGCTTATGTTGTTAAACTTCTTGCTTTAAAAATTGGTTTTTCTTCACTCTACTGCTTTAATTGGTTTTGATTTCTGGGTTTTGGCTTACTTAGATTACGTATGCCTCAAGACGTTTCATAATTTATGTGCCGGTCATGTTCTGTACTTTTCGGGACGTGACACACCTCTTGTTTATGTTTCATGTGCTTATATTATGATTCTAATCCAAATATTGTTAATGTATTAATATGATACGGTATTTTGACACATGGTTACTTGTAACCTCCTCATATACTGTATTCATTCCCTTTCCCCATTTTCAATGTTTAAGTTAAAATCCATTTGGTGTTAAGTTTGCTAAGTTTGGATATCGTATCTTGTGATAAATTGATTGGCAATATTTTGTTTTCATATAGGATAAACCGTCACAAAAACTTAGCAAACTCAAGACCAAAATCATTTGCTCTCACAAACCACTTTGTGTTTTTGTTGTTGCAGTATGCTTAATAACCCTTGTGTTTTGTGTTGATACCCCAAGCGCGGACATACAAACGGTAAGTGATCAAAAGAACTCATTTCATTCCTTGCGGCGAATATCGGAATTTGACGGTTTGTGCTCCGTAACTGCGTTGACAAGTCGTGCATCATGCCGGGATCAAGGTAAGGCCGGACAACTCATGACTAAGGGAGTGTAGAGGTAAACGTCGCGATTCAAGCTTCCAAGCCAAGACACAACCATTCTTAACTTGCTTGTTTTCTTGCTTCTCTTTTTTTTCTTGTTTTCGTATTCTTTTTATAATTTTTTTGTGAGAAACAACTAATTCGTTAATTTTTTAACCTTAAACAACAATACTTAATACACAATTCCCTGCGGATCGACCCATGCTTGCCGGCTCGCTACAACGCGCCATGCACTTGCGGTTATAAATATTTAAAACGAGAACGATCTCCCGTGCACATTCCGTTTCATTAAAACCATATCTCTATTTCCAAAACATACGCGTTTGCGCGCGCGGGTGAATTCCCAACAAGTTATTGGCGTCGTTGCCCGGGATTTGTAGTCATTAGGTATTGTTATTTCTGGTTCCTACTAACTCACTAATTTCTAACTAATTTTTTTCAAAACTAACACTAACTACATTCTTTTCACTTTTGTTCTCTGTTGTTTATAACTGCAATCGCCTAGAAATTCATTTTAAAAATCAAGTTATACCTTTGGAATACTAATATAGTGTAGATATCCCACCAAAATTTCTTGCACCTAACTCTTCTAAAAAACCGGCGACATCAGTAAGTTTTCCGAGCTCGCCGGCCTACTTGGGAGAATTTGGATTTTTTCCTTTTTGGTGATCTCTAGTGTATTGTTGGTACTCTATTGGTATTCCTTGATTTTTGTAATTTTGTGTGTGCAGGAATTGGGGCACATATATCGCTTTTTGACACTAAATATCGTATTTTCCGTCATTTGCAGATTTTTAGGAATTACGACCAGCGATCGTGCGGAGCGAGGCTCAAATGCAATTTAAAGACGTTAGAGAAGTATAGTGCCAAAGATCCTGGTAGTTTGACCCGCGCAAGCGAACAATCAATGACTTGGATCAATTCAACGGGGTTTTCTTAAACCAAATCAAATCGGTATGTATTTCCTAACACCTTCGCTCGAATCCGACGCACTCCAATATTCTATCTTCTGCAGGATTCTTCGCACAATTTTGCCGCCAATTGTAAAGAGAACTAACTGTATTTTTTTGCAGCGCTTAACTAAAATTGAAAAAGTGCTTTAATTGATTGATTTTCTTAAATTCTTTTATTGATTGCGCATTGCATATTAATACGGAATTAAGGGCAAAAATGACCAAACAAGATACGGTAAAGGATTTCATCGCCTTTTATCCGTAGCCCACAAATCACAAACTGCATTCTTGCATACCCCCAATAATTTAAAATCAATTAGAACTCTGACTCTAAGGACTTCGTGCTCATTAGGAGAAATTAACTGTTTTTAGAACCTTGCTTAACGGTATATCGTTCATGGGGTGTCTAGGCATGTGTTCAATAGAAAAGGTTATTTAATTAAGGAACTTCGCGAAAGCATTGTAAAACCTCCCCTTCTCTCTTGCACTTACCTGACTTCGTGATCAGTATATCTTGAGTCTATTTCTCGGCACTGTTTTATTTTGACAATCAGGTTCTTGAGCAGGTCTAGTTGACTTAGAATAACATAGACTGCTAGGGGTGTGGTATTCTTTATTTTTGTGACATTTGTGAATTCTTGTTAAAATTGGTGATACACGATTCAATTCTATTTATCACGATTCTTATTCTTTTGTTTATACTCAGTCCCAATTGATTTGTACAAATTTCCAAGATTCTTCCCACATTCATGATAATTGTCATTTTCTAGGGGGTGACCAACCGTCCCAAATTTTTGATGACGGTCACCCACCTAACACTCTTGAACCCAGTCCCACTTCAACCATAGACCAATTGATTGAAACTTTAGAGAAAGAGGTCGACAGAATGACTGGTTTAGCATCACCACCATCACAACCCCTTCAACCCGAAACAATTGAACCATCATTAGAGTATGATAGTTAGATGGATTCTAGGGTGACCGCTCTAGAAAAAGGTATTGAAGTAATGACTGCGGTCGAGAATCAATCAGCAGCGACGCTAGCCCTGTTTATACAGCAATCTGAGCAACTATTTGTTGCTCAAGCTCAATCATTGGCTAGAATCGAGGAACAAGTGAAACATTTAGCTGTGAGGATTCTAGGGAGTGAACACAGTCAAGCGGAACCCTATAATGTCAATATTTGTCATCTAGGAAGTCACCTAAGTGAGATAAACGATCAACCAAATTTTGATGATTTCATAGATGATGATACAATAGAATTGACCGAGTGTTGTCTGGACACATAAGAAAAACCTCCAACTGATTTTTGCTTTCCAATTTTAGAGGAGGAACCTTATGAATTTATCGGGTATGGTTGGGATAGATTAGAAGAGATCAATGACCGGGAACCCACAATTTTTGTATCACCTGTTGATATTGTTTCAGAAGAAACATTAGTGTGGGAACCTATTTTTTTAGATGATATGAACCTACCCATTTGTGAATGTGATGAGAAGGAAATTGTATTGGGAGATTTAGTAAATGATGAGAGTATGATTGTGGAAAATAATAGGGAGGAAGACAGCATTGAAAAACATTCTTTCATGTCGGGTTTTGAGAAATTTTTGCTGATGAACTTGATATTTTAGGTGAGTTGGCGTGAGGATCAATTTAGGAACATCCTAATAACCTTTCTTTTGCCGAACTTTTTGCGGATGAACTCCAGTTTTTACACGAACTTGACTTCGGAACTCCAGTTCCTAATAACCTTTCTTTTGCCGAACTTTTTGCGGATGAACATTCAATTCATTCACAAAACAATTCTTTAACCTCCTCAAAATTTCATCTTCATCTTCAGCGTCTTCTGATCCCCACCTTTATACGCCCATGCTCTTCACTAACATCTAACACATTCTTTTTCTTTTTCTTTTTATACAAATTCTTATACCAGCCACTGCACTATATAGAAAAAAATTATGTGGCTGGTATTAATTTCTAGACTAACCCAGTCGTTTAACTTGTGAATATTGTAATTGATTTTCGGTTTTTTCTTTTTCTTTAAATAAAATGCCCACACTAATGTCTAAGCCTAGCTACCGGAGATGGGGGCAACGATGAGGACATCGTAAATCTCAGGTTTGGGGATGAGCACTACGTTTATCTACATCATGTGTACATTCTTCATTACATACATATTAACAACCCATAAAAATAGAAAAAAATTCCTAAAAACATAAAAACTTTGTCATCAAGTTAGCTAGTAGGGTAACTTAGATTGTTATTCCGAAAATTTAGTTGATATATTAGAAATAACTAAATCCTAGGCTGAGGAATTGAAAACCCTAAAAATAACCCTCATTCTGTTTAAACTTGGTAATTATACGTCCATACAGTTTTTTTAGAAATAGGTAATCTTGAGTTCAGTTCTTTAGTTAAGTCGAGATGAAGGGAGAGTATTGAATCTTTACTGAAAGATAAGTCTGAAAAATAGTTTCTATTCTTGAGTCCAAATTTAGGAAGTATATACCCTACAAATTGCACATACACGCACCTTGAAACTTGGGATAGTAGAGGATACATAGAAATACTCTTGCCTGAAAGCCTAGTATGAAAGAAAAAAAAGGTATTTAAAGCTAACCACCATAAGAGCATCATTAAAAAAATATATCCGGTCTTGAAAAGAAAAATAAAAATAAAATTAAATAAAACTCAAGACCTGGAAACTGCTATTTACGCTTTAAGCTCATACATTCAGTAATCGGCTGCTAGTGCCACAAGAAGCATTAATAATCGCAAGAAAGGTCTGTGAGCAAAACCGTCCATCCATTAATGAAAAGAAGTAGTATTAGGTATTAAGGCAAGGGTACTATTGCTTCAATTGAATTCTTAAGTGTAGGGATGAAAATTTACACACACGTAGGGGTATACAATCGATATTTGGAGGAAAGATAGGGATGAAGAATAAGACTTATGTTTTCCGTAAAGTTGATAAAAATCCCGGATTTAAGACCCCACCTTAGAAGGAAAACTCAAGAGATACCAATATCTTTCTAAACTATAAAAACGTATACGATCTAATGGTAAATAGACAGTAGGTGTGAAACATAAGGGTTGAATATTTCTAATTTAGGATAATAGAATTTCTAACTTAGAAACTAAACTGTAGGAGTAGAATCAACGTTAACTTATAAAACTAGCTTGATGGGATTTTGTGGGTGTAATCTGCTAAAAACCATCAGGAGACTACACTCCTCCTACTATGGACACCTAGAGATTTAACGGATTGTTGCAAATTCTCGGTGCAATCGCGTTCCCAGCGAAAGTGAGGCTAGGATTTTTGTATTGCTCGTGACGAGCAAAAGATAAGTTTGGGGGTATTTGTTCATCTCAGAAAACTGTATTTTATGTTAGTTATATGTATGACCTAGAGGCCATTACTGTACATAGGATGTATATTGTAGTGGATGCTGGGACATATATAGGTAGGACTTTCTTGCTCGACATGATAGTACGCTATCTGGTTGCTCTTTAGATTAACATGTATACTTGCAGTCTCTCTATTACATGTTGATAAAGCCCTTAGGATGTGTACTCGACTTACTGGACTATGATGCAGATCATACTAGTGGGGCCTGGCTAGTCAATGAGTACATCCTTCAATGTTCCTAGTCGTGAGAATATCGAGACGGGGCATCGATATTCCAGAGTAGACTAGCGTATATCCTCTCGACCCATGTGATGGGCGATGGATGATCCTATATCCATTGGTGTTTGACATCAGAGATGGTATGCGGGTGCTCAGTGATGACAGGGTACACTGAACGGACTCGCCGAGAACTCCCAGATGGTATTATACCTCACGTCAGATGGCAGTTCTCTGGTGACACTGGTACAACTTAGTCTGTTGACCCGAGATCGTCATAGAGTCTTGTGTGTCACCCACTGTGCTTTGATTTCCACCCTACCACGGCTCTACTGAGTTGTGCAAACAGGTGGTTTTTGGGTACAGTCCCGATTCACATGGAGGCAATGAGCGATAGGAGGGGATTCGTCTCTCCCGGTATTGGGGGTTGATGTTGCGCTATGCTCGACTGGCCATAACTGGAAATCCCTGGCCAGGGTTGCAGTGATATACTGGTAAGAGTTATCAGTAGTTTCACGCTTGTTATGGACCTTACATCGGCATGACTTATCGAGCTACTGGGGTCTGACGTTTACCACCCCTAGGCGAGATATGCGACATATCAGACGAACAGACCGGACTGTACGGTAAGTGTTACTGGTTGGATTCACAGGAGTGTGAGCGGGCTTGCTCGTCGATCTTCTGATCGCTCAATACACAGGTGGCCGTTACGTTTAGCAGACCGCTTGCGGCTTGTGGATGTTTGATATGATCATCACCTACTGCTGGCGTATTGACGAGTCTTTAGAGTCCTACACAGAGTTTTCCTGGCTCAAGCGAAACGAAATAGGAGCGAATATTAGATATGTGCGGGACCGAGAATAATGTGTGTATGTGATACCGTATTCTATTCTCGCGATGAATGTATCAATTGGTTGTATGCGATATAACCTAGTTATCGAATCGATGATTGATTCGATAAGTCGATACATTGGATATTAGTCGGTCATATGCGATATGACCGGATCGTTAAATCAAGTGTTGATTTAATGATTTAATATATAATTATATATTTGATATATTACTTTGCATTAACTAGTATATGTTCACTTAAGATGGATTTTCTCACTTGATGTGCACATTGTATATATGATATAGTTTTGTGCACTAGTTTGTATCATGTTTGATGATACATGCAAAGTTGGGTGTATATTTACTTTAAACCATGTTTAAGTGAATGGTTAGGGTTTTGTTATCTTTGTTTTATTTATTTCTTTAATTTTAGCAAGAAAAGAAATGGTTGCTTCATTTGTTTTTCTTTGAAGCTTCAAGAAGCTTTGACCATTTTTGTTTCTTTTGCTTAACCTAACCATTCACCTAACCCTAGTTTATTCTCTACACTTAACCATGGTTGCATAATGATAACCATCACTTGATTTTATTTTAATTGATATTCTTTTTTCCTTCTTCTTGATCTTCTTCTTCAAGTGAAGAGAAGAAAAGCTTTCTACAAAAATGTCAAGTGATGATTCCAAGTGAGAAATCAAAATCCAAAGTGGACCCACTTCCTCTTTCTTCATCCTCTACCACTTGCCATGTAGTATAGGGTGTTTTCTTCTCAAGTTTCATGACTTGGTGAAGTTGGAGCTTGATCTTGAGTTGCCTCGACGTAGATCATCTTCGGCATCGAAGTCGACGACCTAGCCCGATCATTTCTCCGACGAAACCATCGCCAGAGTCCGGGATCCGATGATTGCAGCGGAGGGTCGTCATCACGGAGCTAAGGAGGTGGAGGACCGGATCTACAAAGGTTGTATTTTCCGTTCACTCTTAGTTAAGTTGTTAACTTATATCGTTTTCACCTATCCTCTAGTTACGATCTAGCATTAGGGTTTCTCGCCATAAGAAAAATTTGAATTGGACATGGTTGATCAGTTGTAGAACCTCATGGGTGTGCCTAGGAACCCTACAGTGGTATCAGAGCCTAGCTAGAGCCTTAGGCGATGAGTAAACGAAGTTAGAAACCCGATCGAACCCGTAACCCTAACCCAAAACCCTTCTCTGTACATTTTTTCAAACTGTGGATTTTTGTGAATTAAAAATTCTCAGAAAATTAAGCAGGAAAATCTAAGAATTACTGTGAAGTACGGACCCCTAACTCACAAAGTTGAACGCGGAACCGCGGCCAAACCAAGGGTTTGGCTGCGGTTCCGCGGCCAAAATTGTTACTTAGTCCCTGAAATTTCATGTAATTATTCTTAGGTCCTTTCTTGTTATTTTTTTATAGGAACTTTTTAATTCCACTCAAGTGTTGAGTTTTCTAGGGTTGTTTTGAGGACTCGATGTTTCGATCGGAATGTTTAACTTTGTTTATGTTTTTCCGGATATTTTAGAACATGTTGAAAAGTTCGACCGGATATAAATACCCACTTTTTCCCCTGTCGGGAAGTTTCCAAATGTTGGATTTTTCCGTGGTTTAAAGACGTTCTAAGTAGTGCAAGTAACGCGATGGACCCTCTAGAAGACAACAAACCTTAACTCGATTATGTGACCGTCTTGAACTGCCCTTTGAACCTTAGGGTTTGGGGCAGTACGGCGTGCCACATGTGAGGCGTTGGCTTGACCCTTCTACGGCTGGACCGTTGGTACTGAGGCATGAAGTGAATGTTTTAGAACTTATTTCATGTGTTGAGCTGTTTTGAGAAAACTTAGGTGTTCGATTGATCGATCGGAAAGTTTAACATTTTCTATTTACCCGGAATGTGATACAATAATTGGAATCCACAAGTAGTTATGAGATAACTGATTTGGATGTTATAAACATAGCAGTTTAGCCTCACTTGATTGGTTGCCACGGGATTTGGATGTGATCAATAGTCCGTCGCAATCACGTTGATTACGCGGATACTCGCCGGTAAACTTAATAGACAGCTACACCCCATAGCCCCAACTGAGTGACTGTAGGAGAACCCCGTCGCCAAAAAGCATCCGTTCGGGTGCTCGCGGCAGCGGTGTTCCGCCTGAGTGCACTTCGTCGACGGTATCGGGGGTGCGGCCGTCCACTAAAGTTTGCGACGAGCATTCGTTCTGGTTGCCGGGAATCTTGTTGAATTGCCCGACTTTATATTGAAAAGTGTTTTCGATATTGAGACTAAAATGCGGGGTTTATAATTTTAGGCATGCGATGTCTAAGGAATTCATTTGGTTAGGCATGCGATGTCTAAAGAGTTTGCGGATTCCAACTGTTGTAGTTTTACACTTTTTTTCTGCGACCGTAAGTGTAATATGTGATATCGCTGGTTTCGTTGCTATATGTCAAGGACAATTGGGATGCGCATATTTACTCACGTTGATGACATGTGATGTTATGTGTTGCTGGATATGTTATATTGGATCGTCGTGTTCGAATAGCCGGGTTTTTTTATGTGAGATGAGTGTTTTTCATTTTCAATAATGTAAAAACTTGTATGTAATATTCTTTTATTGGGGAACTTCCAGGTTGCGGAAGATGTCACCGTTGATGTATATTATTTACTTTTCCGCACTAGGATAGACCCAAGGTGGAGGGCACAAGTAACCGGGTTCTGGAGTCCAGTGGGAGACCAACTCGAGGAGTCGAGTCCGGGTCTCCTAACTCTAGAATTGGTAGGGTTGCTTGCCGCTCTCGTAGGGGTCTAGGGGTGTGGGTTTGGCTATTCATTGCGACCGTGGAATCCGCGTTTTATACTGGCTCGTATTAAAAACACGGACGTCCTTGTATGTCCAATATTTCATATGATATTTTTCTGCTGCGTTATCTGTGATGTGATCATGTGATATGTTCAGATAGATATTGTATATAGTATATATGATATATTATATAGACGTTGCTTATGTTTTACACCCGCGCTAGCCCTGCCCCGCTCTGCCGTTAGTTACCTAACCTAACGGTGCACGAGGGGACATCGAGGCGAATGCGGATGGCATAAGCATACGTTATATTTATCTGTGATGTTTAGGTGGACTTAAATGATGGGACATTCATTAATGAGATTAATGAAAGAAAATAAACCTAAAAGATGTTGTGGAATCGAATTTCAAAATAAAACAGGTAGCTACAGTTCTTGCTTTGCATCGCGGTGTTCCTTGTAGAACATCCTGCAACTTATTCGATAAGGAAAGGACCGAGATCCCTTCACCGGGAGTGACTCCTTTAGCAATAACTGACAGATGCTACAACCCTCGGTTTGTCTTTTGAATGCTTCTATAGTTTTTGCTTTGCACAGCGGTATATATGATATATCCTGCACCTTATTCGATGAGGAAAGGGCCGACGATCCCTTCACCGGGAGTGACCCCTTTAGCAAAACTAGAAAAGCCTCAAAAACACTCCATTTAAAAACCATTTGATTCCGCAACGAGATCAAGTTCAAAGCGTTAAAGGTTTTCATAAAAACAATTCGCAACCCTCCGTCATTTTAGGAAGTAGAGTACTTAGTATTCGTGCTGTGTTTGTTGACCATAGTCAAGGCACAGTGTACGGTAGCTAAGTGATGTCTTCCTACACCGCATATGATGCGATTAGTTAGGACAGTCATGTGGCATTGTTGACCTTAGCCATGGGTCATGTGGGTGGGTCTAATTAATCACGAAATGACGGGTAGAACTTGACTAGTGCATATGATTTGTTGACCTTAGCCAAGGTCATAGGTGCTAGGGGTAAAAACCTTTATCGGGAGTTTCAAGTGTTGAAATTTGCAATGAGATTGCATACCTTCTATATGATAGTTGGATCCCGATACCCACTGCGAGTAATTGTTACTCTTGGGAGTGTTTTGCACTTTACAATTAGCCGATCAAGTAGGTGTCTAGAAAGGTGTCAACGGGGTTACGCCTCTGGGAAAACGAGGTTTACATTAATTAGGTCCGTGCGAAAGCACGGGTAACCTCCCTCAAAGTACCGACACTGGCCTGGCTGAAAGATTGGCGAACTTGTAGAGTGTAATTAATCCCGGCTAGTCTTTCCTTTTAGGGTTTGAAGGAAGATTTGATAAAAACAGTGGGAGCCATCCTGATTAGATAAAATATATAACCAATCTAATCTTGCAAGAGCGCATGCAGAGTGTTTTCTTTTCTCTCTCTTCAGGTAGTGACCACATCACGCCTTAATCAAGATAATAATATGGATGTATTGACCGAACCCGCTTGTTATACTGAGCTGGGGAACGTTGGTCCCGCTCCAACTTATAATTGCTATAAGACAGAGCAGGAAATAGGGGAATACCAGAATTCCTATGCCGCCCAAACGAAGAAAGTGCATATGATGCATCTCCTTCGGGTGTGTTCATTATAAAGAACTATTTCTCAGTGTTCTCTACATCCTAGGTATTAGATACCGGATCAGGATCCCGCATATATAATCTATTACATAGGGCTACAGAAAGGTAGAGAACTGAGAACGGGTGATAAGTTTCATGAGACAGAAAACGGGGCAAGTGTTGCAGCCAAGTCTGTTGGTCACTGTCAACCTGTATTACCAATACATTGATTCTAAACAAATGCTATTAGATACCGAACCTGATATACAAAATCATATCAGTCTCTTTATTAGTAAAGAAATGATAAAATTTTGTATTGTTGGATAATGTTTTGAACATTTCCTATATCAAGAGTTGATCGATTCAGGCACGTTATCTAAAAGCATAGACGTTCTAAATCAAACTACAGTTCCTAGTATACAGAACACATACAAGAGGAAGAGTTCAGAAATGAACGAATCCTTCTTGAGGCATTGTAGTCTAGGTCATATCAATGCGACCCGACTGGCTGAAGTTACATTTAGATGCATATTTAAATCAGTTTGAATTTACATCTTGTGGAACTTGCCAGTCATGTCACAAAGATTAGATGACCATAGCTCTGTTTACTGGAAACAGAGAAAGAGTTAGTGAACTCTTGGGACTGATACATGATGATGTATATTAGGTCCCCTGTCTACACATGCCAGGACCGGTTCTTTGTACTTCATTACATTCTCTCATAATCTCTCAAGATTCAGCCATATGTTCCCGTTGAAACATAAGTCCTAAGCTTTTGAGATATTCACAGAATATAAGTTAGAAGTAGAGAACCAAAAACCGGGTATAAGTATTATGTCCTTTGATGAGATCAAGGAGGAGAATACTTGTGCATAGAATTCTTGGACTATTCTAAAGGAGAATGAGATTCTCTCTCAGCATTACTCCTCTGAATATACCACAGCACAACGGTATATCAGGGCAGAGCAATATCACCCTATATGATATGGTGTGCTCTATGATGAGTATTACTGAGTTACCTGTTTCTTTTAGGGGGTTGTGCACTTGAGAAGTTGCATACCTATTGAATTGGATTCGAATCAAATCAGTGCCTACCACTACATATAAGATATGGTATTGGAAGATCCTATCTCTTAAGTAAGTTAATATTTGGGATTGTCCGGCCTATGTCAAAAGCAAAATCCGGACAAGATCGAGGCAAGGTCAGTTCTGTAGAACTGGAAAAGTTCCAGCTATACAAACTGCAGCTAATGATTTGACAGAACCAAAGGATTCAATAGTCCCCGACGAACCTCAGCCTCTCCGCCGATCTAGCAGGGTTCCTCATCCGCTTGAGAGATACTTTGGTTTCTCGATGACAGTGGGAGCGAGGAATGCATCATGAGATGATGACCCATCTAGTTTCGAGCAGGCCATCAAGAGTAGGGACTCTGTAAGAATGGCTGGATGCTTAGCGATCTGAAATGGAATCCATGTACACCAACAAAGTATGGACTTTGGTTGCTATATCTGAAGGGTTAATACCCATCGGGAGCAAGTATATCTTAAGAAGATTACTTGGTGTAAATGGAAATGTTGAGACATTCAAAGCTAGACTTGTTGAAGGTTTTCGTCATTGACCAGGCATGGATAATGATGAAACCTTTTCCAAGTGGCTATGCTTAAGTCCATTCGGATCCTACTTAACATTGCTACATACCATGACTACGATATCTGGTGGTTGGGTGCTATGACTGCTTTTCTAAATGCTGATTTAGAAGAGAACGTCTATAAGTACACAGCCAGAGGGCTTCTTAAACAGTGGGAGCAGCGGAAACATATGCAAGTTGCTTTACAGGATAAAGCAGGCATCGTAGAGTTGGAACATCTGTTTTGATGTGGTAGTCAAAGAGTTTGACTTCATCAAAATGGTAGATGAACCTTGTATGTACAAAAAGGTAGTATGGAGTATGGTGATGATCCTCGTAGAGTACGTGGATGACATACTCTTGATAGGAAAGGAGTTTCCTATGCTACGCTCGGTCAATCTCCGCTTATCACAAGGACTCTCCAAATAGGATAAAGGTGATACCTCCTAAATGCTGAGTTTTGGATCTATGAGATAGATCTAAATGGATGATAGGATTCTCACTAGCTGTAGTGAGATGGTATCAATCGATCCTGTGGAGAATCACTGGAAAAGTTCCAGGGTGATAAGGACGACTGAATGTCAGTCGCAGGCATTGTCTTTACCCTCAGTAGAGGGACGGTATGTTGGAAGAGTTCCAAGATAGATACCGTGGCAGACTAGACGATAAAGGCTGGTAACATCTCTATTAAAGATACTACCAAAGAGGCAGTTTGGGTATATATCGGTTCATGAGATGAACTAGGTTCCTACCGTTGTATGACAATGGAAGTGTGGCTTTGTCCCAGGAACTCTGGTCCCATCAATGACCCAGACATATTCTGAGGCAGCATCACCTGATCATGGAGATAGTTGATCTCCAGGGTGATCGAGATTCGGAGAGTAGACACAGAGGACAACACGGAGGATCCACTCACAAAGGCATTTTCCTAAAGAGAGACTTTTATGGGATGGTTGAGTATGTGATACTGCACCCACTGCTACAGATGGCCCTAGTGCAAGTAGGAGATTGTTAGTTATATGTATGCCCTAGAGGCCATTACTGTATATAGGATGTATATTGTAGTGGATGCTGGGACATATATAGGTAGGACTTTCTTGCTCGACATGATAGTATGCTATCTGGTTGCTCTTTAGCTTAACATGTATACTTGCAGTCTCTCTATTACATGTTGATAAAGCCCTTAGGATGTGTACTCGACTTCCTGGAATATGATGCAGATCATACTAGTGGGGCCTGGGTAGTCAATGAGTACATCCTTCAATGTTCCTAGTCGTGGGAATATCGAGACGGGGCATCGATATTCCAGAGTAGACTAGCGTATATCCTCACGACCCATGTGATGGGCGATGGATGATCCCATATCCATTGGTGTTTGACATCAGAGATGGTATGCGGGTGCTCAGTGATGAATGGGTACACTGAACGGACTCGCCGAGAACTCCCAGATGGTATTATACCTCACGTCAGATGGCAGTTCTCTGGTGACACTGGTACGTCTGTTGACCCGAGATCGTCATAGAGTCTTGTGTGTCTCCCACTGTGCTTTGATTTCTACCCTACCACGGCTCTACTTAGTTGTGCAAACATGTGGTTTTTGGGTACAGTCCCGATTCGCATGGAGGCAATGAGCGATAGGAGGGGATTCGTCTCTCCCAGTATTGGGGGTTGATGTTGCGTTATGCTCGACTGGCCATAACTGGAAATCCCTGGACAGGGTTGCAGTGATATACTGGTAAGAGTTATCAGGAGTTTCACGCTTGTTATGGACCTTACATCGGCATGACTTATCGAGCTACTGGGGTCTGACGTTTACCACCCCTAGGCGAGATATGCGACATATCAGACGAACAGACCGGACTGTACGGTAAGTGTTACTGGTTGGATTCACAGGAGTGTGAGCGGGCTTGCTTGTCGATCTTCTGATCGCTCAATACCCGGGTGGCCGTTACATTTAGCAGACCGCTTGCGGCTTGTGGGTGTTTGATATGATCATCACCTGCTGCCGGCGTATTGACGAGTCTTTAGAGTCCTACACAGAGTTTTCCTGGCTCAAGCGAAACGAAATAGGAGCGCATATGAGATATGTGCGGTACCGAGAATAATGCGTGTATGTGATACCGTATTCTATTCTCGCGATGAATGTATCGATTGGTTGTATGCGATATAACCTAGTTATCGAATCGAGAATTGATTCGATAAGTCGATACATTGGATATTAGTCGGTCATATGCGATATGACCGGATCGTTAAATCAAGTGTTGATTTAATGATTTAATGTATACTTATATATTTGATATATTACTTTGCATTAACTAGTATATGTTCACTTAAGATGGATTTTCTCACTTGATGTGCACATTGTATATATGATATAGTTTTGTGCACTAGTTTGTATCATGTTTGATGATACATGCAAAGTTGGGTGTATGTTTACTTTAAACCATGTTTAAGTGAATGCTTAGGGTTTTGTTATCTTTGTTTTATTTATTTCTTTAATTTTAGCAAGAAAAGAAATGGTTGCTTCTTTTGTTTTTCTTTGAAGCTTCAAGAAGCTTTGACCATTTTTGTTTCTTTTGCTTAACCTAACCATTCACCTAACCCTAGTTTATTCTCTACACTTAACCATGGTTGCATAATGATAACCATCACTTGATTTTATTTTAATTGATATTCTTTTTTCCTTCTTCTTGATCTTCTTCTTCAAGTGAAGAGAAGAAAAGCTTTCTACAAAAATGTCAAGTGATGATTCCAAGTAAGAAATCAAAATCTAAAGTGAACCCACTTCCTATTTCTTCATCCTCTACCACTTGCCATTTAGTATAGGGTGTTTTCTTCACAAGTTTCATGACTTGGTGAAGTTGGAGCTTGATCTTGAGTTGCCTCGACGTAGATCATCTTTGGCTTCGAAGTCGACGACCAAGCCCGATCATTTCTCCTATGAAACCATCGCCAGAGTCCGGGTGCTAGTTATATGTATGCCCTAGAGGCCATTACTATACATGGTATGTATATTGTGGTGGATGCTTGGACATATATAGGGAGGACTTTCTTGCTCGACATGATAGTATGATATCTGGTTGATCTTTACCTTAACGTGTACACTGATTGTCTCTCTATTACATGTTGGTAAAGCCCTTAGGATGTGTACTTGACTACCCGGACTATGATGCGGATCATACTAGTGGGGACATGGTAGTCCATAAGTACATCCTTCAAAGTCCCTAGTCGTGGGTGTATCGAGACGGGGCATCGATATACCAGTGTAGACTAGCGTATACCTTCTCGACCCATACAGATGGGCGATGGATGATCCCATATCCATTGGTGTTTGACATCAAAGATGATATACGGGTGCTCAGTGGAGACTGGGTACACTGGACGGACTCGCCGAGAACTCCCAGATGATATTATACGTTACGTCAGATGGCAGTTCTCAGGTGACACTGGTACAGAGTAGTCTGTTGACCCGAGATCGTCATAGAGTCTTGTGTGATTCCCACTGTGCTTTGATTTCCACCTTACCACGTCCAAGAGGGCGTGCAAAACGGTGGCTTTTGGGTACAGTCCCGAATCACATGGAGGCAATGAGCGATATGAGGGGATTCGCCTCTCCCGGTATAGGGAGTTGATGTTGCACTATGTTCGATTGGCGATAACCGGAAATCCCTGGCCAGGATTGTTGAGATTTACTGGTAAGTGTTACCAGTAGTTTCTCGAACTGTTATAGACCTCATATCGACACGACTTATCGAGCTATTGGGGTCTGACATTTACCACCTCTAGGCAAGATATGCGACATATCAGACGAACAGACCGGACTGTACGGTAAGTGTTACTGGTTGGATTCACAGGAGTGTGAGCGGGCTTGCTCGTCGATCTTCAAATCGCTCAATACCCGGGTGGCCGTTACGTTTAGCAGACCGCTTGCGGCTTGTGGGTGTTTGATATGATCATCATTTGCTGCCGGTGTATTGACGAGTCTTTAGAGTCCTACACAGAGGTTTCCTGGCTCAAGCGAAACGAAATAGGAGCGCATATGAGATATGTGCAGGACCGAGAATAATGCGTGTATGTGATACCGCATTCCATTCTCGCGATGAATGTATCGATTGGTTGTATGCGATATAACCTAGTTATCGAATCAAGGATTGATTCGGTAAGCCGATACATAGGATACTAATCGGTTATATGCGATATGACCGGATCGTTAAATCAAGTGTTGATTTAATGATTTAATGTATAATTATATATTTGATATATTACTTTGCATTAACTAGTATTGGTTCACTTTAAATGGATTTTCTCACTTGAATTGTGCAAGTTGTATATGTGATATACTTTTGTGCACATGATTGTATCATGTTTGATGATACATGCTTATTTGGTTAAGTGTAAAGAATTAAACCATGCTTAAGTTGATGATTAGGGTTTTGATTATTCATTTATTTATTTATTTATTTATTCTTTTTGGAAATTAAAAGTATAAATAGATATGGTGGCTTTCTTTGTATCTTTCATGAAGCTTCATGAAGTGTTGAAAGTTTAACCACTTTTGTCTCATGCTTAACCCTAACCATTCCACTTAACCATGATTCATTCTCTACACTTAACCATGGTTTGTATATGATAAGTATTCATTTTCTTTTGTATTTGAAATAACTTATCATATTCATCTTCTTCTTCTTCATCTTTACAAAGAAGAAAAGCTTGCACCATCAATGGTGATTTGATGAAAAGAGTGAGAAATCCAATTCTAAAGTGAACCCACCTCCTATTTCATCATCCTCTACCTCTTGCCAAGTAGTATAGGGTGTTATCTTCACAAGTTTCATGACTTGGTGAAGTGGAAGCTTGATCTTGTGAAGCCTCGACGTAGATCATCTTCGGCATCGTAGTCGATGACCTAGCCCGTCTTTTCTCCGATGAAGCCGACGCTAGAGTCCGGGATCCGATGATCGCAGCGAGGAGAAATCATCACGGAGCTATGGAGGTGGAGCACCGAATCTACAAAGGTTGTATTTCCGTTCACTTTTCAGTTAAGTAGTTAACTAGTTTTCGTTTTCGCCTAAAATTCTAGTTAACGATCTAGTCTAGGGTTTCTCGGCACCGTAAAATTTGAAATTAGCATGGTTGATGCCTTGTGAGACCTCATTAGCGTGCCTAGGAACCCTACAGTGGTATCAGAGCCTAGCTAGAGTCTTAGGCGATGCGTAGACGATGTTTGAAACCCGAACGAACCCGAAACCCTAAAATTTCACGCTCTCTGGACTTTATTCAAAAACTGGGTTTTTTCCATATTAAAAATGCTTAAAAAATTCAGCAGGGAATTATAAGAATTACGGTGCAAAATTTGACCAAAGATACTTCAAACATGCGGCGGAACCGCGGCAGAAGCCTAGCTTATGCGGCGGTTCCGCGGCTCTCTGGTGACGTCAGCCCTCTATATTTGCACAGGAATTCCTCTTTCCCAGTGCTGAGTTTTATGGGAATTTTTAATATTTATTCAAGAGTTGAATATTCTGGGGTGTTTTGGGGATTCGATTATTCAATCGGATTGTCAAACTTTGTCTATGTGTTTTCCAGATAATTATTGAATATGTTAAAAAGTTCGACCGGATGTAAATACCCAATCTTTCCCCTATCGGGAAATTTCCAAGTGTTGGATCTTTCCGTAGTTTAACGACGTTCTGAGTAGTGCAAGTAACGCGATGGACCCTCTAGAACACAACAAAGCTTAACTCGATTATGTGACCGTCTTGAACTGCCCTTTGAACCTTCGGGTTTGGGGCAGTACGGCGTGCCATATGTGAGGCGTTGGCTTGACTCTTCTACGGCTGGACCATTGGTACTGAGGCATGAACTGGATGTTTTTAAACTTGTTTCATGTGTTGATCTGTTTCGGGAAAACTTGGGTGTTTGAATGTTCGATCGGAAAGCTTAACATTTTCTAATTATCTGGAATGTGATACAATAATTGGAATTCACAATTAGTTATGAGATAACTGAATGAATATTATAAACATAGCACTTTAGTCTCACTTGATCGGTTGCCACGGAATTTTGATGTGATCAAAAGTCCGTCGCAATCACGTAGCGTACGCGGATACTCGCCGGGTAAACTTAACAGACAGCCTCACTCCATAGCCCCGACCAAGTGACTGTAGGAGAACCCCGTCGCCGAAAGCATCCGTTCGGGTGCTCGCTGCAGCGGTGTTCCGCCTTGGTGCACTTCGTCGGAGGCATCGGGGGTGCAGCCGTCTATTGAAGTTTGCGACGAGCATTCGATCAGGATGTCGGGAATCTTGTTGAATTTCCCGACTTGATATTGAAAAGAGTTTTCGATAAGACTAAAATGCGGGGTTTATAATTGTTAGGCATGTGGTGTCTAAGTAATTCATTTGATTAGGCATGCAATGTCTAAAGAGGTTGTGGATTCCAACTGTTGTAGTTTTACACTTTCTTTTCTGTGACCGTAAGTGTAATATGTGATATCGCCGGTTTCTTTGCTATATGTCAACGACAATTGGGATGCGCATATTTACTTACGTTGATGACATGTGATGTTATGTGTTGCTGGATATGTTATATTGGATCGTCGTGATTGAATAGCCGGGTTTTTTTATGTGAGATGAGTGTTTTTCATTTTCTTTCATGTAAAAACTTGTATGTAATATTCTTTTATTGGGGCACTTCCAGGTTGCGGATGATGTCACCTTTTGTATATTATTTACTTTTCCGCACTAGGATAGACCCAAGGAGGAGGGCACAAGTAACCGGGTTCTGGAGTCCAGTGGGAGACTAACTCGAGGAGTCGAGGCCGGGTCTCCTAACTCTAGAATTGGTAGGGTTGCTTGCCGCTCTCGTAGGGGTCTAGGGGTGTGGGTTTGGCTATTCATCGCGACCGTGGAATCCGTGTTTTATACTGGCTCGTATTGAAAACACGGACGTCCTAGTATATCCAATATTTCATATGTTTTTTCTGCTGCGATATCTGTGATGTGATCATGTGATATTCTGTGATAGATACTGTATATAGTATATATGATATATTATATAGACGTTACTTATGTTTTACACCCGCGCTAGCCCTGCCCCGCTCTGCCGTTAGTTACCTAACCTAACGGTGCACGAGGGGACATCGAGGCGAATGCGGATGGCATAAGTGTACGTCGTATTTATCTGTGATGTTTAAGTACTTAAATGATGGGACTTCATTAATGTGATTAATGAAATAAAAGAAACCTAAGATGTTGTAGAATCGAATTTCAAAAATAAAACAGGTAGCTACAGTTCTTGCTTTGCACAGCGGTATATATGATATATCTTGCACCTTATTCGATTGGGAAAGGACCGAGATCCCTTCACCGGGAGTGACACCTTTAGCAATAACTGGCAGATGCTACACACTCGGTTTGTCTTTTGATTGCTTTTAAGTGTTTTTTCTTTGCACAGTGATATATATGATATATCCCGCACCTCATTCGACGAGGAAAGGACCGACGATCCCTTCACCGGGAGTGACTCCTTTAGCAAAACTAGAAAAGCCTCAAAAGCACTCCATTTTAAAATCATTTGATTCTACAACGATATCAAGTTCATTACGCAATAGGTTTTCAGAAAAACCTGTCGTAGCCCTCCGTCATTTCAGGTAAGTAGTAGTTAGTATTCGTGCTGCGTTTGTTGGCCTTTGTCAAGGCGTAGTGTGCGGTAGCTAACTGGTGCTTATCTGCTTATGCATATGATGCAGATTGGGTTAGGGTAGTCGTGCGACCTTGTTGGCCTTTGTCAAGGGTCGTGCGGGTGGGTTTAATTCAATCAGGAAATGACGGGTTGAACTTGACTAGCATCCTATGGTTTGTTGGCCTTTGTCAAGGTCATAGGAGGTTAGGGGCAAAAGATTATCGGGAATTTCAAGTGTTGAAATTTGCAATGAGATTGCATACCTTCTATGAGATAGTTGGATCCCGATACCCGCTGCGAGTAATTGTTACTCCTGGGAGAGTTTTACACATTACAATTAGCCGATCAAGTAGGTGTCTAGAAAGGTGTTAACGAGGTTACGCCTCTGGGAAAATGAGGTTTACATTAATTAGGTTCGTGCGAAAGCACGGGGGACCTCCCTCAAAGTACCGACACTGGCCTGGCTGAAAGATTGGCGAACTTGTAGCGTGTAATTAATCCCGGGTAGTCTTTCCTTTTAGGGTTTGAAGGAAGATTTGATAAAAAAAAGTGGGAGCCATCCTGATTAGATAAAATAATAACCAATCTATTCTTGCAAGAGCGCACGCTGAGTGTTTTCTTCTCTCTCTCCGGGTAGAGACCATATCACGCCTTAATCAAGATAATAAAACGGATAAATTGACCGAACCCGCTTGTTATACTGAGCTGGGGAACGTTGGTCCCGCTCCAACTTATAATAGTTATAAGACAGAGCAGGAAATTGGGGAATACCAGATTTCCCGTGCCGCCCAAACGAAGAAAGTGCATGATGATGTATCTTCTTCGGGTGTGTGCATTTCAGAGAACTGTTTCTCAATATTCTTTACGTCCTTGGTATGTGATACCAGATCAAGATCCCAGATATGTAATCTGTTACATAAGGCTACAGAGAGGTAGAGAACTGAGAACGGGTGATAAGTTTCATGAGGCAGAAAACGGGGCAAGTGTTGCAGCCAAGTCTGTTGGTCACTGTCACCCTGTATTACCAATACATTGATTCTGAACGAATGTTATTAGATACCGAACCTGATATACAAAATCATATCTGTCTCTTTATTAGTAAAGAAACGATAAAATTCTGTATTGTTGGATAATGTTTTGAACATTTCCTATATCAAAAGTTGATCGGTTCAGGCACGTTATCTAAAAGCATTGATGTTCTAAATCAAACTACAGTTCTTTAGTATACAGAACACACACAAGAGGAAGAGTTCAGAAATGAACGAATTCTTCTTGAGGCATTGTAGACTAGGTCATATCAATGCGACCCGACTGGCTGAAGTTACATTTAGATGTATATTTAAATAAGTTTGAATTTACATCTTGTGAAACTTGCCAGTCATGTCACAAAGATAAGATGACCATAGCTCCGTTTACTAGAAATAGAGAAAGAGTTAGTAAACTCTTGGGATTGATACATATTGATGTATGTAAGGTCCCCTGTCTACACATGCCAAGACCGGTTCTTTGTACTTCATTACATTCTCTGATGATCTCTTTAGATTCAGACATATGTTCCTGTTGAAACACAAGTCCGAACCTTTTGAGATATTCACGGAATATAAGTTAGAAGTAGAGAACCAAAATACGGGTATAAGTATTATGTCCTTTGATGTGATCGAAGAGGAGAATACTTGAGCACGGAAATCCTGGACTGTTCTAAAGGAGAATAAGATTCTCTCTCAGAATTACTCCTCCGTATACACCATAGCACGATGGTATATCGGGGCGGAGCAGATACACCCTATTTGATAAGGTGTGCTCTATGATGAGTACTACTGAGTTACCTTTTTCCTTTTTGGGTGTTATGCACTTGAGAAGCTGCATACCTATTGAATAGGGTTCAAATCAAATCTGTTGCCTACCACTTCATATTTGATATGGTATGGGAAGAGCCCATATCTTAAGTTAGTTAAGATTTGGGGTTGTCCGGCCTATGTCTGAAAAGCAAAATCCGGACAAGCTCGAGGCAAGATCTGTTATGTAGAATTGGAAATGTTCCAGCTATATAAACTGCAGCTGATGATTTGATAGAACCAAAGGATTCAGTAGAATCCAACGAACCTCGGCCTCTCCGCCGATCTAGTAGGGTTCCTCACCCACCTGAGAGATACTTCAGTTTCTCTATGACAGTGGGAGCGAGGATTGCATCATGAGATGATGACCCAACTAGTTTCGAGCTGGCCATCAGGAGTGGGACTCTGTAAGAATGGATGGATGCTTAGCGATCTAAGATGGAATCCTTATACACCAACAAAGTATGGACTTTGGTTGCTATATCTGAAGGGTTAAATCCCCATCAGGAGCAAGTATATCTTGAGAAGATTACTTGGTGTACATGGAAAGGTTGAGACTTTCAAAGCTAGACTTGTTAAAGGTTTGCATCATTGACCAGGTATGGATTATGTTGAAACCTTTTCTAAGGATCTATGCTTAAGTCCATCCAGAACCTACTTGCCACGGCTACATACCATGACTACGATATCTGGCGGTTGGGTGCCATGACTGCTTTTCTAAATGATGTTTTAGAAGAGTGCGTCTATAAGTACACAGTCAGAGGGCTTCGTAGACAGTGGGAGAAGCGGAAACGTGTACAAGATGCTTTATAGGATAAAGCAGGCATCGCGGAGTTGGAACGTCTATTTTGATGTAGTAGTCAAACAGTTTGACATCATCAAAATGGTAGATGAACCTTGTATATACAAAAAGGTAGTATGGAGTTTGGTTGTGATCCTCGTAGAGTACATGGATGACATACTCTTGATAGGGAAGGAGTTTCCTATGCTACGCTCAGTCGATCTCCGCTTATCACAAAGATTCTCCATATAAGATCAAATTGATACCTCCTAAATCCTGAGTTTTGGATCTATGAGATAGATTTAATTGGAGGTTAGGATTCTCACTAGTTGTAGTGAGATGGTATAAAACGATTCTGGGGAGAATCACTGGAAGGGTTCCAGGGTGATAAAGACGACTGAATGTCAGTCGCAGGCATTGTCTTTACCCTCAGTAAAGGGACGGTATGCTGGAAGAGTTCCAAGCTAGATACCGTGACATACTAGACGATAAAGGCTGGATACATCGCTACTTAAGATGCTACCAAAGAGGCTGTCTGGGTGTATATCAGTTCATGAGATGAACTTAGTTCCTCCCATTGTGTGACAATGGAGTTGTGGCTTATGCCATGGAACGTCCGTCCCATCAGTGATTCAGACATATTCTAAGGCAATATCACCTCATCATTGAGATGGTTGATCTCTAAGGGATCGAGGTTAGGAGAGCAGACTCAGAGGACAACACGGCGGATCCACTCACAAAGGCCTTTTCCCAGAGAGGGACTTTTATGGGATGGTTGAGTATGAGATACTACAACCACTGCTATACAGATGGCCCTAGTGCAAGTGGGAGATTGTTAGTTATATGTATGCCCTAGAGGCCATTACTATACATGGGATGTATATTGTAGTGGATGCTTGGACATATATAGGGAGGACTTTCTTGCTCGACATGATAGTATGCTATCTGGTTGATCTTTACCTTAACGTGTACACTGATTGTCTCTCTGTTACATGTTGGTAAAGCCCTTAGGATGTGTACTTGACAACCTGGACTATGATGTGGATCATACTAGTGGGGACATGGTAGTACATAAGTACATCCTTCAAAGTCCCTAGTCGTGGGTGTATCGAGACGGGGCATCGATATACCAGTGTAGACTAGCGTATACCTTCTCGACCCATACTGATGGGCGATGGATGATCCCATATCCATTGGTGTTTGACATCAGAGATGATATACGGGTGCTCAGTGGAGACTGGGTACACTGGACGGACTCGCCGAGAACACCCAGATGGTATTATACCTTACGTCAGATGGCAGTTCTCAGGTGACACTGGTACAGAGTAGTCTGTTGACCCGAGATCGTCATAGAGTCTTGTGTGATTCCCACTGTGCTTTGATTTCCACCTTACCACGTCCAAGAGGGCGTGCAAAACGGTGGCTTTTGGGTACAGTCCTGAATCACATGGAGGCAATGAGCGATAGGAGGGGATTCGTCTCTCCCGGTATAGGGAGTTGATGTTGCACCGTGTTCGATTGGCTATAACCGGAAATCCCTGGCCAGGGTTGCTGAGATTTACTGGTAAGTGTTACCAGTAGTTTCTCGAACTGTTATAGACCTCATATCGACACGACTTATCGAGCTATTGGAGTCTGACGTTTACCACCTCTAGGCAAGATATGCGACATATCAGACGAACAGACCGGACTGTACGGTAAGTGTTACTGGTTGGATTCACAGGAGTGTGAGCGGGCTTGCTCGTCGATCTTCTGATCGCTCAATACCCGGGTGGCCGTTACGTTTAGCAGACCGCTTGCGGCTTGTGGGTGTTGGATATGATCATCATCTGCTGCCGGCGTATTGACGAGTCTTTAGAGTCCTACACAGAGGTTTCCTGGCTCAAGCGAAACGAAATAGGAGCGCATATGAGATATGTGCAGGACCGAGAATAATGCGTGTATGTGATACCGCATTCCATTCTCGCGATGAATTTATCGATTGGTTGTATGCCATATAACCTAGTTATTGAATCAAGGATTGATTCGGTAAGCCGATACATAGGATACTAGTCGGTTATATGCGATATGACCGGATCGTTAAATCAAGTGTTGATTTAATGATTTAATGTATAATTATATATTTGATATATTACTTTGCATTAACTAGTATTGGTTCACTTTAAATGGAATTTCTCACTTGAATTGTGCAAGTTGTATATGTGATATACTTTTGTGCACATGATTGTATCATGTTTGATGATACATGCTTATTTGGTTAAGTGTAAAGAATTAAACCATGGTTAAGTTGATGATTAGGGTTTTGCTTATTCATTCATTTATTTATTTATTCTTTTTGGAAATTAAAAGGATAAATAGATATGGTGGCTTTTTTTGTATCTTTCATGAAGCTTCATGAAGTGTTGAAAGTTTGACCACTTTTGTCACATGCTTAACCCTAACCATTCCACTTAACCATGATTCATTCTCTACACTTAACCATGGTTTGTATATGATAAGTATTCATTTTCTTTTGTATTTTAAATAACTTATCATATTCATCTTCTTCTTCTTCTTCATCTTTACAAAGAAGAAAAGCTTGCACCATCAATGGTGATTTGATAAAAAGAGTGAGAAATCCAATTCTAAAGTGAACCCACCTCCTATTTCATCATCCTCTACCTCTTGCCAAGTAGTATAGGGTGTTATCTTCACAAGTTTCATGACTTGGTGAAGTGGAAGCTTGATCTTGTGATGCCTCGACGTAGATCATCTTCGGCATCGTAGTCGATGACCTAGCCCGCCTTTTCTCCGATGAAGCCGACGCTAGAGTCCTGGATCCGATGATCGCAGCGAGGAGACATCATCACGGAGCTATGGAGGTGGAGCACCGGATCTACAAAGGTTGTATTTCCGTTCACTTTTCAGTTAAGTAGTTAACTAGTTTTCGTTTTCGCCTAAAATTCTAGTTAACGATCTAGTCTAGGGTTTCTCGGCACCGTAAAATTTGAAATTGGCATGGTTGATGCCTTGTGAGACATCATTAGCGTGCCTAGGAATCCTACACCGGGATCCGATGATTGCAGTGGAAGGTCGTCATCACGGAGCTAAGGAGGTGGAGGACCGGATCTACAAAGGTTGTATTTTCCGTTCACTCTTAGTTAAGTTGTTAACTTATATCGTTTTCACCTATCCTCTTGTTACGATCTAGCATTAGGGTTTCTCGGCAAAAGAAAAATTTGAATTGGACATGGTTGATCAGTTGTAAAACCTCATGGGTGTGCCTAGGAACCCTACATTTTATTACCCTCGTTCGTTATCTATTTTGTTTATATCGGTGATATTAATCAGTGTCTGCTCTGTAATCACAGTTTACAGGTATTCGTGATAAAATATTGGAAACACATTCAAAATCACGGATAAAACGTTTGGGAGCTGACACTGCAGACGGAACAGAAAAACGACCGATATCCGAAGAGATCTTTTGCAAATAATCATATGTATATGATTGATATGAAATCTCGGTTTGTATATAAGAAAAGTGTAAGAAATCACAACCAAAGAAATTTTTGACCGCAATCAATAACGGTGTCAATTGTAGCGCGTTAGCGAGTGCGGATCGTCCACCGGGAAAGTGAGATCCGTTCGAATTTGAATTGGATGAATTGAAAATTAAAGAGAAAAGAAAATACAATTCAATTCAAGATTTAAAAGTGAATTTCAAGAATTATTGAAATCTAGATCTAATAACAAGAAAACATTAAAATCAAGAATCAAGAATTGATGATTTCCAATCGAATTAGGTTTCAAGAATCGAAGTGAGGCTCGTGGGAATCGATCGAATCTATAAACGTGATGAAAACTAGTGATTACGTTTTCTTATCCATTAATGATTTGATACTAGATCGATGATGATTAATCGAGGTTTAAAGATCTTTTGAAGGAACTAGGGTTTCTTCATCTCATCCTTTGTCCTTTTGATAAATCTCAATTAAAAAGCTAGCCTCTAGTAAATTGAATCACCAATCGTCGATCTCTAGTTACGAGCGAAAACATTCACGAAATCATCTCGCTCGAAACTAGGTTGTCAATTATTCAATTTACAACAGTTTACAAAACTTATAGGAATTAAGAATCATTTCAAGAATTGTAAACATCATCATCTATTGATTCTCTCGACTCCTTCACGAGCGGAGTTTTACTCAAACATCATATCAAAGAACACAATCAAGAATCGAGATCTAATCATGATGCAAGAATGTAAAGAAAGCAAGATAAAGAATTTCACCTTTTATTTATCAACAATTTCATTACAATTTTCTCAAGATCTACAATGAAGAAAGAACTAGATCGTCGATTTGGCTTCGCACGTCTTCGTGAGTCGCGAATCGTCTTGGATCACTTGCTCGGTTGAAGATCGGTTTCGCTCCTAAAAGGTTGAAGGCTTCTTGCTTGAATTGTACTCGGAGATCTTGAATTTAGCTTTGGTGATTGGATTAGAGTTAGGGTTACAAGTTGTGTCACTCAACTTGTGTTGGGAACTGATGGAAGGATCAACAACCTTAGAAGTGAAGCCTTAGGGTCCCTTTTATAGCCTTGGTTAGGATTAGCTTCCTTTAGAAGCTAGGTTTAGTTTAGCTTCCCTTGTAAGCTTGGTGGTTAGGTAGAAGGTTCTAGAGTTAGTTAGTTAGGGTTAGCTTCCTTCATAAGCTTGGAGGTTAGGGAGAAGCTTCTAGGCTTAGGTGGTTAAGTAGCTTGCTTTGGAAGCTTGAGGGTGTTTAGCTTGAAATATAAGCCTTGCTGTTCTGACAGAAACTTCTAGAGATCTATGGAGATTTGAATGGCTTGAAGGAGTTCTGAAGCTGAGAAAAGAAACCCTGAAAAATTCTTTGCTGACATCATGCTAACGTGGTCGCGGATCCGCCGCAGAAAGGGCACTCTGGCCGCGGATCCGCGGCCCTTTGGTGGTCACTGTGCATGAAAATTCTTGATATTGTTGGTGCTGGGTTTAATGCTGTTTCCTGATGTGTGGAATCTCATTTTGCTTTCTTTATTTTTTCCAGATCTCAAGTCTTGGACTTGGCGTATTTTTCTCAGCACTTTTGACAGTTTTGGCTTTTCTCCTGGAATTTCCTACACAGATTCTCGAGACAAGTGTTGCGCTATACACAGATTATGCGATGCAATGATAAACACTCAATTTCCCTCCGAAATGCCGGTTTTAAAGTATAACACAAGTTATTTGGTATTTTACGGCTGTTTTGCTAATATGTGCTATATTAATACCGAACACCTCTAGATGAGTGCAAATGGTAGGGAAATTGATGTGTTATAAATGCAATATTTTCGACTGATCAAATTCCCCCAAACTTATTTTCGGTCGTCTCGAGCGAACTGTTTTATTAAAAAGAGAAGGAGAAAATAAAGAAAGAGAAAAACTAACTAGCACACTTTCATAGGCAACACGATTGCACTGAGCACGTGCAACAAGCCTTTAAACCTCTAGGTGTCCCTAGTTGGAGGAGTGTTGTCTCCTGAGGGTTTTCAGCGGATTGCACCCACAAAATCTAATAATAAAAGGAAGACCGTGAATATTACATATAAAGATAAGAATTGTAAAAGACTTTGAAAATTAGAGTTTCCAACTATACTAGCTTTTCGGTTGTCATGAGCCTTATCTTAATAGTCATGAAAAGATATCAGAAATCACATCATCCCTCAATAAAACATCGTCTTTATTCTTCATTCCTATCTTTCTTCCAATCATCGATCATATAACCCTACGTGTGTGTAAAGAACATCCCTACACCCGGAGAATTCAATTCAAGCTATCATACTCTTGTCCATCTGCCTCAGTACTTTTTAATTTGATGAATATTTAGATTTGCTTACACATTTTCATGCGACCGTTAATACTTCTTGAGGTACTAACCAACCGATTACTCATGTGCTTGCTTATACGGTATATTAGTATTTTCTTCGTCTTGCACCACCTAAGGCTTAGTAGTGACTCCCAGACCAGTTGGTCTAAGGCACTAGGTGAAGAGGCACCCTCGCTATATTTTTTTATTGCTGCCTTGGCGATAATAAAACCGGTGTTCATTTTTCTCACCATTTTATATTTTCTTCATTTTTTTTAATTTCCTTCATACTTTGGCTTTTAGACAAGAGTATTTCAAGGTATTCTCTACTATCCCGAGTTTCAAGACATGTGTAAGTGCGAATAGTAGGGTATCAACGTTTAAATGTTTGGCTTCTAGAATAGGAACTATTTTTCAGACTTATTTTTATCCACAGATTAGTGACTTCCTTCATCTTACTAACCCTTGGGACAACGGCTCATAACTACTTATTACTAGTTCTTTTAAGAAAACATCTAATTTTCTAGATTTTCTTAAATTTTTCTAATATTTTGGATGTAATTTTTCACTATCTAATCTTTTATTATCTTATTTAGGTACAAAAAAATTTATTTTTGAATTTTTTTAAAATTTTTATAGGTTTTGAAAATGTTTTGTGCTTATGCAAAGTATGATGCAGATGATGCGAAAATAAGCACAAACCTCCCCCAAACTTGTCTTCAACAGTGTCCTCACTGTTGCCATCCGCTAGATCATAAAAACCTGTAAGCCTAGGAGGAAATTTATTAATGGGGGCAAAAAATATGATCATGAAAATCCTCCTCCAAACTTATTTTTTGCTCTACATTTTGTGTAAAAATTTTCTTTTCAAGAGCCAGAAAACCCCCCCAAACTTGAGTTAAACAATGTTAAGCTTTGAAAATCATAAGAGGGGGTCAAAATTATTGGTCGATGCCAAGCTTTGCAAAGACCGAAGGTCAACACTAACCATTCGAAAATTTTATCAATGTAGTGCTCAGGTTGGTGGAAGAACAAGTTGAATGGAGCCAGAAAGAAATGGGGAAAAGGTAAGTGGTGGAATAGAATGTGTTTGCGTCTCATTTTGGAGAGACGACTCAGTGTATGTGATGGATTACTCGCATTCTTTTTACAGTCCAGAAGAAGGGGTGGAGGTTCAATTTCTTTTTTTGGGAGATGATTCATCTCAACACCCGTGCTTTTCAAAAATGCGAGTTCATCAGCGAAGATCGCCTCAAAAGTCTCATCAATACCCCGAAGAATAATGTTATCACAAAGCGCGGGGTGATCTTCGGACTCCAAAAACGGTTCATAATCAGTGTTAGTTGTTGACCTGGACAACTCGGTGGAAGAGTCCGTATGTGTATGATACATAATTGGGTCAAACAACAACATATGAAAAGAGTCTAGATCAGTATCATGAGGATCGTCAAATTCGCTGCTGTCGACATTCATTAATTCGACAGAACAGACCTGAGCAGTAGGTTCGGAGGGTATACTTCCCAACTTGTAAATGTTCAGCTCAATTGACCTATTCCCGAAGGATAAGGTCATAGAACCGTTACGACAGTTGATGATAGCATTGGAAGTGCCCAAAAAGGGGCGACCTAAAATCACCAGAATTTGATTCCGTGGGTTTGCTACAGGCTGTGTATCAATTACAATAAAGTCCACAGGGAATACAAATTCCCCGATTTTTATTAACACATCCTCCAGTTCATCCCTACGTTCGGTGATTGATCGGTCAGCCATCTAGAGAGTGCAAGGAGCTGGTTTCAACTCTACGATCCCTAACTGCTCGTAAACCGAGAAAGGAAGCTGGTTAACACTTGCGCCAAGGTCTAGTAGAGCACGATTAATGTGTTTCTCCCCAATAGAAATGGAAATACTAGGATAGCCAGGATCCTTACGTTTCCTCGGTAATTGTTGGGGAAAGGCTGTGTCTACTGTCTTTGCCATGAATATCTTCTTAGGCACTTGAGTCTTCCTCTTTCTAGTGCACAAGTTCTTAAGAGTTTTCGCATAAGCGGGGACTTGTTGTATTGCATCTAGAAGAGGGATGTTGATGTTAAACTGTTTAAATATTTTACTGATCTTTTCCATTTGCGGACTCAGTGTGTTTCCCCTTAATAGATTCGGATAAGGAGCTTGAGCAATAAGATCAGGATCCAACATTGGAGAAGATCGTGTGGGTGGGAACGATCTAAGAATAAGAGTGGGGATCGTTTTCGGTGGACTAGAAGAGATGGGCTGAGGTGTCGAGCCTTGGGGAAAACGGAGAATAGGCTCGGAAGAAGGTGGTGGGGTAGAAGAACTGGGGTCAAAATTAGAAGCAGAAGTGGAAGGAAAGGTCTCAGCTGGGGTATTATTGATAGATTTTTCATTATTATCAATCTCCGCACCAACATGATTGTCAAGCACTCTTCCAGATCTCAACGTGGTGATTGCATTGACATGATGTGAATAGCCAGGATTGGGTAAAGGTTGAGCTGGAAGTTTCCCTTTCTCTCTTGCACTTATTTCGGCTTTTAATTGTGCAATTTGTTCTTCCATCGATTTAATATTCTCATTTTGAGAGACAATGATCTTCATCACATTATCGAAGGAAGATTGCATTTTTGTCGTCCCTTGGATGGATTGTTTCATGAAAGTATCCAAGGTTTGTGCTAGTGCAGATGTATTATCTGTACCTGTCAATTGCAAAGAGTTTTCATGTGGTGCGAAAGGGTTGGCCGGATTTTTGAAGTTTTGTGATTGGTAGGGGTGCTGACTCAATTGAAGTGGTTGCTGTTGTGGTGGAAGAGCCCTTTGGAAATTGTTTTGATTTGGAACCGTGTTTTGAGTTTGTGATTGGTTCCAAGAAAAGTTAGGGTGATTCCTCCAACCCTGATTATATGTGGAAGAAAATGGATCGTTTCTAGGTCTTTGAAAAGCAGAATTGATATGCTTATGACCTTGAAACGGAGAATTCAATGGACATTCTTCCGTCAAATGAGAAGGATCAGAACAGCATCCACATACAGTTTTGGAGAATGACATTTGATTTAGGGCGGCGGCTAAAAATTTATTTTCCATAGTCTCAAGTTTCTTTTGCATTGCTGACATTTCAGCTCTAACTCCTATGGAAACATCCGATTGGTTATTGCCACCCCTAGACGATTGACTCACACCCTCCCACTGTAAAGATTTTTCAGCGAAATCTTCTAAAAATTTCCAAGCTTCCCCATCGTCTTTAGTCATGAAAGTGCCTTGACACATGGATTCAAGGGTCTATTTTGTGTTAGGATTAATGCCCTCATAAATGATTCTACACAGATCTCATCTAGGAATTCCGTGATGTGGACATTGAACTAGCAGATCCTTGAAGCGTTCAAGACACTTTGAAAATGTTTCATTCGGAAGCTGGGTAAATTGATTTATTTCGTTACGGACTCGAGCTGTCTTATGATTGGGGTAGAATTTCTTTAGGAATGCTTTTACGAATTCTTCCCAGTTTGAAATGGAATGCGCGGTAGTGTTATACAGCCACTTCTCGGCTATATCGCACAAGGTAAATGGGAGAAGACGAAGACGCATAGCATCCACAGAAAGCTGTGAAGTACCCATCATTGCGCATACATTTTCAAATTTGGTAATAAAGACATATGCGTCTTCAGACTCAAGACCGTGATATTTGGGTAGAAGATTGATGTATTGGGGTTTGATTTCATAATTATCCCCGTTGGCTAGTGGAATGGTGAGACAGGTCGAAAGAGGACCTCACATAGGATAGCATCTCTCTTGGAGAGAGATGCGGGGTGGATTCTACGCACCTGCGGACGGCGGCTGAGTAGTGGTAAAGAAGTTCGATGGAGAAGCGTCCATCGAAGTGGGTGTGGTGGTAGGTAAAGAAGAAGTAAATGTAGAAATACCGACTTCGGAGTCGATCGGGGGAACGTGGACAAGTCGGGCACTAGAATCCCGTGTCCATCCTATCTTGCACTAAAAGGTTTAGTACAAGTGGCAGCGTTAATATAACTAGAGAAAATGTGGATTGGTGTTTGTTTTGAAAAAGATACGAATTATTGAAAAAATGATGCAAATCACAACAAATGCACAAGCAAAACCCTAAGTCTAATGATCACCTAGGTCAAGTCTCTAGACCGCTCCTAACTACCAGAAGACAAATCGCAGGATCAATCCTCTGCTGCCTCTTTGTCCCTCCTGTGGCCAGGTAAGTGCCAGGTAAGTGGGAGGTTCTCCACTTCGTAAGTAGTGGGCCTAATTAAGTAACCACTTGCCATAGATACCACAAAAGAAACGCGGATAAGCAATAGATTACCCACGACCTTTTCCTGTCCTAAGTGAGCGCAACGGTCCTTAGAGTCATGTCTAGATATTTTTTAATTAATGAGGGTAATGCATATGCAGTTTTATGATTTTTGGGGCTTAGGAAGGGTAATGAACTCCCCACCTAATCTAAATTTGGCCTTTTCCCCTTAATTTCCGTATTAAAAAATGCAAACAACCAAGATCAAACACGCACATTTTTTTCTTTTTGCGGCGCTGCGAATTTTTGTAAAGAAATCTGCAGAAAATTGTTATTGGAGCAGATGAGGAAGGAGTTAAGAAAGTGAGGGAGTTACCGAGCAAATTCCATACAGTGATGCTACAGTATCGCCGCGCTTCCGCCGCAATAGACAGTTAATGCCGCGGATCCGCCGCGGTTCAATCAGATCCCTGCACAAAAATTCTTGGCACAGTTCCAGATCACTCCCTAAGGCCTCTGGAATATTCAAAATATTTTTTCTCAAGCTCCACAGATTCCAGATTTCCTCGCAACAAATCGTTTAGTGTTTGTGCGAATTTTGATCTAAAAATTCTGATGGAATAAATTTTTCAACTCAAATTTCAAAAACGAACAAATTAACACACGATCCCCGGCAACGGTGCCATTTGATTGATATGAAATCTCGGTTTGTATATAAGAAAAGTGTAAGAAATCACAACCAAAGAAATTTTTGACCGCAATCAATAACGGTGTCAATTGTAGCGCGTTAGCGAGTGCGGATCGTCCACAGGGAAAGTGAGATCCGTTCGAATTTGAATTAGATGAATTGAAAATTAAAGAGAAAAGAAAAGACAATTCAATTCACGATTTAAAAGTGAATTTCAAGAATTATTAAAATCTATATCTAATAACAAGAAAACATTAAAATTAAGAATCAAGAATTGATGATTTCCAATCGAATTAGGTTTCAAGAATCGAAGTGAGGCTCGTGGGAATCGATCGAATCTATACACGTGATGAAAACTAGTGATTACGTTTTCTTATCCATTAATGATTTGATACTAGATCGATGACGATTAATCGAGGTTTAAAGATCTTTTGAAAGAACTAGGGTTTCTTTATCTCATCCTTTGTCTTTTCGATAAATCTCATTCAAAAAGCTAGCCTCTAGTAAATTGAATCACCAATCGTCGATCTCTAGTTATGAGAGAAAACATTCACGAAAGCATCTCGCTCGAAACTACGTTGTCAATTTTTCAATTTACAAGAGTTTATAAAACTTATAGGAATTAAGAATCGTTTCAAGAATTGTAAACATCATCATCTATTGATTCTCTCGACTCCTTCACGAGCAGAGTTTTACTCAAACATCATATCAAAGAACACAATCAAGAATCGAGATTTAATCATGATGCAAGAATGTAAAGAAAGAAAGTTAAAGAATTTCACCTTTTATTTATCAACAATTTCGTTACAATTCTCTTAAGATCTACAATGAGGAAACAACTAGATCGTCGATTTGGCTTCGCACGTCTTCGTGAGTCACGGATCGTCTTGGATCACTTGCTCGGTTGAAGATCGGCTTCGCTCCTAAAAGGTTGAAGGCTTCTTGCTTGAATTGTACTCGGAGATCTTGAATTTAGCTTTGGTGATTGGATTAGGGTTTGGGTTACAAGTTGTGTCACTCAACTTGTGTTGGGAATTGATGGAAGGATCAACAACCTTAGAATTGAAGCCTTAGGGTCCCTTTTATAGCGTTGATTAGGATTAGCTTTCTTTAGAAGCTAGGTTTAGTTTAGCTTCCCTTATAAGCTTGGTAGTTAGGTAGAAGGTTCTAGAGTTAGTTAGTTAGGGTTAGCTTCCTTCATAAGCTTGGAGGTTAGGAAGAAGCTTCTAGGCTTAGGTAGTTAAGTAGCGTGCTTTGGAAGCTTGAGGGTGTTTAGCTTGAAATATAAGCCTTGCTGTTCTGACAGAAACTTCTAGAGATCTATGGAGATTTGAATGGCTTGAAGGAGTTCTTATGCTGAGAAAAGAAACCCTGAAATATTCTTTGCTGACATCATGCTGACGTGGCCGCGGATCCGCCGCGGTAAGGGCACTCGGGCCGCTGATCTGCGGCCCTTTGGTGGTCACTGTGCATGAAATTTTTTGATATTATTAGTGCTGGGTTTAATACTGTTTCCTGATGTGTGGAATCTCATTTTGCTTTCTTTATTTCTGCCAGATCTCAAGTCTTCGACTTGGCGTATTTTTCTCAGCACTTTCGATAGTTTCGGCTTTTCTCCTGGAATTTCTTGCACAGATTCTCGGGACAAGTATTGCGCTATACCCAGATTATGCGATGCAATGATAAACACTCAATTTCCCTCAGAAATGCCAGTTTTAAAGTATAACACAAGTTATTTGGTATTTTACGGCTGTTTTGCTAATATGTGCTATATTAATACCGAACACCTCTAGATGAGTGCAAATGGTAGGGAAATTGATGTGTTAAAAATGCAATATTTTCGACTGATCAGTACACATTTTTGGTCTAACACAACAAAAGTGTGCACATAGCTCTTTGGTTCTTGGACCTAGGTGGGGCTTCCCATGGCACAAGACTTGATGAAGTGGGCACATGGGGGGACATGAGTTTTAATACTAAAAGTTTTGATGTGATGTGTGGCATTGTGTTCCCTCTAAATCTATGCATACAAACCAGATTATTTTAGACCAAGAAAACAACATCAGAGGGTTATTGGGAAGCACACAAACCCACACATCCAATATGAGCCCCTCTGCTCGGAATTTGGCCGAGCACATGCTCACCAAAACCGGCGAGCTCGGCCCCACCTTGCCCAATTGACCCTATATTTTCATAGAGCCTCCCTTATTGCCACGTCAGCTCATTTTTATTGTTTGTTTATTTTCCTTTTGATCCTATAAATACAGACCAGTGGGCAAGTGATCAAGGGACATTCATATGCACATATTCATAGTTTTGTTTTGCTTTGTTTTTGTTTAGGCTTGAGGGTGGGTGAACTTCAATTGGTTTCCTCTTCTTCTTCCCTTTTGAAGCTCTCTTTGGAGAGCTTCATTAAAGAGGTTGAATAGGATACCAAAATCTTGTATCTCATTTCTTCAAGTGTTAATATATATTGTTGTTTCTTTTGTTCTTGCTTCTTTTCTTTACTTGATTCATTATGCTTAACTAATCTTTTATTTGGTTGTGGTGTGGGTGAGGAAGTGAGATGAAAGGCTTTGCCTCCTCCACCTCTTGTTTATGTTTCATGTGCTTATATTAAGATTATAATCAAAATATTGTTAATGTATTGATATGATACGGTATTTTGACATATGGTTACTTGTAGCCTCCTCATATACCGTATTCATTCCCTTTCCCCATTTGCAATGTTTAAGTTAAAATCCATTTGGTGTTAAGTTTGCTAAATTTGGATATCATATCTTGTGATCAATTGCTTGACAATCTTTTGTTTTTATATGCAATATACCATCACAAAAACTTATCAAACTGAACACCATAATCATTTGCTCTCACAAACCACTTTGTGTTTTTGTTGTTGCGGTATGCTTGCTAACCCTTGTGTTTAGTGTTGATACCCCAAGCGCGGATATACAAACTGTAAGTGATCAAAAAAACTCGTTTCGTTCCTTGCGGCGAATATCAGAATTTGACGATTTGTGCTCCGCAACCACGTTGACAAGTCGTGCTTCGTGCCGGGATCAAGGTAAAGCCGGACAACTCATGACCAAAGGAGTGTAGAGGTAAAGTCGTGATTAAAGCTTCCAAGCCAAGCCACAACCATTCTTAACTTGCTTGTTTTCTTTCTTCTCTTTATTTTCTTGTTTTTGTATTCTTTTTATAATTTTTTGTAACAAACAACCAATTCGTTAATTTGTTAATCTTAAACAACAATACTTAATACATAATTCCCTGCGGATCGACCCGTGCTTACCGGCTCGCTACAACGCGCTGTGCACTTGCAGTTATAAATATTTAAAACGAGAACGATCTTGCATGCGCATTCCGTTTCATTAAAACCATATCTCTATTTCCAAAACATACGCGTTTGCGCGTGCGGGTGAATTCCTAACAGTAATCTATAAGCACATCCTATACAGGTCCCTAGTCGTAGGATTATCGAGACGGGGTATCGATACGCCACAGTAGACTTGTCTATACGCTTCTCATCCCAGCAGGGAAGATGGTCTGTCCCACAGCCATCAGTACGCCGTACTGGAGATAGTATGCAGGAGCTCATTAGGTTTTGAGTACACTGGATATGACTCGTCGGGAACTGTTGGTAGGTATTATACCTGTCATCGGGTAGCAGTTCCCAGATGATATGAGTACAGCTTAGTCCGTCGACTTAACATTGCTGCTTCACCTCAAGTGCGTTCCCAATGTACTTTGATTACAACTCTATCATGGCTCAAAGGAGTCGTGCAAATAGGTAGTAGTTGGGTGCTGTCCCGAAGCACATGGAGGCAGAGGCGGTTAGATAGGATTCGTCTCTCTCGGTATTGGGGGTTGATATCGTGCTGTGTTCGGAAGGACATTATACAAAGTCCTTGGTCAAGGCAAGCGATATTTACCGGTAGGTATTCCGGTAGTTTCTCAGGGTGTATTGGGCTACTCTCCGACACAACTTATTGTGCTATTAGGGGTCTAACGATTACCGCCCCCTAGGCCCGATATGCGATACTCTTAGACTAACAGATCAGACTGTACATAGATTGTCATATTCAGGCTCGATAGGAGTTCGGATGAGTTAGCTCATCGGCCTTCTTATCGGCACATACCTGGGTAGGCGTTACGTGCAGCTAGTACCGCTTACGGTTTGTGGTTAAACCTACTGCCAATGTAGTGTCGAGTCTTTAGAGTCCTACATATATAGTTTCCCTGCACCGGGCAAAAGGTGTAAAGGCCGTATGGTTTTACGGCAAGGCTTCAATCACTAACGTGCACTTGTGCGTGTATGATGTTCGGGCGGATAATACCAGTGGGCTTTGGGTTAAGCCGGATCCTAGTATTATATTGATGGATTAGTTTCGTCTCTTTATATCCGTGTTTCTTGGAACACGAATGCGGGTATGTATATGCGGATGAGAGCGGCATAGAAGTAGACACCTCATTAGGGTTTTGACCATTGACTTGATTAAAACAATTATGAGGTGGAGGAAAGTATTTGTTATTTTTGTAAATGATAATTGAGGCATGGTTACTTATTTTGACTACTTTACTTGGTTTGACCACTCGTCTTGGTTCGACTCTTTGACTAGATATTTCTTGTGAGATATTTTCTTGCCATGCTTGTAGTCAAGTCAAGGGAGCCATCTCATTTTTATGATTATCATTATCAAAAACCATTTCTCTTTCCTCATGTTAGCTCTCTTCTTATTCTTCTCAAGTAAAAACCCTAGAAGCTTTCATGTGTTGAGAATCTTAGGGTTCCAAGAGACAAGGCTGTTAGTAATATGTATGCCCTAAAGGCCATTATATGGATAGTGGAAACCTGGACATATATCTATGGAGATAGATGAATTTCTTGCTCAACATGATAGTACGCTATCTGGTTTACTTTATCTTGATATGTAGATTTAATCATTTACACATGTTGATAAAGCCCAAAAGATATTTGCTTGACTACTGTGATTATGATGTGGATCATACTAGTGGGGCACGTATAGTCTATAAGCATATCCTTGAACTGTTCCTAGTCGAGGGTGTATCGAGACAGGGCATCGATATTCCAGAGTAGACTAGCGTATACCATTCTTGTCCCATATGATGGGCGATGGATGATCCCATATCCATCTGGTGAGGAGACACCAAAGTTTGTATGCGGGTGCTCAGTGGAGACTGGGTACACTGAACCGACTCGCCGAGAACTCCTATGTGGTATTATATCTATCGTCGGATAGCAGTTCTCAGGGAACACTGGTACAGGTTAGTCTGTAGACCCGAGATCGTCATAGATTCGTGTGTGCCCTCCCACTATACTTTGATCTCCACCCTACCACGGCTCTACTGAGTCATGCAAACAGGTGGTCTTTGGGTACAGTCTCGAGGCGCATGGAGGCAATGAGCGATAGGAGGGGTTTCGTCTCTCCCGGTATTGGGGGTTGATGTTGTGCTATGTTCTATTGGCTATAACATGAAGTCTCTGGACAGGGCTGCTGAGATTTACTTATAAGAGTTATCAGTAGTTTCTCAATCTGTTATGAGCCATATACCAGCATGACTTATTGAGTTACTGGGGTCGACGATTCCATCCCTGGACTCGATATGCAGCATATCTGACGAAGAGACCGGACTGTACGGTAAGTGTTGTCAGTTGGCTCGACGGGAGTTTTTACAGCTTCACTGGTTTTCTTCTGATCGTTTCAATACCCGGGTGGCCGTTATGTTTAGCTGACCTCTTGCGGCTTGTAGATGTTTGATATGATCATCATCTACTGCCGGCGAATTGACGAGTCTTAGAGTCCCACAATGAAGTTTCCTGGCTCAGGCAAAAAGATGTGGTGTGCATATGAGATATGCGCGGGACCCAATTAAATACAGTTATGTGATAACGTATATTAATCGGGCATTTTCTATTTGTCGGATCGTATGTGATATGACCGGTTTGCTAAATCAAGTGTTGATTTAACAAATTACATTTAGATTAATTCTTTAATTAAATCCTTTTGTATGCATGCATGTATGCACATGATGATGTGCATGGACACATACATGCATACATAGTATCATGGTTGATGATACAAGAATGGTGGCAATGCAAGACTTATATTGAAGCTTTTATTTATATTTATCATTTTAAGTTAATGTAAAGAAAACCCACACATGCTCCTTTATTCTTTAGTGGGTAAGCTTTATTTAACTTAATGAAAAGAATTTCCACCCATGCTTAATTCTTTATGAAAAGAATTTCCACCCATAATTATAGTGGTAATGGAATAATGATGATTATTCCTTCTCATCACTATAAATAGCTTCATATGTGATATGAAACAAGACACACAACAAGCATGAAAAAATTGGTGTGAAGAAAATAAGTTATCATATGTGATATGATAGAAAGCTCAAGCTTAGCCACCATAATCATCTTCTTCCTCTCTTGATTTTTCTCTAGAGTGAAATTGATAAAAGAAAGGGTTTCAATTGAAGAATATAAACCACATCATCATACTACACACATCTAGCCGATTTGTGTAGGGTGTTTGCGTTACTTCGTTTGCGAAACAAGTAAGGCAAGGAGCTTTGGGGAAAGGGACTTCGGGTGGATCATCGTGGATAAGGAAGGCTTCCATCGATCCGTTCCAAACTCTCATAGTGCCAAGGAGTCACCGAGGGAGATCTACAAAGGTTGTAATCTCTACTCTTAGTGATAGTTTTACATTTGCATGTGATGCTTAGTTATATGAATCCCTAAACTTCTAGTTTCGATTCTTGTCGAGTTAACTTAGCACCTCTAAAATTTTGATTATGGCATATGTGATGCTACCAAACCCTTGATAAGGTGCTAGGCTAACCCTTCAGTGGTATCAGAGCCAAGCTAGAGCTTTAGGCGATGCGTAGGCGATATTAAAAGTCCGATCGAACCATGAAACACTAATTTGGACCGCTCTCTCGAATTTTTTTGAAAATTGGATTTTTCCAAATTAAAAGTTCTTAAAAAATTCAGCAGGCTTTTCTATGAATTACTATATAAAAATTATTCAACGATCTCTCCAAAGCGTCGTGGTTCCGCGGCCATAGCATGCCTTTGGCCGCGGTTCCGTGGCCGTACAGAGGGATCAGGGAATAAGTTTTCTACAGTGCACCCGTATGTGTTAGTACCTGCTTCTGGAATATTTTAAACTTACTCAAGTGTTGAGTTTTCTGGAGATCTATTGTATTTGGTGATTCGATTGGAAAAGTTTAACTTCGTTCAGATTTTCAGATTTTTTAGAACGTGTTAAAATGTTTGAACGAATATTAGAAACACATTTTTTCCCGTATTGGAAAAATTCCAAGTGTTGGATTTTTCCCGAGTTCGAAACTTTCGAAAAACATGCAAGCGTATCTGTGGACACTCTAGAAGAACATAACCTTAACTCGATTATGTGACCGTCAAAACTATCACTGAACCTTAGGGTTTGTGATAGTTTAGCGTTGCCACATGTGAGGCGTTGGTTTGGCCCTTCTACGGTTGGTCCATAAGGGGTTGTGATATGTTCTAGAAATTTTTGAACTCGGCTCAAGTGTTGTGCAGTTTGAGAAATCTTGGGTGTTTGTTTATTCGATCAAAAAGTTTAACAATGTCTATTTATCTGAAATGTGATACAATATGTGGAATTCATATAGTTAGGCATGAAATACGAAGTATGTGATATTTCGAATTTATGATGTCTAAAGTGATTGTGGATTCCAAATGTTGTAGTTTTTCATTTTATTTTCTGCGACCGTAAGTGTAGTATGTGGTGTATCGCCGTTTTCGTTGCTATACATCAACGACAATCGGGATACGCATACTTACTTACGTTGATGATATCAGATATTATGTGTTGCTGAGATATGATGAGTAGGATTGTCGCGACTAAATAGCCGGGTTTTTTTTATTTGAGATGAGAGTTTTATTTTCATTCATGTATAAATCAATTGTATAATATTTACTTTTCCGCATTAGGATAGACCCAAGGAGGGGAGCACAAGTGACCGGGTTCTAGGGTTCAGTGGGAGGCCATCTCGAGGAGTCGAGACCGGGTCTCCTAAACTCTAGAATTGGCGGGATCACTTGCCGCTCTTATAGGGGTCTAGGGGTGTGGGCTTGGCTATTCATCACGACCGTGGAATCCGTATTTTCTATTATTTGCTCGATACAAAATACGGACATCCTAGATATCCTTTTATATGCTTCTGCTGTTGATATTCTGTAATGTTATTACTTGGTATCTGAGACGAATGGATTATTATTATATATATGATATATAATAAACGTTGCTTATATTTTACACCCGCGCTAGTCCCTCCCCGCTATGCCGTTAGTTAAGTAACCTAGCGGTGCATAACGGGACATTGTGGCGAATGCGGATGGTATAAGTATACGTTCTATTCTGTGATGGCTTAGGAACTTAAATGATGGGATCACATTAATGAGATTAATGTAAAGAAAAGAAACCTAATGATGTTGTAGAATCGGATTTGAAACAAACTCAGCTTTTTATGAAAAATGCAAGTTTCAAAAGGATGCGGAGCTTAAGCCACTCCTTTTCTTAACTGTTTTGATTCTACAACGAGATCAAGTTCAAAGCGTTAAAGGTTTCTTAAAAACCATCCGCAACCCTCCGTCATTTTAGGAAGCAGAGTACTTAGTATTCGTGCTGCGTATGTTGATTATAGTCAAGGCGTAGTGTACGGTAGCTAAGTGATGTCTTCCTACAAAGCATATGATGCGATTAGTTAGGACATTCATGTGATTATGCTGATCATAGTCATGGGTCATATGGATGGGTCTAGTTAATCACGAAATGACGGGTAGAATTTGACTAGTACTTATGATATGTTGACCATAGCCAAGGTCATAAGTTAGTAGGGGTAAAAACCATATCGGGAGTTTCAAGAGTTGAAATTTGCAATGAGATTGCATACCATCTATATGATAGTTGGATCTCGATCTCACTGTGAGTAAGTGTTACTTCCAGGAGAGTTTTGCACTTTACAATTAGCTAATCCAGTGGGTGTCTAGATAGACTGACCGGTAAGTGAAACTGTAAAATGTAATTATTCCTGGCCAGTTTTCTTTTCAGGTTTTGAAAGAAAATTTGATAAAAGCAGTGGGAGACATCGATTAGATAAAATAATAACCAATCTAATTCTTTGCAAGAGCATTTCGGTAAGTGTATTCTTTTCTCTCTCCGAATGGCAGTTACCGATGTCAAGACTTAAGCTACTACTTGAGAAAAATAAACTGACAGGACCAAATTATAAAGAATGGTTGAGGAACTTAAACATTGCACTTTCATATGATAAGGTATCATATGTCCTCAATACCGAAGCCCCACCCGTCCCAGGACCTGAATCATCTGTCTCAGATAGGGAGATCCGAAAAACTTGGGAAAATGACTGCAACACGGCCAAGTGCCTCGCGCTCGCTTCTATGGACAATGTCCATCAGAAGCAACACGAGAATATGGATGTGCAATCCATCTTTCTTCACACAAAGGAGTTGTATGAAGAGCAATCTCGTACTTTGAGATATGAGGCATCTAGAAAGCTGTTTTAGATGCGAATGGCCCCTGGTGCATCAGTTGGAGACCATGTTTTGAAAATGATTGGTCTTATTGAAGAACTTGAGGAACTGGGATGGACTATGGATAATGAGCAATATACGGATATTGTTCTACAGTCTCTCCCCCCTGCCTTTGTTCCGTTCATAGTAAATTTCAATATGAATGATTTGGAGAAATCATTGCCTGAACTTCTCAATATGTTGAGAAGTGCAGAGAACACGTTGAAAACGGTAAGGACTCCCGCTCTGCTTGCTGGGCCATCTTCCTCTTCATTCCCAAAAGCTAAGGCCAAGGGAAAGAAAAAGAAGAAGTCCATCAAACAGAAAGGTGGAGTTAGAAAGGAAAAGGGGAAAGACAAAGCCGGGGTTATGGGAAGCGGAAAAGGAGAATGTTTTTACTGTCACAAGTCAGGACATTGGAAACGCAACTGTGCTGCATATCTTGCTGATCTCAAAAAGAAGAAGCATGCTGATGCTTCCACTTCAGGTGTGTTTGTAACTGAAAACTGTTTTTCTTTAAACTCTGCATCCTGAGTATTGGATACCGGTTCTGGTTCTCACATCTGCAATTGTATGCAGGGATTGAGAAATAGCAGAGTTTTAAAGATAGGAGATCATACTCTGCGGGTTGGAAATGGTTCCAATATACATGCTGTATCCGTGGGAGAGTATCATCTAGGGTTGCGTTCAGGAAGTATCTTGGTTTTGAACCCATGTTATTTAGTACCAAGTATGCTGTGTAACATAATATCCGTTTCTTTGTTGGACAATGAAGGATATCATTTTATATTGCAAAATAATGTTATGAACATTAACCTGAATCAAGAGTTGATTGGGTATGGTACACTAAATAACGGTATTTACGTCCTGAACCAACACACGGTTTTCAATATACAACATACTAGTAAAAGAAAGTTTTCAGATATAAATGAAGCTTTTCTTTGGCATTGTAGACTTGGTCATATTAATGAAACAAGACTAAACAAGCTACATAAAGATGGATATTTAAATCCATTTGATTATAAATCTTATGCGACTTGCCAGTCTTGTATCAAAGGTAAAATGACCAAAACTCCGTTTAGTGGACACGGAGAGAGAGCTGGTGAACTCTTAAGTTTCATACATAGTGATGTATGCGGACCAATGTCTACACATGCAAGAGGTGGTTTTTCATACTTCATCACTTTTACTGATGATTTCTCAAGATTCGGACATGTGTTTTTGATAAAGCACAAATCTGAAGCCTTTGAGAAATTCAAGGAGTACAAACTTGAAGTAGAGAAGCAAACAGGCTTGAGCATCAAGAAACTTCGATCGGATCGAGGTGGAGAATATTTAAGTACAGAGTTTCTAGACTTCTTAAAAGAGAATGGGATTCTCTCTCAGCTCACTCCTCCTTACACACCATAGCACAATGGTGTGTCAGAACGGAGGAATCGTACCCTATTGGATATGGTACGATCCATGATGTGTGATGCTGAGTTACCGCTTTCTTTTTAGGGACATGCATTGGAGACAGAAATGTATCTATTGAACAGGGTTCCAACCAAGACCGTGTCTACCACTCCATATGAGATGTGGAATGGAAAGAGACCATCTCTTAAAAGGTTTAGGATTTGGGGTTATCCGGCTTTTGTTAAAAAGCAAAATCCAGGCAAACTCGAGACACGATCGGTCATGTGTAAATTTGTGGGGTATCCAAAACATTCGTATGGATATCTATTCTACCACAAAGAGGAACAAAAGGTGTTTGTTGCTCAGCATGCCACATTTTTGGAAAATGAGATCTTTACGGAAAGTACTAATGGCAATGTGGTAGAACTAGAAGAGGTTCTAGAAACACAAATTACTCAGGAGGAATTGGTTGAAATTGATGTTGCAGTAGAACTTCAAGAACCTCAGCCGCTCAGGAGGTCTAGTAGAACTTCTCGCCCACCAGAGAGATACTATGGGTTTCTCATAGATGGTGATAGAGAAGATTGCATCATGGATGATGATGACCCTACTAGTTTTCAGCAAGCTATCATGAGTGGTGACTCAGTGAAATGGCTGGAAGCAATGAGATCCGAAATGGAGTCAATGTACACCAACAAAGTATGGACTTTGGACGTTGCGCCTCCTGGGATAAAACCCGTTGGGTACAAATGGATCTTTAAGAGAAAGATTGGTGTAGATGGACAGGTGGAGACCTATAAAGCAAGGCTTGTAGCGAAAGGTTTTTGTCAAAGACCAGGCTTGGACTATGATGAAACTTTCTCTCCGGTAGCAATGCTTAAATCCATTAGGATCCTACTTGCTATTGCTGCTCACTATGATTATGAAATCTGGCAGATGGATGTGAAAACTGCATTTCTAAATGGTGATTTAGAAGAATGCGTTTTTATGGATCAGCCAGAAGGCTTCATTGATAGTGGGAGCAGCGGGAAAGCATATAGATTGCTTAAATCCATTTATGGATTAAAGCAGGCCTCAAGGAGCTGGAACATCTGCTTTGATGATACAATCAAAGAGTTTGATTTTGTCAGAAATGAAGATGAACCATGTATTTATAAGAAGATTGTAGGGAGTACTGTCACATTCCACGTATTGTACGTAGATGACATTCTCCTGATAGGAAATGATGTTCCTATGCTACAATCGGTCAAACTATTCTTATCACAAAAGTTCTCCATGAAGGACCTGGGTGATGCCTCGCGCATTTTGGGCATTAGGATCTATAGAGATAGATCCAAGAGGTTATTGGGACTGTCCCAATCAAAGTACATAGACACCATTCTAAAGAGGTTTAGTATGGAAGATTCCAAGCGTGGTGCCTTTCCTGCAAGTCATGGAATCACTCTCTCTAAGGACTTCTGTCCGAAGACTGATGAAGAGAGAGCTCGCATGAGCGTTATACCCTACGCTTCAGCCGTGGGATCTATAATATATGCGATGTTGTGTACTCGCCCTGATGTGGCTTATGCACTGGCTGTAGTAAGCAGGTATCAATCCAACCCAGGGGAGAAACATTGGATAGCAGTGAAGAACATTCTTAAGCACTTGCGAAGGACTAAAGTATTGTTCTTGGTGTATGGTAATGGGGATCTCCAGATGGAGGCCTTTACCGATTCCAGCTTCCAAAGTGACAAGGATGACAGCAAATCAATCTCAGGGTTTGTATTTACCCTTAATGGAGGAGCGGTTAGTTGGAAGAGTTCCAAACAGGACACCGTTGCAGACTCCACGATGGAAGCTGAGTATATTGCTACAAATGATGCTGCTAAGGAAGCCGTCTGGATGAAGAAGTTCATTGCGGAACTAAGAGTAGTTCCAACCATTGTTGATCCAATACCATTGTATTGTGATAATAATGGAGCTATAGCATTAGCCAAAGAACCAAGGTCCCATCAGAAGTCCAGACACATCCTAAGGCGATATCATCTGATCCGGGAGATAGTAGATCGCCAGGAGATCGAGATTCGGAGAGTAGATACAAAAGATAACACAGCGGATCCATTCACCAAGGCACTTCCACAGCCGCAGCATGAGTGACTGTTTGAAATGTTTGGTATGAGATACGCCAATAACTGGCCTTAGTGCAAGTGGGAGATTGCTAGTAATATGTATGCCCTAAAGGCCATTATATGGATAGTGGAAACCTGGACATATATCTATGGAGATAGATGAATTTCTTGCTCAACATGATAGTACGCTATATGGTTTACTTTATCTTGATATGTAGATTTAATCATTTACACATGTTGATAAAGCCCAAAGGATATTTGCTTGACTACTATGATTATGATGTGGATCATATTAGTGGGGCACGTATGGTCTATAAGCATATCCTTGAACTGTTCCTAGTCGAGGGTGTATCGAGACAGGGCATCGATATTCCAGAGTAGACTAGCGTATACCATTCTTGTCCTATATGATGGGCGATGGATGATCCCATATCCATCTGGTGAGGAGACACCAAAGATTTTATGCGGGTGCTCAGTGGAAACTGGGTACACTGAACGGACTCGCCGAGAACTCCTATGTGGTATTATATCTATCGTCGGATAGCAGTTCTCAGGGAACACTGGTACAGGTTAGTCTGTAGACCCGAGATCGTCATAGAGTCTTGTGTGTCCTCCCACTATACTTTGATCCCCACCCTACCACGGCTCTACTGAGTCGTGCAAACAGGTGGTCTTTGGGTACAGTCTCGAGGCACATGGAGGCAATGAGCGATAGGAGGGGTTTCGTCTCTCCCGGTATTGGGGGTTGATGTTGTGCTATGCTCGATTGGCTATAACATGAAGTCCCTGGCCAGGGCTGCTGAGATTTACTGATAAGAGTTATCAGTAGTTTCTCAATCTGTTATGAGCCATACACCAGCATGACTTATTGAGTTACTGGGGTCGACGATTCCATCCCTGGACTCGATATGCAGCATATCTGACGAAGAGACCGGACTATACGGTAAGTGTTGCCAGTTGGCTCGACGGGAGTTTTTACAGCTTCGCTGGTTTTCTTCTGATCATTTCAATACCTGGGTGGCCGTTATGTTTAGCTGACCTCTTGCGGCTTGTAGATGTTTGATATGATCATCATCTACTGCCGGCGTATTGACGAGTCTTAGAGCCCACAATGAAGTTTCCTGGCTCAGGCAAAAAGATGTGGTGTGCATATGAGATATGCGCGGGACCCGATTAAATACAGTTATGTGATAACGTATATTAATCGGGAATTTTCTATTTGTCGGATCGTATGTGATATGACCGATTTGCTAAATCAAGTGTTGATTTAGTAAATTACATTTAGATTAATTCTTTAATTAAATCCTTTTGTATGCATGCATGTATGCACATGATGATGTGCATGGACACATACATGCATACATAGTATCATGGTTGATGATACAAGAATGGTGGCAATGTAAGACTTATATTGAAGCTTTTATTTATATTTATCATTTTAAGTTAATGTAAAGAAAACCCACATATGCTCCTTTATTCTTTAGTGGGTAAGCTTTATTTAACTTAATGAAAAGAATTTCCACCCATGCTTAATTCTTTAGAAAAAAATTTCCACCCATAATTATAGTGGTAATGGAATAATGATGATTATTCCTTCTCATCACTATAAATAGCTTCATATGTGATATGAAACAATACACACAACAAGCATGAAAAAATTGGTGTGAAGAAAATAAGTTATCATATGTGATATGATAGAAAGCTCAAGCTTAGCCACCATAATCATCTTCTTCCTCTCTTGATTTTTCTCTAGAGTGAAATTGATAAAAGAAAGGGTTTCAATTGAAGAATATAAACCACATCATCATACTACACACATCTAGCCGATTTGTGTAGGGTGTTTGCTCTACTTCGTTTGCGAAACAAGTAAGGCAAGGAGCTTTGGGCAAAGGGACTTCGGGTGGATCATCGTGGACAAGGAAGGCTTCCATCGATCCGTTCCAAACTCTCATAGTGCCAAGGAGTCACCGAGGGAGATCTACAAAGGTTGTAATCTCTACTCTTAGTGATAGTTTTACATTTGCATGTGATGCTTAGTTATATGAATCCCTAAACTTCTAGTTTCGATTCTTGTCGAGTTAACTTAGCACCTCTAAAATTTTGATTATGGCATATGTGATGCTACCAAACCCTTGATGAGGTGCTAGGTTAACCCTTCAAGAATATCTCCTGGCGGGCCTAGGAGGGCGGTAAACGTCAGTCCCCTAATAGCGGTACAAGTCGTGTCGGAGTGTAGCCCAGAACACCCTGAGATAACACTGGAAACCTACCAGTATATCTCGCTTGCCCTTGCCAGGGACTACTTATGTAATGGCTCTCCTAGACACAGCGCGATATCAACCTCCAATACCGGGAGAGACGAATCCTGTCTAACCGTCACTGCTTCCAAGTGCTTCGGGACTGCACCCAACTACTACCTGTTTGCATGACTCCTTTGAGCCGTGGTAGGGTAGTAATCAAAGTACAGTGGGAACACACTCGAGGCGAAGTGACAGTGTCAAGTCAGCGGACTAAGCTTTACTCATGTCACCTGGGAACTGATAACTGACGATTGGTATACTACCAACCAATCAGTTCCCAACGAGTCCTGTCCAGTGTACTCATAACCTAACGAGCAACCGCATACTATCTTAAGTACGACGTACTGACGGCTGTGGGACAGACCGTCTCCCCTGCTGGGATAAGAAGCGCATACGCTATTCTACTCTGGAGTATCGATGCCCTGTCTCGATAGTCCTACGACTAGGGACCTGTATAAGGATGTGCTTGTGGATTATCCAGCCCCCACGAGTGTGACTGCCATCACAACGCTGGTAATCAAGCAAAGATCCTAAGGGCTCTACTAATATGTATAAGCAATATGCTAAAAGAAACACATGCAAATATTAAAGTAGAAATAAACTAAGTAGCATACTACCATTTTGAGCAAGATTGTCTATACAAGGTGAATATCCCAAGCTTCCATTAAGTAATATACAAACTAGTATGATACAGTAATGGCCTCTAAGGCATATACAATAACAATCTCCCACTTGCACTAAGGCCATGTACTGGCGTATCGAAGACCTATCATCTCGATCTGCCGCTCGAACTGAGTCTGGGGTAAGGCCTTGGTGAATGGATCGACAGTGTTATCTTCCGTAGCAACTCTCCGAACCTCGATCTCCTAGCGACCCACGATCTCCCTGATCAGGTGATACCACCTCAAGATGTGTCTGTACTTCTGATGGGACCTGGGTTCCTTCGCTAAAGCTATATCCCCGTTGTTGTCGCAATACAGAGGTATTGGATCAACAATGGACGGAACCACCCGAAGTTCCGTGAAGAACTTCCTCATCCAGCCGGCTTCTTTTGCGGTATCTGCAGCAGCGATATATTCCCCTTCCATCGTCGAGTAAGCAACGGTTTCCTGTTTGGAACTCTTCCAACACACCGTCCCTCCATTGAGGGTAAAGACATAACCCGACATGGACTTGGAATCATCCTTGTCACTCTGGAAGCTGGAGTCAGCAAAGGCCTCGATCTGGAGGTCTTTTCCGCCATACACCAAGAACATCTCCTTAGTCCTTCTCAGGTACTTGAGAATGTTCTTTACCGCTATCCAGTGCTTCTCCCCAGGGTTTGACTGATACCGGCTTACCACACTCAGTGCATAAGCTACATCTGGTCTGGTACACAACATCGCATACATTATAGAGCCTACCGCAGAAGCGTAGGGTATAATAGACATGCGATCCCTTTCCAAATCAGTCTTGGGAGACATCTCTTTGGAGAGGGTGATCCCGTGACAAGCCGGTAGATTACCGCGCTTGGAATCTTCCATACTGAATCTTTTCAGTATGGTGTCGATGTACCTGGACTGTGAAAGTCCTAATATCCTCTTGGATCAATCACGATTGATCCGGATCCCCAGAATGTAAGAGGCATCAGCCAGGTCTTTCATGGAGAACCTGTGTGACAAGAACCCTTTAACAGATTGTAGCATAGGAATGTCATTTCCTATAAAGAGAATGTCATCCACGTATAAAACGAGGAACACGATAGTTCTTGCTACAAATCTACTATAGATGCATGGTTCATCTGGATTTTTGATAAAGCCAAATTTTTTGACCGTCTCATCAAAATAGATGTTCCAACTCCACGATGCCTGCTTTAGTCCATAGATGGACTTAAGCAACTTGCACACCTTTCTGCTGCTCCCACTCTGAATGAAACCCTCTCGCTGGTCCATATAGACACACTCCTCTAAATTTCCATTTAGAAAAGCGGTCTTCACGTCCATCTGCCAAATCTCATAATCGTGGAAGGCAGCAATAGCAAGAAGGATCCGAATGGATTTCAGCATAGCCACTGGAGAAAAGGTTTCGTCATTGTCCAAACCAGGTCTTTGACGAAAACCCTTTGCAACAAGTCTAGCCTTATAGGTCTTGACCTGTCCATCTACACCAATCTTCCTTTTGAAGATCCACTTGCATCCTACGGATTTTACCCCATCTGGAGCAACGTCCAACGTCCATACTTTGTTGGTGTATATGGACTCCATTTCGGTCCGCATTGCATCCAGCCATTTTACCGAGTCAACGCTCTGAATGGACTGTTGGAAGCTAGTCGGCTTATCACTATCAATGATACAATCCTCTCTATCCCCGTCTATGAGAAAACCGTAGTATCTCTCGGGCGGATGAGACTGCCTACTACTCCTGCGGAGCGGTGCAGGAATGTCCTGATCTTTCGAACCCTCTGGTTCTACCAAGCTTTCAGTAATAGCTCATGGTTCTGGAATTTCTTCCAGTTCTATTGCGCTCCCACTTATCTGATTTTCCAAAAACTCAGTTTCCAAGAAGTGGTCATGACGAGAAACAAAACCTTTTGTTCCTCTTCGCAATAGAAGAAATATCCCTTGGAGTTCTTTGGATATCCTACAAACTCGCACTGTACTGAGCGTGCCTCGAGTTTGTCCGTATGCTGCTTTTTGACAAAAGCTGGACATCCCCATGTCTTAATATACTTAAGATAGTGTTTCTTCCCACACCACATCTGATATGGTGTGGTAGGCACAGTCTTAGTTGGAACTCGGTTCAAAAGGTATGCAGCTGATTCTAGTGCATATCCCCAGAATGATCGCGGTAACTCAGCGTTACTCATCATGGAACATACCATATCCAATAGGGTCTGGTTCCGTCTCTCCGATACACCGTTATGTTGCGGAGTGTATGGAGGAGTAAGCTGAGAGAGAATACCATTCTCTTTTAGGTAATCCAGGAACTCGGCACTTAAGTATTCACCACCTCGATCAGATCTCAGTGTCTTGATACTTTTGCCGGTTTGTTTTTCTACTTCATTCTTATATTCCTGGAATTTTCCAAAGGCTTCAGATTTATGTTTCATTAAGAAGACATATCCGTACCTTGAAAAGTCATCCGTAAAAGTAATGAAGTAAGAATAACCGCTTTGTGCATGCGTAAACATTGGACCACACACGTCGCTGTGTACGAGTCCCAAGAGCTCGCTCGCTCTTACTCCGTGTCCAGTGAACGGAGTCTTTGTCATCTTTCCTTTGAGACAGGATTGACAAGTGGCATACGATTGATATTCGAACGGATCCAAATATCCTTCTGTATGTAACTTCGTCAACCTTCTCTCATTGATGTGACCCAGTCTACAATGCCATAAGAAAGCCTGGTTTGTTTCCGGAGACTTTCTTTTATGTGTATTCTGGACATTGAAAATCTGTGGTTGGTTTAATACGTATATACCATTGCTTAATGTACCTGACCCAATCAGAACTTGATTAAGGTGAATGTTTACAACATTGCTTACAAATGCAAATTCATAACCTTCTTTAGATAATAAAGATACAGAAATGATATTACAAGTTGCATTGAGTACAAAATAGCAATTACGCAAAACCAAAACGTGTCCATCTGACAATCCCAGGTGATAGTCCCCCACGGACTCAGCATCCATGCCAGCTCCGTTTGCAACTCTGAGGGTCATATCACCTGCCTTCAAAACCCTACGCTTTCTCAGTGCCTGCAAAGAATTATAGATATGAGATCCTGATCCGGTATCCAATACCCAGGAAGTAGAGTTTATTGAAAGACAGTTTTCAATAACATACACACCTGAAGCCGAAGCCACAACTTGCTTCGGATCCTGGTTTCTGGCCTTCCAAGCCCTGCAATTTTTCTTCCAGTGTCCCGTCTTATGACAATAGAAGCATTATTCCTTTCCTACATGCTGCCCCGCTATCTTTGTTGCCTTTGTTTTTCCCTTCGTATCCACTTTACTAACACCGCCCCTTGGTTTGGCGGGGGCTTTCTTCTTCTTTCCCTTGGCTTTCGCCTTGGACTTAGAAGAGGAAGAACCTCCTACAAACAAAGTGGATGTTTACCTACCTTTCTGTAGGGTGCCCTCTGCACTCATCAGCATGTTGAGGAGCTCCGGAAGTTCAACTTCTTTTCCTTGCAAGTTGAAGTTCAGGATAAACTGGGCGTAAGTGGAAGGAAAGGACTGGAGAATCAAGTCCGTATAGAGCTCGTTCTCTAACGTGGTCCCAAGGTCCGCGAGCTCCTCAATGAAACCAATAATCTTAAGCACGTGTTCCTCTACCGATGATCCGATAGCCAACCTTGCCGAAAACAGCTTTTTCGACACTTCGTATCTGGCGATACGAGATTGCTCTCCATACAGTTCTTTTGTATGGAGAAATATGGATTCGAGGTCCATATTATCGTGTCTCCTCTGATGTTCATTGTCCATAGAGGCAAGCACGAGGAACTTGGCCTTCACGCAATCGATCTCCCAAGTCTTATGGATTTCCTTATCCGCGACGCTGGAGGTGGGACCTGGGACAGGGGGAGCTTTGGTGGTAAGGAGATACCCCAGCTTGTCGTAAGTGATTTCCATTTTGACATTTCTGAGCCAATCTTTGTAGTTTGGCCCTGTCAGTATGTTTTTATCTAGAAGTAACTTAAGTCCGGTCATGATGATTGGTCGCTGCAATTAGGAGAAAGAGAAGAAACACTCAGCATGATGCTCTTGCAAGTTTAGAGTGGTTTTTAATTTGTCTAAACAGGATGCCTCCCACTGTATCTCGAATTCCTCCTCAAACCAAAAAGTAAGAATTAGTCGGGATCAATCTCACCGTACAATACTTGCTTAACCGTTCAGCCAAGCCAGTGTTGGTACTTCGAGGGAGGTTTTCCAACGCTTTCGCGAAGTTCCTTAATTAAATAACCTCTTTTCCCTGGGGGCGCAGCCCCGCTAACACCTTTCTAGACACCTACTTGGTTTATAGCATTGATCGTTAAGTGAGAAATTTCCCGAGGAGTAGCATATACTCACAGTAGGATCGGGATCCAAATATCATCGCATGACAAAACTGAAGGAATCCTACCAGAATCGTCGCACTCCAAATGGTATGCAGCGCTAGCAAGTTTCTGGTTCTTTAGAAACTCCCAATGTGGATTTTTGCCCTATGCTCTTATGACCTTGACTTTGGCCAACAAATCATAAGTCACATGTCAAGTTCTACCCGTCATTCTCCAGGTTAATTTGAACCCACTCGTACCTACCCTTGACTTTGGCTAACAAGGCAGTACGACTGTCCCAAACCAACGCATCTATCTATGCTGCACATGAATACCCAATAGCTACCAATCACTATGCCTTGACTTTGGCCAACAAACATAGCTTGAATACTATTGACCATCCATGTGAAACGATGGAGGGCTACGAATGGTTTTGGCGAAACCGTGAACGTAGTGAACTTGATATAATCGATGGAACGAGATAGCTTTGAAAAGGAATGGCTTAAGCTCCGCGTTTAAAAGTTGTTTTTGAAAAGAAACCGAGTGGTTTTTGAAAGTGTTCCAACGACTTTACTTTGGTTTATTTTCTTGAATTAAATTTAATGCGTCCCATCATTTAATCCTACCATTGCAGAAAACAACCAAAATATGACGTACGCTTATGCCATCCGCATTCGCTACGGGGCCCCGTCATTACCCGTTAGGTTACTTAACTAACGACAGAGCGGGGGCTGGACTAGCGCGGATGCAAAACATAAGCAACGCCTAAATAGATATCATATATAGATATATTGCAATGATAGCCATTCCAGATCACAGATGAACACATTGGATATACTAGGAATCCGCAATTCGTACGAGCCTGTAACGAAAAGCGGATTACACGGTCGCGGTGAATAGCCAATACCCCACCCAAGACCCCTACGGGTACGGCAAACTACCCGCCAAATACCCGAAGCGAAGCAACCTCCCTCAACGACGTGAGTAGGCCACTCGGCACTTTGAGGTACCCAGTAGTTTGTGCCCCCCTCCATGGGTCTATCCTAGGAGCAAAAACAGTAAAAGAAATTATACAATGACGGCTACAACCTCATCCCGGTTGTGCGGCCAAATAAATAATATTACATCAATTACAAATTACATGAATTGAAAGAAAAGAAAATTCTCATCTCACAACCCCCCGGCTATTCACCCGTGACAATCTAATGAATTCATATACACATACCATCAACATTACAGATCACAGATATGTATAACCCCCACTAATCGACGTATAGCGATTAGCGGACGTTCAATACATATATCACATCACAGATATAAACCCGTTAGCTTAAGTCTTTAGAAGTTCGATCAAAATACGGATTTTTAAGCCCCAAAAACTAATTTTTCTTTCTGGAAAATCTGGGCAGAAAAATCATATTGTAAAAATACCAAAACAACCCCAGAAACACACTGCAGGAAATTTGCACCATGGCCGAGTAAACTCGGCCGCGGATCCGCGGCGGGAGCATGCTCCTGCCGCGGTTCGGCGGCGCTTTGACCGAGCCAGTGGACCAAATTTCTTGAGTGTATTTTAAAAAGCCTGAGTCGATTTTTGGTGCAAGATTTATTATTTTTTGAACAGAATACAGAATCGACAGAAACTTGATTTTTCGGGCGTGTTTCGTGACTTTTTCTCCGATCGAACTTCTAGTTGCTTTGCTAACATGTTAGATAGTGTTTAACCTGTCTCTGATACCACTGTAAGTCCATTCTACCCTTCCCTGGTTCTTTGGGGTTGCGGAAATGGTGGAAAACGATTTTTCTTAGGGTGGTAACATGGACTCAAAATACGGATCTTTGTTAAACAACTACCTAAAAACCTAACTAGGAGTTTTACCTACTCAGTTAGGGGGGTTATACCTTAACTTGAACTCCTTCGTCTTCAGCTCGTTGCGGTGATCGGATCGGCCTCACCTCATCGTCTCCTCGCGCCGAAGATGGATCCACCCTAAAGCTTCTACCTTTTGGCTTCTACTTCAAACTAGAAGAAACTAGAACACTTGGTTTGCTAAAACTTGTGAACTAGGATGAGTAGAGAAGTGATATGGGTTTTCTTTTATCTCTAAGGCAATGTTTCTCAACTCATGAGAGGGAGTTGACTTGAGCTAGAGAGAGAGCAAGAGGAAGAGGGAGAAAGCTTGAGCAAGAGAGAGAAATGAAATGAAAGAATAAATAAGCCTTTTGCCATCCAAGCTCTCATAATCCAAAAGCATCATAACACATAATGATAATTGAGTATTATGTGATGGTTATCATCATATCAAAAGGCAATATCATTTCATGCATTAAATGCAATGTGTGAACAAATAAGCAAGCATAAGTCTTTGCATGAAATATATCCATAGTAATGATGGTGGTCAACAAGTCCAACCTAGTCAACCGGTCAACAAAGTCAACAAGTCAACAAAGTCAACCTTTCAACCCAACCATGGCACAATAATACTTAATTATCATTAATCATATTTCTTATTCTCATTAGGGTTTAGCAAACGTCAATAGTCAACAACCCTAATGAGAATCCTCTGCCTCTGTCTCTGTCAACCATGCATACACACCCGCATCCGCGTTCCGAGGAACACAAATGCAAACGAGATAAAATCAATCCCAAAACGTATACTAGGATCTGGCTTAACCCAAAGCCCACTAGTAATAACTGCCCGGACACTAAACATGCACAAGTGCACGGATGTGACCGAACCCTGTCGCAAAACCATGCGACCTGTCGCAAAACCATGCGACCTCTACTCTTTTTCCTATAGGCGAATAGCTCTCTGTGTGGGACTCTAAAGACTCGACACTATGCTGGCAGTGGGTTTAACCATAGACCGCAAGCGGCACTAGCTGTGCGTAACGGCCCCCAGGTAGATGCCGATAAGAAGACGGACGAGGTGAAACCTATCTGAACTCCTACTGAGCCTGAATGTGACATTCTCCGTACAGTCCGGTCTGTTCGTCTGAGAATATCGCATGGCCGGCCTAGGGGGCGGTAAACGTCAGTCCCGTAATAGCGGTACAAGTCGTGTCGGAGTGTAGCCCAGAACACCCTGAGATAACACTGGAAACCTACTAGTATATCTCGCTTGCCCTGGCCAGGGACTACTTGTGTAATGGATCTCCTGTCTAACCGTCACTGCCTCCAAGTGCTTCGGGACTGCACCCAACTACTACCTGTTTGCACAACTCCTTTGAGCCGTGGTAGGGTAGTAATCAAAGTACAGTGGGAACACACTTGAGGCGAAGTGACAGTGTCAAGTCAGCGGACTAAGCTGTACTCATGTCACCCGGGAACTGATAACTGACGATAGGTATAGTACCAATCAGTTCCCGATGAGTCATGTCCAGTGTAATCGTAACCTAACGAGCACCCGCATACTATCTCAAGTACGACGTACTGACGGCTGTGGGACAGACCGTCTCCCCTGCTGGGATGAGAAGCGCATACGCTAGTCTACTCCGGAGTATCGATGCCCTGTCTTGATAGTCCTACGACTACGGACCTGTATAAGGATGTGCTTGTGGATTACCCAGCCCCCACGAGTGTGACTGCCATCACAACGCTGGTAATCAAGCAAAGATCCTAAGGGCTCTACTAATATGTATAAGCAATATGCTAAAAGAAACACATGCACATATTAAAATAGAAACAAACCAAGTAGCATACTACCATTTTGAGCAAGATTGTCTATACAAGGTGAATATCCCAAGCTTCCATTAAGTAATATACAAACTAGTATGATACAGTAATGGCCTCTAGGGCATATACTATAACAGTGATGCCTCCTACATTCTGAGGATTAAGATCTATAAAGATAAATCTAAAAGGATGTTGGGATTGTCCCAATCTAGGTACATTGGCACCATACTAAAGAGGTTTAGTATGGAAGATTTTAAGCATGGTAATTTACCCGCTTATTCAGGAATCACTCTCTCCAAAGAGATGTCTCCGAAGATTGATTTGGAGAGGGCTCGCATGCAAGGGATACCCTATGCTTCAGCAGTTGGGTCAATCATGTAAGCAATGTTATGTACCAGACCGGATGTAGCTTACTCACTAGGTGTAGTGAGTAGGTATCAATCAGATCCTGGGGAGAAACACTGGACAACTGTGAAGAACATTCTTAAGTACTTGAGAAGGACTAAAGAAATGTTCTTGGTGTATGGTAACGTAGAACTCCAGGTGGAGTCCTTTACCGATTCGAGCTTCCAGAGTGATAAGGACGACAGTAAGTCGGTCTTGGGTTTTGTAATCACCCTCAATGGAGGGGCGGTATCTTAGAAGAGTTCCAAGCAAGATACCGTAGCAGACTCGACGATGGAGGCTGAATACATCGCTGCCAACGATGCTTCCAAAGAGGCTGTCTGGATGAAGCAGTTCATAGCTAAACTTGGTGTGGTTCTAACCATTGAGCATCCAATACCTGTGTATTTTGATAACAATGGAGATGTGGCTTTGGCTAAGAAACTCTGGTCCCATCAGCGATCTAGACATATTCTTAGGCGGTATCACCTGATTCGGAAGATAGTAGATCGACGGGAGATCGAGGTCAAGAGAGTTAACACGAAGGTCAACGCAGCGGATCCACTCACGAAGGCCCTCCCCTAGACGCAGTTTGAGATATTGGGATGTTGGGTATGAGATACTACAACAACTGTCCTTAGTTCAAGTGGGAGATTGTTAGGAATATGTATGCCCTAGAGACCATTATTGTATGATATGGTGGATGCTTGTACATATATATAGAGGACTTTCTTGCTCGACATGATAGTATGCTATCTGGTTTCTCTTTATCTTAACATGTACACTTGTATTATTATACTGTCACTCTGATACATGTTGATAAAGCCCTTAAGATGTGGACTTGACTTCTATGACTATGATGCAGATCATACTAGCGGGGCCTGGATAGTCCACAAGCACATCCTCTAATTGTTCCTAGTCGAGGGGATATCGAGACAGGGCATCGATATTCCAGAGTAGACTAGTGTGTATATTTCTTGATCCTGTATGGGGTGATGGTTGATCCCATAACCATTGGTGTTTGACATCAAAGATTGTACACAGGTGCTCATTAGAGAATGGGTACACCGAACTGGACTCACCGAGAACTCCTATATGGTACCATACCTATTGTCAGATAGCAGTTCTTTTATGATATTGGTACAGGTGATCCTGTAGACACGAGATTGTCATAGTGTCTTGTGTGGTTCCCACTGTGCTTTGATTTCCTCCCTACTACGGCTCAAAGGAGTCGTGCAAACAAGTGGATTTTGGGTACAGTCCGGAGTCACATGGAGGTAGTGAGCGATAGGAGGGGTTTCGTCTCTCTCGGTATTGGGAATTGATATTACGCTATGCTCGATTGGCTATAACAGTAAGTCCCTGGCCAGGGCTGATGATATTTACTGGTAAGTGTTATTAGTAGTTTCTCGAACCGTTATGAGCCATACATCGGCATGACTTATCAAGTTATTGGGGTCTGACGATTCCACCCCTAGACTCGATATGCGACATATTAGACAAAGAGATCGGATTGTACGGTAAGTATTACTTATAGGCTTCATGGGAGTTTGGACAAGCTTGCTTGTTGATCTTCTATTTGCTCAATACCTAGGTAGCTGTTACGTCCAGCTAGTACCGTTGATGGCTTGTAGGTAACTGATGTGATCATTACCTTCTGCTGGCGTATTGATGAGTCTTTAGAGTCCCACACAGAGGTTTCATAGTTCAAGCAAAAGGAAGTAGGACACATATGTTGATATGTGCCAGGGGCTTGATTAAATACGAGTATATGATACCATATTCTAATCTGGCGGTAATTTGATATCGGTTAGGTTATATGTGATATAACCGGATTATTGAATCTAGTGTTCATTTGATAATGTAATATACAGATAAATGATATTAGTCGGTTATATGTGATATAACCGGATTATTGAATCAAGTGTTGATTTATCAATATGATATATATTTATATTTTGATATAATTATATATTAACTAATATTATTGCTCACTAATTATTTTCTTCTCTTAATATATAATATATATATATATATGATATATGTATATATAAATATATATTATTTATGAAGCATGGTTGGATTTTCTATTTTTTGGAAAATAGAAAAAGAGGTGGAAAATGGGGAGACTTTTAAAGGAATGGGTGAAGCATGGCTTTGCATTATTTTATTTCATTTTCTTACACTATTGATATTGAAGTATGGTTGCTATTTTATTATTGAGTTTAATAGCATGCTTCAATAAGTGAGCATATGAGAAGAGACATTCTTTACTTGCTCATTTTTTTTCCTTAGCTCATTTTTGCTTGCTCTCCTTCTTCCTCCTCTCCATCTTACTTCTAGCCCTAACCCTCACATGTGTTGTGAACGCTAGGGCTTTAGAAGATACTAAGTGAGATTAACACCCCTACTTCATCATCCTACACTTGATTAGAACTTGAGTTTAGGTTGTTTACTTCACTAATAGGAGATTAGTGAAGAGATAGCTTGAATTAGAGGAGATTTAGGTGGATCTTCTTTGACATGAAGATCGCGAAGAAAGCTCGTTCATTCTTTAAGTAGAGCCTAGAGGAGTCATAGGGACTACTACTCGGAGCTATAGAAGTGAAGGACATGATCTTCAAAGGTTGTAATTTTTTTCATTTAGTGTAGTTCTTTATATATATATCATCATATAAACCCTAATTATTTAGTTAGATCTTTGGATAGTGTAGCTTAGCACCAAGATTTTTTGAAAATTGCATGATCGATGCCCGTTTTAACCTTATGGTGGTGCTAGGGTACACTTTCACCCTGCAACTCAATAGCCCCAACGCCTCCAGCTAGAAACCCCGACCCTCATCGCCATCACCCTCGCCGTCGCCATCACCTTCACCCTGGTCTCTTCGCCCTCGTTACCACCTCCGCAACCACCACCCTTGACAACCCACGATGCCAACCCTGCAACCCAAGAACCCCTCGCCAAGCCCTCACCGCCGATCACCACCTACTTCGCCATCATCTCTTCACTTCCCTCTCCGATCCTCGACACCACAAACTTCCACCACCACCATCAACCCTGCATTCTCGACCCGACAGCAACCCCAGAAAGCCCACTACCGAAGTAGCCCTTCGCCGTCATCATCGGCTCATCGTCGCCGTCCTCTCACGTCTATTCTCACCACACCCCATTATTCTTCTTCTATTCTTTCTTTCGTTCCTTTTCTTTCTTGATTTCTTGCTTTTTCGGCCATTTCGCCGGAGTCGCATGCATCGCCGATGATCCAGATGACCCAATCATCGTCATCGTCTAGCCTAGTCAACACGTCATGTCATTGATCAGCCAGGTCCAGTCTTGCATGTGTGAGTTGCATCGCGACGTTATTCCGACATCGGACGTAGCATCCACATTCCGTCGTGAGATCTGATCAGGGAAGTTTAACTTGCAACATGTTATGTTACTATATCGATATCCATATGAATAAAAATAATACATGTGTTTTATTATTCAGCAACTATTACCGATTTACAGTTTTACGATATTCGTTCATATCCGTACTGATAATCGCATATCTGATTGCATGCCGGAACATCATGATATCATTATACTACTATATTAGTGTAACGTGTTATCTAGTTTGCATCATACATAATCATGGACGTATAAATGGTTATTACAGATAGACACATATGCATCCTGACATCAGTGTTGTTTACCATGTTTCGGTATCGAGTACAGTTTCATATTGGGTATCTATTTTGTTAATATGCATCACATGCCATGTTTACGACACACTAGCTGACTTGTTACTTGGATCTTATTACTAATGCCGACAATCCTGACGTGTTGTCCTAACAGACGTGACTTGTTGTTTACATAGACAAAACATGTACCTGCTTGATCCTGGGTTGGCATTAGATTTACATCATCAATACCTGACTTGAACACAAAACCTTGGGGGTAAGGGGAGATCAATAATGAAACCCGACTTGTAACTCAACAGTTCGATATTTATACTGATCAGTCTTTACGGGTTAGGTGTAACACCGTAGAATGCGATAAGAGTTAATTAAGCGATATAATGCGGGGTTTTAATGAAATTTAACCAATAATTATTTTCACATATTTAATTTAATTAAATAATCTTTTATTTAATTATTCTTGTGCTTGCACACATATGTGCATGTTAATTAGGGTTATGGAGATGTTAACCATGCTTTACTAGCCATGACACACTTAACCATTTTCCCATGTCATGCTTCCTATATGTTATATTTTTTTATTAACTATTTTAAGTAAAAGGGTTTTAATTGTTTTGAAAAGAATGGCATGATGAGGCATGGAGGTATGATGGCTTGGGGGGACAAGGCAAATGAGGTAATTAATGAAGAGAGAGAGAGAGAAAGAGGGAGGGAGAGAGCATAGCTCATTCTCACCTCACCCTCTCACTCTCTCATTTTCTTCACCCAACTCTCTCTCATTATTCCTCACAACTATTCCTCTCATTCATTTCTTCATCATCTTCTTCACCAAATAACTCACTTCTTGAAAATCGTAAGCCTAAACCTTTATCAAACCACACTAAACCTTCACAATTCATGCTTAAGCCCTCTTGTGATGACTTGGAGCTTGATGGTTAGGGTTTCATTCAAGTTGTGATGAGATAATGGTCTCAAACTGTTAATTAGGCTCTAAAGAAGTTTGTTTTGTTAAATAGTTTTAGTTTAATACCTTGTTGTTATAGTTTAGTGTTGATATCGTATTTTTGTGTTAAGTTTGTGTCTCTGTTGAATCTGCTGTTGTTAGGGTGATCCACAATTTAATCTAACAATACAGTAGCATAATGATAGAGCCTTGAGTGTATCCTAGAAACCCTGACCCCACCCCTCACCTTTGGTCCGGCGAGATTCTTTTTTTGGCCGGCGCCGCTGGTTTTTGTGTGAAGTTAGGTGTTGGTTTTTGGTAGGTAGCTCTCCGTGGGTTATTTATGGTATTTGGTGCACTTTGTTTTTCCTATATTGTCTGTAGGAAAAATCTGGAACCGTTTATCTAATTCTAGCGTTTCGATACAGTGTTCATCCAGTTCCACCAAGATATATCATGATTTAAGAGATATCTACTGGTAGGAAAGGATGAAGAGAGATGTTTCGGATTTCGTTTCGAGGTGCCTGACTTGTCAGCAAGTCAAGGCTAAGCATCAGAGAACGGCTGGAGAGTTGCAACCGTTGCCCATTCCGGAGTGGAAATGGGAGCAGATCACCATGGATTTCATTGTGGGTCTACCCAGGTCCAGTTGAGGGTATGACTCCATTTGGGGTAATTGTTGACTGGTTGACGAAAGCGGCTCACTTCCTTCTAGTAAAGACCACTTTCGGATTTGCTCAATATGCTCAGCTGTTCATTGATGAGATTATGCGTTCGCACAGCATTCCTACATGAATTGTATCCGATAGAAGCACCCAGTTTACCAGCCGTCTTTGGCAGAAACTTCAGAAAGTTTTGGTTACCCGATTGAGTTTCAGCACCGCTTTCCATCCGCAGACCGATGGTCAGTCAGAACGGACTATACGGACTCTTAAGGATATGCTTCGGGCATGCGTGCTTGATTTTGGTGGTAGTTGGGATCGTCACTTGCTGTTGATAGAGTTCTCCTACAATAACAGTTTCCAGTAGACGATTCAGATGGCACCTTTTGAGGCCTTATATGGGAGAAAGTGTCGATCGTCAGTCTGTTGGACCGAACTCAGCGAGAGTAGGATTTTGGGACCACAGCTAGTTCAGGAGACTACAGAGAAGATCCGGTTGATTCAGGACAGGATGAGAGCAGCCCAGTGCAGGCAGAAGTCTTATGCCGACCGTCATCGTTGCAGACTTGAGTTCGTAGTGGGTGATCATGTATTCTAACGGATTTCTCCAATGAAAGGCGTGATGAGATTTGGGAAGAAATGGAAGCTTAGTCCCATATTTGTAGGTCCTTTTGAGATCCTTGAGCGAGTTGGTACCGTTGCATATCATTTGGCACTTCCGCCCAGTTTTCCAGATGTTCACCCCGTTTTTCATGTATCGTTACTTCGCAAGTACTTTCATAACCCTTATCACTTGATTCAGCACCAGACCATCCAGCTGGAGCGCGATCTTTCGTTCACCGAGCAGCCGGTAGTTATATTGGATCGGCAGGTGAAGAAACTTCGGTCAAGGGTCTTGCCGTCAGTGAAAGTTCTTTGGCGTGTTCCGAACAGCGAAAAGGTCACATGGGAAGCCGAGAGCGAGATGCGGAAGAAATTTCCTTATATCTTCGAAGCTACGCATAGTAAGATTTTTAAATTCGGGGACCGAATTTCTTTAAGGGGGGAAGATTGTAACTTCTTAGAATGCGATTAGAGTTAATTAAGAGATATAATGCGGGTTTTTAATGAAATTTAACCAATAATTATTTTCACATATTTAATTTAATTAATTAATATTTTATTTAATTATTTTGTGCTTGCACACATATGTGCATGTTAATTAGGGTTAAGGAGCTGTTAACCATGCTTTACTAGCCATGGCACACTTAACCATTTTCCCATGTCATGTTACATATATGTTATATTTTTTATTATCTATTTTAAATAAAAAGGTTTTAATTGTTTTGAAAAGAATGGCATGATGAGGCATGGAAGTATGATGGCTCGGGGGGATAAGGCATGAGAGGCAATTAATGAAGAGAGAGAGAGAGAGAGAGCGAGGCTCATTCTCACCTCACCCTCTCACTCTCTCATTTTCTTCACCCCACTCTCTCTCATTATTCCTCACAACTCTCCCTCTCCCTCATTTCTTCTTCTTCTTCTTCACCAAATAACCCACTTCTTGAAAACCTTAAGCCTAAACCTTTATCAAACCTCACTAAACCTTCACAATTCATGCTTAAGCCCTCTTGTGATGACTTGGATCTTGATGGTTAGGGTTTCATTCAAGTTGTGGTGAGGTAATGGTCTCAAACTGTTAATTAGGCTCTAAGGAAGTTTGTTTTATTAAATAGTTTCAGTTTAATACTTTGTTGTTATAGTTTAGTGTCGATATCGTATTTTTGTGTTAAGTTTGTGTCTCTGTTGAATATGATGTTGTTTGGGTGATCCACAATTTAATCTAACAATGCAGTAGCATGATGATAGAGCCTTGGGTGTACCCTAGAACCCCGGACCCACTCCTCACCTCTAGCCCGGCGAGATTCTTGTTTTGGCCCGCTCCGCCGGTTTTTGTGTGAAGTTAAGTGTTGGTTTTTGGTGGGTAGCTCTCTGTGGGTTATTTATGGTATTTGGTGCACTTTGTTTATCCTATATTGTCTGTAGGCAAAATCTGGAACCCTTTAGCTAATTCTAGCATTTCGATATCGTGCGATATAGATTATCCGACATTGTTTAAGTGTTTCGTGTAGCTTGCAGCCATAGGTTTGGTTTAGAGTGTCGCTGCACACGTTAGCCCGCTAAGCTAACACTTGGTAGCTTAGCGGAGTCGATGCGTTGGTTTGGCGTTGTTTCCGTGTGTTATCGGAACGTTTCTAATTTCACTTGTTATGGTTTTGTGTGATATTAGGATCATTTGCGGGGACTTCGAACGCTGCTAGAAAAAGGAAAGAGGTGATCAGATTCACCTAGCTCGAGATCGTCGGTGAGTAGATTTAACATCTACGGGGGAATCGCCTGTATGGCGGTAAACGCCGAGGTTTAGATTCAAGTATATAACCTTGTATGAAATGCTTATATATATTGTGATTATGTATGAGTACCATTTTGTACATCCTATTACCTGTTATACTTCCACATAGTATTAATAGGACACTGCACCATTACTAACGGTTCATGTTGCACGAGCATCGATTTATATGCCATACACAACGTTGGTAATTGCCATGCCACGCACACTATAGAATTTCCATGGATAAATATATGTTTTACCGCATTCATTATTGACAGTTAGACAATGATACTCGTGCTAGTACGCATCGTGATTTGCATCATGCATACATTGCTATAGTGATATATCTCATATGATGTTTTCATGAGATTTTTGTTTCGTGGATTTGGGAAACCGCAAAGTACGTTTGAAAACTTGAAATATTTAAAAAGTGCGACTTTCCCTTGATCTGATATTTCTTGTCCACCATGAGTTTTCTCGGTTCTGAGCTATGAGCATACCCGATTCGAAGAGTTGGATGAACCGTCTGTGGGTACATGGTGGGCCCGGTAAGGTACCCGGGGGCGAGAAATTTCTGAGGATGACGATGAGCCTGGCGGAGGGAGTACTACCTACAGGTGATTGTATGGAAACTCGACGGATATGCGGAGGATACCGTTCGGAGTTAAATGATAAGATGGATATGAGGGCTGATCAGAGTGATGGCGCCTGAGATATTGGGATTTTAAGGTGTCGTTGATGGACACCGGATTTCTATGATGATGATTTATTGAGGATGGCTCTGTTTTTATCCCACACTCAGGACTTTTATGATATATTCTGTATACATAGTGTTGTACCCCGATGTAGTACCTTGATTGGGATTATGCTGCATCTCATATTATTGTACATATGCCATCATGACTGTATACATAGAATTGGTTGGTTATCGTGTAGGGTTGCTGGGCACGCGCACAAGGGTCTACGAGGCATCAACCATGCCCGATTAAAAAATTAGCCGTGCCGAACAACCCGAATACGGATCTTTAAACTAGAGATTAGGCGAAAACTAACATGTTAACAACTTTAACACTAAGTGAGAGGGATTACAACCTTTGTAGATCCGGTCCTTCACTTCATATGCTCCGTGTTGTGGTCTCTTCGCTGCGATCATCGGGTTCCGGACTCTCGAGAGGTTCCACGAAGAGAAAGATGCAACATTTGCTTCCGATCTTCGATACAAAGATGATCTACCTTGAAGTTTCGTTAACACAAGCTAACACTCATGAAATGATGTGAACACCCTTATCTAAATGGCAAGGGAAGATGAGGATGATGAAGTAGGATTTTTGCCCTCTTTATTTATCTTTTTCTCATATTTATTCATCACTTGGAAAAAGCTAGTAAGCTTTTTCCATGAAGAAAGAAGAAGGAAGAAGATGAACAATATGATAGAATTTTCTTTTGTGATGAATAGAAAGAATTAATATGATAAATAATGCAACCATGGTCAACTAAACTCATGTAGAGAATTAACTAGGGTTAGGGTTTGGGTTGGGTTAAAGCATGAGTCATAACAAAATATCTTTATCATGACAAAAAGAAAAGCTTCTAGAATCAACTAGAAGTGTTAACCCTAATCCAAACCCTAATCATGTTTAAACTCCACTAAACATGCTGCATTAGTTATCATATCATGTTACAATATTATATATCACATATATAATATTTATCGTAACAAAATAAAATAATACAATTAACATATATGGCATATATATCAATGTATTACCCGAGTGAGAAAAATAATCTTTTAGTGAGCTAATATTAGTTAATGTAATTTAATATATCATATATATTATTATACATTAAATTATCGAATCAACACTTGATCCGAAAATCCGGCTATATCGCATATAACCGACTAATATTTATCCGTACCGATTCATCGAATCAACACTTGATCCAATGACCCGGTTGATATCAAATATCGGGAGAATAGAATACGGTATCTCATATCGTATTATCCTCGGTCCCGCACATATCACATATGTGCCCCTACTCCGTTTTGCCTGAGTCAAGAAACCTCTGTGTAGGACTCTAAAGAATCGTCAATACGCTGGCAGTAGGTGATGATCATATCAAACACCCACAAGCTGCAAGCGGTCAGCTAAACGTAACAGCTACCCAGGTATTGAGCGCTCAGAAGATCAACAAGCAAGCCTGTACATTCTCCTGTGAATCCAAACAGTAACACTCCCGTACAGTCTGGTCTCGTCGTCTGATATGTTGCATATCTCGCCTAGGGGTGGTAAACGTCAGACCCCAGTAGCTCGATAAGTCGTGTCGATATGAGGTCTATAACAGTTCGAGAAACTACTGATAACACTTACCAGTAAATCTCAGCAACCCTGGCCAGGGATTTCCGGTTATAGCCAATCGAACACAGCACAACATCAACTCCCTATACCGGGAGAGACGAATCCCCTCCTATCGCTCATTGCCTCCATGTGATTCGGGACTGTACCCAAAACCCACCATTTTGCACGCCCTCTTGGACGTGGTATGATGGAAATCAAAGCACAGTAGGAATCACACAAGACTCTATGACGATCTCGGGTCAACAGACTACTCTGTACCAGTGTCACCGGAGAACTGCCATCTGACGTGAGGTATAATACCATCTGGGAGTTCTCGGCGAGTCCGTCCAGTGTACCCTGTCTCTACTGAGCACCCGTACACCATCCTTGATGTCAAACACCGATGGATATGGGAGCATCCATCGGCCATCATATGGGTCAAGATGCGTATACGCTAGTCTACTCTAGTGTATCGATGCCCTGTCTCGATACACCCTCGACTGGGAACAGTTATAGGATATACTCGTCGACTACCGTGGCCCCACTAGTATGATCTCATCATAGTCCCATTAGTCGAGTACATATCCTAAGGGCTTTATCAACATGTAATATAGAGACAATCAGAGTACATGTTAAGATAAAGTATAACCAGATAGCGTACTATCGTGTCGAGCAAGAAAGTCCTCCCTATATATGTCCCAGCATCCACTACAATATACATCGTATGTACAGTAATGGCCTCTAGGGCATACATATAACTAACAATCTCCCACTTGCACTAGGGCCATCTGTTGTGGTATCACATACCCAACATTTAGCTGCGGTTGAAGTATCTCATACTCAACCATCCCATAAAAGTCTCTACTGGGAAAAAGGCCTTTGTGAGTGGATCCGCGCTGTTGTCCTCTGTGTCTGCTCTCCTAACCTCGATCTTCCTGGAGATCATCCATCTCCATGATCAGGTGATACTGCCTAAGAATTATATCTGGATTTCTGATGGGACGGGGGTTCCTTGGCTTAAACCACAACTCCATTGTCACACAATGGTAGGAACGAAGTTGAACTCATGAACTTATAAATCCAGACTGCCTCTTTGGTAGTATCCTTAGTAACGATGTATCTTGCCTTTAATCGTCTAGTATATCACGGTATCTAGCTTGGAACTCTTCCAACATACCGTCCCTCCACTGAGGGTAAAGACAATGCCTGCGACTGACATTCAGTCGTTCTTATCACTCTGGAACCATTCCAGTGATTCTCCCCAAGATCAATTGATACCATCTCACTACAACTAGTGAGTATCCTAACATCCAATTAGATCTATCTCATAGATCCAAAAACCCAGGATTTAGGAGGTATCACTTTGATCCTATATGGAGAATCCTTGTGATAAGCGGAGATTGACCGAGCGTAGCATAGGAAACCCCTTCCCTATCAAGACTATGTTATCCACGTACTCTACGAGGATCACCACCATACTCCCTACTACCTTTTTGTATATACAAGGTTCATCTACCATTTTGATGAAGTCAAACTCTTTGACTACCACATCAAAACAGATGTTCCAACTCCGTGATACCTGATTTATCACATAAAACATCTTTCACATGTTTCCGCTGCCCCCACTGTCTACGAAGCCCTCTGGCTGTGTACTTATAGACGCTATTTTCTAAAACATCATTTAGAAAAGCTGTCATGACACCCTACCACCAGATATCGTAGTCATGGAATGTAGCCGTGGCAAGTAGGATCTGGACGGACTTAAGCATAGCTTTTAAAGTCTCAACTTTTCCATGTACACGAAGTAATCTTCTCAAGATATACTTGCTCCTGATGGGGATTTAACCCTTCAGATAAAGCAACCAAAGTCCATACTTTGTCGGTGTATAAGGATTCCATCTCAGATTGCTAAGCATCCAGCCATTCTTACAGAGTCTCACTCCTGATGGCCAGCTCGAAACTAGTTGGGTCATCATCTCATGATGCAATCCTCGCTCCCACTGTCATAGAGAAACCGAAGTATCTCTCAGGTGGGTGAGGAACCCTACTAGATCGGTGGAGAGGCTGAGGTACGTTGGAAACTATTGAATCCTTTGGTTCTACCAAATCATCAGCTGCAGTTTGTATAGCTGGAACCTTTCCAGTTCTACATAATAGACCTTGCCTCGAGCTTGTCTGGATTTTGCTTTTTAGACATAGGCCGGACAACCCCAAATCTTAACTAACTTAAGATATAGGCTCTTCCCTTTCCATATCACATATGAAGTGGTAGGCAACTGATTTGATTTGAACCCTATTCAATAGGTATGCAGCTTCTCAAGTGCATAACTCCCAAAAGGAAATAGGAAACTCAGTAGTACTCATCATAGAGCACACCATATCACATAGGGTGTTATTGCTCCGCCCTGATATACCATCGTGCTATGGTGTATACGGAGGAGTAATGCTGAGAGAGAATGTCATTCTCCTTTAGAATAGTCCAGGAATTCCGCGCTTAAGTATTCTCCTCCTTGATCTCATCAAAGGACATAATACTTATACCCGTTGTTGGTTCTCTACTTCTAACTTATATTCTGTGAATATCTCAAAAGCTTCGGACTTGTGTTTCAACATAAACATATGTCTGAATCTTGAGAAATTATCAGAGAATGTAATGAAGTACAAAGAACCGGTCTTGGCATGTGTAGACAGGGGACCTTCATACATCAGCATGTATCAATTCCAAGAGTTCACTAACTCTTTCTCAGCTTCCAATAAACAGAGCTATGGTCATCTTATCTTTGTGACATGACTGGCAAGTTTCATAAGATATAAATTCAAACAGATTTAAAAGTGCATCTCAATGTAACTTAGCTAGTCGGGTCGCATTGACATGACCTAGTCTACAATACCTCAAGTAGGATTCGTTCATTTCTGAACTCTTCCTCTTGTGTGTGTTCTATATACTAAGAACCGTGGTTTGATTTAGAACGTCAATGCTTTTAGATAACGTGCCTGAACCGATCAACTATTGATATAGGAAATGTTCAAAACATTATCCAACAATACAAAATTATATCCTTTCTTTACTAATAAAGAGACTGATATGATTTTGTATATCAGGTTCGGTATCTAATAACATTTGTTCAGAATCAATGTATTCTGGTAATACAGGGTGATAGTGACCAACAGACTTGGCTGCAACACTTGCATCATTTTCTGTCTCATGAAACTTATCACCCGTTCTCAGTTCTCTACCTTTCTGTAGCCCATGTAACAGATTACATATGCGGGATCCTGATCTGGTATCTCATACCTAGGACGTAAAGAATACTGAGAAACAGTTCTTTGTAATGAACACACCCGAAAAATATGCATCAGCATGCACTTTCTTCTTTTGGGCGGCATGGGAAATCTGGTATTCCCTAATTTCCTGCTCTGTCTTATAACAATTATAAGTTGGAGCGGGACCAACGTTCCCCAGCTCAGTATAACAAGCGGGTTCGGTCAATATAGCCGTTTTATTATCTTGATTATGGCGTGATATGGTCGCTACCTGGAAAGAGAGAGAGAAGAAAACACTCAGCGTATGCTCTTGCAAGATTAGATTGGTTATCTAATATATCTATTCAGGATGTCTCCCACCGTTTTAATCAAATCTTCCTTCAAACCCTAAAAGGAAAGACTAGCCGGGATTAATTACACGCTACAAGTTTGCCAATCTTTCAGCCAGGCCAGTGTCGGTACTTTGAGGGAGGTCCCCCGTGCTTTCGCACGAACCTAATTAATGTAAACCTCGTTTTCCCAGAGGCGTAACCCCGTTGACACCTTTCTAGACACCTACTTGATCGGCTAATTGTAATGTGTAAAACTCTCCCAGGAGTAACTCTTACTCGCAGCGGGTATCGGGATCCAACTATCTCATAGAAGGTATGCAATCTCATTGCAAATTTCAACACTTGAAATTCCCAATAATATTTTGCCCCAAGCGATTTATGACCTTGACTGAGTCAACAAACCATAGACCGCAAGTAAATTTCAACCCGTCATTTCCCGATTGAATTAAGCCCACCCGCACGACCCTTGACTGAGTCAACAAGGCCGCACGACTACCCTAATCCAATCGCATCATATGCTTTGCAGATAAGCACTAATTAGCTACCGCACACTACGCCTTGACTGAGTCAACAAACGCAGCACGAATACTAACTATTACTTATCTGAAATGACGGAGGGCTACGACAGGTTTTTAAGAAAACCCTTTGCGTAATGAACTTTATATCGTTGTAGAATCGAGTGATTTTAAATGGAATGTTTTTTAGGCCTTTCTAGTTTTGCTAAAGGAGTCACTCCCGGTGAAGGGATCGTCGGCCCTTTCCTCATCGAATAAGGTGCGGGATATTTCATAAATATCACTATGCAAAGCAAGAACTATAGAAGCAATCAAAAGACAAACCGAGTTTGTAGCATCTGCCAGTTATTGCTAAAGGAGTCACTCCCGGTGAAGGGATCTCGGTCCTTTCCTTATCGAATAAGGTGTTGGATGTTCTACAAGGAACACCGCTATGCAAAGCAAGAACTAGAGCTACCAGTTTTTAAAACAAGTTTCTACAACATCTTAGGTTTCTTTTAGTTTCATTAATTTCATTAATGAAGTCCCATTTTATTATGCTTCACAAGCATCTCTTTTGAAACAAAATCTGCAATATCTCATATATATAATATAAACATTCGTCTCAGGCAGTAATATGATCTCATCACAGAACATTGCAGCAGAAGAACATATATGAAATATTGGATATACTAGGACGTCCGTGTTTTAGTACGAGCCTGTATAAAACACGGATTCCACGGTCGTGATGAATAGCCAAACCCACATCCCTAGACCCCTACGAGAGCGGCAAGTAAGACAGCCAATTCTAGGGTTAGGAGACCCGGTCTCGACTCCTCGATATGGTCTCCCACTGGACCCTAAAACCCGGTTACTTGTGCTCCCCTCCTTGGGTCTACCTAATGCGGAAAAGTAAATAATATACAACGGTGACATCTTCCGCAACCTGGAAGTGCCCCAATAAAAGAATATTACATATAAATGAATTTTACATGAATGAAAATGAAAAAACTCTCATCTCACATAAAACCCCCGGCTATTCAAACACGACATCCAATACAACATATCACAGCAACACATAATATCTCATATCATCAACGTAAGCAAGTATGCGTATCCCGATTGTCGTTGATGTATAGCAACGAAGCCGGCGATACACTACATACTACGCTTACGGTCATAGAAAAGAAAGTGTAAAACTACAACAGTTGGAATCCGCAACCTCTTTAGACATCACATGCCTAACCAAATGAATTCCTTAGACATCGCATGCCTAACTATTATAAACCCGCATTTTAGTCTCATTATCGAAAACTCTTTTCAATATCAAGTCGGGCAATTCAACAAGATTCCCGACAACCTGATCGAATGCTCGTCGCAAACTTTAGTAGACGTCCGCACCCTCGATACCGTCGACGAAGTGCACTAAGGCGGAACACCGTTGCCGCGAGCACCCGAGCGGATGCTTTTGGCAACGGGGTTCTCCTACAGTCACTTGGTCGGGGCTATGGGGCATGGCTGTCTATTAAGTTTACCCGGCGAGTATCCGCGTACGCTACGTGATTGCGACGGAGTTTTGATCACATCAAAATTCCGTGGCAACCGATCATTTGAGACTAAACTGCTATGTTTATAATATTCAAATTAGTTATCTCATAACTACCTATGGATTCCAAATATTGTATCACATTCCAGATAAATAGACAGAGTTAAACTTTCCGATCGAATAATCAAACACCCAAGATTTCCCCAATATATCTCAACACTTGAAATCAGTTTAAAAACATCCATCACATGCCACGGTACCAATGGTCCAGCCGTAGAAGGGTCAAGCCAACGCCTCACATGTGGCACGCCGTACTGCCACAGACCCTAAGGTTCAGAAGCAGTTCAAGACGGTCACATAATCGAGTTAAGGTTTGTTGTCTTCTAGAGGGTCCACCGCGTTACATGCACGACTTAGAACATTCTTAAACACGAGAAAAAATCCAACTTTTGAAAAATTTTCCGACAGGGGAAAAAGTGAGTTATTGATATCCGTTCGAACTTTTTAACAGTTTCTAAAAATTATCCGGACAAACTAAAAAAAGTTAAATTATCCGATTGAATCAACGATTCCCCAATACAACCCTTGAAAAATCAACACTTGAGTGGAATTAAAATAGTCCCAGAAAAAATTAACAAGAAGGGCCTAAAAATAATTACATGAAATTTCAGGGACTAAGTCCAAATTATGGCCGCGGAACCGCCGCAAAACCCATGGTTTCGCCGCGGGTCCACGGTCAAATTTTCGAGTTAGAAGTCCGTACTTCACAGTAATTCTTAGTTTTTCCTGCTTAATTTTCTGAGAATTTTTAATTCAGAAAAAACCACATTTTTGAAAAATGTACAGAGAGGGTTCCGTGTCGGGGTTTCGGCGTTCGATCGGACTATAAACTTCGTCTAGACATCGCCTAAAGCTCTAGCTTGGCTCTGATACCACTGTAGGGTTGCTGGGCACACGCACAAGGGTCTACGAGGCATCAACCATGCCCGTTTAAAAAATTAGCCGTGCCGAACAACCCGAATACGGATCTTTAAACTAGAGATTAGGCGAAAACTAACATGTTAACAACTTTAACACTAAGTGAGAGGGATTACAAGCTTTGTAGATCCGGTCCTTCACTTCATATGCTCCGTGTTGTGGTCCCTTCGCTGCGATTATCGGGTTCCGGACTCTCGAGAGGTTCCACGAAGAGAAAGATGCAATCTTTGCTTCCGATCTTCGATACAAAGATGATCTACCTTGAAGTTTCGTTAACACAAACTAACACTCATGAAATGATGTGAACACCCTCATCTAAATGGCAAGGGAAGATGAGGATGATGAAGTAGGATTTTTGCTCTCTTTATTTATCTTTTTCTCACATTTATTCATCACTTGGAAAAAGCTAGTAAGCTTTTTCCATGAAGAAAGAAGAAGGAAGAAGATGAACAATATGATAGAATTTTCTTTTGTGATGAATAGAAAAAATTAATATGATGAATAATGCAACCATGGTCAACTAAACTCATGTAGAGAATTAACTAGGGTTAGGGTTTGGGTTGGGTTAAAGCATGAGTCATAACAAAATATCTTTATCATGACAAAAAGAAAAGCTTCTAGAATCAACTAGAAGTGTTAACCCTAATCCAAACCCTAATCATGTTTAAACTCCACTAAACATGCTGCATTAGTTATCATATCATGTTACAATATTATATATCACATATATAATATTTATCGTAACAAAATAAAATAATACAATTAACATATATCGCATATATATCAATGTATTACCCGAGTGAGAAAAAGAATCTTTTAGTGAGCTAATATTAGTTAATGTAATTTAATATATCATATATATTATTATACATTAAATTATCGAATCAACACTTGATCCGACAATCCGGCTATATCGCATATAACCGACTAATATTTATCCGTACCGATTCATCGAATCAACACTTGATCCGATGACCCGGTTGATATCAAATATCGCGAGAACAGAATACGGTATCTCATATCGTATTATCCTCGGTCCCGCACATATCACATATGTGCCCCTACTCCGTTTTGCCTGAGTCAAGAAACCTCTGTGTAGGACTCTAAAGAATCGTCAATACGCTGGCAGTAGGTAATGATCATATCAAACACCCACAAGCTGCAAGCGGTCAGCTAAACGTAACAGCTACCCAGGTATTGAGCGCTCAGAAGATCAACAAGCAAGCCTTTACATTCTCCTGTGAATCCAAACAGTAAAACTCCCGTACAGTCTGGTCTCGTCGTCTGATATGTTGCATATCTCGCCTAGGGGTGGTAAACGTCAGACCCCAGTAGCTCGATAAGTCGTGTCGATATGAGGTCTATAACAGTTCGAGAAACTGCTGATAACACTTACCAGTAGATCTCAGCAACCCTGGCCAGGGATTTCCGGTTATAGCCAATCGAACACAGCACAACATCAACTCCCTATACCGGGAGAGACGGATCCCCTCCTATCGCTCATTGCCTCCATGTGATTCGGGACTGTACCCAAAAGCCACCTTTTTGCACGCCCTCTTGGACGTGGTATGATGGAAATCAAAGCACAGTGGTAATCATACAAGACTCTATGACGATCTCGGGTCAACAGACTACTCTGTACCAGTGTCACTGGAGAACTGCCATCTGACGTGAGGTATAATACCATCTGGGAGTTTTCGGCGAGTCCGTCCAGTGTACCCAGTCTCTACTGAGCACCCGTACACCATCCTTGATGTCAAACACCGATGGATATGGGATCATCAATTGCCCATCATATGGGTCAAGATGCGTATACGCTAGTCTACTCTAGTGTATCGATGCCCTGTCTCGATACACCCTCGACTAGGAACAGTTATAGGATATACTCGTCGACTACCGTGGCCCCACTAGTATGATCTCATCATAGTCCCAGTAGTCGAGTACATATCCTAAGGGCTTTATCAACATGTAATATAGAGACAATCAGAGTACATGTTAAGATAAAATATAACCAGATAGCGTACTATCGTGTCGAGCAAGAAAGTCCTCCCTATATATGTCCCAGCATCCACTACAATATACATCGTATGTACAGTAATGGCCTCTAGGGAATACATATAACTAACATATCGTGCATGCATGTGATTACTTGTACGATGTTTTTTACTTCTCACAAGTTGGCAACTCACCCCCGTTGTGCTACAGTGTTTTGCAGGGTTGACCCTCAGTATAGTCGCGGCAGGCTCTTTATTGCATCTACTTCTGCGGATACCGCTATTGTTGGGCGTGAGACCTTTTTGATAGGTGGGTTTTTGCGAATATCCGCATGACTCCATTGTATATCTTATTTTGTATCTAGTACTCTCCATCTACAACCTTTATGTATTTGACTTAGAAACGATATTGAGAGATTCGATATTTGTATATTATTTATGTTTATGGTTGTTGCGCTCGTGTGCGTCGTCTTTTATTTCATGCTGCGATGTTGTTTTACCTCTTATTATGTTGATTTACCTCTTATTTGCTTACTTCTTCGCTATGGCGTCGTATATTTACCTGTTGTGGTTGTGTTCCGCCTTTATGGGTGAGATGCTCCCATTTGGGGATGCTTTATTTATATTCTATGTTTTGTACCCGTTTGGGACTAGTTTTTACAAAAGAAGTGCTGCCGAATTTTTTAAGAAAATAGATTTAAGTTTTGAGATTTTAACTTGAGATTTTAAATGTTTTTAATAAATGTTTTAACTGTTTTTACCACTTTATCTTTTATGGTTTAGATTTCTGGGTTTTCGGCTTACTTGAATTACGTTACGCCTTTAGACGTTGTTGGATATGTATGCCCTAGAGGCCATTATTGATAGTACTAGTTTGTATATTACATTTTAGAAGCTTGGGATATATACATAGATTGACGACAGTCTTGCTCGATATTGTAGTATGCTACTTGGTTTGTATCTATCTTAATATGTGTATATGTTTCTTTTAACATATCGCTAATACATATTGATAGAACCCTTAGGATCTTTGCTTGACTACCGGCGTTGTGATGGCGATCACACTAGTGGGGGATGGGTAGTCTATAATCACATCCTTACACAGGTCCCTAGTCGTAGGATTATCGAGACAGGGCATCGATACACCAGAGTAGACTGGTGCATACGCTTCTCATCCCAGCAGGGGAGATGGTCTGTCCCACAGACATCAGTACGTCGTACTGGAGATAGTATGCAGGTGCTCGTTAGGTTACGAATACACTGGACATGACTCGTCGGGAACTATTGGTTGGTATTATATCTATCGTCAGTTAGCAGTTCCCAGGTGACATGAGTACAGCTTAGTCCGTTGACTTGACACTGCCACTTCGCCTCAAGTGTGTTCCCACTGTTCTTTGATAGCTACCCTACCACGGCTCTATTGAGTCGTGCAAACAGGTAGTAGTTAGGTGCAGTCCCGAAGCACTTGGAGGCAATGGCGGTTAGACAAGATTTTTCTCTCCCGGTATTGGGGGGTTGATATCGCGTTGTGTCTAGGAGAGCCATTACACAAAGTCCCTGGCCAGGGCAAGTGAGATTTACTGGTAGGTGTTCCAGTAGTTTCTCAGGGTGTTCTGGGCTACACTCCGACATGACTTATACCACTATTAGGGGTCTGACATTTACCACCCCCTAGGCCCGATATGCGATACTCATAGACGAACAGACCGGACTGTACGGAGATTGTCAAATTCAGGCTCAGTAGGAGTTCGGATGGGTTTTCCTCATCCGCCTTCTTTTCGACATCTACCTGGGGACCGTTACGTACAGCTAGTACCGCTTGCGGCCTATGGTTAAACCCACTGCCAGTGTAGTGTCGAGTCTTTAGAGTCCCACACAGAGGATTATTCACCTTTGGGCGATATGAGTAGATGTCGTATGGTTTTACGACAGGGTTCGTACACATACGCGCACTTGTGCATGTTTGGTGTTCGGGAAGTAGATACTAGTGGGCTTTGGTTTATGCCGGATCCTAGTATTGGATTTTGGATTGGTTTAGTCTCATTGTATTCGTGTTTCTCGGAACACGGATACGGGTATTTACATACAGTTAACAGAGGCAGAGGAGGAGACACCTCATTAGGGTTTTGACCATTGACTTGATCAAAACCATATTGAGAAGGAGGAAATTGATTAATAGTTTTAATTAGAGATAATTGTATCATGGCTAATGTTGGTTTGACCATTTGACTTGTTGACCCATGTTGACTTAGATATTTTTATTAAGCATGAGATATTTTCTTTGAGCATGCTTAGCATTAATTATGACATGATAAAGGTCAAATCAATACACCATCACAATTATCTTAATTAATATTATTATTATCATATTTCCTCCTATGAGAGCTTTATCCTATCAATTCTCATATGATCTTTCTCTCTCATGGTTTGCTTTCTCCTCTTCCTCTCTCAAAGCTTTAATCTTTCATGAGTTGAAAATCAAAAGCTTTTGAGACAAAACCACCAAAATACTTCTCTACTCACTCTAGGGTTCTTAGTCTAGCTATCCAAGAACTCTAGTTACTTCATTGTTTAGGTAGGAGCTCAAGGTAGAGGCCTTCGGGTGGATCTTCTTCGATATAAAGAAGCCGGTGAGGATGAGCCATCCACATCATTCCAAGGTGCTCACAACAAGGATAAGAAGGAGTTCGAGACTTAGGTATAATCTTCTAACCTAGTAGTTAAAACTCTAAGTTAGTTTGTTAGTTAATGTTTAGCAAAGATCCTAATGGCTAGTACATATTACTTTGTAGAGAAACTTTTGATTTTTACCTATTCCGCCTTCCAGCAAACTACCGAGGTGAGTAATACGGTCTAACAGTGGTATCAGAGCCTAGATAAACAACAACTAACATGTTAGCAAAGTCTTTAGAACTTCGATCCCGGACAAATCGCAAAATACATCAAAAATTTGTGTTTTCTGCCGATTTTCTAAACAGGTCTAAAAATATTTTCAAAGACCTGAAAAATACGTAGATTTTTTTAGGGACACCCAAGAAAAACGAGCTCGTGACTTGGTCAGACTGCCGTGGAAGCGCAGCGAAACCAAGCGTTTCGCCGCGGATCCGCGGCCGAGTCGACTCGGAGTCAACTCGTTTTTCTTGCAGATTGCCCAGCTTGTTGTTTTGTGATTTTTCAGATACTTTGTTTCTGCCTAGATTCCTTTGAGTACAGTGTTGTATTTGGGGTAGTTTCAAATTTGAAATATCGATCGAAATTCTATAAACTTTAGCTAATCAGATTATATTTGTAATGTGTTATATGTGCTGAACGTCTGCTAATCGCTATACGTTGATTAGTGGGGGTTGCACATATCTGTGATCTGTGATATTGGTTTGTGTATATGAACTTGTTGGATTATCGTGGATGAATAGCCGGGGATGTGAGATGAGTGTTTTTCATTTTTCATTTGATGTAAATTGTAAATTGATGTAATATTGTTTTATGGTCGCACATCCGGGTTGAGGTTGAAGCCACCATTGTATACTATTTCTTTTACTGTTTTTGCTCCTAGGATAGACCTAAGATGGGGTGCACAAACTACCGGGTACTTTGAAGTGCTGAGTGGCCTACTCACGTTGTTGAGGGAGGCTGCTTCACTTTGGGTATTTGGCAGGTAGTTTGCCACACCCGTTGGGGTCTATGTAGGGTGTTTTTCGTCACCCCATTGAGATGGGAATACGCACGCGCTTGTCAGGCGCATTACAGATTCCCCCTGCCTAGGTTAGGCTGGGGTTTAATGATTGTGTGGATCCGAATCTCCGGCAGCCGCGGACTAAGCTGCCGTTAATTACCCCTCGCCTTTGGGGCGAGGGAACCTCCGATTAACGGGTTAAAATGGTCATGCGAACTCAATGTGTAGTGTACGTGTGTTTTGTTTTGGAGGGGGGTTTAAATATATCGGGAGCCACACAGAGTTTTTACAGGGGTCCCACTGCCCGGATAGCGGGCTGGGGTCAAGGGGGCTAGCAGCCCCCTTACGGGGTGCGGGGCAGCGCCCCGTTAGAATTTTTTTCCAATAGGGACAGTGTCGTGGGGTACATGTGTGTGTAAATATTTATACATATGTATATATATATGTATGTACATAAAAAGAGGGAGGAAAGGCATCCAAGGGATGCGTGGGGCGAGCGCCTTGAGCGCTGTGCGCTTAGGTGCTGTGCGCTCAGGTGCAAGCGCGCCACGTGTCGGCACGTGGGCATTTCACGCGTGAGCGCAAGCGCGCCACGTGTCGGCACGTGGGCGCTTTGCGCTCGAGGGCAGTGCGCCTGAGCGCAAGCGCGCCACGTGTCGGTACGTGGGCGCTTTACGCTCGAGCACAGTGCGCCTGAGCGAAGCGCACCACGTGGACGCTTTGCGCTCGAGCGCAGTGCGCCTGAGCGCCGCGCGCCATGTGTCGACACGTGGGCGCTTTGCGCTCGAGCGCAGTGCGCCTGAGCGCAAGTGCGCCACGTGTCGGTGCGTGGGCGCTTTACGCTCGAGCGCAGTGCGCGTGAGTGCAAGCGCGCCACGTGTCGGCATATGGGCGCTTTGCGCTCGAGCGCAAGCGCGCCTAAGCGTAAGCGCGCCACGTGTCGGCACGTGTGCGTTTTGCGCTCGAGCGCTGGGCGCTGGCGAGACAAAGGGGCTTTTAGTCCCAGAACCAGAAGCCATGCTTCAGAAACGAAATATTTATTATATATATATATGTAAATATATGGAGTTAAACTCCTAAAATGTTTTGGTTGATGAAAGGGGTTCTTCCTCTTACTCCTCTGTTGGCTGGATCTTGATGATCAAGAGATGTGAGATCTAAAAATCTCTCTTTTCTGAGATCTAATGGTAGATCCAAGTTCCCCTTTGTGGGTTTTGTTGTGGAAGACTTCTTAGTTTTTGAAAAGAAAGAGTAAAACTCTTGATTTAATTCAAAAGAAATGAGAAGCTTTAGAACCTTGGAGAAGGAGCAGGAGGCACAAAAGATCTCAGATCTAAAATTTTTGTGGAGAGAATGAAAAGTATATGTTATTCTTCAAAATGTTGCCTTATATAGGCTTACAAATTTGCATATAGCCCCTTGGGCTTTACAAAATGGCATTTTGCCTATCCCATGGCTCATGTGCCATTTTATTTTTGCACATAAGCCATGGGCTTACAAAATATTGGCTTTATGCCCATTTTGCATACATTCATGTATAAAAAATTACATAAAAATTATTTATTACATGATTTTGTTGTTGGCATGGGGAGGCTGGCCGCGGGCTCGACTTGGGCATGGGCCCTCTTGACCTGGGCTTGGGCCCACTTGGCTTGGGGTTAATCTTGACTTTGACTCGGTCAACCGGGGTGTAAATTTTTACCCCAACAAAGTGCCCCCAACAATAAATGCATACCGCACATTTGAGTTGTGTGCATGAAATTGATGATCTTGAAGCTGAACTTCGAGGTGGAACATCATTCCGGGGGCGGGGCATCATCTGGGGCGGAGCATCATCCCGGGGAGCATGATTCCTGGTGATCGGAGCATCATTCTGATTCGCGGAGCATAATTCCAGGGTCGGAGTATCCCTCGGGAAGCATGATTCCCGGGGATCGGAGCACCATTACGATGAGCGGAGCATGATTCCAGGGATCGGAGCATCATTCCGATGAGCGGAGCATGATTCCAGGGATCGGAGCATCATTCCGATGAGTGGAGCATGATTCCAGATATCGGAGCATCATTTCGAAAGGCGGAGCAAGATTCCAAGGGGTCGGATCATCATTCCGATGAGCGGAGCATGATTCCAGGGGATCAGAGCATCATTCCGAAGAGCGGAGCATGATTCCAGGATTCGGAGCATCATTCCGAAGAGCGGAGCATGATTCCAAGATTCACAGCATCATTCCGAAGAGCGGAGCATGATTCCAAGGATCGGAGCATCATTCCGAAGAGCGGAGCATCATTCCACGATTCGGAGCATCATTCAGAAGGGTGGAGCATAATTCCAAGGATCGGAGCATGATTCCAAGGATCGGAGCATGATTCCAAGGATCGGAGCATCATTCCGAAGAGCGGAGCATAATTCCAGGATTCAGAGCATCATTCCGAAGAGCGGATCATGATTCCAGGATTCGGAGCATCATTCCGATGAGCGGCAGACATTCTAACCGAAGCATAATTTCGATGCGGAGGTTAATTCCCAGGCGAAGCATAATTCCGACAGAGAAGGCAAATACTCCGAGGCGAAGCATGATTTCAACACGGGGTACATTCTGATACGGAGCATGATTCCGGCGCAGAGCTTGTTGGCTGACTTGATTCCGAGACGGAGCATAATTCCGGCAGGGAAGGTAGATATCCCGAGGCGAATCATGATTTCGACACGGGGTAAATTCTGGGACGGAGCATGATTCCGCCGCAGGGGTTGTTGGTTTGATTTGATTTGGGTTGACATCATCATCGCTACACTGGAATATGGTACCAGGAGCGAATCATCATTTGTCATGAGAGGATTTGGGGATTGGTTTTTTTTTTGTTTGGCATCAGCATCGCTACACTGTAATATGGTACCAGGAGCAACTCATCATGTGCCCCGAGAGGATTTGGATTTGGTTTTTTTTTTCGGTTGGCATCTGCATTGCTGCACTGGAATAATGCCAGGAGCAACTCATCATGTGCCCCGAGAGGATTTGGATTTGGTTGCTTAGGAGACAGGTTTAGACCCCTGTCACCTAAGGCTTTTCCATTTTGTGAGCCGTAAGGGTCTCACAAATCATTTTCTCCCTACGGGTCATAAGGATCCCGCAGGTGTATTTTCTCCTTAGGAGTCGTGGGGACTCCTAAGTGTGTTGCTCCTTTGTGAGCGTAGGGATCTCACGCGGGAATTTTCTCCTCACAAAGTCGAGAGGACTTTGCGAGTGCGTTTCATTTCATTTTTTTTACGAGTTTGCGCCCTTTTGGGTTTTCACAAACTCGACGGCAGTCCTGCTGTTTTTACTCACGGAGCCCTTTCGGGTTTTCATCCGTGCCCATTTTGCTTGTGGACATACCGTTCTTTTTTTTGGAGAGATTGGGATTGTTTTACGCCCGTGGATTGTATACGGTTTTGCAGGATGTATGATCCAGACTGTAGGGCCGAAAAAATTTCAAGACTTTGTTGGCGTCTGCATCGCTGCACTGGAATGTGGTACCAGGAGCGACTCATCATTCGCCGTTGGGGTATGGGATTTGGAATTTGGTTAGCGTCTGCATCGCTACACTGGAATATGGTACCAGGAGCGACTCATCATTCGCCATTAGGGTATGGGATTTGGAATTTGGTTGGCGTCTGCATCGCTGCACTGGAATATGGTACCAGGAGCGACTCATCATTTGCCATTGGGGTATGGGATTTGGAATTTGGTTGGTGTCTGCATCGCTGCACTGGAATATGGTACCAGGAGCGACTCGTCATTCGCCATTAGGGTATGGGATTTGGAATTTGGTTAGCGTCTGCATCGCTGCAGTGAAATATGGTACCAGGAGCGACTCATCATTCGCCATTGGGGTATGGGTGTTGGAATTTGGTTGGCGTCTGCATCGCTGCACTGGAATATGGTACCAGGAGCGACTCATCATTCGCCATTGGGGTATGGGTTTTAGAATTTGGTTGGCGTCTGCATCGCTGCACTGGAATATGGTACCAGGAGCGACTCATCATTCGCCATTAGGGTATGGGATTTGGAATTTGGTTGGCGTCTGCATCGCTGCACTGGAATATGGTACCAGGAGCGACTCATCATTCGCCATTGGAGTATGGGATTTGGAAAGCGATGGCTTAGGAGACAGGTTTAGATCCCTATCGCCTAAGGCTTTTCAATTTTATGGGCCGTGAGGGTCCCATAAAAGCATTTTCTCCCTGCGAGTCGTAAGGATCTCGCAGGTGTATTTTCTCCTTGGGAGTCGTGAGGACCCCCAAGTGTGTTTTTCCTTTGTGAGTCGTAAGGATCCCACGAAGGTTTGTTTTCCTCATGCATCGTGAGGACACATGAGTGGGTCTTCTCAATGGAGCATAATTCCAAAGGCGGAGATGAGCCGCATAACTGGTGATTACGGTGGGGCATGAGGGTGAGGAGAATAATTTGAGCCCGTGGATTGTATACGGTAGTCAATTTGGGGACTAACCGTAGGGCCGGAAGAATTTTGGGAAGCTGGATTTTGGTTGGCGTCTGCATCGCTGCACTGGAATATGGTACCAGGAGCGACTCATCATTCGCCGCTGTTTTCTGTTTTTTTTGTTTTACCACGATTGCTCTATCATTTCAGCTTTTCTTATCGCGAAAATCGCGATTGCCCTATCATTTCGGCTTTTATTCTCGGTTGCCCCATCATTTCGGCTTTATTTTCATTTTCATTTTTACTCGCTGGTTTTTATTGCGAGTTGCCCCATCATTTCGGCTTTTATTTATTTTTCTTTTATTTACACAAATTTTTTTATATACACACACATTTTTTTTAGATTCCCAGTTTAACGACTTAGAGGTCGACTTTTCCTAGTTTAATGACGTAGTGGTCGACTGTTCTCAGAGAAAGGAAGGTGTCTGAGAGAATCAGTTTCACGAAAAACTTCGGTCTCCGTTTGTATGAAATTGGCGGTCGCATCTTGACTGTTTACTAACACGCCTTTGGACAGTTCTATCTCTCCTGCCTTGTATTGCTTTTCGACCCAATCTTTGAAGACGAAGCAGTCATCAATGGCATGACCTATCACTCTGTGATAGGGGCAGTATTTGGGGTCGTCGGTCCTATTCGCTTCCTGCGGTCTTTTTGACTCTGGCAGTTGTAGACCGTTCTTCAGGGCGTCTTTGAATATTTTACGGATCTTGTCCCTTCTGAAGGAATAGACCTTATCCAGCTTCTCTTTCAGTGGAGATTCTCCTCCCTCTCCGAACACTGGCTTCCGAGGCTGGTTGGCGCTAGGCCCGCAAATCCCTTGCTTATTTCGGTTAGCCGAAATGTTGAAAGATCCAGAATCATCGGAGTTTCTGCCTTTGCGATTATCGTCCTTTCGGTTTCTCCAGGACCTATTGTTATTTTTGGAATCCGAGGAGGACTCCTTCTTTGAGCGCTCCAGCATCTGGACATTCCTGGTCAGCTCTTGCAATGTTTTGAGACCCGCGGTGCATAGAAATGGGGCCATTCAATTGTTGAGATTTCCGACTAGGAGACTGATAGATTGGTCCTGCTCTATCGGCGGTTCGCATTTGACGGAGAGATTGCGCCATCGGGTTATAAAATCCGTGCTGCTTTCGTCGCTCTTGGGCTTGGTCCTTACGAGCTCGGCAATGGTAATCTTATCGCTGACGCTCAAGAACCTCTGCCGAAACAAAGACTCCATTTGGACAAAAGTTGTGATGGAGCCATCCGGTATGCTCGCATACCAGTCGAAAGCAACATCGGTCAAGCTATTAATGAACTGGCGGAGGAGAAGCGCATCGTTGCCCCCAGTGTTCCCGCATGAGGCTTTGAAGTGGGCGATGTGCTGATTCGCACTTCTCGTCCCATCGAATCTTCCGAATTTAGGGATGACATAGCCGCTAGGAAATTCTACCAGATCATATTGAGCAGGATATGGTCTCCCGCTACTGTTAACATCTTTTTGCGCTTCAGCTTCGGCTACCAGTGTTTTGACTTTGCTGGCAACCAAATCCATGATTTGATCTTGAGTTAGCGGGCTATTGTCATCGGTAGCCAAGACATTTCCCGAGATAGGATGCGACTGATTTTCATGCGGTTCACCCACTTTTGGATTTGAGGGAATAGGCGTCGGCTGCATTGGGACACCATTTCCCGGTTCACGAGCAGAGCCCTCCTCCTGATTGGGCGACTGAGAGGCAAGCCGGGCTGTGAGCTGCATCACGACATTCGTCAAGTCGTCAATTTTTGAGTAGAGCTTGGCCATCTCCTTGTCTTTGTTTCTGAGCTGCTTTCGGAGTTCTTGAAGCAGCTCTTGCTCCGCTGTCCTGGGGCGAAAAGCCGGCTCTTCTTCGCTTTACGAGCCCGACTCCTCATGGACCGAAGGGTCTTTCCGCCTATCATCCTCAACAAGAGGGTTTTCATCACCCTGCAGAGGCAGCTGTTCTTAGGAAGCGGCAACCACATTCAAGCCAGATGGGATATGAGATGTGGTGGCCCCGTCTTTGCTCTTGCTGCGAGTGCCCACCGTGCAGACAGTGTGGACCATATACCCAGCCATAACCTCATCTTCGGCGGGGTAACCCTGTTCTTCGAACCTCATGAGGTTTAGCCTGGCAGGAGCCCTAGCCCTTTTGTTGGCTCTATATCTGAGCCTTTTCTCCCTCAGCTTCTCGATTTTGAAGGCTTGGCGGGTATCCGCTACCCGGGAAGCCATTGTGAGTTGATCAGAGGAGAACTTAGAGAAGACACCCGATCGAGCAGTGGTCAAGGGCACCGCTGGAGCTTGCTCGGGACACGTTGTAGCTTTGTTGGTGTTGATGGCTTTGCCCCCAGCTGGGGCCAAGGAAAGTCGTTCAGACACCGAACTGCGTTTTGGTTGGGGCGCACTTGAGATCACCACATTTGGTCTCCTGCCTTTCGAGACCGGTTTGTCTGCCATCGGGGCTTGAGGAGCTGGGATGGCGCCAACTGGTATGAACACAATAGAGCCGAATGGTAGCAGCGGCTCCTCCCATTATCGCCCGAGACTGGCCGGAAGGACCGTCCTAGAGTCTATCCTCATCGTGTAGGAGACGGGAGCTGAGTTCATCATCGAAGACATCGTCGGAAGGTGATTGCTTGAAAATCTGCACGAAAAAGCATTATTTTTAGTATAAATACAGGTATGTATATTGATTGAGTTCGCATGAACGCTTAACCCGAAATATGGGAGGAGAGATTGGTCCCACCGGGCGTGCCAGAATCTGTAGGGTGTTTTTCGTCACCCCATCGAGATGGGAATACGCGCGCGCTTGTCAGGCGCATTACAGATTCCCCCTGCCTAGGTTAGGCTGGGGTTTAATGATTGTGGGGATCCGAATCTCCGGCAGCCGCGGACTAAGCTGCCGTTAATTACCCCTCGCCTTAGGGGCGAGGGAACCTTCGATTAACGGGTTAAACTGGTCATGTGAACTCAATGTGCAGTGTACGTGTGTTTTGTTTTGGAGGGGAGGTTTAAATATATCGGGGGCCACGCAGAGTTTTTACGGGGGTCCCGCTACCCGGATAGCGGGCTGGGAGTCAAGGGGGCTAGCAGCCCCCTTGTGGGGTACGGGGCAGCGCCCCGTTAGAAATTTTTTTCCAACAGGGACAGTGTCATGGGGTACATGTGTGTGTAAATATTTATACATATGTATATATATATATATGTACATAAAAATAGGGGGGAAAGGCATCCAAGGGATGCGTGGGGCCAGTGCCTTGAGCGCTGTGCGCTTAGGTGCTGTGCGCTCAGGCGCAAGCGCGCCACGTGTCGGCACGTGAGCGATTCGCGCTTGAGCGCAAATGCGCCACGTGTCGGCACGTGGGCGCTTTGCGCTCGAGTGTAGTGCGCCTGAGAGCAAGCGCGCCACATGTCGGCACGTGGGCGCTTTGCGCTCGAGCGCAGTGCGCCTGAGCGAAGCGCGCCACGTGTCGGCACGGGGGCGCTTTGCGCTCGAGCGCAGTGCGCCTGAGCGCAAGCGCGCCACGTGTCGGTACGTGGGCGCTTTGCGCTCGAGCGCAGTGCGCCTGAGCGCAAGCGCGCCACGTGTCGGCATATGGGCGCTTTGCGCTCGAGCACATGCGCGCCACGTGTCGGTACGTGGGCATTTTGCGCTCGAGCGCTGAGCGCTGGCGAGACAAAGGGACTTTTAGTCCCAGAACCAGAAGTTATGCTTCAGAAAGGAAATATTTGTTATATATATATATATATATATATATGTAAATATATGGAGTTAAACTCCTAAAATGTTTTGGTTGATGAAAGGGGTTCTTCCTCTTCCGCCTCTGTTGGATGGATCTTGATGATCAAGTGATGTGAGATCTAAAAATCTCTCCTTTCTAAGATCTAATGGTAGATCCAAGTTCCCCTTTGTGGGTTTTGTGGTGGAAGACTTGTTAGTTTTTGAAAAGAAAGAGTAAAAATCTTGATTTAATTCAAATTAAATGAGAAGGTTTAGAACCTTGGAGAAGGAGCAGGAGGCACAAAAGATCTCAGATCTAAAATTTTTGTGGAGAGAATGAAAAGTATATGTTATTCATCAAAATGTTGCCTTATATAGGCTTACATATTTGCATATAGCCCCTTAGGCTTTACAAAATGGCATTTTGCCTATCCCATGGCTCATGTGCCATTTCATTTTTGCACATAAGCCATGGGCTTACAAAATATTGGCTTTATGCCCATTTTGCATACATTCATGTATAAAAAATTACATAAAAATTATTTATTACTTGATTTTGTTGTTGGCATGGGGAGGCTGGCAGCGGGCTCGACTTGAGCATTGGCCCGCTTGACCTGGGCTTGGGCCCACCTGGCTTGGGGTTGATCTTGACTTTGACTCGGTCAACCGGGGTGTAAATTTTTACCCTAACAGTCTAGGGTGGGGTTTGCCTATTCATCACGACCTTGTAATTCGTCTTTCATTGCAGGCTTGAACGAAACACGGATTCCTAGCATATCCAATTTGTTCATCTGTGATCTGGAATGACTATCATTGCATCTGATGAATGTATATATCTATATGATATCTAGTAGACGTTGATTATGTTTTACATCCGCGCTAGTCCAGCCCCCGCTCTGTCGTTAGTTAAGTAACCTAACGGGTGATGACGGGGCCCAGTAGCGAATGCGGAAGTCATAAGCGTACGTTATATTTTTGTTGTTTTCTGCAATGGTAGGATTAATTGATGGGACCGCATTAATTTTGATTAATGCAAGAAAATAAACCTAAAAGATGTTGTTGGAACCAAGTTTTAAAAACAGACATTACAGACATTTTCTTTTGCTTTGCATAGTAGTATTCGGTTATGAGTATCCAGCACCTCATTCGACGGGGCAAGGGCTGAGATCCCTTCATCGGGAGTGACCCCTTGAGTAAAAGTTTGCGTCAACATAATAACTTCACTATAGTCGATTATTTTTGCTTTGCATCCTGGTATTCAGTTTGGAATATCCTGCAGCTCATTCGACGAGGAAAGAGCCTAGATCCCTTCATAGGGAGTGACCTCTTTAGCAAAAGTTATCTCCACTATATATTTGTAAAAACCACTCAGGTTCCTTCAACGATATCAAGTTCATTACGTTAACTGGTTTTTCCGCCAAAAACCCAGCCATAGCCCTCCATCATTTCAGAATAGTAATATTTAGTATTCGTGTTGCGTTTGTTGACCTGGTCAAGGCGTAGTGAACGGTAGCTAAGTGTTATTTTTCTGTGCATTGCAAATGTGATTGGTTAGGACAGTCGTGCGGCCTTATTGACCTAGTCAAGGGCACATACGGGTGGGTTTAATGCAATCAAGAAAATGACGGGTAGAACTTGACTATCGGTTTATGGTTTGTTGACCTAGTCAAGGTCATAAACCGTTAGGGGCAAAAACCACATCGGGAGTTTCAAACATACAGGAAACTTGCAGATTCAGCATACCTTCTGGAGTATGGTGACTAGAGTGGATTCCATCTAGGTCATCACACAATGATAGTTGGATACCGATCCCACTGATGAGTTGGATTACTCTCGGGAGATTATTTCACTTAACAATCAATGCTATAAACCAAATAGGTGTCTAGAACGGTGTTAGCGGGGCTACGCCTCCAGGGAAAAGAGGTTATATAATTAAGGAACTTCGCGAAAGCGTTGGAAAACCTCCCTCGAAGTACCAACACCAGCCTGGCTGAAAGGTTAAGCAAGTATTGTAACGTGCGATTAATCCTGACTAGTTCTTCATTTAAAGGTTTGAAGAAGAATTCGAGGAAATAGTGGGAGCCATCCTGGTTAGATAAATTAATAACCAATCTAATCTTGCAAGAGCGCACGCTGAGCATTTCTTTTCTCTCTCTCCAGGTAGCAAACATTTCACGCCCTAATCAAGATAATAAAATGTATCGCTTGACCGATCCGAATTCTTATTCAGGGCTGGGGAACGTCGGTTCGGCTCTAACTTACGACAATCGTCATAAGTATGAGCAAGGGAAAGAGGATTATATGGATTCCAAGGAGACCCCATTGAAGAAGAAGCATATTGTTGCATCTACTTCAGGTGTTCTTGTGATTGAGAACTGCTTTTCGGTCATTCCTACCTCCTGGGTACTAGATACCAGATCTGGATCTCATATATGTAATTTATTACAGGGACTGAGAAAAAGTAGGAAAGTTGCACCTGGTGATATGTCTCTCAGGGTAGGGAACGGAGCACGAGTTAATGCTGCAGCCGTCGGTGAATATCACCTAGTGTTGCCAAATGGCAATACTATGATTTTGAACAGTTGCTACTATGTACCTTCCATGGTTTGCAATATCATATTAGTTTCTTTACTTGATAAAGATGGATATAACTTTGTTCTTGATAGAAATATCATGAACATTTACCTTGATAAGGTACTGGTTGCAGAACGTACATTGTGTAATGGTATCTATGTTCTAAATCAGAATACAGTTCTCAATATACAAAACACACGCAAGAAGAAGAGTTCAGATATGAACGAATCCTACTTGTGCCATTGTAGACTTGGTCATATCGGAGAGAAAAGACTAAGTAAGTTACATAAAGATGGACTCTTGAATACGTTTGAATTTTTATCTTATGAAATTTGTCAGTCTTGTTTCAAAGGAAAGATGACCAAATCTCCTTTCAGCGGACATGGAGAAAGAGCAATAGAGCTCTTAGGACTCATACACAGTGATGTGTGTCGTCCGATGTCTATACATGTAAGGGGTGGGTTCTCGTACTTCATCACATTCACTGACGATCTCTCTAGATCCGGATATGTGTATCTTATGAAACACAAATCTGAAGCTTTTGAGAAATTCAAAGAATTCAGAAACGAAGTAGAGAACCAGACTGGAAAAAGTATCAAGATCCTCCGATCGGATAGGGGAGGGGAGTACATAAGCACGGAATTCCTAGATTATTTAAAAGAGAATGGAATTCTCTCTCAGTTTACTCCTCCGTATACTCCACAGCACAATGGTGTATCAGAGCGGAGGAACCGTACCCTGTTGGACTTGGTTCGCTCCATGATGAGTAATGCTGAGTTGCCTCATTCATTTTGGGGACATGCTCTTTTGACAGCGGCATATCTATTGAATGATATTCCGTCCAAATCAGTGCCTAAGACACCGTTCGAGATATGGAATGGAAAAATTCCATATCTTAAATGATTTAAGATATGGAGTTGTCCGGCTTATGTTAAAAAGCATAAACCAGATAAACTAAGAGCACGGTCAGTTTTATGTAAGTTTGTGGGATATCCAAAGAATGGTTATGGATATCTGTTCTACCACACCGAGGAACAGAATGTGTTTGTTGCTCAACATGCCGTTTTCCTAGAAACGGAATTTCTTGCAAAAGAAATTAGTGGGAGCACGGTAGAACTGGAAGAAATTCAGCGACCACAAACTGAAACTGAAGATTTGACAGAACCTCAGGATTCAATAACCCCAGATGAACCTCAGCCACTCCGCAGATCTGGTAGGATTTCTCATTCGCCCGAGAGATACTATGGTTTTCTCATAGACGGGGATCGAGAGGATTGCATCTTAGAAGAAGATGACCCTACCAGTTTCAGGCAGGCCATTATCAGTAGGGACTCTGATAAGTGGATGGATGCTATGTGATCCGAAATGGAGTCCATGTACACAAATAAAATGTGGACATTGGATATTGCTCCACCTGGGGTAAAACCCGTTGGATGCAAATGGATCTATAAAAGGAAACTTGGAGTAGATGGGCAGGTGGAAACCTATAAGGCTAGACTCGTTGCAAAAGGTTTTCGTCAATGACCTAGTGTGGACTATGACGAAACTTTTTCTCCAGTGGCTATGCTCAAATCCATTCGGATCCTACTTGCCATTGCTGCCTTCCATGACTATGAGATCTGGCAGATGGACATAAAAACGGCAGTTTGGAAGAGTGTGTTTATATGGATCAGCCGGAAGGTTTTGTAGACAGTGGGAGCAGCGGGAAGGTGTGAAAGTTGCTTAAATCCATTTATGGATTAAAGCAGGCATCGCGGAGCTGGAACATCTGTTTTGATGAAACAGTCAAGCAATTTGACTTTATCAAGAACGAGGATGAGCCTTGTATTTATAATAAGATTGTAGGACGAACTGTCGTATTCCTAGTCTTGTACGTAGACGGCATTATTTTGATAGGAAATGACATTCCTATGCTACAATTGGTCAAGTTATTCTTGTCACAGCGGTTCTCCATGAAGGACCTGGGTGAAGCCTCGTGCATTCTGGGGATCAAGATCCACAGAGATAGATCGAAGAGATTACTGGGACTTTCGCAGTCCAGGTGTAGGGTTCCTAGGCACTCTCAAGAGGTCTCACAAGGCATCAACCATGCCAATTTAAAAATTTTACGGGTGCCGAGAAACCCTAATACGGATCGTTGGCTAGAATTCTAGGCGACAAAACAAACTAGTTAACTACTTTAACTATGAGAACGGAAATACAACCTTTGTAGATCCGGTCCTCCACCTCCATAGCTCCGCAATGAAGTCTCCTCGCTGTCCAAATCGAAATCCGGGCACTTGCGTTGGCTTCATCGGAGAAATGGGCGGGCAAGGTCGTCGGCTTCGTGCCGAAGATGATCTACGTCGAGGCATCACAAGATCAAGCTCTCACTTCACAAAGTCATGAAACTTGTGAAGAAAACACACTCTACTACTTGGCAAGAGGTAGAGGATGAATAAATAGGAAGTGGGTTCACTTTAGAATTGGATTTCTCACTTGATTTCGTCACTTGCCATTGATGAGGCAAGCTTTCTTCTTGAAGTGAAGAAGAAGAAGATGATAAAAGTTATGATAAGTTATTTTTGTAAAAAGAAATAAATATGAATACTTATCATTAACCAACCATAGTTTAGTGTAGAGAATAAATCATGGTTAGATTGAAAGGTTAGGGTTAAGCATCAAGACAAAATGGTGACTTGGTCAAAGCTTCATGAAGCTTCAAAAACAAACAAAGAAAAGCCACCATTTTCCATTTTTTTTCTTTTCCAAAATAAATAAAACAAATAAATAAATAAATGAATAAGAAAATGAAAACCCTAACCATTACACAACCATGGTTTAATCTTTACACAAACACAACTTAGCATGTATCATCAAACATGATACAAACTAGTGTACAAAAGTATATCACATATACAATGTGCACAAACCAAGTGAGAAAATCCATTTAAAGTGAAACATTACTAGTTAATGCAAAGTAATATATCAAATATATAATTATGCATTAAATCATTAAATCAACACTTGATTTAACGATCCGGTCATATCTCATATAACCGACTAATATCCAATGTATCGATTTATCGAGTCAATCCTTGATTCGATAACTAGGTTATATCGCATACAACCAATTGATACATTCATCGCGAGAATGGAATACGGTATTACATACACGCATTATTCTCGGTCCCGCACATATCTCATATGCGCTCCTATTTCATTTCTCTTGAGCCAGGAAACCTCTGTGTAGGACTCTAAAGACTCGTCAATACGCCGGCAGCAGGTGATGATCATATCAAACACCCACAAGCCGCAAGCGGTCTGCTAAACGTAACGGCCACCCGGGTATTGAGCGATCAAAAGATCGACGAGCAAGCCCGCTCACACTCCAGTGAATCCAACCAGTAACACTACCGTACAGTCCGGTCTGTTCGTCTGATATGTCGCATATCTTGCCTAGGGGTGGTAAACGTCAGACCCCAATAGCTCGATAAGTCGTGTCGATCTGAGGTCTATAACAATTCGAGAAACTACTGGTAACACTTACCAGTAAATCTCAGCAACCCTGGCCAGGGATTTCCGGTTATAGCCAATCGAACACAGCGCAACATCAACTCCCTATACCGGGAGAGACGAATCCCCTCCTATCGCTCATTGCCTCCATGTGATTCGGGACTGTACCCAAAAGCCACCATTTTGCACGCCCTCTTGGACGTGGTAAGGTGGAAATCAAAGTACAGTGGGAACCACAAAAGACTCTATGACGATCTCGGGTCTACAGACTAACCTTTACCAGTGTCACCTGAGAACTGCCATCTGACGTAAGGTATAATACCATCTGGGAGTTCTCGGCGAGTCCGTCCAGTGTACCCAGTCTCTACTGAGCACCCGTATATCATCTCCGATGTCAAACACCAATGGATATGGGATCATCCATCGCCCATCTGTATGGGTCGAGAAGGTATACGCTAGTCTACTCTGGTATATCGATGCCCCGTCTCGATACACCCACGACTAGGGACTTTGAAGGATGTACTTATGGACTACCATGTCCCCACTAGTATGATCCACATCATAGTCCAGATAGTCAAGTACACATCATAAGGGCTTTACCAACATGTAATAGAGAGACAATCTGTGTACACGTTCAGGTAAAGAGTAACCAGATACCATACTATCATGTCGAGCAAGAAAGTCCTCCCTATATATGTCCCAGCATCCACTACAATATACATCCTATGTACAGTAATGGCCTCTAGGGAATACATATAACTAACAATCTCCCACTTGCACTAGGGCCATCTGATAGCAGTGGTTGTAGTATCTCATACTCAACCATCCCATAAAAGTCTCTCTCTGGGAATAGGCCTTTGTGAGTGGATCCGCCGTGTTGTCCTCTGAGTCTGCTCTCCTAACCTCGATCAGCCTGGAGATCAACCATCTCCATGATCAGGTGATACTGCCTTAGAATAAGTCTGGATCACTGATGGGACTGGCGTTCCTTGGCATAAGCCACAACTCCATTGTCTCATAATGGTAGGAACGTAGTTCATCTCATGAACCAATATACACCCAAACAACCTCTTTGGTAGAATCTTTAGTAGCGATGTATCGTGCCTTTATCGTCTAGTATGTCACGGTATCTAGCTTGGAACTCTTCCAACATACCGTCCCTTTTTAGAGGGTAAAGACAATGCCTGTGACTGACATTCAGTCGTCTTTATCACCCTGGAACACTTCCAGTGATTCTCCCAGGATCAATTGATACCATTTCACTACAGCTAGTGAGTGTTCTAACACCCAAATAACATCTATCTCATAGATGAAAACTCAGGATTTAGGAGGTATCACTTTGATCCTATATGGAGAATCCATGTGATAAGCGGAGATCGACCGAGCGTAGCATAGGAAACTCCTTCCCTATCAAGAGTATGTCATCTACGTACTCTACGAGGATCGTCACCATACTCCCTACTACCCTTTTGTTTATACAAGGTTCATCTACCATTTTGATGATGTCAACTTCTTTGACTAATCCATCAAAACAGATGTTCCAACTTCGCGATGCCTGCTTTATCCTATAAAGCATTTTGCACACGTTTCCGCTGCTCCCACTGTCTACGAGGCCCTCTGGCTGTGTACTTATAGACGCACTCTTCTAAAATACCATTTAGAAAAGCAGTCATGACACCCAACCGCCAGATATCATAGTCATGGTATGTAGCCGTGGCAAGTAGTATCTGAATGGACTTAAGCATAGGTACTGGAAAAGGTTTCATCATTATCCACGCCTGGTCAATGACGAAAACCATTAACAAGTCTCAACTTTTCCATCTACACGAAGTAATCTTCTCAAGATATACTTTCTCCTGATGGGGATTTAACCCTTGAGATTTAGCAGCCAAAGTCCATACTTTGCTGGTGTGCATGGATTCCATCTCAGATCACTAAGCATCCAGCCATTCTTACAGAGTCTTACTCCTGATGGCCAGCTCGAAGCTAGTTGGGTCATCATCTCATGATGCAATCCTCTCTCCCACTGTCATAGAGAAACCGAAGTATCTCTCAGGTGGGTGAGGAACCCTACTAGATCGGCGGAGAAGCTGAGGTTCGTTGGTATCTACTGAATCCTTTGGTTGTACCAAATCATTTGCTGTATTTTGTATAGCTGGAACCTTTCCAGGTGTACATTACAGACATTGCCTCGATCCTGTCCGGATTTAGCTTTTAGACATAGCCCGGACAACCCCAAATCTTAACTAGCTTAAGACATGGGCTCTTCCCTTTCCATATCACATATGAAATGGTAGGCAGCTGATTTGATTCGAACCCAATTCAATAGGTATGCAGCTTCATACGTGCATAACTCCCAAAAGAAAATAGGTAACTCAGTAGTACTCATCATAGAGCACACCTTATCATATAGGGTGTAATTGCTCCGTCCCGATATACCATCGTGCTATGGTGTATACGGAGGAGTAATGCCGAGAGAGAATCTCATTCTCCATTAGAATAGTCCAAGAATTCCATGCTCAAGTATTCTCCTCCTCGATCACATCAAAGGACATAATACTTATACCCGTATTTTGGTTCTCTACTTCTAACTTATATTCTGTGAATATCTTAAAAGGTTCGGACTTGTGTTTCAACAGGAACATAGGTCTGAATCTCGAAAGATCATCAGAGAATGTAATGAAATAAAAAAGAACCAGTCCTGGCATGTGTAGACTGGGGACCTACATACATCAACATGTATCATCCCAAGAGTTCACTAACTCTTTCTCTGTTTCCAATAAACAGGGTTGTGGTCATCTTATCTTTGTGACATGACTGGCGAGTTTCACAAGATGTAAATTCAAACTGATTTGAATATGCATCTACATGTAACTTCAGCTGGTCGGGTCGCATTGATATGACCTAGTCTACAATGCCTCAAGAAAGATTCGTTCATTTCTGAACTATTCCTCTTGTGTGTGTTCTGTATACTAAGAACTGTAGTTTGATTTAGAACATCAACGCTTTTAGATAACGTGCCTGAACCGATCAACTTTTGATATAGGAAATGTTCAAAACATTATCCAACAATACAAAATTATATCATTTCTTTACTAATAAAGAGACTGATATGATTTTGTATATCAGGTTCGGTATCTAATAACATTCGTTCAGAATCAATGTATTGGTAATACAGGGTGACAGTGACCAACAGACTTGGCTGCAACACTTGCCCCGTTTTCTGTCTCATGAAACTTATCACCCGTTCTCAGTTTTTCTACCTTTTTGCAGCCCTATGTAACAGATTACATATCTGGGATCCTGATCCGGTATCATATACCAAGGATGCAGAGGATACTGAGAAACAGTTCTGTATAATGAACACACCCGAAGATGATGCATCAGCATGCACTCTCTTCGTTTAGGAGGCACGGGAAATCTGGTATTCCCAATTTCCTGCTCTGTCTTATAACTATTATAAGTTGGAGCGGGACCAACGTTCCCCAGCTCAGTATAACAAGCGGGTTCGGTCAATTCTTCCGTATTATTATCTTGATTAAGGCGTGATATGGTCGCTACCAGGAGAGAGAGAGAAGAAAACACTCAGCGTGCGCTCTTGCAAGAATAGATTGGTTATTATTTTATCTAATCAGGATGGCTCCCACTGCTTTTTATCAAATCTTCCTTCAAACCCTAAAAGGAAAGACTAGCCGGAATTAATTACACACTACAAGTTCACCAATCTTTCAGCCAGGCCAGTGTCGGTACTTTGAGGGAGGTCCCCCATGCTTTCGCACGAACCTAATTAATGTAAACCTCGTTTTCCCAGAGGCGTAACCTCGTTGACACCTTTCTAGACACCTACATGATCGGCTAATTGTAATGTATAAAACTCTCCCAGGAGTAACTCTTACTCGCAGCGGGTATCGGGATCCAACTATCTCATAGAAGGTATGCAATCTCATTGCAAATTTCAACACTTGAAATTCCCGATAATTTTGCCCCTAGCGTGCTATGACCTTGAAGCATGCCAAACAACCCATAGTCCGCTAGTCAAGTTCAACCCGTACATTTCTTGATTGAATTAAACCCACCCGCACGACCCTTGACGCATGCCAAACAACGCCGTACGAATACCCTAATCCAATCGCATCATATGCTAGCAGATAAGCACTAGTTAGCTACCGTACACTACGCCTTGACGCATGCCAAACAACCGCAGCACGAATACTAACTAGTACTTATCTGAAATGACGGAGGGCTACGACAGGTTTTTCTGAAAACCTATTGCGTAATGAACTTGATATCCTTGTAGGATCGAATGAATTTTGAAATGGAGTGTTTTTGAGGCTTTTCTAGTTTTGCTAAAGGAGTCACTCCCGGTGAAGGGATCGTCGGTCCTTTCCTTGTCGAATGAGGTGCAGGATATATCATATATATCACTGTGCAAAGCAAAAACTCTTAAAAGCAATCAAAAGACAAACCGAGGGTGTAGCATCTGCCAGTTATTTCTAAAGGAGTCACTCCCGGTGAAGGGATCTCGGTCCTTTCCTCATCGAATAAGGTGCAGGATATATCATATATACCGCTGTACAAAGCAAGAACTGTAGCTACCTGTTTTATTTTTGAAATTCGATTCTACAACATCTTAGGTTTCTTTTATTTCATTAATCTTATTAATGAAGTCCCATCATTTAAGTACCTAAACATCACAGATAAATACGACGTACACTTATGCCATCCGTATTCGCCTCGATGTCCCCTCGTGCACCGTTAGGTTAGGTAACTAACGGCAGAGCGGGGCAGGGCTAGCGCGGGTGTAAAACATAAGTAACGTCTATATAATATATCATATATACTATATACTGTATCTATCACAGAACATCACATGATCACATCACAGATATCGCAGCAGAAGAAACATATGAAATATTGGATATACTAGGACGTCCGTGTTTTCAATACGAGCCAGTATAAAACACGGATTCCACGGTCGCGATGAATAGCCAAACCCACACCCCTAGACCCCTACGAGAGCGGCAAGCAACCCTACCAATTCTAGAGTTAGGAGACCCGGACTCGACTCCTCGAGTTGGTCTCCCACTGGACTCCAGAACCCGGTTACTTGTGCCCTCCTCCTTGGGTCTATCCTAGTGCGGAAAAGTAAATAATATACAACAACGGTGACAACTTCCGCAACCTGGAAGTGCCCCAATAAAAGAATATTACATACAAGTTTTTACATGAATGAAAATGAAAAACACTCATCTCACATAAAAAAAACCCTGTCTATTCAAACACGACGATCCAATATAACATATCCAGCAACACATAACATCACATGTCATCAACGTAAGTAAATATGTGCATCCCAATTGTCGTTGACATATAGCAACGAAACCGGCGATATCGCATATTACACTTACGGTCATAGAAAAGAAAGTGTAAAACTACAACAGTTGGAATCCGCAACCTGCATAGACATCGCATGCCTAATCCAATGAATTCCTTAGACATCGCATGCCTAACAATTATAAACCCCGCATTTTAGTCTCATTATCGAAAACTCTTTTCAATATCAAGTCGGGCAATTCAACTGGATTCCCGACATTTTGATCGAATGCTCGTCGCAAACTTCAGTAGGCGGCTGCACCCCCGACGCCGTCGACAAAGTGCACCAAGGCGGAACACCGCTACCGCGAGCATCCGAACGGATGCTTTCGGCGACGGGGTTCTCCTACAGTCACTTGGTCGGGGCTAAGGGGTGGAGCTGTCTATTAAGTTTACCCGGCGAGTATCCGCGTACGCTACGTGATTGCGACGGACTTTTGATCACATCAAAATTCCGTGGCAACCGATCAAGTGAGACTAAACTGCTATATTTATAACATTCATTCAGTTATCTCATAACTTCTTGTGAATTCCAATTATTGTATCCCATTCCGGATAATTAGAAATTGTTAAACTTTCCGATCGAACATTCAAACACCCAAGTTTTCCCGATACAGATCAACACATGAAACAAGTCTAAAAACATTCAGTTCGTGCCTCAGTACCAACGGTCCAGCCGTAGAAGGGTCAAGCCAACGCCTCACATGTGGCACGCCGTACTGCCCCAAACCCTAGGGTTCAAAGGGCAGTTCAAGACGGTCACATAATCGAGTTAAGGTTTGTTGTCTTCTAGAGGGTCCATCGCGTAACTTGCACTACTTAGAACATCTTTAAACCACGGAAAAATCCAACACTTGGAAATTTCCCAACAGGGGAAAAATTGAGTATTTATATCCGGTCGAACTTTTTAATATATTCAAAAAATATCCGGAAAAACACATAGACAAACTTTGATAATCCGATCGAATATACGAATCCCCAAAACAACCCCAGAAAATTCAACTCTTGAATAAAATATTAAAATTATCCAGAAAACACAGGAGTCAAATATAACAATTACTGTGCAAAGAAAAGTCAAAGATTCAACATAATAACCGCGGAACCGCCGCGCCACGTGGGTTAACGCCGTGGTTCCGCGGCTGTTTGTCGGAGTTAGGTCACCGTTTTGCACAGTAATTCATAGAAAACCCAACTCATTTTTCTGCATATTTTTAATCTGGAAAAATCCACAGTTTACAAAAATGTACAGAGAGCAATTTGTATTAGGGTTTCGGGTTCGTTCGGATTTCAAACGTCGTCTAGACTTCGCCTAAGGCTCTAGCTAGGCTCTGATACCACTGTAGGGTTCCTAGGCACTCTCAAGAGGTCTCACAAGGCATCAACCATGCCAATTTAAAAATTTTACGGGTGCCGAGAAACCCTAATACGGATCGTTGGCTAGAATTCTAGGCGACAAAACAAACTAGTTAACTACTTTAACTATGAGAACGGAAATACAACCTTTGTAGATCCGGTCCTCCACCTCCATAGCTCCGCAATGAAGTCTCCTCGTTGTCCAAATCGAAATCTGGGCTCTTGCGTTGGCTTCATCGGAGAAATGGGCGGGCAAGGTCGTCGGCTTCGTGCCGAAGATGATCTACGTCGAGGCATCACAAGATCAAGCTCTCACTTCACAAAGTCATGAAACTTGTGAAGAAAACACACTCTACTACTTGGCAAGAGGTAGAGGATGAAGAAATAGGAAGTGGGTTCACTTTAGAATTGGATTTCTCACTTGATTTCTTCACTTTCCATTGATGAGGCAAGCTTTCTTCTTGAAGTGAAGAAGAAGAAGATGATAAAAGTTATGATAAGTTATTTTTGTAAAAAGAAATAAATATGAATACTTATCATTAACCAACCATAGTTTAGTGTAGAGAATAAATCATGGTTAGATTGAAGGGTTAGGGTTAAGCATCAAGACAAAATGGTGACTTGGTCAAAGCTTCATGAAGCTTCAAAAACAAACAAATAAAAGCCACCATTTTCCTTTCTTTTTTTTTTTCCAAAATAAATAAAACAAATAAATAAATAAATGAATAAGAAAATGAAAACCCTAACCATTACACAACCATGGTTTAATCTTTACACAAACACAATTTAGCATGTATCATCAAACATGATACAAACTAGTGTACAAAAGTATATCACATATACAATGTGCACAAACCAAGTGAGAAAATCCATTTAAAGTGAACCATTACTAGTTAATGCAAAGTAATATATCAAATATATAATTATGCATTAAATCATTAAATCAACACTTGATTTAACGATCCGTTCATATCTCATATAACCGACTAATATCCAATGTATCGATTTATCGAGTCAATTCTTGATTCGATAACTAGGTTATATCGCATACAACCAATCGATACATTCATCGTGAGAATGGAATACGGTATCACATACACGCATTATTCTCGGTCCCGCACATATCTCATATGCGCTCCTATTTCATTTCGCTTGAGCCAGGAAACCTCTGTGTAGGACTCTAAAGACTCGTCAATACGCCGGCAGCAGGTGATGATCATATCAAACACCCACAAGCCGCAAGCGGTCTGCTAAACGTAACGGCCACCCGGGTATTGAGCGATCAGAAGATCGACGAGCAAGCCCGCTCACACTCCAGTGAATCCAACCAGTAACACTACCGTACAGTCCGGTCTGTTCGTCTGATATGTCGCATATCTTGCCTAGGGGTGGTAAACGTCAGACCCCAATAGCTCGATAAGTCATGTCGATCTGAGGTCTATAACAATTCGAGAAACTACTGGTAACACTTACCAGTAAATCTCAGCAACCCTGGCCAGGGATTTCCAGTTATAGCCAATCGAACACAGCGCAACATCAACTCCCTATACCGGGAGAGACGAATCCCCTCCTATCGCTCATTGCCTCCATGTGATTCGGGACTGTACCCAAAAGCCACCGCTTTGCACGCCCGCTTGGACGTGGTAAGGTGGAAATCAAAGCACAGTGGGAACCACACAAGACTCTATGACGATCTTGGGTCTACAGACTAACCTATACCAGTGTCACCTGAGAACTGCCATCTGACGTAAGGTATAATACCATCTGGGAGTTCTCGGCGAGTCCGTCCAGTATACCCAGTCTCTACTGAGCACCCGTATATCATCTCCGATGTCAAACACCAATGGATATGGGATCATCCATCGCCCATCTGTATGGGTCGAGAAGGTATACGCTAGTCTACTCTGGTATATCGATGCCCCGTCTCGATACACCCACGACTAGGGACTTTGAAGGATGTACTTATGGACTACCATGTCCCCACTAGTATGATCCGCATCATAGTCCAGATTGTCAAGTACACATCCTAAGGGCTTTACCAACATGTAATAGAGAGACAATCTGTGTATACGTTAAGGTAAAGAGTAACCAGATAGCATACTATCATGTCGAGCAAGAAAGTCCTCCCTATATATGTCCCAGCATCCACTACAATATACATCCTATGTACAGTAATGGCCTCTAGGGCATACATATAACTAACACCAGGTACATAGAGACCATACTAAAAAGATTTAGTATGGAAGATTCCAAGAGCGGTAATATAACCGCACTGCATGGAATCAACCTCTCCAAGATGATGTCTCCCAAGACTGACGAGGAGAGGGTTTGCATGAGCACTATACCCCACGCTTCGGCGGTAGGATCTACAAGACCAGATTTAGCTTACGCGCTAAGCGTGGTGAGCCGGTATCAGTCAGACCCAGGTGAGAACCACTGGACAGCAGTGAAGAACATTCTCAAGTACCTAAGAAGGTCAAAGGAGATGTTCCTAGTTTACGGTAATGGAGACCTCAGGGTCGAGTCCTTTACCGATTCAAGCTTCCATAGTGACCAGGATGACAATAAGTCTGTCTCGGGTTTTGTGTTTACCGTCAACGGAGGGGCGGTATGTTGGAGAAGTTCCAAATAGGATACCATCGCAGACTCGACGATGGAGGCTGAATACATTGTTGCAAGCGATGCCACAAAAGAAACGGTCTGGATGAAGAAGTTCATTAGTGAACTTCAGGTGGTTCCGTCCATTGTTGACCCAATACTTTTGTATTGCGATGACAATGGGGCTATAGCTTTAGCGAAGGAACCACGGTCCCATTAGAAATCCAGACACATCTTAAGGCGGTATCACCAGATCAGGGAGATCATTGATCGCCAGGAGATCGAGGTACGGAGTGTGGACACTAAAGACAACACGGCAGATCCATTCACAAAGACCCTCCCTCAAACACAGCTCGAGCAACTTTTTGAGCTATTGGGTATGCAGTACGCTACCAGCCGGCCTTAGTGCAGACGTTGGGTATGCGATACACCAATTACTGGCTTTTAGTGCAAGTGGGAGATTATTGGATATGTATGCCCTAGAGTCCATTATTGTATAGTACTAGTTTGTATATTACATTTTGGAAGCTTGGGATATATACATGGATTGACGACAGTATTGCTCGATATTGGAGTATGCTACTTGGTTTGTATCTATTTTAATATGTGTATATGTTTCTTTTAACATATCGCTAATATATATTGATGGAGCCCTTAGGATCTTTGCTTGACTACCGGCGTTGTGATGGCGATCACACTAGCAGGGGCTGGGTAGTCTATAAGCACATCCTTACACAGGTCCCTAGTCGTAGGATTATCGAGACAGGGCATCGATACTTCAGAGTAGACTGGTGCATACGCTTCTCATCCCAGCAGGGGAGATGGTCTGTCCCACAGCCATCAGTACGTCGTACTGGAGATAGTATGCAGGTGCTCGTTAGGTTACGAGTATACTGGACAGGACTCGTTGGGAACTGTTGGTTGGTATTATACCTATCGTCAGTTAGCAGTTCCCAGGTGACATGAGTACAGCTTAGTCCGTTGACTTGACACTGCCACTTCGCCTCAAGCGTGTTCCCACTGTTCTTTGATTGCTACCCTACCACAGCTCTATTGAGTTGTGCAAATAGGTAGTAGTTGGGTGCAGTCCTGAACCACTTGGAGGCAGTGGCGGTTAGACAGGATTCGTCTCTCCCGGTATTGGGGGTTGATATCACACTGTGTCTAGAAGAGCCATTACACAAAGTCCCTGGCCAGGGCAAGTGAGATATACTGGTAGGTGTTCCAGTAGTTTCTCAGGGTGTTCTGGGCTACATTTCGACACAACTTATACCGCTATTAGGGGTCTAACGTTTACCACCCCTAGGCCCGATATGCGATACTCTTAGACGAACAGATCGGACTGTACGGAGATTGTCACAGTCAGGCTTAGTAGGAGTTCGGATGGGTTTTCCTCATTGGCCTTCTTTTCGACATCTACCTGGGGACCGTTACGTATAGCTAGTACCGCTTGTGGCCTGTGGTTAAACCCACTGCCACCGTAGTGTCGAGTCTTTAGAGTCCCACACATAGGGTTGTTCACCTTTGGGCGATATGAGTAGATGTCGTATGGTTTTACGACAGGGTTCGTACACATACGCGCACTTGTGCGTATTCGGTGTTCGGGAAGTAGATACTAGTGGGTTTTGGTTTAAGCTGGATCCTAGTATTGGATTTTGGATTGGTTTAGTCTCATTGTATTCGTGTTTCTCGGAACACGGATACGGGTATTTACATACAGTTGACAGAGGCAGAAAAGGAGACACCTCACTGGGGTTTTGACCATTGACTTGATCAAAACCATAATGAGAAGGAGGAAATTGATTAATAGTCTTAATTGGAGATAATTCTATCATGGCTAATGTTGGTTTGACCATTTGACTTGTTGACCCATGTTGACTTAGATATTTTTGTTAAGCATGAGATATTTTCTTTGAGCATGCTTAGCATTAATTGTGACATGATAAAGGTCAAATCAATACACCATCAAAATTATCTTAATTAATATTATTATTATCATATTTCCTCATATGAGAGCTTTATCCTCTCAATTCTCGTATGATCTTTCTCTCTCATGGTTTGCTCTCTCCTCTTCCTTTCTCAAAGCTTTAATCTTTCATGAGTTGAAAATCAAAAGCTTTTGAGACAAAACCACCAAAATACTTCTCTACTCACTCTAGGGTTCTTAGTCTAGCAAGCCAAGCACTCTAGTTACTTCATTGTTAAGGTAGGAGCTCAAGGTAGAGGCCTTCGGGTGGATCTTCTTCAATATAGAGAAGCCGGTTAGGAGGAGCCATCCACATCATTCCAAGGAGCTCACAACAAGGAGAAGAAGGAGTTCAAGACTTAGGTATATTCTTCTAACCTAGTTGTTAAAACTCTAAGTTAGTTTGTTAGTTAATGTTTAGGAAAGATCCTAATGGCTAGTACATGTTACTTTGTAAAGAAAATTTTGATTTTTACCTATTCCGCCACCCCGCAAACTACCGGAGTGAGTAACATGGTCTAAAAGACGTTGCGTGATTAAGTGTCGGTCGCGTTCCTAATTTGGGTTATGACATTAGGCCAGCCCCGGGATACTGCTGTTGACATCATTCATCTGTACATGTTACCTGTTTACTGCCCAGCTGCACGTTTCGGATTCAGCCCGAGAATCTTGACCTTGGTCCCAGGCACGCACGGGATACTATTGAGTTATATTGACGATTCCATTAAATTGATTTCAAAGACTGTTAGAATAGATAACCGAGAAGCACAGTTTTTATAACCCACATCACATACTTGTACCTCACTGTTTTATATCTGCATTTATCCATTATATGCAGGTTTAATTATATTATCATATTCTGGTTACTACTATTGTTTTGATATTTATGATGCACTGATGTCTGGGTTTTGCATGGCCCAGTTCCTCTACCTTTATCGCAGGCTGAACATGAGTATTTTAGCAATCAAGCCGAGCAGTGAGGAATTCATCGTGTATTTAGAGATGTTTAGTTTTGTTTATTTTTGCAGTTTTATTTATTGATGTGAGCCCATATTGAGACATGTTTTCAGATGTTGTTTATTGGATTTGATTCGTTTCCGCTTATGCATTTTCTTGACTCTATTTACTGTGGCTAATGGACATATACTAGATAGATTATATATTTTCTATTCTTGTATCTTATAGACAGCCGTAATGTGACTGAGGAGGGATGATTCCTAGCCATAGGTTGCATGGTTGGCTCTGTTACGTCCCGAAATTTTCGTATTTTGGGAAGCGGGGCGTGACAAGGTTTGTTTGGTATCAGAGTCATAGGATTTAGGATTAGTCGGGTTTGGTTCTTTTGTAGTTGGGTATTGAACCCAATACACTAACCAGAAAACCCGGAATTAGGAACATGTCATGTCACATTACTATCTTGCTCATTTTGAATCTATAGGTATCTTGTTTATTGAATCCTGTTTACCGTTGCTAATCCCCTTCCGTGTCTTGGCTTTAGAATCATGGTGGATAGAGATTTGCGATCGTACCAGAGGCGTGTTAATGACGCCGCATTGCTTGGAGTTATACATGGTATGCTTGAAAACTAGAAGCGACAAACTGAGCTGAATCAGCGACAGGCCGAGACTTTCCAGGAGGGTCCGCGGACAGTCCAGCAGTCCGTAGTTGCAGTAGCACCCAGGCCAGCAGAGCGTGAGGGCACCATGGAGGACTTTAGAAGGCTCGGTCCGTCCACATTTACAGGATTGGAGAAGCCGTTTCCAGCGGAACAGTGGCTAGTTGATATAGAGAACTTGCTCGTAGCTACGCAGATTCCAGATAAGAAAAGGGTGGATGTAGTACGTATCCAATTGGTAGATTACGCTCACGTGTGGTGGCTCATAGAGGAGACTCATCTACCCAAGCCGATCAGTTGGGCAACGTTTTCATGGGGTTTCTTAGAGAAGTTCTTTCCACAGTCAGCTCGGGAGGAAATGGAAGAGAAGTTTATTAGCCTGAAGCAGAATAGAGGATCCATTGATTCACATGCGACTGAGTGGACTCGACTCAGTCGATTTGGGGGGACTTTGGTTGCCAACGAGGTAGATAAGGCATGGAGGTTCATGCGTAGCTTGGATGTGGAGATACAGACACACATCATATCTCTGGGATTGATCACTGTCTCCCAAGTTCTTAAGGTAGCCAGGGAGCAGCAGATTTTATCAGTGAAAGCGAAGGGTACTCAACAGCAAGCCGTCATAGTGCGGAAGCCGGCGTTTACACCAAACCGAGCTCCTGTACGCAGAAGCATTCCGATAAACAAGCGAGGCATTGTACCAATGAAGAAGCCCATTGTATCCGATCAGAAAAGAAGTGTGATTTGTGACTTTTCCCATCTACCCGGACACCTACAGAAGGACTACCGAAGGAGGCTCGAACTCTGTCTTGCTTGCAGATCAGCTGACCATACCATAAATTCTTGCCCTTCAAAGCTACGATTGATGGACGATATTCAGAAACCACCGTAGAAGCAGATTCCTGGGCAGAGGCAGATTACTCAGAGGCCTAATCAAGCACAGGCCTTCACATTGACGGCCGAAGAGGCCAAAGTTTCAGATGAAGTTGTTTCAGGTATCCTACTCGTTTATAATTTTCCCGCATTGGCATTATTCGATTCTGGTGAATCCCATTGCTTTATATCATCCATGTTTATTAGTGCACACTCTATTCCATACACGTCCCTGTCTAGTTGCTAGGACATACACACTGGGAATGGGAAAATTATATCTAGTAGTGAGTGCAAGGATTGCTCGATTGTTATTGCAGACGGGAGTTATTCACAGATTTCTTGGTAATTGATACCGGCAGCTATGATGTTGTCTTCGGAATGGATTTTCTTGGCACTTTCCATGCTCACATCGATCGTAGGGCAAAGAACGTGATTTTTTAGATTCCCGGACATCCGGAGTTTATATTCTCAGGAGGTAGCAGATCTGTCGAGCCATTCGAATTTAGGGCTAGGCCGACTAGTGCCGTTCTTTTATCGATGGAAGTAGACAAGGAGGAAGCGCCAGCAGTATTTTAAGAGTTTATGGATATGATCGAGTACATCTTGGGTTTACCGCCAAAATAAGATGTGGAGTTTGCGATTGATGTTATTTCTGAGCAGCGCCAATTTTAAAGGCCTATTATTCAATGGCACCGGTGGAGCTAGAAGTGGTAAAGAAACAAGTTACTGAATTGCTAAAGAAGGGTTGGATTCGCAGCAGTAATTCACCCTGGGGAGCTCCAGTTCTTCTAGTCAAGAAAAAAGATGGAACGTGGAGGATGTGCATCGATTATCGAGAATTAAACTGTGTAACTATTAAGAACAAGTACCCGATCCCTCGTATCGGTGAATTATTCGATCAACTCAGTGGCGCGAGGGTATTCTCGAATCTAGATTAGCGATCCGGATATCATCAAGTTCGAGTGAAACCAGAAGATTTTTGCAAGATGGCGTTCCGAACTCGATACGGGCATTACGAGTACTTGGTGATGCCATTTGGAGTTAATAACGCACCAGCAATATTTATGGACTTGATGAACCGAATCTTTTCACTGTACTTGGACCAGTTCGTATTGGTGTTTATTGATGACATTCTGGTCTATTCGAGGAGCAAAGAAGAGCATGAAGAACACTTGAGGATCGCACTGCAAACGTTGTGACAAGAAAAGTTATATGCTAAGATGAGCAGTGCGAGTTTTGGCTCGAAGAAGTGAAGTTCTTAGGTCATTTCGTATCCGGAGATGGAATTGCCATTGACCCTGAAAGGATTGCAGTTGTTCATAATTGGCCAATTCCAAAGAATGTAGTGGAGATCAGAAGTTTTCTTGGGCTTGCCAGATATTATAGAAGGTTTATAGAAAACTTCGCTCGAATAGTAGAACCATTGACTAAGCTAACACGAAAGGAGGTACCGTTCGCACGGACCGAGAAATGTGTTGGGTTGCCTATCTCGGTAGCAAGGTTTCGGGAGGCATCGTCCATGCAAATTTCAAAAATTGTCATTCTAGCTAACCCTAACCTTAGAATCGTTACTAAAAAATCCGATGAATAAACATGTAAACTACTTTACATACAATGTGAATACGGAATACAACCTTTGTAGACCGGTCCTTCACTTCAAATGCTCCTTGTAGTAGTCTCTTCGCTGCGATTCATAAACTCCCGTCCTCTTGAGAGGCTCCACAAGATGTATGGAACAAGCTTGCTTGAAATCTTCGAGGCCGAAGATGATATACGTCGAGGAGACACTAACCCAAGCTATCTCTTCACTAATGTGAAATTAGTGAAGAAAACACCCTATACTAAATTGCTAGTAGTAGAGGATGATGAAGTAGGAATTTTATTCACTTTAGAAATAATTTTCTCACTCATTTTTCTTTATTTCCCAAAAGCAAGTGAGCTTTGAGGAAGGATATGAAGAAATCTGTCATGATCAAAATCAAGTGGAGAATGGCAACCATGGGTGAGTTAACATCGTATGCTAACCCTTGTAGAAACTTAACCATGGCTAGCTATAATGGTTGGGTTTATAAATATCTTAAGTCAAACAAAACTTGTGGACTTAGTCAAAGAACAAGCAAGCTTCTCCAAGCTTCTTGCCATGACAAAATCCAACAATTTTGAATTACTTAATTAATTAAAAACCCTATATTATAGAAAGCATGGTGTAAGTCATACACACACCCATGAAGCATGTATCATCAAGCATGACACAAAATCTTGTACACTAATATATATATATATATATATATATAACATATATACTATATGCAGAAATCAAGTGAGAAAAGAAATCTTAAGTGAATGAGTATCAGTTAATGTAACTTAATATATCAAATATATAATTATACATTAAATTATTAAATCAACACTTGATTTAATAATCCGGCTATATGACATATAACCGACTAATATCATGTGTATCATCTTATCGAATCAACACTTGATTCTATAACCCGGTATATAACATATAACCGACCGATAACACAAATCGCGAGAATAGAATACAGTATCTCATATCGTATTAATCTCGGTCCCGCACATACCACATATGTGCTCCTACTCCATTTCGCTTGAGCCAGGAAACCTCTGTGCAGGACTCTAATGACTCGTCAATACGCCGACAGTAGGTGATGATCATATCAAACACCCACAAGCCGCAAGCGGTCTGCTAAATGTAACAGCCACCCAGGTATTGAGTGATCAGAAGATCAACAAGCAAGCCTGCTCATACTCCTGCGAATCTAATCAGTAACACTACCGTACAGTCCGGTCTCTTCATCTGATATCTCGCATATCAATAGCCTTGGGGTGGTATAACGTCAGACCCTAATAGCCTGATAAGTCATGACGATGCAAGGTCCATAACGGTTCGAGAAACTACTGATAATACTTACTAGTAAATCTCAGCAACCTTGGCCAGGGATTTCATGTTATGGCCAATCGTGCATAGCGCAACATCAACTCCCAATACTGGTGTAAGGTTCTTAGGCATAGCAACAAGGTTTCACAAGGCATCAAACATGCTATATTTAAAAATTTAGTGTGTCAAACAACCCTAACCAAGGATATAACTAGAGTTATAGGAGCAAACTAGAAAGCAAACATCTTTAGTTCTAAGTGATAACGGAATACAACCTTTGTAGACTGGTCCTTCACTTCATTTGCTCCTTGTAGTGGTCCATTCGCTGCAATTGTGGAACTCCCGGACTCTCGCATGGCTTATCAAGGCGAAAGGAACGATCTTGCTTGAAGTATTCGAGGCCGAAGATGATCTACGTCGAGGAGAGACTAACTCAATCTACTACTCCACTAATGAGAGATTAGTGAAGTAAACACCCTATACTAAAGTGCTAATCTAGTAGAGGATGATGAAGTAGGAGGTGGGCACACTTTAGTTTTATTTTTCTCACAATATTTTCTCACTTTAAAAAAACCTAGAGAGCTTTTGGGCTTTTAAGAAGAAGATGAAGCAAAGAGGAGAGAATGAACTAATGAGGTGAAAGAATCAACCATGGGTGAGTTTCTATCATATAGCTAACTCATGTAGAGACATAACCATGGCTAAATTATAATGGTTAGCTTAATAAATATCTTAAGTAAAACAAAATTAGTGGACCAAGTCAATGCATCCACAAGCTTCTACAAGCTTCATGCATGTGACCATTTATCCACTAATTTGGATTTACTTTAAATAATTAAACCCCATATTATAATTAGTATGGTGTAAGTCTCATACACCCATATAGTGTGTATCAACAACCATGACACAAAAATAACACAATAAATATATATCACATATATATTAAGTGTGCACATGTGAGAAAAATAAATGTTTAAGTGAGCTAATATTAGTTAATGTAAACTAGTATATCAAATATACAATTATACACTAAATTATCAAATCAACACTTGATTTAATAATCCGGTTATATCACATATAACCGACAAATATTATATGTACCATCTTATTGAATCAACACTTGATTCGATAACCCGGCTATATCACATATAACCGACCGATACAAATGTCACGAGAATAGAATACGGTATCACATACTCGTATCATTCTCGGTCCCGCACATATCACATATGTGCTCCTACTTCGTTTTTCCTGAGCCAGTAAAACCTCTATGTAGGACTCTAAAGACTCGTCAATACGCCGACAGTAGGTGATGATCACATCAAACATCCACAAGCCGTCAGCGGTACTAGCTGGACGTAACGGCTTCACGGGTATTGAGCAATCAGAAGATCAACAAGCAAACCCGCTCCAGCTCCTGTAAAGCCTGTCAGTAACACTACCGTACAGTCCGGTCTCTTCGTCTGAGAAGTCGCATATCAAGTCTAAGGGTGGTAAACGTCAGACCCCAATAACTCGATAAGTCATGCCGATACGAGGCTCATAACGGGTCGAGAAACTACTGGTAACACTTACGAGTAATTCTCTAAATCATCTCTGGCCAGGGACTTCCCTGTTATGGGCAATCGAGCACAGCACGACATCTACCCCCAATACCGGGAGAGACGAAATCTCCTCCTATCGCTCATTGCCTCTATGTGACTCGGGACTGTACCCAAAAACCACCGTTTTGCACGTCCTCTTGAACGTGGTAAGGTGGAAATCAAAGCACATCGGGAATCTTACAAGACACTATGACGATCTCGGGTCTACAGACAAACCTGTAATAGTGTCACCAGAGAACTGCTATCTGACGTCAGGTATAATACCATCTAGGAGTTCTCGGTGAGTCCATCCAGAGTACCCAGTCTCCACTGAGCACCCGTATACCATCTCTAATATCAAACACCAATGGATATGGGATCATCCATCGCCCATCACATGTGTCGAGAAGAGTATATGCTAGTCCACTCTGGTATATCGATGCCCTATCTCGATGCACCCACGACTAGGAACATTAAATGATGAACTTATGGACTACCATGGCCCCACTAGTATGATCTGCATCATAATCCTGGTAGTCAAGTACACATCCTAAGAGCTTTACCAACATGTAACCATAAGACAGTATCAAGAGACAAGTATAAATGTTAAGATAAAGTGCAACCAGATAGCATACTATCATGTTGAGTAAGAAAGTCCTCTCTATATATGTCCAAGCATCCACTATAATATACATCATATGTACAATAATGGCCACTAAGGCATACATACAACTAACAATCTCCCACCTGCACTAGGGCCAGCTGCTGTAATATCGCATATCCAGCATCCCGAAGAGTCTCTCGAACTGTATCTGGGGAATGGCCTTCGTGAGTGGATCTGCACTGTTGTTCTTCGTGTCAACTCTCCTGACCTAGATCTGCCGGCGATCTACTATCTCCTGGATATGGTGATACCGCCTCAGAAAATGCATGGATCACTGATGGGACCTGGGTTCCTTGGCCAAAGCAACCGCTCCATTGCTATCACAATACAGAGGTATTGGATACTCAATAGATGGAACCACTCCAAGTTCAGTTATGAACTTCTTTATCCAGACAGCCTCTTTGGCAGCATCGTTGGCAGCGATGTATTCAGCCTCCATTATCGAGTCTGCCACAGTTTCCTGCTTAGAACTCTTCAAGCATACCGCCACTCCATTGAGGATAAAGACAAATCCTGAGTGCGACTTAGAGTCGCCTTTATCACTCTGGAAGCTCGAATCGGTAAACGACTCCACTTAAAGTTGTCCGTTACTATACACCAAGAGCATCTCTTTAGTCCTTCTCAAGTACTTAAGAATGCTCTTCATAGTTGTCCAGTGACTCTCTCCAGGATCTGCTTGATACCTACTCACTACACTTAGTGAGTGTGCTACATCGGGTCTGGTCCACAGCATCGCGTACATGATAGAGCCTACTGCCGAAGCATAGGGTATCCATTGCATGCAAGCTCTTTCCAAATCAGTCTTGGGAGACATCTTTTTGGAGAGAGTGAGCCCTGAGATTGTGGGTAAAAACCCACGCTTGGATTCTTCCAAACTAAACTGGTTTAGTATGGTGTCAATGTACCTGGATTGGGACAATCCCAATATCCGTTTAGATCTATCTCTATAGATATTAATCCCTAAGATGTAGGAGGCATCCCCTAGATCTTTCATTGAGAATCTATGTGATAAGAAGAGATTGACCGATTGCAGCGTATGAATGTCATTTTCTATCAAGAGCATGTCATCCACGTACAATACGAGGAAGTCAACCTTACTCTCTGCCACCTTCTTGTATATACAAGGTTCATCTACGTTTTTGACGAAATCAAACTTTTTGATAACGACATCAAAACATATGTTCCAACTCCGCGATACTTGCTTTAACCCGTAGATGGATTTAAGCAACTTCCATACCTTTCCGCTGCTTCCAGTGTCTACGAAGCCCTATGGCTGAGTCATGTACACGCACTCTTCCAAATCACCATTCAGAAAGGCAGTCTTAACATCCATTTGCCAGATTTCGTAGTCATGGTATGCAGCAATGGAAAGCATGATCCGGATGGATTTAAGCATAGCCACTGGAGAAAAGGTTTCGTCATAATCCACACCTGGTCGTTGACGAAAACCCTTTGCAACAAGTCTAGCTTTGAAAGTCTCCACTTTCCCATCTACACCAAGTTTTTTCTTGAAGATCCACTTGCTCCCAATGGGTTTTACCCCTTCAGGAGTATCTTCCAAAGTCCATACTTTGTTGGTGTACATGGATTCCATATTGGATCGCATTGCATCCAGCCAGTTCACAAAGTCTCCACTCGAGATGGCCTGTTCGATGCTAGTTGGGTCATCATCCTCCATGATGCAATCATCGCTTCCACCATCAATGAGAAAACCGTAGTATCTCTTAGGTGGACGAGGAACCCTACTAGATCGGCGGAGAGGCTGGGGTTCGTTGGGCACTATCAAATTCTCTGGTTCCAATAAATCATCGGTTGCAGTTTGTGCTGCTCTTTGCCACTAATTTCTTTTACAAGAAATTCCTTTTCTAAAAAAGTGGCGTATTGAGAAACAAAAACTTTTTGTTCCTCAGCGTGGTAGAAAATATATCCTTGTGAATTCTTTGGATATCCACAAACTTGCAAAGAACTGATCCTGCCTCGAGTTTGTCCGGATTTTTCCTTTTGACATAGGCCGGACAACCCCATATCTTGATTCTTTTAAAATATAGTCTCTTCCCACTTCATATCTCATATGGTGTGGTAGGCACTGATTTAGATGGAACTTGATTCAATAGGTATGCAGCTGTCATAAGCGCATAGCCCCAGAAGGAAATAGATAACTCAGCATTGCTCATCATAGAGCGCACCATATCTAATAGGGTGCGATTCCTCCGTTCCGTTACACCGTTGTGCTATGGTGTATACGGAGGAGTCAGCTGAGAGAGAATCCCATTCCTTTTTAGGTATTCCAGGAATTCATTGCTCAAGTATTCACCTCCTCGATCAGATCGAAGGATTTTAATACTTTTACCCGTTTGGTTCTCGACTTCGGACTTATATTCTTTAAATTTCTCAAAAGCTTCAGACTTGTGTTTCATCGGGAATACATGTCCGAATCTTGAGAGATCGTCAGTGAATGTAATGAAGTATGAGGAACCATCCCTGGTATGTGTAGACATAGGACCACATACATCACTATGTATCAGTCCCAAGAGCTCACTTGCTCTTTCTCCGTGTCCTGTAAACGGAGTTTTAGTCATCTTGCCTTTGAGACATGACTGGCAAGTGTCATAAGATGAAAATTCGAATGGATTCAAATATCCATCCTTTTACAACTTAGCTAGTTGTGTCGCATTGATATGACCTAGTCTAAAATGCCACAAGAAGGATTCGTTCATTTCTGAACTCTTCCTCCTCTGTGTATTTGCTATGCTCAGAACTGTTGATTGATTTAGAACATAAATGCCATTGCACAACATGCCTGATCCAACCAACTTTTGGTTCAGGAAAATGTTCATAACATTATCCTGTAATACAAAATTATATCCCTCTTTACTTAATAAAGAAACTGATATAATGTTGCATATCAGGTTCGGCATGTAATAGCATTCGTTCAGAATCAACGTATTACCACTTGGTAATACAAGGTGATATTCCCCGACGGATTTAGCTGCAACAATTGCACCATTTCCAACCCTTATGTCTTTATCACCTTCTCCCAGTTCTCTACCTTTCCTTATCCCATGTAACAGATTATATATATGGGATCCTGACCCGGTATCCAATATCCAGGACGTAGAGCAAAGGGAGAAACAGTTCTTTATAACGAACACACCCGAAGAAAATGGATCAACATGTACTTTCTTCAATCGGGTGGCATGGGAATCCTGGCATTCCCCTATATCCTGTTCAGTCTTATAACTCTTATAAGAAAGAACGGAACCAACGTTCCCCAGCACAGTATAACATGCGGGTTCGGTCAATACATCCATATTATTATCATGATTAAGAAGTGACATGGTCGCTACCTGGAGAGAGAGAGAAGAAAAAACTTTAGCATATGCTCTTGCAAGATCATATTGGTTATTATTTTATCTAATCAGGATGACTCCCACTGTTTTTATCAAATCTTTTTTCAAACCCTAAAAGGAAAGACTAGCCGGGATTAATTACACCCTACAATTTGGCCAATCTTTCAGCCATGCCAGTGCCAGTACGTTGAGGGAAGTTCCCCGTGCTTTCGCACGGACCTAATTAAAAAAAATCTCGGTTTTCCAGAGGCATAACCTCGTTGACACCTTTCTAGACACCTACTTGATCGGCTAATTGTCCTGTGTAAAAGTCTCCCAGGAGTAACACTTTTTCGCAGTGGGTATCGGGATCCAACTATCTCATAGTAGGTATGCAATCTTATTGCAAATTTCAACACTTGAAATTCCCGATAACATTTTTCCCCTAACAACTTTTCACCTTAATATAGTCAACAAATCATAAGCGCTTGCCAAGTTCAACCCGTCATTTCCTGATTGAATTAAACCCACCTGCATGACCCTTAACATAGTCAACAAAGTCGTACGACTACCCTAATCCAATCGCATCTCATACTTTAGCAGATAAGCACTAATTAGCTACCTCACACTACGCCTTAACATAGTCAACAAACGTAGCACGAATACTAAGTAATACTTATCTGAAATGACGGAAGGCTACGACAGGTTTTTCTGAAAACCTTTTGCATAATGAACTTGATATCGTTACGGAATCGAGTGATTTTGAAAAGGAGTGTTTTTAAGGTTTTTCCTAGTTTCGCTAAAGAGGTCACTCCCGGTGAAGGGATCTCGACCCTTTCCTTATCGAATAAGGTGCAGGATATATCACATATATCATTATGCAAAGCAAATACTCCAAAAGCAATCAAAAGAAAAACCATGTGTTGTAGCATCTGCCAGTTATTGCTAAAGAGGTCACTCCCAGTGAAAGGATCTCGGCTCTTTCCTTATCGAATAAGGTGCAGGATATATCGCATATATCACTATGCAAAGCAAATACTGTAGCTACCCTTTTTTGAAAATTTGATTCCACAACATCTTTTAGGTTTCTTTCTTTTCATTAATCTCATAAATGAAGTCCCGTCATTTAAACTTCCTAAGCATCATAGAAGAAACAAAAATACAACGTACGCTTATGCCATCCACATTCGCCACAATGTCCCGTTATGCACCGTTAGGTTCCTTAACTAACGGCATACCGGGACGGGACTAGCACGGGTGCAAAACATAAGCAATGTCTACTATATATCTCATATATAATGTATATCCATTCGTCTCATAATCCACAAGGATCACATCACAGAGCAGCAGAAGAAACATATGAATTATTGGATATATACTAGGGGGTCCGTGTTTTATTTTGAGCCTGTATAAAGCACGGATTCCATGGTCGCGATGAATAGCGAAAACCACATCCCTAGACCCCTACGAGAGCAGCAAGCAACCCTACCAATTCTTAGAGTTAGGAGACCCGGACTCGACTCCTCGAGTTGGTCTCCCACTGAACTCTAGAACCCGGTTACTTGTGCTCCCCTCCTTGGGTCTATCCTAATGTGGAAAAGTAAATAATATACAACAATGGTGACATCATCCTCAACTCGGAAGTGCCCCAATAAAAGAATATTACATACATTGAACTTTACATGAATGAAAATAAAAACTCTCATATCACATAAAACCCCCGGCTATTCAAAACACGACGATCCAATATAACATATCACAGCAACACATAATATCACATGTCATCAACGTAAGTAAATATGCGTATCCTAATTGTCGTTGACATATAGAAACGAAATCGGCGATACATCACATATTACACTTACGGTCGCAGAAAAGAAAATATCAAACTACAACATTTGGAATCCATAATAACCTTAGACATCATAAACCAAAAATATCACATATTACGGATTTCATGCCTAACTATATGTATTCCACATATTGTATCACATTGCAGATAGCTAGACGATGTTAAACCTTTAGATGGAATCAACGAATTCCCAAAATTTCCCCAGAAAAAAAATCAACACTTGAGCAATATCAAAAATACCCAGAAGCATGCCCCAGTAGCTACGGACCAACCGTAGAAGTATCGATCCAAGCCTCACACATGGCGCCGCGGAACCGCCGCCAAACCCATGGTTTGGCCGCGGTTCTGCGGTCATGTTGTCGAGTTAGGGTGTCGTTCTTCTAGAGGGTCCATAGTTTTACATGCATGATTTTCTGAGGATTTTTAATGTGAAAAATTCTAACATTTTGAAAAATTTCCAGAAATAGAGCAATATCGGGTTTTCGGAGTTCGTTCGCACTTCTAACTTCGCCTAGACAACTCCTAATACTCTAGTAAGGCTCTGATACCACTGTAGGGTTCTTAGGCACAGCCACAAGGTTTCACAAAGTATCAAATATGCTATATTTAAAAATTTAGTGTACCAAACAACCCTAACCAAGGATCTAACTAGAGTTTTAGGAGCAAACTAGAAAGCAAACATCTTTAGTTGTAAGTGATAACGGAATACAACCTTTGTAGACCGGTCCTTCACTTCATTTGCTCCTTGTAGTAGTTCCTTCACTACGATCGTGGAACTCCCGGACTCTTGCATGGCTTCTCAAGGCGAAAGGAATGATCTTGCTTGAAGTCTTCGAGGCCGAAGATGATATATGTCGAGGAGACACTAACTCAAGCTACTACTCCACTAATGAGAGATTAGTGAAGCTAACACCCAACACTAATGTGCTAATCTAGTAGAGGATGATGAAGTAGGAGGTGGGCTCACTTTAGTTTTATTTTTCTCACAATATTTTCTCACTTTAAAAAACCTAGAGTGCTTTTGGGCTATTAAGAAGAAGATGAAGCAAAGAGGAGAGAATGAACTAATGAGGTGAGAGAATCAACCATGTGTGAGTTTCTATCATATAGCTAACTCATGTAGAGACATAACCATGGCTAAATTATAATGGTTAGGTTAATAAATATCTTAAGTAAAACAAAATTAGTGGACCAAGTCAATGCAACCAAAAGCTTCTACAAGCTTCATGCATGTGACCATTTATCCACTAATTTGGATTTACTTTAAATAATTAAACCCCATATTATAATTAGTATGGTGTAAGTCTCATACACCCATGTAGTGTGTATCAACAACCATGACACAAAAATAACACAATTAATTTATATGCATATATGTGCACATGTGAGAAAAATAAATGCTTAAGTGAGCTAAAATTAGTTAATGTAAACTAGTATATCAAATATACAATTATACACAAAATTATCAAATCAACACTTGATTTAATAATCCGGTTATATCACATATAACCGACTAATATTATATGTACCATCTTATCGAATCAACACTTGATTCGATAACCCGGCTATATCACATATAACCGACCGATACAAATATCGTGATAATAGAATACGGTATCACATACTCGTATCATTCTCGGTCCCGCACATATGACATATGTGCTCCTACTTCGTTTTGCCTGAGCCAGTAAAACCTCTATGTAAGACTTTAAAGACTCGTCAATACGCCGGCAGTAGGTGATGATCACATCAAACACCCACAAGCCGTCAGCGGTACTAGCTGGACGTAACGGCTACCCGGGTATTGAGCGATCAGAAGATCAACAAGCAAGCCCGCTCTAGCTCCTGTAAAGCCTGTCAGTAACACTACCGTACCGTCCGGTCTCTTCGTCTAAGATGTCGCATATCAAGTCAAGGGGCGCTAAACGTCAGACCCCAATAACTCGATAAGTCATGCCGATACTAGGCTCATAACGGGTCGAGAAACTACTGGTAACACTTACCAGTAAATCTCTAAATCAACCCTGGCCAGGGACTTCCCTGTTATGGCCAGTCGAGCACAGCACGACATCTAGCCCTAATACCGGGAGAGACGAAATCCCCTCCTATCGCTCATTGCCTTTATGTGACTCGGGATTGTACCCAAAAACCACCGTTTTGCACGTTCTTTTGAACGTGGTAAGGTGGAAATCAAAGCACAGCGGGAATCATACAATACTCTATGATGATCTCGGGTCTACAAACTAGCCTGTAATAGTGTCACCAGAGAACTGCTATCTGACATCAGGTATAATACCATCTAGGAGTTCTCGGCGAGTCTGTCCAGAGTACCCAGCCTCCACAGAGCACCCGTATACCGTCTCTGATGTCAAACACCAATGGATATGGGATAATCCATCGACCATCACATGGGTTGAGGAGCGTATACGCTAGTCTACTCTGGTATATCGATGCCCCATCTCGATACACCCACGACTAGGAACATTAAAGTATGAACTTATGGACTACCATGTCCTCACTAGTATGATCTGCATCATAATCCTGGTAGTCAAGTACAAATCCTAAGGGCTTTACCAACATGTAACCATAAGGCAGTATCAATAGACAAGTATACAAGTTAAGATAAAGAGAAACCAGATAGCATACTATCATGTTGAGCGAGAAAGTCCTCTCTATATATGTCCAAGCATCCACTATAATATACATCATATGTACAATAATGGCCTCTAAGTCATACATACAACTAACAATCTCCCACCTGCACTAGGGCCAGCCGCTGTATTATGACATAGCCAACATCCCGAAGAGTCTCTCGAACTGTATCTGGGGAATGGCCTTCGTGAGTGGATCCGCACTGTTGTTCTTCGTGTCAACTCTCCTGACCTCGATCTCCCGGCGATCTACTATCTCCCGGATCATGTGATACCGCCTCAGAATATGCCTGGATCACTGATAGGACCTGGGTTCCTTGGCCAAAGCCACCGCTCCATTTTTATCATAATACAAAAGTATTGGATACTTAATAGATAGAACCACTCCAAGTTCAGTTATGAACTTCTTCATCCAGACAGCCTCTTTGGCAGCATCGTTGGCAGCGATGTATTCAACCTCCATAATCGAGTCTGCCATGGTTTCCTGCTTGGAACTCGTCCACCATACCGCCCCTTCATTGAGGGTAAAGACAAATCCCGAGAGCGACTTAGAGTCGTACTTATCACTCTGGAATCTCGAATCGGTAAAGGACTCCACTTGGAGTTCTCCGTTACCATACACCAAGAGCATCTCTTTAGTCCTTCTCAAGTACTTGAGAATGCTCTTCACAGCTGTCCAGTGACTCTCTCCAGGATCTTCTTGATACCTACTCACTACACTTAGTGAGTGTGCTACATTGGGTCTGGTATATAGCATCACATACATGATAGAGCCTACTGCCGAAACATAGGGTATCCCTTGCATGAGAGCTCTTTCCAAATCAGTCTTGGGAGACATCTTTTTGGAGAGAGTGTGCCCTGAGATTATGGGTAAAACCTACACTTGGATTCTTCCATACTAAACCGCATTAGTATGGTATCAATATACCTAGATTGGGACAATCCCAATATCCGTTTAGATCTATCTCTATAGATCATAATCCCCAAGATGTAGGAGGCATCCCATAGATCTTTCATTGAGAATCTATGTGATAAGAAGAGCTTGACCAATTGCAGTATAGGAATGTCATTTCCTATAAAGAGTATGTCATCCACGTACAATACGAGGAAGACAACCTTACTCTCTGCCACCTTCTTGTATATACAAGGTTCATCTACGTTTTTGACGAAATCAAACTCTTTGATAACGACATCAAAACAGATTTTCCAACTACGCGATGCTTGCTTTAACCCGTAGATGGATTTAAGCAGCTTGCACACCTTTCCGCTGCTCCCACTGTCTACGAAGCCCTCTGGCTGTGTCATGTACACGCACTCTTCCAAATCACCATTCAGAAAGGCGGTCTTAACATCCATTTGCCAAATTTCATAGTCATGGTATGCAGCAATGGAAAGCATGATCCGGATAGATTTAAGCATAGCCACTGGAGAAAAGGTTTCATCATAATACACACCTGGTCTTTGACGAAAACCCTTTGCAACAAGTCTAGCTTTGAAAGTATCACTTTCCCATCTACACCAAGTTTTTTCTTGAAGATCCACTTGCTCCCAATGGGTTTTACCCCTTCAGGAGCATCTTCCAAAGTCTATACTTTGTTGGTGTACATGGATTCCATCTCGGATCGCATTGCATCCAGCCACTTCACAGAGTCTCCACTCGTGATGGCCTGCTCGAGCTAGTTGGGTCATCATCCTCCATGATGCAATCCTCGCTTCCACCATCTATGAGAAAACCATAGTATCTCTCAGGTGGACGGGGAACCCTACTAGATCGGCGGAGGGGCTGAGGTTCGTTGGGCATTATCGATCCTCTGGTTCCACTAAATCATCAGTTGCAGTTTGTGCTGCTGGAACTTCTTCCAGCTCTACCTTTTTGCCACTAATTTCTTTTACAAGAAATTCCTTTTCTAAAAAGGTGGCGTATTGAGAAACAAACACTTTTTATTCCTCAGCGTGGTAGAAAATATATCCTTGTGAATTCTTTGGATATCCCACAAACTTGCAAATAACTGATCGTTCCTCGAGTTTTTCCGGATTTTGCCTTTTGACATAGGCCGGACAACCCCATATCTTGACTCTTTTAAAATATGGTCTCTTCCCACTCCATATCTCATATGGTGTGGCAGGCACTGATTTGGATGGAACTTGATTCAATAGGTATGCAGCTGTCATAAGAGCATAGCCCCAGAAGGAAATAGGTAACTCAGCATTGCTCATCATAGAGCGCACCATATCTAATAGGGTGCGGTTCCTCCATTCCGATACACCGTTGTGTTGTGGTGTATACGAAGGAGTCAGCTGAGAGAGAATCCCATTCACTTTTAGGTATTCCGGGAATTCATTGCTCAAGTATTCACCTCCTCGATCAGATTGAAGGATTTTAATACTTTTACTCGTTTGGTTCTCGACTTCGAACTTTTATTCTCTAAATTTCTCAAAAGCTTCAGACTTGTGTTTCATTAGGAACACATGTCCGAATCTAGAGAGATCATTAGTGAATGTAATGAAGTACGAGGAACCATCCCTGGCATGTGGATGATACCCCATTCAATAGGTATGCAGTTTCTGAAGTGCATAACACCAAAAAGGAAACAGGTAACTCAACAATACTCATCATAGAGCGCACCATATCTCATAGGGTGCGATACCTCTGCCCCGATACACTGTTGTGTTGTGGTGTTCTCGAAGGAGTAAGCTGAGAAAGAATCACATTCTCATTTTAGAAACTCCAGGAACTCCATGCGCAAGTATTCTCTTCCTCGATCACATCGTAGGACATAATACTTCTACCCCATCTGGTTCTTAATCTCCAAGCTTATATTCCTTGAATTTCTCAAAAGTTTCAGACTCGTGTTTCAACAGGAATATATGTCCGAATCTTGAGAGATCGTCTATGAATGTAATGAACTACAAAGAACCAACCGTGGAATTTGTAGACATAGGACTATATACATCATCATGTATCTGTCCCAAGGGTTCACTAACTCTTTCTCTGTTTCCAGTAAACGGAGTGTTGGTCATTTTACCTTTGAGACAAGACTGGAAAGTATCATAAGATGAAAATTCGAACAGATTCTCATATTCATCCTTATGTAACTTAGCTGTTCTCGTCGCATTGATATGACCTGGTCTACAATGCCACAAGAAGGATTCGTTCATTTCTGAACCACTCCTCTTGTTTGTGTTCTAGATACTTTGAACTGTGTTTTGATTTAGAACGTGTATACTATTATATAACGTGCCTGATCTAATCAACTCTTGATTCAGGAAAATGTTCACAACATTATCCTCCAATACAGAATTATATCCTTCTTTAACTCGGTAAAGAACATGATGTAATGTTGTATATCAGGTTCGGTATCTAATAACATTTGTTCAGAATGAATGTATCTAATATAGGGTGATATCTGTCAACTAGTTTGGCTGCAACACTTGCACTATTCTTTAACACTTAGAGACATATCACCCAATCTCAGTTCTCTACCTTTCTGTAGCTCATGTAACAAATTACATATATGGGATCCTAATCCGGTATCTCATATCTCGTAAGTAGAGGATACTGAGAGACAGTTCTTGGTAATCGAACACACCTGAAGAATATGCATCAACATGCCCATTCTTCGAATGGGTGGCATAGGAATCCGGATATTCCCCTATTTCCTGCTCGGACTTATAACAACTATAAGATTGAGCGGAACCAACGTTCCCTAGCTCAGTATAACAAGCAGGTTCGGTCAATGCATCCATATTATTATCTTGATTAAAGTGTGACATGGTCTCTACCAGGAGAGAGAGAGAAGAAAAACATTCTGCGTGCGCTCTTGCAAGATCAGATTGGTTATTATTTTATCTAATCAGGATGACTCCCACTGTTTTTATCAAATCTTTCTTCAAACCCTAAAAGGTAAGACTAGCCGTAATTAATTACACCCTACAAGTTCGCTAATCATTCGGCCAAGCCAGTGTCGGTACTTTGAGGGATGTTCCCCGTTCTTTCGCACGGACATAATTAAAATAAACCTTATTTTTCCAGGGTCGTAACCCCGTTAACACCTTTCTAGACACCTACTTGATCGGCTGATTGTAATGTGTAAAACTCTCCCAGGAGTAACTCTTACTCCCAGTGGGTATCGGGATCCAACTATTTCATAGAAGGTATGCAATCTCATTGCAAATTTCAACACTTGAAATTCCCGATAATACTCTGCCCCTAGCGTCCTATGACCTTGACGAAAGCCAACAAACCATAGTCCACTAGTCAAGTTCAACCCGTACATTTCATGATTGAATTAAACCCACCCGTACGACCCTTGACGAAAGACAACAAAGTTGTATGACTACCCTAATCCAATCGCATCATATACTTAAGCAGATAAGCACTAATCAGCTACCGCATACTGCACCTTGACAAATGCTAACAAACGCAGCACGAATACTAAATACTACTTATCTGAAATGTCGGAGGGCAACGGCAGGTTTTTAAGAAAACCTTTTGCGTAATGAACTTGACATCTTTGTAGAATCGTGTGAATTTTAAAAGGAGTGTTTTTTTAAGGTTTTTACTAGTTTTGCTAAAGAGGTCACTCCCGGTGATGGGATCTCGGTCTTTCCTTATCGAATAAGGTGCAGGATATTTCATAAATACCACTATGCAAAGCAAAAACTATAGAAGCAATCAAAAGACAAACCGAGTGGGTTGTAGCATCTGCCAGTTTCGCTAAAGAGGTGACTCCCGGTGAAGAGATCTCGGCTCTTTCCTTATCGAATAAGGTGCTTGATATTCTATAAGGAATACCGCTATGCAAAGCAAGAACCGGAGCTACCAGTTTTTGAACAATTTCTACAACATTTTTAGGTTTCTTTTATTTCATTAATCTCATTAATGAAGTCCCATCAATTTTATGCTTCCTAAGCATCACAGAAGAAACAAAAGCAGCAATAGTTATTATATATCGTATATATAATATAGGCATTCATCTCAGAACATATCAAGTGATCACATCACAAAATATCAACAGCAGAAGAACATATATGAAATATTGGATATACTAGGAATTCCGTATTTTAAATTAAGCCTGTATAAAATATGGATTCCACAGTCGCGATTAATAGCTAAACCCACATCCCTAGACCCCTACGAGAGCGGCAAGCAACCCTCCCAATTCTAGAGTTAGGAGACCCGTTCTCGACTCCTCGAGATGGTCTCCCACTAGACCCTAGAACCCGGTTACTTGTGCTCCTGTCCTTGCGTCTATCCTAATGCGGAAAAGTAAATAATATATATCAATGGTGACATCATCCTCAACACAGAAGTGCCCCAATAAAAGAATATTACATACAAGCTTTTACATGAATGAAAATGGAAAACTCCGATCTCACATACAAACCCCCGGCTATTCAAAACACGACGATCAAATATAACATATCATAGCAACACATAACATCACATGTCATCAACATAAGTAAATATGCGTATCCCAATTTTCGTTGACATATAGCACCGAAACCGGCGATAAACCTCATATTACACTTACCGTCGCAGAAAAAAAAGTGAAAAACTACAACAATTGGAATCCGCAACCACCTTATACATCATAAACCCAATGTATCACATACTTTGGATTTCTTGCCCAACCAAATGAATTCCTTAGACATCACATGCCTAACAATTATACACCCCGCATTTTAGTCTCGATATTGAAAAATCTTTCCAATACCCAGTCGGGTAATTCAACAAGATTCCCGATAAACTGATCGAATGCACGTCGGAAACTTTAGGAGACAGCCGCACTCCCGATGCCGTCGACGAAGTGCACTAAAGCGGAACACCGCGGCCGCGAGCACCCGAACAGATGCTTTTGGCGACGGGGTTCTCCTACAATCACTTGGTCAGGGCTATGGGGCATGGCTATCTAGTAAGGTTACCCGGTGAGTATCCGCGTACACTGCGTAATTGCGACGGACTTTTGATCCACATCAAAATTCCGTGGCAAACGATCAATTGAGACTAAACTGCTAGATTTATAAAATTCAAGCTAGTTATCACATAACTACATTTATGGATTCCAAATATTGTATCACAATAACAGATAGCTAGACAAAGTTAAACTTTTTGATCGAATAATCAAACACCCAAAATTTCCTGAATAGCTCAACACCTGAGCGGAGTTCAAAAAGTACCTAGAAACTGCCACAGCTCCTATGAACCATCCGTGGAAGGGCCGATCCATGCCTCACTCATGTCGCCACGGAACTGCGGCACACCCTAGGGTATGACCGCGGTTCCGCAATCCAAAAGATCAAGTTTCGGTATCATTCTTCTAGAGGGTCCACAGAATCGCTTGCATGATTTTCTAAAAATTTTAAACTCGGAAAAACCCAACTCTTGGAAAATTTCAGCGAGGGAAAAATTGGGTTATTGATATCCGTTTGAACGTTTTAACGTCGTCTTAATAACCCGAATACATGTTAGAATTACGAATACGAAACACTCCAAATTGTCTTTGCAGAAAGTTAACATCACATGCAAATTTAGCAAAAACTAGCAACACCTGAAACACAAAAACCTAGAGACTGGAACATACAGTAAATTTGAAGCCAAAATTCCTAAACTTGGCCGAGGTGGCCGGTTTTAGTAACATTGTGGCCGGCCAAAGTATACCCAAATTGCTTCAATTTTCTTCTGTGTTCATGATATATCTCATATAACATTCTGCAGTTGTTTAAAAAAAATTTTGAAGACCTTTTAAATTCGACAGAAACTGGGTTGCAATGTTTAAAGTTTTGGAGTAGTTTCGGTTTCGTAATCTAACAAACATCGTCTTATTTTCTAGTATGGCTCTGATACCACTGTAGGGTTTTCTATCTCGGCAGCAAGGTTTCGGGAGGCATCGTCTATGCCAATTTCGAAAATTGCCATTCTAGCTAACCCTAACCCTAGAATCGTTACTAGAAAATCCGACGAATGAACATGTAAACTACTTTACATACAAAGTGAATACGGAATACAACCTTTGTAAACCGGTCCTTCACTTCAAATACTCTGTGTAGTAGTCCCTTCGCTGCGGTCCATAAACTCCCGGACTCTTGAGAGGCTCCACAAGATGTACGGAACAAGCTTGCTTGAAGTCTTCGAGGCCGAAGATGATCTACGTCGAGGAGACACTAACCCAAGCTACCTCTTCACTAATATGGAATTAGTGAAGCAAACACCCTATACTAAATGGCTAGTAGTAGAGGATGATGAAGTAGGAATTTTACACACTTTAGAAATAATTTTCTCATTCATTTTTCTTCATTTCCCAAAAGCTAGTGAGCTTTGAGGAAGGAGATGAAGAAATCTGTCATGATCAAAATCAAGTGGAGAATGACAACCATGGGTGAGTTAACATCATATGCTAGCCCTTGTAGAGAGTTAACCATGGCTAGCTATAATGGTTGGGTTTATAAATATCCTAAGTAAAACAAAACTTTTGGACTTTGTTAAAGAACAAGAAAGCTTCTCCAAGCTTCTTGCCATGACAAAATCCAACAATTTTGAATTACATAATTAATTAAAAACCCATGACACAAAAGCTTGTACACTAATATATATATAACATATATACTATGTGCAGAAATCAAGTGAGAAAAGAAATCTTAAGTGAATGAGTATTAGTTAATGTAACTTAATATATCAAATATGTAATTATACATTAAATTATTAAATCAACACTTGATTTAATAATCCGGCTATATCATATATAACCGACTAATATCATGTGTATCATCTTATTTAATCAACACATGATTCGATAACCCAGCTATATCACATATAACCGATCGATAACACAAATCGCGAGAATAGAATAAGGTATCTCATATCGTATTAATATCGGTCCCGCACATATCACATATATGCTCCTACTCTATTTCTCTTGAGCCAGGAAACCTCTGTATAGGACTCTAAAGTCTCGTCAATACGTCGGCAGTAGGTGATGATCATATCAAACACCCACAAGCCGCAAGCGGTCCGCTAAACGTAACAGCCACCCGGGTATTGAGCGATCAAAAGATCAATAAGCAAGACTGCTCATACTCCTGTGAATCCAATCAGTAACACTACCGTACAGTACGGTCTCTTCGTCTGATATGTCGCTTATCAAAAGCCTGGGGGTGGTATAACGTCAGACCCCAATGGCCTGATAAGTCATGCCGATGATGCAAGATCCATAACGGTTCGAGAAACTACTGATAACACTTACCAGTAAATCTCAGCAACCCTGGCCAAGGATTTCATGTTATGGCCAATTATGCATAGCGCAACATCAACTCCCAATACCGAGAGAGACAACCCCTCCTATCACTCATTGCCTCCATGTGACTCGTGAATGTACCCAAAACCACCTTTTTGCACGATCTCTTGATCGTGGTATGGTGAAAATCAAAGCACAGTGGGAATCACACAAGACTCTATGACAATCTCGGCTCTACATACTAACCTGTACCAGTGTCACCAGAGAACTGCTATCTGACGATAGGTATAATACCATCTAGGAGTTCTCGGCGAGTCCGTCCAGTGTACCCAGTCTCCACTGAGCACCCTGTAGGGTACTTTTCGTCACCCAATTGAGATGGGAATACGCGCGCACTTGTCAGGCGCATTACAGATTCCCCCTGCCTAGGGTAGGACGGGGTTTAATGATTGTGGGGATCCGAATCTCCGGCAGATGCGGACTAAGCTGCCGTTAATTACCCATCGCCTTTGGAGCGAGGGAACCTCCGATTGACGGGTTAAACTGGTCATGCGAACTCAATGTGCAGTGTGCGTGTGTTGTGTTTTGAAAGGGGGTTTTGGATATATCGGGAGCCACGCAGAGTTTTTACTGGGGTTCCGCTACCCGGATAGCGGGCTGGGGGTCAAGGGGGCTAGCAGCCCCCTTACGGGGTGCGGCAAACTACCTGCCAAGTACCCAAAGTGAAGCAACCTCCATCAACAACGTGAGTAGGACACTCGGCACTTCGAGGTACCCGGTAGTTTGTGCACCCCACCTTGGGTCTATCCTATGAGCAAAAACAGTAAAAGAAATTATACAATGACGGCTACAACCCCATCCCGGTTGTGCGGCCATATAAATAATATTACATCAATTTACATATTACATGAATTGAATGATAAAGAAAACTCTCGTCTCACAACCCCTCGGCTATTCATCCGCGACAATCCAACGAATTCATATACACAAACCATCAACATTACAGATCACAGATATGTATAACCCCCACTAATCGACGTATAGCGATTAGCAGACGTTCAATACATATATCACATCACAGATATAACCCATTAGCCAAAGTCTAGAGAAGTTCGATCAAAATACGGATTTGTAACCACCCCAAAAAAAATTTGTTCTCTGGAAAATCTGGGCAGAAACAAACCATCCTAAAAATCCCAAAACAACAATATAGGAACACTGCAGGAGAAACGACCCACGGCCGAGTCAACTCGGCCGCGGATCCGCGGCAAGAGTATGCTCTAGCCGTGGTTCCGCGGTGAGTTGGTCGACTCGCTGGATCATTTTTCTTGGGTGTTCTTTAAAAAACCTGAGCCGATTTTTAGTGTATGATTTATTATTTTTAAGGCAGGTTTAAAAATTGGCAGAAAGTTAGGTTTTTGAAACTTGTTTTGCGATTTTTCTCCGATCGAAATTCTAGAGACTTTGCTAACTTGCTAGTTTGTGTTTAGCTAGGCTCTGATACCACTGAAAGTCCACGTTGCCCACCCCGGTGCTTGCGGGGAGGCGGAAACGGTATAAAAATTCGATTTTTAGAACTCAAGGCAACATGGACTAAAAAGAGAATCTTTGCTAAACAAAAACTAACAACCATGCTAAGAGATTTAGCTACTAAGTTAAAGGGTTATACCTAAGTCTTGAACTCCTTCTCTTCTTGCTCCTTGGAGTGGGATGAACGAATCGTCCTCGTCGCCTTCTCTTGCCGAAGAAAGATCCACCCGAGGGCCTCTACCTTTGGCTCCTACCTCAACCTAGAGGTAACTAAAGTGCTTGGTGTGCTAAACCTAGAACCTTAGGTTGAGTAGAGAGTAATTTTGGTGTTTTATCTCAAAAGCCAAATGGTTCTCAACTCATGAGAGGGGAGAGCTTTGAGAGAGAGGAAGAGGATGAGAGAGAATGAGCATGAGTGAATGAGGATAATATTAACCATTCTCACATATATGTGAATTATGATAATTAAATAATTAATCAAAGATAATAGTGATGGTTAACTTGAAATGACCATTATCATTTCACATTAATGAATTTTGCAAGAATCAAAGAGCATCTTTCATGTGAAATGATGATGGTCAATATATCAACATAGGTCAACAAGTCAACCACAGTCAAATGGTCAACAACCTTAACCATAACACAATTATAATTAATTAATATTAATAATCATATTTCACATATACATTAGGGTTAAGAAAAAGACAACGGTCATCAACCCTAATGAAAGTCCTCTGCCTCTGCCTCAGTCAACTGTGCATACACACCCGTATCCGTGTTCCGAGGAACACGAATACAATGAGATAAAACCAATCCCAAAACATATACTAGGATCTGGCTTAAACCAAAGCCCGCTAGTATCAACTGTTCGTACACCAAACGTGTACAAGTGCGCGGATGTGAACGAACCCCGTCGTAAAACCATGCGACTTCTACTCTGTTTTTCCTAAAGGCGAATAACCCTCTGTGTGGGACTCTAAAGACTCGACACTACGCTGGCAGTGGGTTTAACCACAGACCGCAAGCGGCACTAGCTGTACGTAACGGTCCCTAGGTAGATACCGATAAGAAGACGGACGAGGTAAACCCATCTGAACTCCTACTGCGCCTGAATGTGACAGTCTCCGTACAGTCCGGTCTGTTCGTCTGAGAATATCTCATGGCGGGCCTACGTGGGCGGTAAACGTCAGTCCCCTAATAGCGGTACAAGCCGTGTCGGAGTGTAGCCCAGAACACCCTGAGATAACACTGGAAACCTACCAGTATATCTCGCTTGCCCTGGCCAGGGACTTTGTGTAATGGCTCTCGTAGACACAGCGCGATATCAACCCCCAATACCGGGAGAGACGAATCATGTCTAACTGTCACTGCCTCCAAGTGCTTCGGGACTGCACCCAACTGCTACCTGTTTGCACGACTCCTTTGAGCCGTGGTAGGGTAGCAATCTAAGAACAGTGGGAACACACTCGAGGCGAAGTGACAGTGTCAAGTCAACGGACTAAGCTGTACACATGTCACCTGGGAACTGATAACTGACGATAGGTATAATACCAACCAACAGTTCTCGATGAGTCCTGTCCAGTGTACTCGTAACCTAACGAGCACCCGCATACTATCTCAAGTACGACGTACTGACGGCTGTGGGACAGACCGTCTCCCAAGCTGGGATGAGAAGCGCATACGCTAGTCTACTCTGGAGTATCGATGCCCTGTCTCGATAGTCCTACGACTAGGGACCTGCATAAGGATGTGCTTGTGGATTACCCAGCCCCCACGAGTGTGACTGCCATCACAACGCTGGTAATCAAGCAAAGATCCTAAGGGATCCACTAATGTGTAAAGGCGATATGCTATAAGAAACACATGCACACATTAAAGTAGAAACAAACCAAGTAGCATACTACCATTTTGAGCAAGATTGTCTATACAAGGTGAATATCCAAAGCTTCCATTAAGTAATATACAAACTAGTATGATACAGTAATAGCCTCTAGGGCATATACACTAACAATCTCCCACTTACACTAAGGCCATGTACTGGCGTATCGAAGACCTATCATCTCGATCAGCCGCTCGAACTGAGTCTGGGGTAAGGCCTTCGTGAATGGATCAGCAGTGTTATCTTCCGTAGCAACTCTCCGAACCTCGATCTCCTGGCGACCCATGATCTCCCTGATCAGGTGATACCGCCTCAAGATGTGTCTGGACTTCTGATGGGACCCGGGTTCCTTCGCTAAAGCTATAGCCCCGTTGTTGTCGCAATACAGAGGTATTGGATCAACAATGGACGGAACTACCTGAAGTTCTGTCAAGAACTTCCTTATCCAGACGACTTCTTTTGCGGCATCTGCAGCAGCGATATATTCCGCTTCCATCGTCGAGTCAGCAACGGTTTCCTGTTTGGAACTCTTCCAACACACCGCCCCTCCATTGAGGGTAAAGACATAACCCAACTTGGACTTGGAATCATCCTTGTCACTCTGGAAGCTGGAGTCAGCAAAGGCCTCGATCTGGAGGTCTTTTCCGCCATACACCAAGAACATCTCCTTAGTCCTTCTAAGGTACTTGAGAATGTTCTTTACCGCTATCCAGTGTTTCTCCCCAGGGTTTGACTGATACCGGCTTACCAAACTCAGTGCATAAGCTACATCCGGTCTGGTACACAACATCGCATACATTATAGAGCCTACCACAGAAGCGTTGGGTATAATAGACATGCGATCCCTTTCCAAATCAGTCTTGGGAGACATCTCTTTGGAGAGGGTGATCCCGTGACAAGCCGGTAGATTACCGCGCTTGGAATCTTCCATACTGAATCTTTTCAGTATGGTGTCGATGTACACAGACTGTGAAAGTCCTAATATCCTCTTGGATCTGTCACGATAGATCCGGATCCCCAGAATGTAAGAGGCATCACCCATGTCTTTCAAGGAGAACCTGTGTGACAAGAACCCTTTGACAGATTATAGCATAGGAATGTCATTTCCTATTAAGAGAATGTCATCCACGTATAAAACGAGGATTACGACAGTTCTTGCTACAAATCTACTATAGATGCATGGTTCATCTAGATTTTTGATAAAACCAAATTCTTTGACCGTCTCATCAAAACAGATGTTCCAACTCCGCGATGGCTGCTTTAGTCCATAGATGGACTTAAGCAACTTGTACACCTTTCCGCTGCTCCCACTCTGAATGAAACCCTCTGGCTGGTCCATATAGACACACTCCTCTAAATTTCCATTTAGAAAAATGGTCTTTACGTCCATCTGCCAAATCTCATAATCGTGGAAGGCAACAATGGCAAGAAGGATCCTAATGGATTTCAGCATAGCCACTGGAGAAAAGGTTTCGTCATAGTCCAAACCAGGTCTTTGACGAAAACCCTTTGCAACAAGTCTAGTCTTATAGGTCTCAACCTGTCCATCTACACCAATCATCCTTTTGAAGATCCACTTTCATCCTACGGGTTTTACCCCATCTGGAGCAACGTCCAATGTCCATACTTTGTTGGTGTACATGCACTCCATTTTGGTCCGCATTACATCCAGCCATTTTACCGAGTCAACAATCTTAATGGCCTGCTGGAAGCTAGTCAGCTCATCACTATCAATGGTGCAATCCTCTCTATCCCCGTCTATGAGAAAACCGCAGTATCTCTCGGGCGGATGAGACTGCCTACTACTCCTGCGGAGCGGCGCAGGAATGTCCTGATCTTTCGAACCCTCTGGTTCCACTAAGCTTTCAGTAATAGCTCGTGGTTCTGGAATTTCTTCCAGTTCTGTTGCGCTCCCACTTATCTGATTTTCCAAAAACTCAGTTTCCAAGAAGTGGGCATGACGAGAAACAAAAACCTTTTGTTCCTCTTCGCAATAGAAGAAATATCCCTTGGAGTTCTTTGGATATCCCACAAACTTGCACTGTACTGAGCGTGCCTCGAGTTTGTCTGCATGCTGCTTTTTGACAAAAGCTGGACATCCCCATGTCTTAATGTGCTTAAGATAGGGTTTCTTCCCACACCACATCTGATATGGTGTGGTAGGCACAGTCTTAGTTGGAATTCGGTTCAAAAGGTATGCAGCTGATTCTAGTGCATATCCCTAGAATGATCGCGGTAACTCAGCATTACTCATCATGGAACGTACCATATCCAATAGGGTCCGGTTCCGTCTCTTCGATACTCCGTTATGTTGCGGAGTGTATGGAGGAGTAAGATGAGAGAGAATTCCATTCTCTTTTAACTAATCCAGGAACTCGGCACTCAAGTATTCACCACCTCGATCAGATCTCAGTGTCTTGATACTTTTGCCTGTTTGTTTTTCTACTTCATTCTTATATTCTTGGAATTTTCTGTTAGTGTATATGCCCTAGAGGCCATTACTGTATCATACTAGTATGTATATTACTTGATGGAATTTTGGGATATTCACAGTTGTATAGACAATCTTGCTCGAAATGGTAGTATGCTACTTGGTTTGTCTCTACTTTAAGGTGTACATGTGTTTCTTTATTGTATCATCTATACGCATTAGTGGAGCCCTTAGGATCTTTGCTTGATTACCAGCGTTGTGATGGCAGTCACACTCGTGGGAGCTGGGTAATCTACAAGCACATCCTTATACACACGTCCCTAGTCGTGGGATTATCGAGACAGGGCATCGATAATCCAGAGTAGACTAGCGTATGCGCTTCTCATCCCAGAGCGGGAGGCGGTCTGTCCCACAGTCGTCAGTACGTCGTGATTGAGATAGTATGCGGGTGCTCGTTAGGTTACGAGTACACTGGACAGGACTCATCGGGAACTGTGGGTTGGTATTATACCTATCGCCAGTTATCAGTTCCCAGGTGACATGAGTACAGCTTAGTCCGCTGACTTGACACTGTCACTTCGCCTCAAGTGTGTTCCCACTGTACTTTGATTACTACCCTACCACGGCTCAAAGGAGTCGTGCAAACAGGTAGTAGTTTGGTGCAGTCCCGAAGCACTTGGAGGCAGTGACGGTTAGATAGGATTCGTCTCTCCCGGTATTGGGGGTTGGCATCGCGCTATGTCTAGGAGAGCCATTACACAAGTAGTCCCTGGCTAGGGCAAGCGAGTATACTGGTAGGTTTCCAGTGTTATCTCAGGGTGTTCTGGGCTTCACTCCGACACGACTTGTACCGCTATTAGGGGACTGACGTTTACCGTCCCCTATGCCCGCCATGCGATGTTATCAGATGAACAGACCGGACTGTACGGAGATTGTCACATGCAGACTCGGTAGGAGTTCAGATGGATTTCACCTCGTCCGTCTTCTTATCGGCATCTACCTGGGGACCGTTACGTACAGCTAGTGCCGCTTGCGGTCTGTGGTTAAACCCACTGCCAGCGTAGTGTCGAGTCTTTAGAGTCCCACACAGAGGGTTATTCGCCTTTGGGCAAAACAGAGTAGAGGTCGCATGGTTTTGCGACAGGGTTCGTTCATATCCGCGCACTTGTGCACGTTTGGTGTCCGGACAGTCATTACTAGCGGGCTCTGGTTTAAGCCGGATCCTAGTATATGTTTTGGGGTTAGTTTTATCTCATTGTATTCATGTTTCTCGGAACACGAATGCGGGTGTGTATGCACAGTTGTTTGAGGCGGAGGAAGAGGATTTTCATTAGGGTTTTGGAACGAGTGCGTATGCACAGTAGACAGTCGTCTTTTTCCAAACCCTAATGAATATGTGATATATCAATTAATAATATTAATTAAATGAAATTGTGTCATGGTTGGGTTTGTTGACTTGTTGACCAAGGTTGACTTGTTGACCTTGGTCTAAACTTTGACCATCATCATTACACATCAAAGATGCTCTTTGATCTTTGCAAAAAACATTTAATGTGATATGATAACGGTCTCATCAAACCATCCATCACCTTTTTCATTTTTTGATTAATATTATTATTAGATAATTCACTTATTATGTTATGGTTGTAGAAAAACAATTTCATTCTATCATAACCATTCTCTCTCCTCTTTTCTTCTTCTTCCTCCTTTAGTTCAAGGAGATCCATTCTCATGTGTTGAGAAACCTCTCCTTGAGATAAAATACTCTAAACCACTCTCTACTCACTCTAAGGTTGAAGGTCTAGCAAGCCAAAGACCTTAGTTCTCTCAAAGTTCGAGAAAGGAGCCCAAGGTTGCAACCCTCAGGTGGATCCATCTTTTGACGAAAGAAGGCGACGAGGAAAGCACCATCCAACCACTACTAAGAGTTCAAGAAGAAGGAGTTCAAGTGAGGTATAAACCCTAACCGAGTAGACAACTCTCTAGTTAGGTTGCTAGTGTGTAGTTTAGCCAAGATCCGTTTTTGTAGTCCATGTTACCCAAACCCCAAAAATCGTTTTTCACCATTTCTGCAAGCCCGAAAGAACCGGGAGAGGTAACGTGGAGTTGCAGTGGTATCAGAGCCTAACTAAGGACACCCTAGCATGTTAGCAAAGTATTTAGAATATCGACCGAACGAAAAACCGCAAAACTCCCCGGAAAACCCTAGTTGCTGCCGAATTTTTTTTCTGCTCTAAAAATAAAAAATCATGTCTTAAAAATCGGCTCAGGCTTTTCTATAAACAGGCAAGAAAAACGATCGCACGAGCCGAAAACCACGCCGCGGATCCGCGGCCGAGTTGACTCGGCCGTGGATCGTTTCTCCTGCAGTTTGTTTCTGGTGGTATTTTGGGATTTTTGGGATGTTTCTTTTCTGCCCAGATTTTTCAGAGAACAAGTTTGTTTTTGGGGTGATTAGAAATCCATATTTTGGTCGATTTTCTGTAGACTTTGACTAATGGTTATATCTGTAATGTTTTATATGTATTGAACGTCTACTAATCGCTATACGTCGATTAGTGGGGGTTATACCTATCTGTGATCTGTGATGTTGATGGTATGTTTATATGAATTCGTTGGATTGTCGCGGATGAATAGCCGGGGGGTTGTGAGATGAGAGTTTTCTTTTATCTTTCAATTCATGTAATATGTAACTTGATGTAATATTATTTTTGGCCGCACAACCGGGTCGGGGTTGTAGCCATCATTGTATAATTTCTTTTTACTGTTTTTGCTCCTAGGATAGACCCATGGTGGGGTGCACAAACTACCGGGTATCTCGAAGTGCCGAGTGGCCTACTCACGTCGTTGAGCAGGGTTGCTCTACTTCGGATATTTGGCGGGTAGTTTTCCGCACCCGTAGGGGTCTAGGATGGGGTATTGGCTACTCATCGCAACCGTGTAATCCGCTTTTCGTTACAGGCTCGTACAAATTGCGGATTCCTAGTATATCCAATGTATTCATCTGTGATCTGAAATGGCTATCATTGCAATATATCTATGTATGATATTATTTCGGCGTTGCTTATGTTTTGCAGCCGCGCTAGCCCAGCCCCCGCTCTGTCGTTAGTTAAGTAACCTAACGGGTGATGACGGGGCCCCGTGGCGAATGCGAATGGCATAAGCGTACGTCATATTTTGGTTGTTTTCTGCAATGGTAGGATTAATTGATGGGACGCATTAAAAGAACTAATGCAAGAAAAATAAACCAAAGTAAAAGTCGTTGGAACACTTTCAAAAACCACTCGGTTTCTTTTCAAAATAACTTTTAAACGCGGAGCTTAAACCACTCCTTTTAAAAGCTATCTCGTTCCATCGATTATATCAAGTTCACTACGTTCACGGTTTCGCCAAAACCATTCGTAGCCCTCCGTCATTTCACATGGATGGTCAATAGTATTCAAGCTATGTTTGTTGGCCAAAGTCAAGGCATAGTGATTGGTAGCTATTGGGTATTCATGTGCAGCATAGATAGATGTGTTGGTTTGGGACAGTCGTACTGCCTTGTTGGCCAAAGTCAAGGGTAGGTGCGGGTGGGTTCAAATTAATCTGGAGAATGACGGGTAGAACATGACATGTGACTTATGATTTGTTGGCCAAAGTCAAGGTCATAAGAGCATGGGGCAAAAATCCACATCGGGAGTTTCAAAAGAACTGAAACTTGCTAGCGCTGCATACCATTTGGAGTGTGATGATTCTGGTAGGATTCCTTCAGTTTTGTCACGCAATGATATTTGGATCCCGATCCTACTGTGAGTATATGCTACTCCTTGGGAAAATTCTCGCTTAACGATCAATGCTATAAACCTAGTAGGTGTCGAGAAAGGTGTTAGCGGGGCTGCGCCCCCAGGGAAAAGAGGTTATTTAATTAAGGAACTTCGCGAAAGCGTTGGAAAACCTCCCTCGAAGTACCGACACTAGCCTGGCTGAACGGTTAAGCAAGTATTGTACGGTGAGATTGATCCTGACTAATTCTTCCTTTTTGGTTTGAGGAGGGATTCGAGAGACAGTGGGAGCCATCCTGTTTAGACAAATTAAAAACCACTCTAAACTTGCAAGAGCATCATGCTAAAGTGTTTCTTCTCTCTCTCCTAATTGCAGCAACCATTCAACATGACTGGACTTAAGTTACTACTAGATAAAAACATACTGACAAGGCCAGACTACAAAGATTGGCTCAGGAATGTCAAAATGGCAATCACTTACGACAAGTTGGGGTATCTCCTTTCCACCAAAGCTCCCCCTGTCCCAGGTCCCACCTTCAGCGTCACGGATATAGAAATCCGTAAGACTTAGGAGATTGATTGCGTGAAGGCCAAGTGCCTCGTGCTTGCCTCTATGGACAACGAACATCAGAGGAGGCATGAGAATATGGACCTCAAATCCATATTTCTCCATACAAAAGAACTGTATAGAGAGCAATCTCGTATCGCAAGATACGAAGTGTCGAAGAAGTTATTTTCGGCAAGATTGGCCGTCGGATCATCAGTAGCGGAACACGTGCTTAAGATGATTGGCTTCATTGAGGAGATCGTGGACCTTTGGACCACGTTGGAGAATGAGCTCTATTCGGACTTGATTCTTCAGTCCCTTCCTTCCACTTACGCCCAGTTCATCCTGAATTTCAACTTGCAAGAAAAGGAAGTTGAACTTTCATAACTCCTCAACATGCTGAGGAGTGCAGAGGGCACCCTACAGAAAGGTAGGGAAACATCCACTTTGTTTGTAGGAGGATCTTCATCTTCTAGGTCCAAGGCGAAAGCCAAGAGAAAGAAGAAGAAAACCCCCGCCAAACCAAGGGGCGGTGTTAGTAAAGTGGATACGAAGGGAAAAGCAAAAGCAACAAAGGAAGCGGGAAAGCTTGTAGGAAAGGAGGAATGCTTTTACTGTCACAAGAGTGGACACTGGAAGAAAGATTGCAGGGCTTGGAAGGCCAAAACACAGGATCTGAAGCGAGTTGCAGCTTCAGCTTCAGGTGTGTATGTTATTGAAAACTGTTTATCAATAAACTCTACTTCCTGGGTATTGGATACCAGATCAGGATCTCATATCTGTAATTCATTGCAGGAGTTGAGAAACCGTAGGGTTTTGAAGGCAGGTGATATGACCCTCAGAGTTGCAAACGGAGCTGGCATGGATGCTGAGTCCGTGGGGGACTATCACCTGGGATTGTCAGATGGACACGTTTTGGTTTTACGTAATTGTTATTTTGTACCAAATGCAACTTGTAATATCATTTCTGTATCTTTAGTTTCTAAAGAAGGTTATGAATTTGCGTTTGTAAGTAATGTTGTAAACATTCGCCTTAATCAAGTTCTGATTGGGTCAGGTACATTAAACAATGGAATATACGTATTAAACCAACCACAGATTTTCAATGTCCAGAATACACACAAAAGAAAGTCTCCGGAATCTAATCAGGCTTTCTTATGGCATTGTAGACTGGGTCACATCAATGAGAGAAGGTTGACGAAGTTACATACAGAAGGATATTTGGATCCGTTCGAATATCAATCATATGCAACTTGTCAATCCTGTCTCAAAGGAAAGATGACAAAGACTCCGTTCACTGGACACGGAGTAAGAGCGAGCGAGCTCTTGGGACTCATACACAGCGACGTGTGCGGTCCAATGTCTATGCATGCACGAAGCGGTTATTCTTACTTCATTACTTTTACGGATGACTTTTCAAGGTACGGTTATGTCTTCTTAATGAAACATAAATCCGAAGCCTTTGGAAAATTCCAGGAATATAAGAATGAAGTGGAAAAACAAATAGGCAAAAGTATCAAGACACTAAGATCTGATCGAGGTGGTGAATACTTAAGTGCCGAGTTCCTGGATTACTTAAAAGAGAATGGAATTCTCTCTCAGCTTACTCCTCCATACACTCCGCAACATAACGGTGTATCGGAGAGACGGAACCGGACCCTATTGGATATGGTACGTTCCATGATGAGTAACGCTGAGTTACCGCGATCATTCTGGGGATATGAACTAGAATCAGCTGCATACCTTTTGAACCGAGTTCCAACTAAGACTGTGCCTACTACACCATATCAGATGTGGTGTGGGAAGAGACCCTATCTTAATCACATTAAGACATGGGGATGTCCAGCTTTTGTCAAAAAGCAGCATGCGGACAAGCTCGAGGCACGCTCAGTACAGTGCAAGTTTGTGGGATATCCAAAGAACTCTAAGGGATATTTTTTCATTTGCGAAGAGGAACAAAAGATTTTTGTTTCTCGTCATGCCCACTTCTTGGAAACTGAATTTTTGGAAAATCAGATAAGTGGGAGCATAATAGAACTGGAAGAAATTCCAGAACCACGAGCTATTACTGAAAGCTTAGTAGAACCAGAGGTTTCAAAAGAACATGACATTCCTACGCCGCTCCGCATGACTAGTAGGCAGTCTTATCCGCCCGAGAGATACGGTTTTCTCATAGACGGGGATAGAGAGGATTGCATCATTGATAGTGATGAGCCGACTAGCTTCCAGCAGGCCATTCAGAGCGTTGACTCGGTAAAATGGCTGGATGCAATGCGGACCGAAATGGAGTCCATGTACACCAACAAAGTATGGACGTTGGAGTTACTCCAGATGGGGTAAAACCCGTAGGATGCAAGTGGATCTTCAAAAGGAAGATTGGTGTAGATGGACAGGTTGAGACCTATAAAGCTAGATTGGTTGCAAAGGATTTTCGTCAAAGACCTGGTTTGGACTATGACGAGACCTTTTCTCCAGTAGCTATGCTGAAATCCATTCGGATCCTTCTTGCCATTGCTGCTTTCCACGATTATGAGATCTGGCAGATGGACGTAAAGACCGCTTTTCTAAATGGAAATTTAGAGGAGTGTGTCTATATGGACCAGCCAGAGGGTTTCATTCAGAGTGGGAGCAGCGGACAGGTTTGCAAGTTGCTTAAGTCCATCTATGGACTAAAGCAGGCATCGCGGAGTTGGAACATCTGTTTTGATGAGACGGTCAAGGAATTTGGCTTTATCAAAAATCCAGATGAACCATGCATCTATAGTAGATTTGTAGCAAGAACTGTTGTATTCCTCGTTTTATACGTTGATGACATTCTCTTGATAGGAAATGACATTCCTATGCTACAATCTGTCAAAGGGTTCTTGTCATACAGGTTCTCCATGAAAGACCTGGGTGATGCCTCCTATATTCTTGGGATCCGGATCTGTCGTGATAGATCCAAAAGGATACTAGGACTTTCGCAGTCCAGGTACATCGACACCATACTGAAAAGATTCAGTATGGAAGATTCCAAGCGCGGTAATCTACCGGCTTGTCACGGGATCACCCTCTCCAAAGAGATGTCTCCCAAGACTGATTTGGAAAGGGATCGCATGTCTATTATACCCTACGCTTCTGCGGTAGGCTCTATAATGTATGCGATGTTGTGTACCAGACCAGATGTGGCTTATGCACTGAGTGTGGTAAGCGGGTATCAGTCAAACCCTGGGGAGAAACACTGGATAGCGGTAAAGAACATTCTCAAGTACCTGAGAAGGAATAAGGAGGTGTTCTTGGTGTATGGCGGAAAAGACCTCCAGATTGAGGCCTTTGCTGACTCCAGCTTCCAAAGTGACAAGGATGATTCCAAGTCCATGTCGAGTTTTGTCTTTACCCTCAACGGAGGGGCGGTGTGTTGGAAGAGTTCCAAACAGGAAACCGCTGCTGACTCGACTATGGAAGCAGAATATATCGCTGCATCTGATGCCGCAAAAGAAGTCGTCTGGATAAGGAAGTTCTTGAAAGATCTTCAGGTGGTTCCATCCATTGTTGACCCAATACCTCTGTATTGCGACAACAACGGGGCTATAGCTTTAGCATAGGAACCCAGGTCCGATCAGAAATCCAGACACATCTTGAGGCGGTATCACCTGATCAGGGAGATCGTAGATCGCAAGGAGATCGAGGTTCGGAGGGTTGCTTCAGAAGATAACACTGAAGATCCATTCTCAGAGGCCTTACCCCAGACTCAGTTCGAGCGGCTGATCGAGATGATAGGTCTTCGATACGCCAGTACATGGCCTTAGTGCAAGTGGGAGATTGTTAGTGTATATGCCCTAGAGGCCATTACTGTATAATACTAGTATGTATATTACTTGATGGAAGCTTGGGATATTCACAGTTGTATAGACAATCTTGCTTGAAATGGTAGTATGCTACTTGGTTTGTCTCTGCTTTAATGTGTACATGTGTTTCTTTATTGTATCATCTATACGCATTAGTGGAGCCCTTAGGATCTTTGCTTGATTACCAGCGTTGTGATGGCAGTCACACTCGTGGGAGCTGGGTAATCTACAAGCACATCCTTATACACACGTCCCTAGTCGTGGGATTATCGAGACAGGGCATCGATAATACGGACTAGACTAGCGTATGCGCTTCTCATCCCAGTGTGGGAGGCGGTCTATCCCACAGTCGTCAGTACGTCGTGCTTGAGATAGTATGCGGGTGCTCGTTAGGTTACGAGTACACTGGACAGGACTCGTCGGGAACTGTGGGTTGGTATTATACCTATCGTAAGTTATCAGTTCCAGGTGACATGAGTACAGCTTAGTCCGCTGACTTGACACTGTCACTTTGCCTCAAGTGTGTTCCCACTGTACTTTGATTGCTACCCTACCACGGCTCAAAGGAGTCGTGCAAACCGGTAGTAGTTGGGTGCAGTTCAGAAGCACTTAGAGGCAGTGACGGTTAGACATGATTCGTCTCTCCCGGTATTGGGGGTTGGCATCGCGCTGTGTCTAGGAGAGCCATTACACAAGTAGTCCCTGGCCAGGGCAAGCGAGATATACTGGTAGGTTTCCAGTGTTATCTCAGGGTGTTCTGGGCTTCACTCCGACACGACTTGTACCGCTATTAGGGGACTGACCTTTACCGCCACCTAGGCCCGCCTTGCGAAGTTATCAGACGAACAGACCGGACTGTACGGAGATTTTCACATGCAGACTCAGTAGGAGTTCAGATGGGTTTCACCTCGTCCGTCTTCTTATCGGCATCTACCTGGGGACCGTTACGTATAGCTAGTGCCGTTTGCGGTTTGTGGTTAAATCCACTGCCAGCTTACTGTCGAGTCTTTAGAGTCCCACACAGAGGGTTATTCGCCTTTGGGCAAAACAGAGTAGAGGTCGCATGGTTTTGCGACAGGGTTCGTTCACATCCGCGCACTTGTGCACGTTTGGTGTCCGGACAGTCATTACTAGCGAGCTCTGGTTTGAGCCGGATCCTAGTATATGTTTTGGGGTTAGTTTTATCTCATTGTATTCATGTTCCTCGGAACACGAATGCGGGTGTGTATGCACAGTTGTTTGAGGCGGAGGAAGAGGATTTTCATTAGGGTTTTTGGAACGGGTGCGTATGCACAGTAGACAGTCGTCTTTTTCCAAACCCTAATGAATATGTGATATATCAATGAATAATATTAATTAAATGAAATTGTGTCATGGTTGGGTTTGTTGACTTGTTGACCAAGGTTGACTTGTTGACCTTGGTTGAAACTTTGACCATCATCATTACACATCAAAGAAGCTCTTTGATCTTTGCAAAAAATATTTAATGTGATATGATAACGGTCTCATCAAACCATCCATCACCTTTTTCATTTTTGGATTAATATTATTATTAGATAATTCACTTATTATGTTATGGTTGTAGAAAAACAATTTCATTCTATCATAACCATTCTCTCTCCTCTTTTCTTCTTCTTCCTCCTCTAGTTCAAGGAGATCCATTCTCATGTGTTGAGAAACCTCTCCTTGAGATAAAATACTCTAAACCACTCTCTACTCACTCTAAGGTTGAAGGTCTAGCAAGCCAAAGACCTTAGTTCTCTCAAAGTTCGAGAAAGGAGCCCAAGGTTGCAACCCTCAGGTGGATCCATCTTTTGACGAAAGAAGGCGACGATGAAAGCACCATCCAACCACTACTAAGAGTTCAAGAAGAAGTAGTTCATGTGAGGTATAACCCCTAACCGAGTAGACAACTCTCTAGTTAGGTTGCTAGTCTGTAGTTTAGCCAAGATCTGTTTTTGTAGTCCATGTTACCCAAACCCTAAAAATCGTTTTTCAACATTTCCGCAAGCCCGAAAGAACCGGGAAAGGTAACGTGGACTTACATTTTCCAAAGGCTTCGGATTTATGTTTCATTAAGAAGGCATATCCGTACCTTGAAAATTCATCCGTAAAAGTAATGAAGTAAGAATAACCGCTTCGTGCATGCGTAGACATTGGACAGCATACGTCGCTGTGTACGAGTCCCAAGAGCTCGCTCGCTCTTATTCCTTGTCCAGTGAACAGAGTCTTTGTCATCTTTCCTTTGAGACAGGATTGACAAGTTGCATATGATTGATATTCGAACGGATCCAAATATCCTTCTGTATGTAACTTCGTCAACCTTCTCTCATTGATGTGACTCAGTCTACAATACCATAAGAAAGCCTGATTTGTTTCCGGAGACTTTCTTTTGCGTGTATTCTGGACATTGAAAATCTGTGGTTGGTTTAATACGTATATACCATTGCTTAATGTACCTGACCCAATCAGAACTTGATTAAGGTGAATGTTTACAACATTGCTTACAAATGAAATTCATAACCTTCTTTAGATATTAAAGATACAGAAATGATATTACAAGTTGCATTGGGCACAAAATAACAATTACGTAAAACCAAAACATGTCCATCTGACATTCCCAGGTGATAGTCCCCCACGGCCTCAGCATCTAAGCTAGCTCCGTTTGCAACTCTGAGGGTCATATCACCTGCCTTCAAAACCCTACGCTTTCTCATTGCCTGCAAAGAATTACAGATATGAGATCCTGATCCGGTATCCAATACCCAGGAAGTAGAGTTTATTGATGTGGGTGTGGAGGCAGATCCATCGATGTGGGTGTGGTGGTGGGTAAAGAATAAGTAAATGGAGAAATACGGACTTCGGAGTCGATAAAGGGTACGCGGACTAAACGGGTATTAGAATCCAGTGTCCAGCCTATCTTGCACTAAAAAGGGTTAGTACAAGTGGCAGCGTTGACTTATAATTAGGGGAAATGAATGAAAGAATGCGGTGTTTGTTTTGAAAATTGGACGGATTTTCGAAAATATGATGCATCACAACAAATGAAACACACAAAAGCCTAATTCTATTGGTCGCCTAGGTCAAATCTCTAGACCGCTCCTAACTTCCAAAAGACAAGACACAGGATAAATCCTCCACTGCCTCTTTGTCTCTCCTGTGGCCAGGTAAGTGCCAGGTAGGTGGGAGGTTCTCCACTACGTAAGTAGTGGGCCTAATTAAGTAACCACTAGCCTTCGACACACTTGCCTTAGACACTACAAGAGAAACGCGGATAAGCAATGAATTACCCATGGCCTTCTTCTGTCCTAAGTGAGCGCGACGGTCCTTAGAGTCATCTCTAGATTTCTTTTAGTTAATTGGGGTAAATTCGGGTGCAATTTTGCGATTTTCGGGGCTTAGGAAGGGTAATGAACTCCCCACCTAATCTGGATTTGGTCTTTGCCCCTTAATGTCCGTATTAATTATGCAAACAACCACAAAATCAAAACAAGCATAATTTAATTTTGCTTTTTGCGCGGCGCTGCGATTTTTGCAATGAAGCCTGCACAAAATGTTAATTGGAGCAAACAGAGGAGGAGATAAGAAAGATAGAAGCTTACAGAGAAATTTTCGTGCAGCGAAGCTTCAAGCCCACCGTGGATCCGCCGCAATTAGGCCCTTACGCCGTGCTTCCGCCGCAGTATGAACAATAATCTGCAAAAAAATTGTACAGAGAGCTCCTGTCTACTCCCAGAGTCCTCTGGAATTCTCCAAAAAAATTTCCAATTTCGCAGCAAGCTCCAGATTTCCTTGCAATAAACCACAACAAACCGTTTAGTGTTTTGCGTGAATTTTGATCAGAAAATTACAATGGAATAAATCTTCCAATTCAAATTTCAATATAGAACGAATTAGCGTGCGATCCCCGGCAACGGCGCCATTTGTTTGATGAAATTCCGATTGTGTAAGTAAATCAAATGATCCCTGGCAACAGCGCCATTTGATTGATGAAATTCCGATTGTGTAAGTAAATCAAATGATCCCCGGCAATGGCGCCATTTGATTGATGAAATTCCGATTGTGTAAGTAAATCAAATGATCCCCGGCAATGGCGCCATTTGATTGATGAAATTCCGATTGTGTAAGTAAATCAAATGATCCCCGGCAACGGCGCCATTTGATTGATCTTTATTTTCCGTTGTGTCGGTATTTAGAAAACGATGTAGAAATCACAACCAAAAATATTTGACCGCAATCAATAACGGTGTCGGATTGTAGCGCGTTAGCGAGTGCGGATCGACCACAGGGATTGCACGATTCGTTCGTATTTTGTTTTGTTTGAATCGAAAATTTAATAGAAAAAGAAAAGAAAACATGATTCAAGATTTTTATCGATGAGTTTCAAGTATCACTATTCTAATCAAGAATCAAGAAAATGATAAACAATAAGAATAAAGTATCGATAGAATTCCAATCAATTTAGGTTTCAAGATTTGAAGTAAAGCTCGTAGGAATCGAGTAAATTGTAGATGTGAAGAAGATTCAAGAATACGATTTCTTATCTATTAACAAGTTGATGCTAAATCGATGTAGATTCATCGAGGATCAAGGATCTTGCGAAGAATTAGGGTCCCTCATCTTATCCTTTGTCCTTTCGATGAATCACATTCACTAGATAGCTTCTTGAAAGTCGAATGATCAATTTTTTTATCTCTAGATCGTGCGAAAGGAATCAAGAACGCATTCGCATCGATCTAGATCATCGATCAATTGATTTTCAAGAATTTACAATTGTTTTAAGACTTAAGAAAACATTTTACGATTCGTCAACATCATCATTCTACAATCGTTTCGACTCCTCCACGAGCGGAGTTTTATTCAAGCATCATCACAAAGAATATATTCAAGAATCGAAATATAAGCATAATGCTCGAATTGAAAATAAGCAAGTTTAAAGAATCTTCACCTTTATTATATCAACAATTAGTTACAACTCTCAAGAACTACAAGAGGATGGAACTTTGATCGTCGATTCTTGCGTCGCTCGGCTCCTTGAGTCTTGGATCGCTTGGATCTCGTGCTCCGTTGAAGTCCGGTTCCGCTTCTAAAGGATCTTGAAGACTTGCTTGGCTTGCACTCAAAGGATCTTGAATTCTTGATCTTGATTGGGATTTGGGTTAGGGTTTTGAGGTGGTAGGAATTGGTTGAGGAACAATGAACAACTAAGGATTTAGCCAACAATGAGCCACCAAAGATTGAACAACCTTTTTCAAGTGAGCCTTGGGGTCTATTTATAGGTTTCCCAAACCCTAGCTCTAGGAATTCAAATTTGAATTTTCCCTCCAAAAGTTAGTTATAGGGAGAGGGTTCTAGAAGTAGTTAGTTAGGGCTTAGCTTCTACCCTAAGTTAGGAGGTTAGGGGGAAGGTTCTAGGTCCTTAATGGAGTTTAGATGAAGCTTGCTTTGGAAGCTAAGAATGTTTAGTTTGTACCCAAGGGCTTGCTGATTTGGCAGAATGTTCAGGAGTATTCTGGAAAATGTCATGTCTTTATGAAGTGTGGAAGCTGAGATGGAAGCACTGCAGCAGAGGAATAGTGCTGACGTGGACACGCCGCCGCGGAACCGCGGCGCAAGGCGGCTCCGGCCGCGGTTCCGCGGCCACTTGGCTGCCGTAGGGCTTCAAACTTCATTTGATGACTTCTTCTGACTTCATATGTACTTTATGATATGTTGAATCTCTTAATTCACTCTAGATCATTGCCAGATTCCAATTCCTTGTGTTGGCATCTTTTTAACAGTCTTCGTTTATAAATTTGACCGATCTTCTGTAATTTCCTGCACAGACTTCGAAACACAAGTTGCGATATATAGGAATGATGCCATGCTATGAAATGCAGTCAGTTTCCCTTATAGTGCTGGTTTTAAAGTCTAACACATGCAATCTGATATTTAACGACTGTTTTGCTAATATGTGCTATATGAATGCCGAACACTTCTAGATGAGTGCAAATGATAGGGAAATTGCCGGTTTAAAGATGCAGTATTTTCGACTGATCAAATTCCCCCAAACTTATTTTCGATCGTCTCGAGCGAACTTTTTATTTATAAAGAGAAGGAGAAAATAAAGAAAGAGAAAAACTAACTAGCACACTTTCGTAGGCAACACGATTGCACTGAGCACATGCAACAAGCCTTTAAACCTCTAGGTGTCCATAGTAGGAGGAGTGTTGTCTCCTGAAGGTTTTTAGCGGATTGCACCCACAAAATCCAATAATAAAAGGAAGATCATGAATATTACATTTAAAGACAAGAATTGTAAAAGAAAGACTTTGAAAATTAGGGTTTCCAACTAAGCTAGCTTTTCGGTTGTCATGACCCCTATCTTAATAGTCATGAAAAGATGTCAGAAATCACGTCCTCCTTTAATAAAACATCGTCTTATTCTTCATTCCTATCTTTCTTCCAAACATCGATCAGATAACTCTAAGTGTGTGTAAAGACATCCCTACACCCGGAGAATTCAATTCAAGCTATCATACTCTTGCCCATCAACCTCAGTACTTTTTAATTAATGAATATTTAGATGAGATTGCTCACACACTTTCATGCGACCGTTAATACTTCTTGAGGTACTAACCGACCGATTACCCTTGTGCTTGCTTATTTGGTGTATTTTCCTCGTCTTGCACCACCTAAGGCTTAGTAGTGACTCCAAGACCAGTTGGCCTTAGGGCACTAGGTGAAGAGGCACCCTCGCTATATTTTTTTATTGCTGCCTTGGAGATAACAAAACCATTGTCCATTTTTCTCACCACTTTATATTTTCTTCATTTTTTTATTTCCTTCGTACTTTTGTCTTTAAGACAAGAGCATTTCAAGGTATCCTCTACTATCCCAGGCTTCAAGACGTGTGTAAGTGAAAATAGCAGGGTATCAACGTTCAAAATGTTTGGCTTTCAGAATAGAAACTATTTTTCAGACTTATATTTATCCTCAGATTAGTGACGTCCTTCATCTTACTAACCTTTGGGACAACGGCTCATAACTACTTATTACTATTTCGTATAAGAAAACTTCTAATTTTCTTGGTTTTCTTAAATTTTTCTAATCTCATGGATGTAATTTTTCACTATCTAATCTTTCATTATCTTATTTATGTACAAAAAATGTTTAAATATTAAAATATTTATATATTTTGAAAATTTTAAATTTTTATGGATTTTGAAAATTCTTAAATTTTTATAAGTTCTTAAAGAAATGTTTTGTGCTTATGCAAATGATATGCACATGATGTAAAAATAAGCACAAACCTCGCCCAAACTTGTTTTCAACAGTGTCCTCACTGTTGCCAACCGTTATATCTACAACTCCTGTAAGCCTGGGAGGAATTTATTAGTGGGGGAAAAATATATAAGTGAAGAACCTCCCCCAAACTTACTCTTTTCACTCACCTCCATTCAAAAAGATGATGCAGTGATATACAGGATATGAAGGTGAGACGGAGGAATTTTAATCCAAATAAAATAGCTCCTGTAAGAACAGGAGCTCCTCCGTGGGTTCAGTGGAAAAATACGGCTTTAGTCTATGTCCATTCACTTTGAAAACTGTGCCGTTTTTATCATTTTCTACTTCTACTGCCCCGTACGGGTATACAGACCGCACAACAAAAGGTCCCTTCCACCGAGATCGAAGGTTACCCGCATGAAGGTGTAGTCGTGAATCATAAAGAAGGACTCATTGACCTGGTGAAAATGTTTTCCTCAAAATGTTTTTATCGTGAAAAACCTTAGTCCTATTCTTTACGATTACAGCATTATCATAAGCTTCATCACGGAGTTCGCTTAGCTCATTTATTTGCAGCTTCCAAAAATTGCAGGCTTGGTTTAGGTCAAAGTTGATTTCCTTAATAGCCCACAATGCTTTATGCTCAATCTCGACGGGTAAATGACATGCCTTCCCAAACACTATCCTATATGGAGACATCCCTAGGTCGGTTTTAAATGCAGTTCGGAATGCCCAAAGAGCATCCGTCGGTTTGGTCGACCAGTCTTTTCTATTCTTAGCAACAGTCTTCTCCAGGATTAGTTTGATCTGTCTGTTTGAGATCTCAGCCTGCCCGCTCGTTTGGGGATGATAGGGTGTAGAAAGTCGGTGGTTGATTGCGTATTTCCGCGTCAGAGTCTCGAAAGACCTGTTGCAGAAATGTGTCCCATTATCGCTAATGATAGCGCGTGGGTGTCCAAATCGCGAAAAGATATTCTCTTTTAAGAACTTAATGACAACTTTCTTGTCATTAGTGCGACATGGAATGGCTTCAACCCACTTTGAGACATAATCAACCGCCAGCAGTATGTACAAATTCCCAAAGGAGTTGGGAAAGGGACCTATAAAATCAATGCCCCAAACATCGAAAATTTCAACAGCCATGATGGGTTGCTGAGGCATTTCATTTCTCCGGGAAATTCTACCCGTGTACTGACATTGTGTACAGGTTTTGCAATAGTCAAATGCGTCCTTGAACAAGGTCAGCCAATAAAATCCACATTGCAACACCTTCTTCGCTGTCTTTCTAGGACCGAAGTGACCCCCACAGGCCTGATCATGACAAAAAGAAAGAACACTCTTGAACTCTTCTTTCGGGACACACCGGCGAATGATCTGATCAGGACAATACTTAAACAAATATGGATCGTCCCAGTAAAAGTGTTTTACTTGGGATAGAAAGCGGTATTTGTTCTATTTTGCCCAATCGCTGGGTATAAGTCCCGTGACAAGATAGTTCACAATATCCCTGAACCAAGGTTCATTGGATACGCTCAAGAGTTGTTGGTCAAGAAACGAATCATTGATCGGCAGGGTCACAAGGGAAGAAGAGATGCGTGAAAGATGGTCGGCTACTACGTTTTCACATCCTTTCTTATCTTTGATAACAAGATCAAATTCTTGTAACAGAAGGATCCAACGTATTAGCCGAAATTTTGCATCTTTCTTTGCCAGAAGATGTTTTAAGGCGGAATGGTCAGTGTACACAACTATAGGTGAGCCAATTAAGTAAGGCCTGAATTTTTCTAATGCAAATACAACCGCCAAAAGTTCCTTTTCGGTAGTTGTATAATTGATTTGAGCATCATTCAGGGTCTTACTCGCATAGTAGATCACGTGTGGCATCTTTTCAATGTGCTGTCCTAAGACTGTATCTACTACAAAGTCGGATGCATCACACATCAGCTCAAAAGGGTAGTCCCAATTTGCAGACGATAGAACGGGGGCTGTAGTGAGGGAGTGTTTGAGTGAGTCGAAAGATGCCTCACAATCTGAGTCAAAGTGGAAGGTCGTATCCTTGGCCAGGAGAATAATTAAAGGTCTAGCAATTTTACTAAAGTCCTTAATGAATCTCCTATAAAAGCCCGCGTGGCCAAGGAAAGATCGAATATCTTTGACGCTTTTGGGATGAGGGAGGTTTTGAATGACATCTATCATAGCTCTGTCAACCTCAATGCCTTTCTGTGAAATAACATGTCCAAGTACAATTCCTTCTTGGACCATGAAATGGCATTTTTCCCAGTTCAAAGTTAAGTTCTTCTCTTTGCAACGAGTAAGAACTGCGTCAAGATTCACTAGGCAATCAGAAAAAGAGTCTCCAAAAATCGAGAAATCGTCCATAAAGATCTCCAGAAAATTCTCTACCATGTCAGAGAATATACCCATCATATACCGCTGAAAGGTAGCGGGAGCATTGCATAACCCAAAGGGCATGCGACTGTAAGCAAAGGTACCAAAAGGACAAGTAAAAGTGGTTTTATCTTGATCCTTTTTGGCGAAGGGGACCTGATTATAGCCTGAGTATCCGTCCATAAAGCAATAATACTCTCGTCCGGCTAAGTGTTACAGCATTTGATCAATGAATGGTAGAGGAAAGTGATCTTTCCTCGTGGCAGCATTGAGTTTTCTGTAATCAATACATACACGCCACCCATTTTGGGCACGTGTCTGAATCAACTCATTTGCCTCATTGGTAATAACAGTGATGCCGGATTTCTTAGGGACGACATGTATAGGACTCACCCATTGGCTATCGAAGATTGGGTATATAATACCACTATCTAGGCATTTGACGATCTCTTTCATCACCGCTTCCTTCATGACGGGATTTAACCGTCTCTGTGGTTCTCGGGTTGGTCTGGCATCATCCATCACATGTATATGATGTTCAACAATCAAGGGACTAATCCCTTTGATGTCCGCCATAGTCCAACCAAACGCCTATCTATTCGATCTCAATACCGATAAAAGTGCATTCTCCTGCTCTGATGCTAGAGAAGCGGATATTATAGCCGGTAAAGACTCATTCTCACCTAAATAAGCATATTTAAGATGAGAAGGTAAAATTTTGAGATCTAATACGAGCGGAGAAATGATAGAAGGTGGGATCATCGAGTGATTTTTGGAGTTACAAAGAAGCTCATGGCCTGTGAAAGATGCAGACTCGGGTGGTAAAAAGTCAGGAGTGTCGGACTCAAGTGTAGGAAAAGTGTCCTCATTAAGATCATGTGTAAGATCAAACAGTGATGTGGTAGTGTCATCGAGATCTGTAAAGAAAAGTTCCTCAGCTCCACAAGTTTCGGGAGCGATCTCGTAGACAGAGCACACATCAAGAATATGAGCAGAGAGTTCTGATGGCTAACTTCCAACTTTGTAGATGTTTAGTTCAATGGTCATATTTCCAAATGATAAGTTAATCGAACCATTTCTACAGTTAATAACAGTGTTGGAAGTGGCAAGGAAAGGACGACCCAAAATCACCGGAATTTGGCCCCGGGGGTTTGCTACAGGTTGTGTATCGAGTACAATGAAGTCTACAGGGAATACAAATTCCCCGACCTTTATCAACACATCCTCTAGTTCACCCCTTGGTTTGGTGATTGAACGGTCTGCCATTTGGAGAGTGCAGTGAGCAGGTTTCAACTCTCCAATCCCTAGTTGCTCATATACAGAATATGGAAGTAGGTTAACACTTGCGCCAAGGTCTAAAAGAGCACGATTTATGTTTTTACCCCCAATAGAAATCGATATTGTAGGATATCCTGGGTCCTTACGTTTCGTTGGTAGCTGGGGGATAAAAGCAATGCTAATATTATTAGACATGAAGACCTTCTTCGGCACTTGAGTCTTCCTCTTCCCAGTGCACAAGTCCTTAAGAATTTTCGCATAAGCGGTGACTTGTTGAATAATATCTAGGAGAGGGATGTTGATGTTAACCTGTTTGAACATTTCCATAATTTTCTCCATATGTGGACCCGTTCTATTACCCTTTAACCGATTCGGGTAAGGAGCTTTCACAATAAGCGCTGGGTCCATCATAGGAGAAGGAAGTGGCGGTAGACGTGATCCCAAAAGAGTAGTGGGGACCGTCTGTGGAGAACTAGAAGGGTTATACTGAGGTGTCGAGCCTAGTGGGAAATGGAGAATAGGCTCGCGAGAAGGCGGTGGGGTAGAAGAACAAGGATCAGAAGTAGAAGTGTGCGTGTGAGGAAAGGTCTCAGCTGGGGTGTTATTGATAGGATTTTCAATATCATCAATTCCTTCCCCGACAAGGTTATTCAGCACTCTTCCTGATCTCAACGTTGTGACGGCATTTACATTGTAATGCCCAGGATTCGGTAGGGGTTGAGAAGGAAGTTTCCCTTTTTCTCTCGCACTCATCTCGGCTTTAAATCGTGCGATTTCAGCTTCCATTGATCTGATACTCTCAGCTTGGGACGCTGAGTTTTTCTTTACCTCACTGACGGAAGATCTAACCTCAGCCGAAACCTCTATGAAATTTGACAAGAGTGATTTCATAGTTTGAGTGAATTGAGAGAGTTCGTCAGAACCGGTCAACTGCATAGGATTAGACTGTGCAAGAGTGTTGACCTGATTGTGAAAATTTTGTGACTGGTAGGGGTGCTGAGTGAGTTGAAGTGGTTGCTGTTGTGGTGGAAGAGCACTTTGGAAATTATTTTGGCTTGGAACCGTGTTTTGATGAGATTGTTGTTGGTTCCAAGCAAAATTCGGGTGATTCCTCCAACCCTGATTGTACGTGGAAGAATATGGATCATTTCTAGGTCTTTGAAATGCGGCATTAGTATGCTCGTGACCTTGAAACTGAGAGTTTAATGGACATTCTTCCGTTAAATGAGACGGATCAGAACAGAAGCCACATACAGTTTTGGGGAGCGACATTGGATTTAGGGAGGCTGTTGAAAATTTATGTTCCATAGCATCGAGCTTCTTTTGCATTGCTGCCATCTCAGCTCGAACACCTATGGACACATCAATTTGGTGTACGCCACCCCTATTCAATGATTGGGTTCCACTCTCCCACTGTAGTGATTTTTCAGCGAACTCTTCTAAAAATTTCCAAGCTTCCCCATCATCCTTGGTCATAAAAGTACCTTGACACATGTTTTCAAGGTTCTGTTTAGTGTTTGGGTTAATGCCCTCATAAATGATTCGGCAAAGATCCCATCTCGGGATGCCGTGATGAGGACATTGAACCAAAAGATCCTTGAATCGTTCAAAGCATTTAGAGAATGGTTCAGTCGGGAGCTGGGTAAATTGATTCAGTTCGCTACGGATTCGATCTGTCTTTTGCATAGGGTAAAATTTCTTAAAGAATGCTGCAACGAATTCTTCCCAATTCGTAATAGAGTGTGCGGTAGTGTTATATAGCCACTTCTCGGCTATATCGCACAAAGTAAATGGAAGAAGTCGTAGACGCATAGCATCCACTGAAAGTTGTGACGTACCCATCATTTCGCATACGTTTTCAAATTTGGTGATGAAAACGTAAGCGTCCTCAGTCTCGAGTCCGTGGAATTTGGGTAAAAGGTTGATGTATTGGGGTTTAATTTCAAAATTATCCCCATTGGCTGGTGGAATAGATAAGCAGGTCGAAAGAGGACCTCGCAAAGGATAGCACCTCTCTTGGAGAGAGATGCGGGGTGGATTCTATGCACCAACGGACGGCGGCAAATTAGTATTAAAGAAATTCGATGGAGGCGGATCTATCGATGTGGGTGTGGTGGTGGGTAAAGAAGAAGTAAATGGAGAAATACCGACTTCGGAGTCGATAAAGGGTACGCGGACTAAACGAGCACTAGAATCTCATGTCCAGCCTATCTTGCACTAAAAAGGGTTAGTACAAGTGGCAGCGTTGACTTATAATTAGGGGAAATGAATGAATGAATGCGGTGTTTGTTTTGAAAATTGGACGGATTTTTGAAAATATGATGCAACACAACAAATGCAACACACAAAACCCTAATTCTATTGGTCGCCTAGGTCAAATCTCTAGACCGCTCCTAACTTCCAAAAGACAAGACACAGGATAAATCCTCCACTGCCTCTTTGTCTCGCCTGTGGCCAGGTAAGTGCCAGGTAAGTGGGAGGTTCTCCACTACGTAAGTAGTGAGCCTAATTAAGTAACCACTAGCCTTCGACACACTTGCCTTAGACACCACAAGAGAAACGCGGATAAGCAATGAATTACCTGTTGCGCCACGGCAGCGCCCCGGCCGTCTTACTCGAGGCCAAAATGCGGAATCAAAATTTTTCCTTACTCGGAAACCGGCGCTACCGCGGACAAAGAAAAAACCCGGATCGATTACCATTAACCTAACTAGCAAACAAGAGATGGGAGAAGAAGTATACCAAGAGATCCGAGTCCTCCGGTCTTCTCATCATCGCCCCGATCTCCCGCGGAAAGTGTAGTCTCCATATCGTCGCCTCCTCGCCGGAAAGGGCACCACATCGCCTTCGTCTTTTACGGGCTCCCGCCTCAATACCGAGGCAACTCGAGCATGAAGCCGGCAACTCGACATGCTCAAGATGTGCTGTAGGAAGTGTAGTAGATAATGCTAATCTCATTTGGGGTTTGTAGTTGCCATGATGGAGGATTAGGGTTAAGAAAAATGGTGCTTTCATTTTTCTAAAACAAGAAGAAGAAGGAGATGAAGAATTCCTCACATAATCAAGATGAACTCTCTCATTCTTTTTCTTTCTCTCTTTCTTTTTCTTCCTCTCTCTCTTTTTCAACTCGAGCATGAAGCCGGCAACTCGACATGCTCAAGATGTGCTGTAGGAAGTGTAGTAGATAATGCTAATCTCATTTGGGGTTTGTAGTTGCCATGATGGAGGATTGGGGTTAAGAAAAATGGTGCTTTCATTTTTCTAAAACAAGAAGAAGAAGGAGATGAAGAATTCCTCACATAATCAAGATGAACTCTCTCATTCTTTTTCTTTCTCTCTTTCTTTTTCTTCCTCTCTCTCTTTTTCTTCCTCTCTCTTTTCTCATAACCATGAAAGACTTTCTTCAAGTGAGAATGAGAATGGTGGAGGAATGAATATCATAACACAAAGGGAGGTGAGTGTAGGAGCTAAAGAAAGGTGACCACATCCTAGACAAGAAAACATTCAACCATGCTTCTTCTCCTATTCACTCCATACCCTTTCTAATCAATCAATTCAAAAGCATGGAGCAAAGATATGAAAACTATCATAATCAAACAATATGCAAAGAAACCCCTCACAAAGTGTTATTTGCAAAACTGCAAATAACCCCCTCCATCGGAAAAGTCCGGCCGGGAAAGAACAAAGGAAAAACGGCCGGAACGGAATGCAAACCGGCAACTCCAGAAAACTGGTCCCGTAATAAATTACAGGAAAACCCCTATACTGTGCATACACACCCGCATCTGTATTCCGTCCGGATACAAATGCAATGAGACAAAATCTACACTGTACTAGACTAGGACCGGCTTAAGCCAAAGCCGGCTAGTAAAATCCGTTCGATCCTGATCCGTGCAATACCGCACGTATCTGATCGAACCCTGCCATATAACTATACGGCAACTAGTACAAAACTGTCCGATCCTGATCCGTGCAATACCGCACGTATCTGATCGGACCCTGCCATATCTCCATACGGCCTCTACAGCGTTTCGCCCGAAAGCTGAGTAACTGAAAGTGTGGTGGACTCTAAAGACTCGTCAATACTATGGCTGTGGATTTAACCACTAGCACGTCAGAGGTATTAGCCAATACGTGACGGGCCACCAGCTATTGACCAAAAGGGACGTCGATGAGGAAGCTCACCCCGACACCCAACTGAGCCTGTCAGTGACAATATCCGTACAGTCTGGTCCGTTCGTCTATGAGTATCGCATGGCGGGCCTAGGGGGTTGGTAAAAGTCAGACCCCCAAAAGCGGTACAAGTCGTGTCGGAGCGTAGCCCAGAACGCCCTGAGATACTACTGGAATACCTACCAGTAAATCTCCTGCCTCGGCCGAGGGCTTTGCGTAACGGCTCTCCTAGACACAGCGCGACCTCACCCCCAATACCGGGAGAGACGAACCCCTGAAGATCCGCTCACTGCCTCCATGTGGCTCGGGACTGTACCCAACTAAAACCTGTTTGCACGACTCCTTTGAGCCGTGGTAGGGTAGTAATCAAAGCACAGTGGGAACTCACACGAGACAAATGACGATCCTCAGGTCGATGAACTAACCTGTACACATGTCACCTGGGAACTGCTATCTGACGTCAGGTATAAGCCCAACTAGCAGGTTCCCGGCGAGTCCTGTCCGGTGTACTCATAACCCAATGAGCACCTGTATACATCTTAGGTGAACCAACTGACACCAGTGGCTTGTGAGACCGGCCACCGCCCCTCGTCGGGGTCTCGACTGTATACACTAGTCTACTAATGGAGTATCGATACCCTGTCTCGAAACTCCTACGACTAGGGACCTTTTAAGGATGTGCTTATAGACTCCAGCTCCCACGTATATGATCGCCATCATACTGCTGGTCGTCAAGCAAGAATCCCAGGGGCTCTATCAACGTGCAATAGCGACATGTCAGGTCACCTAAAGCAGTACACGATGATAAAGGTAAACCAGATAGCATACTATCATCTCGAGTAAGACTGTCCTCCTGGGATAGGTCCTCCCTCAATCATTGCAATCACGTGCCTGTGATCCAATAATTGACTCTGAGGGCACTATCTCCAACAATCTCCCACTTGCACTCAAGGCTAATTATTGCGATGTCGCATACTCACAGCCCGTGTGATACCGAACACCCAACTCCTCTACTAGTCAGTCTCACAAAGCTCGTTTGCGAAACTATTGCGTTCGAGGAATAGCCTCAGTGAGTGGATCCGCTGTGATGTTTCTTTCTATGTCTCTCTATATCTCAAGTTCGCGGAGAAAGCCATCTCCCGAAATGAGCAATACCTGTCTTAGAATGTCTGGATGTCTGATGGGACCTAGCTCATAAATGAACTCCAAATCCAAACTTCTTAGACTGTATCATCAACTGAACTTAATCAGTATCCTGCGCCATGCCGCCCTCAGTATTGCCTTGGACCACCTGTCCAAAATACTGCCCCTCGTCAGAGGGAGAACTATAACTCTGACAACCTCCTTGTCGTCCATGTCACCTTGGAAGCCTGGAGTGATAACCGTCTCCTAAAAGAGGCAGCCGTTATCATATCCCTAGAACATTCACTTATGTTCTAAAACTGCTTCCGACTGTTTTTCCAGGATTGGATCAATATCAACTTATTGCATCTAGTGCAAGAACAACATCTGGTGTGGTACTTGACATCTCATGATTGACTCAATTGCCTAAGCAAGTGATCTGTCAATCATGCGTATCCCTCTCCCCTTTAGTCTGTAAGACACCTTTAGAGAGGGTGACTCCATTACCTGCAGGTGTACTACCGTGCCAGGAGTCGTCCATTCTAAATACTCTTAGAATGCTGTCAAAGTACCCTGATTGGGAAACCACCCAAATCTAGATCTAAAACCATAGATCTAGTAACCAGTATGTCTGATATAATATCCAAGTCCCATGTGGAGAAAACACTGTGTGACGACCAAAGTATAACCGATCGTAGTATAGGAATATCACTTCCTACTACCTTCTCAACAGATCCACCCCCTATTCTGATGACGTCAAACCTATGACTGTCACATCAGAAATAGATGATCTATCTCCGCTACATCTGCTTTAGTCTATAAATAGACATAAGCCTGATGTCCACCAATGCTTCCGCTGCTCCCACTGACTACGACAACCCTCTGCCAGAGTCATATAGACGTGCACTTCTAAAGCTAGTTTAGAACGACGCTATACTCATCCTCCTGCCCGGTCTCGCAGCCTGGAACAACAACAATGGCAAGTGTGGGTAAACAAGAACTTCCCTGTCACCGTCCTTGAGGCTACCGGAGTACCTCTCGGGTGCCTGAAGTTACCCACCTTATCTGCGGAGTGGCCAATGGAATGTCAAATCAGATTGAATCTTTAGGTTCCTTATTAAATCTTCAGTAATCGTTTGCGGTTCTGGAATCACTTCCAGTTCTACCATACTCCCACTGCTGTTTTTGAAAAAATCCATTTTTAATAAAACTGTGGCGAGTCTAGAACAATATTTCTATTGATCTGCCAGATGGTAGAAAGTCAACCCTCGTCATAGCCTGGGTCAACCCACAAACAGCCATTACAGAAACGTGCCTTGAGTTATCCGGAGTCTGGTTTTAAGCATAACCCGGACAACTCCCCGTACCTTAACATCGTTAAGATATGAACTGTTCTATATCCAATATAGAACCAGAGGCACTGATTTATTTGAACCAGATTCAAATCATGCAGCTGTCTCCAGTGCATGTCAACTAAATGGAGAGAGGCCGATCAGCGTTACTCAACTTAGGAATGCTTCCAATTATGAGTAACCTGAAAGAGAAGCAAGTTCTCATTACTATCAACTGAATACCATACACAAGTATCTACATCTTCGATCTCTTTGAAGAATCCCGATACTTGCTACACCTGGTACTCTACTCTATTCAAATACCTATAACTCCTCAAAACTTAGACCCTGTGTTTCCACGAAACAGCTGTCTAAAATCTAGAGAAGCCATAAGTAAACCGAATATAGTACGAGCACCAACCCCTCTGTCCTAATGAACACTGGACAACATACAATACTCTGTATAAGTCCGCTGAGTCTAACAACTCTTTCACTGTGCGTCGTAGGTTGAAAACTGTACTTATGGTTAAGAAGAATTACACCGCTGTTTAATACTCCTTACCTAACCATCCACTGATATAGGTAAATGTCATAGACATAATATCAAAAGGTATATCTCACTCTATGAAAATAGACGTACAGATATATCAATTTGAAATTGGTGCACAACAGCGGATATTCATAACCAAATATTTGCCGACCGGCAAACAACCCAGGTGACTTTCTCAAATATCACCGATTACAACGAATCCCGATATAATGAGGATGATCACCCAATTCCCAATAACCTACTCCCACTCAGCATCTGTAAAACCATACAGATGTGAGAATCATACCTGGTAAATACATACCCTGGAGCAAGTGTCCAATCGGGAAATCAGTTTTTCTTTTAACAGTACACAGTTGAACTGAAACATTGAAATGTTTCGATGGGGTATTCTGGTATTCCTAGTAATGCCTCTACCATTATCCAGATTCACAACTATAACCGTATAATTCTTTGCCACCTGTCCAAATCCCTTTATATGTCTTTAGTCATTACCGTCTGCACACCCCTTTATGCCAATTGGTTTTCTTCCTTCCCTACCGTTCGGCACCAGCCTATGGTTTGGAAGAAGACTATCCAATAAGCATAAAGGGTGTACTGTCCTAATCCTAGGAGCACTCGCAATGCGAGAGAAGGTGAAGATAAAAGACACCTGAATGTACTTTATTCCTATTTCTCCTGAACCAGAATCCATCCCCGAACTGGAACAAGTTCCTTTCGAGTTCGTATATAACCATACGATGGAATATCCAATAAACTGTAGATCTTCGTAGTGATACGGAGTGTCCTGGAGAAATACAAAGGTGATTTAGGATTGGCGAAGAAATACTTGGTTTGGTCGTGAATATCAGTCGCAATTTACTTTGCCCTCCTACCAATCCCTTTCTTTGTCTGAACTTAATACCTTCTGTACACCGTTTAAGTTAACTGGTTTTCTTCATTCCCTACCGGTCGGCACCAGCCTATGGTTTGGAAGAAGACTATCCAATTTGCGTAATAGGTGTACTACTCCTAAACCAAGGAGTACTCGCAATGAGAGAAGGTGAAAAGAAAAAACAACTGAATAATCCTATCCGTTTTCTCCAGGACCAGAAACCATCCTCGAAGTCCTTCGAGTTCGTATCTAACCATACGATGGTTTTGTCCAATGGAAGTGGACGTTCGTAGTAATACGGGGTGTCCTGGAGAAAAGGGTAAAAGCAGGAGTGGCAATGAGGTCTGCAACTCTGACAATCCAAAAGCCAGTGTTAAGAAGGTTCGGTCAACTTGGTCACTGAGTCATAGTCCAGGGTCGGGTCAATGGTCGCTGCCAAAGAGAGAGAGAGAAAAGAAACACTCAGCGTGCACTCTAACCTAGATCAGAATGGTTACCAATTTATCTAATCAGGAAACCTCCCACTGTACCTCAAATTCTCCTCCAAACCTGAAAGAAGAATTAGTCGGGATCACCCGAGGAGTAAACTAACTCATCAGTGGGAATCGGGATCCAACTATCATCGCATGATAACTTGACGGAATCCACTCAAGTTACCACACTCCAGAAGGTATGCGCATGCCTGGCAAGTTTCAGTTCTTTTGAAACTCCCGATGTTTGTTTTTACCCCTAGGACCCAAGTGACCTTGACTGAGCCAACATATCAAAGGATCCTAGTCAAGTTCAACCCGTCATTATCTTGATTGCATTAGACCCACCCGCACGAGTCCTTGACTGAGCCAAAATGACCGTACGACTGTCCTAACCAATCACATATCCATGCAACAGAAAAGCACTACATAGCTACCGAACACTACGCCTCGGCTGAGCACGACATACGCAGCACGAATACTAAGTAATACTAATCTGAAATGACGGAGGGCTACGATTGGTTTTTGGCGAAAAACCTTTAACGTAATGAACTTGATATCGTTGAAGGAACTGCACAACTTTTTTATAAAATATAGTGACGAAAACCTTTACTAAAGAGGTCACTCCCGGTGAAGGGATCTCGGCTCTTTCCCCGTAGAATGGGGTGCAGGATATTCCAAATGAATACCACGATGCAAAGCAAAAGTAATCGGCTATAGTGAAGTCAATGCCCTGACGCAAACTTCTGTCCAAGGGGTCACTCCCGGTGAAGGGATCTCGGCCCTTGCCTCGTCGACTGAGGAGCAGGATATTCCAAATGAATACCACGATGCAAAACAAAAGTGAACGTCCTTGCAATAACAGCTTTTTGAAAAGTGTTCCAACAACATCAGATTAGGTTTGTTTATCTTGCATTGATCCGAATCAATGCAGTCCCATCAATTGATCACACCATAAAGAACGAAAATATACTGACGTACGTATATGCCATCCGCATTCGCCACTGGGTCCCGTCATCACCCATTAGGTTAGCTAACTAACGGCAGAGCGGGGACTGGACTAGCGCGGATGAAAAACATATACAACATCTACTAATATATATACCAATATATAGTATTTCGCTCAAGGCGTGAATAAAAAGCAACATCACAGAAATGTACAGCATCACAGAACAATACAGATATCTGGAAACCCCGGGTTTCACAGAGCCGCTGCTGAAACCCGACGTTCCCCTGGTCGTGTGGATAGCCTGTGCAATGAAATCCTAGACCCCTACGGGCGCGGCAAGTCACCCGCCAAAACCTGAAGCGAGGCAGCCCCCTTCAGTACCGTGAATGGACCACCCAGCACTTCACGGAATCCGGTAACTTGGGCACCCCTCCTGGGTCAACCTGTACCCCCTACGAGTGCGGCGAATAGCCCGCCAATCCTGGACTGAAGCACCCTCCGTCTCAATGCCCTGAGATGCGGGCCCGTTGCCCTCCAGAACCCGGCTATCCGTGCACCCCACCGCGGGGCAACCCTAGTACAGAAAGTAAAATATACATACACCGGGTACATCGACCGCAACCAGGTCGTGCCCCAAAAAAAAATAATACAAACAGGCAGTGACGGCAGTCCACATGTCGGACGCTCGCCCCGCAATATCAAATGTACATAATACAACAAAACAGTACTAGCATTGCATCCAGGCTATCCCCACGACCGATCCGCAACATCACAGCATAAACATAGAACATCAACGTGAAAAGTCACGTTCGCAAATCCGTCTAACCGGGCTATAGCAGTTAGACCGGATTTACCGATCGAGTGACATTCACGATCGCAGATATAATGTAAATACTGTGAAAAATGTGTTTAAAAAATTTCCGATTGACCAAAAATTAACAAGTGGGCCCCCAATCAAAACTGTAGCATTCACAGAAAACCTGGGCCAAATTTTAATATTCCAAATACCCCATTTTCATGTAAAAACCTCACTGGAAAAATTTGGTCCAGAGACCAAACTGAACCGCGGCGGAAGAGCGGCGCCAAGGCGGGTTACGCCGCGCTTCCGCGGCGGATCTACAGTAACTCATGCCCAAAATTTCCCAGATGTCTTATAATTTCCTGTACATCATTCTGAAATCACCTGAAAAATTTTTAGAGCCCGGAAAAAATCGACAGAAAACTGATGTACACAAAACGCGGTTTTTGGAATTTCGGTCGATCGGAAACACAAACACATCAAACGAAGCTAGGTTAGGTTAATGGCGTGGCTCTGATACCATGTTGCGCCACGGCAGCGCCCCGGCCGTCTTACTCGAGGCCAAAATGCGGAATCAAAATTTTTCCTTACTCGGAAACCGGCGCTACCGCGGACAAAGAAAAAACCCGGATCGATTACCATTAACCTAACTAGCAAACAAGAGATGGGAGAAGAAGTATACCAAGAGATCCGAGTCCTCCGGTCTTCTCATCATCGCCCCGATCTCCCGCGGAAAGTGTAGTCTCCATATCGTCGCCTCCTCGCCGGAAAGGGCACCACATCGCCTTCGTCTTTTACGGGCTCCCGCCTCAATACCGAGGCAACTCGAGCATGAAGCCGGCAACTCGACATGCTCAAGATGTGCTGTAGGAAGTGTAGTAGATAATGCTAATCTCATTTGGGGTTTGTAGTTGCCATGATGGAGGATTGGGGTTAAGAAAAATGGTGCTTTCATTTTTCTAAAACAAGAAGAAGAAGGAGATGAAGAATTCCTCACATAATCAAGATGAACTCTCTCATTCTTTTTCTTTCTCTCTTTCTTTTTCTTCCTCTCTCTCTTTTTCTTCCTCTCTCTTTTCTCATAACCATGAAAGACTTTCTTCAAGTGAGAATGAGAATGGTGGAGGAATGAATATCATAACACAAAGGGAGGTGAGTGTAGGAGCTAAAGAAAGGTGACCACATCCTAGACAAGAAAACATTCAACCATGCTTCTTCTCCTATTCACTCCATACCCTTTCTAATCAATCAATTCAAAAGCATGGAGCAAAGATATGAAAACTATCATAATCAAACAATATGCAAAGAAACCCCTCACAAAGTGTTATTTGCAAAACTGCAAATAACCCCCTCCATCGGAAAAGTCCGGCCGGGAAAGAACAAAGGAAAAACGGCCGGAACGGAATGCAAACCGGCAACTCCAGAAAACTGGTCCCGTAATAAATTACAGGAAAACCCCTATACTGTGCATACACACCCGCATCTGTATTCCGTCCGGATACAAATGCAATGAGACAAAATCTACACTGTACTAGACTAGGACCGGCTTAAGCCAAAGCCGGCTAGTAAAATCCGTTCGATCCTGATCCGTGCAATACCGCACGTATCTGATCGAACCCTGCCATATAACTATACGGTAACTAGTACAAAACTGTCCGATCCTGATCCGTGCAATACCGCACGTATCTGATCGGACCCTGCCATATCTCCATACGGCCTCTACAGCGTTTCGCCCGAAAGCTGAGTAACTGAAAGTGTGGTGGACTCTAAAGACTCGTCAATACTATGGCTGTGGATTTAACCACTAGCACGTCAGAGGTATTAGCCAATACGTGACGGGCCACCAGCTATTGACCAAAAGGGACGTCGATGAGGAAGCTCACCCCGACACCCAACTGAGCCTGTCAGTGACAATATCCGTACAGTCCGGTCCGTTCGTCTATGAGTATCGCATGGCGGGCCTAGGGGGTTGGTAAAAGTCAGACCCCCAAAAGCGGTACAAGTCGTGTCGGAGCGTAGCCCAGAACGCCCTGAGATACTACTGGAATACCTACCAGTAAATCTCCTGCCTCGGCCGAGGGCTTTGCGTAACGGCTCTCCTAGACACAGCGCGACCTCACCCCCAATACCGGGAGAGACGAACCCCTGAAGATCCGCTCACTGCCTCCATGTGGCTCGGGACTGTACCCAACTAAAACCTGTTTGCACGACTCCTTTGAGCCGTGGTAGGGTAGTAATCAAAGCACAGTGGGAACTCACACGAGACAAATGACGATCCTCAGGTCGATGAACTAACCTGTACACATGTCACCTGGGAACTGCTATCTGACGTCAGGTATAAGCCCAACTAGCAGGTTCCCGGCGAGTCCTGTCCGGTGTACTCATAACCCAATGAGCACCTGTATACATCTTAGGTGAACCAACTGACACCAGTGGCTTGTGAGACCGGCCACCGCCCCTCGTCGGGGTCTCGACTGTATACACTAGTCTACTAATGGAGTATCGATACCCTGTCTCGAAACTCCTACGACTAGGGACCTTTTAAGGATGTGCTTATAGACTCCAGCTCCCACGTATATGATCGCCATCATACTGCTGGTCGTCAAGCAAGAATCCCAGGGGCTCTATCAACGTGCAATAGCGACATGTCAGGTCACCTAAAGCAGTACACGATGATAAAGGTAAACCAGATAGCATACTATCATCTCGAGTAAGACTGTCCTCCTGGGATAGGTCCTCCCTCAATCATTGCAATCACGTGCCTGTGATCCAATAATTGACTCTGAGGGCACTATCTCCAACATTACCCACGGCCTTCTTCTGTCCTAAGTGAGCGCGACGGTCCTTAGAGTCATCTCTAGATTTCTTTTAGTTAATTGGGGTAAATGCGGATGCAATTTTGCGATTTTCGGGGCTTAGGAAGGGTAATGAACTCCCCACCTAATCTGGATTTGGTCTTTGCCCCTTAATGCCCGTATTAATTATGCAAACAACCACAAAATCAAAACAAGCACAATTTAATTTTGCTTTTTGCGCAGCGCTGCAATTTTTGCAAAGAAGTCTGCACAAAATGTGTAGGGTTCCTAGGCACACTATAGAGGTCACACAAGGCATCAACCATGCCAATTTAAAATTTTATGGGTGCCGAGAAACCCTAATACGGATCGTCGGCTAGAATTCTAAGCGATAATCGAATCTAGTTAACAACTTAACTAAAAGAAGAGAGCTACAACCTTTGTAGATCCGGTTATCCACTTCCTTTGCTCCATGTAGGCATCCTCTCGCTGTCCATCTCGAATCCCGAACTCAAACGTCGGCTTCATCGGAGATTTGGGCGGACTAGGTCGTCGGCTTCGCGCCAAAGATGATCTACGTCGAGGCATCACAAGTTCAAGCTCCGACTGCACAAATTTGTGAAACTTGTGAATAAAATACCCAAAACAACTTGGCAAGAGGTAGAGGGTGAAGAAATAGGAGGTGGGTTCACTTTAGAATTGGATTTCTCACTTTGGAACTCAAGTTGCCATTAATGGCATCAAGCTTTTTCTTTTGAAGATGAAGAAGAAGATGAAGCTAGAATTATGATAAGTCTTCTTAAAAGAATAATAAAATGAATACTTATCATCTTCTAACCTTGGTTAAGTGTAGAGAATCGACCATGGTCAAGTGAGAATGGTTAGGGTTAAGGATGATGACAAAATGGTCACTTTAGTCAAAGCTTCATGAAGCTTCATCAAGCTTCATGAAAGAAACCATTTTGTTATCTTTTATTTATTTATCAAAAAAGAATAGATAAATAAATAAGTAAATAAATCAAAACCCTAACTATTATCATAACCATGGTTTAAGTCTTAACACAAAACCAAACTACATGCATCATCAAACATGACACATAGTAGTGCACAAAAGTATATCACATATACAACTTGTGAACTACAAGTGAGAAAATCCTATTAAAGTGAACCAATACCAGTTAATGCAAAGTAATATATCAAATATATATTTATACATTAAATCATTAAATCAACACTTGATTCAATGATCCGGTCATGTCGCACATAACCGACTAGTATCCAATGTATCGACTTATCGAATCAATCTACGATTCGATAACTAGGTTATATCGTATATAACCAATCGAAACATTCATCGCGAGAATGAAATACGGTATCACATACACGCATTATTCTCGGTCCCGCACATATCTCATATGCGCTCCTATTTCGTTTCGCTTGAGCCAGGAAACCTCTGTGTAGGACTCTAAAGACTCGTCAATACGCCGATAGCAGATGATGATCATATCAAGCACCCACAAGCCGCAAGCGGTCTGCTAAACGTAACGGCCATCTGGGTATTGAGCGATCAGAAGATCGACGAGCTAGCCCGCTCACACTCCTGTGAATCCAACCAGTAACATTTACCGTACAGTCCGGTCTGTTCGTCTGATATGTCGCATATCAAGTCTAGGGGTGGTAAACGTCAGACCCCAATAACCGATAAGTCGTGCCGATGTGAGGCTCATAACGGGTCGAGAAATTACTGGTAACACTTACCAGCAAATCTCTAATCAGCCCTGGCCAGGGACTTCCCTGTTACGGCCAATCGAGGACAGCGCAACATCAACCCCCAATACCGGGAGAGACGAAACCCCTCCTATCGCTCATTGTCTCCATGTGACTCGGGACTATACCCAAAGACCACCGTTTTGCACGCCCTCATGGACGTGGTAAGGTGGAGATCAAAGCACAGTGGGAATCATACAAGACTCTATGACGATCTCGGGTCTACAGACTAACCTGTACAAGTGTCACCTGAGAACTGCCATCTGACGTGAGGTATAATACCATCTGGGAGTTCTCGGCGAGTCCGTCCAGTGTACTCAGTCTCCACTGAGCACCCGTATATCATCTCTGATGTCAAACACCAATGGATATGGGATCATCCATTGCCCATCTCATGGGTCGAGAAGCATATACGCTAGTCTACTCTGGTATATCGATGCCCCGTATCGAAACTCCTACGACTAGGGACCTTGAAGGATGTACTTATGGACTACCATGTCCCCACTAGTATGATCTGCATCATAGTCCAGACAGTCAAGTACACATCCTAAGGGCTTTACCAACATGTAACTATAAGACAGTTTAAAGAGACAAGTGTACATGTTAAGATAAAGAGTAACCAGATAGCATACTATCATATCGAGCAAGAAAGTCATCTCTATATATGTCCAAGCATCCAATATAATATACATCATCTGTACTGTACTGGCCTCTAGGGCATACATACAACTAACAATCTCCCACTTGCACTAGGGCCAGCTGCTGTAGTATCGCATACCGGGCATCCCGAAGAGTCTCTCAAACTGTATCTGGGGAATGGCCTTCGTGAGTGGATCCGCCGTGTTGTTCTTCGTGTCAACCCTCCTGACCTCGATCTCCCGGCGATCAACTATCTCCCGGATCAGGTGATACCGCCTCAGAATATGCCTGGATCGCTGATTGGACCTGGGTTTCTTGGCCAAAGCCACCGCTCCATTGTTATCGCAATACAAAGGTATTAGATGCTCAATGGATGGAACCACTCCTAGTTCAGTAATGAACTTCTTGATCCAGACAGCCTCTTTGGCAGCATCGTTGGCAGCGATGTATTCAGCCTCCATCGTCGAGTCTACCACGGTTTCCTGCTTGGAACTCTTCCAGCTAACCGCCCCTCCGTAAAGGGTAAAGACAAAGCCCGACTGCGACTTAAAGTCGTCCTTATCACTCTGGAAGCTCGAATCGGTAAAGGACTCCACTTGGAGTTCTCCGTTACCATACACCAAGAGCATCTCTTTAGTCCTTCGTAAGTACTTGAGAATGCTCTTCACAGCTGTCCAGTGACTCTCTCCAGGATCATCTTGATACCTGCTCACTACACTTAGTGAGTATGCTACATCGGGTCTGGTACATAGCATCGGATACATGATAGAGACTACAGCCGAAGCATAGGGTATCCCTTGCATGCGAGCTCTCTCCAAATCAGTCTTGGGAGACATCTCTTTGGAGAGAGTGACTCCAGAGATCGTGGGCAAATTCCTACGCTTGGATTCTTCCATACTAAACCTCTTTAGTATGGTGTCAATGTACCTGGATTGGGACAATCCCAATATCCGTTTGGATCTATCTCTATAGATCCTAATTCCCAATATGCAGGAGGCATCACCAAGATCTTTCATTAAGAATCTTTGTGATAAGAAGAGCTTGACCGATTGTAGCATAGGAATATCATTTCCTATCAAGAGTATGTCGTCCACGTACAATACGAGGAAGACAACCTTACTCTCTGCCACCTTCTTGTAAATACAAGGTTCATCTGGGTTTTTGACGAAATCAAACTCTTTGATAACGATGTCAAAGCAGATGTTCCAACTCCGCGATGCTTGCTTTAATCCATAAATGGATTTAAGCAGCTTGCATACCTTCCCGCTGCTCCCACTGTCTACGAAGCCCTCTGGCTGAGTCATGTACACGCACTCTTCTAAATCACCATTTAGAAAGGCGGTCTTAACATCCATTTGCCAGATTTCGTAATCATGATATGCAGCGATGGCAAGCATGATCTGGATGGATTTAAGCATATCCACTGGAGAAAAGGTTTCGTCATAGTCCACACCTGGTCTTTGGCGAAAACCTTTTGCAACAAGTCTAGCTTTGAAAGTCTCCACTTTCCCATCTACACCAAGTTTCTTCTTGAAGATCCACTTGCTCCCAATGGGTTTTACCCCTTCAGGAGCAACTTCCAAAGTCCATACTTTGTTGGTGTACATGGATTCCATCTCGGACCGCATAGCATCCAGCCATTTCACTGTGTCCCTACCCGTGATGGCCTGCTCGAAGCTAGTTAGGTCATCATCCTCCATGATGCAATCCTCGCTTCCACCGTCAATGAGAAAACCGTAGTATCTCTCAGGTGGACGAGATACCCTACTAGATCGGCGGAGAGGCCGGGGCTCGTTGAGTTCTACTGAATCCTCTGGTTCTACCAAGTCTTCTGTTACAGTTTGTGTTGCTGGAACCTCTTCCAGTTCTACCTCAATGCTACTTGTCTGTTTCATAAGAAAACTCTTTTCTAAGAAAGTGGCATGTCGAGAAACAAACACTTTTTGTTCCTCGGAGTGGTAGAAGATATACCCTCGCGAATGTTTGGGATATCCAACAAACTTACATAGAACAGACCTTACCTCGAGCTTGTCCGGATTTTGTGTTTTAACATAGGCCGGACAACCCCATATTTGAATAAAATTAAGACATGGTCTCTTGCCATTCCATATCTCATATGGAGTAGTAGGCACTGATTTGGTTGGAACTCTATTCAATAGATATGCAGCAGTCTCCAGTGCATATCCCTAGAAGGAAATAGGTAACTCAGCTGCACTCATCATAGAGCGCACCATATCTAATAGGGTGCGATTTCTCCGCTCCGATACACCGTTGTGCTGTGGTGTATAAGGAGGAGTAAGCTGAGAGAGAATCCTATTCTCTTTTAGATAATCTCTGAATTCGTTACTTAAGTATTCTCCTCCTCGATCGGATCGAAGGACCTTAATACTTTTGCCCGTTTGGTTATCTACTTCTTGTTTATATTCTCTAAATTTCTCAAAAGCTTCTGATTTGTGTTTCATCAGGAACACATATCTGAATCTAGAGAGATCGTCAGTGAATGTAATGAAGTATGAAGAACCATTCCTGGCATGGGTAGACATGGGACCGCATACATCACTATGTACCAGTCCTAAGAGTTCAGTAACTCTTTCTCCGTGTCCACTAAACGGAGCTTTGGTCATTTTTCCTTTGAGACATGAATGGTAAGTATCATAAGATGATAATTCGAACGGATTCAAATAACCATCCTTATGCAACTTAGCTAGTCGTGTCTCATTGATATAGCCAAGTCTACAGTGCCACAAGAAGGATTCGTTCATTTCTGAGCTTTTCCTCTTGTGTGTGTTTTGTATATTGAAGACTGTATTTTGATTGAGAATGAATATGCCATTATGTAGCGAGCCTGATGCAATCAACTTTTGATCTAGGAATATGTTCACAACATTATCCTTTACTACAAAATTATATCCTTCTTTACTCAATAAAGAAACTGATATAATGTTGCACATCATGTTCGGTATATAATAGCACTCTTTCAGAATTATTGTATCACCACTTGGTAATATTAGGTGATATTCGCCAACTGCTTTGGCTGCAACATTTGCACCGTTCCCTACTTGAACGGAATGATCACCTTTTCCCAGTTCTCTACCTTTTCGCAGCCCATGTAACATCTTACATATGTGGGATCCTGATCTGGTATCTAATACCCAGGACGTAGGGTGAACTGAGAAACAGTTCTCAATGACAAACACACCCGAAGATGATGCATCAACATGCATGTTCTCCGTTTGGGCGGTGTGAGAATCCAGATATTCTCCTGTTTCCTGTTCATTCTTATAACACTTATAAGATAGAACGGGTTCAACGTTCCCATGCACAGTATAACATGCGGGTTCGGTCAATACATCCATATTATTATCTTGATTAAGGCATGAAATGGTCGCTACCTGGAGAGAGAGAGAAGAAAACACTTTAGCGTATGCTCATGCAAGATCAGATTGGTTATTATCTTATCTAATCAGGATGGCTCCCACTGCTTTTTATCAAATCTTCCTTCAAACCCTAAAAGGAAAGACTAGCCGGGATTAATTACACACTACAAGTTCGCCAATCTTTCAGCCAGGCCAGTGTCGGTACTTTGAGGGAGGTCCCCCGTGCTTTCGCACGAACCTAATTAATGTAAACCTCGTTTTCCCAGAGGCGTAACCTCGTTAACACCTTTCTAGACACCTACTTGATCGGCTAATTGTAATGTGTAAAACTCTCCCAGGAGTAACTCTTACTCGCAGCGGGTATCGGGATCCAACTATCTCATAGAAGGTATGCAATCTCTTTGCAAATTTCAACACTTGAAATTCCCGATAATGTTTTGCCCCTAGCGTCTTATGACCTTGACGGAGGCCAAACAACCCATAGTCCGCTAGTCAAGTTCAAACCGTCATTTCCTGATTGAATCAAACCCACCCGCACGACCCTTGACGGAGGCCAAACAACGCCATACGAATACCCTAATCCAATCGCATCATATGCTAGCAGATAAGCACTAGTTAGCTACCGTACACTGCGCCTTGACGGAGGCCAAACAGCACGAATACTAACTAGTACTTATCTGAAATGACGGAGGGCTACGCAGGTTTTTCATAAAAACCATGAGCGTAATGAACTTGATATCGTTGAGAATCAAATGAAGTTTTGAAATGGAGTGATTTTGAGGCTTTTCTAGTTTTGCTAAAGTAGTCACTCCCGGTGAAGGGACCTCGGACCTTTCCTCGTCGAATGAGGTGCGGGATATATCATATATATCGTTGTGTAAAGCAAAAACTCTTAAAAGCAATCAAAGCCAAACCGAGTGTGTAGCATCTGCCAGTTATTGCTAAAGGAGTCACTCCCGATGAAGGGATCTCGGTCCTTTCCTCATCGAATAAGGTGCAGGATATATCACATATACCGCTATGCAAAGCAAGAACTGTAGCTACCTGTTTTGTTTAAAATTTGATTCTACAACATCTTAGGTTTCTTTTCTTCCATTAATCACATTAATGAAGTCCCATCATTTAAATACCTAAACATCACAGATAAATACGACGTACACTTATGCCATTCGCATTCGCCTGGATGTCCCCTCGTGCACCGTTAGGTTAGGTAACTAACGACAGAGCAGGGCAGGGCTAGTGCGGGTGCAAAACATAAGTAACGTCTATATAATATATCATATATACTATATAAAGTATCTATCAAAGAACATCACATGATCGCATCACAGATATCGCAGCAGAAGAAACATATGAAACATTGGATATACTAGGACGTTCGTGTTTTCAATACGAGCCAGTATAAAACACGGATTCCACGGTCGTGATGAATAGCCAATCCCACACCCCTAGACCCCTACGAGAGCGGCAAGCAACCCTACCAATTCTAGGGTTAGAAGGCCCGGACTCGACTCCTCGAGTTGGTCTCCTACTGAACCCCAGAACCCGGTTACCTATGCTCCCCTCCTTGGGTCTATCCTAATGCGGAAAAGTAAATAATATACAAAAGGTGACAACTTCCGCTACCTGGAAGTGCCCCAAATAAAAGAATATTACATACAAGTTTTTACATGAATGAAAATGAAAAACACTCATCTCACATAAAAAACCCCGGCTATTCAAACACGACGATCCAATATAACATATCCAGCAACACATAACATCACATGTCATCAACGTAAGTAAATATGCGCATCCCAATTGTCGTTGACATATAGCAACGAAACCGGCGATATCACATATTACACTTACGGTCACAGAAAAGAAAGTGTAAAACTACAACAATTGGAATCCGCAACTTCTTTAGACATCGCATGCCTAATCAAATGAAATACTTAGAAATCACATGCCTAACAGTTATAAACCCCGCATTTTAGTCTCATTATCGAAAACTCTTTTCAATATCAAGTGAAACTAAAGTGCTAGATTTATAACATTCATTCAGTTATCACATAACTGTTTGTGAATTCCAATTATTGTATCCCATTCCGGATAAATAGAAAATATCAAACTTTCCGATCGAACATTCGAACACCCAAGTTTTCCCGATACAGTCCAACACATGAAATAGGTTCAAAGACATTCACTTCATGCCTCAGTACCAACGGTCCAGCCGTAGAAGGGTCAAGCCAACGCCTCACATGTGGCACGCCGTACTGCCCCAAACCCGAAGGTTCAAAGGGCAGTTCAAGACGGTCACATAATCGAGTTAAGGTTTGTTGTCTTCTAGAGGGACCATCGCGTTACTTGCACTACTCAGAACGTCTTTAAACCATAGAAAAATCCAACACTTGGAATTTTCCCGACAGGGGAAAAGTTGGGTATTTATATCCGGTCGAACTTTTTAACATATTCTAAAGTTATCCGGAAAGCCACATAGACAAGATTTGATAATCCGATCGAAACATCGAAGCTCTAAAACACCCCAGAAAATTCAACTCTTGAAAAAATATTAAAAATACCGATAAAACTCAGCTGCTGAAATGATGAATTACTGTGCAAAGCATGAGGGCTGAAGTCATCATACTGCCGCTGAACCGCCGCAGAAACCAGGCTTCCGCCGCGGTTCCGCCGCACTATTTACTGTTCATGGAATAATTTTTGCATCGTAATTCTTAGACTTCCCTGCTGAATTTTTTAAGCATTTTTAATCAGGAAAAATCCCAGTTTTTAGAAAAAGTCCAGAGAGCATGATGTGTTAGGGTTTCGATGCGTATTCGGGTTTCAAACGTCGTCTAGACTTCGCCTAAGGCTCTAGCTAGGCTCTAATACCACTGTAGGGTTCCTAGGCACACTATAGAGGTCACACAAGGCATCAACCATGCCAATTTAAAATTTTATGGGTGCCGAGAAACCCTAATACGGATCGTCGGCTAGAATTCTAGGCGATAATCGAATCTAGTTAACAACTTAACTAAAAGAAGAGAGCTACAACCTTTGTAGATCCGGTTATCCACTTCCTTTGCTCCATGTAGGCATCCTCTCGCTGTCCATCTCGAATCCCGAACTCAAACGTCGGCTTCATCGGAGATTTGGGCGGACTAGGTCGTCGGCTTCGCGCCAAAGATGATCTACGTCGAGGCATCACAAGTTCAAGCTCCGACTTCACAAATTTGTGAAACTTGTGAAGAAAATACCCAAAACAACTTGGCAAGAGGTAGAGGGTGAAGAAATAGGAGGTGGGTTCACTTTAGAATTGGATTTCTCACTTTGGAACTCAAGTTGCCATTAATGGCATCAAGCTTTTTCTTTTGAAGATGAAGAAGAAGATGAAGCTAGAATTATGATAAGTCTTCTTAAAAGAATAATAAAATGAATACTTATCATCTTCTAACCTTGGTTAAGTGTAGAGAATCGACCATGGTCAAGTGAGAATGGTTAGGGTTAAGGATGATGACAAAATGGTCACTTTAGTCAAAGCTTCATGAAGCTTCATCAAGCTTCATGAAAGAAACCATTTTGTTATCTTTTATTTATTTATCAAAAAAGAATAGATAAATAAATAAGTAAATAAATCAAAACCCTAACTATTATCATAACCATGGTTTAAGTCTTAACACAAAACCAAACTACATGCATCATCAAACATGACACATAGTAGTGCACAAAAGTATATCACATATACAACTTGTGAACTACAAGTGAGAAAATCCTATTAAAGTGAACCAATACCAGTTAATGCAAAGTAATATATCAAATATATATTTATACATTAAATCATTAAATCAACACTTGATTCAATGATTCGGTCATGTCGCACATAACCGACTAGTATCCAATGTATCGACTTATCGAATCAATCTACGATTCGATAACTAGGTTATATCGTATATAACCAATCGAAACATTCATCGCGAGAATGAAATACGGTATCACATACACGCATTATTCTCGGTCCCGCACATATCTCATATGCGCTCCTATTTCGTTTCGCTTGAGCCAAGAAACCTCTGTGTAGGACTCTAAAGACTCGTCAATACGCCGGTAGCAGATGATGATCATATCAAGCACCCACAAGCCGCAAGCGGTCTGCTAAATGTAACGGCCATCCGGGTATTGAGCGATCAGAAGATCGATGAGCTAGCCCGCTCACACTCCTGTGAATCCAACCAGTAACACTTACCGTACAGTCCGGTCTGTTCGTCTGATATGTCGCATATCAAGTCCAGGAGTGGTAAACGTCATACCCCAATAACCGATAAGTCGTGCCGATGTGAGGCTCATAACCGGTCGAGAAATTACTGGTAACACTTACCAGCAAATCTCTAATCAGCCCTGGCCAGGGACTTCCCTGTTACGGCCAATCGAGCATAGCGCAACATCAACCCCCAATACCGGGAGAGACGAAACCCCTCCTATCGCTCATTGTCTCCATGTGACTCGGGACTGTACCCAAAGACCACCGTTTTGCACGCCCTCATGGACGTGGTAAGGTGGAGATCAAAGCACAGTGGGAATCACACAAGACTCTATGACGATCTCGGGTCTACAGACTAACCTGTACAAGTGTCACCTGAGAACTGCCATCTGACGTGAGGTATAATACCATCTGGGAGTTCTCGGCGAGTTCGTCCAGTGTACTCAGTCTCCACTGAGCACCCGTATATCATCTCTGATGTCAAACACCAATGGATATGGGATCATCCATTGCCCATCTCATGGGTCGAGAAGCATATACGCTAGTCTACTCTGGTATATCGATGCCCCGTCTCGATACACCTACGACTAGGGACCTTGAAGGATGTACTTATGGACTACCATGTCCCCACTAGTATGATCTGCATCATAGTTCAGGCAGTCAAGTACACATCCTAAGGGCTTTACCAACATGTAACTATAAGACAGTTTAAAGAGACAAGTGTACATGTTAAGATAAAGAGTAACCAGATAGCATACTATCATATCGAGCAAGAAAGTCATCTCTATATATGTCCAAGCATCCAATATAATCTACATCTTCTGTACAATACTGGCCTCTAGGGCATACATACAACTAACAAAATGTAAATTGGAGCAGACAGAGGCGGAGATAAGAAAGATAGAAGCTTACAGAGAAATTTCCGTGCAGCGAAGCTTCAAGCCCACCGCGGTTCCGCCGCAATTAGGCCCTTACGCCGTGCTTCCGCCGCGGTATGAACAGTAACCTGCACAAAAATTGTACAGAGAGCTCCTGTCTACTCCCTGAGTCCTCTGGAATTCTCCAAAAAAAATTCCAATTTCACGGCAAGCTCCAGATTTCCTTGCAATAAACCACAACAAACCGTTTAGTGTTTTGCGCGAATTTTGATCACAAAATTACAATGGAATAAATCTTCCAATTCAAATTTCAATATAGAACGAATTAGCGCACGATCCCCGGCAACGGCGCCATTTGTTTGATGAAATTCCGATTGTGTAAGTAAATCAAATGATCCCCGGCAACGACGCCATTTGATTGATGAAATTCCGATTATGTAAGTAAATCAAATGATCCCCGGCAACGACGCCATTTGATTGATGAAATTCTGATTGTGTAAGTAAATCAAATGATCCCCGGCAACGGCGCCATTTGATTGATCTTCATTTTCTGTTGTGTTGGTATTTAGAAAACAATGTAGAAATCACAACCAAAAATATTTGACCGCAATCAATAACGGTGTCGGATTGTAGCGCGTTAGCCAGTGCGGATCGTCCACAGGGATTGCACGATTCGTTCGTATTTTGTTTTGTTTGAATCGAAAATTTAATAGAAAAGAAAAGAAAACATGATTCAAGATTTTTATCGATGAGTTTCAAGTATCACTATTCTAATCAAGAATCAAGAAAATGATAAACATCAAGAATCAAGTATCGATAGAATTCCATTCAATTTAGGTTTCAAGATTTAAAGTAAAGCTCGTAGGAATCGAGTAAATTGTAGATGTGAAGAAGATTCAAGAATACGATTTCTTATCCATTAACAAGTTGATGCTAAATCGATGTAGATTCATCGAGGATCAAGGATCTTGTTAAGAATTAGGGTCCCTCATCCTATCCTTTGTCCTTTCGATGAATCACATTCACTAGATAGGTTCTTAAAAGTCGAATGATCAATTTTTGATCTCTAGATCGTGAGAAAGGAATCAAGAACGCATTCGCATCGATCTAGATCATCGATCAATTGATTTTCAAGAATTTACAATTGTTTTAAGACTTAAGAAAACGTTTTACAATTCGTCAACATCATCATTCTACAATCGTTTCGACTCCTCCACGAGCGGAGTTTTATTCAAGCATCATCACAAAGAATATATTCAAGAATCAAAATATAAAAATAATGCTCGAATTGAAAATAAGCAAGTTTAAAGAATCTTCACCTTTATTATATCAACAATTAGTTACAACTCTCAAGAACTCCAAGAGGATGGAACTTTGATCGTCGATTCTAGCGTCGTTCGGCTCCTTAAGTCTTGGATCGCTTGGATCTCGTGCTCCGTTGAAGTCCGGTTCCGCTTCTAAAGGATCTTGAAGACTTGCTTGGCTTGCACTCAAAGGATCTTGAATTCTTGATCTTTATTGGGATTAGGGTTAGGGTTTTGAGGTGGTAGGAATTGGTTGAGGAACAATGAACAACTAAGGATTTAGCCAACAATGAGCCACCAAAGATTGAACAACCTTTTTCAAGCGAGCCTTGGGGTCTATTTATAAGTTTCCCAAACCCTAGCTCTAGGATTTCAAATTTGAATTTCCCCTCCAAAAGTTAGTTATAGGAAGAGGTTTCTAGAAGTAGTTAGTTAGGGCTTAGCTTCTACCCTAAGCTAGGAGGTTAGGGGGAAGGTTCTAGGTCCTTAATGGAGTTTAGATGAAGCTTGCTTTGGAAGCTAAGAATGTTTAGTTTGTACCCAAGGGCATGCTGATCTGGCAGAATGTTCAGGAGTATTCTGGAAAATGTCATGTCTTTATGAAGTGTGGAAGCTGAGATGGAAGCACTGCAGCAGAGTAATAGTACTGACGTGGACACGCCGCCGCGGAACCGCGGCGCAAGGCGGCTCCGGCCGTGGTTGTAGGGTTGCTAGGCACGCGCACAAGGGTCTACGAGGTATCAACCATGCCCGATTAAAATTTTAGCCGTGCCGAACAACCCGAAGCCGGATCTTTAAACTAGGGTTTAGGCGAAAACAAGCATGTTAAACTCTTTAACACTAAGTGAGAGGGATTACAACCTTTGTAGATCCGGTCCTTCACTTCATTAGCTCCGTGTAGATGTCCCAATCGATGCGATCTTGAACTCCGGACTCTAGAGAAGCTTCACGAGAAGAACGAACGTGCTTGCTTCGATGACTTCGAGGCCGAAGATGATCTACGTCGGGGAGACACTAACTCAAGCTATTCCTTCTCTAGGTCATGAACTTTGTGAAGAGAACACACTCTACTACATAGCAAGTGGAAGAGGATGAAGAAGTAGGAAGTGGGCTCACTTTAGAATTGATTTTCTCACACTTTTTCCCATGGCACCATTAGAGCTAGTAAGCTTTTCATGGAGCTTGATGAAGAAGAAGAAGTGAATAATTCATCCAAATGAAACCTTATGCAATGAATTATTGCACCATGGTTGAGTTAAGCACACATGCTTAACTCATGTAGAGAATTAACCATAGTATGAGGTTAAGGGTTGGGTTAACTAATATCCTAAGGAATGACAAAAAAGTTGACTTTGTCAATGTTGCATACAAGCTTCTATAAGCTTGATAACATTGACTAAAGTCTCCTCTCTTTTGTTATTCTTAAGGAAATATGTAAATCCTAATTTAACCTAAACTTGATATAAGTCTCATACACCCATCTTGTATGTATCATCAAGCATGATACAAACTTGTACACTTGCATATATCACATATAAACAATGTGCACAAACTTGTGAGAAAATAAATCATAAGTGAGACAATACTAGTTAATGTAATGTAATATATCAAATATATAATTATACATTAAATTATTAAATCAACTCTTGATTTAATAATCCGGCTATAATCGACTAATATCATGTGTAACAACTTATTGAATCAACACTTGATCCGATAACCCGGCTATATCGCATACAACCGATCAATGTCACGAATCGCGAGAATAGAATACGGTATCTCATAACGTATTAATCTCGGTCCTGCACATATCACATATGTGCTCCAACTCCGTTTCGCTTGAGCCAGGAAACCCTTGTGTAGGACTCTAAAGACTAGTCAATACGCCGGCAGTAGGTGATGATCATATCAAACACCCACAAGCCGCAAGCGGTCTGCTAAACGTAACGGCTACCCGGGTATTGAGCGATCATAAGATCAACAAGCAAGCCTGCTATTTCTCCTGCGAATCCAATCAGTAACACTACCGTACAGTCCGGTCTCGTCGTCTGATATGTCGCATATCTCGCCTAGGGTGGTAAACATCAGACCCTAGTAGCTCGATAAGTCGTGTCGATATTAGGTCTATAACAGTTCGAGAAACTACTGATAACACTTACCAGTAAATCTCAACAACCCTGGCCTGGGATTTCCGGTTATAGCCAATCGAACACAGCACAACAACAACTCCCTATACCGGGAGAGACGAATCCCCTCCTATCGCTCATTGCCTCCATGTGATTCGGGACTGTAACCAAAAGCCACCTTTTTGAACGCCCTCTTGGACGTGGTATGATGGAAATCAAAGCACAGTGGGAATCACACAAGACTCTATGACGATCTCGGGTCAACAGACTAAGCTGTACCAGTGTCACCAGAGAACTGCCATCTGACGTAAGGTATAATACCATCTGGGAGTTCTCGGCGAGTCCGTCCAGTGTACCCAGTCTCCACTGAGCACCCGTACACCATCCTTGATGTCAAACACCGATGGATATGGGATCATCCATCGCCCATCATATGGGTCAAGATGCGTATACGCTAGTCTACTCTGGTGCGTCAATGCCCTGTCTCGATACACCCTCGACTAGGAACAGTTATTGGATGTACTCGTCGACTACCGTTGCCCCACTAGTATGATCTCATCATAGTCCCAGTAGTCGAGTACGTATCCTAAGGGCTTTATCAACATGTAATATAGAGACAATCAGAGTACATGTTAAGATAAAGTACAACCAGATAGCGTACTATCATGTCGAGCAAGAAAGTCCTCCCTATATATGTCCTAGCATCCACTATAATATACATCGTATGTACAGTAATGGCCTCTAGGGCATACATATAACTAACAATCTCCCACTTGCACTAGGGCCATCTGTTGCGGTATCACATACCTGTCACGTCCCGAAAGTACGGAATATGACCGGCACATAAACTACGAACGTCTCAAGGCGTACGTATTCTAAGTAAGCCGAAAACCCAGAAATCCAAACCAAGAAAAGTAGTAGAGTGTAGGAAAACCAATTTAAATCAAGCAGTTTTGCAAAATACGCCGAAATATGCATTTTAAAATCATAAGTCCTTTCTAAAAATTTCGGCAGAGTTTCCTTTGTAAAAACTGACCCCAAACGGGTACAAAACCTGATAAAGCATATATAATGGAAAATGCATCCCCAAGCGGGAGCTAGCTCTTCGTCAATCGACGGTCACAACCACGCAAGCAATATAATATACAACGCCGAAAGGCGAGGATCACAACAGAAAAGGAAACTCAAAACAGCATGAAATCCGTATAAATACAAGCGCGACTCTAAGGTCGATAGAATAAACAACACTGGTCTCTATCTCTGAAATAATTACATGTTTGGTTGATGGAACTTCTAGATACAACTGGAATATAATATACAATGAATAATGATGGGTGTGATACAATAAACCCACCTACTAGCAAGTCACCCGAAAGGTACAGTGCCCGCAAAGCCGTAATGAATCCGTATGGCAACACCTGCAAGAAACTGGGGCACAACGGGGGTGAGTTGCCAACTCGTGAATAGAAAAACATCTACGAATAAAAATCGCATGTATGACGCAATCCTAGGTCATACAATCATAATATATAATCCTCCAATATAACATGCAGCCTATAACAAGGCTAGGGTAAATATCTAACCCGAGTGTAATCTCATATGCCCGTGTCAGTGCCTCAAGTGGCAATATATCATATGAATGAGGTATGAATGCATGAGAACAGAATACATGTAAATGACTGTTTTCATAATTTAGTGAGATTTCCTTTGTATTTTTAAAATGAGGTATCATAATGAAATCAGCATAAAACAGTGCCTAACATCGGCACAAAACGTAATCTAAATATCTCGATATCTCTGTATCACAGTCTCTGTACATCTGGGGCGATATCTCGTCGTTCGCAGCAATAACTGGCTCACTCGTCTGCATGCTGAACCATGCCTCAATCATCATGAGTAACCAATACACCAACGGTCATCAAAATCTGGCTGGCCTCTGTCAGTGGCTCGATCCTCTAGTGCTAATCTGCACGTCCGAGAAGTCTCAAACAGCTCTCCATCCAACGCTCGTGGCGCAAAACACAATCAAAGGACACATCTCTACAATAGTGTGTCGCCGGGATCACGCCCTGGTCAGTCCTCGTTCGTGACGAGCTCGTGCTGACCGCAACTCTAGCCGTAGCTCTCCCTGCCCGTAATCGTGGAAGCAAAACCAAACTGGTACCGATGAAGCTAGATTAGGAATGAATATGATACTGAACAAGGAAATGTACATCCTAAGGCTTCTTAAGTGGAGTGGCGTGTCGTACGAGATCTTGATAAGATGACGTTCTACTCCGCCGACATCAGAGATGCGATACGCCTGCCGAGGCATTGTACTTGGATATACCTTCCAGAAGGAGTCGCGATGAGTATGCAGCCGTTCCGGAGCAAGAAACAGATATAGTAAAGGACGATGACTTCCGGACAGTTAGGCAGAGACGAGACTTGGAAGAGACCTTGAGCAGGATTCCTTCCAGGATACTGCTGCAATGATATTTGCACCCAGGATTAGATGTGTCACGTGCATTCAGAGAGCCAGAGGCCGACGCCAGTGACATGCTTCTTGACGAGTGGTCGTGAGGATGGACCGAGAGATGACCAGAGAAGTGCCAAAACGGAATCGTCCCCGTTAGCACACCTGACAGGGCCGATGAGCCGATGGATCGTGAGATTGGTAATCCCCAGGGAAGATAAGGACATTTCTGAAATAAGTTACGAAAAGACCTAGACCCAGGAGTGGTCATTGTTACGCACACCAGTAGGCCAGAGTTCAGGATCGTCGATGAGATATGCTATGAGTGACCACGACAGTTAGCCGGAGATTCTTGGAGGATGTGCTTGAGCGGGACTATCTCGCCATGATTGTTTTCAGTATTGTTGGGCGATTTATTCGCTTGATTTAATTTTGATGATTGGGTCTCATGATATTTGTTTTCATGCCCCATGGTGGCACTTGCTGAGTATTTACGATTTTTGCACAGTTGTTGCACTTGATATCGTTTTTGAACCTTGGTTTCCCATATATATGATTTCATGGGTTTTATACATTTGAGTTGATTTTGTGCGTATGCACGCACACGATTTGGTTTTTTTGCACTCTGTATAGTTTACATATGCTTGCAGTGCAGTGACATGTATTTTGTGCACTTAGTTGCACTGGACTTCGATTCGATTGGGATGTACGATGTTTGTTTGTGCACTTTATGCACTTGATTGGATTTTTCGCGTGTTTCGGCGCTTGATATTGGATTTCATGATTTCGTGCATGATGAATGCACCGGATTTGGATTTTAGCGCATGTTGGGCTCATGTTATAAGATACGATTTTGGTTGCACACCAGATGCACTAAATCGGGATTTTTCGTTCATGTCAGATGCACCTGTTTTTGCTGTCAGGCACACATTTGGCCCATGACAGATGCTTCGTGCACACCCGATGCACTTAGATGTTGTTTCTGTGCACATGTATGACACATTTATGGATCTTGATTTCCATGCGCACCAGACGCACGTAGTATTCATATGTATATTTTGGGATTGATTTCTTATGGAGCGGTACGTTTTTATGATGATTTCTATATGTTTTTATACTGAGCAGGACTAGTCAGAGGACAGTACCTGAGTATATTGTGCACGCATTGATAGATTTCAAAGGGATTTCCAAAAGCGAGCTATAGTCTCATTATTTACCTACGTGTCTGATATGCCACGAAAACGTTTAAAACAGGGAACCCTTCTAAATTGTTTTCAAAAACGGTGGATCGTGCATACTAAACAAAAGATATATAAGTATATGGCTATTTTCTAATAAAGACGTCCGCCACTGTGCAGTGTTATGCGCATTGCACAACGACTTAAAAAGATTTGGCATGCATTTCCTTTAGAAACTTACATGTATATATTTGATATTTACATATATAGTTCTGATTTATATCGTATTGGTTTTGCTTTGGATTTGGCATTCGTGTCTTTACCATGACTCCGATAATTGCAGGATGCTTGACGGAGTTTTGTTTTCGAGTTATCTACTCGTTACTAATGCGCATGCATTGCGCTATGATGCGTTTATGTATTGATGATTTCGGAGCCCCGACGACTTGGATTTTTTATTGAAATGTTTTAGAAATTGGGGGTTTAAATTTAAATTCGGGGACCGAATTTCTTTAAGGGGAGAATATTGTAACATTACAAAATAATAAAATATTATTTTTAGGAATTTTTATAATTTAATATTATTTTATTGATTATTTTAATATTAAATTTATAATTAAATATCGATAAATGGGAAAAAATTTGAAAAAATATGGAAAATTCAAAAATTATGTATTCTATGGAAATTAGTCATTTTTAAGTTTTTTGAGCATTTATATACTAATTTAATGCTAATCGCGATTAAAAATCGCTAAGCGGATTTTTTTGGCTTTTTGTGCAAAACTTGCACATATCATTTTTGGACTTGTGTCACATTTTTCTTACCATGGCTATCACTTTGGGACTACTATTTGAGTAAGAAGGAAAAGAAAAGAAAAAGGAAAAAAAAAAGGAAAAGGAATGATGAAGAGAGAGAGAGGGGGTAGGTATATGTTAGCTTTTTCTTTTGTAGCCATGCTCCCATCATTCCCCATACACATTTCTCTCTCCCCTCTCCCAAAATCAGCTGCTGCTCCTGCCCTTCCTCCTTCTTCCTCCTCTTAAAACCCCCCCAAAACACCATGAAAACAAACACAAAACCTCATTCCCACTTCACTAAACTTGCTCACAAGCTCAAGATCTACGCTTTGGACCAAGAAAGTAGATGTTTTGGTGCTGTTGAGGATTCATGAGGGTCTTAAGAGGTAATTTCTTCAAAATTAGAGTGTTATTTCTTGTGCTTAAGTTTCAATTCAAGTTTCATATCGATATCGTGTAATTTGGTGCGTTTTGGACAAAACTAGAGAGGGTTAGGGTAAAGTTGAGATGTTTCTTTGCAATTGGACCCTAATGGTGACCTTAGGCCCTATATTGACTAAGACCCTAACCTAGCACAACCTGAAACCCAAAAATACGGAATTACGGGACTTTCATGTCGGTTTGTGAGTGATTAGGGTGTGCAGGTGAATCTGGGTTGACCCGGGGAGTTTCTGAGACAAACAAACAACTCTAGGGGCCAAATTAGGGTATTAGGAGGCCACCCTGACCAGACGGACCCCATTGGACATAGGGGGGACGGCCAGGCCGGTTTTGGCAAGGATGTGGCCGGCCATGTAGTGGTGGAATGTATCGGGGTTGGTCCAGTAGCTCAAATACATCATATACATCACCCTGGACTTGTTTGCTTGGCTAAATTTGGCCTGAGGCGAAATCTGGGATCGTTTTCTTGGGTTGCTGCTTTGAATTGAGTTATTGTTTTCCGTATTTTGATTTCTAGAATTTCATATTTGGGTTTTACCTCGGTCACTTGGCGTTTGTACGACTACATCGAGTGATTTCGGGTTGTTTTGCGAAGGCTAACCGTAGGTTCTAACCTATAGGCCTTTTAGCGTATCGTGTTGGTTTTAGCGTGTCGTTTTAAGTTTCGATTTGGTTTTGATGTGATGCGATACGTGTGATATGTGTAGGTACCCCCACGACGATCCGAGATGATGCAGAAGATGAAGGCGACATCGATACCGACACGCAGGATACAGGTGAGTAGATTTATATCTACGGGGAGAAGTCGGGTGGATGGCGTATAGCACCCCCGCAGTTCGTGGTGATGTATACGAATACGTATACACATAGATATTGATTATATTGTTTGAGATTATTGATGATAGAGATGATTCCTAGGTGTGATTGGATTGGTTTAGTATTGCGAAACCCTAGAGTAGTGGTTGCACCACACATACACACACACCCATACTTGCATACATTCTTCTTTCATATGTGCGTACATGGGATTACATATTGATGTGTATATTTACACATGGGTATGGGACTATGTGTTTATATACTGGATTTGAGGATAGTAATTGAGATTTGAGATGAGTCGATGAGATTGGGCTTGAGGCCAGGAGATCGGTGATGTGATTTGGTTCGTATTGAGATACGACATGATGTTTTCGCGGGTCTTTTGGCGTAGTGATTCTTATACCTGCATGCATACATAGATGGTATCAATATTGTACTAGACGTAGATCAGTACCCCGATCATAACATTTGATAAAGAGGATACCAGATAAATAGTATGATGAATGTGATATTGACCCGTACCCAGATTTGGGATGTCGTACGACGGATTAACGTACGAGCTATATTTTGATGATTGATCCGCACTTGGGATGTCTGATTATAGATATGATATCGGATATGATATTATTGAGGTGGGATCACCGACTAATATATATACAGGTATGTATATGTATCGACTCAGATGTTAGGCGGTTTCCTTACCAGTAGCTCAGCTTGTTAGTTCAGCCGTATAGTTTAGTGTAGTTGTTAGATTAGATTAGACTCCTACCTATTTCAAAACTAACGAATCGTGGGTATTTTAAAAGACAGCCCAAGGGATTCTACGGATATTTCAAAAGACGTATCTTTTCATAAAAACACCGTAGCCCCTATTTTCAAAACCCTATGATTCGTGTTATTTCAAAAGGCACCGTTTGTAGGACTTATATTAGATTAATGCAGATTAGTTATAGTTGCATCTAGTATTCAGCTCCCGCTCATTATTGTGGTTCGCTTCGCATCGCATGCTTATATTACGTTTCATACTCCATTATTGATGTTATGCCGTTAGGACACCAGCACCATTACCGATGATGCGTATGTACCACGTACACTTACTTGCCGGCTCACACACATCTTCATCGGTAATTGCCATGTCACGTACACCTTAGAAAATATTATTGCATCGACATAGGTTGTTAGCTAATAATTTAGACATGATATTAGTGTACTTGTCTTATATGCTAGATTAGACATTGTAATTATTACTTGTTACATCATGCATGTTATTATTCATGGATTTTTATGCCTATATGCACTGTTTACATGCTATTGAGGATTGGATTCGGATTTCCATGAGATTTTCTGGATTTGGGGGAAAACCGTAAAACTTATATAAACTTCTTTTCTCTCTTTAAAATAAAAAGTGCGGTTTTCCCATGATGTATGAGTCGTCCACCATGAGTTTGCTGATGGATTTGGAAACCCGATTCGAGGAGACGGATGAACCGTTTCGGGTACATGGTGGACCCGGTGCGGTACCCCGGGGCAAGATGAATGTGGTGATGACGTTGAGCCTGGCAGGGGAGCACTACCGACCGGTGATTTTACCTGACGCGTCGGATATCCGGAGGATACCGTCGTGGTCTTGAGATTTATGGTAGGGGCCGGTCTGGACTGACGGCGCCCTAGGTATTGTGATTGAGACATTGAGATTTCGAGACATGGAGGTACAGAGACTGTGATAGAGAGATATCGAGATATTTAGATTACGTTTTGTGCCGATGTTAGGCACTGTTTTATGCTGATTTCATTATGATACCTCATTTTAAAAATACAAAGGAAATCTCATGGAAATCCGAATCCAATCCTCAATAGCATGTAAACAGTGCATATAGGCATAAAAATCCATGAATAATAACATGCATGATGTAACAAGTAATAATTACAATGTCTAATCTAGCATATAAGACAAGTACACTAATATCATGTCTAAATTTTTAGCTAACAACCTATGTCGATGCAATAATATTTTCTAAGGTGTACGTGACATGGCAATTACCGATGAAGATGTGTGTGAGACGGCAAGTAAGTGTACGTGGTACATACGCATCATCGGTAATGGTGCTGGTGTCCTAACGGCATAACATCAATAATGGAGTATGAAACGTAATATAAGCATGCGATGCGAAGCGAATCACAATAATGAGCGGGAGCTGAATACTAGATGCTACTATAACTAATCTGCATTAATCTAATATAAGTCCTACAAATGGTGCCTTTTGAAATAACACGAATCATAGGGTTTTGAAAATAGGGGCTACGGTGTTTTTATGAAAAGATACGTCTTTTGAAATATCCGTAGGATCCCTTGGGCTGTCTTTTAAAATACCCACGATTCGTTAGTTTTGAAATAGGTAGGAGTCTAATCTAATCTAACAACTACACTAAACTATATGGCTGAACTAACAAGCTGAGCTACAGGTAAGGAAACCGCCTAACATCTGAGTCGATACATATACATACCTGTATATATATTAGTCGGTGATCCCGCCTCAATAATATCATATCCGATATCATATCTATAATCAGACATCCCAAGTCAAGAGTGCGGATCAATCATCAAAATATAGCTCGTACGTTAATCCGTCGTACGGCATCCCAAATCTGGGTACGGGTCAATATCACATTCATCATACTATTTATCTGGTATCCTCTTTATCAAATGTTATGATCGGGGTACTGATCTACGTCTAGTACAATATTGATACCATCTATGTATGCATGCAGGTATAAGAATCACTACGCCAAAAGACCCGCGAAAACATCATGTCGTATCTCAATACGAACCAAATCACATCACCGATCTCCTGGCCTCAAGCCCAATCTCATCGACTCATCTCAAATCCCAATTACTATCCTCAAATCCAGTATATAAACACATAGTCCCATACCCATGTGTAAATATACACATCAATATGTAATCCCATGTACGCACATATGAAAGAAGAATGTATGCAAGTATGGGTGTGTGTGTATGTGTGGTGCAACCACTACTCTAGGGTTTCGCAATACTAAACCAATCCAATCACACCTAGGATTCATCTCTATCATCAATAATCTCAAACAATATAATCAATATCTATGTGTATACGTATTCGTATACATCACCACGAACTGCGGGGGTGCTATACGCCATCCACCCGACTTCTCCCCGTAGATATAAATCTACTCACCTGTATCCTGCGTGTCGGTATCGATGTCGCCTTCATCTTCTGCATCATCTCGGATCGTCGTGGGGGTACCTACACATATCACACGTATCGCATCACATCAAAACCAAATCGAAACTTAAAACGACACGCTAAAACCAACACGATACGCTAAAAGGCCTATAGGTTAGAACCTACGGTTAGCCTTCGCAAAACAACCCGAAATCACTCGATGTAGTCGTACAAACGCCAAGTGACCGAGGTAAAACCCAAATATGAAATTCTAGAAATCAAAATACGGAAAACAATAACTCAATTCAAAGCAGCAACCCAAGAAAACGATCCCAGATTTCGCCTCAGGCCAAATTTAGCCAAGCAAACAAGTCCAGGGTGATGTATATGATGTATTTGAGCTACTGGACCAACCCCGATACATTCCACCACTACATGGCCGGCCACATCCTTGCCAAAACCGGCCTGGCCGGCCCCCCTATGTCCAATGGGGTCCGTCTGGTCAGGGTGGCCTCCTAATACCCTAATTTGGCCCCTAGAGTTGTTTGTTTGTCTCAGAAACTCCCCGGGTCAACCCAGATTCACCTGCACACCCTAATCACTCACAAACAGACATGAAAGTCCCGTAATTCCGTATTTTTGGGTTTCAGGTTGTGCTAGGTCAGGTCTTAGTCAATATAGGGCCTAAGGTCACCATTAGGGTCCAATTGCAAAGAAACATCTCAACTTTACCCTAACCCTCTCTAGTTTTGTCCAAAACGCACCAAATTACACGATATCGATATGAAACTTGAATTGAAACTTAAGCACAAGAAATAACACTCTAATTTTGAAGAAATTACCTCTTAAGACCCTCATGAATCCTCAACAGCACCAAAACATCTACTTTCTTGGTCCAAAGCATAGATCTTGAGCTTGTGAGCAAGTTTAGTGAAGTGGGAATGAGGTTTTGTGTTTGTTTTCATGGTGTTTTGGGGAGGTTTTAAGAGGAGGAAGAAGGAGGAAGGGCAGGAGCAGCAGCTGATTTTGGGAGAGGGGAGAGAGAAATGAGTATGGGGAATGATGGGAGCATGGCTACAAAAGAAAAAGCTAACATATACCTACCCCCCCTCTCTCTCTTCATCATTCCTTTTCCTTTTTTTTTTTCTTTTTCTTTTCTTTTCCTTCTTACTCAAATAGTAGTCCCAAAGTGATAGCCATGGTAAGAAAAATGTGACACAAGTCCAAAAATGATATGTGCAAGTTTTGCACAAAAAGCCAAAAAAATCCGCTTAGCGATTTTTAATCGCGATTAGCACTAAATTAGTATATAAATGCTCAAAAAACTTAAAAATGACTAATTTCCATAGAATACATAATTTTTTAATTTTCCATATTTTTTCAAAATTTTTCCCATTTATCGATATTTAATTATAAATTTAATATTAAAATAATCAATAAAATAATATTAAATTATAAAAATTCCTAAAAATAATATTTTATTATTTTGAAATGTTACAATACCCAACAATTAGCTGTGGTCGAAGTATCTCATACTCAACCATCCCATAAAAGTCTCTACTAGGGAAAAAAGGCCTTTGTGAGTGGATCCACGCTGTTGTCCTCTATGTCTACTCTCCTAACCTTGATCTCCCTGGAGATCAACCATCTCCATGATCAGGTGATACTGCCTAAGAATTATATCTGGATTTCTGATGGGACGGTAGTTCGTTGGCATAAGCCACAACTCCATTGTCACACAATGGTAGGAACGAAGTTCATCTCATGAACCTATATATATCCAGACTGCCTCTTTGGTAGCATCCTTGGTAACGATATATCTTGCCTTTAATCGTCTAGTAAGTCACGGTATCTAGCTTGGAACTCTTCCAACATACCGTCCCTCCACTGAGGGTATAAACAATGCCTGGGACTGACATTCAGTCGTCCTTATCACCCTGGAACGTTTCCAGTGATTCTCCCCAGGATCGATTGATACCATCTCACTACAACTAGTGAGTATCCTAAAATCCAATTAGATCTATCTCATAGATCCAAAACCCAGGATTGAGGAGGTATCACTTTGATCCTATATGGAGAATCTTTGTGATAAGCGGAGATTGGCCGAGCGTAGCATAGGAAACTCCTACCCTATCAAGAGTATGTCATCCACGTACTCTACGAGGATCACCACCATACTCTCTACTACCTTTTTGTATATACAAGGTTCATCTACCATTTTGATGAAGTCAAACTCTTTGACTACCACATCAAAACAGATGTTCCAACTCCGCGATGCCTGTTTTATCACATAAAACATCTTGCACACGTTTCCACTGCTCCAACTTTCTACGAAGCCCTCTGGCTGTGTACTTATAGACGCTATCTTCCAAAACACAATTTTAGAAAAGCAGTCATGACACCCAACCACCAGATATCGTAGTCATGGTATGTAGCCGTGGCAAGTAGGATCTAGATGGACTTATGCATAGCTTTGAAAGTCTTAACTTTTCCATGCACACCAAGTAATCTTCTCAATATATACTTGCTCCTGATGGGGATTTAACCCTTCAGATAAAGCAACCAAAGTCCATACTTTGTTGGTGTATAAGGATTCCATCTCAGATCACTAAGCATCCAGCTATTCTTACAGAGTCCCACTCCTGATGGCCAGCTCGAAACTAGTTGGGTCATCATCTCATGACGCAATCCTTGCTCCTACTGTCATAGTGAAACCAAAGTATCTCTCAGGTGGGTGAGGAACCCTACTAGATCGACGGAGAGGCTGAGGTTCATTGGTTACTATTGAATCCTTTGGTTCTACCAAATCATCAGCTGCAGTTTGTATAGCTGGAACCTTTCCAGTTCTACATAACAGACCTTGCCTTGAGCTTGTCCGGATTTTGCTTTTAGACATAGTCCGGACAACCCAAAATCTTAACAAACTTAAGATATGGGCTCTTCCATTTCCATATCACATATGAAGTGGTAGGCAACTGATTTGATTTGAACCCTATTCAATAGGTATGCAGCTTCTCAAGCGCATAACACACAAAAGGAAATAGAAAACTTAGTAGTACTCATCATAGAGCACACCATATCACATAGGGTGCTATTGCTCCGCCCTGATACACCGACGTGCTGTGGTGTATACGGAGGAGTAATGCCGAGAGATAATCTCATTCTCCTTTAGAATAGTCCAGGAATTCCGTGCTCAAGTATTCTCCTCCTTGATCTCATCAAAGGACATAATACTTATACCCGTATTTTGGTTCTCTACTTCTAACTTACATTCTATGAATATCTCAAAAGGTTCGGAATTGTGTTTCAACAAGAACATATGTCTGAATCTTGAGAGATCATCAGAGAATGTGATGAAGTACAAAGAACCGGTCTTGGCATGTGTAGACAGGAGACTTTCATACATCAGCATGTATCAATCCCAAGAGTTCACTAACTCTTTCTCTGTTTCCAATAAACAGAGCTATGGTCATCTTATCTTTGTGACATGACCGGCAAGTTTCACAAGATGTAAATTCAAACAAATTTAAATATGCATCTTAATGTAACTTCAGCTAGTCGGGCCGCATTGATATGACCTAGTCTACAATGCCTCAAGAAGGATTCGTTCATTTCTGAACTTTTCCTCTTGTGTGTGTTCTGTATATTAAGAACTGTAGTTTAATTTAGAACGTCTATGCTTTTAGATAACGTGCCTGAACCGATCAACTCTTGATATAGGAAATGTTCAAAACATTATCCAACAATACAAAATTATATCCTTTCTTTACTAATAAAAAGATTGATATGATGTTGTATATCAGGTTCGGTATCTAATAACATTCGTTCAGAATCAATGTATTCTGGTAATACAGGGTGATAGTGACCAACAGACTTGGCTGCAACACTTGCACCGTTTTATGTCTTATGAAACTTATCACCCGTTCTCAGTTCTCTACCTATCTGTAGCCCATGTAACAGATTACATATGCGGGATCCTGATCCGGTATCTCATACCCAGGACGTAAAGGATACTGAGAAACAGTTCTCTGTAATGAACACACCCGAAGAAGATGCATCAGTATGCACTTTCTTCGTTTGGGCGGCACAGGAATTCTGGTAATCCCCAATTTCCTGCTCTGTCTTATAACAATTATAAGTTGGAGCGGGACCAAAGTTCCCCGGCTCAGTATAACAAGCGGGTTCGGTCAATTCATCCGTTTTATTATCTTGATTAAGGCGTGATATGGTCGCTACCTGGAGAGAGAGAGAAGAAAACACTCAGCGTATGCTCTTGCAAGATTAGATTGGTTATCTAATATATCTAATCAGGATGTCTCCCACTGTTTTAATCAAATCTTCCTTCAAACCCTAAAAGGAAAGACTAGCCGGGATTAATTACACCCTACAATTTCGCCAATCTTTCAGCCAGGCCAGTGTCGGTACTTTGAGGGAGGTTCCCCGTGCTTTCGCACGGACCTAATTAAAGTAAACCTCATTTTCCCAGAGGCGTAACCCCGTTGACACCTTTCTAGACACCTACTTGATCGGCTAATTGTAATGTGTAAAACTCTCCCAGGAGTAACTCTTACTCGCAGCGGGTATCGGGATCCAACTATCTCATAGAAGGTATGCAATCTCATTGCAAATTTCAACACTTGAAATTCCCGATAATATTTTGCCCCTAACGTGCTATGACCTTGACGAAAGCCAACAAACCATAGCCCGCTAGTCAAGTTCAACCCGTACATTTCTTGATTGAATTAAACCCACCCGCACGACCCTTGACGCATGCCAAACAACGCCGTACGAATACCCTAATCCAATCGCATCGTATGCTAGCAGATAAGCACTAGTTAGCTACCATACACTACGCCTTGACGCATGCCATACTATCGCAGTACGAATACTAAATAGTACTTATCTGAAATAACGGAGGGCTACGCGGGTTTTTAAGAAAACCATGAGCGTAATGAACTTGATATCGTTGTAGAATCAAATGATTTTAAAATGGAGTGTTTTTGAGGGTGTCTATAAGTACACAGCCAGAGGGCTTCGTAGACAGTGGGAGCAGCGGAAACGTGTGCAAGATATTTTATGTGATAAAACAGGCATCGCGGAGTTGGAACATCTGTTTTGATGTGGTAGTCAAAGAGTTTGACTTCATCAAAATGGTAGATGAACCTTGTATATACAAAAAGGTAGTAGAGAGTATGGTGGTGATCCTTGTAGAGTACGTGGATGACATACTCTTGATAGGGTAGGAGTTTCCTATGCTACGCTCGGCCAATCTCAGCTTATCACAAAGATTCTCCATATAGGATCAAAGTGATACCTCCTAAATCCCAGGTTTTGGATCTATGAGATAGATCTAATTGGATTTTAGGATACTCACTAGTTGTAGTGAGATGGTATCAATCGATCCTGGGGAGAATCACTGGAAATGTTCCACAGTGATAAGGACGACTGAATGTCAGTCGCAGGCATTGTCTATACCCTCAGTGGAGGGACGGTATGTTGGAAGATTTCCAAGCTAGATACCGTGACTTACTAGACGATTAAAGGCAAGATACATCGTTACCAAGGATGCTACCAAAGAGGCAGTCTGGATATATATAGGTTCATGAGATGAACTTCGTTCCTACCATTGTGTGACAATGGAGTTGTGGCTTATGCCAAAGAACTACCGTCCCATCAGAAATCCAGATATAATTCTTACGCAGTATCACCTGATTATGGAGATGGTTGATCTCCAGGGAGATCATGGTTAGGAGAGTAGACACAGAGGACAACAGCGCGGATCCACTCACAAAGGCCTTTTTCCCAGTAGAGACTTTTATGGGATGGTTGAGTATGAGATACTTCGACCACAGGTAATTATTGGGTATGTGATACCACAACAGATGGCCCTAGTGCAAGTGGGAGATTGTTAGTTATATGTATGCCCTAGAGTCCATTACTGTACATACGATGTATATTGTAGTGGATGCTATGACATATATAGGGAGGACTTTCTTGCTCGACATGATAGTACGCTATCTGGTTGTACTTTATCTCAACATGTGATTATGATGAAACCTTTAACAAGTAACTATGCTTACTATAGGGTTGCTAGGCACGCGCACAAGGGTCTACGAGGCATCAACCATGCCCGATTAAAATTTTAGCTGTGCCGAACAACCCGAAGCCGGATCTTTAAACTAGGGTTTAGGCGAAAACAAGCATGTTAAACTCTTTAACACTAAGTGAGAAGTATTACAACCTTTGTAGATCCGGTCCTTCACTTCATTAGCTCCGTGTAGATGTCCCCATCGCTGCGATCGTGAAATCCGGACTCTAGAGAAGCTTCACGAGAAGAACGAACGTGCTTGCTTCGATGACTTCGAGGCCGAAGATGATCTACGTCGGGGAGACACTAACTCAAGCTATTCCTTCACTAGGTCATGAACATTGTGAAGAGAACACACTATACTACATGACAAGTGGTACAGGATGAAGAAGTAGGAAGTGGGCTCACTTTAAAATTGATTTTCTCACACTTTTTCTCATGGCCATTAGAGCTAGTAATCTTTTCATGGAGCTTGATGAAGAAGAAGAAGAAGTGAATAATTCATCCAAATGAAAACTTATGCAATGAATTATTGCACCATGGTTGAGTTAAGCCCTCATGCTTAACTCATGTAGAGAATTAACCATAGTATGAGGTTAAGGGTTGGGTTAACTAATATCCTAAGGAATGACAAAAGAGTTGACTTTGTCAATGTTGCATACAAGCTTCTACAAGCTTGATAACATTGACTAAAGTCTCCTCTCTTTTTTTATTCTTAAGGAAATAAGTAAACCCTAATTTAACCTAAACTTGATATAAGTCTCATACACCCATCTTGTATGTATCATCAAGCATGATACAAACTTGTACACTTGCATATATCACATATAAACAATGTGCACAAACTTGTGAGAAAATAAATCATAAGTGAGCCAATACTAGTTAATGTAATGTAATATATCAAATATATAATTATACATTAAATTATTAAATCAACTCTTGATTTAATAATCCGGCTATAACCGACTAATATCATGTGTAACAACTTATTGAATCAATACTTGATCCGATAACCCGGCTATATCGCATACAACCGATCAATGTCACGAATCGCGAGAATAGAATACGGTATCTCATATCGTATTAATCTCGGTCCCGCACATATCACATATGTGCTCCTACTCCGTTTTGCTTGAGCCAGGAAACCCCTGTGTAGGACTCTAAAGACTCGTCAATACGCCGGTAGTAGGTGATGATCATATCAAACACCCACAAGCCGCAAGCGGTCTGCTAAAAATAACGGCCACCCAGGTATTGAGCGATCAGAAGATCAACAAGAAAGCCCGCTAGTTCTCCTACGAATCCAATCAGTAACACTACCGTACAGTCCGGTCTCGTCGTCTGATATGTCGCATATCTCGCCTAGGGGTGGTAAACATCAGACCCCAGTAGCTCGATAAGTCGTGTCGATATTAGGTCTATAACAGTTCGAGAAACTACTGATAGAACTTACCAGTAAATCTCAACAACCCTGGCCTGGGATTTCCGGTTATAGCCAATCGAATACAACACAACATCAACTCCCTATACCGGGAGAGACGAATCCCCTCCTATCGCTCATTGCCTCCATGTGATTCGGGACTGTACCCAAAAGCCACCTTTTTGCATGCCCTCTTGGACGTGGTATGATAGAAATCAAAGCACAGTGGGAATCACACAAGACTTTATGACGATCTCGGGTCAACAGACTAAGTTGTACCAGTGTCACCAGAGAACTGCCATCTGACGTAAGGTATAATACCATCTGGGAGTTCTCGGCGAGTCCGTCTAGTGTACCCAGTCTCCACTGAGCACCCGTACACCATCCTTGATGTCAAACACCGATGGATATGGGATCATCCATCGCCCATCATTTGGGTTAAGATGAGTATACGCTAGTCTACTCTGGTGCATCGATGCCCTGTCTCGATACACCCTCGACTAGGAATGGTTATAGGATGTACTCGTCGACTACCGTGGCCCCACTAGTATGATCTCATTATAGTCCCAGTAGTCGAGTACGTATCCTAAGGGCTTTATCAACATGTAACATAGAGACAATCAGAGTACATGTTAAGATAAAGTACAACCAGATAGCGTACTATCATGTCGAGCAAGAAAGTCCTCCCTATATATGTCCTAGCATCCACTACAATATACATCGTATGTACAGTAATGGCCTCTAGGTCATACATATAACTAACAGCGGTTCCGCGGCCACTTAGCTGCCTTAGGGCTTTGAACTTCATTTGATGACTTCTTCTGACTTCATATGTACTTTATGATATGTTGAATCTCTTAATTCACTCTAGATCATTGCCAGATTCCAATTCCTTGAGTTGGCGTCTTTTTAACAGTCTTCGTTTGTAAATTTGACCGATTTTCTATAATTTCCTGCACAGACTTCGAAACACAAGTTGCGATATATAGGAATGATGCCATGCTATGAAATGCAGTCAATTTCCCTTATAGTGCCGGTTTTAAAGTTTAACACATGCAATCTGATATTTAACGACTGTTTTGCTAATATGTGCTATATGAATGCCGAACACTTCTAGATGAGTGCAAATGATAGGGAAATTGCCGGTTTAAAGATGCAGTATTTTCGACTGATCAGTGCCCTCTGCACTCCTCAGCATGTTGAGGATTTCTGAAAGTTCAACATCTTTTTCATGCAAGTTGAAGTTCAGGATAAACTGGGCATAAGTGGAAGGAAGGGACTGGAGAATCAAGTCCGTGTAGAGCTCGTTCTCTAATGTGGTCCCAAGGTCCGCGAGCTCTTCAATATAGCCAATCATCTTAAGCACGTGTTCTGCTACCGTGGTCCCAAGGTCCAACGGCCAATCTCGCCGAAAACAACTTTTTCGAGACTTCATATCTGGCGATACGAGATTGCTCTCCATACAGTTCTTTTGTATGGAGAAATATGGATTCGAGATCCATATTCTCATGCCTCCTCTGATGTTCATTGTCCATAGAGGCAAGCACGATGCACTTGGCCTTCGCGCAGTCGATTTCCCAGGTCTTATGGATTTCCTTATCCGCGATGGTTTTGGGACCTAGGACAGGGGGAGCTTTGGTGGTAAGGAGATACCCCAACTTGTCATAAGTGATTGCCATTTTGACATTCCTGAGCCAATCTTTGTAGTTTGGCCCTGTCAGTATGTTTTTATCTAGAAGTAACTTAAGTCCAGTCATGATAAATGGTCGCTGCAATTAGGAGAGAGAAAAGAAACACTTTAGCATGATTCTCTTGCAAGTTTAGAGTGGTTTTTAATTTGTCTAAACAGGATTGCTCCCACTGTCTCTCGAATCCCTCCTCAAACCATAAAGGAAGAATTAGTCGGGATCAATCTCACCGTACAATACTTGCTTAACCGTTCAGCCAGACCAGTGTCGGTACTTCGAGGGAGGTTCGCGAAGTTCCTTAATTAAGTAACCTCTTTTCCCTGTGGGCGTAGCCCCGCTAACACCTTTCTAGACACCTACTTGGTTTATAGCATTGATCGTTAAGTGAGAAAGTTCTGGAGGAGTAGCATATACTCACAGTAGGATCGGGATCCAAATATCATCGTGTGACAAAACTGAAGGAATCCTACCAGAATCATCACACTCCAAATGGTATGCAGCGCTAGCAAGTTTCAGTTTCTTTAGAAACTCCCGATGTGGATTTTTGCCCCTTGCTCTTATGACCTTGACTTTGGCCAACAAATCATAAGTCACATGTCAAGTTCTACCCGTCATTCTCCAGGTTAATTTGAACCCACCCGTACCTACCCTTGACTTTGGCCAACAAGGCAGTACGTCTGTCCCAAACCAACACATCTATCTATGCTGCATATGAATACCCAATAGCTACCAATCACTATGCCTTGACTTTGGCCAACAAACATAGCTTGAATACTATTGACTATCCATGTGAAACGACGGAGGGCTACGAATGGTTTGGCGAAACCGTGAACTTAGTGAACTTGATATAATCGATGGAACGAGATAGCTTTTAAAAGGAGTGGTTCAAGCTCCGCATTTAAAAGTTGGTTTTTGAAAAGAACCGAGTAGTTTTGAAAGTGTTCCAATGACTTTTACTTGGTTTATTTTCTTGCATTTATTTTAATGCGTCCCATCATTTAATCCTACCATTGCAGAAAACAACGAAAATATGACGTACGCTTATGCCATCCGCATTCGCCACGGGGTCCCGTCATCACCCGTTAGGTTACTTAACTAACGACAAAGCGGGGGCTGGACTAGTGCGGATGCAAAACATAAGCAACGCCTAAATAGATATCATATATAGATATATACATTCGTCACATGCAATGATAGCCATTCCAGATCACATATGAACACATTGGATATACTAGGAATCCACATTCCGTACGAGCCTGTAACGAAGAGCGGATTACACTGTCACGATGAATAGCCAAAACCCCACCCTAGACCCCTACGGGTGCGGCAAACTACCCACCAAGTACCCGAAGTGAAGCAACCTCCCTCAACAACGTGAGTAGGCCACTCGGCACTTCGAGGTACCCGGTAGTTTGTGCACCCCACCTTGGGTCTATCTTAGGAGCAAAAGCAGTAAAAGAAATTATACAATGACGGCTACAACCCCATCCCGGTTGTGCGTCCATATAAATAATATTACATCAATTTACATATTACATGAATTGAAAGATAAAGAAAACTCTCATCTCACAACCCCCCGGCTAATCATCCGCGACAATCCAACGAATTCATATACACAAACCATCAACATTACAGATCACAGATATGTATAACCCCCACTAATCGACGTATAGCGATTAGCAGACGTTCAATACATATATCACATCACAGATATAACCCATTAGCCAAAGTCTAGAGAAGTTCGATCAAAATACGGATTTGTAACCACCCCAAAAACAAATTTGTTCTCTTAAAAATCTGGACAGAAACAAACCATCCTAAAAATCCCAAAACATCAATATAGGAACACTGCAGGAGAAACGACCCACGGCCGAGTCAACTCGGTCGCGGATCCGCGGCAAGAGCATGCTCTTGCCGTGGTTCCGCGGTGAGTTGGTCGACTCGCTGGATCATTTTTCTTGGGTGTTCTTTAAAAACCCTGAGCCAATTTTTAGTGTATGATTTATTATTTTTAAAGCAGGTTTAAAAATCAGCAGAAGGTTAGGTTTTTGAAACTTGTTTTGCGATTTTTCTCCGATCGAAATTCTACAGACTTTGCTAACTTGCTAGTTTGTGTTCAGCTAGGCTCTGATGCCACTGAAAGTCCACGTTGCCCACCCCGGTGCTTACGGGGAGGCAGAAACGGTATAAAAATTCGATTTTTAGAACTTAAGACAACATGGACTAAAAGGAGGATCTTTGCTAAACAAAAACTAACAACCATGCTAAGAGATTTAGCTACTCGGTTAAAGAGTTATACCTAAGTCATGAACTCCTTCTCTTCTTGCTCCTTGAAGCGGGATGAACGGATCGTCCTCGTCACCTTCTCTTGCTGAAGAAAGATACACCCGAGGGCCTCTACCTTTGGCTCCTACCTCAACCTAGAGGTGACTAAATTTCTTGGTGTGCTAAACCTAGAACCTTAGGATGAGTAGAGAGTAATTTTGGTGTTTTATCTCAAAAGCTAAATGGTTCTCAACTCATGAGAGGGGAGAGCTTTGAGAGAGAGGAAGAGGATGAGAGAGAATGAGCATGAGAGGAAGAGGATGAGGATAATATCAACCATTCTCACATATATGTGAATTATGATAATTAAATAATTAATCAAAGATAATAGTGATGGTTAACTTGAAATGACCATTATCATTTCACATTAATGAATTTTGCAAGAATCAAAGAGCATCTTTCATGTGAAATGATGATGGTCAATATATCAACATAGGTCAACAAGTCAACCATAGTCAAATGGTCAACAACCCTAACCATAACGCAATTATAATTAATTAATATTAATAATCATATTTCATATATACATTAGGGTTAAGAAAAAGACAACGGTCATCAACCCTAATGAAAGTCCTCTGCCTCTGCCTCAGTCAACTGTGCATATACACCCGTATCCGTGTTCCGAGGAACATGAATACAATGAGATAAAACCAATCCCAAAACATATACTAGGATCTGGCTTAAACCAAAGCCCGCTAGTATCAACTGTCCGAACACCAAAGGTGCATAAGTGCGCGGATGTGAACGAACCCCGTCGCAAAACCATGGACCTCTACTCTGTTTTGCCTAAAGGCGAATAACTCTCTGTGTGGGCCTCTAAAGACTCGACACTACGCTGGCAGTGGGTTTAACCATAGACTGCAAGCGGTACGTAACGGTCCCCAGGTAGATGCTGATAAGAAGACGGACGAGGTAAACCCATCTGAACTCCTACTGAGCCTGAATGTGACAGTCTCTGTACAGCCCGGTCTGTTCGTCTGAGAATATCGCATGGCGGGCCTAAGGGGCGGTAAACGTCAGTCCCCTAATAGCGGTACAAGCCGTGTTGTAGTGTAGCCCAGAACAACCTGAGATAACACTGGAAACCTACCAGTATATCTCGCTTTCCCTGGCCAGGGACTTTGTGTAATGGATCTCCTAGACACAGCGCGATATCAACCCCCAATACCGGGAGAGACGAATCCTGTCTAACCGTCACTGCCTCCAAGTGCTTCGGGACTGCACCTAACTGCTACCTGTTTGCACGACTCCTTTGAGTCGTGGTAGGGTAGCAATCTAAGAACAGTGGGAACACACTCGAGGCGAAGTGACGGTGTCAAGTCAACGGACTAAGCTGTACTCATGTCACCTGGCAACTGATAACTGACGATAGGTATAATACCAACCAACAGTTCCCGACGAGTCCAGTCAAGTGTACTCGTAACCTAACGAGCACCCGCATACTATCTCAAGTACGACGTACTGATGGCTGTGGGACAGACCGTCTCCCAAGCTGGGATGAGAAGCGCATACGCTAGTCTACTCTGGAGTATCGATGCCCTGTCTCGATAGTCCTACAACTAGGGACCTGCATAAGGATGTGCTTGTGGATTACCCAGCCCCCATGAGTGTGACTGCCATCACAACGCTGGTAATCAAGCAAAGATCCTAAGGGCTCCATTAATGTGTAAAGGAGATATGCTATAAGAAACACATGCACACATTAAAGTAGAAACAAACCAAGTAGCATACTACCATTTTGAGCAAGATTGTCTATACAAGGTGAATATCCCAAGCTTCCATTAAGTAATATACAAACTAGTATGATACAGTAATGGCCTCTAGGGCATATACACTAACACATTCATGCATAAAAAATTACATAGAAATTATTTATTACATGATTTTGTTGTTGGCATGGGAAGGCTGGCCGCGGGCTTGGCTTGGGCATGGGCCCGCTTGACCTGGGCTTGGGCCCAACTGGCTTGGGATTGACCTTGACTTTGACTAGGTCAACCAGGGTGCAAATTTTTATCCCAACAAATTGCCCCCCATCAATAAATGCACACAGCATATGTGGGTCGTGTGCATGAAATTGATGGATCTTCCTTTGCGTAGAGGCGAGTTGTTTTGGTTCCCACTTTTTGGGATGCACTACCCTTTTTACGACATGGACGGTCGATGCTTGACGCGTCTCCGAGACGGATTGTCTGTGGTAGACGTTTCCCAGGCCCGGAGTGCTTTGGTAGACGTACCCCCAGCACGGAGTGTCTGTTGTCGACGTGCCCCCGTCACGGAGTGTCTGCTTGACATTTCCCCGGCACAGAGTGTCGTTGTTGGACGTTTCCCTGATGCAGAGTGTCTGTGTTGGACGTTTCCCCGATGCAGAGTATTGCTGGTTGACGTGTCCCCGGCACGGAGTGTCTGCTTGACGTTTCCCCGGCACGGAGTGCCGCTGTTGGACGTTTCCCTGATGCGGAGTGTCTGTGTTGGACGTTTCCCCGATGCAGAGAGTCGCTGGTTGACGTGCCCCCAGAACGGAGTGTCTGCTTGACGTTTCCCCGGCACGGAGTGTCGCTGATCGACTTTTCCCCGGCGCGGAGTGTCGCTGGTTGACTTTTCCCAGGCGCGGAGTGTCGCTGGTTGACTTTTCCCCGGCGCGGAGTGTCGCTGGTCGAATTTTCCCCGGCACGGAGTGTCGCTGGTCGACTTTTTCCCGGCGCCGAGTGTCGCTGATCGACTTTTCCCCGGCGTAGAGTGTCGGGATGAGTTTTCCCCGGCACGGAGTGTCGCTGATCGACTTTTCCCCGGCGCGGAGTGTCGCGGGTTGACTTTTTCCCGGCACGGAGTGTCGCTGATCGACTTTTCCCCTGCGCGGAGTGTCGCTGGATGACTTTCCCCGGCACGGAGTGTCGCTGATCGATTTTTCCCCGGCGCGGAGTGTCGGGTTGACTTTTTCCCTGCACGGAGTGTCGCTGATCGACTTTTCCCCAGCACAGAGTGTCGCTGGTGGACTTTTCCCCGGCACGGAGTATCGCTGATCGACCTTTCCCCGGCTTGGAGTGTCGGGTTGACTTTTCCACGGCACAGAGTGTCGCTGATCGACTTTTCCCCGGCGCGGAGTGTCGCGGTTTGACTTTTCCCCGGCACGGAGTGTCGCTGATCGTCTTTTCCCCGGCACGGAGTGTCGCTGATCGACTTTTCCCCGGCGTGGAGTGTCGCGGGTTGACTTTTCCCCGGCACGGAGTGTCGCTGATCGACTTTTCCCCAGCGTGGATTGTCGCTGGTTGACTTTTCCCCAGCACGGAGTGTCGCTGATCGACTTTTCCCCGGTGCGGAGTGTCGAGTTGACTTTTCCCCGGCACGGAGTGTCGCTGATCCACTTTTCCCCGGCGCCGAGTGTCGGGTTGACTTTTCCCCGGCACGGAGTGTCGCTGGTCGAATTTTCCCCGGCGCGGAGTGTCGCGGGTTGACTTTTCCCCGGCACGGAGTGTCGCTGATCGACTTTTCCCCGGCGCGGAGTGTCGCTGGTTGACTTTTCCCCGGCACGGAGTGTCGCTGATCGACTTTTCCCCGGTGCGGAGTGTCGGGTTGACTTTTCCCCGGCACGGAGTGTCGCTGATCGACTTTTCCCTGGCGCGGGTTGACGCAGAGGTCGATGTTGGAATTGGTTGGTTTGATTTGTTTGATTTGAGTCGACATCAGTATCGCTACACTCGAATATGGTACCAGGAGCGAATCATCATCCGTCTTTCAGAGGATTTGGGAATTGGGGTTTTTGTTTGGCATCTGCATTGCTGCACTGGAATAATGCCAGGAGCAACTCATCATTTGCCCCGAGAGGATTTGGGAATTAGTTGATTTTTTTTGGTTTGGCATCTGCATTGCTGCACTGGAATAATGCCAGGAGCAACTCATCATTTTCCCCGAGAGGATTTGGGAATTGGTTTTTTTTGTTTGGCATCTACATTGCTGCACTGGAATAATGCCAGGAGCGAATCATCATTTGCTTTTGCTTATTAGGGAACGATGGCTTGGGAAACAGGTTTTAGGTCCCTATCACCTAAGAATTTTCAATTTTATGGTCCGTAAGGGTCCCATAAAAGCATTTTCTCCCTACGAGTCGAAAGGATCTCATAGCTATATTTTCTCCTTAGGAGTCATGGGGACTCCTAAGGGTGTTGCTCCTTTGTGAGTCGTAAGGATCTCACGCGGGAATTTTCTCCTCACAAAGTCGAGAGGACTTTGCGAGTGCATTTCATCTCTTTTTTACGAGTGTGCGCCCTTTCGGGTTTTCACAAACTCGCCGGCAGTCCAGCTGTTTTTACTCACGTAGCCCTTTCGGGTTTTCATCCGTGCCCATTTTGATTGTGGACATGCCTTTTTTTATTTCTATTCTTTTTTTTTTGGTGGAACTTTGAATGTGGTCTCACCGGTAGGACTTGGGACAGACTGGGATTGTTTTACGCCCGTGGATTGTATAAGGTTTTGCAGGATGTATGATCCAGACCGTAGGGCCAAAAACATTTCGGGTCTTTGTTGGCGTCTGCATCGCTGCACTGGAATATGGTACCAGGAGCAACTCATCATTCGCCGTTGGGATTTAGAATTTGGCTGGCGTCTGCATCGCTGCACTGGGATATGGTACCAGGAGCGACTCATCATTCGCCACTTAGGAATTGAGGAGCGATAGCTTAGGAGACAGGTTCAGATCCCTATCGCCTAAGGCTTTTCAATTTTATGGGCCGTGAGGGTCCCATAAAAGCATTTTCTCCCTGCGAGTTGTAAGGATCCCGCAGGTGTATTTTCTCCTTAGGAGTCGTGAGGACTCCTAAGTGTGTTTTTCCTTTGTGAGTCGTAAGGATCCCATAAAGGTTTGTTGTCCTCATGTATCGTGAGGACACATGAGTGGATTGTTAGTTATATGTATGCCCTAGAGGCCATTACTATACATAGGATGTATATTGTAGTGGATGCTTGGACATATATAGGGAGGACTTTCTTGCTCGACATGATAGTATGCTATCTGGTTGCTCTTTACCTTAACGTGTACACTGATTGTCTCTCTGTTACATGTTGGTAAAGCCCGTAGGTTGTGTACTTGACTACCTGGACTATGATGCGGATCATACTAGTGGGGACAAGGTAGTCCATAAGTACATCCTTCAAGGTCCCTAGTCGTGGGTGTATCGAGACGGGGCATCGATATACCAGAGTAGACTAGCGTATACCTTCTCGACCCATACAGATGGGCGATGGATGACCCCATATCCATTGGTGTTTGACATCAGAGATGATCTACGGGTGCTCAGTGGAGACTGGGTACACTGGACGGACTGGCCGAGAACTCCTAGATGGTATTATACCTTACGTCAGATGGAAGTTCTCTGGTGACACTGGTACAGATTAGTCTGTAGACCCGAGATCGTCATAGAGTCTTGTGTGATTCCCACTGTGCTTTGATTTCCACCTTACCACGTCCAAGAGGGCGTGCAAAACGGTGGTTTTTGGGTACAGTCCCGAATCACATGCAGGCAATGAGCGATAGGAGGGGATTCGTCTCTCCCGGTATAGGGAGTTGATGTTGCGCTGTGTTCGATTGGCTATAACCGGAAATCCCTGGCCAGGGTTGCTGAGATTTTCTGGTAAGTGTTACCAGTAGTTTCTCGAACTATTATAAACCTTATATCGACACAACTTATCAAGCTACTGGGGTCTGACGTTTACCACCCCTAGGCAAGATATGCGACATATCAGACGATCTGACCGGACTGTACGGTAAGTGTTACTGGTTGGATTCACAGGAGTGTGAGCGGGCTTGTTCGTTGATATTCTGATCGCTCAATACCCGGGTGGCCGTTACGTTTAGCAGACCGTTTGCGGCTTGTGGGTGTTTGATATGATCATCACCTACTGCCGGCGTATTGACGAGTCTTTAGAGTCCTACACAGAGGTTTTCTGGCTCAAGCGAAATGAAATAGGAGCGCATATGAGATATGTGCGGGACCGAGAATAATACCAGTATGTGATACTGTATTCTATTCTCTCTATCTGTATCATTGGACGGTTATATGAGATATAGCCGGGTTACTGAATCAAGTGTTGATTCGATACATTGATACATTTGATATTAGTCGGTTATATGCAGTATGACCGGATCATTAAATCAAGTTTTGATTTAATGATTTAATGTATAATTATATATTTGATATATTACTTTTCATTAACTAGTATTTGTTCACTTAAGATTGATTTTCTCACTTGATTGTGCACATTGTGTATATGATATATGTTTGTGCACTATGTTGTATCATGTTTGATGATACATGCAAACTTGGGTGTGCATGCTTTAATCCATAGTTTAGGTTAATGGTTAAGGTATTATTTATTTATTTTTTTATTTAATTTGGCAAGAAATAAAATGGTGGCTTGTTTTGTTTTATTCTTGATGCTTCATGAAGCTTTGAAAGTCTTAACCATTTTGTTTCTTTCCTTAACCTAACCATTTATCTAAACCATAGTTTATTCTCTACACAAGTTAACTCACCCATGGTTGCTAAATGATAAGCATCACTTGATTTTCTATTTTGGGGATGATTCATTTTTATTCTTTTCTTTCTTCTTCTTCTTCTTCAAGAAGAAAGAAAACCTTTGCTAGAAAATTTCAAGTGTTGAAATCAAGTGAGAAATCCAAATCCAAAGTGAACCCACTTCCTATTTCTTCATCCTCTACCACTTGCCATGTTGTATTAGGTGTTTTCTTCACAAGGTTCATGACCAAGTGAAGATGGAGCTTGAGTTAGAGTTGCCTCGACGTAGATCATCTTCGGCATCGAAGTCAACGACCTAGCCCACTCATTTCTCCGACGAAACCATCGCTAGAGTCCGGGATCCCGGTGATTGCAGCGAAGGGACGTCATCACGGAGCTAAAGAAGTGGAGGACCGGATACACAAAGGTTGTATTACCATTCACTTAGTGTAAATGTGATTTACTTTCATTTAGTTTCGCCTAAACTCTAGTTAACGATCTTGCTTAGGGTTGTTCGGCACATAAAAATTTTAATCTGGCATGGTCAATGCCTTGTAGAACCTCCTTAGTGTGCCTAGTAACCCAACAGTGGTATCAAAGCCTAGCTAGAGCCTTAGGCGAAGTGTAGACGATGTTAGAAGTCCGATCGAACCCTGAAACCCTAAACGGAACCCTTCTCTGTACATTTTTTGTATTTTTGGATTCTTCTGAATTAAAAATACTTAAAAAATTCAGCAGGGTTTTATAAGAATTACTGTGCAAAACGTGGTCCTAACTCCATCAATGTGCCGCGGAACCGCGGCCGTACCCCACATGGCGCGGCGATTCCGCGGCCATACTGTTGCTACGTTGACCACACTTTGCAAAGTAATGTTTCTATTTGACTCCTGTATTTTCTGGGTAATTTTAATCTTTACTCAAGAGTCGAGTTTTCTGGGTTGTATTGGGGACTCGGTGTTTCGATCGGGAAGTTTAACTTCGTCTGTATATTTTTTCCGGGTATTTTAGAACATGTTAAAAAGTTTGACCGGATATAAATACCCAATTTTTTCCCTACCGGGAAATTTCCAAGTGTTGGATTTTTCCGTAGTTTGAAAACGTTCTAAGTAGTACAAGTAACGCGATGGACCCTCTAGAAGACAACAAACCTTAACTCGATTATGTGACCGTCTTGAACCGCCCTTTGAACCTTATGGTTTGGGGCAGTACGGCGTGCCACATGTGAGGCGTTGGCTTGACCCTTCTACGGCTGGACCGTTGGTACTGTGGCATGAAGTGAATGTTTTTAAATTTATTTCATGTGTTGAGCTGTTTCGGGAAAACTTGGGTGTTTGATTGTTCGATCGAAAAGTTTAACATTTTCTATTTATCTGGAATGTGATACAATATTTGGAATCCACAAGGAATTATAAGATAACTGATTTGAATGTTATAAACATAGCACTTTAGTCTCGCTTGATCGGTTGCCACGAAACTTTGATGTGATCAAAAGTCCGTCGCAATCACGTAGCGTACGCGGATACTCGCCGGATAAACTTAATAGATAGCTACACCCCTTAGCCCCAACCAAGTGACTGTAGGAGAACCCCGTCGCCGAAAGCATCCGTTCGGGTGCTCACGGTAGCGGTGTTCCGCCTTGGTGCACCTTGTCGACGGTATCGGGGGTGCGGCCGTCTACTAAAGTTTGCGACGAGCATTCGATCAGAATGTCGGAAATCCTGTTGAATTGCCCGACTTGATATTGAAAAGAGTTTTCGATAAATGAGACTAAAATGCGGGGTTTATAATTGTTAGGCATGCGATGTCTAAGGAATTCATTTGGTTAGGCATGCGATGTCTAAAAGGTTGCGGATTCCAACTGTTGTAGTTTTACACTTTCTTTTCTGTGACCGTAAGTGTAATATGTGATATCGCTGTTAGTTGTATGTATGCCCTAGAGGCCAGTATTGTACAGATGATGTATATTATATTGGATGCTTGGACATATATAGAGATGACTTTCTTGCTCGACATGATAGTATGCTATCTGGTTGCTATTTATCTTAACATGTACACTAGTCTCTTTATACTGTCTTATAGTTACATGTTGGTAAAGCCCTTAGGATTTGTACTTGACTACCTGGGCTATGATGCAGATCATACTAGTGGGGACATGGTAGTCCATAAGTACATCCTTCAAGGTCCCTAGTCGTGGGTGTATCGAGACGGGGCATCGATATACCAGAGTAGACTAGCGTATACGCTTCTCGACCCATGTGATGGGCGATGGATGATCCCATATCCATTGGTGTTTGACATCAGAGATGGTATACGGGTGCTCAGTGGAGACTGGGTACACTGGACGGACTCGCCGAGAACTCCCAGATGGTATTATACCTCACGTCAGATGGCAGTTCTCAGGTGACACTTGTACAGGTTAGTCTGTAGACCCGAGATCGTCATAGAGTCTTGTGTGATTCCCACTGTGCTTTGATCTCCACCTTACCACGTCCATGAGGGCGTGCAAAACGGTGGTCTTTGGGTACAGTCCCGAGTCACATGGAGGCAATGAGCGATAGGAGGGGTTTCGTCTCTCCCGGTATTGGGGGTTGATGTTGCGCTGTGCTCGATTGGCCGTAACAGGGAAGTCCCTGGCCAGGGCTGATCAGAGATTTGCTGGTAAGTGTTACCAGTAGTTTCTCGACCCGTTACGAGCCTCACATCGGCACGACTTATCGGGTTATTGGGGTCTGACGTTTACCACCCCTAGACTTGATATGCGACGTATCTGACGAAGAGACTTGACTGTATGGTAAGTGTTACTGGTCGGATTCGCAGGAGTGTGAGCGGGCTAGCTCGTCGATCTTCTGATCGCTCAATACCCGGGTGGCCGTTACGTTTAGCAGACCGCTTGCGGCTTGTGGGTGCTTGATATGATCATCACCTGCTACCGGCGTATTGACGAGTCTTTAGAGTCCTACACAGAGGTTTCCTGGCTCAAGCGAAACGAAATAGGAGCGCATATGAGATATGTGCAGGACCGAGAATGATGCATGTATGTGATACCGCATTTCATTCTCGCGATAAATGTTTCGATTGGTTATATTCGATATGACCTAGTTATCGAATCATTGATTCGATAAATCGATACATTGAATTCTAGTCGGTCATGTGCGACATGACCGGATCATTGAATCAAATGTTGATTTAATGATTTAATGCATAATTATATATTTGATATATTGCATTGCATTAACTAGTATTGGTTCACTTTAAACGGATTTTTCTCACTTGGATTGCACATTGTATATGTGATATACTTTTGTGCACTTTTTGTATCATGTTTGATGATACTTGATCATATGGTTAAGTGAATAGAATTAAACCATGGTTATTTTGTAATTAGGGTTTTCCATATTCATTTATCCATTTATTTGTTTATTTATGTGGATAAATTCAAAATGAGAATGGTGGCTATATTTGTTTCTTGTATGAAGCTTCTTGAACCCTTGACTTTAGCAACCATTCTTATCCTCTTGCTTAACCCTAACCCACTCTACTAACCATGGTTTATTCTCTACACCTAACTTGAGTTAGAGTTATGATAAGTATAGTTTTTCTTTTTATTTTATATAACACTTATCATAATTCTAGCTCTTCTTCTTCTTCATCTTCAAAAGAAAAGCTCAAGGTCCATCAATGGCAACTTGAGTTAAAGTGAGATAAATCCAATTCTAAAGTGAACCCACCTCCTATTTCTTCACCCTCTACCTCTTGCCAAGTTGTTTTGGGTGTTTACTTCACAAGTTTTACAAGTTTGTGAAGTCGGAGCTTGAGTTTGTGCAACCTCGACGTAGATCGTCTTTGACACAAAGCCGACGACCTATTCCGCTTATTTTCCCGATGAAGCCGATGAACGAGTCGAGGATTCATGATGGACAGCGAGGACATCACCACGTGGAGCTAAGGAGGCGGAAATCCGGATCTACAAAGGTTGTATATCCGTATCTTAGTAGTTAACTGTTAACTAGTTATCTATTTCGCCTAAACATCTAGTTAAAGATCCGTAGTCTAGGGTTTCTCGGCACTAAAAATTTTAAATTGGCATGTTCGATACCTTGTGAGACCACTATAGGGTGCCTAGGAACCTTTCACTGGTATCAGAGCCTAGCTAGAGCCTTAGGCGAAGTCCCGACGACGTTTGAAACCCGATCGAACCAAAATCCAAAACCTAAAAATGCTCTCTGGACTTTTTCTAAAAATTCGGTTTTTTGTCAATTAAAAATATATAGAAAATCAAGCAGGGTGTTATTAGAATTACTGTGAAATACGAGGGGGTAATTCAACTTTTCCACAGCGGAAGGGCGGCACATGCTAGGCATGTGCGGCGCTTCCGCGGCTGTACTGTTCCCTTTCATAATTATTTCTGCACAGTAACTCTTGTAATATAATGCTATATTTTCTGGGATATTTTTATTGTGACTTTACAGAAGAGTATTCTAGGGTTGTATAGGATATCAATGATTCGATCGGATTATCAAATTTCGTCTTTGTGTTTTTCCAGATAACTGTAGAATATGTTAAAATGTTTGACCGGATACAAATACCCAACTTTTCCCTTGCCGAAAAATTCCAAGTGTTGGACTTTTCTGTGGTTAAAAGACGTTCGAAGTAGTGCAAGTAACGCGATGGTCCCTCTAGAAGACAACAAACCTTAACTCGATTATGTGACCGTCTTGAACTGCCCTTAGAACCTTCGGGTTTGGGGCAGTACGGCGTGCCACATGTGAGGCGTTGGCTTGACCCTTCTACGGCTGGACCGTTGGTACTGAGGTATGAAATGAATGTCTTTGAACCTATTTCATGTGTTGATCGGTGTCGGGAAAACTTGGGTGTTCGAGTGTTCGATCGGAAAGTTTAATATATTCTATTTATCCGGAATTGAATACAATAATTAGAATTCACAAACAGTTATGAGATAACTGGATGAATGTTATAAATCTAGCAGTTTAGTCCCATATGATATTGAAAAGAGTTTTCGATAATGAGACTAAAATGCGGGATTTATATCTGTTAGGCATGCGATGTCTAAAGAAGTTGCGGATTCCAATTGTTGTAGTTTTACACTTTCTTTTCTGTGACCGTAAGTGTAGTATGTTCATATCGCCGTTTTCGTTGCTATACATCAACGACAATTGGGGTATGCATACTTACTTACGTTGATGACATGTGATGTTATGTGTTGCTGGATATGTTATATTGGATCGTCGTGTTCGAATAGCCGGTGTTTTTTATGTGAGATGAGTGTTTTTCATTTTCATTCATGTAAAAACTTGTATGTAATATTCTTTTATTCGGGGCACTTCCAGGATGCGGGAGTTGTCACCCTTTGTATATTATTTACTTTTCTGCACTAGGATAGACCCAAGGAGGGGAGCACAAGTAACCGGGTTCTGGGGTCCAGTGGGAGACCAACTCGAGGTGTCGAGTCCGGGTCTCCTAACCCTAGAACTGGCAGGGTTGCTTGCCGCTCTCGTAGGGGTCTATGGATGTGGGATTGGCTATTCATCACGACCGTGGAATCCGTGTTTTATACTGGCTCGTATTCAAAACACGTACGTCCTAGTATATCCAATATTTCATATGTTTATTCTGCTGCGATATCTGTGATGTGATTCTGTGATGGATATAGTATATAGTATATATGATATATTATATAGACGTTACTTATGTTTTACACCCGCGCTAGCCCTGCCCTGCTCTGTCGTTAGTTACCTAACCTAACGGTGCACGAGGGGACATCGAGGCGAATGCGGATGGCATAAGTGTACGTCATATCTATCTGTGATGTTTAGGTATTTAAATGATGGGACTTCATTAATGTGATTAATGAAAGATAAGAAACCTAAGATGTTGTAGAATCGAATTTTAAATAAAACAGGTAGCTACAGTTTTTGCTTTGCACAGCGATATATATGATATATCCCGCACCTCATTCGACGAGGAAAGGACCGAGATCCCTTCACCGTGAGTGACTCCTTTAGCAATAACTGGCAGATGCTACACACTCGGTATGCTTTTGACTGCTTTTGGCTTTTTACTTTGCACAGCGATATATATGATATATCATGCACCTCATTCGACGAGGAAAGGGCCGACGATCCCTTCACCGGGAGTGACCCCTTTAGCAAAACTGGAAAAGCCTCAAAATCACTCCATTTCAAAACTTCATTTGATTCTACAACGATATAAAGTTCATTACGCAAAGGGTTTTTTAAAAACCTGACGTAGCCCTCCGTCATTTCAGATAAGTAATAGTTAGTATTCGTGCTGCGTTTGTTGACTCAGTCAAGGCGTAGTGTGCGGTAGCTGATTACTATTTATCTGTTTATGCATATGATGCAGATTGGATTAGGGTAGTCGTGCGGCCTTGTTGACTTAGTCAAGGGTCGTGCGGGTGGGTTTAATTCAATCAGGAAATGACGGGTTGAACTTTACTTGCGGTCTATGGTTTGTTGACTCAGTCAAGGTCATAGATCGCCTGGGGCAAAATATTATCGGGAATTTCAAGTGTTGAAATTTGCAATGAGATTGCATACCTTCTATGAGATAGTTGGATCCCGATACCCACTGCGAGTAAGAGTTACTCCTGGGAGAGTTTTACACATTGCAATTAGCTGATCAAGTAGGTGTCTAGAAAGGTGTTAACGAGCTTACGCCTCTGGGAAAACGAGGTTTACATTAATTAGGTTCGTGCGAAAGCACGGGGGACCTCCCTCAAAGTACCGACACTGGCCTGGCTGAAAGATTGGCGAACTTGTAGTGTGTAATTAATCCCAGCTAGTCTTTCCTTTTAAAGTTTGAAGGAAGATTTGATAAAAAGCAGTGGGAGCCATCCTGATTAGATAAGATAATAACCAATCTGATCTTGCACGAGCATACAATAAAGTGAATTCCTGGATTATCTAAAAGAGAATGGGATTCTCTCTCAGCTTACTCCTCCTTATACACCACAGCACAACGGTGTATCGGAACGAAGGAATCGCACCCTATTAGATATGGTGCGTTCAATGATGAGTAATGCTGAGTTACCTATTTCCTTTTGGGGGTATGCGCTTGAGACAGCCATATACCTATTGAATCTGGTTCCGTCTAAATCTGTACCTACCACACCATATGAGATATGGAGTGGGAAGAGACCATATTTTAAGCGAATTAAGATATGGGGTTGTCCGGCCTATGTGAAAAAGCAAAATCCGGACAAACTCGAGGCACGATCAGTCCTTTGCAAGTTTGTGGGATATCCTAAGAATTCTCAAGGATATTTTTTCTACCAAGCTGAGGAACAAAGAGTGTTTGTTGCTCAACATGCCACCTTTTTGGAAAGGGAATTTCTTGCAAAAGAAATTAATGGCAAAGAGGTAGAGCTGGAAGAGGTTCCAGCACCACAAACTGCAACTGACAATTTAGAAGAACCAGAGGATTCAGTGGTGCCCGAAGTACCCCAGCCTCTCCGCCGATCTAGTAGGGTTTCTCGTCCACCTGAGAGATACTATGGTTTTCTCATTGATGGTGGTAGTGAGGATTGCATCATGGAGGATGATGACCCAACTAGCTTCGAGCAGGCCATCACGAGTGGGGACTCAGTGAAATGGCTGGATGCTATGCGGTCCGAGATGGATTCCATGTACACCAACAAAGTATGGACTTTGGAAGTTGCTCCTGAAGGGGTAAAACCCATTGGGAGCAAATGGATCTTCAAGAAGAAACTTGGTGTAGATGGGAAAGTGGAGACTTTCAAAGCTAGACTTGTAGCAAAGGGTTTTCGTCAAAGACCAGGTGTGGACTATGAAGAAACCTTTTCTCCAGTGGCTATGCTTAAATCCATCCGAATCATGCTTGCCATTGCTGCCTTTCATGACTACGAAATCTGGCAAATGGATGTTAAGACCGCCTTTCTAAATGGTGATTTAGAAGAGTGCGTGTACATGACTCAGCCAGAGGGCTTCGTAGACAGTGGGAGCAGCGGGAAGGTGTGCAAGCTGCTTAAATCCATTTATGGATTAAAGCAAGCATCGCGGAGTTGGAACATCTGCTTTGATGTCGTTATCAAAGAGTTTGATTTCGTCAAAAATCCAGATGAACCTTGTATCTACAAGAAGGTGGCAGAGAGTAAGGTTGTCTTCCTCGTATTGTACGTGGACGACATACTCTTGATAGGAAATGATATTCCTATGCTGCAATCGGTCAAGCTCTTCTTATCACAAAGATTCTCAATGAAAGATCTTGGTGATGCCTCCTGCATATTGGGGATCAGGATCTATAGAGATAGATCCAAACGGATTTTGGGATTGTCCCAATCCAGGTACATTGACACCATACTAAAGAGGTTTAGTATGGAAGAGTCCAAGCGTGGGAACTTGCCCACGATCTCTGGAGTCACTCTCTCCAAAGAGATGTCTCCCAAGACTGATTTGGAGAGAGCTCGCATGCAAGGGATACCCTATGCTTCGGCAGTAGGCTTTATCATGTATGCGATGCTATGTACCAGACCCGATGTAGCATACTCACTAAGTGTAGTGAGCAGGTATCAAGCTGATCCTGGAGAGAATCACTGGACAGCTGTGAAGAGCATTCTCAAGTACTTGCGAAGGACTAGAGATATGTTCTTGGTGTATGGTAAGGGAGAACTCCAAGTGGAGTCCTTTACCGATTCGAGCTTCCAGAGTGATAAGGACGACTCTAAGTCGCAGTCGGGCTTTGTCTTTACCCTTTACGGAGGGGCGGTTAGCTTGAAGAGTTCCAAGCAGGAAACCGTGGCAGACTCGACTATAGAGGCTGAATACATCGCTGCCAACGATGCTGCTAAAGAAGCTGTCTGGATCAAGAAGTTCATTACTGAACTTGGAGTGGTTCCATCCATTGAGCATCCAATACCTTTGTATTGCGATAACAATGGAGCGGTGGCTTTGGCCAAGGAACCCAGGTCCCATCAGCGGTCCAGGCATATTCTGAGGCGGTATCACCTGATCCGGGAGATAGTTGATCGCCGGGAGATCGAGGTCAGGAGAGTTGACACGAAGAACAACACGGCGGATCCACTCACGAAGGCCATTCCCCAGATACAGTTTGAGAGACTCTTCGGGATGCTCGGTATGAGATACTACAGCAGCTGGCCCTAGTGCAAGTGGGAGATTGTTAGTTGTATGTATGCCCTAGAGGCCAGTATTGTACAGATGATGTATATTATATTGGGTGCTTGGACATATATAGAGATGACTTTCTTGCTCGACATGATAGTATGCTATCTGGTTGCTATTTATCTTAACATGTACACTAGTCTCTTTATACTGTCTTATAGTTACATGTTGGTAAAGCCCTTAGGATTTGTACTTGACTACCTGGGCTATGATGCAGATCATACTAGTGGGGACATGGTAGTCCATAAGTACATCCTTCAAGGTCCCTAGTCGTGGGTGTATCGAGACGGGGCATCGATATACCAGAGTAGACTAGCGTATACGCTTCTCGACCCATGTGATGGGCTATGGATGATCCCATATCCATTGGTGTTTGACATCAGAGATGGTATACGGGTGCTCAGTGGAGACTGGGTACACTGGACGGACTCGCCGAGAACTCCCAGATGGTATTATACCTCACGTCAGATGGCAGTTCTCAGGTGACACTTGTACAGGTTAGTCTGTAGACCCGAGATCGTCATAGAGTTTTGTGTGATTCCCACTGTGCTTTGATCTCCACCTTACCACGTCCATGAGGGCGTGCAAAACGGTGGTCTTTGGGTACAGTCCCGAGTCACATGGAGGCAATGAGCGATAGGAGGGGTTTCGTCTCTCCCGGTATTGGGGGTTGATGTTGCGCTGTGCTCGATTGGCCGTAACAGGGAAGTCCCTGGCCAGGGCTGATCAGAGATTTGCTGGTAAGTGTTACCAGTAGTTTCTCGACCCGTTACGAGCCTCACATCGGCACGACTTATCGGGTTATTGGGGTCTGACGTTTACCACCCCTAGACTTGATATGCGACGTATCTGACGAAGAGACTTGACTGTATGGTAAGTGTTACTGATCGGATTCGCAGGAGTGTGAGCGGGCTAGCTCGTCGATCTTCTGATCGCTCAATACCCGGGTGGCCGTTACATTTAGCAGACCGCTTGCGGCTTGTGGGTGCTTGATATGATCATCACCTGCTACCGGCGTATTGACGAGTCTTTAGAGTCCTACACAGAGGTTTCCTGGCTCAAGCGAAACGAAATAGGAGCGCATATGAGATATGTGCAGGACCGAGAATGATGCGTGTATGTGATACCGCATTTCATTCTCGCGATAAATGTTTCGATTGGTTATATTCGATATGACCTAGTTATCGAATCATTGATTCGATAAATCGATACATTGAATTCTAGTCGGTCATGTGCGACATGACCGGATCATTGAATCAAATGTTGATTTAATGATTTAATGCATAATTATATATTTGATATATTGCATTGCATTAACTAGTATTGGTTCACTTTAAACGGATTTTTCTCACTTGGATTGCACATTGTATATGTGATATACTTTTGTGCACTTTTTGTATCATGTTTGATGATACTTGATCATATGGTTAAGTGAATAGAATTAAACCATGGTTATTTTGTAATTAGGGTTTTCCATATTCATTTATCCATTTATTTGTTTATTTATGTGGATAAATTCAAAATGAGAATGGTGGCTATATTTGTTTCTTGTATGAAGCTTCTTGAACCCTTGACTTTAGCAACCATTCTTATCCTCTTGCTTAACCCTAACCCACTCTACTAACCATGGTTTATTCTCTACACCTAACTTGAGTTAGAGTTATGATAAGTATAGTTTTTCTTTTTATTTTATATAACACTTATCATAATTCTAGCTCTTCTTCTTCTTCATCTTCAAAAGAAAAGCTCAAGGTCCATCAATGGCAACTTGAGTTAAAGTGAGATAAATCCAATTCTAAAGTGAACCCACCTCCTATTTCTTCACCCTCTACCTCTTGCCAAGTTGTTTTGGGTGTTTACTTCACAAGTTTCACAAGTTTGTGAAGTCGGAGCTTGAGTTTGTGCAACCTCGACGTAGATCGTCTTTGACACAAAGCCGACGACCTATTCCGCTTATTTTCCCGATGAAGCCGATGAACGAGTCGAGGATTCATGATGGACAGCGAGGACATCACCACGTGGAGCTAAGGAGGCGGAAATCCGAATCTACAAAGGTTGTATATCCGTATCTTAGTAGTTAACTGTTAACTAGTTATCTATTTCGCCTAAACATCTAGTTAAAGATCCGTAGTCTAAGGTTTCTCGGCACTAAAAATTTTAAATTGGCATGTTCGATGCCTTGTGAGACCACTATAGGGTGCCTAGGAACCTTTCAATCGCCGGTTTCGTTGCTATATGTCAACGACAATTAGGATACGCATGTTTACTTACGTTGATGACATGTGATGTTATGTGTTGCTGGATATGTTATATTGGATCGTCGTGTTTGAATAACCGGGTTTTTTTTTATGTGAGATGAGTGTTTTTCATTTTCATTCATGTAAAAACTTGTATGTAATATTCTTTTATTGGGGCACTTCCAGGTTGCGGAAGATGTCACCTTTTGTATATTATTTACTTTTCCGCACTAGGATAGACCCAAGGAGGGGAGCACAAGTAACCGGGTTCTGGAGTCCAGTGGGAGACCAACTCGAGGAGTCGAGTCCGGGTCTCCTAACTCTAGAATTGGTAGGGTTGATTGCCGCTCTCGTAGGGGTCTAGGGGTGTGGGTTTGGCTATTCATCGCGACCGTGGAATCTGTGTTTTATACTGGCTCGTATTAAAAACACGGACGCCCTAGTATATCCAATATTTCATATGTTTCTTCTGTTGCGATATCTGTGATGTGATTATTTGATGTTCTGTGATAAATACTGTATATAATATATATGATATATTATATAGACGTTACTTATGTTTTACACCCGCGCTAGCTCTGCCCCACTCTGCCGTTAGTTACCTAACCTAATGGTGCACGAGGGGACATCGAGGCGAATGCGAATGGCATAAGTGTACGTTGTATTTATCTATGATGTTTAGGTGGACTTAAATGATGGGACTTCATTAATGTGATTAATGAAAGAAAAGAAACCTAAGATGCTGTGGAATCGAATTTTCAAAAACAGGTAGCTACAGTTCTTGCTTTGCATCGCGGTGTTCCTTGTAAAACATCCTGCACCTTATTCGATAAGGAAAGGGCTGAGATCCCTTCACCGGGAGTGACCCCTTTAGCAATAACTGGCAGATGCTACAACCCTTGGTTTATCTTTTGATTGCTTTTGGAGTTTCTGCTTTGCATAGTGGTATATATGATATATCCTGCACCTTATTCGATGAGGAAAGGGCCGACGATCCCTTCACCGGGAGTGACCCCTTTAGCAAAACTAGAAAAGCCTAAAAAACATTCCATTTTAAAATCATTTGATTCTACAACGATATCAAGTTCATTACGTAATAGGTTTTTTTAAAAACCTGTCGTAGCCCTCCGTCATTTCAGATAAGTTGTATATAGTATTCGTGCTACATTTGTTGGCTTTCGTCAAGGTGTAGTGTGTGGTAGCTATATGCTGCTTATCTGCTGCATATGATGCGATTGGATTAGGATAGTCGTGCGGCTTTGTTGGCTTTCGTCAAGGGTCGTGCGGGTGGGTTTAATTCAATCAAGAAATGACGGGTTGAACTTGACTAGCGGGCTATGGTTTGTTGGCTTTCGTCAAGGTCATAGCACGTTAGGGGCAAAATTATCGGGAATTTCAAGTGTTGAAATTTGCAATGAGATTGCATACCTTCTATGAGATAGTTGGATCCCGATACCCACTGCGAGTAATTGTTACTTCTGGGAGAGTTTTACACATTACAATTAGCCGATCTAGTAGGTGTCTAGAAAGGTGTCAACGGGGTTACGCCTCTGAGAAAACGAGGTTTACTGTAATTAGGTCCGTGGGAAAGCATGGGGAACCTCCCTCAAAATACCGACACTGGCCTGACAGAAAGATTGGCGAACTTGTAGCGTGTAATTAATCCCGGCTAGTCTTTCCTTTTAAGGTTTGAAGGAAGATTTGATAAAAACAGTAGGAGCCATCCTGATTAGATAAAGTTATAACCAATCTGATCTTGCAAGAGCGCACGCAGAGTGTTTTCTTTTCTCTCTCTCCACGTAGCGACCATATCACGCCTTAATCAAGATAATAATACAGATGTATTGACCGAACCAGCTTGTTATACTGAGCTGGGGAACGTTGGTCCCGCTCCAACTTATAATTGTTATAAGACCGAGCAGGAAATAGGGGAATACCAGAATTCCTATGCAGCCCAAACGAAGAAAGTGCATATGATGCATCTCCTTCGGGTGTGTTCCTTATAAAGAACTGTTTCTCAGTGTCCTCTACGTCCTAGGTATTAGATACCGAATCAGGATCCCGCAAATGTATTCCGTTACATGGGCTATACAAAGGTAGATAACTGAGAATGGGTGATAAGTTTCATGATACAGAAAACGGTGCAAGTGTTGCAGCCAAGTTTGTTGGTCACTGTCACCCTGTATGACAAGTACATTGATTCTGAACGAATGTTATTAGATACCGAACCTGATATACAAAATCATATCAATCTCTTTATTAGTAAAGAAATGATAAAATTTTGTATTGTTGGATAATGTTTTGAACATTTCCTATATCAAAAGTTGATCGGTTCAGGCACGTTATCTAAAAGCTTTAATGTTCTAAATCAAACTATAGTTCTTAGTATACGGAATAAACATAAGAGGAAGAGTTCAGAAATGAATGAATCCGTCTTGAGGCATTGTAGACTAGGTCATATTAATGCGACCCGACTGGCTGAAATTACATTTAGATGCATATTTAAATTAATTTGAATTTACATCTTGTGAAACTTGCCAGTCATGGTACAGAGATAAGATGACCATAACTCTGTTTATTGGAAACAGAGAAAGAGTTAGTGAACTCTTGGGATGATACATGTTGATGTACGTAGGTCCCCTGTCTACACATGCCAAGACCGGTTCTTTGTATTTCATTACATTCTCTGATAATCTCTCAAGATTCAAACATATGTTCCTGTTGAAACATAAGTCCGAACCTTTTGAGATATTCACAGAATATAAGTTAGAAGTAGAGAACCAAAATACGGGTATAATTATTATATCCTATGATGAGATCAGGGAGAAGAATACTTGTGCATGGAATTCTTGGACCATTTTAAAGGAGAATGAGATTCTCTCTCAGCATTACTCCTCCGAATACACCATGGCATGTCGGTGTATCGGGGCAGAGCAATTACACCCAATTTGATATGGTGTGCTATATGATGAGTACTACTGAGTTACCTATTTCCTTTTGGGAGTTATGCACTTATGAAGTTGCATACCTATTGAATAGGGTTCAAATCAAATCAGTTGCCTACCACTTCATATGAGATATGGAAAGGGAAGAGCCCATATCTTAAGTTTGTTAAGATTTGGGGTTGTCCGGCCTATGTCTAAAAGCAAAATCCGGACAAGATCGAGGCAAGGACTGTTATGTAGAACTGGAAATGCTCCAGCTATACAAACTGCAGCTGATGATTTGGTAAAACCAAAGGATTCAATAGTTACCAATGAACCTCAGTCTCTCCGCCGATCTAGTAGGGTTCCTCACCCACCTGAGAGATACTTTGGTTTCTCTATGACAGTGGGAGCGAGGATTGCATCATGAGATGATGACCTAACTAGTTTCGAGCTGGCCATCAGAAGTGGGACTCTGAAAGAATGGCTGGATGCTTATCGATCTGAGATGGAATCCTTATACACCAACAAAGTATGGACTTTGGTTGCTATATCTGAAGGGTTAAATCCCCATTAGGAGCAAGTATATCTTGAGAAGATTACTTGGTGTAGATGGAAAAGTTGAGACTTTCAAAGCTAGACTTGTTAAAAGTTTGCATCATAGACAAGTTGTGGCTAATGATGAAACCTTTTCTGGGGCCTATGCTTAAGTCCATCCAGATCCTACTTGCCATGGCTACATGCCATGACTACGATCTCTGGTGGTTAGGTGTCATGACTGCTTTTCTAGAAAGGTGTTTTAGAAGAGAGCGTCTATGAGTACACAGCTAGAGGGTTTCGTAGAAAGTGGCAGCAGCGGAAACGTGTACAAGATGCTGTATCTGATAAAGCAGGCATCACGGAGTTGGAACGTCTGTTTTGATGTGGTAGTCAAAGAGTTTGACTTCATCAAAATGGTAGATGAACCATGTATATACAAAAAGGTAGTAGGGAGTATAGTGATGATCCTCGTAGAGTACGTAGATGACATACTCTTGATAGGGAAGGAGTTTCCTATGCTACGCTCAGTCAATCTCCGCTTATCACAAGGATTCTCCAAATAGGATCAAGACGATACCTCCTAAATCCTGGGTTTTGGATTTATGAGATAGATCTAAATGGATGTTAGGATTCTCACTAGGTGTAGTAAGATGGTATCAATGGATCCTGGGGAGAATCACTGGAAAGGTTCCAGAGAGATAAGGACGACCGAAAGTCAGTCACAGGCATTGTCTTTACCCTCAGTAAAGGGACGGTATGATGGAAGAGTTCCAAGCTAGATACCGTGGCATACTAGACGATAAAGGCTGGATACATCGTTACTTAAGATGCTACCAAAGAGGCAGTCTAAATGTATATTAGTTCATGAGATGAACTTCGTTCCCACCATTATGAGACAATGGAGTTGTGGCTTATGCCTAGGAATGCCCGTCCCATCAGTGAGTTAGACATATTCTGAGGCAGCATCACCTGATCATGGATATAGTTGATCTCCAGGGTGATCGAGGTTAGGAGAGTAAACTCAGAGGACAACACGGCGGATCCACTCACAAAGGCTTTTTCCCAGAGAGAGAGACTTATATGGGATGGTTGAGTTTTAGATACTGCAACCACTGCTACAGATGGCCCTAGTGCAAGTGGGAGATTGTTAGTTATATGTATGCCCTAAAGGCTATTACTATACATAGGATGTATATTGTAGTGGATGCTTGGACATATATAGGGAGGACTTTTTGCTCGACATGATAGTATGCTATCTGGTTGCTCTTTACCATAACCTGTACACTGATTGTCTCACTGTTACATGTTGGTGAAGCCCTTAGGATGTGTACTTGACTACCTGGACTATGATGCGGATCATACTAGTGGGGACAAGGTAGTCCATAAGTACATCCTTCAAGGTCCCTAGTCGTGGGTGTATCGAGACGGAGCATCGATATACCAGAGTAGACTAGCGTATACCTTCTCGACCTATACAAATGGGCGATGGATGATCCCATATCCATTGGTGTTTGACATCAGAGATGATATACGGGTGCTCAGTAGAGACTGGGTACACTGGACAAACTCGCCGAGAACTCCAAGATGGTATTATCCCTTACGTTAGATGGCAGTTCTCTGGTGACACTGGTACAGGTTAGTCTGTAGACCCGAGATCGTCATAGAGTCTTGTGTGATTCCCACTGTGCTTTGATTTCCACCTTACCACGTCCAAGAGGGCGTGCAAAACAGTGGTTTTTGGGTACAGTCCCGAATCACATGGAGGCAATGAGCGATAGGAAGGGATTCGTCTCTCCCGATATAGGGAGTTGATGTTGCGCTGTGTTCGATTAGCTATATCCGGAAATCTCTGGCCAGGGTTGCTGAGATTTACTGGTAAGTGTTACCAGTAGTTTCTCGAACTGTTATAGACCTCATATCGACACGATTTATCAAGCTACTGGGGTATGACGTTTATCACCCCTAGGCAAGATATGTGACATATCAGACGATCAGACAGGACTGTACTGTAAGTGTTACTGGTTGGATTCATAGGAGTGTGAGCGGTCTTGTTCGTTGATCTTCTGATCGCTCAATACCCGGGTGGACGTTATGTTTAGCAGACCGCTTGCGGCTTGTGGGTGTTTGATATGATCATCACCTACTGCCGGCGTATTGACGAGTCTTTAGAGTCCTACACAGACGTTTCCTGGCTCAAGCGAAACGAAATAGGAGCGCATATGAGATATGTGCGGGACCGAGAATAATATAAGTATGTGATACTGTATTCTATTCTCGCGATCTGTATCATTGGACGGTTATATGAGATATAGCCGGGTTACCGAATCAAGTGTTGATTCGATACATTGATACACTTGATATTAGTCGGTTATATGCAGTATGACCGGATCATTAAATCAAGTGTTGATTTAATGATTTAATGTATAATTATATATTTGATATATTACTTTACATTAACTAGTATTTGTTCACTTAAGATTGATTTTCTCACTTGATTGTGCACATTGTGTATATGATATATGTTTGTGCACTAGTTTGTATCATGTTTGATGATACATGCAAACTTGGGTGTGCAAGCTTTAGTCCATAGTTTAGGTTAATGGTTAAGGTATTATTTATTTATTTATTTATTTAATTTGGCAAGAAATAAAATGGTGGCTTGTTTTGTTTTATTCTTGAAGCTTCATGAAGCTTTGAAAGTCTTAACAATTTTGTTTCTTTCCTTAACCTAACCATTTACCTAAACCCTAGTTTAGTCTCTACACAAGTTAACTCACTCATGGTTTCTAAATGATAAGCATCACTTGATTTTCTATTTTGGGGATGATTCATTTTTATTCTTTTCTTTCTTTTTCTTCTTCTTCAAGAAGAAAGAAAACCTTTGCTAGAAAATTTCAAGTGTTGAAATCAAGTGAGAAATCCAAATCCAAAGTGAACCCACTTCCTATTTTTTCATCCTCTACCACTTGCCATGTTGTATTAGGTGTTTTCTTCACAAGGTTCATGACCAAGTGAAGATGGAGCTTGAGTTAGAGTTGCCTCGACGTAGATCATCTTCGGCATCGAAGTCAACGACCTAACCCGCTCATTTCTCCGACGAAACCATCGCTAGAGTCCGGGATCCCGGTGATCGCAGCGAAGGGACGTCATCACGGAGCTAAAGAAGTGGAGGACCGGATCTACAAAGGTTGTATTTCCATTCACTTAGTGTAAATGTGATTTACTTTCATTTAGTTTCGCCTAAACTCTAGTTAACGATCTTGATTAGGGTTGTTCGGCACATAAAAATTTTAATCCGGCATGGTCGATGCCATGTAGAGCCTCCTTAGTGTGCTTAGTAACCCAACATGGATTTCCCTCGTTCCCAGTTTAACGACTTAGCGGTCATCTGTTTCCAGTTTAACGATGTGGTGGTCATCTATTTCCAGTTTAACGACTTCGTGGTCATCTGTTTCCTGTTTAACGACATAGAGGTCATCTGTTTCCAGTTTAACGACATAGAGGTCATCTGTTTCCAGTTTACCGACTTGGTGGTCATCTGTTTCCAGTTTACAGACTTAGAGGTCTACTGTTTCCAATTTAGCGACTTGAAGGTCGTCTGTTTCCAGTTTAACGACTTGGTGGTCATCTGTTTCCAGTTTAACTACGTAGAGGTCATCTATTTCCAGTTTAAAGACTTAGAGGTCTATTGTGCCCAGTTTAACGACTTAGCGGTCATCTGTTTCCAGTTTAAAGACTTAGAGGTCTACTGTTTCCAGTTTAACGACTTAGAGGTCATCTGTCTCCAGTTTAAAGACTTAGAGGTCTAACGCTTCCAGTTTAACGACTTAGAGGTCATCTGTTTCCAGTTTAAAGACTTAGAGGTCTATGGATGGCGAGCTTGGAATTTTGGGGTAGGGGCCGGCATCAGCGTTGCTAACACTGAAGCAGAGGTGCCAGGAGAAATTCATCATTTGCCTACTCTTGTTGGCGGAGCGATGTCTTAGGAGACGGGTTTAGGTCCCTATCGCCTAAGGCTTTTCAATTTTATGGGCCGTGAGGGTCCCATAAAAGTATTTTCTCCCTGCGAGTCGTGAGGATCCCGCAGGTGTATTTTCTCCTTAGGAGTCATGAGGACTCCTAAGTGTGTTTTTCCTTTGTGAGTCTTAAGGATCCTAAAAAGGTTTGTTCTCCTCATGTATCGTGAGGACACATGAGTGGGTCTTCTCAATGGAGCATAATTCCAAAGGAGGAGACCAGCCGCGTAACTGGTGATTACGGTGGGGCATGGGTATGATGAGAATTATTTAAGCTCGTGGATTGTATACGGTGGTCAGCATGGGGACCAACCGTAGGGCTGGAAGAATTTTGAAAAAATGGATTTTTGTTGGCGTCTGCATCGCTGCACTGGAATATTTTACCAGGAGCGACCCATCATTTGCCAGTTTTTTATTATGTTTCTTTTTGTTTTACCGCGATTGCTCTATCATTTCAGCTTTTCTTATCGTGAAGATCGCGATTGCCCTATCATTTCGGCTTTTATTCGCGGTTGCCCCATCATTTCTGCTTTTCTTTATTTTTCTTTTATTTACACATTTTTTGTTTATTTACATTTTTTTACATTCCCAGTTTAACTACTTAGAGGTCGATTATCCCCAGTTTAAAGACTTGGTAGTCTATCATTCCCAGTTTAACGACGTGGTGGTCAGCGGGTGTTCCCAGTTTAACGACGTGGTGGTCCTTTTTGCTTATGCCAGCTCCTTGAACTTTGATCTTAGCGGAGCTGTGTTGATGACCAAGCTCTGTGGCTTGCCGATACATCCGAGGATTGTGAGGTTTTTCCAAGCTTATATTGGTCCTCTGCCCAATCTTTGAAAATATAGCAGTCTTCAATGGTATGACCCACCACTCTATGATATGGGCAGTATATAGGATTGCCGGTCATGTTCATTTCCTGTGGCCTCTTTTGAACAGGGAGTTGCAGACCGTTGTTCAAGGCGTCCATGAATATTTTGCGGACTTCATCCCTCCTGAAGGAGTATACCTTCTTCTTTCTCTCCATTGGAGTAGGTGCCTTTACTGATGCTGGTTCTCGAGGCCGATCGGTCTTTGGTTCGCCCTTTTCAGATGATGGCATATGTCTGGGAGGATTAGGTTCCCGAATGGCTACGGTCTCCATTTGCATGAAATCGGCGGTCGTAGCTTGACTGTTAGCTAACGCGCCTTTGGACAGTTCTATCTCTCCCGTCCTGTATTGCCTTTCGACCCAATCTTTGAAGACGAAGAAGTCCTCATTGGCATGACCTATCACCCTGTGATAGGGGCAATATTCTGGGTCGTCGGTCATATTCGCTTCTTGTGGTCGCTTTGATTCCGGAAGTTGTAGACCGTTTCTTAGGGCGTCCCTGTATATCTTGTGGACCTTTTCCCTTTTGAAGGAATAGACTTTTTCCAGTTTCTCTTTCAGGGGCGATTCCCCCCCGGCGTATGTGTCAGAGGGACTGGAGGCTGATTGCGGCCGTTTTCCGCGAAGGCGCTCCGCCCTTAGGTTGAAAGGGGTATCAGCTGGCTGCCTCCGGGTATCAATCCCTTGCTCATGAATCAAAATTTGATTCTGCTGTAATTTCAATCGGGCGACTTGGGTCGCGTGATCTGCCGCGACGTTTGCCAATTCGTCGACCTTGGACTGTACCTTGGCTAACTTCTCGTCCCTATCCTGAAGCTACCTCTGAAGCCATCGGAATAACGCTTGTTCTGTAGTTTCGGCTATGACAACCGGGTCACCTTTATTGCCTGAGCTCAATTCCGCAGGAACCACGGGCTCCTCTGGCTTATCGTCCTGAGCGGGCTCTTCGTCATTTAGATCGAGTTGACGTTGGGTAGCGTCCACCGTATCGTCACCCTGGCTGTGAGGCGTAGGTGGGTTCGTTTCTTCAAGTCCGACCATATAAACAGTGCGGACCACATACCCAGCCATCTCTTTGTCTTTGGCGGCTGATTTCGCAGAGCGGTCCGGGCTTTGGAAATTCATAAATTTTAACATGGCCAGAGCCCTAGCCATTTTGTTGGCTCTGTATCTGAGCCGCTTCTGCCACAGCTTCTCTGCCTTAAGCGCTTGGCAGGCTTCTGCTCTTCGGGAAGCCTCCATAGGCCGAGTGATGGGGATGCTTGAGAAGACGTCTGCCCGCGTGTCCGTCGATGATATCGCCTGGGCTTGCCCACGATGTCTAGCAACTTCTTTTGTTCTGATGGCTTTGCCCCCAGTTGGGGCCATGGAAAGCCGTCCAGACACCGATTTGCGTTTGGGCTGGGACGCCTTCGAGACCACCACATTTGGCTTATTGGCTTTCGAGGCCGGTTTGTCGGTTACCGGAGCTTGAGGAGCCGGGATGGCGTTAGCTGACACGAACATGATAGAGCCGAATGGTAGCGGTGGATCCTCCTATTGTCGCCCGAGACTGGCCGGGAGGACCGTCCTGGCATCCATCTTCATTGTGTAGAAGATGGGAGCTGAGTTCATCTTTGGAGACATTGTTGTGAGTTCATCTTTGGAGGCATTGTTGAAAGGTGATTGCTTGAAGACCTGCATGAAAGAGCATTATTTTAATATAAATACAGATATGTACATTGATTGAGTTCGCATGAACGCTTAACCCGAAATATGGGAGGAGAGGTCGGTCCCACCGGGCGTGCCAGAATCTGTAGGGTGCTTTTTGTCACCCCATTGAGATGGGAATACGCGCGCGCTTGTCAGGCTCATTACAGATTACCCCTGCCTAGGGTAGGCCGGGGTTTAATGATTGTGGGGATCCGAATCTCCGGCAGTCGCGGACTAAGCTGCCGTTAATTACCCCTCGCCTTTGGAGCGAGGGAACCACCGATTGACGGGTTAAACTGGTCATGCGAACTCAATGTGCAGTGTGCATGTGTTGTGTTTTGAAAGGGGGTTTTGGATATATCGGGAGCCACGCAGAGTTTTTACAGGGGTCCCGCTACCCGTATAGTGGGCTGGGGGTCAAGAGGGCTAGCAGCCCCTTGCGTGGTGCGGGACAGCGCCCCGTTAGAATTTTTTTCTAATAGGGACAGTGTCGTGGAGTACGTGTGTGTGCAGATATGTATACATATGTATATGTATATGTATGTACATAAAAAGAGGGGGGAAAGGCATCCAAGAGATGCGTGGGGCCAGCGCCTTGAGCGCTGTGCGCTTAGGTGCTGTACGCTCAAGCGCAAGCGTGCCACGTGTCGATACGTGGGCGCTTTGTGCATGAGCGCTGGGCGCTCGAGCGCAAGCGCGCCATGTGGCGATTTGCGCTTGATCGCAAGGTACTGGAGCGCAAGCGCGCCACGTGTCGGCACGTGGGCGCGTTGCGCTTGAGCGCAGGGCGCTGGAGCGCAAGTGCGCCAAATGTCGGCACGTGGGCACTTTGCGCTCGGGCGCAGAGCGCTGGAGCGCAAGCGCGCCACGTGTCGGCACGTGAGCGCTTTGCTCTCGGGTGTAGAGCGCTAGAGCGCAAGCATGCCACGTGTCGACACGCGGGCGCCTTACGCTCGGGCGCAATCCGCCGGAGAGCAAGCGCGCCACGTGTCGGCACGTGGGCGCCTTGCGCTCAGGCGCAATCCGCTGGAGCGCAAGCGTGCCACGTGTCAGTACGTGGGCGCCTTGCGCTCGAGCGCAGTGCGCTTGAGCGCAAGCGCACCACGTGTCGGCACGTGGGCGCTTTGCGCTCAAGCGTAAGGGCGCTGGAGCGCAAACGCGCCACGTGTCGGCACGTGGGCGCTTTGAGCTCGAGCGCTAGCACGCCACGTGTCGGCACGTGGGCGCTCGACGCTTGAGCGCTTGGGCGCCGGCGAGGAAAAGAAGGCTTTTAGCCCCAGAAACCAGAAGCTATGCTTCAGAAATGAAATATTTATTCTATATATATATATATATATATATATGTATATATATGGAGTTAAACTCCTAGGATGTGTTGAAGCTGATTAAGGGGGTTCTTCTTCTTCCTCCTGTGGTTTGGCCAGATCTTGAAGATCAAGAGATGTGAGATCTAAAAATCTCTTCTTTTGAGATCTAATGACAGATCCAATCTCCTCTTGGTGGGTTTTATGGTGAAAAACTATTTAGTTTTGGAAAAGGAAGAGTAAAACTCTTGATTTAATTCAAAAGAAAGAAAAAGGTTTGAAACCTTCAGAAAAGGGGAAAGATGTACAAACCCTAGATTTTTGAGAGAATGGAAAAAGTATTGGTATATTCATCATCATGTTGCCTTTTATAGGCTTACAAATTTACATATAGCCCCTTGGGCTTTGCAAAATGGCATTTTGCCCATCCCATGGCTCACGTGCCATTTCTTTTTTGCACATAAGCCATGGGCTTACAAAATATTTGCTTTATACCTATTTTGCATACATTCATGCATAAAAAATTACCTAGAAATTATTTATTACATGATTTTGTTGTTGGCATGGGGAGGCTGGCCGCGGGCTTGGCTTGGGCATAGGCCCACTTCACCTGGGCTTGGGCCCACCTGGCTTGGGGTTGACCTTGACTTTGACTCGGTCAACCGGGGTGCAAATTTTTACCCCAACACACCCGTATACCTTCTCTGATGTCAAACACCAATTGATGTGGGATCATCCATCGCTCATCATATAGGTCAAGAAGCGCATACGCTAGTCTACTCCGGATTATCGATGCCTGTCTCGATACTCCCACGACTAGGAACAATAATAGGGTGTACTTGTGGACTACCCTTGGCCCCACTAGTATGATCTCCATCATAGACCTGGTAGTCAAGTACACATCCTAAGGGCTTTATCAACATGTGAGAACAAGACAGCATCACTTATACAAGTCAACATGTTAAGACAATGTGCAACCAGATAGCATACTATCATGTCGAGCAAGAAAGTCCTTCCTATATATTTCCAAGCATCCACTACAATATACATCACATGTACAGTAATGGCCTCTAGGGCATACATATAACAAACAAAATATGCTTCAGCTTTTGAAACTTGAAGCAAAGATTGACCACCGCTCCTATCTTGGTAGTGCCAGACGGTTCCGAAGGGTTGGTTATTCACAGCGACGCATCTAAGAAAGGATTGGGATGTGTTCTAATACAGCATGGGAAGGTTATAGCCTACGCGTCAAGAAAATTGAAGACTCATGAGAAGAACTACCCAACTCATGATTTGGAGTTAGCAGCAGTGATTTTCGCTTTGAAGATTTGGAGACACTACTTATTGGGCGAAAGGATAGAAGTATTTACTAATCATAAAAGCCTGAAGTATGTGTTCACACAGAAAGAGCTCAACATAAGACAGTGTAGATGGTTAGAGCTGATGGCTGACTATGATCTTGATCTAAAATACCATCCGGGAAAGGTTAATGTAGTGCCAGATGCTCTAAGGCAGTTGCCAGAAATACGGATGTTGACTGCACAGAAAAAGATTATTGCTGATTTTCAGAGATTCTAGTTGGAGATTATACTACCGAATTCTTCGGGACAGTTGATGCAGTTGCAAGAACAGTCATCCTTGATCGATAATACTAAAGCAACACAGTCGCAGAATTCAAGGTCGCAGATGTTTCGAGAACAAGTAGAAGCAGGACTCCGAACGGATTTGTTAATTCATGAAGATGGTTTGTTACAATATGGGAGCCTTTTATGTGTGCCCAAAGGAGACATTCGTGAAGAAGTTCTGAAGGAGGCTCATAATTCTGCATATTCCGTATATCCAGGAGGTACAAAGATGTATAGACATCTGCAACAACAATTCTGGTGGGAAGGCATAAAAAGGGAGATTTCTCGCTACGTATTGAAGTGCTTGGTGTGTCAGCAAGTCAAGGCTGAATATCAAAGGGTAGCTGGTTTATTGCAACCACTTCCGATGCCTCACTGGAAGTGGGAATATATAACCATGGATTTCATGACAGCTTTACCTCGAAATCCAAAGGGCAATTATGCAGTTTGGGTGATTGTTGATTGATTGACTAAGGCAGCTCATTTCATACCATTTCGAGTAGGTCAGTCGATGAAGGATTTTGCAGAGCGGTACATGCAGGAGATTGTGAGAATGCGTGGAGTACCTGTGAGTATCATTTCCGATCGTAATACTCGATTTTTATCGCACTTTTAGAAGAGTCTAAAGGAATGTTTGGGGACTCACTTGAAGTTTAGCACAGCCTATCATCCTCAGACAGATGGTCAGTCAAAAAGAATGATCCAAACACTTGAAGATATGTTGAGAGCATGCATGTTAGAATTCAAGGGTTCATGGGAGGATCATTTACACTTGGTGGAGTTTTAGTATAACAATAGTTTCAAGGTGACTATATAGATGGCTCCATTCGAAGCATTATACGGCCTCAAGTGTCGTTCGCCCGTCTGTTGGGACGATATTGGAGAAAGAAGATTATTGGGACCGGATCTTATTGTCCAAACGGTGGAGAAAGTTAACGTGATCCGAAATCATATGAAGATGGCACAAGATCGACAGAAAAGTTGGGCTGAGACCTCTGGAGTTCACAGTTGGTGATCTTGTATTCTTGAAGATATCACCGACCAGAGGAGTGATTCGATTTAGTAGTCGAGGAAAGCATAGTCCTCGATTCGTGGGGCCTTTCGGTATTATCTAGTGCGTTGGAGAAGTATCTTATTGATTGGCTTTACCATCATCCTTGGCGGATGTTTATGACGTGTTTCATGTATCTTAACTCCGCAAGTATGTTTGAGATGAGACGCATGTCCTAGATCACTCGGAGCTAACAGTAAGGGAGGATTTAACCTATGAAGAATGACTAATGGCGATTGTGGATCGACGAGACAAGGTCCTCAGGAATAAAGTTATCCCTCTTGTACTTGTTTCATGGGGGAATCGTTCGCACGGATAATCTACTTGGGAACGTGAAGACGAGATTCGACAGAAGTTTCCACTCCTTTTTTCTTAGATTCGTGTTTTCTTGTCTTTTCTTGTTCCGGGAATTTTGTGGAAGAAATTCTTTTGTACTTGGGTATAATGTAACACCCGAGTGCATTTATATGATATTTTATTTGGGGCATTTCAGATCTTGCGACAGTTTTCTTGTTTATTATTGGTTTTGAGTGCGGATAATGGATTTGGTAACTGTGGTTAGTATCCGACCCGACCCGCATGCTTGAAACCCATTATGGTTTAGGCTTACGTCATATATTTGCTAGTACAGAGGATCTGTGCACATCTAGATTCGATACACACTTATATGCTATATTTATCTGTATATCTTTTAATAATACAAATAATAGGCAGAAAATATTTTAATATCTAGCATGGCCTGTTATCATACCCCATATCATATGTTTGCATCCATACATCGTGTTCATGTCCAAATTGTTAAAACAGACTCGTTTAGATCGCTACGTGTATTTACGTAGATCCATACTTAGGGGTATGCATTTTTATTAGCCGGGCATTGCATTATAGTTTTAACATATACATATATTATCCATATTTTAAAACAAGATTTTTAGAAGAGACCCGAGTAATTTTTGGAGTAGCTTGATAATAGCTGACTAAACCTAATATATATATAATCTAAACTGTTATATATATACAGTTTATATAATATATATTAACTAAATATTTCCTACTCTCCCTCTATTTCCCGTATCTCTCTCCCTTTCCTATCTCTCTCTCTTCTATATATATATTTATATTATATTGAATAACCTAATATTATAACCATTATTACCTTCAACTCTCACTCTCCTCTCTTCTCTATTTCTTCTGTTCCCTTCACGACGAGAAACTTAACCAAAACCCTAGCCCGCTACCTAGCCTTCGCCGCCGACCTCCCCACGACCTCATCACCTCATCCCGACCTCATCACAACCTCCACCACCTCCACTTACTCCTCTCTTCATCGAACCCCAAGAACCCTGCAACTCAACAGCCCCGACGCCTCCTGCCAGAAATCCCGACTCTCATCGCCGTTAGCCTTGTCGTCGCCATCACCTTCACCCTCGTCTCCCTGCCCTCATTACCACCTCCGCAACCACACCCCTCGGCAACCCACGACGCCAACCTTGCAACCCCGAGAACCCACGACGCCAACCCTACAACCCTGAGAACCCACGACGCAAACCCTGAAACCTAAGAACCCCTCACCAAGACCTCACTGCCGATCACCACCGACCTCAACGTCGTCTTCTCACCTCCTTCTCCGATCCCCGGCACCACAAACTTTCACCACCACCATTAACCTTACATTCCCGACCCGACAACAACCCCAGAAAACCCACTGTCGATGTAGCCCCCTGGCCGTTGACGACAACCCATCGTCGTCGTCGTCTCACCTCTGTTCTCGCTACCGGAGCCGACACTATAGCCACACCCCATTCTTCTTCTCTTCTTTCTTTCGTTCCATTTCTTTCTTGATTTCTTCCTTTTTCGGCTATCTCATCGGAGTCTCATGCATCGCCGATGATCCAGATGACCCAGTCATCGTCGTCATCCAGCCTAGTCACTACGTCACATCATTGATCATCCAGGTTCAGTCATGCACGCGTGAGTTGCATCATGACGTTATTCTGACATCGGACGTAGCATCCGCATTCCGTCATGAGATCCGATCAGGCAAGTTTAACTTGCAACATGATATGTTAGTGTATCGATATCCATATGAATGAAAATAGTACATGCGTTTTATTATTCAGCAACTATTACCGATTTATAGTTTTACGATATCCATTCGTATCCGTACTTATAATCGTATATCTAATTGCATGCCGGAACATCATGATATCATTATACTACTATATTAGTACAATGTGTTATCTAGTTTGCATCATACATAATCATGGACGTATAAATGGTTATTACAGATAGACACACATGCATCCTGACATCAGTGTTGTTTACCGTGTTCCGGTATCGAGTACAGATTCACATTGGGTATCTATTTGGTTAATATGCATCACATGATATGTTCATGACACACTACCAGACTTGTTACTTAGATCTTGTTACTAATGCCGACAATCCTGACGTGTTGTCCCGACGGACGTGACTTGTTGTCTACATAGAAAAAATCTGTACAAGCTTGATCCTGGGTTGGCATTAGATTTACATCATCAATGTTAGTTATATGTATGCCCTAGAGGTCATTATTGTACATGTGATGTATATTGTAGTGGATGCCTGGACATATATTGGGAGGACTTTCTTGCTCGACATGACAGTATGCTATCTGGTTGCACTTTGTCTTAACATGTTGACTTGTATAAGTGATGTTGTCTTGCTCTCACATGTTGATAAAGTCCTTAGGATGTGTACTTGACTAGCAAGACTATGATGAAGATCATACTAGTGGGGCCAAGCATAGTCCACAAGTACACCCTATAATTGTTCTTAGTCGTGGGAGTATCGAGACAGGGCATCGATACTCCAGAGTAGACTAGCGTATGCGCTTCTTGACCCATATGATGAACGATGGATGATCCCACATCCATTAGAGTATGACATCAAAGTAGGTATACGGGTGCTCAGTGGAGACTGGGTACACTGAACGGACTCGCCAAGAACTCCTAAATGGTATTATATCTATCGTCAGATAGCAGTTCTCTGGTGACATTGGTACAGGTTAGTCTGTCGACCCGAGATCGTCATAGAGTCTTGTGTGATTCCCACTGTGCTTTGATTTCCACCATACCATGGTCAATAGATCGTGCAAAAAGGTGGTTTTTGGGTACAGTCCCGAGTCACATGGAGGCAATGAGCGATAGGAGGGGATTCGTCTCTCCCGGTATTGGGAGTTGATGTTGCGCTATGCTCGATTAGCCATAATAGGAAATCCCTGGCCAGGGTTCCTTAGATTTACTGGTAAGTGTTATCTGTAGTTTCTCGAACCGTTATGGACCTTGTATCGGCATGACTTATCAGGCTATTGGGGTCTGACGTTCTCGAACCGTTATGAAACCCGTCAAGTTAGTTTCACAAGTTAACGTCGATTCTACTCCTACAGTTTAGTATCTAGGTTAGAAACTCTATTATCTTAAGTTAGAAAAATCCAACCCTTATGTTTCACACCTCTAATTTATTCAACCTCAGATCCTATACGTTTTTACAGTTTAAAAAGATCTCGGTTTCTCTTGAGTTTTCCCTCTAATGTGCGGTCTCCAATCAGGGATTTTTATCATCTTTACTGAAAACATAAGCCTTATTCTTTATTCCTATCTTTCCTCCAAACATCGATCGTATACCCCTACGTGTGTGTAAAATTTCACCCTTACACTTAAGAATTCAATTCAAACTATAGTACCCATGCTGTAATGCCTAATACTACTTCTTTTCATTTAATGATGGACGATGTTGCTCACACACCTTTCATGCGACTACTAATGCTTCTTGAGGCACCAACAGCCGATTACTGAATGTGTGAGCTTAAAGCGTAAATAGCAGTTTCCAGGTCTTGACTTTATTTTTTTTTTCTTTTCTTTATTTTTCTTTTTCAAGACCGGATATATTTTTCAATGATGCTCTTTTGGTGGTTAGCTTTAAATACCGTTTTTTCTTTCATACAAGGTTTTCAGGAAAGTTTATTTCTAGGTATTCTCTACTATCCCAAGTTTCAAGGTGTGTGTATATGCAGTTTGTAGGGTATATACTTTCTAAATTTGAACTCAAGAATAGAAACTATTTTTCAGATTTATCCTTCAGTAAAGCTTTCAATACTTTCCCTTCATCTCGACTTAACTCAAGAACTGAACTCAAGATTACTTACTTCTATAAAAAAAAACTGTAAGGACGTATAATTACCAAGGTTAAACAGAAGGAGGGTTATTTTTTGGGTTTTCAATTCCTAAGCCTAGAATTTAGTTATTTCTATTGTGTCAACTAAACTTTCGGAATCAAAATCTATGTTATCCTATTAGCTAACTTGGCGACAAAGTTTTTTATATTTTTGTAGAATTTTTCGATTTTTATGAGTTTTTAAAAAAGTATGCAAATGTAAAATATACATATGAATGCGAAGGTAGAAAGCTTACCGAGTACACCCCCAAACATAAACTTGACAGTGCCCTCACTGTCAGGCTATACCAAGAGAGTCAAAATTATCGGCGCTTCCCTGTTTTTATTTTTTATTTTTTATTTTTATTTTATACAAAACAAAAAGCAAACCAAAAAAATATATAAACAAAAAGGTCTTCCCCAAACATAAGTGAAACAGTGTTTGTTAGTTATGTATATGCCCTAGAGGCCATTATTGTACATATGATGTATATTGTAATGGATGCTTGGATATATATAGAGAGGACTTTCTTGCTCGATATGATAGTATACTATCTGATTGCTCTTTGTCTTAACATGTAGATTTGTATTGTGATACAGTCTTGCTCTCACATGTTGATAAAGCCCTTAGGATGTGTACTTGACTACTAGGACTATGATGGAGATCATACTAGTGGGGCCAGGGTAGTCCATAAGTACATCCTATAATTGTTCCTAGTCGAGGGTGTATCGAGACAGGGCATCGATATTCCAGAGTAGACTAGCGCATACGCTTCTTGACCCATATGATGGGCGATGGATGATCCCACATCCATTGGTGTTTGACATCAAAGATGGTTTACGGGTGCTCAGTGGAAACTGGGTACACTGAACGGACTCGCCGAGAACTGCTAGTTGGTATTATACCTATCGTCAGATAGCAGATCTTTGAGACACTTGTACATGTTAGTCTGTAGACCCGAGATCGTCATAGAGTCTTGTGTGATTCCCACTGTGCTTTGATTTCCACCTTACCACGTTCAATAGAACGTGCAAAACGGTGGCTTTTGGGTGCAGTCCCGAATCACAAGGAGGCAATGAGCGATAGGAGGGGTTTCGTCTCTCCCGGTATTTGGGGTTGATGTTGCGTTGTGCTCGATTGGCTGTAATTGGAAGTTCCTGGCTAGGGCTGATATGGAGATCTACTGGTAAGTGTTATCAGTAGTTTCTCAACCCATTATAAGCCTCATATCGACACGACTTATCGGTTACTCGGGTCTGACGTTAACCACCACTAGACTGTATATGCGACATATCAGACGAAGAGACCGGACTGTACAGTTGTGTTATTGATTGGATTCGCAGGAGTATGGACATGCTTGCTTGTTGGTCTTCCGATCGCTCAATACCCGGGTGGCCATTACGTTTAGCTGACCGCTTGTAGCTTGTGGGTGTTTGATATGATCATCAGCTACTGACAGCGTATTGACGAGTCTTTAGAGTCCTACACAGAGGTTTCCTGGCTCAGGAGAAACGGAGTAGGAGCACATATGTGATTTGTGCGGGACCGAGATTAATACGTGTATATGATATCGTATTCTATTCTCGTGATATGTGATATCGGCCGGTTATATGTGATATAACCGGGTTATCAGATCAAGTGTTGATTCGATAAAATGATACATATTATATTAGTCGGTTATATGTAATATAACCGGATTATTAAATCAAGTATTGATTTAATGATTTAATGTATAATTTTATATTTGATATATTAAATTGCATTAACTAATATATGCTCACTTAAGTATTTATTTTTCTCACTTATACATTTAACATATATGTTTATTGTATAGTTTCTTTTGTTCACAAAATTATATATGTGATATATAATATTGTGACATGTTAGGTTACACATGCAACAAGGGTGTATGAGACTTACACCATGCTAGGATTAATATGGGTTAATATTTATTATTAAGCAAATTCAAAATTAGTGGAGAATTAGTCATGGTTATGAGCTAGGATGAAGCTTGTAGAACATTGAGTAAGTCCACCACTTTTGTTTTTATTTAAGATATTTATTAACTTAACCATTAACTCTTAGCCATGGTTTATTCTCTACATGGGTTAAGTGTTGGATATATGTATGCCCTAGAGGACATTATATGATAGTGGATGTATTTATATATATATATATATATATATATATATATATTCAGTGTACATTCTTGCTCGACATGATAGTATGCTATCTGGTTCTTCTTTATCTGACATGTTGATTTGATCAAGCTTTTATTCATTCACACATGTTGATAAAGCCCTGAGGATATAGGCTTGACTACTGCGATTATGATAGAGATCATACTAGTGGGACATCTGTAGTTTATAAGCATATCCTGGAATGTCCCTAGTCATAGGTGTATCGAGACGGGGCATCGATATACCAGAGTAGACTAGCGTATATGATACTAGACCCATATGATGGGCGATGAATATTCCCACATTCGTCGATGTTTGACATCGAGATCGTATACGGGTGCTTAGTGGTGACTGGGTACACTGGACGGACTCACCGAGAACTCCTATATGGAATTATATCTATCGTCGGATAGCAGTTCTGAGGTGACACTGGTGCAGGTTAGTCTGTAGACCCGAGATCGTCATAGAGTCTTGTGTGTTCTCCCACTGTACTTTGATTACCACCCTACCACGGCTCTACTGAGTCGTGCAAACAGGTGGCCGTTGGGTACAGTCATGAGACACATGAAGGCGATGAGCGATAGGAGGGGTTTCGTCTCTCCCGGTATTGGGAGTGGATGATGTGCTGTGCTCGATTGGCTATATCAGTAAGTCCCTAGCCAAGGCTGTTGAGATTTACTGATAAGTGTTATCAGTAGTTTCTTGATCTGTTATAGACCACTCATCGACACGACTTATTGAGTTATTGGGGTCGACGTTACCATCCCTAGACTCGATATGCAGCATATCTGACGAAGAGACCGGACTGTATGGTAGTGTTGCCGGTTGGCACGACGGGAGTTGTGACAGGTTCGCTTGTTTTCTTCTGATCGCTCAATACCCGGGTAGCCGTTACGTTTAGCTGACCGCTTGCGGCTTGGGGGTGCTTGATATGATCATCACCCACTGCCGGCGTATTGACGAGTCTTAGAGTCCCATAATGGAGTTACCTAGTTCAGGCGAAACGATGTGGTGCGCATATGCGATATGCGCGTGGACCATGTTAAAATGCGCGTATGAGATACTACATATTAATCGGACGGTTTGCTTTTGGTCAGGTCGTATGCGATATGACCGGTTTATTAAATCAAGTGTTGATTTATCATTGACCATTAGTTTATCACTTTAAATCCTTTCTTGTCTTTTTGTATGCATGCATGTATGCATTTATTCTCATTCATGCACATAGGATGTTCATGCACACATACATGCATACATAATGTTATCATGGTTGTTGATATAATGGATGGTGGCAATATAAGACTCACACCATTTGTAAAATATATGGATATTAATTTTTGGAAAATGGAAATGGAATTGTTTCATGGTTTAAATATTTTATTCTTGCTCTAACCCATTAGTTTAACCATGATTCATTTTCTATGGCCATTTTTGTTCCAAACTAAAATATCTAGATATTTTATAACTATGGTTAAGAATGAGAGATAGAAAATATATATATTCTCTTTTCTCATTTTTATTTTACAAGCTTATCACTATCTTGAGTTTCATAAGCGATCATCTTCTTCCTCCTTTCTCTCTAGCTCTCTAGTTCTCTCAAGTGAGCAAAAGAGTTACCAAGTTAGGATTTTGAAGTGAGAAAACCTACCACAACACAATTCTACACTAGTCTTGCCCATTAGTGTAGAGTGTTAGCTTCCATTTCTTCTCTTGATCTAGTGAAGCTTCAAGCTTGGACAAAGAGGACTCCGGGTGGATCGTCGTGGACCTAGAGGATCTCAAGCGGACCTTTTTCCAACCCTCAAGTAGCCAAGGAGTCTAGCGTAGGGAGCTATAAAGGTTGTACTCTCAAAACCCTAGCTTTTACTACTTGTGTTTGTGTTTAAGTCTTGTTGCCTTAAATTTTCTAGCATGATCCTTAAGATAGTTTCTTTAGCACCATGGAAAATTTAAGTATGGTATGTGTGTTGCCTCCAAACCCTTGTAGTGGTGCTGTAGAAAACCCTTCAAGGTATCAGAGCTAAGCTAGAACCTTAGGCGACGCTTAGGCGAAGTTAAAACTCCGATCGAACCAAAAATACGTATTTTTAACCCTTCTCTGGACATTTTTTTAAAACTGTGTTTTTTCAGAATTAAAAATACTTAAAAAATTCAGCAGGCAAATCTAAGCATCTCTATAAAAAACGATAGCATATTCCGTACAAACCGCCGCGGAACCGCGACCATACCCTGCTTGGGCCGCGGCTCCGCGGCCGTACTAAGGCAATATTCTATCAATTTTGTACCGTAATGTTCTTGTCTTCTTGTATATATTTTTGGGTACTTTTAATCTGACTCAAGTGTTGAGTGTTCTGGGGATTGTTTTAGATTCGTTGATTCGATCGGAATATTTGATTTCGTGCTGTTTTGGGGTAATTTAGAAAGTATTAAAAAGTTCGAACGGATATCATTAACTCACTTTTTCCCGGCACGAAAAACTTTCAAATGTTGAATTTTTCTCGAGTTTAAATCTTTCGGAAATACGTGCAAGTAATGTGGTGGACCCTCTAGAAGAACACAAAGCTTAAGTCGATTATGTGACCGTCTGAACTGCCTCTGAACCTTAGGGTTTGAGGCAGTACGGCGTGCCACATGTGAGGCGTTGGCTTGACCCTTCTACGGCTGGACCGCTGCTACTGTGACACATTCCGGGATTTTTGAACTCCGCTCAAGTGTTGAGCTATCTAGGAAATCTTGGGTATTTGATTATTCAATTGGAAAGTTTAATACTGTCTATTTATCTGGAATGTGATACAATACGTAGAATTCATATAGTTAGGCATGAAATGCGAAGCATGCGATATTTCGGATTTACGATGTCTAAAATTATTATGGATTTCAAATGTTGTAGTTTTACACTTTTTTTCTGTGACCGTAAGTGTAGTATGTAGTTGTATTGCAGGTTTCCGTTGCTATACATCAACGACGATCGGTGTATGCATACTTACTTACGTTGATGATATATGATATTATATGTTGCTGAGATATGATGTGCAGGATTGTCGCGATTGAATAGCCGGGTTTTTTTTATGTGAGATGAGAGTTTGTTTTTCATTCATGTAAAATTCAAATGTAATGTAATATTCTTTTATTTGGGGCACTTCCGAGTTAAGGTTGTTGTCACCAGTGTTTCATATTATTTACTTTTCTGCATTAGGATAGACCCAAAGAGGGGAGCACAAGTGACCGGGTTCTGGGGTTCAGTGGGAGGCCATCTCTAGGAGTCGAGACCGGGTCTCCTAAACTCCAGAATTGGTATGGTCGCTTGCCACTCTCGTAGGGGTCTAGGGGTGTGGGCTTGGCTATTCATCGCGACCGTGGAATCCGTATTTTCTATTATTGGCTAAATACTAAATACGGACGTCCTAGTATATCCTACATTATATATGTGTTTCTGCTGCATGTGTACTGTGATGTGATATCTGAGACGAATGATATATTATATATAAGATATATAGTAGACGTTGCTTATGTTTTACACCCGCGCTAGTCCCGTCCCGGTATGCCGTTAGTTAAGTAACCTAACGGTGCATAACGGAACATTGCGGCGAATGCGGATGGCATAAGCGTACGTTGTATTTTCTTTTTTTTTCTGTGATTGGCTTAAGGACTTAAATGATGGGGCTACATTAATATGATTAATGTAAAGAAAATAAACCTAAACAGATGTTGTAGAATCGGATTTGAAAATCACTCGGCTCTTTATGAAAAAGGTACATTTCAAAACTGGGGAGCTTAAGCCACTCCTTTTGAAAACCATTTGATTCTACAACGATATCAAGTTCAAAGCGTTAAAGATTTTCTTAAAAATCATCCTCAACCCTCCGTCATTTTAGGAAGTAGAGTACTTAGTATTCGTGCTACGTTTGTTGACCTTAGCCAAGGCGCAGTGTACGGTAGCTAAGTGATGTCTTCCTACAATGCATATGATGCAGATTAATTAGGACGGGTATATGACTTTGTTGACCTTAGCCAAAGGTCATGTGAACGGGTCTAATTAATCAAGAAATGACGGGTTGAACTTGACTAGTGCTTATGATTTGTTGACCATAGCCAAGGTCATGAGTACTAGGGGTAAAAACCACATCGGGAATTTCAATAGTTGAAATTTGCAATGAGATTGCATACCTTCCATTTGATGGTTGGATCCCGATCCCACTGTGGGCAATAGTTGCTCCCAGGAGAGTTTTGCAGTTTACAATTAGCTAACCCATTAGGTATCTAGAAAGGTGTTAACGGGGCTACGCCTCTGGGAAAACAAGGTTTACTTTTATTAGGTCCGTGCGAAAGCACGGGGAACCTCCCTCAAGTACCGACACTGGCCTGGCTGAACTGTTAGCGAAGTTGTAGACTGTAATTAATCCTGGCTAGTTTTCCTTTTAAGGTTTGAAAGAAAAACTTGATTAAAGCAGTGGGAGACATCGATTAGACAAGATAATAACCAATCTGATCTTTGTAAGAGCTTTCGCTGAGTGTATTCTTTTCTCTCTCTTAATGGCAGATACCAATGACTGGACTCAAGCTTCTACTAGATAAAAATAAACTGAATGAGACCAATTATAAAGACTGGCTGAGGAATCTGAAAATTGCCTTGACTTATAATAAAGTATCATATGTCCTCACGGCTCCAGCCCCGCCCATCCCAGGTCCAAAATCCTCAGTTGCGGATATTGAAGTCCGCAAGACATGGGACGCTGATTGTGCCATGGCCAAATGCCTCGCGCTTGCATCGATGGACAACACACATCAAAAGCAGCACGAGAATATGGACATTCACGACATATTCCTCTATACAAAGGAGTTGTATAGAGAGCAATCCCGCGTATTACGATACGAACCATCAAAGAAATTATTTAAGATGCGAATGGCCCCTGGCACACCAGTAGGAGACCATGTTCTGAAGATGATAGCTCTCATAGAAGAGCTTGAGGACCTTGAATGGACGATGGACAATGAACAATATACGGATATTATTCTGCAGTCCCTCCCCTCCACCTTTGCTTAATTTATAGTTAACTTCAACATGCACAACATGGAGAAGGAACTACCTGAACTCCTTAATATGTTAAGGAGTGCAGAGAGCACACTGAAATCAGTGAAAACTCCCGTTTTGAGTGTTGGGCAATCTTCCTCTTCTCGCCCAATGGCTAAGGCCAAAGGAAAGATAAAGAAGAAGCCCACCAAGCCTAAAGGTGGAGTTAAAAAGGTTAAGGGGAAGGACAAGTCCAAAGCTGAAGAATCGGGGAAAGGGGAATGTTTTCATTGCCACAAAACAGGACATTGGAAGCGCAACTGCACGGAGTACTTAAATCTCAGGAAGAAGCATGAGGATGCTTCCGCTTCAGGTGTGTTTGTGAGAGAAAACTGTTTTTCAATAAACTCTGCTTCCTGGGTATTAGATACCGGTTCAGGTTCTCACATTTGCAATTCCATGCAGGGGCTGAGAAATAGCAAGGTTTTGAAGACAGGTGACCATACTCTCTGCGTTGGAAATGGTTCCAATGTACATACAGTCGTAGTGGGAGAGTATCATTTGGGGTTGCCGTCTGGGTGTATATTGGTTTTGAACCCATGTTATTTTGTACCAAGTATGCTTTGTAATATAATATCTATTTCTTTGTTAGACAATGAAGGATATAATTTTGTAATGCAGAACAATGTTATGAACATTCACCTGAATCAAATGTTGGTAGGGTATGGTACGCTTAATAACGGGATATACGTCCTAAATCACCACACAGTTTTCAACATACAACACACTAATAAAAGAAAACTTTCAGAAACAAATGAAGCTTTTCTTTGGCACTGTAGACTTGGTCATATTAACGAAACAAGACTAAATAAGTTACACAAAGATGGATATTTAAACTCTTTTGAATATAAATCTTATGCGACTTGTCAGTCTTGTATCAAGGGTAAAGTGACCAAAACTCCATTTACCGGACACGGAGAAAGAGCTACTAAGCTCCTAGGCCTCATACATAGTGATGTATGCGGGCCAATGTCTACACAGGCTAGAGGCGGTTTTTCATACTTCATTACTTTCACTGATGATTTCTCAAGTTTCGGTCATGTATTTTTATTAAAGCACAAATCCGAAGCTTTCGAGAAATTCACTGAATATAAACTCGAAGTAGAAAAACAAACCGGCTTGAGTATTAAAATGCTTCGATCAGATCGAAGTGGGGAGTACCTCAGTATAGAGTTTGCAAACTTCCTAAAAAAGAATGGGATTCTCTCTCAGCTTACTCCTCCTTACACACCACAGCACAACGGCGTGTCTGAACGACGAAATCGGACCCTATTAGATATGGTCCATTCCATGATGAGTGATACTGAGTTACCCGTCTCATTTTGGGGGCATGCATTGGAGATTGCAGCGTTTCTACTGAACAGGGTCCCAACCAAAACCGTGTCTACCACGCCATATGAGATGTGGCATGGGAAAAGACCATCTCTTAAGAGAATTAAGATTTGGGGTTGCCCGGCCTATGTTAAAAAGAAAAATCCGGACAAACTCGAGACACGGTCAGTCATGTGTAATTTTGTGGGATATCCAAAGAACTCTTATGGATATCTTTTCTACCACAAGGAGGAACAAAAGGTGTTTGTTTCTCAGCATGCCACATTCTTGGAAAAAGAGTTTTTCACAGATGAAACTGATGGCAATGTGGTGGATCTAGATGAGGTTCTAGAGACACAAACTACAAATGACGACTTGGTTGAACCGGCTGTTGCAATAGAAACTGAGGAACCTCGACCACTCCATAGGTCTGGTAGGACTTCTCGCCCACCGGAGAGGTACTACGGTTTCATCATTGATGGTGACAGAGAGGACAGCATCATGGAGGATGATGATCCTACCATTTTTCAGCAAGCTATAATGAGTGGAGACTCTGCGAAGTGGCTGGATGCCATGAGATCCGAAATGGAGTCTATGTACACCAACAAAGTATGGAATTTGGACGTTGTACCCCCTGGGGTAAAACCTGTGGGGTGCAAATGGATCTTTAAAAGAAAGATTGGTGTAGATGGGCAGGTAGAGACCTATAAGGCAAGACTTGTGGCGAAGGGTTTTCGTCAAAGACCAGGTTTGGACTATGACGAGACTTTTTCTCCCGTAGCCAAGCTTAAATCCATTCGGATCCTACGTGCTATTGCTGCTCACTACGACTATGAAATCTGGCAGATGGACGTTAAAACGGCATTTCTAAATGGAGATTTAGAAGAATGCGTTTATATGGATCAGCCAGAGGGCTTCATTGACAGTGGGAGCAGCAGGAAAGCATGTAGATTGCTTAAATCCATATATGAGTTAAAGCATGAATCACGGAGTTGGAACATCTGTTTCGATGATGTTATCAAAGAGTTTGATTTCATCAAAAATCCAGATGAACCTTGTGTTTATAAGAAGGCTGTAGGGAGAGCTGTCACATTCCTCGTATTGTACGTAGATGACATTCTTCTGATAGGAAATGATATTCCTATGCTACAGACGGTCAAATCTTTCTTATCACTAAGGTTCTCCATGAAGGACCTGGGTGATGCCACATACATTCTGGGCATTAGGATCTATAGGCATAGATCCAAGAGGTTATTGGGATTGTCCCAAACCAGGTACATCAATACCATCCTAAAAAGGTTTAGTATGGAAGACTCCAAGCGGGGTGCCTTACCCGCTTGCCATGGGGTCACTCTCTCTAAGGACTCTTGCCCAAAGACCGATGAAGAGAGAGCTCGCATGAGCATTATACCCTATGCTTCGGCAGTAGGATCTATAATATATGCGATGTTATGTACACGCCCAGATATAGCTTATGCACTTAGTGTTGTAAGCTGGTATCAATCCAACCCAGGGGAGAATCACTGGATAGCTGTGAAAAACATTCTTAAGTACTTGAGAAGGACTAAAGAATTGTTCTTGGTGTATGGTAATGGAGATCTCCAAATGGAGGCCTTTACTGATTCGAGCTTCCACAGCGATAAGGACGACAGCAAATCTATCTCTGGGTTTGTATTTACCCTCAATGGAGGGGCGGTAAGTTAGAAGAGTTCTAAACAGGATACCGTTGCAGACTCTACGATGGAGGCTGTACACTGCGGCGAATGATGCCGCCAAGGAAGCCGTCTGGATGAAGAATTTCGTCTCGGAACTAGGAGTAGTTCCAACCATTATTGATCCAATACCATTGTATTGTGATAATAATGGGGCTTTGGCGTTAGCCAAGGAGCCCAGGTCCCATCAGCGGTCCAGACACATCCTGAGGCGTTTTCATTTGATCCGGGAGATTGTAGATCGCCGCGACATCGAGATTAGGAGAGTAGACACAAAGAATAACACCACGGATCCATTCACCAAGGCCCTCCCTCAGCCGCAGCATGAGCGACTTTTTGAGATTTGGGTATGAGATACGCCAATAACTGGCCTAAGTGCAAGTGGGAGATTGTTGGATATATGTATGCCCTAGAGGCTATTATATGATAGTGGATGTATTTATACATGTATATATATATATATATATTCAGTGTACATTCTTGCTCGACATGATAGTATGCTATCTGGTTCTTCTTTATCTGACATGTTGATTTGATCATGCTTTTATTCATTCACATATGCTGATAAAGCCTTGAGGATATAGGCTTGACTACTGTGATTATGATAGAGATCATACTACTGGGACATCTGTAGTTTATAAGCATATCCTGGAATGTCCCTAGTCGTAGGTGTATCGAGACGGGGCATCGATATACCAGAGTAGACTAGCGTATATGATACTAGACCCATATGATGGGCGATGAATGTTCCCACATTCATCGATGTTTGACATCGAGATCGTATACGGGTGCTCAGTGGTGACTGGGTACACAAGACGGACTCACCGAGAACTCCTATATGGAATTATATCTATCGTCGGATAGCAGTTCTCAGGTGACACTGGTGCAGGTTAGTCTATAGACCCGAGATCGTCATAGAGACTTGTGTGTTCTCCCACTGTACTTTGATTACCGCCCTACCACGACTCTACTGAGTCGTGCAAACAGGTGGCCGTTGGGTACAGTCCCGAGACACACGAAGGCGATGAGCGAGAGGAGGGGTTTCGTCTCTCCCGATATTGGGAATGGATGCTGTGCTGTGCTCGATTCTCTATATCAGTAAGTCCTTGGCCAGGGCTGTTGAGATTTACTAATAAGTGTTATCAGTAGTTTCTCGATCTGTTATAGACCACTCATCGACACGACTTATTTAGTTATTGGGGTCGACGTTACCATCCCTAGACTCGATATGCAGCATATCTGACAAAGAGACCGGACTGTACGGTAGTGTTGCCGGTTGGCTCGACGGGAGTTGTGACAGGTTCGCTTGTTTTCTTCTGATCGCTCAATACCCGGGTGGCCGTTACGTTTAGCTGACTGCTTGCGGCTTGGGGGTGCTTGATATGATCATCACCCATTGCCGGCGTATTGACGAGTCTTAGAGTCCCACAATGGAGTTACCTAGTCCAGGCGAAACGATGTGGTGCGCATGTGCGATATGCGCGTGGACCCGGATAAAATGCGCGTATGAGATGCCACATATTAATCGGGCGGTTTGCTTTTGGTCAGGTCGTATGCGATATAACCGGTTTGTTAAATCAAGTGTTGATTTATCATTGACCATTAGTTTCTCACTTTAAATCCTTTCTTGTCTTTTTGTATGCATGCATGTATGCATTTATTCTCATTCATGCACATAGGATGTGCATGCACACATACATGCATACATAATGTTATCATGGTTGTTGATATAGTGGATGGTGGCAATATAAGACTCACACCATTTGTAAAATATATGGATATTAATTTTTGGAAAAAGGAAAATGGAAATGGAAATTGTTTCATGGTTTAAATATTTTATTCTTGCTCTAACCCATTAGTTTAACCATGATTCATTTTCTATGGCCATTTTTGTTCCAAACTAAAATATCTAGATATTTTATAACTATGGTTAAGAATGAGAGATAGAAAATATATATATATTCTTTTTTCTCATTTTTATTTTACAAGCTTATCACTATCTTGAGTTTCATAAGCCATCATCATCTTCCTCCTTTCTTTCTTGCTCTCTAGTTCTCTCAAGTGAGCAAAAGAGTTGCCAAGTTAGGATTTTGAAGTGAGAAAACCAACCACAACACCATTCTACACTAGTCTTGCCCATTAGTGTAGAGTGTTAGCTTCCATTTCTTCTCTTGATCTAGTGAAGCTTCAAGCTTGGACAAAGAGGTCTCCGGGTGGATCGTCGTGGACCTAGAGGATCTCAAGCGGACCTTTTTCCAACCCTTAAGTAGCCAAGGAGTCTAGCGTAGGGAGCTACAAAGGTTGTACTCTCAAAACCCTTGCTTTTACAACTTGTGTTTGTGTTTAAGTCTTGTTGCCTTAAATTTTCTAGCATGATCCTTAAGATAGTTTCTTTAGCACCATGAAAAATTTAAATATGGTATGTGTGTTGCCTACAAACCCTTGTAGTGGTGCTGTTGGAAACCCTTCATTAAGGATGACATAATCTCACCATGGTTGCATTTCTAACCAAAAAAGCTCATTATTCATTGATCTTCTTCCTCCTTCATCTCCTTCAAGCTCCCTCTAGGTTTTGAGGAGATAAAGAAAAATAGTGAGAAATTAAATTATAAAGTGAGCAAAATTCCTACTTCATCATCCTCTTCTATACTAGCCATATAGTTTAGGGTGTTAGCTTCACTAATTCATAATTAGTGAAGAGATAGCTTGAGTTCATGTTTCCTCGAAGTAGATCATCTTGGATTTTGAAGACTTCAAGCAAGCATGCATCATTCACCTTATGGAGCCACTCAAGAGTCCGGGAGTTCGTTGATCGCAGCGAAGGGACAACTATAAGGAGCTATAGAAGTAAAGGACTGGACTATAAAGGTTGTAATCCCTAATCACTTTGTTGTAAAGTTGTTTATATATCGTTTTCGTATGATTCTCTAGTTATACATCCTATGTTAGGGTTCTTTTAGCATGGCAAAATTTTAATTTGGCATGGATGATGCCATCCGAAACCTTGCTATTGTGCTTAGGAACCCTATAGTGGTATCAGAGCCAATCTAGAGAATTAGACGGATTGTGTAGGATTACGAAACTGAAACAACTCCGAAACACCCGAATAAAAACACTAGTTTCTGTCGAAATTTTCAGAGAGTCAAATTTTTTTTAAGCAACTGCAGAATGTTGTATGTGATGCAATATGAACACTGTAGAAAATCCAGCCCCCCTCACCTGTTTTTGGCCGGCCACACCTTGAGAAAAACTGGCCTGCTCGGCCATCTTGGGGATTTCAGGGTTGATTTTTTACAGTGTTCCAGTCTCCGGGGTTTGGTAATTTAGGTGTTGCTGGTTTTTGCTAAATTTGCATGTGATGTTATCTTTATGCATTGGCTATTCGAAGAGTTTTGTATTCGTAATTCTAGTTTTGTTTCGGGTTATTTAGACGGTGTTAAAAAGTTCGAACGGATATCAAATACCTACTTTAACTCTCGCTGGAAATTTTTCAAGAGTTGGATCTTTTTCATAGTTAAAGAACATTCAAATAGCATGCAAGTAATGCGGTGGACCCTCTAGAAAAACGAAACCCTAACTCGATTCTGTGACTGTAAGAACCGCCGCCAAACCCTAGGGTTTGCGGTAGTTCCGCGACGCCATAGGTGAGGCAAGGGTTGACCCTTCTACGGTTGGTCCATAGGTATTGTGGCATATGATGGGTATTTTTAAACTACGCTCAAGTGTTGAGCTTTTTGGGAAATTTTGGGTGTTTGTTGATTCGATCGGATTGTTTAACATCGTCCAGAATTTTCTGGAATGTGATACAATATATGGAATTCATATAGTTAGGTATGAAATCCGAGGTATGTGATATTTCGGGTTTATGATGTCTAAGGTTATTGTGGATTCCAAATGTTGTGGTTTGACATTTTCTTTTCTGCGACCCTAAGTGTAATATGTGGTGTATCGCCGGTTTCGGTGCTATATGTCAATGACAATTGGGATACGCATATTTACTTACGTTGATGACATGTGATGTTATGTGTTGCTGTGGTATGTTATATTGGATCGTCGTGATTTGAATAGCCGGAGGTTTTATGTGAGATAGGTTTTTTTTTTATTTTCATTCATGTAAAATTCATTGTATGTAATATTCTTTTATTGGGACCTTCCGGGTTGAGGATGATGTCACCATTGTTGTATATTATTTTCTTTTCCGCATTAGGATAGACCCAAGGTGGGGAGCATAAGTAACCGGGTTCTAGAGTCCAGTAGGAGACCATCTCGAGGAGTCGAGTCCGGGTCTCCTAACTCTAGAATTGGTAGGGTTGCTTGCCGCCCTCGTAGGGGTCTATGGATATGGGTTTAGCTATTAATCGTGACCGTGGAATCCGTGTTTTATGCTATGCTGGCTTAATTTAAAACACAGAATTCTTAGAATATCCAATATTTCATATGTTATCTTCTGCTGATGATATTCTGTGATATGATCACTTTATATCCATGAGACGAATGGTTTATTATTATATATATGATATATAATAAACATTGCTTATGTTTTTGTTGGATGTATATGTCCTAGAGGCCAGTATTGTATATGTATACATATGGATACTCGGGATATGTTTGTACAGAACAATCTTGCTCAGTTTTATAGTATATTATTTGACTTGACTTTATCGAGATATGTGTATTTATTTGTATTGTTGTTATATCTGGCTTGCACATATTGATAAAGACTTGATACGTTAGTATACTATTGTGGCTTGTCTTTATCTTAACATGGAATATGTCATACTCGTTATTACATATTGTGGTTACATGTTGATAAAGCCCCTAGGATCTTTCTTGACAACCTGCGTTGTGATGGCGATCATACTTGTGGGAGCAGGGTAGTCCATAAGCACATCCTTGAATGGTCCATAGTCGCGTGAATATCGAGTCTGGGCACTGATACTCCAGAGTAGACTGGTGTGTACGTTTCTAGCCCCGTCGGGGGATGGTTGGTCCCGCAGCCATTAGTCTGATGCACCTAAGATTGTATACAGGTGCTCACTGGGTGTAAGTACACTGGACGGACTCGCCGAGAACTTCTATGTTGTATTATACCTATCGTCAGATGGAAGTTCTCAGGTGACATGTGTACAGGTTAGTCTTTGGACCCGAGATCGGCATTTATCTTGTGTGAGTTCCCAATGAACTTTAATCACTACCCTACCATGGCTCTACTGAGTCGTGCAAACAGGTTTTGGTTGGGTTCAGTCCTGAGCCACATGGAGGCAGTGAGCAATTGTCGGGGATTCGTCTCTCCTGGTATAGGGAGTCGATATTGCACTGTGATTCGATTGGTCAGGACCATAAGACCTTGGCCAAGGAACTTGGGATTTACTGATAGGTTGATCAGTAGTTTTCCCGGATAGTTCCTGAGCCACATCGACACGACTTATCAGGTTATTAGGGTCTGACGTTCACCATCCCCTAGACCCTGTATGCTATACTCTTTGATGAAAAGACCGGACTGTGCGGATTTTGTCACGGATAGGCTCAATAGGAGTTCGGACGAGCTTGCTCGTCGGCCTTCCTTTTCGACAGGTACCTGTGTAGCCGTTACGTACAGCTAGTGCCGCTGACGTGCTTGTGGTTAAACCCACTGCCAGAGTACTGTCGAGTCTTTAGAGTCCCACAAAGAGGGTTTCCCTGATCCATGCGAAATGATGTAGTAGCCATATTGGATACGTGCATGGTTCGATCAGTTGATGTACTTTGTACTCGGACTTTCGATCGGACAGTTTGTAATACTAGCTGGCTAGGGTTTGAGCCGGATTATTAAATCATGTATTGATTTAATAATTTACGTATATGTATTTCGATATATATATTCTAGTATTACGTTCTTCGTGTTATTCTATCTCTTTGGGCATTCTGATTTTTATCCGATTGCCGGTATATATATACAGTAGACTGAAATCCGTATTTTTTACAGATTTCCTTCAAGAAGGTGGCCACCTGATTATGTATTTTCCTTTTATTTGATAATTGGAAATGAGGTGTAAAGTAAAAGGTATGCGAGGAATGGTGATAACCTTGCTTTAATAGTTTACAAATGAATTTTTAATTCATTTGGAGTTACTATTGAAGCATGGTTGTTAATTGTTTAATGAAAGAATTCATACACAAAACCTATGTGTGTATTTTCTCTTTCATGCTTGCTTCATTATTCTCTTGAGCTCTCATATGCTCTTCATCTCCTCCCTCCTCTTTCTTTGCTCCACCTTCATCTTCTTCCTCTTCACTAACATTCTCATGAGTTGAGAAACAAGTGAAGAGGTTAGAAAAGAGATTGCAAACACTTAGACACCCTCACTACATCCAAGATTACTTGGACTAGCATCCCAAGTTCTCTAGTTGCTCTTTTGACATTTAGCAAAGAGCTAGAGCCATGGATCATACCCTTCGAGTGGATTATCGAGGACCAAGGAAGACCGGAGAACAAGCTCGATCCCGGAGAGCCGATGGAGCGGAAAAGAAAGATCAAGCGAGTTCAACGTGGCTATGAGGAGCTATGGATGAAGAACGAAGACCGAAGGACTTGGTTCGTTTGGTAAAAATTCCTCATCATGGTAGATAGAACTCTTATATGGCTAACTAGGTTTATGGTTAATGATCTGGTCAAGTTTTATTCTAGTGCTAAGTTTTCGATTGTTTTAAAAATTTTGTTCCGCATTTGGCCACGGAAGCTGGCCGGGGCACTAAGGTAACCCTTCATGGTATCATAGCCAGCCCAAATTCTTGGTTAGAAAGTTTAAACAATGTTAAAACAACGAAATTGAAACATTCCACGAAACCAAAACCCAAATTCTGCAGTTTCTGGTGTTTTCAAAAATGTCTAAGAAATTTTATTAAACAAGTGCAGCGTGGTCCTAACTCTATGAGATGTACCCAGAACAAAAAAGAGGCAATTCCACCTTGTTTTTGTTAGTTGTATGTATGCCCTAGAGGCCAGTATTGTACAGATGATGTATATTATATTGGATGGTTGGACATATATAGAGAGGACTTTCTTGCTCGATATGATAGTATGCTATCTGGTTGCTCTTTACTTTAACATGTATACTAGTCTCTTTATATTGTCTTATCGTTACATGTTAGTAAAGCCCTTAGGATATGTACTTCACTACCTGGACTATGATGCGGATCATACTAGTGGGGACAGGGTAGTCCATAAGTACATCCTTCAAGGTCCCTAGTCATAGGTGTATCGAGACGGGGCATCGATATACCAGTGTAGACTGGCGTATACGCTTCTCGACCCATGAGATGGGTGATGGATGATCCCATATCCATTGGTGTTTGACATCAGAGATGGTATACGGGTGCTCAGTGGAGACTGGGTACACTGGACGGACTCGCCGAGAACCCCCTAGATGGTATTATACCTCACATCAAATGGCAGTTCTCTGGTGACACTTGTGCAGGTTAGTCTGTAGACCCGAGATCGTCATAGAGTCTTGTGTGATTCCCACTGTGCTTTGATTTCCACCTTACCACGTCCATGAGGGCGTGCAAAACGGTGGTTTTTGGGTACAGTCCCGAGTCACATGGAGGTATTGAGCGATAGGAGGGGTTTCGTCTCTCCCGGTATTGGGGGTTGATGTTGTGCTGTGCTCGATTGGCCGTAACAGGGAAGTCCCTGGCCAGGGCAGATTTAGAGATTTACTGGTAAGTGTTACCAGTAGTTTCTCGACCCGTTATGAGCCTCACATCGGCACGACTTATCGGTTATGACTTGATATGCGACATATCAGACGAGGAGACCGGACTGTAGAGGAAGTGTTACCGGCAGGCTTTTACAGGAGTTGGAGCGGGCTTGCTTGCTGGTCTTCTGATCGCTCAATACCTGGGTAGCCGTTACGTCCAGCTAGTACCGCTGACGGCATGTGGGTGTTTGATGTGATCATCACCTACTGCCGGCGTATTGACGAGTCTTTAGAGTCCTACATAGAGGTTTTACTGGCTCAGGCAAAACGAAATAGGAGCACACATGTGATATGTGCGGGACCGAGAATAATGCATGTATGCGATACCGTATTCTATTCTCGCGACTTTTTGTATAGCGAGGTTATATGTGATATAGCCGGGTTATCGAATCAAGTGTTGATTCGATAAGTCGATACAATGGATGTTAGTCGGTTATATGTGATATAACCGGATTATTATGTCAAGTGTTGATTAAATAATTTATTGTATAGTTGTATATTTGATATACTAGTTTACATTAACTAACACTTGTTCACTTTAGGGTTTTTCTCACATGAGCACAACTTTAATGTATATATGATATATATTAAAATTGTGTTTTTCTTTTATTGTATCATGGTTGATGATATACATGACTAGGGTGTATGAGACTTACACCATGCTACATATTATGTTGGATTTTTATATTTTAAGTAATTACAAAATTAGTGGAGGATTAGCACAATGCATGAAGCTTGTGGAAGCTTGTGGATGCATTGACTAAGTCCACTAAGTTTGTTTTTACCATGGATATTTCTTAACCCAACCATAATCAATTAGCTATGGTTATGACTCTACAAGAGTTAGTATATGATACTCACTCACCATGGTTAGACTTCTCACTTGATCAGTATCCTCATCTCTTTCTTTTCTTCTTCTTCTTCTTCTTCATTTTTGAAAAGAGAAAAAGCTTGCTATGGTTTGATCCAAAGTGAGATAGATTGTGAGAAATAAAATTCTAAAGAGAACCCACTTCCTATTTCTCCATCCTCTACTAGACTAGCACTTTAGTTTAGGGTGTTTACTTCACTAATTCACAAGTTAGTGAAGTAGAAGCTTGAGTTGGCATCCCCTCGACGTAGATCATCTTCGGCCTCGAAGACTTCAAGCAAGGACGCGTCTTTCGCCTCGTAAAGCCATGCAAGGGTCCGGGAGAACCACGATCGCAACGAAGGGACTTCAACAAGGAGCAAATAAAGTGAAGGACCGATCTACAAAGGTTGTATTTCGTGTTCCCTTAGAAGTAAAGTTGTTTACTTATTATTAGTTTCGCCTAAACTCTAGTATACGATCTTGCTTAGGGTTGTTCGGCACATAAAAATTTAATTTTGGCATGGTCGATGCCTTGTAGAGCCTTGTTAGTGTGCCTAGTAACCCTACAGTGGTATCAGAGCCTAGCTAGAACATTAGGTGATGTGTTAACGAAGTTAAAACCCCGATCGAACCCGATAATGTCAAAGTTAACCCCCTCTCTGTACATTTTTTAAAAACTGTGTATTTTCAGAATTACAAATACCTAAAAAAATTAGCAGGTAATTTTAAGGGTTACCATGAAAAACGAGCCCTCAAATCCTCCACGTGGCCATGGAACCGCGGCACTAAGCCACCATTTGCGGTGGTTCCGCGGCAGAGAGGGAGTATTGGGGACGGTTCTTCATGCAGTAATTTCCAGTACCATTCCTGCATCTTTCTGGGTATTTTTATTGTGACTCAAGTGTTGAGTATTTTTGGGGTTTATTTTGTAATCGTCGATTCGATCGGAGAATTTAATTTTGTTATGTTATTCCGGATAATTTAGAAAGTATTAAAATGTTCGAACGGATATCATTAACTCAATTTTTCCCGGTACGAAAAACATTCAAGTGTTGAATTTTTCTCGGGTTTAAATCTTTCGGAAATACGTGCATGTGACGCGATGGACCCTCTAGAAGACAACAAACCTTAACTCGATTATGTGACCGTCTTGAACTGCCTTTTGAACCTTAGGGTTTGAGGCAGTACGGCGTGCCATATGTGAGGCGTTGGCTTGACCCTTCTACGGCTGGACTGTTGCTACTATGACGTATTCTGGAATTTTTGAACTCCGCTCAAGTGTTGAGCAATTTATGGAAATCTTGGGTATTTGATTATTCGATCAGAAAGTTTAATACTGTCTATTTATCTAGAATGTGATACAATATGTGGAATTCATACAGTTAGGCATGAAATGCGAAATATGTGATATTTCAGATTTACGATGTCTAAAGAGATTGTGGATTCCAAATGTTGTAGTTTTACACTTTCTTTTCTGTGACCGTAAGTGTAATATGTGATATCGCCGGTTTCGTTGCTATATGTCAACGACAATTGGGATGCGCATATTTACTTACGTTGATGACATGTGATGTTATGTGTTGCTGGATATGTTATATTGGATCGTCGCGTTTATGGATAGCCGGGTTTTTTTATTTGAGATGAGAATTTTTATTTTCATTCATGTAAAATAAAATGTATGTAATATTCTTTTATTGGGGCACTTCCGGGATGAGGTCGATGTCACCATTTGTATATTATTTACTTTTCCGCACTAGGATAGACCCAAGGAGGAGAGCACAAGTAACCGGGTTCTGGAGTCTAGTGGGAGACCAACTCGAGGAGTCGAGTCCGGGTCTCCTAACTCTAGAATTGGTAGGATTGCTTTCCGCTCTCGTAGGGGTCTTGGGGTGTGGGTTTGGCTATTCATTGCAACCGTGGAATCCGTGTTTTATAGAGGCTCAAAATAAAACACGGACGTCCTAGTATATCCAATGTTTCATATGTTTCTTCTGCTGCGATATCTGTGATGTGATCATTTGATGTGTTGTGATAAATACTGTATATAATATATATGATATATTATATAGGCGTTACTTATGTTTTACACCCGCGCTAGCCCTGCCCCGCTCTGCCGTTAGTTACCTAACCTAACGGTGCACAAGGGGACATCGAGGCGAATGCGGATGGCATAAGTGTACGTCATATTTATCTGTGATGTTTAGGTGACTTAAATGATGGGACTTCATTAATATGATTAATGAAAGAAAAGAAACCTAGAAGATGTTGTAGAATCAAATTTTTCAAAAAGGCTAGCTACAGTTTTTGCTTTGCATTGCGATATATATGATATATCCCGCACCTTATTCGATGAGGAAAGAGCCGAGATCCCTTCACCGGGAGTGACCTCTTTAGCAAAACTGGCAGATGCTACAACACTCGGTTTGCTTTTGATTGCTTTTGGAGTTTTTCTTTGCATAGCGATGTATATGATATATCATGCACCTTAATCAATAAGGAAAGAGCCGAGATCCTTTCACCGGGAGTGACCTCTTTAGCAAAACTAATAAAAGCCTCAAAATCACTCCATTTCAAAATTCACATGATTCTACGACGATATCAAGTTCATTACGCAATAGGTTTTCAGAAAAACCTGTCGTAGCCCTCCGTCATTTCAGATAAGTCCTGCTTAGTATTCGTGCTGCGTTTGTTGACCTTGTCAAGGCGTAGTGTGCGGTAGCTGACCAGTATTTAACTGTTTATGCATATGATGCAGATTGTTTTAGGGTAGTCGTACGGCCTTGTTGACCTTCTCAAGGGTCGTGCGGGTGGGTTTAATTCAATCAAGAAATGACGGGTTGAACTTGACATACGGTCTATGGTTTGTTGACCTTGTCAAGGTCATAGATCGTTTGGGGCAAAATATTATCGGGAATTTCAAGTGTTGAAATTTGCATTGAGATTGCATACCTTCTATGAGATAGTTGGATCCCGATACCCACTGCGAGGAATTGTTACTCCTGGGAGAGTTTTACACAAGACAATTAGCCGATCAAGTAGGTGTCTAGAAAGGTGTCAACGGGGTTACGCCTCTGGGAAAACGAGGTTTACTTTAATTAGGTCCATGCGCAAGCACGGGGAACCTCCCTCAAAGTACCGACACTGGCCTGGCTGAAAGATTGGCGAAATTGTAGGGTGTAATTAATCCCGGCTAGTCTTTCCTTTTAGGGTTTGAAGGAAGATTTGATAAAAACAGTGGGAGCCATCCTGATTAGATAAAATAATAACCAATCTGATCTTGCAAGAGCATACGCTAAAGTGTTTTCTTCTCTCTCTCTCAAGGTAGCGACCATATCATGCCTTAATCAAGATAATAATATGGATGTATTGACCGAACCCGCATGTTATACTGTGCTGGGGAACGTTGGTTCCGTTCTTTCTTATAAGAGTTATAAGACTGAACAGGATATAGGGGAATACCAGGATTCCCATGCCACCCGAATGAAGAAAGTACATGTTGATGCATTTTCTTCGGGTGTGTTCGTTACAGAGAACTGTTTCTCCATTTGCTCTACGTCCTGGGTATTAGATACCGGTTCAGGATCCCATATATGTAATCAGTTAAATGAGCTTAGGAAAGGTAGAGAACTTGGAGAAGGTGATAAAGACATAAGGGTTGGAAATGGTGCAATTGTTGCAGCTAAAACCGTCGGGGAATATCACCTTGTATTGCCAACTGGTAATACATTGATTCTGAACGAATGCTATTTCATGCCGAACCTGATATGCAACATTATATCGGTTTCTTTGTTGAGTAAAGAGGGATATAATTTTGTATTACAGGATAATGTTATGAACATTTTCCTTAACCAAAAGTTGGTTGGATCAGGCACGTTGTGCAATGGCATTTATGTTCTAAATCAATCAACAGTTCTGAGCATAACAAACACACAAAAGAGGAAGAGTTCAGAAATGAACGAATCCTTCTTGTGGCATTGTAGACTGGGTCACATCAATGCGACACGACTAGCTAAGTTGCATAAAGATGGATATTTGAAACCGTTTGAATTTTCATCTTATGACACTTGCCAGTCATGTCTCAAAGGCAAGATGACCAAAACTCCGTTTACGGGACACGAAGAAAGAGTTACGGAACTCTTGGGACTGGTACATAGTAATGTATGCGGCCCCATATCTACACATGCCAGGAATGGTTCTTCGTACTTCATTACATTCACTGACGATCTCTCTAGATTCGGATATGTGTTCCTGATGAAACACAAATCAGAAGCTTTTGAGAAATTTAGAGAATATAAACAAGAAGTCGAGAACCAAACCGGGAAAAGTATTAAAATCCTTCGATCTGATCGAGGAGGTGAATACTTGAGCAATGAATTCCTGGACTTCCTAAAAGAGAATGGGATTCTCTTTCAGCTAACTCCTCCATATACACCACAGCACAATGGTGTATCTGAACGGAGGAACCGTGCCCTATTAGATATGGTGCGCTCTATGATGAGCACAGCTGTGTTACCTATTTCCTTCTTGGGGTATGCACTGGAGACAGCAGCATACCTATTGAATTAAGTTCCATCTAAATCTGTACCTACCATACCATATGAGATATGGAGTGGGAAGAGATCATATCTTAAACGAGTTAAGATATGGGGTTGTCCAGCCTATGTCAAAAGACAAAATCCAGACAAGCTCGAGGCACGGTCAGTTCTTTGCAAGTTTGTGGGATATCCAAAGAATTCATATGGATATTTTTTCACCACAGCGAGGAACAAAAGGTGTTTGTTGCTCAACATTCCACCTTTTTAGAAAAGGAATTTCTTGTAAAAGAAATTAGTGGAAAAGTGGTAGAGCTGGAAGAGGTTCCAGATACACAAACTGCAACTGAAGATTTAGTGGAACCAGAGGATTCGGTAGTTCCCAATGAACCTCAGCCTCTCCGCCGATCTAGTAGGGTTCCTCACCCACCTGAGAGATACTACGGTTTTCTCATGGATGGTGGGAGCGAGAATTGCATCATGGTTGATGATGACCCAACTAGCTTCGAGCAGGCCATCACGAGTGGGGACTCAGTGAAATGGCTGGATGCAATGCGGTCCGAGATGGAATCCATGTACACCAACAAAGTATGGACTTTGGATGTTGCTCCTGAAGGGGTAAAACCCATTGGGAGCAAGTGGATCTTCAAGAAAAAATTAGTGTAGATGGGAAAGTGGAGACTTTCAAAGCTAGACTTGTTGCAAAAGGTTTTCGTCAAAGACCAGGTGTGGACTATGACGAAACCTTTTCTCCAGTGGCTATGCTTAAATCCATCCGGATCATGCTTGCCATCGCTGCATATCATGACTACGAAATCTGGCAAATGGATGTTAAGACCGCCTTTCTAAACGGTGATTTAGAAGAGTGCGTGTACATGACTCAGCCAGAGGGCTTCATAGATAGTGGGAGCAGCGGGAAAGTGTGCATGTTGCTTAAATCCATTTATGGATTAAAGCAAGCATCACGGAGTTGGAACATCTGCTTTGACGTCGTTATCAAAGAGTTTGATTTCGTCAAAAACGTAGATGAACCTTGTATCTACAAGAAGGTGGCAGAGAGTAAGGTTGTCGATTGAAACGAAATTTCTCGTTGTGTGTTTAAGAAAATGTGTAGAAATCACAACAAAAAATATTTTTGACCGCAATCAATTAACGGTGTCGGATGTAGCGCGTTAGAGAGTGCGGATCATCCACAGGGATTGTGCGATTCGTTCGTATCTTGTTTTATTTGAATCGAAAATTTAATGAAAAGAAAACAAACAATTCATGATTTATAGTTGAAGTTCAAGAATTAGAAATATAGATCTAATAACAAGAAAACGATAGAATCAAGAATTGAGAGTTTAATGATTTTTCCAACCAAATATCAAGAATCTAAATGAGGCTTGTAGGAATCGATCGGATCTATAGATGTGATGTAATCTCACGATGACGTATTCTTATCCTTCGATGAATTGATACTAGATCGATGATGATCGACGAGAATTAGGGATTTCTAGTGAAACTAGGGTTTCATCATTTATCCCTTGTTCCTTCGTCGATATCATTCACATTCTAGCCTCTAGTAAATTCAAGAAACGATCGTAGATCCCTAATTTCGAGCGATCACAATCAAGAAAGCATCGCAACAAAACTAGGTCATCGATTCTTGAACTTGCTAGGGCTTACAAGACTCGTAGGACTTAAGAATTGTATTAAGATTTGTTACATCATCATTCTATTGATCGTCCCGACTCCTTGACGAGCGGAGTTTTACTCAAACATCACAACAAGAACTACAATTACAAATTGAGATTGAATCATGATGCAAGAATTTAAAGAAAGCAAGATTAAAGAATTTCACCTTTTATTTATATCAACAATTTCGTTACAATCGCTCAAGAACTACAAGAGGAAGAACTTGATCGTCGATTTGGCTTCGCCTGTCTCCGTGAGTCGCGGATCGGCTTGGATCACTTGCTCAATTGAAGATCGGCTCCGCTCCTAAAAGGTTGAAGGGCTTCTCGTTTGATTGGTACACGGGATCTTGAATTTGGATTGGAATTAGGGTTAGGGTTTCGTACAAGTCTTGTCACTAGACTTGTGGAAGAAGATGGAGATTAATTGAACAACTAAAGATTGAAGACTAAAGATTAAGGAAGTAGAGATCCACCAAGGATTTTAGAAGTAGAGATCAACCCCTTAACCCAAGATCTAGGCTCCTATTTATAGACCATCAAAACCCTAGATCTAGGATTTCAAATTTAAATTTCGCTCCAAAAGTTTGTTGAGGAGATTTGAATTTCCCTCCAAAAGTTTGTTGAGGAGAAGCTTCTAGATGAAGTTTGTTAAGCCGAGCCTTCTAGATGTGTCACGTGGAGAATCGGGAGTCTTCTGGAAGCTTGGGAAGTTACAAATAGCCACGTGTAGAAAACTTAGCCGTTAAAGCCGTCAAGCCGCCGCGGTTCCGCGGCTTAAGCCAGCTCCCGCCGCGGAACCGCGGCGGTTTGGAAGCTTCAGAGCTTGGGTTTTCAGCTACTTGTTTGGGCTGATGTTTGTGGGCTTTTCTGATATGTTGATTTTCTAAATGAGTCCCTGATCACTGCCAGATCTCTGGCCTTTGAGTTGGCGTATTTTATCAGCACTGTTCTGGCTTTGTTCCTGCAATTTCCTGCATAATTTCTCGAGACAAGTGTTGCGTAATATAAGGATGATGCGATACCATAAAATACAGTCAATTTCCATAGAAATGCCGGTTTTAAAGTCTAACACATGTAATATGATATTTCAGGACTGTTTTGCTAATATGTGTAATATGAATACCGAACACTTCTGGATGAGTGCAAAAGATAGGGAAATTGCCGTGTTAAAAATGCAGTATTTTCGACTGATCAAATTCCCCCAAACTTATTTTCGATCGTCTCGAGCGAACTGTTTTATTAAAAAGAGAAGGAGAAAATAAAAAAATAGAAAAACTAACTAGCACACTTTCGTAGGCAACACGATTGCACTGAGCACGTCCAACAAGCCTTTAAACCTCTAGGTGTCCCTAGTAGGAGGAGTGTTGTCTCCTGAGGGTTTTCAGCGGATTGCACCCACAAAATCCAATAATAAAAGGAAGATCATGAATATTACATTTAAAGAAAAGAATTGTAAAAGAAAGACTTTGAAAATTAGGGGTTCCGACTAAGCTAGCTTTTCAGTTGTCATGAGCCCTATCTTAATAGTCATGAAAAGATGTCAGAAATCACGTCCTCCCTCAATAAAACATCGTCTTATTCTTCATTCCTATCTTTCTTCCAAACATCGATCATATAACCCTGCGTGTGTGTAAATACATCCCTACACCCGGAGAATTCAATTCAAGCTATCATACTCTTGCCCATCAGCCTCAGTACTTTTTAATTAATGAATATTTAGATGAGATTGCTCACACACTTTCATGCGACCGTTAATACTTCTTGAGGTACTAACCGACCTATTACTCATGTGTTTGCTTATTTGGTGTATTTTCCTCGTCTTGCACCACCTAAGGCTTAGCAGTGACTCCCAGACCAGTTGGCCTTAGGGCACTGGGTGAAGAGGCACCCTTGCTATATTTTTTTTTGCTGCCTTGGCGATAACAAAACCAGTGTTCATTTTTTCTCACCACTTAATATTTTCTTCATTTTTTTTATTTCCTTTATACTTTTGGCTTTAAGACAAGAGCATTTCAAGGTATCCTCTACTATCCCAGGCTTCAAGACATGTGTAAGTGCGAATAGCAGGGTATCAACGTTCAAAATGTTTGGCTTCCAGAATAGAAACTATTTTTCAGACTTATTTTTATCCTCAGATTAGTGACGTCCTTCATCTTACTAACCCTTGGGAAAACGGCTCATAACTACTTATTACTAGTTCGTATAAGAAAACTTCTAATTTTCTTGGTTTTCTTAAATTTTTCTAATCTCATGGATGTAATTTTTCACTATCTAAACTTTTATTATCTTATTTATGTTCAAAAAAATGTTTAAATGTTAAAATATTTTTATATTTTGAAAATTCTAAATTTTTATGGGTTTTCAAAATGTTTTGGGCTTATGCAAAGTATGATGCAAATGATGCGAAAATAAGCACAAACCTCCCCCAAACTTGTTTTCAACAGTGTCCTCACTATTGCCATCTGCTAAATCTCGAAAAACCTGTAAGCTTGGGAGGAAATTTATTAATGGGGGCAAAATATTTAAGTGAAGAACCTCCCCCAAACTTATTCTTGGCTCATCATTTTGTAAAAATTTTCTTTTCAAAAGCCAGAAAGAAAAAAAAATGCCCCCCCAAACTTGAGTTATGCAATGTTAATCTTTGAAAATCATATGAGGGGGTCAAAAATCAGTGGTCGATGCCAAGCTTTGCAAAGACCGAATGTTAACACCAACCATTCAAAAATTTTATCAATGCAGTGCTCTGGTTGGTGGAAGAAGAAGTGGGGAAATGTTAAGTGGTGGAATAGAATGTGTGTGCGTCTCATTTTGGAGAGACGATGCAGTGAATGTGATGGATTACTCGCATTCTTTTTACAGTTCAGAAGGAGGGGTGGAGGTTCAATTTTATTGATTGGGAGATGATTCATCTCAACACCCGTATCATTTAAAAATGCGAGTTCATCTGCGAAGATCTCCTCAAAAGTTCCATCTATACCCCGATGAATAATGTCATCACAAAGTGCGGGGTGATCTTCAGACTCTAAAAACAGTTCATAATCAGTATTAATTGTTGACCCGGAAATCTCGGTGGAAGAGTCCGTATGTGTATGATACATAGTTGGGTCAAACAATAACGTATGAAAAGAGTCAAGATCGATATCAGGAGGATCATCAAATTCGCTGCTGTCGACATCCATTAAGTCGACAGAACAGACATGAACAGTAGGTTCGAAGGGTACACTTCCCAACTTGTAAATGTTCAGCTTTATTGACCTATTCCCGAAGGATAGGGTCATAGAACCGTTACGACAGTTGATAATAGCATTGGAAGTGGCCAAAAAGGGGCGACCTAAAATCACCGGAATTTGATTCCGTGGGTTCGCTACAGGCTGTGTATCAATTACAATAATGTCCACAGGGAATATAAATTCCCTAATTTTTATTAACACATCCTCTAGTTCACCCCTAGGTTTGGTGATTGATCGGTCATCCATCTGGAGAGTGCAATGGGCTGGTTTCAACTCTCCGATCCCTAGTTGCTCATAAACAGAGTATGGAAGCAAGTTAACACTAGCGCCAAGGTCTAGTAGAGCACGGTTGATATGTTTTTCCCCAATAGAAATGGAAATAGTAGGACAACCAGGGTCCTTACGTTTCCTCGGTACTTGTTGGGGGAAAGCCGTGTCTACAGTCTTTGCCATGAAAATCTTCTTGGGCACTTGAGTCTTCCTCTTCCTAGCTCACAAGTTCTTAAGAGTTTTCGCATAGGACGGAACTTGTTGGATGGCATCTAGGAGAGGGGTGGTGATGCTAACTTTCTTTAAAATGTCCATAATCTTCTCCATATGTGGACTCGATGTGTTAGCCCTTAACCGATTAGGATAAGGTGCTTTAGCAATAAGCGCTGGGTCCATCATAGGAGAAGGAAGTGTGTGTGGACCCGATCCCAGAATAGAGTTGGGGATCGTCGGTGGTAGACTAGAAGAGATGGGCTGAGGTGGCGAGCCTTGTGGGAAACGAAGAATAGGCTCGCAAGAATGTGGTGGGGTAGAAGAACTGGGGTTAGAATTAGAAGTAGAAGTGGAAAGAAAGGACTCAGCCGGGGTATTATTGATTGATTTATCAGTATCATCAAACTCTTCCCCAACGTGAGTGTCAAGCACTCTTCCAGATCTCAACGTGATTGCACTCACATGATGTGAATAGCCAGGATTGGGTAAAGGTTGAGCTGGAAGTTTCCCTTTCTCTCTTGCACTCATTTCGGCTTTTAATCGTGCAATTTCTTCTTCCATCGATTTAATACTCTCGCTTTGGGACGAAGAGTTTTTCTCAATTTTATCGACAGAAGACTTCATTTCAGCCGAAACTTTCATGATATTTGTTAAGACCAAATTCATGTATTGTGCAAATGAAGAGGATTCATCAGTCCCAGTCAACTGTAAAGGACTAGACAGTGCAGGTGTATTGACCGGATTTTGAAAGTTATGTGTTTGGAAGGGGAGCTGACTCAATTGAAGTTGTGGATGCTGTTGTGGTGGAGGGACCCCTTGGAAATTGTTTTGGGTTGGAACCGTATTTTGAGATTGTGATTGGTTCCAAGCAAAATTTGGGTGATTCCTCCAACCCTGATTATATATGGAAGAAAATGGATCGTTTCTAGGTCTTTGAAATGCGGCATTGGTATGCTCGTGACCTTGAAATAGAGAATTTCGTGGACATTCTTCCGTCAAATGAGAAGGATCAGAACAACATCCACATACAGTTTTGGAGAGTGATATTTGACTTAGGGCGGCTAAAAATTTGTTTTCCATAGTCTCGAGTTTCTTTTGCATAGCTGAAATGTTAGCTCTAACTCCTATGGAATATTATTGCCATGCCTAGACGATTGACTCACACCCTCCCACTGTAAAGATTTTTCAGCGAAATCTTCTAGAAAATTCCAGGCTTCCCCATCATCTTTAGTCATGAAGTTGCCTTGACACATGGATTCAAGGGTCTGTCTTGTGTTAGGATTAATGCCCTCATAAATGATTCTACACAGTTCCCATCTGGGGATTCCGTGATGACGACATTGGATTAACAGATCCTTGAAGCGTTCAAGACATTTTGAAAATGGTTCATATGGAAGCTGGGTGAATTGATTGATTTCGCTACGGACTCGAGCTGTCTTGTGATGTGGGTAGAATTTCTTAAGGAATGCTTTGACGAATTCTTCCCAGTTTGAAATGGAATGTGCGGTAGTGTTATACAGCCATTTCTCGGCTATATCGCACAAGGTGAATGGGAGAAGACGTAGACGCTCAACATCCATAGAAAGCTGTGAGGTACCCATCATTGCGCATACATTTTCAAATTTGGTGATAAATGCATATGCGTCTTCAGACTTAAGACCGTGAAATTTTGGTAGAAGGTTGATGTATTGGGGTTTTATTTGAAAATTTTCCCCGTTGGCTGGCGGAATGGAAAGACAGGTGGAAAGTGGATCTCGTGTAGGATAGCACCTCTTTTGAAGAGAGATGTGAGATGGATTCTGCGCACTAATGGACGGCGGCAGATTAGTGGAAAAGAAGTTCGATGGAGATGGATCCATCGATGTGGGTGTGGTGGTGGGTAAAAGAAAGGGTAAATGTAGAAATACCGACTTTTGGGTCGATGAGGGAAACGCGGGCTTAACGGGCACTAGAATCCCGTGTCCAGCCTATCTTGCACTAAAAAGGGTTAGTACAAGTGGCAGCGTGAATTTATAATTAGGGGAAATGATATGAATGCGGTGTTTGTTTTGAAAATTGATACGGATTTTTTTTAAAAAATGATGCAAATCACAAAATGCAACAAGCAAAACCCTAATTCTAGGGGTCACCTAGGTCAAACTCTAGACCGCTCCTAACTGCCAAAAGACAAGTCGCAGGATCAATCCTCCACTGCCTCTTTGTCTCTCCTGTGGCCAGGTAAGTGCCAGGTAAGTAGGAGGTTCTCCACTACGTAAGTAGTGGGCCTAATTAAGTAACCACTAGCCTTCGACACACTTGCCTTAGACACCACAAGAGAAATGCGGATAAGCAATGAATTACCCACGGCCTTCTTCTGTCCTAAGTGAGCGCGACGGTCCTTAGAGTCATCTCTAGATAATTTTTAGTTAATTAGGGTAAATGCGGATGCAATTTTGCGATTTTCGGGGCTTAGGAAGGGTAATGAACTCCCCACCTAATCTGTATTTGGTCTTTGTTCCTTAATGTCCGTATTAATTATGCAAACAACCACAATATCAAAAAAACATGCACAATTTAATTTGCTTTTGCGGCGCTGCGAATTTTGCAAAGAAACCTGCAGTAAATTATTATTTGGAGCAGATGAGGTAGGAGATAAGAAAGTAAAGAAGTATACCTGCAATTTTGGAACAGTGAAGAAGTCAAACCGCCGCGGAATCGCGGTGGGAGTCTCATATTGCCGCAGAAACGCGGTGGAGTTAAAGGATCACTGCACAAATTTTTGACAGAAGGCTTTTGTTCACTTCCCCAACTTCTCTGGAAATTTCAGAAAAATTTTCTCCAGCTCCAATGATTCCAGATTTCCTCGCAACAAATCACAACGAATCGTATTAGTGTTTGCAAGAATTTTGATCTAAAAATTATAATGGAATAAATCTTTCAATTCAAATTTCAAATAAAGAACGAATTAGCGCGCGATCCCCGGCAACGGCGCCATTTGATTGAAACGAAATTTCTCGTTGTGTGTTTAAGAAAATGTGTAGAAATCACAACCAAAAATATTTTTGACCGCAATCAATTAACGGTGTCGGATGTAGCGCGTTAGAGAGTGCGGATCGTACACAGGGATTGTGCGATTCGTTCGTATCTTGTTTTATTTGAATCGAAAATTTAATGAAAAGAAAACAAACAATTCATGATTTATAGTTGAAGTTCAAGAATTAGAAAATATAGATCTAATAACAAGAAAACGATAGAATCAAGAATTGAGAGTTTAATGATTTTTCCAACCAAATATCAAGAATCTAAATGAGGCTCGTAGGAATCGATCGGATCTATAGATGTGATGTAATATCACGATGATGTATTCTTATCCTTCGATGAATTGATACTAGATCGATGATGATCGACGAGAATTAGGGATTTCTATTGAAACTAGGGTTTCATCATTTATCCCTTGTTCCTTCGTCGATATCATTCACCTTCTAGCCTCTAGTAAATTCAAGAAACGATCGTAGATCCCTAATTTCGAGCGATCACAATCAAGAAAGCATCGCAACGAAACTAGGTCATCGATTCTTGAACTTGCTAGGGTTTACAAGACTCGTAGGACTTAAGAATTGTATTAAGATTTGTTACATCATCATTCTATTGATCGTCCCGACTCCTTGACGAGCGGAGTTTTACTCAAACATCACAACAAGAACTACAATCACAAATTGAGATTGAATCATGATGCAAGAATTTAAAGAAAGCAAGATTAAAGAATTTCACCTTTTATTTATATCAACAATTTCGTTACAATCGCTCAAGAACTACAAGAGGAAGAACTTGATCGTCGATTTGGCTTCGCTTGTCTCCGTGAGTCGCGGATCGGCTTGGATCACTTGCTCGATTGAAGATCGGCTCCGCTCCTAAAAGGTTGAAGGGCTTCTCGCTTGATTGGTACTCGGGATCTGGAATTTGGATTGGAATTAGGGTTAGGGTTTCGCACAAGTCTTGTCACTAGACTTGTGGAAGAAGATGGAGATTAATTGAACAACTAAAGATTGAAGACTAAAGATTAAGGAAGTAGAGATCCACCAAGGATTTAAGAAGTAGAGATCAACCCCTTAACCCTAGATCTAGGCTCCTATTTATAGACCATCAAAACCCTAGATCTAGGATTTCAAATTTGAATTTCCCTCCAAAAGTTTGTTGAGGAGATTTGAATTTCCCTCTAAAAGTTTGTTGAGGAGAAGCTTCTAGATGAAGTTTGTTAAGCCGAGCCTTCAAGATGTGCCACGTGGAGAATCGGCAGTCTTCTGGAAGCTTGGGAAGTTACAAATAGCTACGTGTAGAAAACATAGCCGTTAAAGCCGTCAAGCCGCCGCGGTTCCGCGGCTTAAGCCAGCTCCCGCCATGGAACCGCGGCGGTTTGGAAGCTTCAGAGCTTGGGTTTTCAGCTACTTGTTTGGGCTGATGTTTGTGGGCTTTTCTGATATGTTGATTTTCCAAATGAGTCCCTAATCACTGCCAGATCTTTGGCCTTTGAGTAGGCGTATTTTATCAGCACTGTTCTGGCTTTGTTCCAGCAATTTCCTGCATAATTTCTCGAGACAAGTGTTGCGCAATATAGGGATGATGCGATGCCATAAAATACAGTCAATTTCCCTAGAAATGCCTGTTTTAAAGTCTAACACATGTAATATGATATTTCAGGACTGTTTTGCTAATATGTGTAATATGAATACCGAACACTTCTGGATGAGTGCAAAAGATAGGGAAATTGCCGTGTTAAAAATACAGTATTTTCGACTGATCAGTTGTCTTCCTCGTATTGTACGTGGACGACATACTCTTGATACGAAATGACATTCCTATGCTGCAATCAGTCAAGTTCTTCTTATCACAAAGATTCTCAATGAAAGATCTTGGTGATGCCTCCTGCATATTGGGGATTATGATCTATAGAGATAGATCTAAACGGATATTGGGATTGTCCCAATCCAGGTACATTGACACCATACTAAAGAGGTTTAGTATGGAAGAGTGCAAACGTGGGTTTTTACCTACGATCTCATGGCTCACTCTCTCCAAAGAGATGTCTCCCAAGACTGATTTGGAGAGAGCTCACATGCAAGGGATACCCTATGCTTCGGCAGTAGGCTCTATCATGTACGCGATGCTATGTACCAGACCCGATGTAGCATACTCACAAAGTGTAGTGAGCAGGTATCAAGCTGATCCTGGAGAGAGTCACTGGACAGCTGTGAAGAGCATTCTCAAGTACTTGCGAAGAACTAAAGAGATGCTCTTGGTGTATGGTAACGGAGAACTCCAATTGCAGTCCTTTACCGATTCGAGCTTCCAAAGTGATAAGGACGACTCTAAGTCGTAGTCGGGATTTGTCTTTACCCTTTACGGAGGGGCGGTTAGCTGGAAGAGTTCCAAGCTGGAAACCATGGAAGACTCGACGATGGAGGCTGAATACATCGCTGCCAACGATGCTACCAAAGAGGCTGTCTGGATTAAGAAGTTCATTACTGAACTTGGAGTGGTTCCATCCATTGAGCATCCAATACCTTTGTATTGCGATAACAATGGAGCGGTGGCTTTGGACAAGAAACCCAGGTCCTATCAGCGATCTAGGAATATTCTGAGGCGGTATCACCTGATCCGGGAGATAGTTGATCGCTGGGAGATCGAGGTCGGGAGGATTGATATGAAGAACAACACTGCGGATCCACTCACGAAGGCCATTCCCCAGATACAGTTTGAGGGACTCTTCGGGATGCTTGGTATGCGATACTACAGCAGCTGGCCCAAGTGCAAGTGGGAGATTGTTAGTTGTATGTATGCCCTAGAGGCCAGTATTGTACAGATGATGTATATTATATTGGATGCTTGCACATATATAGAGAGGACTTTCTTGCTCGATATGATAGTATGCTATCTGGTTGCTCTTTACTTTAACATGTATACTAGTCTCTTTATACTGTCTTATCGTTACATGTTAGTAAAGCCCTTAGGATGTGTACTTGACTACCTGGACTATGATGCGGATCATACTAGTGGGGACATGGTAGTCCATAAGTACATCCTTCAAGGTCCCTAGTCGTAGGTGTATCGAGACGGGGCATCGATATACCGGTGTAGACTGGCGTATACGCTTCTCGACCCATGAGATGGGCGATGGATGATCCCATATCCATTGTTGTTTGACAACAGAGATGGTATACGGGTGCTCAGTGGAGACTGGGTACACTGGACGGACTCACCGAGAACTCCCAGATGGTATTATACCTCACGTCAGATGGCAGTTCTCTGGTGACACTTATGCAGGTTAGTCTGTAGACCCGAGATCGTCATAGAGTCTTGTGTAATTCCCACTGTGCTTTGATTTCCACCTTACCACGTCCATGAGGGCGTGCAAAATGGTGGTTTTTGGGTACAGTCCCGAGTCACATGGAGGCAATGAGCGATAGGAGGGGTTTCGTCTCTCCCGGTATTGGGGGTTTATGTTGGGCTGTGCTCGATTGGCCGTAACAGGGAAGTCCCTGGCCAGGGCTGATTTAGTGATTTACTGGTAAGTGTTACCAGTAGTTTCTCGACCCGTTATGAGCCTCACATCGGCACGACTTATCGGTTATTGGGGTTTGACGTTTACCACCCCTGGACTTGATATGCGACATATCAGACGAGGAGACCGGACTGTACGGGAAGTGTTACCGGCAGGATTTTACAGGAGTTGGAGCGGGCTTGCTTGCTGGTCTTCTGATCGCTCAATACCCGGGTAGCCGTTACGTCCAGCTAGTACCGCTGACGGCTTGTGGGTGTTTGATGTGATCATCACCTACTGCCGGTGTATTGACGAGTCTTTAGAGTCCTACATAGAGGTTTTACTGGCTCAGGAAAAACGAAATAGGAGCACGCATGTGATATGTGCGGGACCGAGAATAATGCGTGTATGTGATAACGTATTCTATTCTCGCGACTTTTTGTATCGCGAGGTTATTTGTGATATAGCCGGGTTATCGAATCAAGTGTTGATTCGATAAGTCGATACAATGGATGTTAGTCGGTTATATGTGATATAACCGGATTATTAAGTCAAGTGTTGATTTAATAATTTATTGTATAATTGTATATTTGATATACTAGTTTACATTAACTAACACTTGTTCACTTTAGGGTTTTTCTCACATGAGCACAACTTTAATGTATATATGATATATATTAAAATTGTGTTTTTCTTTTATTGTATCATGGTTGATGATACACATGACTAGGGTGTATGAGACTTACACCATGCTACATATTATGTTGCCTTTTTATATTTTAAGTAATTACAAAATTAGTGGAGGATTAGCACAATGCATGAAGCTTGTGGATGCATTGACTAAGTCCACTAAGTTTGTTTTTAGCATGGATATTTCTTAACCCAACCATAATCAATTAGCTATGGTTATGACTCTACAAGAGTTAGTATATGATACTCACTCACCATGGTTAGACTTCTCACTTGAACATTATCCTCATCTCTTTCTTTTCTTCTTCATTTTTGAAAAGAGAAAAAGCTTGTTAGGGTTTGATCCAAAGTGAGATAAATTGTGAGAAATAAAATTCTAAAGAGAACCCACTTCCTATTTCTCCATCCTCTACTAGACTAGCACTTTAGTTTAGGGTGTTTACTTCACTAATTCACAAGTTAGTGAAGAAGAAGCTTGAGTTGGCATCCCCTCGACGTAGATCATCTTCGGCCTCGAAGACTTCAAGCAAGGACGCGTCTTTCGCCTCGTGAAGCCATGCAAGGGTCCAGGAGAACCACGATCACAGCGAAGGGACTTCAACAAGGAGCAAATGAAGTGAAGGACCGATCTACAAAGGTTGTATTTCGTGTTCCCTTAGAAGTAAAGTTGTTTACTTATTATTAGTTTCGCCAAAACTCTAGTATACGATCTTGATTAGGGTTGTTCGGCACATAAAAATTTAATTTTGACATGGTCGATGCCTTGTCGAGCCTTGTTAGTGTGCCTAGTAACCCTAAAGTTTTGGCCAGCCACATGGAGGGTAAAACCGGCCTCCTCGGTTTTTGGAAGTTGGATTGCAATGTTTTTGGGTTCTGGGTACTTATTTCTGGGAGTTTGGTTTTATTGTATTGTTTAATTTTTGCCCAAATTTGATTCTCTGTAGATTTGAGTTTGAGGCAACATGATGTGTTTCGAATTTGTTATATTTAGCATTGTTTAACATTGTACAGTACTTTCACTTTTATCTGCGACCGGGAATGTCACTCGATCGGTAAAACTCGTTTGATCGCTATATGTTTATTACACGGGTTTTGCGAACATGACATTCGCGTTGATGTTTTGTGGTTGTGCTGTGATTGTGGTTGGATATTCATGATGGATAGCATGTGATGCAATGTTAGAAATACAGTTTACATTCATTTGTACATTTGTTGTCGCGGGGCGAGCGTCCGACATGTGGACTGCTGTCTTTGCCAGGTTGTATATTATTTTGGGGCACGACCGGGTTAAGGTCGATGTCATCGCTTGTATATATATTATTTTATTTTTCTGTATTAGGATTACCCCGCGATGGAGTGCACGAATAGCCGGGTTCTAGAAGGCAACAAGCCCGCATCTCATAGAGTTGAGACGGAGGGGGCTTCATTCTAGAATTGGCGGGCTATTCGCCGCACTCGTAGGGGGTACAGGGTTTTCATTGCACAGGTTATCCACACGATCGGGAACGTCGGTTTTTATTTGCGGCTCAAATGAAACCCGGGGCTCCAAGATTATCCACCATTCTGTATTGTTATCTGTGATGTTGTTTATTATCATGCCTGGGATGAATGTTAGATATACTTATATATATACTAGTAGATGTTGTATATGTTTTGCACCCGCGCTAATCCAGCCCCTACTCTGTCGTTAGTTAAGTAACCTAACGGGTGATGACAGGGCCTAGTGGCGAATGCAGATGGCATATACGTACATCATATTTTCGTTCTTTTCTGGTGTGATAGGTTACAAATTAATGGGACCGCATTAATTTTGATTAATGCAAGATAATAAACCTAAAAGTTGTTGTTGGAACCAAGTTTTAAAAACTGACATTACAGACGTTCTCTTTTGCTTTGCATAGTGGTATTCAATTTAGAATATCCTGCACCTCATTCGACGAGGCAAGGGCCGAGATGCCTTCACCGGGAGTGACCCCTTGAGTAAAAGTTTGCGTCAACGTAATAACTTCAATATAGTCGATTATTTTTTGCTTTGCATCATGGTATTTAGTTTGGAATATCCTGCACCTCATTCGACGAGGAAAGAACCGAGATCCCATCACAGGGAGTGACCTCTTTAACAGATGTTTTCGCCACTATATATTTACAAAACTACTCAGATTCTTTCAACGATATCAAGTTCATTACGTTAATGGGTTTTTCGCCAAAAACCCAGCCGTAGCCTTCCGTCATTTCAGAATAGTAATATTTAGTATTCATGCAGCGTTTGTTGACCTAGTCAAAGGCGTAGTGTACGGTAGCTAAGAAGTATTTTTCTGTGCATTGTAAATGCGATTGGTTAGGACAGTCGTGCGGCCTTGTTGACCTAGTCAAGTGCTCGTACGGGTGGGTTTAATGCAATCAAGATAATGACAGGTAGAACTTGACTAGCGGTTTATTGTTTGTTGACCTAGTCAAGGTCATAAATCGTTAGGGACAAAAACCTCATCGGGAGTTTCAAATATATACAAGAAACTTGCAGATTTAGCATACCTTCTGGAGTGTGGTGACTAGAGTGGATTCCATCTAGAGCATCACACAATGATAGTTTGATCCCGATCCCACTGATGAGTAGGATTACTCTCGGGAGATTATCACACTTAACAATCAATGCTATAAACTAAGTAGGTGTCTAGAAAGGTGTTAGTGGGGCTACGGCTCCAGGGAAAAGAGGTTATGTAATTAAGAAACATCGCGAAAGTGTTGAAAACCTCCCTCTAAGTACCAACACCGGCCTGGCTGAAAGGTTAAGCAAGTATTGTAATGTGTGATTAATCTTGACTAGTTTTTCTTTTAGGGTTTGAAGAAGAATTTGAGGAAACGGTGGGAGCCATCCTGATTAGATAAATTAATAACCAATCTAATCTTGCAAGAGCGCACGCTGAGTGTTTTCCCTCTCTCTCTCCAGGTATCAACCATTTCACGCCCTAATTAAGATAATAAAATGTATCGCTTGACCGATCCGAATTTTATTCTGGGATGGGGAACGTCGGTTCGGCTCTAACTTATGACAACGGTCATAAGTATGAGCATGGGAAAGAGGATTGTTTGAATTCCTTAATGACCCCATCGAAGAAGAAACATACTGTTGCGTCTTCTTCAGGTGTTCTTGTTATTGAGAACTGTTTTTCGGTCAGTTCTACCTCCTGGGTACTCGATACCGAATCGGGATCTCATATCTGTAATTTATTACAGGGACTGAGAAAAAGTAGGATAGTTAGACCTGGTGATATATCTCTCAGAGTGGGGAACGGAGTATAAGTTAATGTTGCTGCCGTCGGTGAATATCACCTAGTGTTGCCAAATGGCAATACTATGATTTTGAACAATTGGTACTATGTACCTTCTATGTTGTGCAACATAATATCAGTTTCTTTACTTGATAAAGATGGATATAACTTTGTTCTTGATAGAAATATCATGAACATTTACCTTGATAAGGTATTGGTTGCAGAAGGTACACAGTGTAATGGTATCTATGTTCTCAATCAAAACACAGTTCTCAATGTACAAAACACATGCAAGAGGAAAAGTTCAGATACGAACGAATCCTACTTATGGCATTGTAGACTTGGTCATATCGGAGAGAAAAGACTGAGTAAGTTACATAAAGATGGACTTTTGAATATATTCGAATTTTCATCTTATGAAACTTGTCAATCTTGTCTCAAAGGAAAGATGACCAAATCTCCGTTCACCGGGCATGGAGAAAGAGCGGCAGAGCTCTTGGGACTCATACACAGTGATGTATGTGGTCCAATGTCTATACATGCAAAGGGTGGGTTCTCGTACTTCATCACATTCACTGACGATCTCTCTAGATTCTGATATGTGTATCTTATGAAACAGAAATCTGAAGCTTTTGAGAAATTCAAAGAATTCAGGAACAAAGTAGAGAACCAGATTGGAAAAAGTATTAAGATCCTCCGATCTGATAGAGGAGGGGAGTACTTAAGCACGGAATTCCAAGAATACTTAAAAAAGAATGGAATTCTTTCCCAACTTACTCCTCCTTAAACACCATAGTACAATGGTGTATCAGAGCGGAGGAATCGTACCTTATTAGATATGGTTCGCTCCATGATAAGTAGTGTTGAGTTGCCTCTTTCATTTTGGCGGCATGCGCTTGAGACGGCAGCATACCTATTGAATGATGTTCCGTCCAAATCAGTGCATAAAACACCGTTCGAGATATAGAATGGAAAAATGCCATATCTTAAAAGATTTAAGATATGGGGTTGTCCGGCTTATGTTAAAAGGCATAAACTAGATAAACTAGAGGCACGGTTAGTTTTATGTAAGTTTGTGGGATATCCAAAGAATACTTATGGATATCCGTTCTACCACACCGAGGAACAGAAGGTGTTTGTTGCTCAACATGCTGTTTTCTTGGAAACAGAGTTTCTTGCAAAAGAAACTAGTGGGAGCACGGTAGAACTGGAAGAAATTCCAAAGGGACAAACTGCAACTGAAGATTTGGTGGAACCTCAGGATTCAATAACCCCGGACGAACCTTAGCCACTCCGCAGATCTAATAGGATTTCTCATCCGCGCGAGAGATACTACGGTTTTCTCATAGATGGGGAACGAGAGGATTGCATCTTGGAAGAAGATGATCCTACTAGTTTCAGACATGCCATTATCAGTAGGGACTCTGATAAGTGGCTGGATGCTATGCAATCTGAAATGGAGTCCATGTACACCAATAAAGTGTGGACCCTGGAAGTTGCTCCACCTATGGTAAAACCTATTGGATGCAAATGGATCTACAAGAAGAAACTTGGTGTGGATGGGCAGGTGGAAACCTATAAGGCTAGACTCGTTGCAAAAGGTTTTCGTCAAAGACCAGGAGTGGACTATAACGAAACCTTTTCTTCAGTGGCTATTCTCAAATCCATTAGGATCCTGCTTGCCATTGCTGCCTTTCATGACTATGAGATCTGGCAGATGGACGTAAAAACGGCTTTTCTAAATGGAAGTTTAGAAGAGTGCGTTTACATGGATCAGCCAGAAGGTTTTGTAGACAATGGGAGCAGCGGGAAGGTGTGCAAGCTGCTCAAATCCATTTATGGATTGAAGCAAGCATCGCGGAGCTGGAACATCTGTTCTGATAAGACAGTCAAGGACTTTGACTTCATCGAGAATGAAGATGAGCCATGTATTTATAAGAAGATTGTAGGACGAACTGTCGTGTTACTAGTTTTGTACGTGGACGACATTCTTTTGATAAGAAATGACATTCCTATGCTACACTCGGTCAAGCTATTCTTATCACAAAGGTTCTCTATGAAAGACCTAGGTGATGCCTCGTACATTCTGAGAGATCAAGATCTACAGTGATAGATCTAAGAGACTATTGGGACTTTCACAGTCCAGGTACATAGAGACCGTACTAAAGTGATTTAGTACGGAAGATTCCAAACGCGGTAACATACCCGCATTGCACGGAATCACCCTCTCTAAGGAGATGTCTCCCAAGACTGACGAGGAGAGAGTTCGCATGAGCACTGTACCCTACGCTTCGTAGGTAGGATCTATAATGTATGCGATGCTATGTACGAGACCAGATGTAGCTTACGCGCTCAGCGTGGTGAGTCGGTATCAGTCAGACCTAGGTGAGAACCACTGGACAGCAGTAAAGAACATTCTCAAGTACCTAAGAAGGACTAAGGAGATGTTCCTGGTTTACGGTAATGGAGACCTCAAGGTCGAGTCCTTCATCGACTCAAGCTTCCAGAGTGACAAGGATGATAGCAAGTCTGTCTCGGGTTTTTTGTTTACCCTCAACGGAAGGGCGGTATCTTGGAAGAGTTCCAAATAGGATACCGTCGCAGACTCAACGATGGAGACTGAACACATTGCTGCAAGCGATGCCGCAAAAGAGGCGGTCTGGATGAAGAAGTTCATAGCTGAACTTCAGGTAGTTCCGTCCATTGTTGATCCGATACTAGTGTATTGTGATAACAATGGGGCTATAGCTTTAGCGAAGGAACCACAGTCCCATCAGAAATCCAGGCACATCTTAAGGCGGTATCACCTGATCAGGGAGATCGTAGATCGCCAGGAGATCGAGGTCCGGAGAGTGGATACGAAAGAAAACACGGCTGATCCATTTACAAAGGCCTTCCCTCAAGCACAGTTCGAGCGGCTTTTTGGGATATTGGGTATGCGGCACGTCAGCAGCTGGCCTTAGAGCAGACGTTGGGTATTCGGTACGCCAATCACTGGCCTTTAGTGCAAGTAAGAGATTATTGGATGTATATGCCCTAGAGGCCAGTATTGTATATGTATACATATGGATATTAGGGATATGTATGTACAGAACAATCTTGCTAAGTTTTATAGTATATTATTTGACTTGTCTTTATCGGGATATGTGTATTTATTTGTATTGTTGTTATATCTGATTTGCACATATTGATAAAGACTCGATACGGTAGTATACTATTGTGTTTTGTCTTTATCTTAACATGGCATATGTTATACTCGTTATTACATATTTCGGTTACATGTTAATAAAGCCCCTAGGATCTTGCTTGACTACCTGCGTTGTGTTGGCGATCATACTTGTGGGAGCAGGGTAGTCTATAAGCACATCCTTAAATGGTCCCTAGTCGCATGAGTATCGAGACTGGGCACTGATACTCCAAAGTAGACTGGTGTGTACGTTTCTAGCCCCGTCGGGGGATGGTTGGTCCCGCATCCATTGGTCTGATGCATCTAAGATCGTATACAAGTGCTCACTGGGTGTGAGTACACTGGACGGACTCGCCGAGAACTTCCATGTGGTACTATACCTATCGTCAGATGGAAGTTCTAAGGTGACATGTGTACAAGTTAGTCTTTGGACCCGAGAAGGGCATTTATCTCGTGTGAGTTCCTACTGAACTTTGATCACTACCCTACCACGGCTCTACTGAGTCATGCAAACAGGTTTTGGTTGGGTTCAGTCCCGAGCCACTTGGAGGCAGTGAGCGATTGTCGGGGATTCATCTCTCCCGGTATAGGGAGTCGATATCGCACTGTGATTCGATTGGTCAGGACCATGAGACCTTAGCCAAGGCACTTGGGATTTACTAATAAGTTGATCAGTAGTTTTCTCGGATAAGCCCTGAGCCACACCGGCATGACTTATTAGGTTATTAGGGTCTGACGTTCACCATCCCCTAAACCCGGTATGCGATACTCTTTATCGAAGAGACCGGACTGTGCGGATATTGTCACGGATAGTCTCATTAGGAGTTTGGACGAGCTTGCTCATCGGCCTTCCTTTTCGACAGGTACCTGGGAAGCCGTTACGTACAGCTAGTGCAGCTGACGTGCTTGTGGTTAAACCCACTGCCAGAGTACTGTCGAGTCTTTAGAGTCCCACACAGAGGGTTTCCCTGATCCAGGCGAAATGATGTAGTAGCCGTATTGGATACGTGCAGAGTTCGATCAGTTGATGTACTTTGTACTCGGACTTTCGATCGGACAGTTTGTAATACTAGCCGGCTAGGGTTTGAGCTGGATTATTAAATCATGTATTGATTTAATAATTTACGTATATGTATTTCGATATATATATTCTAGTATTATGTTCTTCGTGTTATTCTATCTCTTTGGGCGTTCGGATTTTTATCCGATTGCCGGTATATATGTACAGTAGACTGAAATCCGTATTTATTACAGATTTCCTTCTAGAAGGTGGCCACCGGATTATGTATTTTCCTTTTATTTGATAATTGGAAATGAGGTGTAAAGTAAAAGGTATGGGAGGAATGGTGATAACCATGCTTTAATAGTTTACAAATGAATTTTTAATTCATTTGGAGTTACTATTGAAGCATGGTTGTTAATTATTTAATGAAAGAATTCATACACAAAACCTATGTATGTATTTTCTCTTTCATGCTTGCTTCATTATTCTCTTGAGCTCTCATTTGCTCTTCATCTCCTCCCTCCTCCTGCTTTGCTCCACCTTCATCTTCTTCCTCTTCACTAACATTCTCATGAGTTGAGAAACAAGTGAAGAGGTTAGAAAAGAGATTGCAAACACTTAGACACCCTCACTACACCCTAGATTACTTGGACTAGCATCCCAAGTTCTCTAGTTGCTCTTTTGACATTTAGCAAAGAGCTAGAGCCATGGATCATACCCCTCGAGTGGATTATCGAGGACCAAGGAAGACCGGAGAACAAGCTCGATCCCGGAGAGCCGATGGAGCGGAAAAGAAAGATCAAGCGAGTTCAAGGTGGCTATGAGGAGCTAAGGATGAAGAACGAAGACCGAAGGACTTTGTTTGTTTGGTAAGAATTCCTCATCATGGTAGAAAGAACTCTTATATGGCTAACTAGGTTTATGGTTAATGATCCGGTTAAGTTTTATTCTAGAGCCAAGTTTTCGGTCGTTATAAAATTTTTGTTCCGCATTTGGCCATGGAAGTTGGCCGGGGCACTAGGGTAACCCATCAGTTTTTCTCCCGCACTAGTCCCGCCCTGCTATGTCGTTAGTTAAGTAACCTAACGGTGAATAACAGGACACTGTGGCGAATGCGGATGGCATAAGCGTACGTTGTATTTTCATTTTTTCTGTGTTGCTTAGGAAGCATAAATGATAGGACTTCATTAATGAGATTAATGAAAGAAAAAGAAACCTAAAAGATGTTGTAGAATCAAATTTTCAAAAAAGATAGCTTTAGTTTTTGCTTTGCATAGCGGTATTCCTTGTAGAATATCCAGTACCTTATTCGATAAGGAAAGAGCCGAGATACCTTCACCGGGAGTGACCTCTTTAGCGAAACTAGCAGATCCTACAACTCACTCGGTTTTGTTTTTGATTGTTTCTATAGTTCTTGCTTTGCATAGCGGTATTTGTGAAATATCCTGCACCTTATTCGATAAGGAAAGAGCCGAGATCCCTTCACCGGGAGTGACCTCTTTAGGGAAACTAGCAGATGCTATAACTCACTCGGTTTTGTTTTTGATTGTTACTATAGTTCTTGCTTTGCATAGCGGTATTTGTGAAATATCCTGCACCTTATTCGATAAGGAAAGAGCCGAGATCCCTTCACCGGGAGTGATCTCTTTAGCGAAACTACTAAAAGCCTGAAAAACACTCCATTTCAAAATCACTTGTTTGTACAATGATATCAAGTTCATTACGCAAAAGATTTTCTTAAAAACCTGTCGTAGCCCTCTGCCATTTCAGATAAAGACATGTTAGTATTCGTGCTACATTTGTTGGCCTTCGTCAAGGCGTAGTGTGCGGTAGCTGATTAGTACTTATCTGCTTATTGCATGTGATGCGATTGGATTAGGATAGTCGTGCGACTTTGTTGGCCTTCGTCAAGGGTCGTGCGGGTAGGTTTAATTCAATCAGGAAATGCACGGGTTGAACTTCACTAGCGGACTATGGGTTGTTTGGCCTGCGTCAAGGTCATAGGACGCTAGCGACAAAAGTATTATTGGGAATTTCAAGTGTTGAAATTTGCAATGAGATAGCTGAATCGCGATACCCACTACGAGTAAGAGTTACTCCTCAGAAAGTTTCACACATCACAATTAGCCGATCAAGTAGGTGTCTAGAAAGGTGTTAACGGGGTTATGCCTCTGGGAAAACGAGGTTTATTTTAGTTAGGTCCGTGCGAAAGCACGGGGAACCTCCCTCAAAGTACCAACACTGGTATGGCTGAAAGATTGGCGAATTTGTAAAGTGTAACTAATCCCGGCTAGTCTTACCTTTTAGGGTTTTAAAGAAGATTTGATAAAAATAGTGGGAGCCATCCTGATTAGATAAGATAATAACCAATCTAATCTTACAAGAGCATACGCTAAAGTGATTTCTTCTCTCTCTTTCCAGATAGCAACCATGTCAGGCCTTAATCAAGATAATAATATGGATGTATTGACCGAACCCGCTTGTTATACTGAACAGGGGAACGTTGGTTCCGTTCTTTCTTATAATTGTTATAAGACTAAGCAGGAAATAGGGGAATATCCGGATTCCCATGCCGCCCAAACGAAGAATAAGCATGTTGATGCACTTGTTAGTTATATGTATGCCCTAGAGGCCATTACTGTACATACGATGTATATTGTAGTGGATGCTTGGACATATATAGGGAGGACTTTCTTGCTCGACATGATAGTATGCTATCTGGTTGTACTTTATCTTAACATGTACTTTGACTGTCTCTATGTTACATGTTGATAAAACCCTTAGGATATGTACTCGACTACTGGGACTATGATGAGATCATACTAGTGGGGCCATGATAGTCGATGAGTACATCCTATAACTATTCCTAGTCGAGGGTGTATCGAGAAAGGGCATCGATACACCAGAGTTGACTAGTGTATACGCATCTTGACCCATATGATGGGCGATGGATGATCCCATATCCATCGGTGTTTGACATCAAGGATGGTGTACGGGTGCTCAGTGGAGACTGGGTACACTGGACGGACTCGCCGAGAACTCCCAGATGGTATTATACCTTACGTCAGATGGCAGTTCTCCGGTGACACTGGTACAGAGTAGTCTGTTGACCCGAGATCGTCATAGAGTCTTATGTGATTCCCACTGTGCTTTGATTTCCATCATACCACGACCAAGAGGGCGTGCAAAAAGGTGGCTTTTGGGTACAGTCCCGAATCACATGGTGGCAATGAGCGATAGGAGGGGATTCGTCTTTCCCGGTATAGGGAGTTGATGTTGCGCTGTGTTCGAATGGCTATAACCGGAAATCCCTGGCCAGGGCTGCAGAGATTTACTGGTAAGTGTTATCAGTAGTTTCTCGAACTGTTATAGACCTCATATCGACACGACTTATCAAGCTACAGGGTTCTGAAGTTTACCACCCCTAGGCGAGATATGCGACATATCAGACGACGAGACCGGACTGTACGGGAGTGTTACTGATTGGATTCACAGGAGAATTTACAGGCTTGCTTGTTGATCTTCTGAGCGCTCAATACCTGGGTGGCTGTTACGTTTAGCTGACCGCTTGCAGCTTGTGGGTGTTTGATATGATCATCACCTACTGCCGGCGTATTGACGATTCTTTAGAGTCCTACACAGAGGTTTCTTGGCTCAGGCAAAACGGAGTAGGAGCACATATGTTATATGTGCAGAACCGAGGATAATGTGGTATGTGATACTGTATTGGATTCTCGCGATATGAGATATCGGCCGGGTATATGTGATATAGCCGGGTCATCGTATTAGTCGGTTATTTGTGAAATAGCCGGATTGTCGGATCAAGTGTTGATTCGATAATTTAATGTATAATAATATATATGATATATTAAATTACATTAACTAATATTAGCTCACTAAAAGATTCATTTTCTCACGGGATAATACATTGATATATATGCGAAATATGTTAATTGTATTATTTTCTATTGTTACAAAATATATTGTATATGTGATATATAATATTGTAACATGTTAGGGTTACAAATTTAACAATGGTTTAGGGTTTAAACTTGGTTAGGGATTGGATTAGGGTTAGCTTTTGCATGAAGCTTCATGAAGCTTTGACTTTGTGGTTGCTTGATATTTTGTGAAGATATTATGTTAACCCAATCCAAACCATTAACTCTAGTTAACTCTCTACAAGGGTTAACTCCTTCATGCTTAAACCTTGGTTAGATTTGTAAGCACTACAATAATTCATTGTTCATCACAAAAGGAAAAAGATGATTCATTCTTCTTCTTGCTTGAGTTCCTTCTTGAAAAGCTTTCTACTTTTGCTTTTGTGATGAAAATGAGTGAGAAAAAGATTATAAATGAGAGCAAAAATCCTACTTCATCATCCTCATCTACCCTTGCCATTTAGATGAGGGTGTTCACTTCATTTTATGAGTGTTAGCTTGTGTTAATGAAACTTCAAGGTAGATCATCTATGTTATCGAAGATCGGAAGCAAGGTTGCATTCTCTTCGTGAACCCTCTCGAGAGTCCGGAACACGATGATCGCAGCGAAGGGACCTCAACACGAATCTTAAGAAGTGAAGGACCGGATCTACAAAGGTTGTAATCCCTTTCACTTATTGTTAAAGAGTTTAACATGCTTGTTTTCGCCTAAACCCTAATTTAAAGATCCGGCTTCGGGTTGTTCGGCACGGCTAAAATTTTAATCGGGCATGGTTGATGCCTCGTAGACCCTTGTGCGCGTGCCTAGCAACCCTACATTGGTATCAGAGCCAAGATAGAGTTTTAGACGAAGTCTAGGCGAAGTTTAAAGTCCGATCGAACTCCGAATACCCGGCTTATACCCCCTCTCTGTACATTTTCTAAAAATGTGAAATTTTATGAATTAAAAATGCTCAGAAAAATAAGCAGGAAAAACTAAGAATTACTGTGAAGTACGGCCCACTAATTCGCTTAGATGACCACGGAACCGCGGCCAAACCAAGGGTTTGGCGGGGGTTCCGCGGTCCAAATTGTGAATTATTCCCTGGAATTTCATATATTTATTCTTAGGTCCTTTCTTGGCAATTTTTTCTGGGAATTTTTTAATTCCACTCAAGTGTTGAGTTTTCTAGTGTTGTATTGGGGATTCGTTGATTCGATCGGATAATTTAACTTTGTTTAGTTTGTCCGGGTAATTTTTAGAAACTGTTAAAAAGTTCGACCGGATATCAATAACTCACTTTTTCCCCAGTCGGAAATTTTTTCAAAAGTTGGATTTTTTTCTCCAGTTTAAGAACGTTCTAAGTCGTGCAAGTAACGCGGTGGACCCTCTAGAAGACAACAAACCTTAACTCGATTATGTGACCGTCTTGAACTGCCTCTAAACCTTAGGGTTTAGGGCAGTACGGCGTGCCACATGTGAGGCGTTGGCTTGACCCTTCTACGGCTGGGCCATTGGTACTGTGGCATGTGATGGATGTTTTTAAACTGATTTCAAGTGTTGAGATATATTGGGGAAATCTTGGGTGTTTGATTATTCGATCGAAAAGTTTAACATTGTCTATTTATCTGGAATGTGATACAATATTTGGAATCCACATGTAGTTATGAGATAACTAATTTGAATGTTATAAATCTAGCAGTTCAGTCTCAGATGATCGGTTGCCACGGAATTTTGATGTGATCAAAAGTCCGTCGCAATCACGTAGCGTACGCGGATACTCGCCGGGTAAACTTAACAGACAGCCACTCCCCATAGCCCCGACCAAGTGACTGTAGGAAAACCCCGTCACCAAAAGCATCAGTCCGGGTGCTCACGGCAGCGGTGTTCCACCTTAGTGCACTTCGTCGACAGCATCCGGGGGTGCGGCCCTCTACTAAAGTTTGCGACGAGCATTCGATCGGGATGTCGGGAATCTTGTTGAATTGCCCGACTGGATATTAAAAAGTTTTTTCGATAATGAGACTAAAATGCGGGGTTTATAATTGTTAGGCATGTGATGTCTAAGGAATTCATTTGGTTAGGCATGCGATGTCTAAGGAGGTTGCGGATTCCAACTGTTGTAGTTTTACACTTTCTTTTCTGTGACCGTAAGCGTAGTATGTGGTGTATCGCCGGCTTCTTTGCTATACATCAACGACAATCGGGATACGCAAACTTGCTTACGTTGATGATATGAGATATTATGTGTTGCTGTGATATGTTATATTGGATCGTCGTGTTCTGAATAGCCAGGGGTTTTATGTGAGATGAGAGTTTTTCTTTTTCATTCATGTAAAATTCATTTGTATGTAATATTATTTTATTGGGGCACTTCCGGGCTGAGGATGATGTCACCATTGTATATTATTTATTTTTCCGCATTAGGTAGACCCAAGGCGGGGAGCACAACTAACCGGGTTCTAAGGTCCAGTGGGAGACCATCTCGAGGAGTCGAGACCGGGTCTCCTAACCCTAGAAGTGGCAGTGTTGCTTGCCTCTCTCGTAGGGGTCTAGAGATGTGGGTTTGGCTATTCATCGCGACCGTGGAATCCGTGTTTTATACAGGCTCGTATTGAAAACACGGACGCCCTAGTATATCCAATATTTCATATATGTTCTTCTACTGTAATGTTCTGTGATGAGATCATATTACTGCCTGAGACGAATGTTTATATTATATATATGAGATATATATTATATATTGTTTATTTCGTTTCATATCTGTTGCTTGTGAAGCATATTAAAATGGGATTTCATTAATGAGATTAATGAAATAAAAGAAAGCTAAGATGTTGTAGAAACTTGTTTAAAAACTGGTAGCTCTAGTTCTTGCTTTGCATAGCGGTGTTCCTTGTAGAACATCCAGCACCTTATTCGATAAGGAAAGAGCCGAGATCCCTTCACCAGGAGTGACCTCTTTAGTGAAACTAGCAGATGATACAAACTCGGTTTGTCTTTTGATTGCTTCTATATTTCTTGCTTTGCATAGTGGTATATATGATATACCCTGCATCTTATTCGATGAGGAAAGGGCCGACGATCCCTTCACCGGGAGTGACCCTTTTAGCAAAACTAGAAAAGCCTAAAAAACACTCCTTTTAAAATCACTCGATTCTACAACGATATAAAGTTCATTGCGCAAAAGGTTTTCTTAAAAACCTGTCGTAGCCCTCCATCATTTCAGATAAGTAGTATTTAGTATTCGTGCTGCGTTTGTTGACTCAGTCATGGCGTAGTGTGCGGTAGCTGATTAGTGCTTATCTGCAAAGAATATGATGCGATTGGATTAGGGTAGTCGTGCGGCCTTGTTGACTCAGTCAAGGGTCGTGCGGGTGGGTTTAATTCAATCGGGAAATGACGGGTTGAACTTTACTTGCGGTCTATGGTTTGTTGACTCAGTCAAGGTCATAGATCGCTTGGGGAAAAATATTATTGGGAATTTCAAGTGTTGAAATTTGCAATGAGATTGCATACCTTCTATGAGATAGTTGGATACCGATACCCGCTGCGAGTAAGAGTTACTCCTGGGAAAGTTTTACACATTACAATTAGCCGATCAAGTAGGTGTCTAGAAAGGTGTTAACGGGGTTACGCCTCTGGGAAAACGAGGTTTACTTTAATTAGGTCTGTGCGAAAGCACGGGGAACCTCCCTCAAAGTACCGACACTGGCCTGGCTGAAAGATTGGCGAACTTGTAGAGTGTAATTAATCCCGGCTAGTCTTTCCTTTTAGGGTTTGAAGGAAGATTTGATTAAAACAGTAGGAGACATCCTGATTAGATATATTAGATAACCAATCTAATCTTGCAAGAGCATACGCTGAGTGTTTTCTTCTCTCTCTCTCCAGGTAGCGACCATATCACGCCTTAATCAAGATAATAATACGGATGTATTGACCGAACCCGCTTGTTATACTGAGCTGGGGAATGTTGGTCCCGCTCCAACTTATAATTGTTATAAGACAGAGCAGGAAATTAGGGAATACCAGATTTCCCGTGCCGCCCAAACGAAGAAAGTGCATGTTGATGCATCATCTTCGGGTGTGTTCATTACACAGAACTGTTTCTCAGTATCCTTTACGTCCTGGGTATGAGGTACCGGATCAGGATCCCGCATATGTAATCTGTTACATGGGCTACAGATAGGTAGAGAACTGAGAACGGGTGATAACTTTCATGAGATAGAAACGGTGCAAGTGTTGCAGTCAAGTCTGTTGGTCACTATCACCCAGTATTACCAGAATACATTAATTCTGAACAAATGTTATTAGATACCGAACCTGATGTACAACATCATATCAGTCTCTTTATTAGTAAAGAAAGGATATAATTTTGTATTGTTGGATAATATTTTGAACATTTCCTATATCAAGAGTTGATCGATTCAAGCACGTTATCTAAAAGCATTGACGTTCTAAATCAAACTACAGTTCTTAGTATACAGAACACACACGAGAGGAAGAGTTCAGAAATGAACGAATCCTTCTTGAGGCATTGTAGACTATGTCATATCAATGCGACCCGACTAGCTAAGTTACATTTAGATGCATATTTAAATCTGTTTGAATTTACATCTTGTGAAACTTGCCGGTCATGTCACAAAGATAAGATGACCATAGCTCTGTTTATTGGAAACATAAAAAGAGTTAGTGAACTCTTGGGATTGATACATGCTTATGTATGAAGGTCCCCTGTCTACACATGCCAAGACCGGTTCTTTATACTTCATTACATTCTCTGATGATCTCTCAAGATTCAGACATATGTTCCTGCTGAAACACAAGTCCGAAGCTTTTGAGATATTCACGGAATATAAGTTAGAAGTAGAGAACCAAAATACGGGTATAAGTATTATGTCCTTTGATGAGATCAAGGAGGAGAATACTTGAGCACGGATTCCTGGACTATTCTAAAGGAGAATGAGATTCTCTCTCAGCATTACTCATCCGTATACACCATAGCAAGATGGTATATCGGGGCAAAGCAATATCACCCTATGTGATATGGTGTGCTCTATAATGAGTACTACTGAGTTTCCTATTTCCTTTTGGGAATTATGCACTTGAGAAGCTGCATACCTATTGAATAGGGTTCAAATCAAATCAGTTGCCTACCACTTCATATGTGATATGGAAAGGGAAGAGCCCATATCTTAAATTTGTTAAGATTTGGGGTTGTCCGGCCTATTTCTAAAAAGCAAAATCCGGACAAGCTCGAGGCAAAATCAGATCTGTGGAAGTTTGTTGGATATCCCAAGCATACGCAAGGGAATATCTTCTACCAAACCGAGGAACAAAAGATGTTTTGTTTCTCAACATGCCACCTTTGTGAAAGGGAATTTCTTGTGAAGAAATTAGTGGTCATGAGGTAGAACTGGAAGGAGTTCCAGCTATACAAACTACAGCAGATGATTTGGTAGAACCAAAGGATTTAATAGTTTCCAACGAAGCTCAGCCTCTCCGCCGATCTAGTAGGGTTCCTCACCCACCTGAGAGGTACTTCGGTTTCTCTATGACAGTGGGAGCGAGGATTGCATCATGAGATGATGACCCAACTAGTTTCGAGCTGGCCATCAGGAGTGGGACTCTGTAAGAATGACTCGATGCTTATCGATCTGAGATGGAATCCTTATACACCAACAAAGTATGGACTTTGGTTGCTTTATCTGAAGGGTTAAATCCCCATCAGGAGCAAGTATATCTTGAGAAGATTACTTGGTGTACATGGAAAAGTTGAGACTTTCAAAGCCATGCTTAAGTCCATCCAGATCCTACTTGCCACGGCTACATACCATGACTACGATATCTGGTGGTTGGGTGTCATGACTGCTTTTCTAAAATGATGATTTGGAAGAGAGCGTCTATAAGTACACAGCCAGAGCGCTTCGTAGAGCAGCGAAAACGTGTGCAAGATGTTTTATATGATAAAACAGGCATCGCGGAGCTGGAACGTCTGTTTTGATGTGGTAATCAAAGAGTTTGACTTCGTCAAAATGGTAGATGAACCTTGTATATACAAAAAGGTAGTAGGGAGTATGGTGGTGATCCTCGTAGAGTACGTGGATGACATACTCTTGATAGGGAAAGAGTTTCCTATGCTACGCTCGGTCAATCTCCGCTTATCATAAGGATTCTCCATATAGGATCATAGTGATACCTCCTAAATCCTGGGTTTTGGATCTATGAGATAGATCTAATTGGATGTTAGAATTCTCACTAGTTGTAGTGAGATGGTATCAATCGATCCTAGGGAGAATCACTGGAATGGTTCCAGGGTGATAAGGACGACTGAATGTCAGTCGCACACATTGTCTTTACCCTCAGTGGAGGGACGGTATGTTGGAAGAGTTCCAAGCTAGATACCGTGACATACTAGACGATTAAAGGTAAGATACATCGTTACCAAGGATGCTACCAAAGAGGCAGTCTGGATACATATAAGTTTATGAGATGAACTTCGTTCCTACCATTGTGTGACAATGGAGTTGTGGCTTATGCCAAGGAACCCCCGTCCCATCAAAAATCCAGATATAATTCTTAGGCAGTATCACCTAATCATGGAGATGGTTGATCTCCAGGGAGATCGAGGTTAGGAGAGTAGACATAGAGAACAATAGCTCGGATGCACTCACAAAGGCCTTTTTCCCAGTAGAGACTTTTATGGGATGGTTGAGTATGAGATACTTCAACCACAGTTAATTGTTGGGTATGTGATACCACAACAGATGGCCCTAGTGCAAGTGGGAGATTGTTAGTTATATGCATGTCCTAGAGGCCATTACTGTACATACGATGTATATTGTAGTGGATGCTTGGACATATATAGGGTGGATTTTCTTGCTCGACATGATAGTATGCTATCTGGTTGTACTTTATCTTAACATATTTTGACTGTCTCTATGTTATATGTCGATAAAGCCCTTAGGATATGTACTCGAATACTGGGACTATGATGAGATCATACTAGTGGGGCCACGGTAGTCGACGAGTACATCCTATAACTGTTCCTAGTCGAGGGTGTATCGAGACAGGGCATCGATACACCAGAGTAGACTAGCGTATACCCATCTTGACCCATATGATGGGCGATGGATGATCCCATATCCATCGGTGTTTGACATCAAGGATGATGTACGGGTGCTCAGTGGAGACTGGGTACACTGGACGGACTCACCGAGAACTCCCAGATGGTATTATACCATACGTCAGATGGAAGTTCTCCGGTAACACTGGTACAGAGTAGTCTGTTGACCCGAGATCGTCATAGTGTCTTGTTTGATTCCCACTGTGCTTTGATTTCCATCATACCACGTCCAAGAGGGCGTGCAAAAAGGTGGCTTTTGGGTACAGTCCCGAATCACATAGAGGCAAAGAGCGATAGGAGGGGATTCGTCTTTCCCGGTATAGGGAGTTAATGTTGCGCTGTGTTCGATTGGCTATAACCGGAAATCTCTCGCCAGGGTTGCAGAGATTTACTGGTAAGTGTTATCAGTAGTTTCTCGAACTGTTATAGACCTCATATCGACACGACTTATCAAGCTACTGGGGTCTGACGTTTACCACCCCTAGGCGAGATATGCGACATATTAGACGACGAGACCAGACTGTACGGGGGTGTTACTGATTGGATTCACAGGAGAATGTACAGGTTTTCTTGTTAATCTTTTGAGCGCTCAATACCTGGGTGGCTGTTACGTTTAGCTGACCGCTTGCATCTTGTGGGTGTTTGATATGATCATCACCTACTGCCGGCGTATTGACGATTCTTTAGAGTCCTACACAGAGGTTTCTTGGCTCAGGCAAAACGGAGTAGGAGCACATATGTGATATGTGCAGGACCGAGGATAATGCGGTATGTGATACCGTATTGGATTCTCGCGATATGAGATATCGACCGGGTATATGTGATATAGCCAGGTCATCGTATTAGTCGGTTATTTGTGAAATAGCCGGATTGTCGGATCAAGTGTTGATTCGATAATTTAATGTATAATAATATATATGATATATTAAATTACATTAACTAATATTAGCTCACTAAAAGATTCATTTTCTCACAGGATAATACATTGATATATATGCGATATATGTTAATTGTATTATTTTCTATTGTTACAAAATATATTGTATATGTGATATATAATATTGTAACATGTTAGGGTTACAAATTTAACAATGGTTTAGGGTTTAAACTTGGTTAGGGTTTGGATTAGGGTTAGCTTTTGCATGAAGCTTCCATGAAGCTTCATGAAGCTTTGACTTTGTGGTTGCTTGATATTTTGAGAAGATATTATGTTAACCCAATCCAAACCATTAACTCTAGTTAACTCTCTACAAGGGTTAACTCCTTCATGCTTAACCCTTGGTTAGATTTGTAACCACTACAATAATTCATTGTTCATCACAAAAGGAAAAAGATGATTCATTCTTCTTCTTTCTTGAGTTCCTTCTTGAAAAGCTTTCTAGTTTTGCTTTTGTGATGAAAATGAGTGAGAAAATGATTATAAATGAGAGAAAAAATCCTACTTCATCATCCTCATCTACCTTGCCATTTAGATGAGGGTGTTCACTTCATTTTATGAGTGTTAGCTTGTGTTAATTAAACTTCAAGGTAGATCATCTATGTTATCGAAGATCGGAAGCAAGGTTGCATCATTCTCTTCGTGAACCCTCTCGAGAGTCCGGAACACGATGATCGCAGCGAAGGGACCTCAAACGGAGCTTAAGAAGTGAAGGACCGGATCAACAAAGGTTGTAATCCCTCTCACTTAGTGTTAAAGAGTTTAACATGCTTGTTTTCGCCTAAACCCTAGTTTAAAGATCCGGCTTCGGGGTGTTCGGCACGGCTAAAATTTTAATCGGGCATGGTTGATGCCTCGTATACCCTTGTGTGCGTGCCTAGCAACCCTACAGCACTTTCTTCGGGTGTATTAGTTATCGAGAACTGTTTCTCAGTTCACTCTACGTCCTGGGTATTAGATACCGGATTGGGATCCCACATATGTAATATGTTACATGGGCTACGGAAAGGTAAAGAACTGGGAGAGGGTGATCATTCCGTAAGAGCAGGGAATGGTGGAAATGTTGCAGCCAAAATAGTTGGAGAATATCACCTTGTATTACCAAATGGTAATACATTGATTCTGAACGAATGCTATTACATACCGACCCTGATATGCAATCTTATATTAGTTTCTTTATTAAGTAAAGGAGGATATAATTTTGTAGTACATGATAATGTTATGAACATCTTCCTGAATCACAAGTTGATTGGATCAGGCTCGTTAAATAATGGTATATACGTTCTAAATCAAACCAGAGTTCTTAATGTACAAAATACACACAAGAGGAAGAGTTCAGAAATGAACGAATCCTTTTTATGGCATTGTAGACTAGGTCATATCAATGCGACATGACTAGCTAAGTTACATAAGGATGGATATTTGAATTCGTTCGAATTTTCATCTTATGACACTTGCCAGTCATGTCTCAAAGGAAAGATGACCAAAACTCCGTTTAGTGGACATGGAGAAAGAGTTATGGAACTCTTGGGACTGATACATAGTGATGTATGCGGTCCCATGTCTACACATGCCAGGAATGGTTCCTCGTACTTCATTACATTCACTGACGATCTCTCAAGATACGGACATGTGTTCCTAATGAAACACAAGTCTGAAGCTTTTGAGAAATTCAAAGAATATAAGCATGAAGTCGAGAACCAAACGGGTAAAATTATTAAAATCCTTTGATCTGATCAAGGAGGAGAATACTTGAGCAATGAGTTCCGGGACTATTTAAAAGAGAATGGGATTATCTCCCAGCTTACTCCTCCGTATACACCACAACACAACGTTGTATCGGAACGGAGGAATCATACCCTATTAGATATGGTGTGCTTTATGATGACCACCGCCGAGTTACCTATTTCCTTTTGGGGATATGCACTGGAGACTGCTGCAGACCTATTGAATATGGTTCCCACCAAATCTTTGCCAACCACTCCATATGAGATATGGAAAGGAAAGAGACCATATCTTAATTATGGTAAGATATGGGGTTGTCCGGCATATGTGAAAATACAAAATCCGGACAAGCTCGAGGCAAGGTCAGTTCTATGCAAGTTTATAGGATATTCCAAACATTCGCGAGGGTATATCTTCTACAGCTCCGAGGAACAAAAGGTGTTTGTTTCTCGACATGCCACATTTTTAGAAAAGGGTTTTCTAATGAAAGAAATTAGTGGAAATGAGGTAGAACTGGAAGAAGTTCCAGCAGCACAGACTATAACTGAAGATTTAATGGAACCAGAGTATTCGATAGTTCCTAACGAAGCTCAGCCTCTCCGCCGATCTAGTAGGGTTCCTCATCCACCTGAGATATACTACGGTTTTCTTATTGATGGTGGGAGCGAGGATTGCATCATGGAAGATGATGACCCAACTAGTTTCGAGCAGGCCATCACGAGTGGGGACTCTGTGAAATGGCTGGATGCAATGCGATCTGAGATAGAATCCATGTACACCAACAAAGTATGTGTTAGTTATATGTATGCCCTAGAGGCCATTGTTGTACATGAGATGTACATTATAGTGGATGCTTGGACATATATAGAGAGGACTCTCTCACTCGACATGATAGTATGCTATCTGGTTACTCTTTGTCTTAATATGTTGACTTATATAAGTGATGCTGTATTGCTCTCACATGTTGACAAAGCCCTTAAGATGTGTACTTGACTACCAGGGCTATGATGGAGATCATACTAGTGGGGCCAAGGGTAGTCCACAAGTACACCCTATAATTGTTCCTAGTCGAGGGTATATCGAGACAGTGCATCGATATTCCAGTGTAGACTAGCGTATACGCATCTTGACCCATATGATGGGCGATGGATGATCCCACATCCATTGGTGTTTGACATCAAAGATGGTATACGGGTGCTCAGTAGATACTGGGTACACTGAACGGACTCGCCGAGAACTCCTAGATGGTATTATACCTATCGTCAGATAGCAGTTCTCTGGTGACACTGGTACAGGTTAGTCTATCGACCCAAGATCGTCATAGAGTCTTGTGTATCTCCTACTGTGCTTTGATTTCCACCCTACGACGGCTCTACTGAGTCGTGCAAACATGTGGTTTATGGGTGCAGTCCCGAGTCACATGGAGGCAATGAGTGATAGGAGGGGATTCGTCTCTCCCGGTATTGGGAGTTGATGTTGCGCTATGCTCAACTAGCCATAACATGAAATCCCTGGCCAGGGTTGCTGAGATTTACTGGTAAGTGTTATCAGTAGTTTCTCGAACCGTTATGGACCTTGTATCGGCATGACTTATCAGGCTATTGGGGTCTGACGTTATACCACCCCCAGGCTGTGATATGCGACATATGTGACGAACAGACCGGACTGTATGGTAGTGTTACTAATTGGATTCACAGGAGTACGAGCATGCTTTCTTGTTGATCTTATGATCGCTCATTACCCGGGTGGCCGTTACGTTTGGCAGATCGCTTGTGGCTTGTGGGTGCTTTATATGATCATCACCTACTGCCGGGGTATTGACGAGTATTTAGAGTTCTACACAGAGGTTTCCTGCTTCATGAGAAACGAAGTAGGAGCACATATGTTATATGAGCGGGATCGAGATTAATGCGTGTATTTGATACTGCATTCTATTCTCGCGATATGTGATATCGGACGATTGTATGTGATATAGCCGGGATATCGGATCAAGTGTTGATTCGATAGATTGTTACATTTGATATTAGTCGGTTGTATATGATATAGCCGGATTATTAAATCAAGTGTTGATTTAATAATTTAATATATAATTATATATTTGATATATTAATTTATATTAACTAATATTAGCTCACTTAAACTTTTCTTTTTCTCACTTGTGTACAATTAGTATATATGTGATATATATTAATCTACATTATTTTGTGTCATGCTAGATGCCACATGCAACATGGGTGTATGAGACTCACACCATGCTTATAATAATGATAAGGTTTTATTTATTTAAAGTAAATCAAATTAGTTGGTATTTAGTCACATGCTTGGAAGCTTGGAGAAGCTTGAAGCATTTTTGACTAAGTCCACTCCTTTTGTTTTACTTGTAGATATTTATTAACCTAACCATTATTGTTAGCTATGGTTTATTCTCTACATGAGTTAGTATATGACACTAACTCACCCATGATTGCTATTCTCACCTCATGAGTTCATTCTCTCATCTTCATTCTTCATCTTCTTCTTCATGAGAGAAAAAGCTTGCTAGCTTTTTCTAAGTGAGAAAATATTGTGAGAAAATAAAATCTAAAAAGAGCCCACTTCCTACTTCATCATCCTCTACTATTAGCCATTTATTTTAGGGTGTTTGCTTCACTAATTCACATATTAGTGAAGAGGTAGCATGAGCTTGAGTCTTCTCGACGTAGATCATCTTCAGCCTCGAAGACATTGAGCAAGGTTGTTCATTTCTTCATGTGAAACCTTACTAGAGTCCGGGTGTTCACTACTTGGAGCGAAGGGACTACTACACGAAGCTTTAGAAATGAAGGACCGGTCTACAATGGTTGTATTTCTCATTCACTTAAATGTAATGTTTGATTACATGTTTAGTTTGTCTAATTACTCTTGCTAGATCCTAGATTAGGGTTCTTTAGCACCTTAGAAATTTTTGAAATAGCATGCTTGATGTTTTGAAAACCCAATAGGGTGCTAAGGAATCTTAACAGTATGGATTTTGTAAGTTGCTCCCGAAGGTGTAAAACCCTTTGGGAGCAAATAGATCTTTAAGAAGAAACTTGGTATAGATAGAAAAGTTGAGACTTTCAAAGCTAGACTTGTTGCAAAAGCTTTTCATCAACGACCAGGTATGGACTATGATAAAACCTTTTCTCTACTGGCTATATTTAAGTCTATCCGAATCTTACTTGCCATTACTGCATACCATGACTACGAAATATGGCAAATGGATATTAAGACCGCCTTTCTAAATGGTGATTTAGAAGAGTGCGTGTATATGACTCAGCCAGACTGCTTCGTAGACAGTGGAAGCAGCGGGAAGGTGTGCAAGCTGCTTAAATCTATCTATGGGTTAATGCAGGCATCGCGGAGTTGGAACATCTGTTTTGATGTGGTAGTCAAAGAGTTTGACTTCATCAAGAACGTAGATGAACCTTGTATATACAAGAATTGTTAGTGTATATTGTTGGAGATAGTGCCCTCAGAGTCAATTATTGGATCATAGGCACGTGATTGCAATGATTGATGGAGGACCTATCCCGATAGGACAGTCTTACTCGAGATGATAGTATGCTATCTGGTTTACCTTTATCATCGTGTACTGCTTTAGGTAACCTTACAGGTCACTATTGCACGTTGATAGAACCCCTAGGATTCTTGCTTGACTGCCAGCAGTATGAGGGCGACCATATACGTGGGAGCTGGTAGTCTATAAGCATATCCTTAAAAGGTCCCTAGTCGTAGGAGTTTCGAGACAGGGCATCGATACTCCAGAGTAGACTAGTGTATACAGTCGAGACCCCGACGAGGGGCGGTGGCCGGTCTCACAAGCCACTGGTGTCAATTGTTTCACCTAAGATGTATACAGGTGCTCATTGGGTTATGAGTACACCGGACAAGACTCACCGGGAACATGCTAGTTGGTCTTATACCTGACGTCAGATAGCAGTTCCCTGGTGACATGTGTACAGGTTAGTTCATCGGCCTGAGATCGTCATTTGTCTCGTGTGAGTTCCCACTGTACTTTGATTACTACCCTACCACGCTCAAAGGAGACATGCAAACAGGTTTTAGTTGGGTACAGTCCCGAGCCACATGGAGGCAGTGAGCGGATCTGCAGGGGTTCCTCTCTCCCGGTATTAAGGGTGAGGTCGCGCTATGTCTAGGAGAGCCATTACACGAAGTCCTTGGCCAAGGCAGGAGATTTACTGGTAGGTATTCCAGTAGTATCTTAGGGTGTTCTGGGCTACACTCCGACACGACTTGTACCGCTTTTAGGGGTCTGACTTTTACCAACCCCTAGGCCCGCCATGCGATGCTCATAGACGAACGGACCGGACTGTACGGATATTGTCACTGACAGGCTCAGTAGGGTGTCAGGATGAGTTCTCTCATCGACGTGCCTTTTGGTCAATACCTGGTTGCCCGTTACGTATGGCTAATACCTCTGACGTGCTTGTGGTTAAATCCACAACCAAAGTATTGACGAGTCTTTAGAGTCCCCCACAGACCGTTTTCTCAAGTTTCGGGCGAAACGCTGTAGAGGCCGTATGGAGATATGGCAGGGTTCGATCAGATACGTGCGGTATTGCACGGATCATGATCGGACGGATAATACTAGCGGGCTTTGGTTTAAGCCGGATCCTAGTATTGTACAATGTAGATTTTGTCTCATTGCATTTGTATTTCGGTCGGAATACAAATGCGGGTATGTATATACAATACCGGGGTTTTCCTGTAATTTATTACGGGATCAGTTTTTTGGAGTTGCCAGTTTGTTTTCGGGTTTCTGCCATTTTCCTTTGTATCTTTCCTTGGCTGAAATTTGGTGGAGGAGGGCTTATTTGCATTTGTGCAAATTAGATTTGTGGAGAATGGTCTTTGCATATTGTTGCTTCATGATAGATCTTATTTGACCTTGAATTCTTCACTTGATCATTACTTGACTTTTGGAGTAATGATGATGGATGGTGATGGAGGGTTATGATGATAGTTTATGAGTGTTGGGCTTGTTTTTGTGATCATGATTCATGATAACCCTTCCTCTCTCTTGTATTTTTTTTTTGGCTCACTCATTCTTTTGATACACACTCACTCCCTCTTCTCATTCTCCATGAGCCATGGCCGGCCAAGAAAGGTGGTGGCTGTCCCAAATTCTAGAGGTGGGATTTTTGGTCTTTTGTCTTCACAAAATTCCCATAGCTCCATCCAAAAAGTTGATATATCATTTCCTCCACCAAAAGGCAACTTCCTAAAAATCCCATGAGACATAGAGTTCCACACTTATTCTGCAGCCAATCTTGGGCACGTCGACTCGCCAACTTCGTGCCCGAGTTGCCTCGGTCCAGAGGTGGGAGCCCGTAAAAGAACCCGGCGAAGTGGTGCCCTTCCGACGAGGAGTTGAAGACCGGAGATTCCGCGGGGAGATCGGGACGACGACGAGAAGACCGAAGGACACGGATCGCTTGTTATATCTCTCTACCCCTTCTATAGTTAGCTAGGATTAGATTAATGGCACGATCCGGGTTTATAGTGCGCGGTGGTGCCGGTTCAAAAGGTTAAAGTAAATTATCGTTTCCGTATTTTGGCCTCGGATTGACGGCCGGGGCACCGCCGTGCACTTACATGGTATCAGAGCCACGCCATTAACCTAGTCTAGCTTTGTCTAGTATGTTTAGAACTCGATCGAACAAAAATCCCAAAAACCGTATTTCCAATGCGTCAGGTTTCTTTCGATTTTGTTTTGGCTCGAAAATTTTTTCAGTACGTTGCAGAAACATGTGCAGGGATTTTTAAGAGCACCGTAAAACTTTGGTGACCTGATTCTTCAATAGGGCCGCGGAACCGCGGCCATAACCGCACTTTGGCCGCGGTTCCGCCGCAGGAATTAAGCTTCATTTCACCATTTTTTTCCAGTGGGCTTCTGGGTTGAAAATATGGCTTTTGGGATATTCTTTTTGGGCCCAGAATTTCTTTATGTGCTACAGTAGTGCTTGGGGCCCACATAGGTAAATTTGATCGATCGAATATTTTAAACTCATTAGTTCATAGTATTTACATTATATCTGTGACCGTGAATGTCACTTGATCGGTAAATCCTGTCTAACTGCTATAGCCCGGTTAGACGGATTTGCGAACGTGACATTCACGTTGATGTTCTGTGTTGTGCTGTGATGTTGCGGATTGGTCGTTGGGGATAGCCTGGATGCAATGCTAGTACAGTTTGGTTGTATTATGTATATTTGATATTGCGGGGCGATGTTCATACCAGAATATTGCATTTTATACCGCCCATTCTTACGCTCGTGTGTTTATAGGTAGGTGCTTTTAATCCGTGTTTGTTACATATTTACATAATACAGGTTTCCAGTACAAATATTGCAAATCAAGATAAAATCTCCACAGTTACGCCAAAAGAAGAACATCTGTTGATAGCAGATAAAAGCCGGGTTCCGGTCATCCATATCCGTCCAGTGCCGAGTACCAGTTCCAGATATAAGACATGTGACAGTGGTCATTCGTGTCTGGGACAAGGACAGAGCACGAGGGGGCTGCACAAGAATCAATGGGTGCGCGGAGCTCGAGGGAGATAAAGTCAAAAGTAAAGAAAAGAATGCAATCTTGGACTAAGAAATCTGCAGATATTCTGGAAGACTTTTGTGCAGTATGAAGTTTTCAAACACGAGGAAAAAGTAAACCAGGGAAAGCCACCAAGTACGATCACCCAACTCACCAAGATGGCCGCGGATCCACGGCCAATAGGGGGTCTAGGCCGCGGATCCGCGACCGTCCTATCTCCTCACTCTGTCATCTTTTGGGGGTATGTTGGTCTTTTCATTTAAGGGCAGATTGTTGCCCTAGGTTTCCCATTCCCCTCCTATAAATACCCCAGAACTTGCCAAGCTTTAGGTGTTCATTCTTTGTTCTTCTTTTTGTTAGGATTTAGTCTTTTTCTTCTTCTTCTTCATCTTTTCTCCATGAAAATTGTAGTGAGAGCTTTTTGAGTGGAAGATCAATGAAGAAGAGGGCTTTTGTATCATTCTCTTTTGTTTCTTCTTTTCCTTGAGATTCTTGCTTTCTCTTGATCTTTCAACCTCTTCATTGAGCTTGAAAGGTTAAGAGTTTGTTATTGATCTCAAGGGTCGTATTTTCTTATGGAATTAGCGCTTCATTTCACATGCGTTCTCTACCATTCTCTTGATCTTGCAACCTCTTGATTGATCTTGCAAGTTTAAGGGTTGGCTATTGATCCCATGCTTGTCTTGAGTTCTAGTTTCTTGTTCTTTTTATCCCCTTTTATTACTTGCTTATTATTTTCTTGTCTTTAATTACTTGCAATTTATTTCATGCACTTAAATTCCTTGCACTTAATTACTTGTAATCTTTTCTTTTCTTTGTTCTTTTCTTTTGCTCTTTGTTGTTCATTTTGTGAATGTTGTAATTATTGTTGTTGTTAAGAATCAATACGGTATTGTAAGTTAATACTTCCTTGCTCATTTCCTTTTCCCGTTATTTTCCATTGAACTCCGCCCAAACCATACGCAAGCGCTCCGTTAGGCACCCTACCCTAACAAGGTAACGGTGATTCCTAACCGCAACCTGTTACTTCGGTTTGGCCGGAGGCGAAAGCAAGAGACAAGAACGGAAGGACAAGGGTAAATAAGCCGGATTCCACGAATACCGCGCTTAAATCCCCTAATCCACGTTGTTGCCGATTGCTCTAGCTTCAATTGGTCAAGACTCGGCTCAAAGGTTTTGAGTACGGATTTCTTTAGCTTACAATTTCGTATCTTTTCTTAACAACTTTATACTTGCAAATAATACACATAGGTTAGATTGAACAAACTCATACTCATTCTTTATTGACTCGTCTAAGACAAGAAAGGACATATAACCATCTCCCTGTGGATCGACCCGTGCTTAACCGGCTAGCTGCATAGCGACACCGTCTTGATTGCGGTTAACTCAAATTCTTTCAATCAAATGGCGCCGTTGCCGGGGAGACGGTAGCGTATTTTCTTTCTTGTTATTCGGGTTAATATTCTTTTTGTATATATTTAAAAATAAAAAATAAATAAATAAAGAATAAATAAAATAAAATCTTTTTTTTTTTTGGATAATTTTTGTGGGCAAGTGTGCAGATTTTTGCGTATTTGCAAACTGCAATTGTGGGGAGCAAAGTGTACATTCAAGGCTAAGGTGTTTGCAAAGTACAGTGCCAAAGATCCGGGTAGTTTGACCCGCGCAAGCGAACTTTTCAAGCTCACCGGATTTAATTCAACGGGGGTTTCCTAACCCAAAACTTAACGGTACGTACTTTACTAACATCTTCTTCTCAAATCCGACGCATCCAATAAACTATTCTTTGCAGGATTCTTTGCAAGTTCGCTAGCAAATGCTAAAAAAATTGACTAACCCGTATTTGTTGCAGTGCCGCGCTTAAACTAAAAAACGATTGTTTGATTCTTTATAGAATTTTTATTGAATTGTGCATTGCATACATTAATACGGACTTAAGGGGAAGCGAACCCCACAATATACGGTAAAGGATTTCATCACCTTTTCCGTGGCCCACAAATCACGAACTTGAGCATAACGTTTACCCGCACAAATTTTAAAAGAAATTAGACTTTAAGCCTTAAGGACTTCGCGCTCACTAGGAGAAGTTAACTGTGTTTAGAATCTCGCTTAACGGTATATTGTTTACGGGGTGTCTAGGAAAGTGTTAACGGCGCAACCGCCAAAAGAGAAAGGGTTATTTAAATAAGGAACTTCGTGAAAGCGTTGGAAAACCTCCCCTTATCTCTGCACTTACCTGGCCTCGTGATCAGTGTATCTTGAGCCCGTTTCTCGACACAGTTTTACTTCGACAATCAAGTTCTGGAGCAGGTCTAGTTGACCTAGGTGAACCCTAGAACGATTAGGTGTGTGGTATTTTTGTGTCGTGATTGTTTTTGTCCATATTCTTTTTGTGTGTATATTTCATTCTTTTGTTAAAAACTAAAAAAAAAAAATCACATTCTTTTTCCCCTCCTTTCTTTCTTTCTCTCTTCATATCATGGATACCCCTCCTCGCAAAACTCTTGCCGAACTTTAGTACCCACAACCAGACATTACTTCTTACGGTTCTTGCTTTGGCCGAACGTCGAACGATCCCTCCATGCCCAAAGTTTCACTGAAAGATCGCATAGCAGCGTCTAGGACAAACACTTGTACTCCTCATTCCACTTTGTATCAACCTTTTCAACCTCTCGCACCCGCTTATGTTGATACCCCTTCTGCAAGTCGTCCTTTGTCCATCGCTGAACGTATTGAACAATCCCGTAGCCGATCTTTCACTCCTTTCACCACTTCAAATTCTTGGGATCAACAATTTCATTCACCTTCTTATCCAACTGTTGATCCTACCCCTGTCCAACCATTCAATTCCTACCAGTCCTACCCTACTTTTGCACCTTCCCTAGACATTGCTTCAGAACAGTCATTTGGGAGTTTTCAGTATCCAAACGACTTTGAATCTTTTACTGAAACCCCTTCACAACCCATGTCTAGTCTGGAACAGTCGTTGGAAGACTTTAGGGTAGCGTCAAGCCAACAGATGATGGATTTGAATGCGTCCATGGCCGCTCTCGTACAACATACTGACCCGGTAGCTAGTTTTCAACTAGCTCCTAATTTTTCAATGTATGATGAGGCAGTAGGACAGGCTGAGAATTTGAGTGGAGAGAGTGAGATGTACCCCCTTCCAAATCAAACCTACTCATCCCAAATTGAATCCCATACCTCCTGTTTTGAAAGTCTATCGAGTATCCCACATGATTTATCAATTGAAGATAGAATGATGAATGAGTTGTGCGACTTCGTAGTGTTTGATTTGCCCGATTGTGAAGGGTCTCTTCCAAGTGAAACCGATCCTAAACCTTTTGACCTCTACACCTCCACTTTAGAACCTGAATCGATTGATATCCATGCTTTTGTTGAGGTGTCAGAGAATTTTGATTTTCACTTGATTAAGGATATTGACGCCGGGAATATTTTGGATGATGAACCCGTAGATTTGGCTGAGTTTGTCTCTTCAAATCATCATCCCGAGTCATTAAATGTTTTTCCCGAACCCTATATGCGTCCGGAATTTGAAGAGAAGTGCATGGATGTGCTAAATTTTGAGGAGAATATTGAGGATAGTTTTGAGGATGAACCAGTTTTGCTTGATGAGTCGGATTTTCCAATTCATCCTGTTCCTTCCACTGACTGTGTACACCCTCCTGAACCTTTAACCGATAACCTTCCTCAACTACTTCCCTCCATCCTTTCCATCGTTCTGACCTTGCAAGAAACCGTCTCACTTAAATTTCGTATGTCTGGTTTACCGAGTTCGGCGTACCCATGGGTTCTTACGAATCTTGAGGGATTTGACCCAATTTCTCGACGGGTAAATATATTAGCACAATCGCTTTTCACACAATGGTCATCACAAGTTGTGCTAATCTATTTACTCCATTTGCACCCTCAAGTTCGTATTCCACTTCTTTTTCCCTTCCGCCATTCTTCTTCTTCTGATATACCGAGACTGTATCCCGCTTCTCTCCGCATACGGTCTCGCGTATTCTACATTTCTTTCCTCTTCACCTTCTTTCACCAGCCACTGCTTTATCACGATAAGATCTTTGATTGGTTGGTGCTAACTTTTGGCCTGTGTAAGGCCTTGTATAGCTTGATACTGTTCTTTCCCCCCAATCCTGAACATCAACGCTTAACAGTGGAAACACTGTTTTAATTAAGTTTGGGGGGGACACCTTTTTTGTATATATTTTTTGTTTTCCTTTTTGTATATAATTTGTTTTTAGGGAGCCCCGACAATTTTGACCCTCTTGGTATAGCCTGACAGTGAGGGCACTGTCAAGTTTAAGTTTGGGGGTGTGCCCGGTAAGCTTTCTTCCTTCGCATTCATTTGTATATTTTGCATTTGCATACCTTATTAAAAACCCAAAAAAATCGAAAATTTTCCAAAAAAATATAAAAACATTGTCGTCAAGTTAGCTAAATAGGGTAACTTAGATTTTTATTCTGAAAGTTTAGTTGATATGTTCGAAACAACTAAATTCCAGGCTTAGGAATTGAAAACCCTAAAAATAACCCTCATTCTGTCTAACTTTGGTAAGTATACGTCCTTACATTTTTTTTTTTTGAGAAATAGGTAATCTTGAGTTCAGTTCTTGAGTTAAGTCAAGATGAAGGGAAAGTATTGAAGCTTTACTGGAGGATAAGTCTGAAAAATAGTTTCTTTTCTTGAGTTTAAATTTAGAAAGTATATACCTTACAAACTGCACTTACACGCACCTTGAAACTTGAGATAGTAGAAGATACCTAGAAATACTCTTGCCTGAAAGCCTAGTATGAAAGAAAAAACGGTATTTAAAGCTAAACACCAAAAAGAGCATATTGAAAAATATATCCGGTCTTGAAAAAGAAAAAGAAAAAGAAAAAGAAAAATAGAATAAAGTCAAGACCTGGAAACTGCTATTTACGCTTTAAAGTTCACATATTCAGTAATCGGCCGTTAGTGCCTCAAGAAGCATTAATAGTCGCATGAAAGGTGTGTGAGCAAATCCGTCCATCCTTAATGAAAAGAAGTAGTATTAGGTATTAGGGCAAGGGTATTATAGCTTGAATTGAATTCTCAAGTAGGGGTGCAAATATACACACACGTAGGGGTATACAATCGATGTTTGAATAAAAGATAGAAATAAAGAATAAGACTTGTGTTTTCTGTAAAGTTAATAAAAATCCCTGATTTGAGGCCGCACTTTTGAAGGAAAACTCAGGAGAACCAACATCTTTCTAAAACTTTTTTGGAACGTATAGGACCTAAGGTTAAATAGATAGGAGGTGTGAAAAATAAGGGTTGAATATTTCTAACTTAGGATGATAGAGTTTCTAATGTAAATACTAAACTGTAGGAGTAGAATCGATGTTAACTTATGAAACTAGCTTGACGGGATTTTGTGGGTAGTATCCGTTGAAAACCCTCAGGAGACAACACTCCTCCTACTAGGGACACCTAGAGGTTTAACGGCTTGTTGCACGCGCTCAGTGCAATCGCGTTCCCTGCGAAAGTGCGGTTATCATTATATTTTTATGAATAATTGGTTTTGCTTGGGACGAGCAAAAGTTAAGTTTGGGGGTATTTGTTCATACCAGAATATTGCATTTTATACCGCCCATTCTTACGCTCGTGTGTTTATAGGTAGGTTCTTTTAATCCGTGTTTGTTACATATTTACATAATACAGGTTTCCAGTACAAATATTGCAAATCAAGATAAAATCTCCACAGTTACGCCAAAAGCAGAACATCTGTTGACAGCAGATAAAAGCCGGGTTCCGGTCATCCATATCCGTCCAGTGCCGAGTACCAGTTCCAGATATAAGACATGTGACAGTGGTCATTCGTGTCTGGGACAAGGACAGAGCACGAGGGGGGCTGCACAAGAATCAATGGGTGCGCGGAGCTCGAGGGAGATAAAGTCAAAAGTAAAGAAAAGAATGCAATCTTGGACTAAGAAATCTGCAGATATTCTGGAAGACTTTTGTGCAGTATGAAGTTTTCAAACACGAGGAAAAAGTAAACCAGGGAAAGCCACCAAGTACGATCACCCAACTCACCAAGATGGCCGCGGATCCGCGGCCAATAGGGGGTCTAGGCCGCGGATCCGCGACCGTCCTGTCTCCTCACTCTGTCATCTTTTGGGGGTATGTTGGTCTTTTCATTTAAGGGCAGATTGTTGCCCTAGGTTTCCCATTCCCCTCCTATAAATACCCCAGAACTTGCCAAGCTTTAGGTGTTCATTCTTTGTTCTTCTTTTTGTTAGGATTTAGTCTTTTTCTTCTTCTTCTTCATCTTTTCTCCATGAAAATTGTAGTGAGAGCTTTTTGAGTGGAAGATCAATGAAGAAGAGGGCTTTTGTATCATTCTCTTTTGTTTCTTCTTCCCCTTGAGATTCTTGCTTTCTCTTGATCTTTCAACCTCTTCATTGAGCTTGAAAGGTTAAGAGTTTGTTATTGATCTCAAGGATCGTATTTTCTTATGGAATTAGCGCTTCATTTCACATGCGTTCTCTACCATTCTCTTGATCTTGCAACCTCTTGATTGAGCTTGCAAGTTTAAGGGTTGGCTATTGATCCCATGCTTGTCTTGAGTTCTAGTTTCTTGTTCTTTTTATCGCCTTTTATTACTTGCTTATTATTTTCTTGTCTTTAATTACTTGCAATTTATTTCATGCACTTAAATTCCTTGCACTTAATTACTTGTAATCTTTTCTTTTCTTTGTTCTTTTCTTTTGCTCTTTGTTGTTCATTTTGTGAATGTTGTAATTATTGTTGTTGTTAAGAATCAATACGGTATTGTAAGTTAATACTTCCTTGCTCATTTCCTTTTCCCGTTATTTTCCATTGAACTCCGCCCAAACCATACGCAAGCGCTCCGTTAGGCACCCTACCCTAACGAGGTAACGGTGATTCCTAACCGCAACCGGTTGCCTTCGGTTTGGCCGGAGGCGAAAGCAAGAGACAAGAACGGAAGGACAAGGGTAAATAAGCCGGATTCCACGAATACCGCGCTTAAATCCCCTAATCCACGTTGTTGCCGATTGCTCTAGCTTCAATTGGTCAAGACTCGGCTCAAAGGTTTTGAGTACGGATTTCTTTAGCTTAGAATTTCGTATCTTTTCTTAACAACTTTATACTTGCAAATAATACACATAGGTTAGATTGAACAAACTCATACTCATTCTTTATTGACTCGTCTAAGACAAGAAAGGACATACAACCATCTCCCTGTGGATCGACCCGTGCTCAACCGGCTAGCTGCATAGCGACACCGTCTTGATTGCGGTTAACTCAAATTCTTTCAATCAGGCGAGGGTCCGACATGTGGACTGCCGTCACTGCCTGTTTGTATATTATTCTTTTGGGGCATGACCGGGGTGAGGTCGATGTACCCGTTGTATGTATATTTTACTTTCTGTACTAGGATTACCCCAAGGTGGGGTGCACGGATAGCCGGGTTCTAGAGGGCAACAAACCCGCATCTCATGGCATTGAGACGGAGGGGGCTTCACTCTAGAATTGGCGGGCTATTCGCCGCACTCATAGGGGGTACAGGTTGACCCAGGAGGGGTGCCCAAGTTACCGGATTCCGTGAAGTGCTGGGTGGTCCATTCACGTTGCTGAAGGGGGCAGCCTCGCTTCAGGATTTGGCGGGTAACTTGCCGCGCCCGTAGGGGTCTAGGATTTCATTGCACAGGCTATCCACACGACCAAGGGAACGTCGGGTTTCAGTAGCGTCTCTGTGAAACCCGGGGATCCCATATATCTGTATTGTTCTGGGATGCTTATTACATTTCTGTGATGTTGCATTTTATCACGCCTTGAGTGAAATATTATATATTGATATATATACTAGTAGATGTTGTATATGTTTTGCATCCGCGCTAGTCCTGTCCCCGCTCTGTCGTTAGTTAAGTAACCTAAGGGGTAATGACGGCACCCAGTGGCGAATGTGGATGACATATACGTACATCATTATTTTCGTTCTTTATTGGTGTGATCAATTGATGGGACTGCGTTGATTCGGATCAATGCAAGCTAAACAAACCTATTCTGATGTTGTTGGAACTTTTTTCCAAAAAGCTGTTATTACAAGGACGTTCTCTTTTGTTTTGCATCGTGGTATTCAGTTGGAATATCCTGCTCCTCAGTCGGCAAGACAAGGTCCGAGATCCCTTCACCGGGAGTGACCCCTTGGACAGAAGTTTGCGTCAGGGAAATAACTTCACTATAGTCGTTTACTTTTGCTTTGCATAGTGGTATTCAGTTGGAATATCCTGCACCTCATTCTACGGGGAAAGAGCCGAGATCCCTTCACCGGGAGTGACCTCTTTAGCAATGGTTTTCGCCACTATATTTTTAAAAGCTATCCGGTTCCTTCAACGATATCAAGTTCATTACGTTAAAGGTTTTCGCCAGAAACCATTCGTAGCCCTCCGTCGTTTCATATGGATAGCCAATAAGTATTCAAGCTGTGTATGTTGGCCAAAGTCTAGGCACAGTGATTGGTAGCTATTGGGTATTCATATGCAGCATAGATAGATGCGTTGGTTTGGGACAGTCGTACTACTATTTTGGCCAAAGTAAAGGGTATGTACGGGTGGGTTCAAATTAACCTAGAGAATGACGGGTAGAACTTGACATGTGACTTATGATATGTTGGCCAAAGTCAAGGTCATAAGAGCATGGGGTAAAATTCACATCAGGAGTTTCTAAAGAAACTGAAACTTGCCAGATATGCGCATACCTTCTTGAGTGTGATAACGTGAGCGGATTCCGTCACGTTATCATGCGATGATAGTTGGATCCCGATTCGCACTGATGAGTTGCTTTACTCCTCGGGTGATGCCAACTAATTCTTCTTTCAGGTTTGGAGGAGAATTTGACGGTACAGTGGGAGGTTTCCAGATTAGATAAATTGGTAACCATTCTGATCTAGGATAGAGTGCACGCTGAGTGTTTCTTTTCTCTCTCTCTTTGGCAGCGACCATTGACCCGACCCTAAGACTATGACTCAGTGACCAAAATTAACCGAACCTTCTTAAACACTGGCTTTTGGATTGTCAGAGTTGCAAACCTCTTTGCCACTCCTACTTTTACCCTTTTCTCCAGAACACCCCGTATTACTACGAACGTCCACTTCCATTGGACAAAACTATCGTATGGTTATATACGAACTTGAAGGAATTTATTCGAGGATGGTTTCCGGTTTTGGAGAAAACGAATAGGATTATTCAGTTGTCTTTTCCTTTTACCTCTCTCAGGTTGCGAGTACTCCTTGGTTTAGGAGATAGTACACCTATTACGCAAATTGGATATTCTTATTCCAAACCATAGGCAGGTGCCGAACGGTAGGGAATGAAGAAAACCAATTAGCCTAACGATGGTGTACAGAAGGTATTAAGTAAATACATATCAAGGGATTAGTAAGAGGGCAAAGAAAATTGCGACTGCTATTCACGACCAAACCAAGTATTTCTTCGCCAATCCTAAATCACCTATGTATTTCTCCAGGACACTCCGTATCAATACGAAGATCCACAGTTTATTGGATACTCCATCGTATGGTTATATACGAACTCGAAAGGAACTTGGTCCAGTTCGGGGATTGATTCTGGTTCAGGAGAAATAGGAATAAGGTTTATTCGGTTGTCTTTTATCTTCACCTTCTCTCACATTGCGAGTGCTCCTAGAATTAGGACAGTACACCCATTATGCTTATTGGATAGTCTTCTTCCAAACCATAGGCTGGTGCCGAACGGTAGGGAAGGAAGAAAACCATTTAGTCTAAGAGGGTATACAGAAGGTAATGACTAAAGACATATAAAGGGATTTGGAAAGATGGAAAAGAATTACACGGTTACAGTTGTGAATCTGGATAATGGAAGAGGCATTACTAGGAATACCGGGATACCCCATCGAAACATTTCAATGTTTCAGTTTCATTGTGTACTGTTAAAGAAAAACTGATTTCCCAATTAGTCCTTACTCCAGGGTATGTATTTACCAGGTATGATTCTCACATCTGTATGGTTTTAGAGATGATGAGCGGGAGTAAATTATTAGGAATTAGGTGATCATCCTCATTATATCGGGATTCGTTGCAATCGGTGATATTTGAGGAAGTCACCTTGGTTGTTTGCCGGACGGCAAATATTTGGTTTTGAATATCCGTTGTTATGCTGTCACGACCCGCAGGGTACGGAACGTGACTGGCACTTAAGTTTACGAAACGTCTAAAGACGTCCTTAAAATAAGTAAGCCAAAGCCCAGAAAACAAAACCAATTAAGCAAAAGAGTGAAGAAAACCCAAACATTTGAAAGCAAGTTTATCAAATAAGTCATATAAAACCCCTTTTTAAAAACAATACCAATTTTTCCGAAAATTTCGGCAGAGTCTCCTTTGTAAATACTGGCCCCCAAAAATGGGTAAAACAAGAATATATGTAAAACCAACCAAAAAGGCATCCCCAAGCGGGAGCTAGCTCTTCGCCATAAGGCGGTCACAAATCCCAGGCAATGTAAATGACAACAAGCATAATAAAGCATAAGGAAGCATGAAAAAGTAGCATGTCGGCTCAAGTGAGCTTGACCCCAAAATACAGCATAAAATCCACAAACCTCACAGTCTCATCTCTAGGTCAATATACAATAAATCTGATAGAAACAGTAGATGGAGTACACTAGATACAAAGAATGTACAAGGTGGTACAAAAATGACAACATAACCCACCTATGAGCAAAACTCGAGCTCAGGCAAAAGGGGCAAAAGAACAAGTGCGCTCGCCGCTACTGTACTGACGGAGCGGACCTGCAAAAGACTATGGCACAACGGGGGTGAGTTGCCAACTCGTGAGTAATAAATAACATCTACAAAGGCTATCGTATGCATGCACACAAGCATCCTAGCATCTATAATACAGGTATGACTGGATGCACTAGCAGGTGTGTATATAACATCAGTGTACTAATATGTATGCAACATGAATATCTGAGGTCCCAATAGGTATATATAAGAATATTTTATCTCTTTTTGTTTTTGAAACTCTTTTAGAATGCCAGCATAATGTCAATGAATCGACGAAAATCGGTGTCCAGCAACGACACCCAAAAGCTGTCTCAAATCTCATAAATGTATCTCTGGCCTCAGCCGTCCGGCTGACCCATCTCAAATATCAATATCTCATCATCTAGCGGCCACGGTCGGTATCCTCTGGATATCCGCCGTCCCAAACAGTCACCGGTAGGTAATCCGTCCCCAGCCAGGCTTAACGTCATCACCACATTCCTCTTGCCCCGGGGTACCTTACCGGGCCCACCATGTACCCGTGCCGGCTCCTCCACTCCTCGACACGGATCTCCAAATCCACAGCAAACTCATGGTGGACGACACTTACATCACTAGAAAACCACAATTTTTACATATTTTAAAATATAATAAGTTTAGAAATTTTGCGGTTTTCCCCCGAAATCCAGCAATATCATAAAATCTCAAGAAATCCTCATAAGTGCATATATCAATGATAATGAATGCGTATGATATCAATAATCAAGTTGCGATGTGTGATCAATGTATTAAGCATGAACAATTAATATGATGAAGTACATGCACATGAATAGCAATACTACGGTTTCATTTTTAAGGAATTAAAGGCAATAGTACCAGTTAAGTATCAATTAGTAAAAGGTTTCAATTTAAAAGTTATCTAGTGTGGTGGCATGGCAATTACCAGGGTGTGTGTGTAAACATGAATAGTGCTCGTGCTGCATATAAAAACCCTGGCAATGGTGCATGTGTCCTATAAAGTGGTTTTGTATAGATATGTCAATATAATGCATGGATGCAGCAAATAGTCAATTTAGCATTTCACCCCAAATTATTAACATTACTAAGGATCTTGTAGGTTACTAAAACTATCGGGCGGCTTGCGCCATCCAACGATAGTCCCCCGTAGATGTTACATCTACTCACCGGGATCCCTGGCTAGCTGTGTCCAATCACCGCCTTTCCCTTTCGCGCCGCGTCTGACGTCTCCGCGACCGAACCTGGAATTTACATCATTACCAAATATGAGGTTACATATCAAGAACGACGCAAAACCCCACGAAACTACTAAAGTTCGCTAGCTAGGTACAACGTGCACAAAGTGGGCGGAACACACGCGAAAATCGCAAAAACTGCCAAAAAAACGCCGATTTGGCCGCCCGGCAAAACTACAACCCGGCTACTCAAAAAAAACCGCACTCACACATCCTAAATATCATAGGATATGCCAACAAAATAATCTAGAAATCGCAATTAAATTCGCCACAATATTTTAATAAAAACCTAGTAAGCTAGAAATTGCAATTTGATGCAAACATCGACAATTTAGCGACAAAGTCAACACCACCCAACACCAACATCCAAACTAACCAAATAGCTAGCCAATACACTAATTTTAAACCATCAACTATGCTTAAAAACCTAATTTCCATAACAAAACCTTCTCTTGACTTTTGTAATTACCAAACATAAACCAAACTATATATGAAAAACCTTAATTTAACATTAGATTTTAGCCTAATAAGCAAGTTAACCACTTAGATTAAGGTTAGCAAAACACTAGATAGCAAAATAAATTTGATTAACTAATACATGGTTTCTAAAACCCTAGTTTAATATCAACCATTAACTAAAAGAAACTATATTAGGATTAACACTAAAATTAACACTAAACAACTAGATTAAAGAATTCTAACCATAACAACATAAAAGAGTAGAATTTATACCTCAAATTTTATAGATCTAGCAAGAAGAATTTGCTTCAATTGATGGCCTCAAACACCAAGATCCAAGCAAGAGTGGCTAAGGATAATGATAGCATAAGGATTTTGTTTGGATTTTGAATTAAATCATGGATTTTGATGTGGTTTTTTTGAAGAAAATTGAAGAAAAACACAAAGAAAAGAGATGAAGAAGAGGAGGGTTCAGTTTCGGCCAGAGGAGGAATGGGGGAGGGTGTGGGCAAGTGGGGAAAAGTCATGGGTCAAGTTTCCAAAGTCAATGTATCATACTTTATTCATTTTAATTAAAATAAAACCATAAACTATCAAAATCAACTCAAGAAAGCAACTCAAGAAATGAGGTCAGAAATTTCTGGTCTTGGACAAGGTGGGGCTGTCCTAGGGCTGAGGGAAAAGAGAGAGGGGTTTTACAAAAGAAATTTTATGCAAAAAGGCCCCCTACAACTCAAAAATTGCAAGTTTTAGCTCAAAATTCAATAAATTCGTTTCATAACACAAAAATTTGTTAAAAATCAAAATAAATTACTAAAAATTTATGTTATCACTAGATTATAATTATCATAATTTTAGAGATTAAAATTATCCCGGAAAAATTTGTATTTATTGCTAATTTAATGTATTTTCTTACCGGCTTAAAATAATATTAAAAAATTGAAAAATTAGGGAAAATTTTTAAACGACCAGAATTTCATAATTAACTCATTAGCTACTAAAAACAAGTAATTACCTATCCATTTAAGGTATAATTAGCCCTAAACTGCAAAATAACAAGAAAGACGGTTTTCGGAAAAATACCGAATTTTCACCGAATTTCAGGAAAACACCAAAACGACTTTTCAAGACGCTACAATCTTTCCCCCTTAAAGAAATTCGGTCCCCGAATTTAAAATAATATAGCTACGCGTACCTTCGAAGAGATGGGGATATTTCTTCCTCATCTCGCCCTCGGTCTCCCAGGTAATCTCCTCGCTGCTCGGGCTACGCCAAAGGACCTTGACGGTTGGTATAGTCTTCGACCTCAACTTCTTCACCTGCCGATCCAAGATGGCCACCGGCTGCTCTGCAAAAGAAAGGTCGCGCTATAGCTGGACTGTCGGGTGCTGAATCGCATGCGAAGGGTCGGGAAGGTACTTGCGGAGCATCGAAACATGAAAGACGGGGTGAACATCGGGAAAGCTGGGAGGAAGAGCCAAACGATATGCAACAGCACCAACCCGCTCGAGGATCTCGAAGGGACCTACGAATCTAGGGCTAAGCTTCCCTTTTCGCCCAAAACGCATCACGCCCTTCATCGGAGAGACCTTTAGAAAAACATGGTCGCCAACTGCGAACTCTAATCTGCGACGGCGCCTGTCTGCATAGGATTTCTGCCTGCTCTGAGCCGCTCTCATCCGGTCTCGGATCAACTGTATCTTCGCTGTCGTCTCCTCAACAAGCTGCGGCCCCAAAATGCTGCTCTCGCTGAGCTCTGTCCAACAAACGGGCGATCTGCATCTCCTCCCATACAATGCCTCGAAAGGTGCCATCTGAATAGTATCCTGGAAGCTGTTGTTGTAGGAGAACTCCACTAGAGGTAAATGACGATCCCAGCAACCACCAAAGTCTAAAACGCACGCTCTGAGCATGTCCTCGAGAGTCTGAATGGTCCGCTCTGACTGTCCGTCTGTCTGCGGATGAAACGCTGTGCTGAAGCTCAAACGAGTGCCCAAAGCCTCCTGAAGTCTCTGCCAAAGTCGGCTGGTGAACTGAGTGCCTCGATCTGACACGATACAAGTCGGTACGCCATGTAGTCGCACGATCTCGTCAATATAGAGCTGAGCATACTGAGCGAAGCTGAAAGTCGTCTTCACTGGAAGGAAGTGAGCCGCTTTCGTCAATCTATCCACGATCACCCAGATGGAGTCGTACCCTCGACTGGTCCTGGGTAGACCCACAACGAAGTCCATCGAAATCTGCTCCCATTTCCACTCTGGAATGGGTAACGGCTGTAGCTCTCCTGCGGGCCTCTGGTGCTCGGCCTTGACTTGCTGACAAGTCAGGCATCTCGAAACGAACTCCGCAATGACCCTCTTCATCCCGTCCCACCAGTAGGTCTCTCTCATATCATGGTACATCTTGGTGGAACCGGGGTGGACACTATACACTGATCGGTGTGCCTCCTCAAGAATGTCGCGCCGTAATCCATCAGCATCTGGTACGCACAGTCTAGATCCATATCGTAAAATCCCCTGATCGTCAATCACGAACTCGGAAAATCTGCCCTGTCCCATCTGTGCCATGATCTCTGAGCAACGGTCGTCACTGCGCTGTGCCTCATATATACGGTCAAGCAACTGTGGGCGTGCACGAACATGCGCGAGCTGTCCTCCTGTCTGAGTGAACTCGAACTCAACTCGGCTGTCGCGTAACATCTGCCAATCTGCTGACGACTGCCTCTGCACTGCGCGCAAAAAGGATAGACTACTCCCGGGCCTCCTACTCAACGCATCTGCCACCACATTCGCCTTGCCGGGGTGATATAAGATCTCGCAGTCGTAGTCTTTCACCAACTCCATCCAACGACGCTGTCTGAGGTTCAGGTCTCGCTGCTGAAATATGTACTTTAAGCTCTTATGATCGGTGAATATCTGACACGACTCGCCGTATAGGTAATGTCGCCAAATCTTCAGTGCAAAGACACTGCAGCCATCTCCAAATCATGAGTGGGGTAGTTTTGTTCATGCTTCTTCAACTGCCGAGAAGCATAAGCGATCACCCGGCCATGCTGCATCAATACGCATCCTAATCCCACTCGCGAAGCATCACAGTAGACAACAAATCCGCCTGATCCCGAAGGCAAAGATAATACCGGCGCCGTAGTCAAACAAGTCCGTAGCTGCTGAAAACTGCGCTCGCACTCCTCTGGCCAAACGAAAGGAACTCCCTTCCGGGTCAAACTGGTCAACGGTGCAGCTATACGGGAGAAGTCCTGAACAAAACGCCTGTAGTAGCCCGCCAGGCCTAGAAAACTACGGATCTCAGTAACCGATGTAGGTCGGGGCCACTGCTGAACAGCCTCAATCTTCTTCGGGTCCACACAAATTCCATCTCTCGTAACCACGTGACCCAAGAATCCGACGCTGTCCAGCCAGAAAGCACACTTGGAGAACTTCACGAACAGCTGGTGCTCCCTTAGAGTCTGTAACGTAATCCGCAAGTGCTGCTCGTGCTCCTCTCTGCTCCGGGAGTACACCAAGATATCGTCGATAAACACGATGATGAACAAGTCAAGATACGGCCTGAATGTACGGTTCATCAAATCCATGAATGCTGCTGGGGCGTTGGTGAGTCCGAACGACATCACCAAAAACTCGTAGTGGCCGTAGCGCGTGCGGAAAGCTGTCCTCGGTATATCCTCCTGTCGAACTCGCAGCTGATGGTATCCTGATCGCAAGTCGATCCACGAAAAATACCCCGCACCCTGAAGCTGGTCGAACAAATCATCAATGCGCGGCAACGGATATCTGTTCCGAACGGTAACTTTGTTCAGCTGGCGGTAGTCGATACATAAGCGCAAAACTTCCATCCTTCTTCTTGACAAACAGGACCAGAGCACCCCACGGAGAAACACTAGGTCGAATGAGCCCCTTATCCAACAAATCCTGCAACTGATCCTTCAGCTCTCGAAGCTCTGCCGGGGCCATCCGATAAGGCGGTATAGAAATAGGCCCCGAACCGGGAATCAAATCAATGCAGAACTCAACATCGCGCTCAGGCGGTAGCCCAGGTAGCTCATCAGGGAAAACATCAGGGAACTCACAAACTACCGGGACCCGGTCCAACGGAACCTCTGCAGCTCGAGTATCACAAATATACGCTAAGAATCCCTGACATCCCTTCCGCAAGAGCTGACCAGCGCGAAGAGACGAAATTAAGCTGGGAAGGGTGACACTGCGGTCTCCCTGAATAACAAGGACTGGCTCTCCCGGAAAGCTAAATCTGACTGCCTTCTCACGGCAGTCCACCGAAGCATAACAAGTGGCTAGCCAATCCATGCCCAGAAGCACATCAAAGTCCAACATATCGAGGAGTATCAAATCAACTGATGAATCCCTCTCCCCGATACGAACGGAACACAAACGAAATACAAACCGAGCGACAAACGACTCGCCTACCGGAGTAACAACAACAAGCGGCTGATCTAACGATGACGACTCACGGCCCAACATCGGAGCAAAGTGTGTAGATACGTACGAATGTGTGGAACCTGGGTCGAATAATACCCGTGCGTCGAAAGAACAAACTGGCAAGGTACCTGTCACAACGGCATTGGATGCCTGCGCATCCTGCGGTGTCAAAGCAAATACTCGGGCCTGTCCTCCACCGATAGCGGGCTGACCTCGACCTCGGCCTCTGCCTCCTCGTCCTCTCTGAACAGGACCGCCGCGTCCACGGCCTCTCGGTGCACCTAACTGGCGTGGAGCATCGCCTGGGGTAGGAAGTAGGGCTCTCTGAGGAGGGGGTGGTGATGGTGGTAGGGTCACATGCGGAACTGTCGCTGCTCTCTGTCGTCTCACCGGACAGTCTCTGACAAGATGATGCAGACTCCCGCACCCAAAACATCCTGGCGACGGCTGCTGCCCCTGGGGATAAGAACCATATAACTGTCCCCACCCAAATCCTCTGCCAGGCCTATCTCTCGGAAAGAATCTGGCGCGCTGCCTCTGAGACGGTACATCGGTGCGAATCCTCTTCGGCCCAGAAACGGCCGAAGTCTGTGATATGCGTGCCTCCATCCGTAATGCCGTATCCATAGCAGCTGAATAAGTGTCGTAGTGCTGGGCGCCAATGGCAAGATATAGCTGGGCATCAAGTCCCTGTACGAACCTCTTCACCATCTTCTCCTCGGTATCCACCAAATACTGAGCATATCGGGATAACTGTGTAAACTGGATGTCATACTCAGACACCGTCATCCCAGGTGTCTTGACTAAGGCCTCGAAGCTACGAGCTCTGGCGTCACGAACGCTCTCTAGAAGGAAACGGGCTAGAAAGACCGCTGTAAACTCGACCCAAGTCATAGGCGGTAGATCTGCAGCTCGACCTCTCAAGACTGACTCCCACCATGTCTGCGCGAGACCCTCTAGTCGGAAACTCGCAAGCTCTACCCATCGATCATCCGAACATCTCAGCGAACGGCAGATCCTGGCTAAACTGTTAAGGAACGTCTGTGGGTCCTCCGCTGTCTTGGTGCCGGTAAATACTGGAGGTCTCAGCCTCATGAAATCCTGTAGTGAAACCGGAATGGCCACGGTGGTAGTAGTAGGAGCAGGTATCATGGTCGTCTGTGATGTAGTAGGTACGTCATCCGGCCTTGGTGTACGACTGGCTGCAACTAGGGATCCTACCATCTGACGTAGCTCCTGCATGCCTCCCATCATCTGTCGCAACTCCTCCATACCGGTCTCGAGCATATCCATACGGCCTGGGGAAGGTGGATCGGTCTGTCCCTGCGGCGTAGGCATACCACCCTGCTCAGTCCTAGTCTCGGACGAGCCAGCTCGAATCTCGTCTCTGGCGGCAGCCCTCTGTGCCCTCGTAGCCTTCGGCGGCATAGTAGCTGTTACAGGAAAACGGATAGTAAGGACAGTGCAAAAGGATCATAGGATACACGGAATTGAAGAAGGAATTTTTCAAGCAAGTATATCCTAAAGTCACTTAGGCGGAGTACCGTATCGTAAGTATGCCGCGGACATACGCACGCTACGTTACCCTGCTTAAGTCACTTACTCCATCTACCAAGGGTCATCCTACACTCACAAAGGTAAAACCTACCGCTCTGATACCAACTTTGTCACGACCCGCAGGGTACGGAACGTGACTGGCACTTAAGTTTACGAAACGTCTAAAGACGTCCGTAAAATAAGTAAGCCAAAACCCAGAAAACAAAACCAATTAAGCAAAAGAGTGAAGAAAACCCAAACATTTGAAAGCAAGTTTATCAAATAAGTCATATAAAACCCCTTTTTAAAAACAATACCAATTTTTCCGAAAATTTCGGCAGAGTCTTCTTTGTAAATACTGGCCCCCAAAAATGGGTACAACAAGAATATATGTAAAACCAACCAAAAAGGCATCCCCAAGCGGGAGCTAGCTCTTCGCCATAAGGCGGTCACAAATTCCACGCAATGTAAATGACAACAAGCATAATAAAGCATAAGGAAGCATGAAAAAGTAGCATGTCGGCTCAAGTGAGCTTGACCCCAAAATACAGCATAAAATCCACAAACCTCACAGTCTCATCTCTAGGTCAATATACAATAAATCTGATAGAAACAGTAGATGGAGTACACTAGATACAAAGAATGTACAAGGTGGTACAAAAATGACAACATAACCCACCTATGAGCAAAACTCGAGCTCAGGCAAAAGGGGCAAAAGAACAAGTGCGCTCGCCGCTACTGTACTGACGGAGCGGACCTGCAAAAGACTATGGCACAACGGGGGTGAGTTGCCAACTCGTGAGTAATAAATAACATCTACAAAGGCTATCGTATGCATGCACACAAGCATCCTAGCATCTATAATACAGGTATGACTGGATGCACTAGCAGGTGTGTATATAACATCAGTGTACTAATATGTATGCAACATGAATATCTGAGGTCCCAATAGGTATATATAAGAATATTTTATCTCTTTTTGTTTTTGAAACTCTTTTAGAATGCCAGCATAATGTCAATGAATCGACGAAAATCGGTGTCCAGCAACGACACCCAAAAGCTGTCTCAAATCTCATAAATGTATCTCTGGCCTCAGCCGTCCGGCTGACCCATCTCAAATATCAATATCTCATCATCTAGCGGCCACGGTCGGTATCCTCTGGATATCCGCCGTCCCAAACAGTCACCGGTAGGTAATCCGTCCCCTGCCAGGCTCAACGTCATCACCACATTCCTCTTGCCCCGGGGTACCTTACCGGGCCCACCATGTACCCGTGCCGGTTCCTCCACTCCTCGACACGGATCTCCAAATCCACAGCAAACTCATGGTGGACGACACTTACATCACTAGAAAACCACAATTTTTACATTTTTTAAAATATAATAAGTTTAGAAATTTTGCGGTTTTCCCCCGAAATCCAGCAATATCATAAAATCTCAAGAAATCCTCATAAGTGCATATATCGATGATAATGAATGCGTATGATATCAATAATCAAGTTGCGATGTGTGATCAATGTATTAAGCATGAACAATTAATATGATGAAGTACATGCACATGAATAGCAATACTACGGTTTCATTTTTAAGGAATTAAAGGCAATAGTACCAGTTAAGTATCAATTAGTAAAAGGTTTCAATTTAAAAGTTATCTAGTGTGGTGGCATGGCAATTACCAGGGTGTGTGTGTAAACATGAATAGTGCTCGTGCTGCATATAAAAACCCTGGCAATGGTGCAGGTGTTCTATAAAGTGGTTTTGTATAGATATGTCAATATAATGCATGGATGCAGCAAATAGTCAATTTCGCATTTCACCCCTAATTATTAACATTACTAAGGATCTTGTAGGTTACTAAAACTATCGGGCGGCTTGCGCCATCCAACGATAGTCCCCCGTAGATGTTACATCTACTCACCGGGATCCCTGGCTAGCTGTGTCCAATCACCGCCTTTCCCTTTCGCGCCGCGTCTGACGTCTCCGCGACCGAACCTGGAATTTACATCAATACCAAATACGAGGTTACATATCAAGAACGACACAAAACCCCACGAAACTACTAAAGTTCGCTAGCTAGGTATAACGTGCACAAAGTGCACGGAACACACGCGAAAATCGCAAAAACTGCCAAAAAAACGCCGATTTGGCCACCCGGCAAAACTACAACCCGGCTACTCAAAAAAAACCGCACTCACACATCCTAAATATCATAGGATATGCCAACAAAATAATCTAGAAATCGCAAATAAATTCGCCACAATATTTTAATAAAAACCTAGTAAGCTAGAAATTGCAATTTGATGCAAACATCGACAATTTAGCGACAAAGTCAACACCACCCAACACCAACATCCAAACTAACCAAATAGCTAGCCAATACACTAATTTTAAACCATCAACTATGCTTAAAAACCTAATTTCCATAACAAAACCTTCTCTTGACTTTTGTAATTAGCAAACATAAACCAAACTATATATGAAAAACCTTAATTTAATACTAGATTTTAGCCTAATAAGCAAGTTAACCACTTAGATTAAGGTTAGCAAAACACTAGATAGCAAAATAAATTTGATTAACTAATACATGGTTTCTAAAACCCTAGTTTAATATCAACCATTAACTAAAAGAAACTATATTAGGATTAACACTAAAATTAACACTAAACAACTAGATTAAAGAATTCTAACCATAACAACATAAAAGAGTAGAATTTATACCTCAAATTTTATAGATCTAGCAAGAAGAATTTGCTTCAATTGATGGCCTCAAACACCAAGATCCAAGCAAGAGTGGCTAAGGATAATGATAGCATAAGGATTTTGTTTGGATTTTGAATTAAATCATGGATTTTGATGTGGTTTTTTTGAAGAAAATTGAAGAAAAACACAAAGAAAAGAGATGAAGAAGAGGAGGGTTCAGTTTCGGCCAGAGGAGGAATGGGGGAGGGTGTGGGCAAGTGGGGAAAAGTCATGGGTCAAGTTTCCAAAGTCAATGTATCATACTTTATTCATTTTAATTAAAATAAAACCATAAACTATCAAAATCAACTCAAGAAAGCAACTCAAGAAATGAGGTCAGAAATTTCTGGTCTTGGACAAGGTGGGGCTGTCCTAGGGCTGAGGGAAAAGAGAGAGGGGTTTTACAAAAGAAATTTTATGCAAAAAGGCTCCCTACAACTCAAAAATTGCAAGTTTTAGCTCAAAATTCAATAAATTCGTTTCATAACACAAAAATTTGTTAAAAATCAAAATAAATTACTAAAAATTTATGTTATCACTAGATTATAATTATCATAATTTTAGAGATTAAAATTAGCCCGGAAATATTTGTATTTATTGCTAATTTAATGTATTTTCTTACCGGCTTAAAATAATATTAAAAAATTGAAAAATTAGGGAAAATTTTTAAACGACCAAAATTTCATAATTAACTCATTAGCTACTAAAAACAATTAATTACCTATCCATTTAAGGTATAATTAGCCCTAAACTGCAAAATAACAAGAAAGACGGTTTTCGGAAAAATACCGAATTTTCACCGAATTTCAGGAAAACACCAAAACGACTTTTCAAGACGCTACATATGCACCAATTTCAAATTGATATATCTGTACGTCTATTTTTATAAAGTGAGATATATACCTTTTTGAAATTATGTCTATGACATTTACCTATATTAGTGGATGGTTAGGTAAGGAGCATTAAACAACGGTGTAATTCTTCTTAACCATAAGTACAGTTTTCAACCTACGACACACAGGGAATGAGTTATTAGACTCAAGGGACTTATACAGAGTATTGTATGTTGTCCAGTGTCCATGAGGACAGAGGGGTTGGTTCTCGTACAATATTCGGTTTACTTATGACTTCTCTAGATTTTAGACAAGTGTTTCGTAGAAACACAGGGTCCAAGTTTTGAGAAGTTATAGGTATAAGAGTAAAGTAGAGAACCAGATATTGCAAGTATCGGGATTCTTCAAGGTGATCGAAGATGTAGATACTTGTGTGTGCTATTCAGTTAATAGTAATGATTAGAAGAACTTGCTTCTCTTTCAGGTTACTCATAATTGGAAGCATTCCTAAGTTGAGTAACGCTGATCGGCCTCCATCCATTTAGTTGACATGCACCGGAGACAGCTGCATGATTTGAATCTGGTTCAATTAAATTAGTGCCTCTGGTTCTATATTGGATATAGAATAGTTCATATCTTAACGATGTTAAGGTACGGGGAGTTGTCCGGGTTATGCTTAAAACCAGACTCTGGATAACTCAAGGCACGTTTCTGTAATGGCTGTTTGTGGGTTGACCCAGGCTATGACGAGGGTTGATTTTCTACCATCTGGAAGATCAATAGTGATATTGTTCTAGACTCGCCACAGTTTTAATAAAAATGGATTTTTTCAGAAAACAGTAGTGGGAGTATGGTAGAACTGGAAGTGATTCCAGAACCGCAAACGATTACTGAAAATTTGATAAGAACCTAAAGATTCAATCTGGCTTGACATTCCATTGGCCGCTCCGCAGATACAGTGGGTAACCTCGGGCACCCGAGAGGTACTCCGGTAGCCTCAAGGACGGTGACAGGGAGGTTCTTGTTTACCCAGACTTGCCATTGCTGTTGTTCCAGACTGTGAGACCCGATAGGAGGATGAGTATAGCGTCGTTCTAAACTAGCTTTAGAAGTGTACGTCTATATGACTCTGCCAGAGGGTTGTCGTTGTCAGTGGGAGCAGCGGAAGCATTGGTGGACAAGGGGCTTATGCTATTTATAGACTAAAGCAGAAATAGCGGAGATAGATCATCTATTTCTGATGTGACGGTCATAGGTTTGACTTCATCAGAATAGGGGATAGATCTGTTAAGAAGGTAGTAGGGTGTGATGTCCTGGTATTTGGATGACATACACAGAGTAGGAAGTGACATTCCTATACTACGATCGGTTATACTTTGGTTGTCACACAGTGGTTTCTCCACATGGGACTTGGATATAATATCAAGACATTCTGGTTACTGGATCTATGGTTTCAGATCTGGATTTGGGTAGTTTCCCAATCAGGGTACTTAGACAGCATTCTGAAGGTGTTTTAGAATGGACGACTCCAGGCACGGTAGTGTACCTGCAGATGATGGAGTCACCCTCTCTAAAGGTGTCTTACAGACAAAAAGGGAGAGAGATGTGCATGATTGGCAGATCACTTGCTTAGGCAATTGAGTCAATCATGAGATGTCAAGTACCACACCAGATGATGTTTTTGCACTAGATGCAATAAGTTGATATTGATCCAATCCTGGAGAAACGATCGGAAGCAGTTTTAGAACATAAGTAGATGTTCTAGGGATTTGATAACAACAGCCTCTTTCGGGAGACAGTTATCATTCCGGGCTTCCAAGGTGACCAGGAAGACAGAGAAGTTGTCAGAGTTATAGTTTTCCCTCTGACGAGGGGCGGTATTTTGGACAGGTGGTCCAGGAGGATACTGAGGGAGGCATGGCGCAGGATACTGATTATGTTCAGTTGACGATACAGTCTAAGAAGTTTGGATTTGGAGTTCATTTATGAGCTAGGTCCCATCAGACATCCAGGCACATTCTAAGACAAGTATTACTCATTTCGGGAGATGGATTTCTCCGCGAACTTGAGATATAGAGAGATATAGAAAGAAACATCAAGGCGGATCCACTCACTGAGGCTATTCCTCGAACGCAATAGTTTCACAAACGGGTTTTGTGAGACTGACTAGTAGAGGAGTTGGGTGTTCGGTATCACACAGGCTGTGAGTATGAGACATCGCAATAATTAGCCTTGAGTGCAAGTGGGAGATTGTTGGAGATAGTGCCCTCAGAGTCAATTATTGGATCACAGGCACTTGATTGCAATGATTGATGGAGGACCTATCCCGGTAGTACAGTCTTACTCGAGATGATAGTATGCTATCTGGTTTACCTTTATCATCGTGTACTGCTTTAGGTAACCTTATGTAACGCCTTGAAAAGTCGTTTTGATGTTTTCCTGGCAATCGGTGAAAATTCGGTATTTTTCCGAAAACCGTCCATTTTGTTATTTTGCAGTTTAGGGCTGATTATACCTAAAATGGATAAGTAATTGCTTGTTTTTAGTAGCTAATGAGTTACTTATTAAATTTTGGTCATTTAAAAAATTTTCCCTATTTTTCAATTTTTTAATATTATTTTAAGCCGGTAAGAAAATACATTAAATTAGCGATAAATACAAATATTTCCGGGCTAATTTTAATCTTAAAATTATGTTAATTAAAATCTAGTTGTAACATAAATTTTCAGTATTTTATTTTAAGTTTTTACTAATTTTTATTATGGAAAACAAAAATATAATTATTTAAACTTAAGCTTGCAAATATGAATTTGTGGGGGGCCTTTTTGCTTGTTTTCTTTTTTTACAACCTCTCACATTTTCCCTTTTCTCCCATTGGCCGAGCCCACCTGCAGGATTCCCCCCCTCCTTTTGCTCCATTTCATTTCATGTGATGAATGTTATGGGTTGAATTTTATACATTAATTAAAGTATGGTGTTGACTTGGAAAGGAAAAAGAAATAACACTAGTACACACACACACTCCCCCCCCATTCCCCTTGCTACCGAATCTGCAGCCCCCCCTCACTCCATTCCACTCCATTGTTTCCACCTCCTTTGCATCAAACAAAAAAGAAATCCCCAAATGCTTCAAAAATCCAATTAAACCTCACAATTCCAAACCCATTCTTCATGCTTCTCCTTAGACATTCTTGCTTGGATCTTGGAGGCTAGGGGGCCATCTTTGAAGGCAAATTATCTTGCTAGATCTCTAGAATTGGAGGTATAATCTTGACCCAATTAACACTTGTGGTTAAATTCCTTAAATTAAATTGATTAGAGTTAAATTTTGTGCTAAATTCTAATTTAGTTTTGTTTTTTTTATATAGTTCATGGCTTGAGTTGTAATTAGCGTTTAGAAATCCATTATTAGGTTAATTAATTTACTTTGCTATCTAGTGTTTTGCTAACCTAAATCTAAGAGGTGAACTTGCTTTTGGGTTTGAAATTAGTGTTAGTTAAGTTTTTCTAGTATGGTTTTTAATTGCAATTGCTAATAAGAAAAAAATCAAGAAAGGGTTGTGTTTGGAAAATGGTTTTGAAGCATGGTAAATGAGTTGGAATTATGTGATTGTGGCTAACTAGTTGTGTGGTTGGATATTTGTGTTGGATTGTGATAACCTTATCTTTAATTTTCGATGTTGCACCAATTAGCAAGTTTTGTGCTTAATAGTTTTTAGTAAATTATTGTGATGAACTATTTGCGAGATCTTGATGATATTTTCGAGTTATCCTATGACGTTTAGGATGCGTGAGTGCGGATTTTTGAGTAGTCGGGTTTTAGTTTTGCTGGGCGACCAAATCGGCGTTTTTGGCAGTTTTTGCGATTTTCGCGTATGTTCCGCGCACCTTGTGCACGTTGTACCTAGCTAGTGAACATTAGTATTTTCGTTTGGGTTTTGCGTCAGTCTTGATAGGTAACCTTATGTTTGGTATTGATGTACATTCCAGGTTCGGTCGCGGAGACGTCAGACGCGGCACGAAAGGGGAAAGCAGTGATTGGACACAGCTAGCTAGGGATTCCTGTGAGTAGATATAACATCTACGGGGGACTATCGTTGGATGGCGCAAGCCGCCCGATAGTTTTAGTAACTTAAAAGATTCTTAGTAATGTTAGTAATTAGGGGTGTAATACTTGTATGATTATTTGCTACATTCATGCCCTATATTGACATACCTATACGAAACCATTTTATAGGACACCTGCACCATTGCCAGGGTTTTTATATGCAGCACGAGCACTATTCATGCTTACACACACATCCTGGTAATTGCCATGCCACCACACTAGATAACATTTAAATTGAAACCTTTTACTAATTGATACTTAAACTTGTGCTATTGCCTTTAATTCCTTAAAATGAAATCGTAGGATTGCTATTCATGTGCATGTACCTCATCATATTATTTGTTCATGCCTAATCTATTAATCACACATCGCAACTTGATTATTGATACCATATGCATTCATTATCTTTGACATATGCACTTATGAGGATTTCTTGAGATTTTATGATATTTCTGGATTTCGGGGAAAAACCGCAAAATTTCTAAACTTATTATATTTTTTTTAAAATATGTAAATTGCGGTTTTCTAGTGATCTAAGTGTCGTCCACCATGAGTTTGTTGTGGTTTTCGAGACCCGTTTCGAGGAGTTGGATGAACCGTCTCGGGTACATGGTGGGCCCGGTAAGGTACCCCGAGGCAAGAAGCTCGTGGTGCTGACGATGAGCCTGGCAAGGGACGGATTACCTACAGGTGACTTCATTGGGCACGGCGGATATCCAGAGGATACCGACCGGGGCCGCGAGAGGACGAGATATTGATATTGAGATGGGTCAGCCGGATGGCTGAGGCCAGAGACATTATGACATGGATTTATGAGATTTGAGACAGCTTTTAGGTGTCGTTGCTGGACACCGGTTCTCGTCGATTCTTTGAGTATTATGCTGGCATTCTAAAAGAGTTTCAAAAATAAAAAGAGATAAAATGTTCTTATATATACCTATTGAGACCTCAGATATTCATGTTGCATACATATTAGTACACTGATGTTGTATACACACCTGCTAGTGCATCCAGTCATACCTGTATTTTAGATGCTAGGATGCTTGTGTGCATGCATACGATAGCCTTTGTAGATGTTATTTATTACTCACGAGTTGGCAACTCACCCCCGTTGTGCCACAGCCTTTTGCAGGTCCGCTCCGTCAGTACAGTAGCGGCGGGCGCACTTGTTCTTTTGCCTCCATTGCCTGGACTCGAGGTTTTGCTCTTAGGTGGGTTATATCATTATTTTTGTACCACCTTGTATATTCTTTGTATCTAGTGCACTCCATCTACTGTATCTACCAATATTATTGTATATTGACCTAGAGATGAGACTGTGAGGTTTGTGGACTTTTATGCTGTATTTTGGGGTCGAGCTCACTTGAGTCGACATGCTGTTTTTCTTATGCTTCATTATGATTATTTTGCATGTCGTCATTTTATATTGCGTGGGATTTATGACCGCCTTGTGGCGAAGAGCTAGCTCCCGCTTGGGGATGCCCTATTTTGTTGGATTCATATATATTCTTGTTGTACCCATTTTGGGGGCCAGTATTTACAAAGGAGACTCTGCCGAAATTTTCGGAAAAATTGGTATTGTTTTTAAAAAGGGTTTTACATGACTTATTTGATAAACTCGCTTTCAATTGATTGGGTTCTCTTTACTCTTTTTTTTAATTGGTTTTGTTTTCTGGGCTTTGGCTTACTTATTTTACGGATGTCTTGAGACGTTTCGTAACTTAAGTGCCGGTCATGTTCCGTACCCTGCGGGTCGTGACAAAGTTGGTATCAAAGCGATAGGTTTTACCTTTTTGAGTGTAGGATGACCCTCGGTAGATGGAGTAAGTGACTTAAGCAGGGTAACGTAGCGTGCGTATGTCCGCGGCATACTTACGATACGGTACTCCGCCTAAGTGACTTTAGGATACTTGCTTGAAATTCCTTCTTCAATTCCGTGTATCCTATGATTCTATTGCACTGTTCTTACTATTCGTTTTCCTGTGATAGCCACTATGCCGCCGAAGGCTACGAGGGCACAGAGGGCTGCCGCCAGAGACGAGATTCGAGCTGGCTCGTCCGAGACTAGGACTGAGCAGGGTGGTATGCCTACGCCGCAGGGACAGACCTATCCACTTTCCCCAGGCCGTATGGATAGGCTCGAGACTGGTATGGAGGAGTTGCGACAGATGATGGGAGGCATGCAGGAGCTACGTCAGATGGTAGGATCCCTAGTCGCAGCCAGTCGTACACCGAGGCCGGATGACGTACCCACTACATCACAGACGACCATGATACCTGCTCCTACTACTACCACCGTGGCCATTCCGGTTTCACTACAGGATTTCATGAGGCTGAGACCTCCAGTATTCACCGGCACCGAGGCAGCGGAGGACCCACAGACGTTCCTTGACAGTTTAGCCAGGATCTGCCGTTTGTTGAGATGTTCGGATGATCGATGGGTAGAGCTTGCGAGTTTCCGACTAGAGGGTCTCGCGCAGACATGGTGGGAGTCAGTCTTGAGAGGTCGAGCTGCAGGTCTACCGCCTATGACTTGGGTCGAGTTTACAGCGGTCTTTCTAGCCCGTTTCCTTCTAGAGAGCGTTCGTGACGCCAGAGCTCGTAGCTTCGAGGCCTTAGTCAAGACACCTGGGATGACGGTGTCTGAGTATGACATCCAGTTTACACAGTTATCCCGATATGCTCAGTATTTAGTGGATACCGAGGAGAAGATGGTGAAGAGGTTCGTACAGGGACTTGATGCCCAGCTATATCTTGCCATTGGCGCCCAGCACTACGACACGTATTCAGCTGCTATGGATACGGCATTGCGGATGGAGGCACGCATATCACAGACTTCGGCCGTTTCTGGGCCGAAGAGGATTCGCACCGATGTACCGTCTCAGAGGCAGCGCGCCAGATTCTTTCCGAGAGATAGGCCTGGCAGAGGATTTGGGTGGGGACAGTTATATGGTTCTTCTCCCCAGGGGCAGCAGCTGTCGCCAGGGTGTTTTGGGTGCGGGAGTCTGTACCATCTTGTCAGAGACTGTCCGGCGAGACGACAGGGAGCAGCGACAGTTCCGCATGTGACCCTACCACCATCGCCACCCCCTCCTCAGAGAGCCCTACTTCCTACCACAGGTGATGCTCCATGCCAGTTAGGTGCACCCAGAGGCCGTGGACGCGGCGGTCCTGTTCAGAGAGGACGAGGAGGCAGAGGCCGAGGTCGAGGCCAGCCCGCTATCGGTGGAGGACAGGCCCGAGTTTTTGCTTTGACACCGCAGGATGCGCAAGCATCCAATGCCGTTGTGACAGGTACCTTGCCAGTTTGTTCTTTCAACGCACGGGTATTATTTGACCCAGGTTCCACACATTCGTACGTCTCTACACACTTTGCACCGATGTTGGGCCGTGAGTCGTCATCGTTAGATCTTCCGCTTGTTGTTGTTACTCCGGTAGGCGAGTCGTTTGTCGCTCGTTTTGTATTTCGTTTGTGTTCCGTTCGTATCTGGGAGAGGGAGTCATTGGTTGATTTGATTCTCCTCGATATGTTGGACTTTGATGTGCTTCGGGGCATGGATTGGCTAGCCACTTGTTATGCTTCGGTGGACTGCCGTGAGAAGGCAGTCAGATTTAGCTTTCCGGGAGAGCCAGTCCTTGTTATTCAGGGAGACCGCAGTGTCACCCTTCCCAGCTTAATTTCGTCTCTTCGCGCTGGTCAGCTCTTGCGGAAGGGATGTCAGGGATTCTTAGCGTATATTTGTGATACTCGAGCTGCAGAGGTTCCGTTGGACCGGGTCCCGGTAGTTTGTGAGTTCCCTGATGTTTTCCCTGATGAGCTACCTGGGCTACCGCCTGAGCGCGATGTTGAGTTCTGCATTGAGTTGATTCCCGGCTCGGGGCCTATTTCTATACCGCCTTATCGGATGGCCCCGGCAGAGCTTCGAGAGCTGAAGGATCAGTTGCAGGATTTGTTAGATAAGGGGCTTATTCGACCTAGTGTTTCTCCGTGGGGTGCTCCGGTCCTGTTTGTCAAGAAGAAGGACGGAAGTTTGCGCTTATGTATCGACTACCGCCAGCTGAACAAAGTTACCGTTCGGAACAGATATCCGTTGCCGCGCATTGATGATTTGTTCGACCAGCTTCAGGGTGCGGGATATTTTTCGAGGATCGACTTGCGATCAGGATACCATCAGCTGCGAGTTCGACAGGAGGATATACCGAGGACAGCTTTTCGCACGCGTTACAGCCACTACGAGTTTTTGGTGATGTCGTTCGGACTCACCAACGCCCCAGCAGCATTCATGGATTTGATGAACCGTACATTCAGGCCGTATCTTGACTTGTTCATCATCGTGTTTATCGACGATATCTTGGTGTACTCCCGGAGCAGAGACGAGCACGAGCAGCACTTGCGGATTACGTTACAGACTCTGAGGGAGCACCAGCTGTTCGCAAAGTTCTCCAAGTGTGCATTCTGGCTGGACAGCGTCGGATTCTTGGGTCACGTGGTTACGAAAGACGGCATTTGTGTCGACCCGAAGAAGATTGAGGCTGTTCAGCAGTGGCCCCGACCTACATCGGTTACGGAGATCCGTAGTTTTCTAGGCCTGGCAGGCTACTACAGGCGTTTTGTTCAGGACTTCTCCAGTATAGCTGCATCTTTGACCGGTTTGACCCGGAAGAGAGTTCCTTTCGTTTGGACAGAAGAGTACGAGCGCAGTTTTCAGCAGCTACGGACTTGTTTGACTACGGCGCCGGTATTATCTTTGCCTTCGGGATCAGGCGGATTCGTGGTCTACTGTGACGCTTCGCGAGTGGGATTAGGATGCGTATTGATGCAGCATGGCCGGGTGATCGCTTATGCTTCTCGGCAGTTGAAGAAGCATGAACAAAACTACCCCACTCATGATTTGGAGTTGGCTGCAGTGGTCTTTGCACTGAAGATTTGTCGATATTACCTATACGGCGAGTCGTGTCAGATATTCACCGATCACAAGAGCTTAAAGTACATATTTCAGCAGCGAGACATGAACCTCAGACAGCGTCGTTGGATGGAGTTGGTGAAAGACTACGACTGCGAGATCTTATATCACCCAGGCAAGGCGAATGTGGTGGCAGATGCGTTGAGTAGGAGGCCCGGGGATAGTCTATCCTTTTTGCGTGCAGTGCAGAGGCAGTCGTCAGCAGATTGGCAGATGTTATGCGACAGCCGAGTTGAGTTCGAGTTCACTCAGACAGGGGGACAGCTCGCGCATGTTCGTGCACGCCCATAGTTGCTTGACCGTATATATGAGGCACAGCGCAGTGACGACCGTTGCTCAGAGATCATGGCACCGATGGGACAGGGCAGATTTTCCGAGTTCGTGATTGACGATCAGGGGATTTTACGATATAGATCTAGACTGTGCGTACCAGATGCTGATGGATTGCGGCGCGACATTCTTAAGGAAGCACACCGATCAGTGTATAGTGTCCACCCCGGTTCCACCAAGATGTACCATGATATGAGAGAGACCTACTGGTGGGACGGGATGAAGAGGGACATTGCGGAGTTCGTTTCGAGATGCCTGACTTGTCAGCAAGTCAAGGCCGAGCACCAGAGGCCCGTAGGAGAGCTACAGCCGTTACCCATTCCAGAGTGGAAATGGGAGCAGATTTCGATGGACTTCGTTGTGGGTCTACCCAGGACCAGTCGAGGGTATGACTCCATCTGGGTGATCGTGGATAGATTGATGAAAGCGGCTCACTTCCTACCAGTGAAGACCACTTTCAGCTTCGCTCAGTATGCTCAGTTCTATATTGACGAGATCGTGCGAATACATGGCATACCGACTTGTATCGTGTCAAATCGAGGCACTCAGTTTACCAGCCGACTATGGCAGAGACTCCAGGAGGCTTTGGGCACTCGTTTGAGCTTCAGCACAGCATTTCATCCGCAGACCGACGGACAGTCAGAGCGGACCATTCAGACTCTCGAGGACATGCTCAGAGCGTGCGTTTTAGACTTTGGTGGTCGCTGGGATCATCATTTACCTCTAGTGGAGTTCTCCTACAACAACAGCTTCCAGGATACTATTCAGATGGCACCTTTCGAGGCATTGTATGGGAGGAGATGCAGATCGCCCGTTTGTTGGACAGAGCTCAGCGAGAGCAGTATTTTGGGGCCGCAGCTTGTTGAGGAGACGACAGCGAAGATACAGTTGATTCGAGACCGGATGAAAGCAGCTCAGAGCAGACAGAAATCCTATGCAGACAGGCGCTGTCGCAGATTAGAGTTCGCAGTTGGCGACCATGTTTTTCTGAAAGTCTCTCCGATGAAGGGCGTGATGCGCTTTGGGCAAAAGGGGAAGCTTAGCCCTAGATTTGTAGGTCCCTTCGAGATCCTCGAGCGTGTCAGCGCAGTTACTTATCGTTTGGCTCTTCCTCCCAGCTTTCCCGATGTTCACCCCGTCTTCCATGTTTCGATGCTCCGCAAGTACCTTCACGACCCTTCGCATGCGATTCAGCACCCGACAGTCCAGCTAGAGCGCGACCTTTCTTTTGCAGAGTAGCCGGTGGCCATACTGGATCGGCAGGTGAAGAAGTTGAGATCGAAGATTATACCAACCGTCAAGGTCCTTTGGCGTAGCCCGAGCAGCGAGGAGGTTACCTGGGAGACCGAGGGCGAGATGAGGAAGAACTATCCCCATCTCTTTGAAGGTACGCGTAGTTTTTTTAAATTCGGGGACCGAATTTCTTTAAGGGGGGAAGATTGTAATGCCTTGAAAAGTCGTTTTGATGTTTTCCTGGAAATCGGTGAAAATTCGGTATTTTTCCGAAAACCGTCTTTTTTGTTATTTTGCAGTTTAGGGCTAATTATACCTAAAATGGATAGGTAATTGCTTGTTTTTAGTAGCTAATGAGTTACTTATTAAATTTTGGTCATTAAAATTTTTTCCCTATTTTTCAATTTTTTAATATTATTTTAAGCCGGTAAGAAAATACATTAAATTAGCGATAAATACAAATTTTTCCGGGCTAATTTTAATCCTTAAAATTATGTTAATTAAAATTTAGTTCTAACATAAATTTTCAGTATTTTATTTTATGTTTTTACTAATTTTTATTATGGAAAACAAAAATATAATTATTTAAACTTAAGCTTGCAAATCTGAATTTGTGGGGGGCCTTTTTGCTTGTTTTCTTTTTTTACAACCTCTCACATTTTCCCTTTTCTCCCATGGGCCGAGCCCACCTGCAGGATTCCCCCCCTCCTTTTGCTCCATTTCATTTCATGTGATGAATGTTATGGGTTGAATTTTATACATTAATTAAAGTATCGTGTTGACTTGGAAAGGAAAAAGAAATAACACTAGTACACACACACACTCCCCCCCCCCATTCCCCTTGCTGCCGAATCTACAGCCCCCCCACTCCATTCCACTCCATTGTTTCCACCTCCTTTGCATCAAACCAAAAAGAAATCCCCAAATGCTTCAAAAATCCAATTAAACCTCACAATTCCAAACCCATTCTTCATGCTTCTCCTTAGACATTCTTGCTTGGATCTTGGAGGCTAGGGGGCCATCTTTGAAGGCAAATTATCTTGCTAGATCTCTAGAATTGGGGGTATAATCTTGACCCAATTAACACTTGTGGTTAAATTCCTTAAATTAAATTGATTAGAGTTAAATTTTGTGCTAAATTCTAATTTAGTTTTGTTTTTTTTTATATAGTTCATGGCTTGAGTTGTAATTAGGGTTTAGAAATCCATTATTAGGTTAATTAATTTACTTTGCTATCTAGTGTTTTGCTAACCTAAATCTAAGAGGTGAACTTGCTTTTGGGTTTGAAATTAGTGTTAGTTAAGTTTTTCTAGTATGGTTTTTAATTGCAATTGCTAATAAGAAAAAAATCAAGAAAGGGTTGTGTTTGGAAAATGGTTTTGAAGCATGGTAAATGAGTTGGAATTATGTGATTGTGGCTAACTAGTTGTGTGGTTGGATGTTTGTGTTGGATTGTGATAACCTTATCTTTAATTTTCGATGTTGCACCAATTAGCAAGTTTTGTGCTTACTAGTTTTTAGTAAATTATTGTGATGAACTATTTGCGAGATCTTGATGATATTTTCGAGTTATCTTATGACGTTTAGGATGCGTGAGTGCGGATTTTTGAGTAGTCGGGTTTTAGTTTTGCCGGGCGACCAAATCGGCGTTTTTGGCAGTTTTTGCGATTTTCGCGTATGTTCCGCGCACCTTGTGCACGTTGTACCTAGCTAGTGAACATTAGTATTTTCGTTTGGGTTTTGCGTCAGTCTTGATAGGTAACCTTATGTTTGGTATTGATGTACATTCCAGGTTCGGTAGCGGAGACGTCAGACGCGGCACGAAAGGGGAAAGCGGTGATTGGACACAGCTAGCTAGGGATTCCTGTGAGTAGATGTAACATCTACGGGGGACTATCGTTGGATGGCGCAAGTCGCCCGATAGTTTTAGTAACTTAAAAGATTCTTAGTAATGTTAGTAATTAGGGGTGTAATACTTGTATGATTATTTGCTACATTCATGCCCTATATTGACATACCTATACGAAACCATTTTATAGGACACCTGCACCATTGCCAGGGTTTTTATATGCAGCACGAGCACTATTCATGCTTACACACACACCCTGGTAATTGCCATGCCACCACACTAGATAACCTTTAAATTGAAACCTTTTACTAATTGATACTTAAACTTGTGCTATTGCCTTTAATTCCTTAAAATGAAATCGTAGGATTGCTATTCATGTGCATGTACCTTATCATATTATTTGTTCATGCCTAATCTATTAATCACACATCGCAACTTGATTATTGATACCATATGCATTCATTATCATTGACATATGCATTTATGAGAATTTCTTGAGATTTTATGATATTTCTGGATTTCGGGGAAACACCGCAAAATTTCTAATCTTATTATATTTTTAAAAAAATATGTAAATTGCAGTTTTCTAGTGATGTAAGTGTCGTCCACCATGAGTTTGCTGTGGTTTTCGAGACCCGTTTCGAGGAGTTGGATGAACCGTCTCGGGTACATGGTGGGCCCGGTAGGGTACCCCGGGGCAAGAAGCTCGTGGTGCTGACGATGAACCTGGCAGGGGACGGATTACCTACCGGTGACTTCATTGGGCACGGCGGATATCCAGAGGATACCGACCGGGGCCGCGAGAGGACGCGATATTGATATTGAGATGGGTCAGCCGGATGGCTGAGGCCAGAGACATTATGACATGGATTTATGAGATTTGAGACAGCTTTTAGGTGTCGTTGCTGGACACCAGTTCTCGTCGATTCTTTGAGTATTATGCTGGCATTCTAAAAGAGTTTCAAAAATAAAAAGAGAAAATGTTCTTATATATACCTATTGAGACCTCAGATATTCATGTTGCATACATATTAGTACACTGATGTTGTATACACACCTGCTAGTGTATCCAGTCATACCTGTATTTTAGATGCTAGGATGCTTGTGTGCATGCATACGATAGCATTTGTAGATGTTATTTATTACTCACGAGTTGGCAACTCACCCCCGTTGTGCCACAGCCTTTTGCAGGTCCGCTCCGTCAGTACAGTAGCGGCGGACGCACTTGTTCTTTTGCCTCCTTTGCCTGGACTCGAGGTTTTGCTCTTAGGTGGGTTATATCATTATTTTTGTACCACCTTGTATATTCTTTGTATCTAGTGCACTCCATCTACTGTATCTACCAGTATTATTGTATATCGACCTAGAGATGAGACTGTGAGGTTTGTGGACTTTTATGCTGTATTTTGGGGTCGAGCTCACTTGAGTCGACATGCTGTTTTTCTTATGCTTCATTATGATTATTTTGCATGTCGTCATTTTATATTGCGTGGGATTTGTGACCGCCTTGTGGCGAAGAGCTAGCTCTCGCTTGGGGATGCCCTATTTTGTTAGATTCATATATATTCTTGTCGTACCCATTTTGGGGGCCAGTATTCACAAAGGAGACTCTGCCGAAATTTTCGGAAAAATTGGTATTGTTTTTAAAAAGGGTTTTACACCTTACAGGTCACTATTGCACGTTGATAGAGCCCCTAGGATTCTTTCTTGACTGCCAGCAGTATGAGGGCGATCATATACGTGGGAGCTGGGAGTCTATAAGCATATCCTTAAAAGGTCCCTAGTCATAGGAGTTTCGAGACAGGGCATCGATACTCCAGAGTAGACTAGTGTATACAGTCGAGACCCAGACGAGGGGCGGTGGCCGGTCTCACAAGCCACTGGTGTCAGTTGGTTCACCTAAGATGTATACAGGTGCTCATTGGGTTATGAGTACACTGGACAGGACTCGCCGGGAACATGCTAGTTGGTCTTATATCTGACGTCAGATAGCAGTTCCCTGGTGACATGTGTACATGTTAGTTCATCGACCTGAGATCGTCATTTGTCTCGTGTGAGTTCCCACTGTATTTTGATTACTACCCTACCACGCTAAAAGGAGACGTGGAAACAGGTTTTAGTTTGGTACAGTCCCGAGCCACATGGAGGCAGTGAGCGGATCTGCAGGGGTTCGTCTCTCCCGGTATTGGGGGTGAGGTCGCGCTGTGTCTTGGAGAGCCATTACACGAAGTCCTTGGCCAAGGTAGGAGATTTACTGGTAGGTATTCCAGTAGTATCTCAGGGTGTTCTGGGCTACACTCCGACACGACTTGTACCGCTTTTGGGGGTCTGACTTTTACCAACCCCCTAGTCCCGCCATGCGATGCTCATAGACGAACGGACCGGACTGTACGGATATTGTCACTGACAGGCTTAGTAGGGTGTCAGGATGAGTTCGCTCATCGACGTGCCTTTTGGTCAATACCTGGTTTCCCGTTACGTATGGCTAATACCTCTGACGTGCTAGTGGTTAAATCCACAACCAAAGTATTGACGAGTCTTTAGAGTCCCCCACAGACCGTTTTCTCAAGTTTCGGGCGAAACGCTGTAGAGGCCGTATGGAGATATGGCAGGGTACGATCAGATACGTGCGGTATTGCACGGATCATGATCGGACAGATAATACTAGCGGGCTTTGGTTTAAGCCGGATCCTAGTATTGTACAGTGTAGATTTTGTCTCATTGCATTTGTATTTCGGTCGGAATACAAATGCGGGTATGTATATACAGTAGCGGGGTTTTCTTGTAATTTATTACGGGATCAGTTTTTTGGAGTTGCCAGTTTGTTTTCGGGTTTCGGCTATTTTCCTTTGTATCTTTCCTTGGCTGAAATTTGGTGGAGGAGGGCTTGTTTGCATTTGTGCAAATTAGATTTGTGGAGGGTGGTCTTTGCATATTGTTTCTTCATGATAGATCTTGTTTGACCTTGACTTCTTCACTTGATCATTACTTGACTTTTGGAGTAATGATGATGGATGGTGATGGAGGGTTATGATGATAGTTTATGAGTGTTGTGCTTGTTTTTGTGATCATGATTCATGATAACCCTTCCTCTCTCTTGTATTTTTTTTTTGGCTCACTCATTCTTTTGATACACACTCACTCCCTCTTCTCATTCTCCATGAGCCATGGCCAGCCAAGAAAGGTGGTGGCTGTCCCAAATTCTAGAGGTGGGATTTTTGGTCTTTTGTCTTCACAAAATTCCCATAGCTCCATCCAAAAAGTTGATATATCATTTCCTCCACCAAAAGGCAACTTCCTACAAACCCCATGAGACATAGAGTTCCACACTTATTCTGCAGCAAATCTTGGGCACATCGACTCGCCAACTTCGTGCCCGACTTGCCTCGGTCCAGAGGTGGGAGCCCGTAAAAGAACCCGGCGAAGTGGTGCCCTCACGACGAGGAGTTGAAGACCGGAGATTCCGCGGGGAGATCGGGACGACGACGAGAAGACCGAAGGACACGGATTGCTCGGTATATCTCTCTACCCCTTCTCTAATTAGCTAGGATTATATTAATGGCACGATCCGGGTTTATAGTGCGCGGTGGTACCGGTTCAAAAAGTTAAAGTAAATTATCGTTTTCGCATTTTGTCCTCGGATTGACGGCCGGGGCGCCGCCGTGCACTTACATGGTATCAGAGCCTCGCCATTAACCTAGTCTAGCTTTTTCTAGTATGTTTAGAACTCGATCGAACAAAAATCCCAAATACAGTATTTCCAGTGCATCAAGTTTCTGTCGATTTTGTTTTGGCTCGAAAAAATTTTCAGTACATTGCAGAAACATGTGCAGGCTTTTTTAAGAGCACCGTAAAAATTTAGTGACCTGATCCTTTAATAGGGCCGCGGAACCGTAACCATAACCCCACTTTGGCCGCGGTTCCGCTGCAGGAATTAAGCTTCATTTCACCATTCTTTTCCAGTGGGCTTCTGGGTTGAAAATATGGCTTTTGGGATATTCTTTTTGGGACCAGAATTTCTTTATGTGCTACAGTAGTGCTTGGGGCCCACATGGGTAAATTTGATCGATCGAATATTTTAAACACATTAGTTCACAGTATTTACATTATATCTGTGACCGTGAATGTCACTTGATCGGTAAATCCTGTGTAACTGCAATAGCCCGGTTAGACGGATTTGCGAACGTGACATTCACGTTGATGTTCTGTGTTGTGCTGTGATATTGCGGATTGGTCGTGGGGGATAGCCTGGATGCAATGCTAGTACAGTTTTGGTTGTATTATGTACATTTGATATTGCGGGGCGAGCGTCCGACATGTGGACTGCCGTCACTGCTTGTTTGTATATTATTCTTTTGGGGCACGACCGGAGTGAGGTCGATGTACCCGTTGTATGTATATTTTACTTTCTGTACTAGGATTACCCCAAGGTGGGGTGCACGGATAGCCGGGTTCTAGAGGGCAACATGCCCGCATCTCATAGCATTGAGACGGAGGGGGCTTCATTCTAGAATTAGCGGGCTATTCGCCGCACTCGTAGGGGGTACAGGTTGACCCAGGAGGGGTGCCCAAGTTACCGGATTCCGTGAAGTGTTGGGTGGTCCATTCACGTTGCTGAAGGGGGCTGCCTCGCTTCAGGTTTTGGCGGGTAACTTGCCGCGCCCGTAGGGGTCTAGGATTTCATTGTACATGCTATCCACACAACCAGGGGAACGTCGGGTTTCAGTAGCGGCTCTGTGAAACCCGGGGATCCCAGATATCTGTATTGTTTTGTGATGTTGCATTTTATCACGCCTTGAGCGAAATATTATATATTGATATATATACTAGTAGATGTTGTATATGTCTTGCATCCGCACTAGTCCAGTCCCCGCTCTGTCGTTAGTTAAGTAACCTAACGGGTAATGACGGGACTCAGTGGCGAATGCGGATGGCATATACGTACATCATTATTTTCGTTCTTTATTGGTGTGATCAATTGATGGGACTGCGTTGATTCGGATCAATGCAAGCTAAACAAATCTATTCTGAAGTTGTTGGAACTTTTTTCCAAAAAGCTGTTATTGCAAGGACGTTCTCTTTTGTTTTGCATCGTGGTTTCAGTTGGAATATCCTGCTCCTCAGTTGACGAGGCAAGGGCCGAGATCTCTTCACCGGGAGTGACCCCTTGGACAGATGTTTGCGTCAGGGAAATAACTTCACTATAGTCGTTAACTTTTGCTTTGCATAGTGGTATTCAGTTGGAATATCCTGCACCTCATTCTACGGGGAAAGAGCCGAGATCCCTTCACCGGGAGTGACCTCTTTAGCAAAGGTTTTCGCCACTATTTTTTTAAAAGCTATACAGTTCCTTCAACGATATCAAGTTCATTACGTTAAAGGTTTTCGCCAGAAACCATTCGTAGCCCTCCGTCGTTTCATATGGATAGTCAATAAGTATTCAAGATGTGTATGTTGGCCAAAGTCAAGGCACAGTGATTGGTAGCTATTGGGTATTCATATGCAGCATAGATAGATGCGTTGGTTTGAGACAGTCGTACTACTATTTTGGCTATAGTCAAGTGTATGTATGGGTGGGTTCAAATTAACCTGGAGAATGACGGGTAGAACTTGACATGTGACTTATGATATGTTGGCCAAACTCAAGGTCATAAGAGCATGGGGTAAAAATCACATCGGGAGTTTCTAAAGAAACTGAAACTTGCCAGATATGCGCATACCTTCTGGAGTGTGATAACGTGAGCGGATTCCGTCACGTTATCATGCGATGATAGTTGGATCCCGATTCCCACTGATGAGTTGCTTTACTCCTCGGGTGATCCCGACTAATTCTTCTTTCAGGTTTGGAGGAGAATTTGACGGTACAGTGGGAGGTTTCCAGATTAGATAAATTGGTAACCATTTTGATCTAGGATAGAGTGCACGCTGAGTGTTTCTTTTCTCTCTCTCTTTGGCAGCGACCATTGACCCGACCCTAAGACTATGACTCAGTGACCAAAATTAACCGAACCTTCTTAAACACTGGATTTTGGATTGTCAGAGTTGCAAACCTCTTTGCCACTCCTACTTTTACCCTTTTCTCCAGAACACCCCGTATTACTACGAACGTCTACTTCTATTGGGTATATACGAACTCGAAGGAATTTATTCGAGGATGGTTTCCGGTTCTGGAGAAAACGAATAGGACTATTCAGTTGTCTTTTCCTTTTACCTTCTCTCAGGTTGCGAGTACTCCTTGGTTTAGGAGATAGTACACCTATTACGCAAATTGGATATTCTTCTTCCAAACCATAGGCAGGTGCCGAACGGTTGGGAATGAAGAAAACCAATTAGCCTAGCGATGGTGTACAGAAGGTATTAAGTAAAGACATATCAATGGATTAGTAAGAGGGCAAAGTAAATTGCGACTGCTATTCACGACCAAACCAAGTATTTCTTCGCCAATCCTAAATCACCTTTGTATTTCTCCAGGACACTCCGTATCACTACGAAGATCCACAGTTTATTGGATACTCCATCGTATGGTTATATACGAACTCGAAAGGAACTTGTTTCGGTTCGGGGATGGATTCTGGTTCAGGAGAAATAGGAATAAGGTTTATTTGGTTGTCTTTTATCTTCACCTTCTCTCACATTGCAAGTGCTCCTAGGATTAGGACAGTACACCCATTTTGCTTATTGGATAGTCTTCTTCCAAACCATAGGCTGGTGCCGAACAGTAGGGAAGGAAGAAAACCATTTAGCCTAAGAGGGTATACAGAAGGTAATGACTAAAGACATATAAAGGGATTTGGAAAGATGGAAAAGAATTACACAGTTACAGTTGTGAATCTGGATAATGAAAGAGGAATTATTAGGAATACCGGGATACCCCATCGAAACATTTCAGTGTTTCAGTTTCACTGTGTACTGTTAAAGAAAAACTGATTTCCTAATTAGTCCTTATTCCAGGGTATGTATTTACCAGGTATGATTCTCACATCTGTATGGTTTTACAGATGATGAGTGGGAGTAAGTTATTGGGAATTAGGTGATCATCCTCATTATATCGGGATTCGTTGCAATCGGTGATATTTGAGGAAGTCACCTTGGTTGTTTGCCGGACGGCAAATATTTGGTTTTGAATATCCGCTGTTATGCACCAATTTCAAATTGATATATCTGTACGTCTATTTTTATAGAGTGAGATATACCTTTTTGAAATTATGTCTATGACATTTACCTATATCAGTGGATGGTTAGGTAAGGAGCATTAAACAGCGGTGTAATTCTTCTTAACCATAAGTACAGTTTTCAACTTACGACACACAGGGAATGAGTTATTAGACTCAAGGGACTTATACGGAGTATTGTATGTTTTCCAGTATCCATGAGGACAGAGGGGTTGATTTTCATACTATATTCGGTTTACTTATGACTTCTCTAGATTTTAGACAAGTGTTTCGTAGAAACACAGGGTCCAGGTTTTGAGAAGTTATAGGTATAAGAGTAAAGTAGAGAACCAGATATTGCAAGTATCGGGATTCTTCAAGGTGATCGAAGATGTAGATAGTTGTGTGTAGTATTCAGTTAATAGTAATGATTAGAAGAACTTGCTTCTCTTTCAGGTTACTCATAATTGGAAGCATACCTAAGTTGAGTAACGTTGATCGGCCTCCTTCCATTTAGTTGACATGCACTGGAGACAGCTGCATGATTTAAATCTGGTTCAATTAAATTAGTGCCTCTGGTTCTATATTGGATATAGAATTGTTCATATCTTAACGATGTTAAGGTACGGGGAGTTTTCCGGCTTATGCTTAAGACCAGACTCTGGATAATTCAAGGCACGTTTCTGTAATGGCTGTTTGTGGGTGGACCCAGGCTATGACGAGGGTTGATTTTCTACCATCTGGAAGATCAATAGTGATATTGTTCTAGACTCGCCACAGTTTTAATAAAAATGTATTTTTTCAGAAAACAGTAGTGGGAGTATGGTAGAACTGGAAGTGATTCCAAAACCGCAAACGATTACTGAAAATTTGATAAGAACCTAAAGATTCAATCTGGCTTGACATTCCATTAGCCACTCCACAGATACAGTGGGTAACCTCAGGCACCCGAGAGGTACTCCGGTAGCCTCAAGGACGGTGACAGGGAGGTTCTTGTTTACCCAGACTTGCCATTACTGTTGTTCCAGACTGTGAGACCCGGCAGGAGGATGAGTATAGCATCGTTCTAAACTAGCTTTAGAAGTTTACGTCTATATAACTCTGCCCGAGGGTTGTCGTAGTCAGTGGGAGCAGCGGAAGCAGGAGGATGAGTATAGCGTCGTTCTAAACTAGCTATAGAAGTGTACGTCTATATAACTCTGCCCGAGGGTTGTCGTAGTCAGTGGGAGCAGCGGAAGCATTGGTGGACAAGGGGCTTATGTCTATTTATAGACTAAAGAAGAAATAGCGGAGATAGAACAACTATTTCTGATGTGACAGTCATAGGTTTGACTTCATTAGAATAGGGGATGGATCTGTTAAGAGGATAGTAGGGTGTGATGTCCTGGTATTTAGATGACATACACAGAGTAGGAAGTGATATTCCTATACTATGATCGGTTATACTTTGGTTGTCACACAGTGGTTTCTCCACATGGGACTTGGATATAATATCAAGACATTCTGGTTACTGGATCTATGGTTTTAGATCTGGATTTCGGTAGTTTCCCAATCAGGGTACTTAGACAGCATTCTGAAGGTGTTTTAGAATGGACGACTCCAGGCACGGTAGTGTACCTACAGATGATGGAGTCACCCTCTCTAAAGGTGTCTTACAGACTAAAGGGGAGAGGGATGTGCATGATTGGCAGATCACTTGCTTAGGCAATTGAGTCAATCATGAGATGTCAAGTACCACACCAGATGATGTTTTGGCACTAGATGCAATAAGTTGATATTGATCCAATCCTAGAGAAACGATCGGAAGCAGTTTTAGAACATAAGTAGATGTTCTAGGGATATGATAACAACAACCTCTTTCGGGAGACAGTTATCATTCCAGGCTTCTAAGGTGACCTGGATGACAGAGAGGTTGTCAGAGTTATAGTTTTCCCTCTGACGAGGGGCGGTATTTTGGACAGGTGGTCCAGGAGGATACTGAGGGAGGCATGGCGCAGGATACTGATTATGTTCAGTTGACGATACAGTCGAAGAAGTTTGGATTTGGAGTTCATTTATGAGCTAGGTCCCATCAGACATCCAGACACATTCTAAGACAAGTATTGCTCATTTCGGGAGATGGCTTTCTCCGCGAATTTGAGATATAGAGAGATATAGAAAGAAACATCAAGGCGGATCCACTCACTGAGGCTATTCCTCGAACACAATAGTTTCACAAACGGGAGACTGACTAGAAGAGGAGTTGGGTGTTCGGTATCACACGGCCTGTGAGTATGCGATATCGCAATAATTAGCCTTGAGTACAAGTGGGAGATTGTTGGAGATAGTGCCCTCAGAGTCAATTATTGGATCACAGGCATGTGATTGCAATGATTGATGGAGGACCTATCCCGATAGGACAGTCTTACTCGAGATGATAGTATGCTATCTGGTTTACCTTTATCATCGTGTACTGCTTTAGGTAACCTTACAGGTCACTATTGCACGTTGATAGAGCCCCTAGGATTCTTTCTTGACTGCCAGCAGTATGAGGGCGATCATATACGTGGGAGCTGGTAGTCTATAAGCATTTCCTTAAAAGGTCCCTAGTCGTAGGAGTTTCGAGACAGGGCATCGATACTCCAGAGTAGACTAGCGTATACAGTCGAGACCCCGACGAGGGGCGGTGGCCGGTCTCACAAGCCACTGGTGTCAGTTGGTTCACCTAAGATGTATACAGGTGCTCATTGTGTTATGAGTACACCGGACAGGACTCGCCGGGAACATGCTAGTTGGTCTTATACCTGACGTCAGATAGCAGTTCCCTGGTGACATGCGTACAGGTTAGTTCATCGACCTGAGATCGTCATTTGTCTCGTATGAGTTCCCACTGTACTTTGATTACTACCCTACCACGCTCAAAGGAGACGTGCAAATAGGTTTTAGTTGGGTACAGTCCCGAGCCACATGGAGGCAGTGAGCGGATCTGCAGGGGTTCGTCCCTCCCGGTATTGGGGGTGAGGTCGCGCTGTGCCTAGGAGAGCCATTACACGAAGTCCTTGGCCAAGGCAGGAGATTTACTGGCAGGTATTCAATTAGTATCTCAGGGTATTCTGGGCTACACTCCGACACGACTTGTACCACTTTTGGGGGTCTGACTTTTACCAACCCCCTAGGCCCGCCATGCGATGCCCATAGACGAACGGACCGGACTGTACGGATATTGTCACTGACAGGCTCACTAGGGTGTCAAGATGAGTTCGCTCATCGACGTGCCTTTTGGTCAATACCTGGTTGCCCGTTACGCATGGCTAATACCTCTGACGTGCTAGTGGTTAAATCCACAACCAAAGTATTTACGAGTGTTTAGAGTCCCCCACAGACCGTTTTCTCAAGTTTCGGGCGAAACGCTGTAGAGGCCGTATGGAGATATGGCAGGGTTCGATCAGATACGTGCGGTATTGCTCGGATCATGATCAGACGGATAATACTAGCGGGCTTTGGTTTAAGCCGGATCCTAGTATTGTACAGTGTAGATTTTGCCTCATTGCATTTGTATTTCGGTCGGAATACAAATGCGGGTATGTATATACAGTAGCGGGGTTTTCCTGTAATTTATTACGGGATCGGTTTTTTGGAGTCGCCAGTTTGTTTTCGGGTTTCGGCCATTTTCCTTTGTATCTTTCCTTGGCTGAAATTTGGTGGAGGAGGGCTTATTTGCATTTGTGCAAATTAGATTTGTTGAGGGCGGTCTTTGCATATTGTTGCTTCATGATAGATCTTATTTGACCTTGACTTCTTCACTAGATCATTACTTGACTTTTGGAGTAATGATGATGGATGGTGATGGAGGGTTATGATGATAGTTTATGAGTGTTGGGCTTGTTTTTGTGATCATGATTCATGATAACCCTTCCTCTCTCTTGTATTTTTTTTTTGGCTCACTCATTCTTTTGATACACACTCACTCCCTCTTCTCATTCTCCATGAGCCATGGCCGGCTAAGAAAGGTGGTGGTTGTCCCAAATTCTAGAGGTGGGATTTTTGGTCTTTTGTCTTCACAAAATTCCCATAGCTCCATCCAAAAAGTTGATATATCATTTCCTCCACCAAAAGGCAACTTCCTACAAACCCCATGAGACATAGAGTTCCACACTTATTCTGCAGCAAATCTTGGGCACGTCGACTCGCCAACTTCGTGCCCGAGTTGGCTCGGTCCAGTGGTGGGATCCCGTAAAAGAACCCGGTGAAGTGGTGCCTTTCCGACGAGGAGTTGAAGACCGGAGATTCCGTGGGGAGATCGGGACGACGACAAGACGACCGAAAGACACAAATCGCTCGGTATATCTCTCTACCCCTTCTCTAGTTAGCTAGGATTAGATTAATGGCACGATTCGGGTTTATAGTATGCGGTGGTGCCGGTTAAAAAAGTTAAAGTAAATTATCGTTTCCGCATTTTGGCCTCGGATTGACGGCCGGGGCGCCGCCGTGCACTTACATATATGCCCTAGGGGCCATTATTGTATCATACTTGTATGTATATTACTTAATGGAAGCTTGGGATATTCACAGTTGTATATACAGTCTTGCTAAAAATGGTAGTATGCTACTTGGTTTGTGTCTGCTTTAATATGTGCATATGTTTCTAGTAACGTATCACTTATACATATTAGTAGATCCCATAGGATCTTTTCTTGATTACCAGCGTTGTGATGGCTGTCATACTAGTGGGGGTTGGGTAGTCTGTAAGCAACATCCTATACAGGTCCCTGGTCGTTGGATTATCGAGATAGGGCATCGATATTCCGGAGTAGACTAAGTGTGTACGCTTCTCATCCCAGTTGGGGAGATGGTCTGTCCCACAGCCATCAGTACGTCGTACTGGAGATAGTATACAGGTGCTCGTTAGGTTACGGGTACACCGGACATGACTCGCAGGGGAACTGATTGGTTGGTATTATACCCATCGTCAGTTAACAGTTCCCAGGTGACATGAGTACAGCATAGTCCGCAAACATGACACTGCTACTTCGCCTCGAGTGTGTCCCACTGTTCCTAGATTGCTACCCTACCACGGCTCAAAAGAGTCGTGCAAACAGGTAGCAGTTGGGTGCAGTCCCGAGCACTTGGAGGCAGTGGCGGTTAGACAGAATTCGTCTCTCCCGGTATTGGGAGTTGATATTGCGCTGTGTCAGAGAGCAATTATGCAAAGTCCCTGGCCAGGGCAAGCGAGATTTACTGGTAGGTTCCAGTAGTTTTCTCAGGGTGTAATGGGCTACGCTCCGACATGACTTATACAGCTATTAGGGGACTGACGCTTGCCGCCCCCTAGGCTCAATATGCGATAGTCTTAGACGAACATACAGGACTGTATGGAGATTGTCACATCAGGCTCAGTAGGAGTTCGGATGGTTTTCCTCATCGGCTTTCTTATCAACATCTACCTGGGGACCGTTACGTACAGCTAGTGCCGCTTGCGGTCTGTGGTTAAACCCACTGCCAGCGTAGTGTCGAGTCTTTAGAGTCCCACACAGAGAGTTTCCCTGCTCCAGGAGAAACGATATAGAGGTCGTATGGTTTTACGACAAGCGTTCGGACGCATACGTGTGTTTACGCACGTACGACGTTCAGACAGTTTTTACTAGTCGGCTTTGGTTTAAGCCAGTTACTAGTATCAGGTTATTGGATTTATACAGTCTAAAGTTTTTCCGTGTTTTCACGGATTGGAGGGGCGTTCTCGTAATTTTCCGGGAAGCTTCTAGAAGCATGGTGACTTGGAGGGTAAGGTGGCATTAGCATTAATTGATTTTGTGACTCATGAGATGAATCATTCAAGTGATTTAATGAATCATTTATTGCTTAATGACTCACTTGATGATTCATTGCACATATTCAATGAAGCATGATGATAATGCATTTGATTTATTCATTTGATAATTCTTTATGCTTCATAATATATTAGAAGTGAGAAACAATTTCAATTCATTCTAATCATCACCTTCTCTCTCTTCAAGCTCTCTCATTCTTGAAACCCTAACCCTAACCTCTCATGTGTTGAGATCAAGGGTTAGCTAGACTAATACATCCATAACCTCACTCTATATCCCCTAGGTAGCTTAGATTAGCACTTTGAGCAACCTAGTTATCTCAAGTTAGAGATAAAGATTGGTGTAGGAGCTCTCGGGTGGATCGTCTTTGACTCGAGGAGGCCGTTGAGGTGCCGATGTTCCAAGAAGTCTACGAGGAGTGGAGGACCGCGATGAAGACCCGAAGGACAAGTAACGTGAGGTATAACTTCGAATCCGAGTAGTTAAACCTTTCGTAGTTTGCTAGTAACGGTTTAGATACGATTCATGCGCTCAAGTCCGTGTTACGAAGCTTTGATAATCGTTTTTCATATATTCCACCTCCCCGCAAGTTCGTGGGATGCGTGACATGGACTTACAGTGGTATCAGAGCCAACTAAACCATTACTAGCTTGTTACCAACTAATTAGAAGTTCAATCGACGGAAAACATGAAAAAGAAACCCCGGGATCCCTAAGTTTCTGTTAATTTTAAACATGTCTAAAAAAATATTTGATATGCCTTAAAATTCACAGCAGGGAAATATAAGAGTTCTGGGAAAATACGAGGACACAACTCGGCAAGACGGCCGCGGAACCACGGCCAAATGGTGCTTTTAGCCGCGGATCCTCCGCCGAGTCAACGCCGAGTTGACTCGGAGTTTCACATTAATTCATTGTTTCTTGTATTTTGTTTTCCTGTATATTCTGTTTTCTACCCAGGTTACTTCAGTACAGGTTTGCTTTTAGGGTAGACACGGATAAAGGTTGTCGATCGATGTTCTAAACTAATTGCTAATCGGGTTATTATCTGTAATGTTTAATGTGTTTGTAAACTACCCCTAACTGCTAGTATGTCGGTTGGCAGGGGCTTGCACATTTCTGTAATGTTTACTGTTTGTGTATATGGACTTGATTGGAATGTTGTGATGATTATCCGGGGTTTGAGATGGGTTTAATATTCATTCATTCGATGTAAATGTAATATGATGTAATATTCTTTTGCGGGGCACATCCAGGTTGCGGTTGTAGCCACCGTTGTATTATTTCTTTTTACTGTTTTTAGCTCCTAAGATAGACCCAAGGCGGGGTATACAAACTACCGGGTACTTTGAAGTGTTTAGTGGCCTACTCACTTTGTTGAGGGAGACCGCTTCACTTCGGGTACTTGGCGGGTAGTTTGCCGTACCCTTAGGGGTCTAGAGTGGGGTAATGGCTATTCATCACAACTGTGTAATCCGTCTTTTATTGCAGGCTCAAAGCAAATGCGGATTGCTAGTAAATCCAATAAAGTTCATCAGTGATCTGGAATGCTTATTATTGCGTCTGACGAATGTACAATATCTATATATGATAGCTATTAGACGTCACTTATGCTTTACACCCGCGCTAGCCCAGCCCCCGCTCGGTCGTTAGTTAAGTAACCTAACGGGTGATGACGGGACCATGTGGCGAATGCAGATGATATAAGAGGACGTGGTATTTTCGTTGTTTTCTGCAATGATAGGATAAATGATGGGACTCATTATTATAATGCAAAGAAAATAAACCAAAGTTAAGTCGTTGGAACAAATTTAAAAGAAAACACTCGGTTATTTTTAAAAAAATCAGAATTTTTAATTGCGGAGCTTTAACCACTCCTTTTAAGAAGTATCAGGTTCCTTCGATTAAATCAAGTTCACTACGTTCACGTTTTTTGCCAAAACCATTCGTAGCCGTCCGTCATTTCATTTGGGTATTCAGTAGTATTCAAGCTATGTATTTTGACCAACGCCAAGGCATAGTTTTTATTAGCTGCTGGATATTCATTTGTTTTCATAGATAGATGAGTTAGTTTGGGACAGTCGTATTATCATTTTGGCCAACGTCAAGGATATGTACGGGTGGGTTCAAATTAACAAGGATAATGATGGATAGAACTTGACATATGACTTATGATATTTTGACCAACGCTAAGGTCATAAGAGCATAGGGCAAAAAAAAAATTTATATCGGGAATTTCTAAAGAAACAGAAATTTGCAAAGAGAGCATACCATTTTAGAGTTTGATGAATGTTGGTAGGATTCGTTCAACATTATCATACGATGATATTTTGGATCCCGATCCTACTGTGAGTATATACTACTTATCAGGAGATTCGTCACTTAACGATCAATACTATAAACCAAGTAGGTTCCTAGAAAGGTGTCAGCGGGGCTACGCCCCAAGAGAAAAAATGTTATTTAATTAAGGAACTTCGCGAAAGCGTTGGAAAACCTCCCTCGAAGTATCGACACTGACCTGGCTAAACAGTTAAGCAAGAATTGTACGGTGAGAATAGTCCTGGCTAATTCTTCTTTTATGGTTTGAGGAGGGATTCGAGAAACAGTGGGAGCCATCCTGTTTAGATAAATTAAACCACTCTAAACTTGAAAGAGCATCATGCTAATAGTATTTTCTTCTCTCTCTCTTAATTGCAGCGACCTTGTGACCACACATAGGTTACATCTAGATAACAAATTGACTGAATCTGATTTATATGACTGGCAAAGGTCTGTCCAGATGTCCATTGCCTATGACAAGCTGGACCACCCTATTACTACTCAAGATCCCGCCGTCCCAGGTCCAGTTTCCACCATCACGGATATGGATATCCGCCAGACAAGGAAAAAGGATAAAGCGAAAGCCAAATGCCTCGTGTTAGCTTCAGTTAATGGTGTATACCAGAAGCAGCACGAGAAGATGGACTCAGTTTCCATCTTTCTCCATAACAAAGATTTATATGGAGAGCAGTCTCATATAGCAAGATATGAGACCTCGACCGAATTATTTCAAGCGGGGTTGGTTGTCGGGTCATCTGTAGGGGACAACGTCCTTACAATGACTAGCTATATTGATGAGCTCCGGGACCTGAAGACCACGTTGGGAAACAGGTCAGATACTGACTTGATTCTACAGTCTCTACCTTCTACCCTGAAGGAAACCAGGGAAGTAGAAGGAAAGAGAAGGGCAAAAGTTTCGGGACTGAATGTAGTAAAAGATGGACGTTCCTATTGTTATGGGATTGGGCATTGGCAGAAAGATTGCAGGGCTTTATAAGCCAGTAGCCAGGATACGAAGCATGTTGTGGCTTCAGCCTCAAATGTGTTTGTAATTGAGAACTATTTGTCAATTAACTCTACTTCCTGGGTACTAGATACCGGAGCAGGATCTCATATCTGTAATTCATTACATGCTTTGAGAAACCGTAGAGTTATGAAGGTTGGTGATTTGTCTCTCAGAGTTGCAAACGGAATGAGCGTGGACGCTGAATCCGTGGGAGAATATCGCATAGGTTTGACAAGTGGGCAGATATTGATTCTACGTAACTGTCTGTTGTAAGTCCATGTCACACACCCCACGAACTTGCGAGGAGGCGGAATATATGAAAAACAATTATCAAAGCTTCGTAACACGGACTTGAGCGCATGAATCATATCTAAACCGTTACTAGAAAACTACGAAAGGTTTAACTACTCAGATTCGAAGTTATACCTCACGTTACATGTCCTTCGGGTCTTCATCGCGGTCCTCCACTCCTCGTAGGCTCCTTGGAACATCGGCACCTCAACGGCCTCCTCGAATCAAAGATGATCCACCCGAGAGCTCCTATTACAAGCTTGATCTCTAACTTGAGATAACTAGGTTGCTCAAAGTGCTAATCTAAGCTACCTAGGGGTTATAGAGTGAGGTTATGGATGTATTAGTCTAGCTAACCCTTGATCTCAACACATGAGAGGTTAGGGTTAGGGTTTCAAGAATGATAGAGCTTGAGGAGAAAGAAGGTGGTGATGAGAATGATATTGAAAAATGAACTCATTAGAATATATCAACCATAACAATTTATCAAATAAATAATATATATGATTAATCATCATGGTTGATGCATTCACCTTGTGTGATTCATCTCATGAGTCATTAGCTTCATAAATGAAGCATTAACTCCATGGATGAATCATACAAATGAGTCATTAAGCAATAAATGCTTATGCCACCTTAACCCCCAAGTCACCATGCTTCTAGAAGCTTCCCGGAAAATTACGAGAACGCCCCTCCAATCCGTGAAAACACGGAAAAACTTTAGACTATATAAATCCAATAACCTGATACTAGAAACTGGCTTAAACCAAAACCGACTAGTAAAAACTGTCTGAACATCGTACGTGCGTAAACACACGTATGCGTCCAAACCCTTGTCGTAAAACCATACGACCTCTATATCGTTTCGCCTGGAGCAGGGATACTCTCTATGTGGGACTCTAAAGACTGACACTACGCTGGCAGTGGGTTTAACAACAGACCGCAAGCGGCACTAGCTGTATGTAACGGTCCCCAGGTAGATGTCGATAAGAAGGCCGATGAGGAAAACCATCCGAACTCCTACTGAGCCTGATGTGACAATCTCCGTACAGTCCGGTTTGTACGTCTAAGACCATCGCATATCGAGCCTAGGGGGCGTCAAGCGTCAGTCCCCTAATAGCTGTATAAGTCGTATCGGAGCATAGCCCATTACACCCTGAGAAACTACTGAACCTACCAGTAAATCTCGCTTACCCTGGCCAGGGACTTTGCGTAATGGCTCTCTGACACAGCGCGATATCAACTCCTAATACCGGGAGAGACGAATCCTGTCTAACCGCCACTGCCTCCAAGTGCTCGGGACTGCTCCCAACTGCTACCTGTTTGCACGACTCCTTTAAGCCGTGGTAGGGTAGCAATCTAAGAACAGTGGGACACACTCGAGGCGAAGTAGCAGTGTTAAGTCCGCGGACTATGTTGTACTCATGTCACCTGGGAACTGTTAACTGACGATGGGTATAATACCAATCAATCAGTTCCCCTGCGAGTCATGTCCGGTGTACCCGTAACCTAACGAGCACCTGTATACTATCTCCAGTACGACGTACTGATGGCTGTGGGACAGACCATCTCCCCAACTGGGATGAGAAGCGTACACACTTATTCTACTCCGGAATATCGATGCCCTGTCTCGATAATCCTACGACTAGGGACAAGTATAGGATGTTGCTTATAGACTACCCAGCCCCCACTAGTGTGACTGCCATCACTGTTAGTGTATATGCCCTAGAGGCCATTACTGTATCATACTGGATTGTATATTACTTGATGGAAGCTTGGGATATTCACCTTGTATTGACATTCTTGCTCAAAATGGTAGTATGCTACTTGGTTTGTTTCTGCTTTAATGTGTGCATGTGTTTCTTTTAGCATATCGTCTTTACACATTAGTGGAGCCTTTAGGATCTTTGCTTGATTACCAGCGTTGTGATGACAGTCACACTCGTAGGGGCTGGGTAATCTATAAGCACATCCTTATGCAGGTCCCTAGTCGTAGGACTATCGAGACAGGGCATCGATACTCCGGAGTAGACTAGCGTATGCGCTTCTCATCCCAGCTTGGGAGACGGCCTGTCCCACAGCCGTCAGTACGTCATACTGGGATAGTATGCGGGTGCTCGTTAGGTTACGAGTACACTGGACAATACTCATCGGGAACTGTTGGTTGGTATTATACCTATCGTCAGTTATCAGTTCCCAGGTGACATGAGTACAGCTTAGTCCGTTGACTTGACACTGTCATTTCGCCTCGAGTGTGTTCCTACTGTACTTTGATTACTACCCTACCACGGCTCAAAGGAGTCGTGCAAACAGGTAGTTTTTGGGTGCAGTCCCGAAGCACTTGGAGGCAGTGACGGTTAGACAGGATTCGTCTCTCCCGGTATTGGGGGTTGATATCGCGCTGTGTCTAGGAGAGCCATTACACAAAGTCCCTGGCCAGGGCAAGCGAGATAGACAGGTAGGTTCCCAGTATTATCTCAGGTGTTTTGGGCTATACTCCGGCACGACTTGTACCGCTAGTAGGGGACTGACGTTTACCGCCCCCCTAGGCCCGCCTTGCGATGTTCTTAGATGAACAGACCGGACTGTACGGAGACTGTCACATTCAGGCTCAGTAGGAGATCAGATGGGGTTTACCTCGTCAGTCTTCTTATCGGCATCTACCTGGGGACCGTTACGTACAGCTAGTGCCTCTTGCGGTCTGTGGTTAAACCCACTGCCAGCATAGTGTCGAGTCTTTAGAGTCCCACACAGAGGGTTATTCGCCTTTAGGCAAAATTAGTAGAGGTCGCATGGTATTGCGACCGGGTTCGTTCACATCCACGCACTTGTGCACGTTTGGTATCCGGACAGCTTATACTAGCGGGCTTTGGTTTAAGCCGGATCCTAGTATATGATTTGGGATTGGTTTTATCTCTTTGTATTCGTGTTCCTCGGTACACGGATACGGGTGTGTATGCACAGTTGACTGAGACAGAGGCAGAGGACTTTGATTAGGGTTGATGACTATTGTCATTTTCTTAACCCTAATGTTTTGTGTGAATTATGATTTATTAATAATTAGTTAATTATAATTGTGCATGGTTAGGGTTGTTGACCATTTGACTATACTTGACAAGTTGACCATCATCATTCCATATGAAAGATGCTCTTTGATCCTTGCAAAAGCATTTAATGTGAAATGATAATGGTCATTTCTTGATTAACTATGGCAATTATCTTTTTGCTAATTATCTAATTTACATAATTCACATATATGTGAGAAGGATGAGATATTCTTCTCACTTTATCATTTCCATTCTCTCTCCTCCTCTTCCTCTCTCTCTAGCTCTCCCCTCTCATGTGTTGAGAACCATTTGAGCTTGAGATAATCCCTCTAAAAACACTCTCTACTCTTTATAAGGTCCTAGGTCTAGCACACCAAGCACCTTAGTTACTTCTAGTTTGAGGTTGGAGCCAAAGGTTGAGCCCCTCGGGTGGATTTTTCTTCGGCAAGAGAAGCGGCATGGAGAACCCTTTCTTTCACTCCAAGGAGCAAGGAGGGAAGGACTTGAAGCCCTAGGTATAACCCACTTTCCGAGTAGCTAAACTCTTTAGCTTTGTTAGTTAGTTTTGTTTAGCAAAGATCCCTCCTTTACATAGTCCATGTTGCCTAGAGTTGTAAAAATCGAATTTTTCATAACGTTTCTGCCTCCCCGCAAGCACCGGGGTGGGCAATGTGGACTTACAGTGGTATCAAAGCCTAGCTAAACACAAACTAACTAGTTAGCAAAGTATATAGAACTTAGATCGGAAAAAGTCGCTAAACATTTTTTCAAAACCCTAACTTTCTGCCGATTTTTAAACCTGCTTTAAAAAATAATAAATCATATCTTAAAAATCGGCTCTGGCTTTTTTAAGTACAGGCAAGAAAAACGACCCACTGAACCGACCAACTCACCGCGGATCCACGGCAAGAGCTTGCACTTGCCGCGGATCCGCGACTGAGTTGACTCGGCCGTGGATCGTTTTTCCTGCAGTTTACTTCTGGGGGTGTTTTGTGATTTTTGAGATAGTTTGTTTCCACCCAGATTTTCCAGAGAACAAGTTGGTTTTTGGGGTGGTCACAAATCTGTATTTTTTATCGAACTTCTTTACACTTTGGCTAATGGGTTATATCTGTGATGTGATATATGTATTGAACGTCCGCTAATCGCTATACGTCGATTAGTGGGGGTTATACATATCTGTGATCTGTAATGTTGATGGTATGTGTATATGAATTCGTTGGATTGTCGCGGATGAATAGCCGTGGGGTTGTGAGATGGGAGTTTTCTTATTCTTTTAATTCTTGTAATTTGTAATTTGATGTAATAATTATTTGAATGGCCGCACAACCGGGTCGGGGTTATAGCCGTCATTGTATAATTTCTTTTTACTGTTTTTGCTCGTAGGATAGACCCAAAGTGGGGTATACAAACTACCGGGTATCTCGAAGTGCCGAGTGGCCTACTCACGGTATTGAGGGAGGTTGCTTCGCTTCGGTTACTTGGCGGGTAGTTTGCCGCACCTGTAGGGGTCTAGGGTGGGGTTTGGCTATTCATCGCGACCGTGTAATCCGTTCTTCGTTACAGGCTCGTACGAATTGCGGATTCCTAGTATATCCAATGTATTCATCTGTGATCTGGAATGGCTATCATTGCATGTGATGAATGTTTATATATATCTATATGATATCTATTTAGGCGTTGCTTATGTTTTGCATCCGCGCTAGTCCAGCCCCCGCTCTGTCGTTAGTTAAGTAACCTAACGGGTGATGACGGGACCCCGTGGCGAATGCGGATGGCATAAGCGTACGTCATATTTTCGTTGTTTTCTGCAATGGTAGGATTAAATGATGGGACGCATTGGAATTAATGCAAGATAAAATAAACCAAGTAAAAGTCTTTGGAACACATTGAAAACCACTCGGTTCTTTTCAAAACCAAACTTTTAAATGCGGAGCTTGAACCACTCCTTTTGAAAGCTATCTCGTTCCTTCGATTATATCAAGTTCACTACGTTCACGGTTTCGCCAAAACCATTCGTAGCCCTCCGTCGTTTCACATGAATGGTCAATAAGTATTCAAGCTATGTATGTTGGCCAAAGTCAAGGCATAGTGATTAGTAGCTATTGGGTATTCATATGCAGCATAGATAGATGTGTTGGTTTGGGGCAGTCGTTCTACCATTTTGGCCAAAGTCAAGGTTATGTGCGGGGTGGGCTCAAATTAACCCGGAGAATGATGGGTAGAACTTGACATGTGACTTATGATATTTTGGCCAAAGTCAAGGTCATAAGAGCATGGGGAAAAAATCCACATCGGGAGTTTCAAAAGAACTGAAACTTGCAAGTGTTGCATACCATTTGGAGTGTGATGATTCTGGTAGGATTCCTTCAGTTTTGCCACGCAATGATATTTGGATCCCGATCCTACTGTGAGTATATGCTACTCCTCCGGAACTTTCTCACTTAACGATCAATGCTATAAACCAAGTAGGTGTCTAGAAAGGTGTTAGCGGGGCTACGCCCACAGGGAAAAGAGGTTACTTAATTAAGGAACTTCGTGAAAGCGTTGGAAAACCTCCCTCGAAGTACCGACACTGGCCTGGCTGAACGGTTAAGCAAGTATTGTACGGTGAGATTGATCCCGACTAGTTCTTCCTTTATGGTTTGAGGAGGGATTCGAGAGACAATGGGAGCCATCCTGTTTAGACAAATTAAAAACCACTCTAAACTTGCAAGAGCATCATGCTAAAGTGTTTCTTCTCTCTCTCCTAATTGCAGCGACCATTTATCATGACTGGACTTAAGTTACTTCTAGATAAAAACATACTGACAGGGCCAAACTATAAAGATTGGCTCAGGAATGTCAAAATGGCAATCACTTATGACAAGTTGGGGTATCTTCTTACCACAAAAGCTCCCCCTGTCCCAGGTCCCATCTCCAGCGTCACAGATAAGGAAATCCGTAAGACTTGGGAGATCGATTGCGCGAAGGCCAAGTGCCTCGTGCTTGCCTCTATGGACAACGAACATCAGAGGAGGCACGAGAATATGGACCTTGAATCCATATTTCTCCATTCAAAAGAACTGTATGGAGAGAAATCTCGTATCACAAGATACGAAGTGTCGAAGAAGTTATTTTCGGCAAGATTGGCCGTCGGATCATCGGTAGCGGAACACGTGCTTAAGATGATTGGCTACATAGAGGAGCTCGCGGACCTTGGGACCACGTTGGAGAATGATCTCTATACGGACTTGATTCTTCAGTCCCTTCCTTCCACTTACGCCCAGTTCATCCTGAATTTCAACTTGTAAGAAAAAAAAGTTGAACTTTCAGAGCACCTCAACTTGCTGAGGAGTGCAGAGCGCACCCTACAGAAAGGTAGGGAAACATCCACTTGTTTATAGGAGGATCTTCCTCTTCTAGGTCCAGGGCGAAAGCCAAGGGAAAGAAGAAGAAAACCCCCGCCAAACCAAGGGGCGGTGTTAGTAAAGTGGATATGAAGGGAAAGGCAAAAGCAACAAAGGTAGCGGGAAAGCTTGTGGATAAGGAAGAATGCTTTTACTGTCACAAGAGTGGACACTGGAAGAAAGATTGCAGGGCTTGGAAAGCCAGAACACAGGATCTGAAGCAGGTTGCGGCTTCAGCTTCAGGTGTGTATGTTATTGAAAACTGTCTATCAATAAAATCTACGTCCTGGGTATTGGATACCGGATCAGGATCTCATATCTGTAATTATTTGCAGGCGTTGAGAAAGCGTAGGTTTTTGAAGGCAGGTGACATGACCCTCAAAGTTGCAAATGGAGCTAGCATGGATGCTGAGGCCGTGGGGGACTATCACCTGGGAATATCAGATGGACATGTTTTGGTTTTACGTAATTGCTTGTTTGTACCCAATGCAACTTGTAATATCATTTCTGTATCTTTAGTTTCAAAAGAAGGTTATGAATTTGCGTTTGTAAGTAATGTTGTAAACATTCACCTTAATCAAGTTCTGATTGGGTCAGGTACACTGAGCAATGGTATATACGTATTAAACCAACCACAGATTTTCAATGTCCAGAATACACGCAAAAGAAAGTCTCCGGAAACAAATCAGACTTTCTTATGGCATTGTAGACTGGGTCGCATCAATGAGAGAAGGTTGACGAAGTTACATGCAGAAGGATATTTGGATCCGTTCGAATATCAATCATATGCAACTTGTCAATCCTGTCTCATAGGAAAGATGACAAAGACTCCGTTCACTGGACACGGAGTAAGAGCGAGCGAGCTCTTGGGACTCATACACAGCGACGTGTGCGGTCCAATGTCTACGCATGCACGAAGCGGTTATTCTTACTTCATTACTTTTATGGATGACTTTTCAAGGTACGGTTATGTCTTCTTAATGAAACACAAATCCGAAGCCTTTGGAAAATTCCAGGAATATAAGAATGAAGTAGAAAAACAAACAGGCAAAAGTATCAAGACACTGAGATCTGATCGAGGTGGTGAATACTTGAGTGCCGAGTTCCTGGATTACTTAGAAGAGAATGGAATTCTCTCTCAGCTTACTCCTCCATACACTCCGCAACATAACGGTGTATCGGAGAGACGGAACCGAACCCTATTGGATATGGTACGGTCCATGATGAGTAACGTTGAGTTACCGCGATCATTCTGGGGATATGCGCTAGAATCAGCTGCATACCTTTTGAACCGAGTTCCAACTAAGACTGTGCCTACTACACCATATCAGATGTGGTGTGGTAAGAGACCCTATCTTAATCACGTTAAGACATGGGGATTTCCAGCTTTTGTCAAAAAGCACCATGCGGACAAGCTCGAGGCACGCTCAGTACAGTGCAAGTTTGTGGGATATCCAAAGAACTCCAAGGGATATTTCTTCTATTGCAAAGAGGAGCAAAAGGTATTTGTTTCTCGTCATGCCCACTTCTTGGAAACTCAGTTTTTGGAAAAACAGATAAGTGGGAACGCAATAGAACTGGAAGAAATTCTAGAACCACGAGTTATTACTGAAAGCTTAGTAGAACCAGAGGGTTCGAAAGATCAGGACATTCCTAGGCCGCTCCGCAGAAATAGTAGGCAGTCTCATCCGCCCGAGAGATACTGCGGTTTTCTCATAGACGGGGATAGAGAGGATTGCATCATTGATAGTGATGAGCCTACTAGCTTCCAGCAGGCCATTCAGAGCGTTGGCTCGGTAAAATGGCTGGATGCAATGCGCATCGAAATGGAGTCCATGTACACCAACAAAGTATGGACGTTGGACATTGCTCCTGATGGGGTAAAACCCGTAGGATGCAAGTGGATCTTCAAAAGGAAGATTGGTGTAGATGGACAGGTTCAGACCTATAAAGCTAGACTTGTTGCAAAGGGTTTCCGTCAAATACCTGGCTTGGACTACGACGAAACCTTTTCTCCAGTGGCTATGCTGAAATCCATTCGGATCCTTCTTGCCATTGCTGCCTTCCACGATTATGAGATCTGGAAGATGGACGTAAAAACCGCTTTTCTAAATGGAAATTTAGAGGAGTGTGTCTATATGGACCACCTAGAGGGATTCATTCAGAGTGGGAGCAGCGGAAAGGTGTGCAAGTTGCTTAAGTCCATCTATGGACTAAAGCAGGCATCGCGGAGTTGGAACATCTGTTTTGATGAGACGGTAAAGGAATTTGGCTTTATCAAAAATCCAGATGAACCATGCATATATAGTAGATTTGTAGCGAGAACTGTAGTATTCCTCGTTTTATACGTGGATGGCATTCTCTTGATAGGAAATGACATTCCTATTCTACAATCTGTCAAAGAGTTCTTGTCACACAGGTTCTCCATGAAAGACCTGGGTGATGCCTCATACATTCTGGGGATCCGGATCTATCGTGACAGATCCAAGAGGATATTAGGACTCTCACAGTCTAGGTACATCGACACCATACTGAAAAGATTCAGTATGGAAGATTCCAAGCGCGGTAATCTACCGGCTTGTCACGGGATCACCCTCTCCAAAGAGATGTCTCCCAAGACTGATTTGGAAAGGGATCGCATGTCTATTATACCCTACGCTTCTGCGGTAGGCTCTATAATGTATGCGATGTTGTGTACCAGACCAGATGTAGCTTATGCACTGAGTGTGGTAAGCCGGTATCAGTCAAATCCTGGGGAGAAACACTGGATAGCGGTAAAGAACATTCTCAAGTACCTGAGAAGGACTAAGGAGATGTTCTTGGTGTATGGCGGAAAAGACCTCTAGATCGAGGCCTTTATTGACTCCAGCTTCCAGAGTGACAAGGATGATTCCAAGTCCATGTCGGGTTATGTCTTTACCCTCTATGGAGGGGCGGTGTGTTGGAAGAGTTCCAAACAGGAAACCGTTGCTGACTCGACGATAGAAGCGGAATATATCGCTGCTGCAGATGCCGCAAAGGAAGCTATCTGGATAAAGAAGTTCCTCACGGAGCTTCAGGTGGTTCCTACCATTGTTGATCCAATACCGCAGTATTGCGACAACAACGGAGCTATAGCTATAGCGAAGGAACCTAGGTCCCATCAGAATTCCAGGCACATCTTGAGGCGGTATCACCTGATCAGGGAGATCGTGGGTCGCCAGGAGATCGAGGTTCAGAGAGTTGCAATGGAAGATAACACTGCTGATCCATTCACGAAGGCCTTACCCTAGACTCAGTTCGAGCGGCTGATCGAGATGATAGGTCTTCGATACGCCAGTACATGGCCTTAGTGCAAGTGGGAGATTGTTAGTGTATATGCCCTAGAGGCCATTACTGTATCATACTGGATTACTTGATGGAAGCTTGGGATATTCACCTTGTATTGACATTCTTGCTCAAAATGGTAGTATGCTACTTGGTTTGTTTCTGCTTTAATGTGTGCATGTGTTTCTTTTAGCATATCGCCTTTACACATTAGTGGAGCCCTTAGGATCTTTGCTTGATTACCAGCGTTGTGATGGCAATCACACTCGTAGGGGCTGGGTAATCTATAAGCACATCCTTATGCAGGTCCCTAGTCGCAGGACTATCGAGACAGGGCATCGATACTCCGGAGTAGACTAGCGTATGCGCTTCTCATCCCAGCTTGGGAGACAGCCTGTCCCACAGCCGTCAATACGTCGTACTTGGGATAGTATGCGAGTGCTCGTTAGGTTACGAGTACACTAGATAGGACTCGTCGGGAACTGTTGGTTGGTATTATACCTATCGTCAGTTATCTTTTCCCAGGTGACATAAGTACAGCTTAGTCCGTTGACTTGATACTGTCACTTCGCCTCGAGTGTGTTCCCACTGTACTTTGATTACAACCCTACCACGGCTCAAAGGAGTCGTGCAAACAAGTAGTTTTTGGGTGCAGTCCCGAAGCACTTGGTGGCAGTGACGGTTAGACAGGATTCGTCTCTCCCGGTATTGGGGGTTGATATCGCGCTGTGTCTAGGAGAGCCATTACACAAAGTCTCTGGCCAGGGCAAGCGAGATAGACTGGTAGGTTCCCAGTGTTATCTCAGGTGTTCTGGTCTACACTCCGGCATGACTTGTACCGCTAGTAGGGGACTGATGTTTACCGCCCTCCTAGGCCCGCTATACGATGTTCTTAGAAGAACAGACCGGACTGTACGGAGACTGTCACATTCAGGCTCAGAAGGAGTTCAGATGAGGTTTACCTCTTCAATCTTCTTATCGGCATCTACCTGGGGACCGTTACATACAGCTAGTGCCGCTTGCGGTCTGTGGTTAAACCCACTGCCAGCGTAGTGTCGAGTCTTTAGAGTCCCACACAGAGGGTTATTCGCCTTTAGGCAAAATGAGTAGAGGTCGCATGGTATTGCGAAAGGGTTCGTTCACATCCGCGCACTTGTGCACGTTTGGTGTCCGGACAGCTTATACTAGCGGGCTTTGGTTTAAGCCGGATCCTAGTATATGATTTGGGATTGGTTTTATCTCATTGTATTCGTGTTCCTCAGTACACGGATACGGGTGTGTATGCACAGTTGACTGAGACAGAGGCAGAGGACTTTGATTAGGGTTGATGACTATTGTCATTTTCTTAACCCTAATGTTTTGTGTGAATTATGATTTATTAATAATTAGTTAATTATAATTGTGCATGGTTAGGGTTGTTGACCATTTGACTATACTTGACAAGTTGACCATCATCATTCCATATGAAAGATGCTCTTTGATCCTTGCAAAAGCATTTAATGTGAAATGATAATGGTCATTTCTTGATTAACCATGACAATTATCTTTTGCTAATTATCTAATTTACATAATTCACATATATGTGAGAAGGTTGAGATATTCTTCTCACTTTATCATTTCGATTCTCACTCCTCCTCTTCCTCTCTCTCTAGCTCTCCCCTCTCATGTGTTGAGAACCATTTGAGCTTGAGATAATCCCTCCAAAAACACTCTCTACTCTTTCTAAGGTCCTAGGTCTAGCACACCAATCACCTTAGTTACTTCTAGTTTGAGGTTGGAGCCAAAGGTTGAGGCCCTCGGGTGGATCTTTCTTCGGCAAGAGAAGCGACAAGGAGACCCTTTCTTTCACTCCAAGGAGCAAGGAGAGAAGGACTTGAAGCCCTAGGTATAAACCACTTTCCGAGTAGCTAAACTCTTTAGCTTTGTTAGTTAGTTTTGTTTAGCAAAGATCCCTCCATTACATAGTCCATGTTGCCTAGAGTTGTAAAAATCGAATTTTTCATAACGTTTCCGCCTCCCCGCAAGCACCGGGGTGGGCAACGTGGACTTACAATCACAACGCTGGTAATCAAGCAAAGATCCTACGGGCTCTACTAATATGTATAAGTGATACGTTACAAGAAACAGATGCACATATTAAAGTAGACTCAAACCAAGTAGCATACTACCATTTTTAGCAAGACTGCATATACAACTGTGAATATCCCAAGCTTCCATTAAGTAATATACATACAAGCATGATACACTAATGGCCCCTATGGCATATACACTAACAATCTCCCACTTGCACTAGGGCCATGAGCTGGCATATCGTAGACCTATCATCTCGAATAGCCTCTCGAATTGCGTCTGAGGAAGAGCCTTTGTGAATGGATCAGCAATGTTATTCTCTGTCTCTACTCTTTTCACCTAGATCTCCCGGCGATCTACGATCTCCCTGATCAGGTGATACCGCCTTAAGATGTGTCTGGACTTCTGATGGGACCCGGGTTCCTTCGCAAAAGCTATAGCGCCGTTGTTGTCACAATACAGAGGTATTGGATCAAGACTGGTAGGAACCACCTGAAGATCTGTGATGAACTTCTTCATCCAGACAGCTTCTTTTGCGGCATCGCAAGCAGCTATGTACTCCGCTTCCATCGTTGAGTCAGCAACGGTCTCCTTCTCGGAACTCTTCCAACAGACCGCCCCTCCATTGAGTGTAAAGACATAACCCGACATGGATTTGGAGTCATCCTTGTCACTCTAGAAGCCGGAGTCTGCAAAGGCCTCCATTTGGAGGTCTTTTCCGCCATACACCAAGAACATCTCCTTAGTCCTCCTTAGGTACTTGAGAATGTTCTTTACTGCTATCCAGTGCTTCTCCCCTTGGTTTTCCTGATACCGGCTTACTACGCTCAGTGCGTATGCTACATCTGGTCTGGTACATAACATCGCATACATTATAGAGCCTACCGCAGAAGCGTAGGGTATAATCGACATGCGATCCCTTTCCAAATCAGTCTTGGGAGACATCTCTTTTGAGAGGGTGATTCCGTGACAAGGCGGTAGGTTACCGCACTTAGAATCATCCATACTGAATCTCTTCACTATGGTGTCTATGTACCTGGACTGCGAAATTCCCAACATTCTTTTTGATCTATCACGATAGATCCGGATTCCCAGAATGTAGGTGGCATCACCCAGGTCTTTCATGGAGAATTTGTGTGATAAGAATCTTTTGACTGACTGTAACATAGGAATATCATTTCCTATTAGGAGAATGTCATCCACGTACAAGACGAGGAATACTACAGCTCTCCCTATAATCTTACTGTATATGCATGGTTCATCTGGATTTTGAAAAAGTCAAATTCTTTGACAGGATCATCAAAATAGATGTTCCAACTCCGCGATGCTTGCTTTAGTCCATAAATGGACTTAAGCAACTTGCATACTTTACCGCTGCTCCCACTCTGAATGAATCCCTCTGGTTGATCCATATAGACGCACTCTTCCAAATTACCATTTAGAAAGGTCGTCTTTACGTCCATCTGCCAGATTTCATAATCGTGGAAGGCAGCAATAGCAAGAAGGACCCAAATGGATTTTAGCATAGCCACTGGAGAAAAGGATTCGTCATAGTCCAAACCAGGTCTTTGATGGAAACCCTTTGCAACAAGTCTAGCCTTATAGGTTTCAACCTGTCTATCTACACCAATCTTCTTTTTGAAGATCCATTTGCATCCTACGGGTTTTACCCCATCTGGAGCAATGTCCAAAGTCCATACTTTGTTAGTGTACATGGACTCCATTTCGGTCCGCATTGCATCCAGCCATTTTACTGAGTACCGCTCTGAATGGCTAGCTGGAAGCTAGTAGGCTCATCATAATCAATAGTGCAATCCTCTCTATCCCCGTCTATGAGAAAACCGTAGTATCTCTCGGGCGGATGAGACTGCCTACTACTCCTGCGGAGTGGCGTCGGGATGTCCCTTTCTTCTGAAATCTCTGGTTCTACCATACTTTCAGTAGTAGTTTGTGGTTCTGGAATTTCTTCCAGTTCTATTTCGCTCCCATTCTTCTGATTTCCTAAAAATTCAGCTTCTAAGAAATGGGCATGACGAGAAACAAAAACCTTTTGTTCCTCTGCGTAATAGAAATAATATCCCTTGGAGTGCTTTGGATATCCCACAAACTTACACTGCACCGAGCATGCCTCGAGCTTGTCCGCATGCTGACTTTTTACAAAAGATGGACATCCCCAAGTCTTAAAATGTTTTAGACAGGGTTTCTTCCCACTCCACATCTGATATGGTGTGGTTGGCACAGTTTTGGTAGGAACCTGGTTCAAAAGATATGCAGCTGATTCTAGTGCATATCCCCAGAATGATCGCGGTAACTCAGCCTTACTCATCATGGAACGAACCATATCCAATAGGGTTCGATTCCTCCTTTCTGATACACCGTTGTGTTATGGTGTGTATGGAGGAGTAGGCTGAGAGAGAATTCCTTTCTCTTTTAAGTAACCCAGGAACTCGGCACTTAAGTATTCACCACTTCGATCAGATCTCAGTGTCTTGATACTTTTGCCGGTTTGGTTTTCCACTTCATTCTTGTATTCTTGGAATTTCTCAAAGGCCTCGGATTTATGCTTCATTAAGAAAACATATCCATACCTAGAGAAATCATTCGTAAAAGTAATGAAGTAGGAATAACCTCCTCGCGCATGTGTAGACATTGGACCGCACATGTCACTGTGTACGAGTCCCAAGAGCTCGCTTGCTCTTACTCCTTGTCTAGTAAACGGAGTCTTTGTCATCTTTCCTATGAAACAAGATTCACAAGTAGCATAAGATTGATATTCAAACGGATTCAAATATCCTTCTCTATGTAACTTAGTTAACCTTCTCTCATTGATGTGACCCAGTCTACAATGCCATAAGAAAGCCTGATTTAATTCCGGAGACTTTCTTTTAAGTTTGTTCTGGATACTGAAAATCTGAGTTTGATTTAATACGTATATTCCATTTTGTAATGTACCTGACCCAATCATAACTTGATTTAGGTGGATGTGGACCACATCGCTTATAAAAGTAAAATCGTATCCTTCCTTAGAAGGAAGGATACAGATATGATATTACAAGTTGTATCTGGTACATAAAAACAGTTACGCAGCATCAATATCTGCCCAGTTGTCAGTCCAAGATGATATTCCCATACGGATTCAGCGTCCATGCTCATTCCGTTAGCAACTGTGAGGGTCATATCACCTATCCCGATAACCCTACGTTTTCTCAGAGTCTGTAACCAATTACAGATGTGAGATCCTGACCCGGTATCCAATAACCAGGAAGTAGGGTTAATTGACATACAGTTCTCTATCACAAACACACCCGAAGCTGAAGCCACAACATGCTTCGAATCCTGGCTACTGGGTTTGCTAGCCCTGCAATCATTCTGCCAATATTCATTCCTGTAACAATAGGAACGTCTCTCTTTTACTATATCTAGTCCCAAAACTTTTGCCCTTCTCTTTCCTTCTACTTCCCTGGTTTCCTTCAGGGTAGGAGGTAGAGACTGTAGAATCAAGTCAGTATTTGACTCGTTTTCCAACGCGGTCTACAGGTCATGGAGCTCATCAATATAGCTAGTCATTGTAAGGACGTTGTCCCCTATAGATGACCCGACAGCCAACCTCGCTTGAATTAATTCGGTCGAGGTCTCATATCTTGCGATATGAGACTGCTCTCCATATAAATCTTTATTATGGAGAAAGATGGAAACTGAGTCCATCTTCTCGTGCTACTTCTGGTATACACCATCAACTGAAGCTAACACGAGGCATTTGGCTTTCGCTTTATATTTTTCCCTTGTCTGGCGGATATCCATATCCGTGAAAGTGGAAACTGGACCTGGGACGGCGGGATCTTGAGTAGTAATAGGGTGGTCCAGCTTGTCATAGGCAATGGACATCTGGACAGACCTTTGCCACTCATATAAGTCAAATTCAGTCAATTTGTTATCTAGATGTAACCTATGTGTGGTCACAAGGTCGCTGCAATTTAAGAGAGAGAGAAGAAAATATTTTAGCATGATGCTCTTACAAGTTTAGAGTGGTTTTTAATTTATCTAAACAGGATGGCTCCCACTGTTTCTCGAATCCCTCCTTAAACCATAAAGAAGAATTAGCCAGGATTATTCTCACCGTACAATTCTTGCTTAACCATTCAGCCAGGTCAGTGTCGATACTTCGAGTGAGGTTTTCCAACGCTTTCGCGAAGTTCCTTAATTAAATAACCTCTTTTCTCTGGGGGCGTAGCCCCGCTGACACCTTTCTAGGCACCTACTTGGTTTATAGCATTGATCGTTAAGTGACGAATCTCCTGATAAGTAGCTTGTACTCACAGTAGGATCGGGATCCAAAATATCATCGTATGATAATGTTGAAGGAATCCTACCAACATTCATCAAACTCCAAAATAGTATTCATCTCTCTGCAAATTTCAGTTTCTTTAGAAATTCCCGATGTGGATTTTTGCCCCATGCTCTTATGACCTTGACTAAAGGCCAACAAATCATAAGTCACATGTCAAGTTCTACCCGTCATTGTCCAGGTTAATTTGAACCCACCCGTACATACTCTTGACTAAGGGCCAATAAAGTAATACGACTGTCCCAAACCAACACATCTATCTATGCAACAAATGAATACCCCAGTAGCTACCAAACACTATGCCTTGACTAAAGGCCAACAAACATAGCTTGAATACTACTGACCATCCATAAGAAATGACGGAGGGCTACGAATGGTTTTGGCAAAACCGTGAACGTAGTGATCTTGATATAATCGAAGGAACCTGATACTTTTTAAAAGGAGTGGTTAAAGCTCCGCAATTAAAAATTATGATCTTTTAAAATAACCGAGTGGTTTCTTTTAAATTTGTTCCAACGATTAAACTTTGGTTTATTTTCTTTGCATTATAATAATGCGTCCCATCATTTATCCTATCATTGCAGAAAACAACGAAAATACCACGTCCTCTTATGCTATCTGCATTTGCCACGGGGTCCCGTCATCACCCGTTAGGTTACTTAACTAACGACAGAGCGGGGGCTGGGCTAGCGCGGGTGTAAAACATAAGTGACGTCTAATAGCTATCATATATAGATATTGTACATTCGTCAGACGCAATAATAAGCATTCCAGATCACTGATGAACTTTATTGGATTTACTAGCAATCCGCATTTGCTTTGAGCCTGCAATAAAAGACGGATTAAACAGTTGTGATGAATAGTCATTACCCCACCCTAGAACTCTACGGGTACGTCAAACTATCCGCTAAGTACCCGAAGTGAAGCGGTCTCCCTCAACAAGGTGAGTAGGCCACTAAACACTTCAAAGTACCCGGTAGTTTGTGTACCCCGCCTTGGGTCTATCCTAGGAGAAAAAACAGTAAAAAGAAATAATACAACGATGGCTACAACCGCAACCTGGATGCGCCCCGCAAAAGAATACTACATCATATTACATTTACATCGAATGAATGAATATTAAACCCATCTCAAACCCCGGCTAATCATCACAACACTCCAATCAAGTCCATATACACAAACAGTAAACATTACAGAAATGTGCAACCCCCTGCCAACCGACATACTAGCAGTTAGGGGAGGTTTACGAACACATTAAACATTACAGATAAAAACTCAATTAGCAATTAATTTAGAACATCGATCGATAACCTTTATCCGTGTCTACCCTAAAAGCAAATCTGTACTGAAGTAACCTGGGTAGAAAACAGAATATACAGGAAAACAAAACACCAGAAACAATGAATTACTGTAAAACTCCGAGTCAACTCGGCGTTGACTCGGAGGCGGATCCACGGCCAAAAGCACCATTTGGCCGTGGTTCCACGGCCGTCTTGCCGAGTTGTGTCCTCGTATTTTTCCAGAACTCTTATAAAACCCTTCTGTGAATTTTGAGGCATATCAAAAAATAATTTAGACACGTTTAAAATTTACAGAAACTGTTAGGGTTCGGGGTGTTTCGTTTTCGTGTTTTCCGTCGATCGAACTTCTAATTAGTTGCTAACAAGCTAGTAATGGTTTAGTTGGCTCTGATACCACTGTAAGTCCATGTCACGCACCCCACGAACTTGCGGGGAGGCGGAATATATGAAAAACAATTATCAAAGCTTCGTAACACGGACTTGAGCGCATGAATCGTATCTAAACCGTTACTAGAAAACTATGAAAGTTTTAACTACTCGGATTCGAAGTTATACCTCACGTTACATGTCCTTCGGGTCTTCATCGCGGTCCTCCACTCCTCGTAGGCTCCTTGGAACATCGGCACCTCAACGGCCTTCTCGAATCAAAGATGATCCACCCGAGAGCTCCTACTATAAGCTTGATCTCTAACTTTAGATAACTAGGTTGCTCAAAGTGCTAATCTAAGCTACCTAGGGGATATAGAGTGAGGTTATGGATGTATTAGTCTAGCTAACCCTTGATCTCAACACATGAGATGTTAGGGTTAGAGTTTCAAGAATGAGAGAGCTTGAGGAGAGAGAAGGTGGTGATGAGAATGATATTGAAAAATGAACTCATTAGAATATATCAACCATAACAATTTATCAAATAAATAATATATATGATTAATCATCATGGTTGATGCATTCACATTGTGTGATTCATCTCATGAGTCATTAGCTTCATAAATGAAGCATTAACTCCATGGATGAATCATACAAATGAGTCATTAAGCAATAAATGCTTATGCCACCTTAACCCCCAAGTCACCATTCTTCTAGAAGCTTCCCGGAAAATTACGAGAACGGCCCTCCAATCCGTGAAAACACGGAAAAACTTTAGACTATATAAATCCAATAACCTGATACTAGAAACTGGCTTAAACCAAAGCCGACTAGTAAAAACTGTCCGAACGTCGTACGTGCGTAAACACACGTATGCGTCCGAACCCTTGTCGTAAAACCATACGACCTCTATATCGTTTCGCCTGGAGCAGGGAAACTCTCTATGTGGGACTTTAAAGACTCGACACTACGCTGGCAGTGGGTTTAACAATAGACTGCAAGCGGCACTAGCTGTACGTAACGGTCCCCAGGTAGATGTCGATAAGAAGGCCGATGAGGAAAACCATCTGAACTCCTACTGAGCCTGATGTGACAATCTCCGTACAGTCCGGTCTGTTCGTCTAAGACCATCGCATATCGAGCCTAGGGGGCGGCAAGCGTCAGTCCCCTAATAGTTGTATAAGTCGTGTCGGAGCGTAGCCCATTACACCCTGAGAAACTACTGGAACCTACCAGTAAATCTCTCTTGCCCTGGACAGGGACTTTGCGTAATGGCTCTCTGACACAGCGCGATATCAACTCCCAATACCGGGAGAGACGAATCCTGTCTAACCGCCACTGCCTCCAAGTGCTCGGGACTGCACCCAACTGCTACCTGTTTGCACGACTCCTTTGAGCCGTGGTAGGGTAGTAATCTAAGAACAGTGGGACACACTCGAGGCGAAGTAGCCGTGTCAAGTCTGCGGACTATGCTTTACTCATGTCACCTGGGAACTGTTAACTGACGATGGGTATAGTACCAACCAATCAGTTCCCCTGCGAGTCCTGTCCGGTGTACCCGTAACCTAACGAGCACCTGTATACTATCTCCAGTACGACGTACTGATGGCTGTGGGACAGACCATCTCCCCAACTGGAATGAGAAGCGTACACACTTAGTCTACTCCGGAATATCGATGCCCTGTCTCGATAATCCTACGACTAGGGACAAGTATAGGATGTTGCTTATAGACTACACAGCCCCCATTATTGTGACTGCCATCACAACGCTGGTAATCAAGCAAAGATCCCATGGGCTCTAGTAATATGTATAAGTGATACGTTACAAGAAACATATGCACATATTAAAGTAGACACAAACCAAGAAGCATACTACCATTTTTAGCAAGACTGCATATACAACTGTGAATATCCCAAGCTTCCATTAAGTAACATACATACAAGTATGATACAATAATGGCCCCTAGGGCATATACACTAACATCTGTATGTACCTAGTATGACTTGCAATATCATATCAGTGTCCTCACTTTCAAGAGAGGGATATGATTTTACATTCGTAAGCGATGTAGTTAACATCCACCAAAATCAAGTTCTGATTGGGTCAGGTACATTTGATAACGGTATATACGTATTAAGTCAAGCTCAGGTTTTCAATGTCCAGAATACACTTAAAAGAAAGTCTCTGGAATTAAATCAGGCTTTCTTATGGTATTGTAGACTAGGTCACATCAATGAGAGAAGGTTGACTAAGTTATATAGAGAAGGATATTTGAATCCGTTCGAATATCAATCTTATGCTACTTGTGAATCTTGTCTCATAGGAAAGATGACAAAGACTCCGTTTACTGGACACGGGGTAAGAGCAAGCGAGCTCTTGGGACTCATACACAGTGATGTGTGTGGTCCAATATCTACACATGCGTGAGGTGGTTATTCCTACTTCATTACTTTTACGGATGATTTCTCTGGGTATGGATATATCTTCTTGATGAAGCATAAATCCGAGGCCTTTGAGAAATTCCAAGAATATAAGAATGAAGTGGAAAAACAAACAGGCAAGAGTATAAAGACACTGAGATCTGATCGAGTTGGTGAATACTTAAGTGCCGAGTTCCTGGGTTACTTAAAAGAGAATAGAATTCTCTCTCAGCTTACTCCTCCATACACACCAAAACACAACGGTGTATCGGAAAGGAGGAATCGAACCCTATTAGATATGGTTCGTTCCATGATGAGTAACGCTGTGTTACCGCGATCATTCTAGGGATATGCACTAGGATCAGCTGCATATCTTTTGAACCTAGTTCCTACCAAGACTGTGCTTACCACACCATATCAGATGTGGAGTGGGAAGAAACCCTATCTTCAGTATATGAAGATTTGGGGATGTCCGGCTTTTGTTAAAAAGCAGCATACGGACAAGCTCGAAGCATGATCAGTACATTGTAAATTTATGGGATATCCAAAGAACTCCAAGGGGTATCTATTCTATTACACAGAGGAACAAAAAGTTTTTGTTTCTCGTAATGCCCATTTTCTAGAATATCAGTTTTTAGAAAAAGAAACAAGTGGGAGCGAAATAGAACTGGAAGAAATTCCAGAACCACAAGCTATTACTGAAACCTTGGTAGAACAAGAAGGTTCAGGAGAACAGGACATCCCGACGCCACTCCACAGGAGTAGTAGGCAGTCTCATCCGCCCGAGAGATACTACGGTTTTCTCATAGACGGGGATAGAGAGGATTGCACTATTGACTATAATGAGCCTACTAGCTTCCAGCAAGCCATTCAGAGCAGTGACTCAGTAAAATGGCTGGATGCAATGCGGACCGAAATGGAGTCTATGTACACTAACAAAGTATGGACTTTGGACGTTGCTTCAGATGGGGTAAAACCCGTAGGATGCAAATGGATCTTCAAAAAGAAGATTGGTGTAGATAGACAGGTTGAAACCTATAAGGCTAGACTGGTTGCAAAGGGTTTCCGTCAAAGACCTGGTTTGGACTATGACGAAACCTTTTCTCCAGTAGCTATGCTTAAATCCATTCGGGTCCTTCTTGCTATTGCTTCCTTCCACGATTATGAAATCTGGCAGATGGACGTAAAGACGGCCTTTCTAAATGGTAATTTAGAAGAGAGCGTCTATATGGATCAGCCAGAGGGATTCATTCAGAGTGGGACAGCGGTAAAGTATGCAAGCTGCTTAAGTCCATTTATGGACTAAAGCAGGCATCGCGGAGTTGGAACATCTGTTTTGATGATGCTGGCAAAGAATTCGACTTTATCAAAAATCCAGATCAACCTTGCATATACAGTAAGATTGTAGGGAGAGCTGTAGTATTCCTCGTCTTGTACGTGGATGACATTCTCCTAATAGGAAATGATATTCCTATGTTACAGTCATTCAAAAGATTCTTATCACAGAAATTCTTCATGAAAGACCTGGGTGATGCCACCTACATTCTGGGGATCCGGATCTATCATGATAGATCAAGAAGGATGTTGGGACTTTCGCAGTCCAGGTACATAGACACCGTAGTGAAAAGATTCAAAATGGATGATTCTAAGGGCGGTAACCTACCGGCTTGTCATGGAATCACCATCTCCAAAGAGATGTCTCCCAAGACTGATTTGGAAAGGGATCGCATGTCGATTATACCCTACGCTTCTGCAGTAGGCTCTATAATGTATGCGATGTTATGTACCAGACCAGATGTAGCATACGAATTGAGCGTTGTAAGCCGGTATCAGGCAAACCCAGGGGAGAATCACTGGATAGCGGTAAAGAACATTCTCAAGTACTTGAGGAGGACTAAGGAGATGTTCTTGGTGTATGGCGGAAAAGACCTCCAGATAGAGGCCTTTGCCGACTCCGGCTTCCAGAGTGACAAGGATGACTCCAAATCCATGTCAGGTTATGTCTTTACCCTCAATGGAGGGGCGGTCTATTGGAAGAGTTCCAAGCAGGAGACCGTTGCTGACTCAACAATGGAAGCGGAGTACATAGCTGCTTGCGATGCCGCAAAAGAAGCTGTCTGGATAAAGAAGTTCCTCACAGAACTTCAGGTGGTTCCTACCAGTGTTGATCCAATACCTTTGTATTGTGACAACAACGACGCTATCGCTTTAGCGAAGGAACCCAGGTCCCATCAGAAATCCAGACACATCTTAAGGCGGTACCACCTGATCAGGGAGATCATAGATCGCCGGGAGATCGAGGTGAAAAGAGTAGAGACAGAGAATAACATTGCTGATCCATTCATAAAGGCCCTCTCTCAGACGCAGTTCGAGAGGCTATTCGAGATGATAGGTCTTCGATATGCCAGCTCATGGCCCTAGTGCAAGTGGGAGATTGTTTGTGTATATGCCCTAGGGGCCATTATTGTATCATACTTGTATGTATATTACTTAATGGAAGCTTAGGATATGTCACGCCCCGCTTCCTAAAATACGGAAACGAGGGATGACTAGGCCAGCCATGCTCCTACGGTCAAGGAATCATCCCGACATACTGGGGATCGACACTTCCGCCCATATAGTGCTTCAAAAGGAGCCATCTGAATACTAGCCTGATAACTCTTGTTGTAAGAAAACTCGACCAGGTGCAGATGGTCCTCCCAGGAACCCTGAAAGTCCAACATACAGGCTCTCAACATATCCTCGAGCGTCTGAATCGTACGCTCGAATTGTCCATCCGTCTGTGGGTGATAAGCTGTGCTGAATTTAAGGCGGGTTTCCAAACTCTCCTGTAAGCTCTTCCAAAAGTGCGACAAGAATCTCGTGTCCCGGTCTGATACAATGCTGACTGGAACACCGTGAAGTCGCACAATCTCCTGCATATATCTTTCTGCCAGTGATTCTGTCGACTGTCCCACTCGGAAAGGTAAAAAGTGTGCAGCTTTTGTGAGGCGGTCGACGATAACCTAAATAGCATTATTGCCTCTAGGGCTCCGTGGTAAGGCCGTCACAAAATCCATAGTAATGTGCTCCCACTTCCATTCAGGTATCGACAACGGTTGTAATAATCCTGCTGTCCTCTGATGTTCCGCCTTCACCTACTGACATACCAAGCACCTGGATACGAACCTCGCAATTTCCCGCTTCATTCTGTTCCACCAAAAGTGCTGCTTTAGATCCTGATACATTTTTGTACCTCCTGGATGCACAGAATAAGCTGAACTGTGTGCTTCAGCCAAAACTTCTTCTCGAACATCTCCTTTAGGTACGCAGAGTCTGCTACCGAATCTCAGAGAGCCATCCTCATGTATAATCAAATCCGTTCTCAGTCCAGCTTCCACTTGCTCTCTGAACTTTTGTAATCGGGGATCATCCGCTTGTGCAATCTTGATGCGATCCACCAGGGAAGATTGCACCTGTAGTTGCCAAAATTGACTGAGTTCGTTCGGAGTAATGACCTCAAGTTCAAGTCTCTGGAAATCCTCAATAATGCTCCTCTGATCGGTCAATATCATGACCGCTGGTTTGCGACTGAGCGCATCTGGTACAACATTGACCTTCCCCGGGTGATACTGAAGGTCCAAGTCATAATCTGCCATTAGCTCTAGCCATCGGCGCTGCCTCATGTTCAGTTCCTTCTGAGTGAAAACATACTTTAAACTTTTTTGATCCGTGTAAACCTCCACTTTCTCACCCAAAAGATAGTGCCTCCAAATCTTCAACGCAAAGACTATAGCGGCTAACTCCAAGTCATGTGTGGGGTAGTTCTTCTCGTGGTTTCTCAGTTGTTGAGAGGCGTAAGCAACCACTCGGCCATGCTGCATCAAAACACAGCCTAAACCCTTCCCTGAGGCATCACTGTGTATCACCAAACCACCTGAATCATCTGGTACAGTAAGAATAGGCGCCGCGGTTAACTTCTGCTTTAGTGTGTCGAATGCCTGAGTGCATTCCTCTGTCCATGTAAACGGCACGTCCTTCCGTGTCAGCCTCATCAATGGTTCCGCGATTCTTGAGAAATCTTGGACGAATCTCCGATAATAACCTGCCAATCCCAGAAAGCTCCTGATCTCGGCTACTGACTTCGGCGTTAGCCAATCTCTGACCGATTCTATCTTTGCCGGGTCCACCGAGATGCCTTCGCCCGAAACAATATGTCCCCAAAACTGAACTTTGTCGAGCCAGAATTCACACTTGCTCAGCTTCGCATACAGCTTCTCTTCCCGAAGAATTTGTAGGACCGTGCGCAAATGCTCAGCATGCTCTTCCCAAGTCTTTGAGTAGACAAGTATGTCGTCGATAAACACAACGACGAACGTGTCCAAGTATTTTGCGAACACCCTGTTCATTAAATCCATGAATATTGCTGGGGCATTGGTAACACCGAACGACATCACAAGAAACTCGTAATGTCCGTATCGGGTCCTGAAAGCCGTCTTGCATACATCCTCGACCGCTGCTCTGATTTGATGATATCCAGAACGGAGGTCCAACTTCGAGAATACCTTGGCTCCACTTAGCTGATCGAATAGGTTGTCAATGCGCGGTATTGGGTACTTGTTCTTTATTGTGACCTTGTTCAGCTCCCGATAATCTATACACATTCGCAACGATCCATCCTTCTTCTTTACTAGCAGGACTGGTAAACCCCACGGTGAAACGCTTGGCCGAATAAATCCCTTCTCCAAAAGTTCTTCAACCTGCTTCTTCAACTCCGCCAACTCAACTGGTGCCATTCTATATGGGGCTCTGGATACTGGGGCTGTGCCTGGAATCAAATCGATTAAGAACTCCAGAATTCGAGGAGGTGGTAGACCTGGTAGATCTTCAGGAAATACGTCTAGAAAGTCCCGAACAATTTCTGGGGCTGGGCTCTTATCAATCTCCATAGCTGTCAGCTCCTTAGGTTTTGCTCTGTACTTAGCTGGCTCCAAAGATTCGCTTCCGCCCTCGAAAATAAACTCCGGGTGATTGGGGATGCGGAAGATCACCTTCCTTGCACGACAATCGATAACTGCATGGAAAGTGCTCATCCAATCCATCCCGAGAATTGCGTCGTAACTTCCTGTCCCGATCAGAAGGAAATTCGCATAGAATTCCTTGCCACACACTACAACCGGGCATAATCTACATTCTCGACTAGATATAATAATGCCATTACCCGTATGAATTTCCCATCCCTTGGTTAGTGGTTCATGTGGTATTGAGTGTGTGTTAGTGAAATGCTCAGACAAGAAACAATGCGATGCTCCCGAATCAAATAGTACTCTAGCTGGCAAGGAATGTACGAGTAGAGTACCTGTAACCACGTCTCCTGACGCCTCTGCCTGCTCGGCGGTCAAGGTAAAAGCCCGTCCCTGACCGCGACCTTTAAATGGTTGTCTCTGCTCCTGCGGCCTCTTCTGTGACGGTCCAGAACCTCCCTGTATTTCTGCTCGCTCAGGGCAACTGTTAATCCTGTGCTGACTGGAACCGCAAATCAAGCACTGTCCCTTGGCACGGCGACAGTCCTTCTGAGTATGTCCTCCTCTACCGCAATAGCCGCAAGTTACGCCCTGTCTCTGGGGGCGATGCTGCGGTATAAACGGGCGCTTCATTTGTGTCGTTCCCGCTCTGTGAACCGGTATGGCTCCTCGAGAAGGCGTGTGGGTACGTGCTGGAACGACTGGGGGTCTTCTTAACTTGTTAACCAATTGCTCCTGAACTCTCGCCGCGTTGAGTACCTGTGCGAAAGTCTGTAAATCCAACGATGCAATCAACTGCTGCAACTCGAAATCTAACCCCTGAAGGAAGCGCCTGGCCCTGGTGGCCTCTGATTTGACCATGTATGGAGCAAATCGGCTTAGACGGTTGAACTCCGCCGCATAAACGTCCACTGGGCGTCCATTCTGCTTCAAAAGAATAAACATTTCCTCCATTTCTGCCTTGGCTGTGGGAGGAAAATAATGATCTAAGAAGCACTCCTTAAACTTGCTCCATTCAATCGGCTCATCAAGTCTGCTTTCTTCCACCGACCACCATGTACGGTCTTCGTCTTCTAATTGAATCTTTATCACATCCACTCTGTCTTCCTCTGGAACCCTGGCGGCTGTCAATAAATTCTCCATGTTTACCAGCCATTGCTCAGCCTCAAGGGGTTCAGCTAGTCCTGTGAAAGCAGCTGGGTGTAACCGTCGGAAATCTGATACGGTACCAGCCCTAGTCTGATAAGCTGGCGGAGTAGCGCCCTCGGGGGTGGTAATAAGTGCGGAGGGTCCTCCTGCGGCGGTAATCACCCTGAGTCCCTCAGTGAGTAAATCTGTCTTTCTCTCCTGAGCTTCCGCAAGAGTGGTCAGTGCACTAAGTATTCTTTCCGTGCGGTCCTGAGAGCTGGAGTCCGAGGAGGGGTCGTTCGGGGACGTCATATCACTGGAAGATTCAAAAGGATAGGATCAGATTCAAGGATGAAAATCAAGAGTAGTGAAACAAGAATAACGTAATACAGTATAGTTAATGTTATTCCTTGATACTAAACCTGGCTCTGATACCAACTAAACCATGTCACGCCCCGCTTCCCAAAATACGGAAACGAGGGATGACTAGGCCAGCTATGCTCCTACGGTCAAGGAATCATCCCGCCGTAGTCACACTTCGGCTTCTAGCATTACATGGTAATCAGTAAATAAAGCACAGTATTAAAGGAATCATATCACTAATTTATTACATTAAAATTTCATTGTTCACAAATTACAGATAAAAAGAGCAATTACTAACCAAGTTCAATCTCACGATCACTCTAAGGAAAGCAGTAAAAATAGGGAGTAGACCAGACTATATCTCTGTGAACTCGAATGGTAGATCCGTCTCCTGTGCTGGTCCTCCCGCGGAATCTGAGCATGCATACTCAGGTCGTCAGAGCGACACAATAACAATATTATTATAATACGATGAAACAGGTAAATGAGGTAATACTGGTGTAAGGACAATACAAGTAATCACTATATCACTATATGATGCAGAATATGTCATGTGTCCCTATCGGTCTCTAGGTCATGTTTGAAATCACATAGTGGAAGGAGGATCATGTTTAACAGGAGTCTCGTACATACCCGAGACAACGGCCCACATGCCCGGGACATAACCCTGTCAGCCGGATCGCTAGATCCTATCCTACACGTATCAGTATCACAGTTCGAATGATCATCCTCTAAACACGGTCCCGCTAAATACGATACTCTTTCCACTTTGATTTCCCCTTTTTCCCCAGGTTTACACTATGTATGATATTGATCTAATTATGTACAAGTATACCAATGGCACGGTTTCATCACTGTTCACTGTATCAATCACGGTCACGAATATTCACTTTCCATTGGTATACCCGTCACTCCTAGACCAACATCTATCACGCACGATAATGCAATATCCACACGCACTAACACTGAATATATGGCAAAGGGTATGATATATGTATGTTTGCTATCATAAAGCTATGTATGTTATGAATCAACATGCATGTCATTAACTTACAATAAATTGCATAAATTAATATGTTAAGAATTTAGCACAATGATACAAGTAAGACAATTAGAACACTCAGTCAGCAATTCATCAAAATTTGTTTCAGTTCAATCGGGATTCCGGTTTTCAAGATATGGCTGTTTCATTTTAAGTGCTCGCGGCTGGAAATTCAGTTTCAGAACTGAATGTCCGTTTCGCAACACGAATTGCAGCAAGTTGTACTCAGAATTTAGCGATGTCACAGTTAAATGAAATTTAGGGTTTTCGATAAAGTATTCAACGCAATAGACAGATCCTCAATTGCATCTGTATGTTGAAAGTTATACTCAGTTTAACCTCAGGGTGTCATTTCAGAATCTGTTCTGGACAGTTATACGTTCTGCCCTTTATAATACAGTTTAAAATAGCAAACGGCGATAAATCGGAGTGGAACCACTTGTTTTGTTTATCCAACAGAATTATATTTAATCTACGGTAAAGTTCCGTAACATACTACTTCAGGAAACACGGTGACACAGGTCTTGGGACAGGACACAATAATCAGATACGCTCTGGACTGCAGTCCAGAGTCGTACTCCGATCCAATTATCATCACGGTTTCAGAACAGAAAACATTAAAATTCTACATAGGCTTAAATTTCGTCGAGTTGGCTTCGATTTAAGCCCTCGAACGCAGCATTCCAGTTTGAATATAATTTATGGTGATTTTATTCGTTTTCAGGTACGAGAAAATTCTAGTTTTAATAGCATATTTGGGGGTATCAATTTTTATCACTAACAATCGTATTTTCCAGCGAGTTTCATACACGATAATCATCATTATAAGGGCCAACAGAAAGTATCGGTTACCGTCAAATTAGACAATTATTTCCATTGGGATCTAGCATCGAACACTGAGGTCACGTTATGTATCGGTAATTGGCAAATCCGTAAACGAGATTATTTAACTTTGTACTACAATTATTATAGCATGAAGCAAGTAAACACTTGCCTGGAAATGCCTCGGGGTCGCACGGCAGCAACGATGTCACGAACACGCGTTGTACGCCGCGAAACAAGTTCGCGCGAGCTTGGTTTGAAACACGGGTTTTACGTCGGTGTTTCCCGGAGTCGTCCTGTGCGCGCTGGAAGCTTAGGGGTGCTCTGTGGTTCGTCTGAGAAGTGTTGGGGTTGCCGACGGTCGACGGCGTCGCTCCGGCAACGTGCACGAAGAGTGCGCAGTGAGTGGGTTTTTTTTTTGGAGAGAGAGAGAGAGAGAGAGCAGGGGGCTTTTGAGAGGAGGTGGAGGAGACACTGACGACGAGGAGGGTGTAGTATGGTCGACGACGTGGTGGGGTTCGCCGGCGTTGAGTGCCAGAGGGTGGCCGAGAGGATGTGCACGGGGTTTTGGAGATCGAGTGAGGTGGCTGAGTAGTTGGGGTGAAGGCGATGGATTTAGGAGGAGGTTAGGGTGAGGTGATGAAGAAGGGGGGTCGGAGGAAGGTTCGTCGTCGTCGTCGTCGAGGGTGGAGGTCTGAAGTTTGCAGTGGGTTCTTGGGGGTTCGTGGAGAAAAGTTTGAGGGTTGGAGAGTTTTTGAGAAGTTGGGAAGTGAGAGGGAGATGAGGAGTTGGAGAGTGAGAGGGAGTCGTGGCCGGGGTCGTGGGCGACTGCGAGGGCGACGTGGGGAGCGTGAGAAGCTCGGGGACGTGGGTGTCGCGAGAAAGGAGTGGGCGGGAACGGTTTGGGAAGGAGAACGGTTAACGGGTCGGGTAAGGTGATGAGGAAGCGGGCCGCGGGAAAAGGCCGGGCCGGCAAAAATAATTGCTTTTCAAACCAAAAAACACGAAGTGGGCTGAGAAGGAGATTGGGCCGGGGCTTTTTAAGTGTTAATAATAAAAATTTAATGTGTTGGGCTGAGGGATTTTGGTAAAGGGTTTGGGGCTGTTGGTTTAAATTTAAAGATTTATTTTAAAAGGATTTTGAATGGGCTGAAGGTATATGTAATATAGTTTTGGGTTTTAATTTATTTTAACCTTGGTTTTAATTCGGCTTTGCTTTTTAAATCTTGGGTTTTAACTTTTAGGGTTTGGAAAAATATAAATATCAGGCTCAAACAACCAATTCAAAATATGAGGGAAAAAGAAAAGAAACTACTGGAATTCAGAGAATCGGAAACTTTTATTAGAATGGAAACGGGGATTTACAGGATATTCACAGTTGTATATACAGTCTTGCTAAAAATGGTAGTATGCTACTTGGTTTGTGTCTACTTTAATATGTGCATATGTTTCTAGTAACGTATCACTTATATATATTAGTAGAGCCTATAGGATCTTTACTTGATTACCAGCGTTGTGATGGCAGTCACACTAGTAGGGGCTGGGCGGTCTGTAAGCAACATCCTATACAGGTCCCTGGTCGTTGGATTATCGAGATAGGGCATCGATATTCCGGAGTAGACTAAGTGTGTACGCTTCTCATCCCAGTTGGGGAGATGGTCTGTCCCACAGCCATCAGTACGTCGTACTGGAGATAGTATACAGGTGCTCGTTAGGTTACGGGTATACCAGACAGGACTCGCAGGGGAACTGATTGGTTGGTATTATACCCATCGTCAGTTAACAGTTCCTAGGTTACATGAGTACAGCATAGTCCGCAGACTTGACACTGTTACTTTGCCTCGAGTGTGTCCCACTGTTCTTAGATTGCTACCCTACCACGGCTCAAAGGAGTCGTGCAAACAGGTAGCAGTTAGGTGCAGTCCCGAGCACTTGGAGGCAGTGGCGGTTAGACATGATTCGTCTCTCCCGGTATTGGGAGTTGATATCGCGCTGTGTCAGAGAGCCATTACGCAAAGTCCTTGTCCAGGGCAAGCGAGATTTACTGGTAGGTTCCAGTAGTTTTCTCAGGGTGTAATGGGCTACGCTCCGAGATGACTTATACAGCTATTAGGGGACTGACGCTTGCCGCCCCCTAGGCTCAATATGCGATAGTCTTAGACGAACAGACCGGACTGTACGGAGGTTATCACATCAGCCTCAATAGGAGTTCGGATAGTTTTCCTCATCGGCCTTCTTATCGACATCTACCTAGGGACCGTTACGTACAGCTAGTTCCGCTTGCGGTCTGTGGTTAAACCCACTGCCAGCGTAGTGTCGAGTCTTTAGAGTCCCACACAGAGAGTTTCCCTGCTCCAGGCGAAACGATATAGAGGTCGTATGGTTTTACGACAAGGGTTCGGACGCATACGCGTGTTTACGCACGTATGACGTTCGGACAGTTTTTACTAGTCGGCTTTGCTTTAAGCCAGTTTCTAGTATCAGGTTATTGGATTTATACAGTCTAAAGTTTTTCCGTGTTTTCACGGATTGGAGGGGCGTTCTCATAATTTTCCGGGAAGCTTCTAGAAGCATGGTGACTTGGAGGCTAAGGTGGCATTAGCATTAATTGATTTTTTGACTCATGAGATGAATCATTCAAGTGAGTGAATGAAGCATTTATTGCTTAATGACTCACTTGATGATTCATTGCACATATTCAATGAAGCATGATGATAATGCATTTGATTTATTCATTTGATAATTCTTTATGCTTCATAATATATTAGAAGTGAGAAACAATTTCAATACATTCTAATCATCACCTTCTCTCTCCTCAAGCTCTCTCATTCTTGAAACCCTAACCCTAACCTCTCATGTGTTGAGATCAAGGGTTAGCTAGACTAATACATCCATAACCTCACTCTATATCCCCTACGTAGCTTAGATTAGCACTTTGAGCAACCTAGTTATCTCAAGTTAGAGATAAAGCTTGGCGTAGGAGCTCTCGGGTGGATCGTCTTTGACTCGAGGAGGCCGTTGAGGTGCCGATGTTCCACGGAGCCTACGAGGAGTGGAGGACCGTGATGAAGACCCGAAGGACAAGTAACGTGAGGTATAACTTCGAATCCGAGTAGTTAAACCTTTCGTAGTTTGCTAGTAACGGTTTAGATACGATTCATGCGCTCAAGTCCGTGTTACGAAGCTTTGATAATCGTTTTTCATATATTCCGCCTCCTCGCAAGTTCGTGGGGTTCATGACATGGACTTACAAGAAGGTGGCAGAGCATAAGGTTGTCTACCTCGTATTGTACATGGATGACATACTCTTGATAGGAAATGATGTTCCTATGCTGCACTCGGTCAAGCTCTTCTTATCACAAAGATTCTCAATAAAAGATCTAGGTGATGCCTCCTTCTTCTTGGGGATTAAGATCTATAGAGATAGGTCTAAACGAATACTGGGATTGTCCCAATCCAGATACATTGACACCATACTAAAGAGGTTTAGTATGGAAGAATCCAAGCGTGGGAATTTACCCACGATCACTGGACTCACTCTTTCCAAAGAGATGTCTCCCAAGACTGATTTGGAGAGAGCTCAAATATAAGCGATACCCTATGCTTCGGCAGTAGGCTCTATCAAGTACGCGATGCTATGTACCAGACCCGACGTAGCATACTCACTAAGTGTAGTGAGTATGTATCAAGAAGATCCAGGAGAGCGTCACTGGATAGCTGTGAAGAACATTCTCAAGTACTTGAGAAGGACTAAAGAGATGTTCTTGGTGTAAGGTAACAGTGAACTCTAAGTGGAGTCCTTTACCGATTCGAACTTCCAGAGTGATAAGGACGACTCTATGTCGTACTCAGGATTTGTCTTTACCCTCAATGGAGGGGCGGTTTGTTGGAAGAGTTCCAAAGAGGAAACCGTGACAGAATCGACGATGGAGGCTGAATACATCGCTACCAACGATGCTGCCAAAGAGGCTGTGTGGATGAAGAAGTTCATAACTGAACTTGGTGTGGTTCCGACCATTGAGCATCCAATACCTTTGTATTGCGATAACAATGGAGCAGTGTCGTTGGCCAAGAAACCCAGGCCCATCAACGATCCAGGCATATTCTGAGGTGGTATCACCTGATTCGGGAGATAGTTGATCGTCGGGAGATCGAGGTCAGGAGAGTTGATACGAAGGACAACACTACGGATCCACTCACGAAGGCCATACCCTAGATACAATTTGAGAGACTCTTCGGGATGTTGGGTATGAGATACTTCAACAGCTGGCCATAGTGCAAGTGGGAGATTGTTAGTTATGTATATGCCCTAGAGGCTATTATTGAACATATGATGTATATTATAGTGGATGCTTGGATATATATAGAGTGGACTTTCTTGCTTGACATGACAGTATGCTATCTGGTTGCTCTTTGTCTTAACATATAGATTTGTATTGTGATACCTTCTTTCTCTCACATGTTGATAAAGCCCTTAGGATATGTACTTGACTACTAGGACTATGATGGAGATCATACTAGTGGGGCCAGGGTAGTCCATAAGTACATCCTATAATTGTTCCTAGTCGAGGGTGTATCGAGACAGGGCATCGATATTCCAGAGTAGACTAGCGTATATGCTTCTTGACTCATATGATAGGCGATGGATGATCCCACATCCATTGGTGTTTGACATCAAAGATGGTACAGGTGCTCAGTGGAGACTGGGTACACTGAACGGACTCGTCGAGAACTCCTAGTTGGTATTATACCTATCGTCAGATAGCTGTTCTCTGGTGGCACCGGTACAAGCTAGTCTGTAGACCCGAGATCGTCATAGAGTTTTGTGTGATTCCCGCCGTGCTTTGATTTCCACCTTACCACGTTCAAGAGAACGTGCAAAACAGTGGCTTTTGGGTGCAGTCCCGAATCACATGGAGGCAATGAGCGATAGTAGGGGTTTCGTCTCTCCCGGTATTTAGGGTTGATGTTGCGCTGTGCTTGATTGGCTGAAATTGGAAGTCCCTGGCTAGGGTTGATATGGAGATCTTCTGGTAAGTGTTATCAGTAGTTTCTCAACCTGTTATGAGCCTCACATCGACACGACTTATCGGTTACTGGGGTCTGACACTAACCACCCCTAGACTGGATATGCGACATATCAGACGAAGAGACCGGACTGTACGGTACTGTTACTGATTAGATTCGCATGAGTATGGACAGGCTTGCCTGTTGATCTTCTGATCGCTCAATACCTGGATGGCCGTTATGTTTAGTTGACCGCTTGCGGCTTGTGGGTGCTTGATATGATCATCACCTACTGCCAGTGTATTGACGAGTCTTTAGAGTCCTACACAGAGGTTTCCTGGCTCAGGCGAAACGGAGTAGGAGCACATATGTGATATGTGCGAGACCGAGATTAATACGTGTATGTGATACCATATTCTATTCTCGCGATATGTGATATCGGCCGGTTATATGTGATATAGCAGGGTTATCGGATCAAGTGTTAATTCGATAAAATGATACATATTATATTAGTCGATTATATGTATTATTGCAGGATTATTAAATCAAGTATTGATTTAATGATTTAATGTATAATTATATATTTGATATATTAAACTGCATTAACTAATATATGCTCACTTAAGTATTTATTTTTCTCACTTATACATTTAACATATATGTTTATTGCATAGTTTTCTTTTATTCACAAAATTATATATGTGATATATAATATTGTGACATGCTAGGTCACACATGCAACAAGGGGGTATGAGACTTACACCATGCTAGGATTAATATGGGATAATATTTATTATTAAGCAAATTAAAAATTAGTGGAGAATTAGTCATGGTTATGAGTTTGGATGAAGCTTGTAGAACATTGACTAAGTCCACCTCTTTTTTTTTACTTAAGATATTTATTAACCTAACTTTTAACCCTTAGCCATGGTTTATTCTCTACATAGGTTAAGGATGACATAATCTCACCATGGTTGCATTTCTAACCAAAAAAAGCTAATTATTCATTGATCTTCCTCCTCCTTCATCTCCTTCAAGCTCTCTCTAGGTTTTGAGGAGATAAAGAAAAATAGTGAAAAATTAAATTATAAAGTGAGAAAAATTCTTACTTCATCATCCTCTTCTATACTAGCTATATAGTTTAGGGTGTTAGCTTCACTAATTCATAATTAGTGAAGAGATAGCTTGAGTCCGTGTTTCCTTGAAGTAGATCATCTTGGATTTTGAAGACTTCAAGCAAGCTTGCATCATTCACCTTGTGGAGCCACTCAAGAGTCCGGGAGTTCATTGATCGCAGCGAAGGGACCACTACAAGGAGCTATAGAAGTGAAGGACCGGACTACAAAGGTTGTAATCCCTAATCACTTAGTTGTAAAGTTGTTTACATATCATTTTTGTATGATTCTCTAGTTAAACATTCTAGGTTAGGGTTCTTTTAGCATGTCAAAATTTTAATTTAGCATGGATGGTGCCACCTGAAACCTTGTTGTCGTGCTTAGGAACCCTACAGCGTTTCCACTGTTTAAGCGGTGAAATTCAGGATTAGGGGGGAAAGAACAAAATCAATCTATACAAGACGTTGCACAGGCCAAAAGTTAGCACCAACCATTCAAAATTTTTATTGCTATAATGTGCAGGTTGATGAAAGAATACGGAGAGGAATGAAATGGAGAATACGTGAGACCGTATGGGGATAGAAGCGGGATACGGTCTCGGTGGAGGAGAAGAATGGAGGAAGGGAGAAAGAAGTGGAATACGAACTTGAGGGTGGAAATGGAGTGAATAAATTAGTACAATTTATGATGACCGCTGTGTAAAAAGCGATTGTACTAATCTATTAACCCGTCGAGAAATGGGGTCAAATCCCTCAAGATTCGTGAGAAAATATGGGTCGATCGAACTTGGTAAACCAGACACTGGAAATGGAAGTTATACGGTGTCTTGCACGGTGGGAACGACGGAACAGATGGAGGGGAGAAATCGAGGAAGGGTATCAGGTGAAGATTCAAGAGGGTGTACACAGTCAATGAAAGGGACATGATGAATTGGAAAATCTGGCTCATCAAGTAAAACTGATTCATCCTCAATACTATCCTCAAAATTCTTGATTGATCTATAAGTGTGTGTAGTAGTAGTAACCGCAATCAATAACGGTGTCGCGTGTAACTAGACCGAGATGAGTACGGGCCGTCCTCACGGATATGTGGAATCTTTCAATCTTACTTTAGACGTGTTGAAAAGGAGGAAGAATAGAGGAATAAAGAATAGTGGAATTAGTCTCTAGATCTGCGTCAAAATACGGATGTAGAATACAGATCTAGTTTGAATACGAATATAGATTTTATAAGAAGAATGCTTGTAGGGTTCATTCGGATTTAGTAGTCATGGATGACTAATAAAGATTACTCCTTTTATCTATTAAAAGATTTAATACTAGATAGATAATAATGAATGAGGATTAGGGTTCTTGGAAGAAACTAGGGTTTCCCCACTATTGACCCTTGTCCTTTCATTGATCTCTATTCATGTCTAGCCCTTAACAAAACAATTGTTAATCTGATCTCAAATCGTGGTCAAGACTAGCAATAAATTGGTAGCGCGTCTGATAAGAATGTTAACATTTATTTTTCTAAAGTTTATAAACTTCATCAAACTTAAAAGAAGTTAAAACATTTTCTTATCCATTGTTCTACCTAAATCCTACGAACCCTATCAAGCGGAGAATTACTCACGCATGATGGAGATAGAAGAACGGATAGAGGTGAAATTCATAATGTAACTAAATAATTAAACTAATTAAACTCAAGATCTACATTTATTAATCAACTTCACAAGTACAACAAGTTTAGATTACAAAAGGAAGAAGAAGTTGCTCTCGATCTCTACCTTGTCGGATGTAGAAGTTCCGTCGAATCTCACGTCGAATCTTGGACCTGTCTTGGATCACTTGTTCTTTAACGGTGATTAGCTTTTGTAAAAGATTGATGATTTCTAAGTTTAGCCCTCGGTCCTTTATATAGCCCTAAAGCCAGAAACCATAGATCCCCAGAATTAGGGTTAGTTGTAGTAAATCCAACGTGAAAATCCTAACTCCTGATTTGGTGAATCGGCCGCGGATCCGCCGCATATTGCATGGTTTGGCTACGGATCCGCAACCGTTTGGTGAGATCTTGGGTGCAAATTTTTGTGGCTTTATTCTTGTGACACATGGAGATTTAGTTGATGTCTAGAACTTGAAAATATTTCCTGAGTCTCTGCCAGTATTGATTCTTCGATTTTCTTTAAGATTTCGGCAGATTTTTTATTTCCGACATCTCAACATCTCGATCTCCTGACCTGAGCCAAAGTTTGCACCATATCTCAAAAAATAATGTTAGTAATAATTGGTATTTTTGAGATATTATCCTTACCATTTTGATATGATATTATATTTTAAGAATATTGATTAAGGATATTTGATATGATATGCATATTTAAATCAAAATATTATATAAATATTATATGCATATATTTTCCTTCATAATGTTAATTATAATATATAAACATATGAAAATAGTATTTTTACAGATAAATCCTCATATGTTTCATATTTATAATAAACACCTTTAGATATTTAAGAAAAGTTAGGAAAATATCATATCAAAAGTGCGATATTTTCGACTGAACAAATACCCCCAAACTTAACTTTGATCGTCCCGAGCAAACTTATTTATTCAAGAGAGGGAGAAAGAAAAAGAAAAACCTAAGTAGCACACTTTCGTAGGCAACACGATTGCACTGAGCACGTGCAACAAGCTGTTAAACCTTTAGGTGTTCCTAGTAGGAGGAGTGTTGTCTCCTGAGGGGTTTTAGCGGATTACACCCACAAAATCCTATAATAAAAGAAAGATAGTAAAAGTTATATACAAAAATAAGAACTATAAAAGAAAGAACATGAAAATAAGAGTTTCCAATTACACCAGTTTTTCGGTTGTCATGAGCCCTATCTTAATGGGCATGAAAAGATATTAGAAATCACATCATCCTTCAATAAAATATCGTCTTTAGTTTTCCTCCCTATCTTTCCTCCAAACATTGACCATATACCCCTACGTGTGTCTAAAATACATCTCTACACTTAGAGAATTCAATTCAAGCTAACTTACTCTTGTCCATCTTTCTTAGTACTTTTTAGTTGGTGAATATTTTAGATGGAATTGCTCACACATTCTTCATGCGACCGTTAATACTTCTTGAGGTACTAACCAATTGATTACAAAATGTCCTCGCGTATTAAGGCGTAATTTCTCGTCTTGCAACACCTAAGGCTTAGCAGTGACTCCCAAACCAGTTGGTCTAAAGCACTAGGTGATAAAGCACCCTCGCTATTTTTTGTATGCTGCCTTAAGCAATTACAAAACCAGTGTTTATTTTTTTTCTTCACCACTTAACACTTTTTTTTTATTTCATAGTAAGGCTTTTAGACAAGAGCATTTCAAGGTATCCTCTACTATCCCAAGTTTCAAGATGTGTGTAAGTGCGTATAGTAGGGTATCAACATTCAAATGTTTAGCCTTAACAATAGGGACTATTTTTCAGACTTATTTTTATCCTCAAATTAGCAATTTCCTTCACCTTACTAACCCTCAAGACAACGGCTCATAACTACTTATTACTAGTTTCGTTTAAGAAAACTTCTAACTTTCTTGCTTTTTTTAAACTATTTCTATCTTTCATATGTAAATTTTTCACTTTCATACTTTCATTATCAAAAAAATTTTCTGCTTATATATAATATAATGCAAGGTAATGCGTGAATAAGCACAAACCTCCCCCAAACCTGTTTACAGCAGTGCCCTCACTGATGTCATATGTTAAGCTTAAAAAAATTGTAGACTTGGGAGGAAAAGTTAGTAACGGAGACATGAAATAGTGAAAGTAAAATTCTCCTCCAAACTTATTTTTTGGCTCACAATTTTATAAAAAAAATCTTTCAAGAGACAAAATTCCCCTCCCCCAAACTTGAGTAAAATAGTATTAAGCATTTAAAATTATTGGGGGGTTAAACTTATTGGTCAAAGTAAAGCCTTACAAAGACCAAAAGTCAACACCAACCATTTAAAAAATTTATCAATGTAACGCACTGGTTGGTGGAAAATCAGAGATTTGAAGAAGTGGGGAGATTGGAGGAGGTATGGTTTACGTCTCGGTTGATAGAGACGAAATAATAATGGTGAACGGAAACGAAAATGTGGATGAATAGGAATAGGAAGAATGGTCACATTCTCATATGGGATAAGAAGAAATAGGGGTGGTTCAACTTCTTCTGGTGGAGGTTGATTAATCATAAAATCCGCGTCGTTTAAGAATGCGAGTTCGTCGGCGAAAACATCTTTGAAACTTTCATCGATGGTCCGATTGAACGTTTCAATGTCAATAAGTGTCACGCTAGAATTCAACACACTTGATTTGTCAAAAATTGTGCAGGTAGAAGACTCATAAAGCCCATCTACCTCATTCTCAAAAGAGTCTAAATCATGTTGTCTTTCTAGAATTATCAAACTCAAAATATCGGATTGTGATTCATCAACACTCGCTATCATTAAAGGTTGATTAGAAGAAGAAGCAGAGAAAGTGGGAGATGAAATGGGCAAACAAATTGGTGTGTCGAGTATTGCTGAACCAGATGTGGGAAATGAAGGCTGAATTTCATTCTGCTTTTCGGTTATACATTTATCATCAACTTCAAGACGCATATGGGGTTCGGGAAGAATAGTTAAAGGTTCAAGATGATGACCACACGGGAGTGAAAGGACCTGATGAATTGGTGGGCAAAACTCATCCAAAAATTCGGGTTCATCATCAAATATATACCCAACGTCAATATCCTCAATCAAGTGAAGGCTATAAGTCTCAGACACCACATCAAAAGTAGGGTTTTCAATCAATTGTGGTTCTAGAGTGGAGGTGTAGGGATCATAAGGGTTGGGTGTGGCTTCACTTGAAATGGACCCTTCACAATCGTGTAAATCAAACACTATAAAGTCACACAACTCATCAGACATTCTATCTTCAATTGGTGAATCATTTGGTGTACTCGATAGATCTGTGAAACTGGAGGTGTGGATTTCAATTTGAGATGGGAAGGTTTGATTTGGAAGGGTGTACCGCTCTCTCTCACTACCCAAATTCTCAATTTGGCCTATGGCCGTATCATACATTGGAAAATTTTGAGCTGGTTTGAAACTAGTTGCTCGTTCGTTTTGTTTATTGAGAACGACCATGCAATCATTCAATTCCTCTCTGGCGTGGAACGACGCTACCACATATTCTTCCACGGTCCGTTCAAGACTAGACATGGGTCGGTAAGGGGTTTCAGCATAAGATTGAAATTCTTGTGGATAAGTAAAACTCCCAAATGACTGATTAGAAGGAATGTTTCGAGAAGGTGTAAAAGTCAGGTAGGATTGATAGGAATCGAAAGGTTGTGAAAATTGGGCAGAAGTAGGATCAACATTTTGATAAGAAGAATATTGATATTGGTTGGTTGGCTAGCGACTGTCAATAGATGTCATATACGCCACAAACCGAGTAGTAAAATCTTCTTTAAAAAGTGGTGGTGTTTGTTGTCCTAACGGTTTGACTGGATTGAAAATTTTCCCGTTAGTCCTCGCTATATACTCAGCGATGGACATACGTGTAGGAGTTCCCTCACACGTGTTAGATGGAGTAGCAACGTAAGAAGATATAGAATTTTGATGCGGTTGATAGGACCTGAAGTGAGGGGGCCAACTGTTTCTTTCTGCTTGCTCTATCCGATCTCTTGAAGACATGGTAGAGTCGGATGGTATACCGAAGCAACTGCAATAATATGAAATATCTGGTTCTGGATAGCAAAGCTCGGCAAGAGTTCTTCTATTTGGGTTTCCCATTATAAGAAGGTGAAAAGAAAAGAGGTGAAAAGATTTAAGCTCTATTTGGATTGTTTTGCTTTGAAAGTGGGTCTTGAAGGTTGACTCAACAAATCACAAAATGCATAAGCAAACCCTAAAACTAAGGTTACCTAGGTCAAGCACCAGGCCGTTCCTAGACATCCAAAGGATAAGCCACAGGATCAATCCTCTACCACCTCTTTATAACTCTTGTCGTCAGGTAAGTGCCAGGTAAATGGGAGGTATCCGCTATACGAATCACCGAAAATAGCGGGCCTAATTAAGTAACCACTTGCCTTAGACACACTTGCCAAGACACAACAAAAGAAATGTGGATAAGCGATAGATTACCCACGACCTTCCTCTGTCCTATTTGAGTGTGACGGTCCTTAGGGTCTTGATCTAGATTATTTTTTAATTAATATAGGGTTATGCGGATGCTCGTTTTGTAATTTGTGGGGCCTAGGAAGGGTGATGAAATCCCCACCTAATATGAATTGTCGTCTTGCCCCTTAAAGTCCGTATTAAAATATGCAAAAAAACCTGCAAAACAAAACACGCAAAAAGATTTTTGAGCGGCGATATTTTGCAAAGAATCCTGCAGAAAATATATTATTGGATTTTTCAAAGGAGAGAGAAAGATGTAGGAAAGTTACCAGAAAAGTTTGTGGGCCGAACTCCCCAAGACCGCCGCGGTTCCGCCGCCGTTTCAACACAATAGCCGCAGTTTCGCCGTGCTTTAGGGGATTCTTTGTTTAAATTTTTTCGCTGTGGCTTCCTTTGCTCCTCTGGGACTTGATGAATGTCTCTGAATCTTTATCTCCTCGCTAAAGTGACTCCAGATTCCTTCGCAAAAATCGCACACTAATCGTTAAATATGCAAGATGCGATTTTGTTTTATTTTTATGATATAGATCGAATAAGAATTCAACACAAATAGTAAGAATAAAAAAATTACGCACGTATCCCCGGCAACGGCGCCATTTGATTGATCTATAAAGTGTGTGTAGTAGTAGTAACCGCAATCAATAACGGTGTCGTGTGTAGCTAGACCGAGATGAGTATGGGTCGTCCTCAGGGATATGTGGAATCTTTCAATCTTACTTTAGACGTGTTGAAAAAGAGGAAGAATAAAGGAATAAAGAATAGTGGAAATAGTTTCTAGATCTGCGTCAAAATACGGATGTAGAATACAGATCTAGTTTGAATACGGATATAGATTTTATAAGAAGAATGCTTGTAAGGTTCGTTCGGATTTAGTAGTCATGGATGAGTAATAAAGATTACTCCTTTTATCTATTGATAGATTTAATACTAGATAGATAGTGACGAATGAGGATTAGGGTTCTTGGAAGAAACTAGGGTTTCCCCACTATTGACCATTGTCCTTTCATTGATCTCTATTCATATCTAGCCCTTAACATAACAATTGTTAATCTGATCTCAAATCGCGGTCGTGACTAGCAATAAATTGGTAGCACACCCGATAAGGATGTTAACATTTATTTTGCTAAAGTTTATAAACTTTATAAGACATAAAAGAAGTTAAAATATTTTCTCATCCATTGTTCTTGCATAATTCTACGAACCCTATCAAACGGAGAATTACTCGCGCATGATGGAGATAGAAGAACGGATAGCGATGAAATTCATGATGTAACTAAATAATTAAACTAATTAAACTAAAGATCAACATTTATTAATCAACTTCACAAGTACAAACTTCAAGTTTAAATTACAAGAGGAAGAAGAAGTTGCTCTCGATCTCTGCCTTGTCGGATGTAGAAGTTCCGTCGAATCTCATGTCACTTTATCACATCGAATCTTGGACCTGTCTTGGATCACTTGTTCTTTAACGGTGAATAGCTTTTGTAAAAGATTGATGATTTCTAAGTTTAGCCCCCGGTCCTTATATAGTCCCAAAACTAGAAACCATAGATCCCTAGAATTAGGGTTAGTTGTAGCAAATCCAACCTGAAAATCCAAACTCCTTATTCGGTGAATCGGCCGCGGATCCGCCGCATATTGCAAGGTTTGGCTTCGGATCCGTGGCTATTTGGTGAGATCTTGGGTGCAAATTTCTGGGGCTTTATTCTTGTGACACATGGAGATTTAGTTAATGTCTGGAACTTAAAAATATTTCCTGGGTCTCTGCCAGTATTGATTCTTGAATTTTCTTTAATATTTCGAAAGATTTTTTATTTCCGAAATCTCAACATCTCGATCTCCTGACCTGAGCCAAAGGTTGCACCATATCTCAAAAAATAATGTTAGTAATATTTGGTATTTTTTAGATATTATCCTAACCAATTTGATATGATATTATATTTTAAGAATATTGATTAAGGATATTTGATATGATATGTATATTTAAATTATCAAAATATTATATAAATATTATGTGCATATATTTTCCTTTATAATGTTAATTATAATATATAAACATATGAAAATAGTATTTTTACAGATAAACCATCATATGTGTCATATTTATAATAAACACCTTTAGATATTTAAGAAAAGTAAGGGAAATGTCATATCAAAAGTGCGATATTTTCAACTGAACAGTTCTCCTTAAAAATTATCTCATCCATGCATTTATCATCAATATCTAGACGCATATGAAGTTCGGGAAAAATAGTTAATGTCTTGGTATGATGTCCACATGGAAGTGAAAGGACATGATGAATTTGTGAGAAAAACTCATCCAAAACTGTGGGTTCATCATCCAAAATATCCCAAGCATCGATATCCTCAATCAAGTGAAAATCGGTTTTCTCAGACACCTCACCAAAAGTTTGGATTTCAATCAATTCAGGTTCTAGAGTGGAGGCGTAGCGGTCAAAGGGGTTGGGATTGGTTTCACTTGACATGGTCCCTTCACAATCGGGTAAATCAAACACTATAAAGTCGCACAACTCACTAAACAATCTATTTTCAGTTGGTAAATCATTTGGGACACTTGATAGACATTCAAAACCGAAGTTGTGGGATTCAATTTGCAACGGGTAGGTTTGATTTGGAAGGGTGTGCCGCTTACTCTCACGACTCAAATCCTCAATCTGTCCTACCGCCTCATCATACATTGGAAAATCTGGAGCTACTTGGAAACTAGCTACCGGGTCACTAGGTTGTATGAGGGCGGTCATGGACGCATTCAAATCCATCATCTGTTGGCACAACGCCACCCGAAAGTCTTCCAATGACTGTTCCAGACTATACATGGGTTGTAGAGGAGTTTCTGTAAAAGATTCAACGTTGGTTGGATACATGAAATTCCCAAATAGCTGTTCAGAAGCAATGTCTAGGGAAGGTGTAAAAGTCGGGTAGGATTGATAGGAATCGAATGGTTGGACATGGGTAGGATCAACATTCGGATAAGAAGGTGATTGGAATTGTTGATCAAAAGAATTTGAAGTGGTGAAAAGAGTGAAAGATCGGCTACGGGTTGTTCAATACGTTCAGCAATAGACATAGGTCTTGGAGTTACAATAGGACTCTCAAAAGGGGTATCGACGTACGAAGGTCGGGTAGTTTGAAACGGTTGATACAAAGTGGATTGCTGAGTCCAATTGTTTGTCCTAGACGTGTCTATCTGATCTTTCAAAGAAATTTTGGGCATGAAAGGATCGTTCGACGTTCGACTAAAGCAAGAACCGTATGAAGTAATGTCTGGTTGTGGGTACTAATGTTCGGCAAGAGTTTTTCTAGGTGGGGTACCCATGATATGAAGAGAAGGAAAAGGAGAGGAAAAAGAATATGGTTTATATATATATATATATATATATATATATATTTGTTAGTTATCAACAAAAGAATGAAATATAAACAGAAAAATAATCACGATACAAAATACCACACACCAAATCGGTCTAGGGTTCACCTAGGTCAACTAGAACTGCTCAAGACTTGTTGTTGAAGTAAAACTGTGTCGAGAAACGGGCTCAAGATATACTGATGACGAGGCCAGGTTAGTGCTGAGATAAGGGGAGGTTTTCCAACGCTTTCGAGAAGGTCCTTAATTGGATAACCCTTTCTCTTTTGGCGGTTTCATCGTGAACACTTTCCTAGACACCCCGTGAACGATATACCGTTAAGCGGTGTTCTAAACACAATTAACTTCTCCTAATGAGCGCGAAGTCCTTAAAGGCTTAAAGTCTAGTTTCTTTTAAAAATTTGTGCGGGTAAACGTTATGCTCAATTTCGTAATTTGTGGGCCATGAAAAAGGTGATGAAATCCTTTACCATATGTTGTGAGGTTCGCTTTCCCTTAACTCTGTATTAATGGATGCAATACGCAAACCAATGTAAAGGTTGTTAAAAACCTAAAAAAATCGATTTTTATGTTTAAGCATAGCACTACAACAAATACCGGTTAGTCAATTTTAGCGTTTGATAGCGAACTTGCAAAGAATCCTGCAAAGATAGTATATTGGATGCGTCGGATTTGAGAAAGAAGCTGTTAAGAAATACGTACCGATAAGTTTTCGGGTTAAGAAACCCTCGTTGGATTGAATCCGGTTTGCTTGAAAGTTCGCTTGCGCGGGTCAAACTATCCGGATCTTTAGCACTGTACTTTGCAATCACCTTAGCCTTGAATATACACTTTGCTCCACACAATCGCAGTTCGCAAATCTGTCAAAATCTATAAATGTCGGAAAACGGATTATTAGTGCAAAAAAGCGATATGAATGCCCAAACTCCTGCACACTCAAAATTATAAAAATCAAGCAATAAAATTGGGACAAAAAGAGAACACTGGAGAACAGAAATAAATTGGGAGCAAACAGAGATGAAATGGCCGGCGGTGCCGGAATTTTTGGGCAAGTCATCGGACTCCTTGGGGCAGATGGGCTCCAATTTTCTTCTGTTTAGTTCCAGAGTGCTTGCAGGTCAAAAATCCAGACAGCAAAAATGTTAGGTTTGTTATGTTTTGTTTAGGTTTTGAAATTTTTTGAAATTTTTTATAATTTTTAGTTTGTTTTAAGAATGATGTTAGAGATATAAATAAGATGTACAGAGATTAACCCGAAATAACAAGAATAAAAACGTTATTGTCCTCCCGGCAACGACGCCATTTGATTGAAAAGATTTTTATTTACCGCAATCGGGATGGTTTCGCTTGGTAGCTATCCGCGATGAGTACGGGTCGTCCGTAGGGAGACGGAGCGTTTCACGTTCTTGTTATCACGAGTTAATGCGCGTGGCGGAATGTTCGTTTCTAACCTATGTGTAAGTCTACGCTAGCGCCCCGGCAGTCTAAAGACGCCAAATGCGGAACAAAAACTTTTTAACTGGCGCTATCGTATACTTTAACCCGGATCTGCCATTATTGCTAAACTAACAAACTGTAAAGAGTGTAGGAAGGTTATACCGAACGATCCGAGTCCTTCGTTCTTCAACCATCATCCCACGCTCCGTTGCGGCTGCTCCGATCTCATCGATCTCCGATATCCTCGTCGAGGTGGCACCACATGATCGATTCTTTAAACGGGCTCCCGCCTCTGACTCGAGGCAACTCGATCGTCAAGTTTGCTAAAAGAGACGACCAAGAATGATGTAGAGAATGAGTAGATGACTTTGTCTCACTTCGTCCAAGTCCGTGGACGATCGGTAAATGAAGTTGCCGATGGAAATGAAATGGAACAAGAAATGAACTATGAAATTTCCATGCATCCAAAACTATACTCTTTTCTTTCTAAAATGAATCAAGCATCAAGGGAAGTGGGGAGAGGAGGGGGCCGGCCATATTTATCAAGGAGGGAGGTGATGGAAGGAGGAGGGAGGTGACCATAACAAATAACCTTATCATATGAAAAGATCTTAAGCAATCCAAAAAACCATAATGAAAACAATGACTCATATAATGGAACCAATCACATTAAACCTAGTCACCTTATCATAAATGACTCACCAAGCCTCATCATCACTTCTAGAAGCTTCTACAATGATGACTCACCTCATCAAAAGAAAAGATAAATCCGTCTTTAACAGAATGTTAAAAGACGGCTGATAGAAAACTGGAAACTGGCAACTTCCAAAAGTGATCCTGAAACGACTTTCAGGATAACCCCGAAACTGTATAAATATACCCGCATTTGTATTATGACCGAATACAAATGCAACTGAGACAAAGATATTATACCTACTCAATATAATACTCGGACCCGGCTTAAACCAAAGCCGACCGGTATCATCTGCCTGAAAAATAACACGTGCGTAAACACACGTGCATTTTCCGAACACTGCCATAAAACCATACGGCCTCTACAACGTTTCGCCCGAACTTGGGAAACTGTCTGTGGGGGACTCTAATGACTCGTCAGTACCCTGGCAGTGGGTTTAACCACAAACCGTCAGCGGCACTAGCAATGTGTAACGGCTGCCCATGGACTGACCTCAAGGGAGGCCGATGAGCACACTCAAGGGAGGCCGATGAGCGAACTCATCCAGAAACCCTACTGAGCCTAACAGTGACAATGTATATACAGTCCGGTCCGTTCGTCAATGAGTATCGCATATCCGCCTAGGGGGCTAGTAACGTCAGACCCCCAATAGCAGTATAAGTCGTGTCGGAGTGAAGCCCAATAACACCCTGAGATACTACTGGAGTACCTACCAGTAAATCTCCTGCCATGGCCATGGACTTTGTGTAATGGCTCTCCTAGACACAGCACGACCTCGCCCCCAATACCGGGAGAGACGAATCCCCTGCCGATCCGCTCATGTGCCTCCATATGGCTCGGGACTGTACCCAAAAGCTACCTGTTTGCACGACTCCTTTGAGCCGTGGTAGGGTAGAAATCAAAGCACAGTGGGAACTCACACGTGACAAATGACGACCTCAGGTCGATAAACTAACCTGTACACATGTCACCAGGGAACTGCTATCTGACGGTAGATATAATACTAACTAGCAGATTCCCGGCGAGTCCTGTCCGTTGTACTCATAACCCAATGAGCACCTGTATACATCTTAGGTGATCCAACTGACACCAGTGGCTTGTGAGACCGGCCACCGCCCCTCGTCGGGGTCTCGACTGTATACACTAGTCTACTCCGGAGTATCGATGCCCTGTCTCGAAACTCCCACGACTAGGGACCACAATTAAGGATATGCATATAAACTACCCAACTCTCACGTATATGATCGCCATCATACTGTTGGTAGTAAAGCAAGATCCTAAGGGCTCTATCAAAGTGTAACATGCAATCAGTCACCTGAACATGTACACGACTGATAAAGGCAAACCAGATAGCATACTATCATCTCGAGTAAGACTGTGCTACCGGGATAGGTCCTCCGCAATCATTGCAATCACGTACATGCGATCCAATAATTGACTATGAGGGCACTATCTCCAACAATCTCCCACTTGCACTCAAGGCTAATATTGCGATGTCGACTACTCACAGCCCGTGTGAAACCGAACATCCAACTCCTCTACTAATCAGTTTCACAAAGCCCGTTTGTAAAACTATTGTGTTCGAGAAATAGCCTTAGTGAGTGGATCCGCCTAGAAGTATCTTTCAATATCTCTCTAAATCTCAAGTTCGCGGAGAAATCCATCTCCCGAATTGAGTAGTACCTGTCTTAGAATATGTCTGGATATCTGATGGGACCTTAGTTCATAAATGAACTCCATATCCAAACTTCTTAGACTGTATGGATCACTGAACCTAATCAGTATCCGGCACCATGCCACCCACAGTATCCTCTGGAACCACCTGTCCATAATACTGTCCCTCGTCAGAGGGAAAACTAAAAACTCTGACAATCACTCTGTCATCCATGTCACCTTTGAAGCCTGGAATGATAACCGTCTCCCGAAAGAGGCTGCCGTTATCAAATCCGTAGAAAATGTACTAATGTTCTAAAACTGCTTCCTTATGTTTCTCCAGGATTGGATTAATACAAACTTATTGCATCTAGTGCAAAAACAACATTTGGTGCGGTACTTGACATCTCATGATTGACTCAATTGCCTAAGCAAGTGATCTGCCAATCATGCACATCCCTCTCCCCTTTAGTCTATACGACACCTTTAGAGAGGGTGACTCCATCACCTGCAGGTACACTACCATGCTAGGAGTCAACTATTCTAAAAACCATTAGAATATCTGTCAAAGTACCCACATTGGGAAACCACCCAAATCTAGATCTAAAACCATAGATCCAGAAACCAGAATGTCTAATATTATATCCATGTCCTGTCTGGAGAAACAACTGTGTGACGACCACAGTACAACCGATCGTAGTATAGGAATTTTACTTCCCACTCTGTGTATGTCATCCAGATACTATGACATCACACCCTACTACCTTCTTAACTGATCCATCCCCTATTCTGATTGAAGTCAAACCCATGACTGTCATATCAAAATTAGATGATCTATCTCCGCTATAAATGCTCAAGTCTATAAATAGATATAAGCTACTTGCCCACTATGCTTCCGATGCTCCCACTGACTACGACAACCCTCCTACAGGGTCTCATAACCTGGAACAACAGTAGTGTCAAGTCTGGGTAGATAAGAACCTCCCTGTCACCGTCCTTGAGCCTACCGAAGTACCTCTCGGGTGTCTGAGGTTACCTACCATATCTGCGGAGTGGCTATTGGAATGTCAAATCTGATTGAATATATAGGTCCTATTAAATTTTCCGTAATCGTTTGCGGTTCTGGAATCACTTCCAGTTCTACCATACTCCCACTACTGTTTTCTGAAAAAGATCCATTTTACTAAAACTGTGGCGAGTCAAGAACAATATCACTATTGATCTTCCAAATGGTAGAATATCAACCCTCGTCATAGCCAGGGTCAACCCACAAACAGCCATTACAGAAACGTGCCTTGAGTTATCCAGAGTCTGGTTTTAAGCATAAGCTGGACAACTCCCCATACCTTAATTTCTTTTAAGGTACGATCCATTCTATATCCAATACAGAAACTTTGGCACTTATTTAATTGGAACCATATTCAAATCATGCAGCTGTCTCCAGTGCATATCAACTTAATGGAAAAAGGCTAATCAGCATTACTCAACTTAGGAATCCATCCAATTATGAGTAACCTGAAAGAGAAACACGTTTCTCAAAACCATCACTATCATCTGAATACCAATCACAAGAATCTACATCTTCGATCTCTTTGAAGAATCCCGATACTTGTGATACCTGGTTCTCTACTTTATTCTTATACCCACAACTTCTCAAAACTTAGACCATGTATTTCTACGAAACACTTGTCTAAAAACTAGAGAAGTTATAAATAAACAGAACAAAGTACGAGGACCTACCCCTTTGTCCTGAAGGACACTTGGACAACATACAATACTCTGTATAAGTCCGCTGAGTTAAACAACTCAAAACCTGTGCGTTGTAGGTTGAAAACTGTACCCTGGCGATTTCCTCAAATATCACCAATTACAACGAATTCCGATATAATGAGGATAATCACCTAATTCTCAATATCTTACTCCCACTCATCATCTATAAAAACCATACAGATATGAGAATGAAACCTGGTAAATACATACCCTTGGAGTAAGTGTCTAATCGGGAAAACAGTTTTTCTTTAACAATGCACTGAAACATGAAAATGTTTCGTAGGGGTATCCTGGTATTCATAGCAATGCCTCTTCCATAATCTAATTCATGACTTCAACCGTATATTTTATTGCCGTCTCCCCAAGTCCCTTTATTTGTCTTTAGTCGTTACCTTCTGTACATCATCGTTAGGCTAAATGGTTTTCTTCCTTCCCTACCGTTCGGCACCAGCCTATGGTTTGGAAGAAGACTATCCAGTAAGCATAATAGGTGTACCCTCCTAAACCAAGGAGTACTCGCATCACGAGAGAAGGTGATGATAAAAGACAACTGAACAATACCTTATTCTTTTTAAAGGTGAAATAGGAGTGGCGATGAAGTACGCGGTTTTGGTCGTGAATGATATCAGTCGCAATTTACTTTGCCCTCTTTCTAATCCCTTTATTTTGTCTTTACATATTACCTTCTGCACACCCTACTTTGGCTAATTGGTTTTCTTCATTCCCTACCTTTCGGCACCAGCCTATGGTTTGGAATAAGACTATCCAATAAGCGTAATAGGTGTACTCTCCTAAACCAAGGAGCCCTCGCAACCTGAGAGAAGGTGATAATAAAAGACAACTGAATAAACCAATTCTATTTCTCCTGAACCTTGATCCATCCTCGAAGGAGTCCCTTCGAGTTCGTATATAACCATACGATGGATCTATCCAATGGAAGTGGATATCCGTAGTAATACGGGTGTTCTGAGAAATGCAAAGGGTAGAAGAAGGAGTGGCAATGACTTATGCAACATAGACAATCCAAAAGCCAGTATTTTAAGAAGGTTCGGTCAACTTGGTCACTGAGTCATAGTCTAGGGTCGGTCAAAGGTCGCTGCCAAAGAGAGAGAGAGAAAAGAAACACTCTGCGTGCACTCTAACCTAGATCAGAATGGTTATCCTTTTATCTAATCCGGAAACCTCCCACTGTACTGTCAAATTCTCCTCCAAACCTAAAGAAGAATCAATCGGGATCACCCGAAGAGTAAACCAACTCATCAGTGGGAATCGGGATCCAACTCTCATCGCATGATAACGTGATGGAATGCATCCACGTTACTCATACTCCAGAAGGTATGCACATACTTGGCAAGTTTCAGTTTCTTTAGAAACTCCCGATATCATTTTTGCCCCATGCTCTTATAAACTTGGCGTTGGTCAAAATGTCATAAGTCACATGCCAAGTTCTACCCGTCACTATCTTGTCAATTTGAACCCACCCGCACATGCCCTTGACGTTGGCCAAAATGGCAGAACGACTGTCCCAAACTAACTCATCTATCTATGCAACAATTGAATACCCAGCAGCTACCAAACACTATGCCTTGGCGTTGGTCAAAATACATAGCTTGAATACTACTGAATACCCAAAAGAAGTGACGGAGGGCTACGACTGGTTTTTGGCGAAAAACCTTTAGCGTAGTGAACTTGATATCGCTGAAGGAACCTGATAGCTTTTTTAAAATATAGTGGCGAAAACCTTTTGCTAAAGAGGTCACTCCCGGTAAAGGGATCTCGGCTCTTTCCTCGTGGAATGAGGTGCAGGATATTCCACTGAATACCGCTATGCAAAGCAACTTGTAATCGACTATAGTAAAGTTATTACCCTGACGCAAACTTCTGTCCAAGGGGTCTTTCCCGGTGAAGGGATATCTGCCCTTGCCTCGTCGAATGAGGTGCTGGATATTCCACTGAATACCGCTATGCATAACAAAAGAAAATGTATTTGCAATAACACTTTTTAAATTTGTTCCAACAACTCAAACAGGTTTGTTTAACTTTGCATTGATCAGAATCAACGCAGTCCCATCAATCAATCACACCAGAAAAGAACGAAAATAAAATGTACGTATATGCCATCCGCATTCGTCACTGGGTCCCGTCATCACCCGTTAGGTTACTTAACTAACGACAGAGCGGGGACTGGACTAGCGCGGGTGTAAAACATATACAACATCTAGTAGTATATAAACCAATATACAATAATCGCTCCAGGCGTGATAATATGCAACATTACAGAAAAGTAATAAGCATCACAGAACAATACAGATAATCTGGGATCCCCGAGTTTCACAGAGCCGCTGCTGAAACCCGACGTTCCCCTGTCGTGTGGATAGCCTGTGCAATGAAACCTAGACCCCTACGGGTGCGGCAAGTTACCCGCCAAAACCTGAAGCGAGGCAGCCCCCTACAGCATAGTGAATGGACCACCCAGCACTTCACAGAATCCGGTAATCTTGGGCACCCCTCCTTGGGTCAACCTGTACCCCCTACGAGTGCGGCGAATAGTCTGCCAATTCTGAAGTGGGGCCCCTCTGCCTCTCAAAGCCATGAGATGCGGACCCATTGCTTTCCCGAACCCGGCTATCCGTGCACTCCGTCGCGGGGTAAAACCTAGTACAGTAATGAAAAATAGTACAATAGGTACATCGACCGCAACCTGGTCGTGCCCCAAAATAATATTATACAACAGGCAGTGACGGCTGTCCACAAGTTGGACGCTCGCCCCGCAATATCAAATGTACAAATAAACACAAACTGTACTACCATTGCACACTGCTATCCACCACGACAAATCCGCAACATCACAGCACAATACAGAACATCAACGCGAATGTCACGTTCGCAAACCCGTCTAAAAGAACTATAGCAATCGGACGCGGTTTACTGATCAAATGACATTCCCGGTCGGAGATATAATGTAAGCACTGTAAACTAACGCGTTTAAATTTCGATCGACCAAATATCAAAAAAATGGGCCCCACGACTTACTGGTGAACAGTAACAAAACCTGGGCGCAATTGATATATACCAAAAATCACAAAATCCAACAGAGAACCCACTGACCAAATTTGGGAGCACGTGCTCACCACGTGGCCGCGGATGCGCGGCCAAACCATGGGTTTGGCCGCGTTTCCGCGGCTCCTTGGATGAATCACGAGCCCAAATTTTGTCATGGTTCTTAGAAAAGCCTGCACAGATTTTTAAGACATACAGAATTAATTTTTGAGACCGTTTAAAATCAACAGAAACTGTCGGGCTTGGATTTTGGAATTTTCGATTTCCGGTCGGATCGATGTTTTAAACGCGTTAGCACAAGTTAGTATAGCAAAATGATGAGGCTCTGATACCACTGTAAGTCTACGCTAGCACCCCGGCAGTCTACAGACGCCAAATGCGGAACAAAAACTTTTTAACTGGCGCTATCGTATACTTTAACCCAGATCTGCCATTATTGCTAAACTAACAAACTGTAAAGAGTGTAGGAAGGTTATACCGAACGATCCGAGTCCTTTGTTCTTCAACCATCATCCCACGCTCCGTTGCGGCTGCTCCGATCTCGTCGATCTCCGATATCCTCGTCGAGGTGGCACCACATGATCGATTCTTTAAACGGGCTCCCGCCTCTGACTCGAGGCAACTCGATCGTCAAGTTTGCTAAAAGAGACGACCAAGAATGATGTAGAGAATGAGTAGATGACTTTGTCTCAATTCGTCCAAGTCCGTGGACGATCGGTAAATGAAGTTGCCGATGGAAATGAAATGGAACAAGAAATGAACTATGAAATTTCCATGCATCCAAAACTATACTCTTTTCTTTCTAAAATGAATCAAGCATCAAGTGAAGTGGGGAGAGGAGGGGGACGGCCATATTTATCAAGGAGGGAGGTGATGGAAGGAGGAGGGAGGTGACCATAACAAATAACCTTATCATATGAAAAGATCTTAAGCAATCCAAAAAACCATAATGAAAACAATGACTCATATAATGGAACCAATCACATTAAACCTAGTCACCTTATCATAAATGACTCACCAAGCCTCATCATCACTTCTAGAAGCTTCTACAATGATGACTCACCTCATCAGAAGAAAAGATAAATCCGTCTTTAACAGAATGTTAAAAGACGGCTGATAGAAAACTGGAAACTGGCAACTTCCAAAAGTGATCCTGAAACGACTTTCAGGATAACCCCGAAACTGTATAAATATACCCGCATTTGTATTACGACCGAATACAAATGCAACTGAGACAAAGATATTATACCTACTCAATATAATACTCGGACCCGGCTTAAACCAAAGCCGACCGGTATCATCTGCCCGAAAAATAACACGTGCGTAAATACACGTGCATTTTCCGAACCCTGCCATATAACCATACGGCCTCTACAACATTTCGCCCGAACTTGAGAAACTGTCTGTGGGGGACTCTAATGACTCGTCAGTACCCTGGCAGTGGGTTTAACCACAAACCGTCAGCGGCACTAGCAATGCGTAACGGCTGCCCACGGACTGACCTCAAAGGAGGCCGATGAGCACACTCAAGGGAGGCCGATGAGAGAACTCATCCAGAAACCCTACTGAGCCTAACAGTGACAATGTATATACAGTCCGGTCCGTTCGTCAATGAGTATCGCATATCCGCCTAGGGGGCTAGTAACGTCAGACCCCCAATAGCAGTATAAGTCGTGTCGGAGTGAAGCCCAATAACACCCTGAGATACTACTGGAGTACCTACTAGTAAATCTCCTGCCATGGCCATGGACTTTGTGTAATGGCTCTCCTAGACACAGCACGACCTCGCCCCCAATACCGGGAGAGACGAATCCCCTGCCGATCCGCTCATGTGCCTCCATATGGCTCGGGACTGTACCCAAAAGCTACATGTTTGCACGACTCCTTTGAGCCGTGGTATGGTAGAAATCAAAGCACAGTGGGAACTCACACGAGACAAATGACGACCTCAGGTCGATGAACTAACCTGTACATATGTCACCAGGGAACTGCTATCTGACGGTAGATATAATACTAACTAGCAGATTCCCGGCGAGTCCTGTCCGGTGTACTCATAACCCAATGAGCACCTGTATACATCTTAGGTGATCCAACTGACACCAGTGGCTTGTGAGACCGGCCACCGCCCCTCGTCGGGGTCTCGACTGTATACACTAGTCTACTCCGGAGTATCGATGCCCTGTCTCGAAACTCCCACGACTAGGGACCACAATTAAGGATATGCATATAAACTACCCAACTCTCACGTATATGATCGCCATCATACTGTTGGTAGTAAAGCAAGATCCTAAGGGCTCTATCAAAGTGTAACATGCAATCAGTCACCTGAACATGTACACGACTGATAAAGGCAAACCAGATAGCATACTATCATCTCGAGTAAGACTGTGCTACCGGGATAGGTCCTCCGCAATCATTGCAATCACGTACCTGCGATCCAATAATTGACTATGAGGGCACTATCTCCAACACTATGTGTATATATACAAACTATAAGTTTGTTAGGAATAGATAGGTTAGTGTTGTAAGTCGATATTCACACCCCACGTGTTCGCGGGGAGGCAGAAATTGCAAAAAAAGATTTTTAAGGGCTTCGCAACACTAACTAGAACCAAGGAACAAACATAAACCATAGCTTGCAAACTACATGATGTTTAACTGCTATGTTACGAAGTGATAACTTACTATTCAAGTCCTTCGGGTCTTCATCTTTGTCCTCTACTCATCGTCGGCTCCAAGGATCGTAACGGATCGTAGCAACCTCGACGGCCTCCTCGAGTCAAAGAAGATCCACCAGAGAGTCTATAGTCCGAGCTCCTACCTCTATTCCGAGGTAACTACGGCTTCTAGTTCGCTATACTAGAAGTCCTAGAGGGTGTAGAGTGTGAAGATGGAATGCCTTGTCTCTCAGAACCCTAGGATTTTCAGGAAATGAGAGCTTTTAGGGTTTTTAGTTGAGAGGAAGAAGAAGAGAGCTAACATGATGAAAGAGAAATGGTTTTTGATAACGATAATCATAAAAATGAGATGGCACCCTTGACTTGACTACAAGCTGCAAGAAAATATCTTATCCAAAATATCTAGTGCCACAAAATATCTCACAAGAAATATCTAGTCAAAGAGTCAAACCAAGTCAAGTGGTCAAATCAAGTCAAGTAGTCAAAATAAGTAACCATGCCTCAATTATCATTTACAAAAATAACAAATACTTTCCTCCACCTCATAATTGTTTTAATCAAATCAATGGTCAAAACCCTAATGATGTGTCTCCTTCTATGCCCCTCTCATCCTTATATACATATCCGCATTCGTATTCCGAGAAACACAAATACAAAGAGACGAAACTGATCCATCGATATAATACTAGGATCCGGCTTAAAACAAATCCCACTAGTATTATCCGCCCGAACATCATATGCGCACAACTGGACGTAAGTGATCGAAGCCCTGCCGTAAAACCATACGGCCTCAACTCCTTTTGCCCGATGCAGGGAAACTGTCTATGTGGGACTCTAAAGACTCGACACTACGCTGGAAATGGGTTTTACCACAAGCCACAAGCGGTACTAGCTGCACGTAATGGCTACCCAGGTATGTGTCAATAAAAAGGTCGATGAGGTAACCCATCTGAAATCCTACTAAGCCTGAATGTGAAAATCTCTGTACAGTTCGGTCTGTTCGTCTAAGATTATCGCATATCGGGCCTAGGGGGGCAGTAATCGTCAGACATTTCATCTTATATAACCGGGTCCTTATTAAAAAAAGACCCCTAATAGCGCAATAAGTCGTGTCAGAGAGTAGCCCATTACACCCTGAGAAACTACTAGAATACCTACCAGTAAATCTCGCTTGTCTTGGCCAAGGACTTTGTGTAATGGCCTTCCGAACACAACACGATATCAACCCCCAATACCGAGAGAGACGAATCATATTTAACCGCCACTGCCTCCGAGTGCTTCAGGACAGCACCCAACTACTACCTGTTTGCACGACTCCTTTGAGCCGTGCTAGGGTAGTAATTAAAGTACAGTGGGAACGCACTTGAGGTGAAGCAGCAGTATCAAGTTGACGGACTAAGCTGTACACATGTCACCTGGGAATTGCTACCCGACAACAGGTATAATACCCACCAACAGTTCCCGACGAGTCTTGTCCAGTGTACTCATAACCTAATGAGCACCTGCATACTATCTCCACTACGACGTACCGATGGCTGTGGGACAGACCATCTCCCATGCTGGGATGAGAAGCTTATACACTAGTCTACTGTGGAGTATCGATGCCCCGTCTCGATAATCCTACGACTAGGGATCTGTATATCATGTGCTTATAGATTACCCGGCCCCCATTAGTGTGACTGCTATCACAACGCTGGTAATCAAGCAAAGATCCTAAGGGCTCTAGCAATATGTATAAGCGATATGCTAAGAAAACACATGCACATATTGAGGTAGAAACAAACCAGTTAGCATACTATCATTTCGAGCAAGACTGTTACAATATCCGTGTATATCCCAAGCTCCTATTAAGTAATATACAATCCAGTATGATAAAACAATGGCCTATAGGGCATATATCACTAACAATCTCCCACTTGCACTAAGGCTATATACTGGCATATCGCAGACCGAAGATCTCGAATAGCCTCTCAAACACAATCGGAGGGATGGCATCTGTGAGTGTATCTGCAGTGTTGTTCTCCATATCTAGTCTCCTCACCTCGATCTCCCTGATCAGGTGGTACCGCCTCAAGATATGTCTGGATCTCTGATGGGACCTGGTTCCTTTCCTAAAGCTATAGCGCTGTATGTTGTCACAATACTAAAGTATTGGACCAACAAATGGAAGGAAGCACCTGAAGTTCATTTAAGAACTTCCATATTCAGACTGCCTCTTTTGCGGCATCTCATGCAGCGAACTACTCCGTTTCTATCGTCGAGTCTGCAACGGTGTCCTGCTTGGAGCTCTTCCAACAAACAGCCCCTTCACTGAGGGTAAATCCATAACCCAATATGGACTTAGAGTCATTCTTATCACTCTGGAAGCTGGAGTTAGCAAAGACCTCTATCTGGAGGTCGTTTTCCGCCATACACCAAGAACATCTCCTTAGTCCATCTTAGATACATGAGAATGTTCTTTACTGCTTCCCAGTGCTTCTCTCCTGGGTTTGACTGATACCGGCTTACCACGCTTAGTGCGTAAGCTACATCTGGTCTGGTACACAACATCGCATACATTATAGAGCCTACCGCAGAAGCGTAAGGTATAATCGACATGCGAGCCCTTTCCAAATCAGTCTTTGGAGACATCTCTTTGGAGAGGGTGATTCCATGACAAGCCGGTAGACTACCGTGCTTAGAATCATCCATACTAAATATTTTCAGTATGGTGTTGTTGTACCTTGACTGTGAAAGTTCCACTATCCTCTTTGATTCCTCATGATAGATCTGGATCCCTATAATATAGTTTGTATCACCCAGGTTTTTCATGGAGAACCTCTGTGACTGATTGTAGCATAGGAATGTCATTTCCTATCAAGAGAAGGTCATCCACGTACTCAACGAGGAATTCCATAGTTCTTGCTACAATCTTACTATAAATGCATGGTTCATCTGGATTTTTAATAAAGTAGAATTCTTTGACCGTCTCAATAAAAACACATGTTCCAACTCCGCGATGTCTGCTTTAGTCCATAAATGAACTTAAGCAACTTGCACATTGTCCCGCTGCTCCCACTCTGATTGAAACCCTCTAGCTGATCCATATAGACGCAATCTTCGAAATTACCATTTAGAAAAGCCGTCTCTACGTCCATTTGCCGGATCTCAAAATCTTCGAAGGCAGCAATAGAAAGAAGGATCCGAATGGATTTGAGCATAGACACCGGAGAAAAGGTTTCATCATGGTCCAAACCAGGTCTTTGATGAAAATCTTTTGCAACAAGTCTAACTTTATAGGTTTCAACCTATCCATCTGCACCAATCGTCTTTCTGAAGATCTATTTGCAGCCTACGGGTTTCACCCATTCTGGAGCAATGTTCAAAGTGTGTACATTGTTGGTGTAGATGGACTCCATTTCGATCCGTATTGCATCCAGCCATTTTACCGAGTCGCCGCTCTGAATGGCTTAATGGAAGCTAGTTGGCTCATCATTGTTAATGATGAAATCCTCTTGATCCCCGTCTATGAGAAATCCGTAGTATCTCTCGGGCGGATGAGACTGCCTACTAGTCCTGCGGATTGGCGTAGGGATGTCTGGTTCTTTTGAAACCTCTGGTTCTACTATACATTCAGTAATAGTTTGTAGTTCTGGAATTTCTTCCAGTTCTATTGCGCTCCCACTATTTCCTTTTACAAAAATTTGATTTTCTAAAAAAGCGGGCATGACGAGAAACAAAAACCTTTTGTTCCTATGCGTAATAGGAAAGATACCATCTTGGAGTTCTTTGGGTATCCCACGAACTTACACAGTACCGAGTGTGCCTCGAGCTTGTCTGCATACTGCTTTTCAACAAAAGATGGACATCCCTATATCTTCAGATACTGAAGATAGGGTTTCTTCCTACTCCACATCAGATATGGTGTGGTAGACACAGTCTTGGTAGGAACCTTATTCAAAAGATATGCAGCTGATTCTAGTGCATAACTTCAGAAGGATCGCTGCAACTTAGCGTTCCTCATCATGGAATGAACAATATCCAATAGAACCAAGGATCAAATATAAACCATAGCTAGCAAACTACATTAGGTTTAACTACTATGATATGAAGTTATACCTCATGATTCAAGTCCTTCAGGTCTTCATCGCAGTCCTCTACTCTTCGTCGGCTCCAAGGATCGTAATGGATCGTAGAAACCTCGACGGCCTCCTCGAGTCAAAGACGATCCACCCGAGAGTCTATAGTCCAAGCTCCTACCTCAAATCCAAGGTAACTACGGCTTCTAGTTCTCTAAACTAGAAGTCTTAGAGGGTGTAGAGTGTGAAGAAGGAGTGCCTTTGAAGGGTTAGCCTAGCACCTCATCAAGGGTTTGGTAGCATCACATATGCCATAATCAAAATTTTAGAGGTGCTAAGTTAACTCGACAAGAATCGAAACTAGAAGTTTAGGGATTCATATAACTAAGCATCACATTCAAATGTAAAACTATCACTAAGAGTAGAGATTACAACCATTGTAGATCTCCCTCGGTGACTCCTTGGCACTATGAAAGTTTGGAACGGATCGATGGAAGCCTTCCTAATCCACGATGATCCACCCGAAGTCCCTTTGCCCAAAGCTCCTTGCCTTACTTGTTTCGCAAACGAAGTGGAGCAAACACCCTACACAAATCGGCTAGATGTGTGTAGTATGATGATGTGGTTTATATTCTTCAATTGAAACCCTTTCTTTTATCAATTTCACTCTAGAGAAAAATCAAGAGAGGAAGAAGAAGATTATGGTGGCTAAGCTTGAGCTTTCTATCATATCACATATGATAACTTATTTTCTTCACACCAATTTTTTCATGCTTGTTGTGTGTCTTGTTTCATATCACATATGAAGCTATTTATAGTGATGAGAAGGAATAATCATCATTATTCCATTACCACTATAATTATGGGTGGAAATTCTTTTCATAAAGAATTAAGCATGGGTGGAAATTCTTTTCATTAAGTTAAATAAAGCTTACCCACTAAAGAATAAAGGAGCATGTGTGGGTTTTCTTTACATTAACTTAAAATGATAAATATAAATAAAAGCTTCAATATAAGTCTTGCATTGCCACCATTCTTGTATCATCAACCATGATACTATGTATGCATGTATGTGTCCATGCACATCATCATGTGCATACATGCATGCATACAAAAGGATTTAATTAAAGAATTAATCTAAATGTAATTTGTTAAATCAACACTTGATTTAGCAAACCGGTCATATCACATACGATCCGACAAATAGAAAATGCCCGATTAATTTACGTTATCACATAACTGTATTTAATCGGGTCCCGCGCATATCTCATATGCACACCACATCTTTTTGCCTGAGCCAGGAAACTTCATTGTGGGACTCTAAGACTCGTCAATACGCCGGCAGTAGATGATGATCATATCAAACATCTACAAGCCGCAAGAGGTCAGCTAAACATAACGGCCACCCGGGTATTGAAACGATCAGAAGAAAACCAGCGAAGCTGTAAAAACTCCCGTCGAGCCAACTGGCAACACTTACCGTACAGTCCGGTCTCTTCGTCAGATATGCTGCATATCGAGTCCAGGGATGGAATCGTCGACCCCAGTAACTCAATAAGTCATGCTGGTGTATGGCTCATAACAGATTTAGAAACTACTGATAACTCTTATCAGTAAATCTCATCAGCCCTGGCTAGGGACTTCATGTTATAGCCAATCGAGTATAGCACAACATCAACCCCCAATACCGGGAGAGATGAAACCCCTCCTATCGCTCATTGCCTCCATGCGCCTCGAGACTGTACCCAAAGACCACCTGTTTGCATGACTCAGTAAAGCCGTGGTAGGGTGGAGATCAAAGTATAATGGGAGGACACACAAGACTCTATGACGATCTCGGGTCTACAGACTAACCTGTACCAGTGTTCCCAGAGAACTGCTATCCGACGATAGATATAATACCACATAGGAGTTCTCGGCGATTCCGTTCAGTGTACCCAGTCTCCACTGAGCACCCGCATACAATCTTTGGTGTCTCCTCACCAGATGGATATGGGATCATCCATCGCCCATCATATGGGACAAGAATGGTATATGCTAGTCTACTCTGGAATATCGATGCCCTGTCTCGATACACCCTCAACTAGGAACAGTTCAAGGATATGCTTATAGACTATACGTTCCCCACTAGTATGATCCACATCATAATCACAGTAGTCAAGCAAATATCCTTTGGGCTTTATCAACATGTGTAAATGATTAAATCTACATATCAAGATAAATTAAACCAGATAGCGTACTATCATGTTGAGCAAGAAATTCATCTATCTCCATAGATATATGTCCAGGTTTCCACTATCCATATAATGGCCTTTAGGGCATACATATTACTAACAATCTCCCACTTGCACTAAGGCCAGTTATTAGCGTATCTCATACCCAACATTTCAAACAGTCGCTCATGCTGCGGCTGTGGAAGTGCCTTGGTGAATGGATCCGCTGTGTTATCCTTTATATCTACTCTCCGAATCTCGATCTCCTGGCTATCTACTATCTCCCGGATCAGATGATATCGCCTTAGGATGTGTCTAGACTTCTGATGGGACCTTGGTTCTTTGGCTAATGCTATAGCTCCATTATTATCACAATACAATGATATTGGATCAACAATGGTTGGAACTACTCCTAGTTCCGCAATGAACTTCTTCATCCAGACGGCTTCCTTAGCAGCATCATTTGCAGCAATATACTCAGCTTCCATCGTGGAGTCTGCAACGGTGTCCTGTTTGGAACTCTTCCAACTAACCGCTCCTCCATTTAGGGTAAATACAAACCCTGAGATTGATTTGCTGTCATCCTTGTCACTTTGGAAGCTGGAATCGGTAAAGGCCTCCATCTGGAGATCCCCATTACCATACACCAAGAACAATTCTTTAGTCCTTCGCAAGTACTTAAGAATGTTCTTCACTGCTATCCAATGTTTCTCCCCTGGGTTGGATTGATACCTGCTTACTACAGCCAGTGCATAAGCCACATCAGGGCGAGTACACAATATCGCATACATTATAGATCCCACGGCTGATGCGTAGGGTATAACGCTCATGCGAGCTCTCTCTTCATCAGTCTTCGGACAGAAGTCCTTAGAGAGAGTGATTCCATGACTTGCAGGAAAGGCACCACGCTTGGAATCTTCCATACTAAACCTCTTTAGAATGGTGTCTATGTACTTTGATTGGGACAGTCCCAATTACCTCTTGGATCTATCTCTATAGATCCTAATGCCCGAAATGCGCGAGGCATCACCCAGGTCCTTCATGGAGAACTTTTGTGATAAGAATAGTTTGACCGATTGTAGCATAGGAACATCATTTCCTATCAGGAGAATTTCATCTACGTACAATACGAGGAATGTGACAGTACTCCCTACAATCTTCTTATAAATACATGGTTCATCTTCATTTCTGACAAAATCAAACTCTTTGATTGTATCATCAAAGCAGATGTTCCAGCTCCTTGAGGCCTGCTTTAATCCATAAATGGACTTATGCAATCTACATGCTTTCCCGCTGCTCCCACTATCAATGAAACCTTCTGGCTGATCCATAAAAACGTATTCTTCTAAATCACCATTTAGAAATGCAGTTTTCACATCCATCTGCCAGATTTCATAATCATAGTGAGCAGCAATAGCAAGTAGGATCCTAATGGATTTAAGCATTGCTACCGGAGAAAAAGTTTCATCATAGTCCAAGCCTGGTCTTTGACGAAAACCTTTCGCTACAAGCCTTGCTTTATAGGTCTCCACCTGTCCATCTACACCAATCTTTCTCTTAAAGATCCATTTGCACCCAACGGATTTTATCCCAGGAGGAGCAACGTCCAAAGTCCATACTTTGTTGGTGTACATTGACTCCATTTCGGATCTCATTGCTTCCAGCCATTTCACTGAGTCACCACTCGTGATAGCTTGCTGAAAACTAGTAGGGTTATCATCATCCATGATGCAATCTTCTCTATCACCATCTATGAGAAACCCATAGTATCTCTCTGGTGGGCGAGAAGTTCTACTAGACCTTCTGAGCGGCTGAGGTTCTTGAAGTTCTACTGCAACATCAGTTTCAACCAATTCTTCCTGAGTAATTTGTGTTTCTAGAACCTCTTCTAGTTTTACCACATTGCCATTAGTACTTTCCGTAAAGATCTCATTTTCCAAAATTGTGGCATGCTGAGCAACAAACACCTTTTATTCCTCTTTGTGGTAGAATAGATATCCATACGAATGTTTTGGATACCCCACAAATTTACACATGACCGATCGTGTCTCGAGTTTGTCTGGATTCTGCTTTTTAACAAAAGCCGGACAACCCCAAATCCTAAACCTTTTAAGAGATGGTCTCTTTCCATTCCACATCTCATATGGAGTGGTAGACACGGTCTTGGTTGGAACCCTGTTCAATAGATACATTGCTGTCTCCAATGCTTGTCCCCAAAAAGAAAGCGGTAACTCAGCATCACACATCATGGATCGTACCATATCCAATAGGGTACGATTCCTCCGTTCTGACACACCATTGTGCTGTGGTGTGTAAGGAGGAGTGAGCTGAGAGAGAATCCCATTCTCTTTTAAGAAGTCTAGAAACTCTGTACTTAAATATTCTCCACCTCGATCCGATCGAAGTTTCTTGATGCTCAAGCCTGTTTGCTTCTCTACTTCAAGTTTATACTGCTTGAATTTCTCAAAGGCTTCAGATTTGTGCTTTATCAAAAACACGTGTCCGAATCTTGAGAAATCATCAGTAAAAGTGATGAAGTATGAAAAACCACCTGTTGCATGTGTAGACATTGGTCCGCATACATCACTATGTATGAGGCTTAAGAGTTCACCAGCTCTCTCTCCGTGTCCACTAAACGGAGTTTTGGTCATTTTACCTTTGATACAAGACTGGCAAGTCGCATAAGATTTATATTCAAACGGATTTAAATATCCATCTTTATGTAGCTTGTTTAGTCTTGTTTCATTAATATGACCAAGTCTACAATGCCAAAGAAAAGCTTCATTTATATCTGAAAACTTTCTTTTACTAGTATGTTGTATATTGAAAATTGTGTGTTGGTTCAGGACGTAAATACCGTTATTTAGTGTACCATACCCAATCAACTCTTGATTCAGGTTAATGTTCATAACATTATTTTGCAATATAAAATGATATCCTTCATTGTCCAACAAAGAAACGGATATTATGTTACACAGCATACTTGGTACTAAATAACACGGGTTCAAAACCAAGATATTTCCTGAAGGCAACCCTAGATGATACTCTCCCACGGATACAGCATGTATATTGGAACCATTTCCAACCCGCAGATTATGATCTCCTATCTTTAAAACTCTACTATTTCTCAATCCCTGCATACAATTGCAGATGTGAGAACCAGAACCAGTATCCAATACCCAGGATGTAGTGTTTAAAGAAAAACAGTTTTCAGTTACAAACACACCTGAAGTGGAAGCATCAGCATGCTTCTTCTTTTTGAGATCAGCAAGATATGCAGCACAGTTACGTTTCCAATGTCCTGACTTGTGACAATAAAAACATTCTCCTTTTCCGCTTCCCATAGCCCCGGCTTTGTCTTTCCCCTTTGCCTTTCTAACTCCACCTTTCTGTTTGATGGACTTCTTCTTTTTCTTTCCCTTGGCCTTAGCTTTTGGGAATGAAGAGGAAGATGGCCCAGCAAGCAGAGCGGGAGTCCTTGCCGTTTTCAACGTGTTCTCTGCACTTCTCAACATATTGAGAGGATCAGGCAATGATTTCTCCAAATCATTCATATTGAAATTTACTATGAACGGAGCAAAGGCAGGGGGGAGACACTGTAGAACAATATCCGTATATTGCTCATTATCCATAGTCCATCCCAGTTCCTCAAGTTCTTCAATAAGACCAATCATTTTCAAAACACGGTCTCCAACTGATGCACCAGGGGCCATTCGCATCTGAAACAGCTTTCTAGATGCCTTGTATCTCAAAGTACGAGATTGCTCTTCATACAACTCCTTTGTGTGAAGAAAGATGGATTGCACATCCATATTCTCGTGTTGCTTCTGATGGACATTGTCCATAGAAGCGAGCGCGAGGCACTTGGCCGTGTTGCAGTCATTTCCCCAAGTTTTTCGGATCTCCCTATCCGAGACAGATGATTCAGGTTCTGGGACGGGTGGGGCTTCGGTATTGAGGACATATGATACCTTATCATATGAAAGTGCAATGTTTAAGTTCCTCAACCATTCTTTATAATTTGGTCCTGTCAGTTTATTTTTCTCAAGTAGTAGCTTAAGTCCTGACATCGGTAACTGCCATTCGGAGAGAGAAAAGAATACACTTAGAGAAATGCTCTTGCAAAGAATTAGATTGGTTATTAGTTTATCTAATCGATGTCTCCCACTGCTTTTATCAAATTTTCTTTCAAAACCTGAAAAGAAAACTGGCCAGGAATAATTACATTTTACAGTTTCACTAACCGGTCAGTCTATCTAGACACCCACTGGATTAGCTAATTGTAAAGTGCAAAACTCTCCTGGAAGTAACACTTACTCACAGTGAGATCGAGATCCAACTATCATATAGATGGTATGCAATCTCATTGCAAATTTCAACTCTTGAAACTCCCGATATGGTTTTTACGCCTAGTAACTTATGACCTTGGCTATGGTCAATATATCATATGTACTAGTCAAATTCTACCCGTCATTTCGTGATTAACTAGACCCATCCATATGACCCTTGACTATGATCAACATAATCACATGAATGTCTTAACTAATCGCTTCATATGCTTTGTAGGAAGACATCACTTAGCTACCGTACACTACGCCTTGACTATAATCAACATACGCAGCACGAATACTAAGTACTCTGCTTCCTAAAATGACGGAGGGTTGCGGATGGTTTTTAAGAAAACCTTTAACGCTTTGAACTTGATCTCGTTGTAGAATCAAAACAGTTAAAAAAAGGAGTGGCTTAAGCTCCGCATCCTTTTGAAACTTGCATTTTTCATAAAAAGCCGAGTTTGTTTCAAATCCGATTCTACAACATCATTAGGTTTCTTTTCTTTACATTAATCTCATTAATGTGATCCCATCATTTAACTTCCTAAGCCATCACAGAATAGAACGTATACTTATACCATCCGCATTCGCCACAATGTCCCGTTATGCACCGTTAGGTTACTTAACTAACGGCATAGCGGGACGGGACTAGCGCGGGTGTAAAATATAAGCAACGTTTATTATATATCATATATATAATAATAATCCATTCGTCTCAGATACTAAGTAATCACATTACAGAATATCAACAGCAGAAGCATATAAAAGGATATCTAGGATGTCCGTATTTTGTATCGAGCCAACAATAGAAAATACGGATTCCACGGTCGTGATGAATAGCCAAGCCCACACCCCTAGACCCCTACGAGAGCGGCAAGTGATCCCGCCAATTCTAGAGTTTAGGAGACCCGGTCTCGACTCCTCGAGATGGCCTCCCACTGAACCCTAGAACCCGGTCACTTGTGCTCCCCTTCTTGGGTCTATCCTAATGCGGAAAAGTAAATAATATACAATTGATTTATACATGAATGAAAATAAAGCTCTCATCTCAAATAAAAAAAACCCGGCTATTCAGTCGCGACAATCCTACTCATCATATCTCAGCAACACATAATATCTCATATCATCAACGTAAGTAAGTATGCGTATCCCGATTGTCGTTGATGTATAGCAACGAAAACGGCGATACACCACATACTACACTTACGGTCGCAGAAAATAAAATGAAAAACTACAACATTTGGAATCTACAATCACTTTAGACATCATAAATTCGAAATATCACATACATCGTATTTCATGCCTAACTATATGAATTCCACATATTGTATCACATTTCAGATAAATAGACAATGTTAAACTTTTCGATCGAATAAACAAACACCCAAGATTTCCCAAACTGCACAACACTTGAGCCGAGTTCAAAAATTTCTAGAACATATCACAGCCCCTTATGGACCAACCGTAGAAGGGCCAAACCAAAGCCTCACATGTGGCAACGCTAAACTATCACAAACCCTAAGGTTCAGTGATAGTTTTGACGGTCACATAATCGAGTTAAGGTTATGTTCTTCTAGAGTGTCCACAGATACGCTTGCATGTTTTTCGAAAGTTTCGAACTCGGGAAAAATCCAACACTTGGAATTTTTCCAATACGGGAAAAAATGTGTTTCTAATATTCGTTCAAACATTTTAACACGTTCTAAAAATTCTGAAAATCTGAACGAAGTTAAACTTTTCCAATCGAATCACCAAATACAATAGATCTCCAGAAAACTCAACACTTGAGTAAGTTTAAAATATTCCAGAAGCAGGTACTAACACATACGGGTGCACTGTAGAAAACTTATTCCCTGATCCCTCTGTACGGCCGCGGAACCGCGGCCAAAGGCATGCTATGGCCGCGGAACCGCGGCGCTTTGGAGAGATCGTTGAATAATTTTTATATAGTAATTCATAGAAAAGCCTGCTGAATTTTTAAGAACTTTTAATTTGGAAAAATCCAATTTTCAAAAAATTTCCAGAGAGCGGTCCAAATTAGTGTTTCGTGGTTCGATCGGACTTTTAACATCGCCTACGCATCGCCTAAAGCTCTAGCTTGGCTCTGATACCACTGAAGGGTTAGCCTAGCACCTCATCAGGGGTTTGGTAGCATCACATATGCCATAATAAAAATTTTAGAGGTGCTAAGTTAACTCGACAAGAATCGTAACTAGAAGTTTAGGGATTCATATAACTAAGCATCACATGCAAATGTAAAACTATCACTAAGAGTAGAGATTACAACCTTTGTAGATCTCCCTCGGTGACTCCTTGGCACTATGAGAGTTTGGAACGGATCGATGGAAGCTTTCCTTGTCCACGATATTCCACCCGAAGTCCCTTTGCCCAAAGCTCCTTGCCTTACTTGTTTCGCAAACGAAGTAGAGCAAACACCCTACACAAATCGGCTATATGTGTGTAGTATGATGATGTGCTTTATATTCTTGTATCATCAACCATGATACTATGTATGCATGTATGTGTCCATGCACATCATCATGTGCATACATGCATGCATACAAAAGGATTTAATTAAAGAATTAATCTAAATGTAATTTACTAAATCAACACTTGATTTAGCAAACCGGTCATATCACATACGATCCGACAAATCGAAAATGCCCGATTAATATACGTTATCACATAACTGTATTTAATCGGGTCCCGCGCATATCTCATATGCACACCACATCTTTTTGCCTGAGCCAGGAAACTTCATTGTGGGACTCTAAGACTCGTCAATACGCCGGCAGTAGAAGATGATCATATCAAACATCTACAAGCCGCAAGAGGTCAGCTAAACATAACGGCCACCCGGGTATTGAAACGATCAGAAGAAAACCAGGGAAGCTGTAAAAACTCCCGTCGAGCCAACTGGCAACACTTACCGTACAGTCCGGTCTCTTCGTCAGATATGCTGCACATCGAGTCCAGGGATGGAATCGTCGACCCCAGTAACTCAATAAGTCATGCTGGTGTATGGCTCATAACAGATTGAGTAACTACTGATAACTCTTATCAGTAAATCTCAGCAGCCCTGGCTAGGGACTTCATGTTATAGCCAATCGAGCATAGCACAACATCAACCCCCAATACCGGGAGAGACGAAACCCCTCCTATCGCTCATTGCCTCCATGCTCCTCGAGACTGTACCCAAAGACCACCTGTTTGCACGACTCTGTAGAGCCGTGGTAGGGTGGAGATCAAAGTATAGTGGGAGGACACACAAGGCTCTATGACGATCTCGGGTCTACAGACTAACCTGTACCAGTGTTCCCTGAGAACTGCTATCCGACGATAGATATAATACCACATAGGAGTTCTCGGCGAGTCCGTTCAGTGTACCCAGTCTCCACTGAGCACCCGCATACAATCTTTGGTGTCTCCTCACCAGATGGATATTGGATCATCCATCGCCCATCATATGGGACAAGAATGGTATACGCTAGTCTACTCTGGAATATCGATGCCCTCTCTCGATACACCCTCGACTAGGAACAGTTCAAGGATATGCTTATAGACTATACATGCCCCACTAGTATGATCCACATCATAATCTCAGTAGTCAAGCAAATATCCTTTGGGCTTTATCAACATGTGTAAATGATTAAATCTACATATCAAGATAAAGTAAACCAGATAGCGTACTATCATGTTGAGCAAGAAATTCATCTATCTCCATAGATATATGTCCAGGTTTCCACTATCCATATAATGGCCTTTAGGGCATACATATTACTAACAATTCTCAGACGAACAGACCGGACTGTACGGAGACTGTCACATTCAGGCTCAGTAGGAGTTCAGATGGGTTTCACTTCGTCCGTCTTCTTATCGGCATCTACCTGGGGGCCGTTACGCACAGCTAGTGCCGCTTGCGGTCTGTGGTTAAACTCACTACCAGCGTAGTGTCGAATCTTTAGAGTCCCACAAAGAGAGCTATTCTCCTTTAGGCAAAAGAGTAGAGGTCGCATGGTTTTGCGACAGGTCGCATGGTTTTGCGACAAGGTTCGGTCACATCCGTGCACTTGTGCACGTTTAGTGTCCTGGCAGTTATTACTAGTGGGCTTTGGGTTAAGTCAGATCCTAGTATACATTTTGGGATTGATTTTATCTCGTTTGCATTCGTGTTCCTCGGAACGCGGATGCGGGTGTGTATGCACGGTTGACAGAGACAGAGGCAGAGGATTCTCATTAGGGTTGTTGACTATTGACGTTTGCTAAACCCTAATGACAATAAAAAATATGATTAATGATAATTAAGTATTATTGTGCCATGGTTGGGTTGAAAGGTTGACTTTGTTGACCGGTTGACTAGGTTGGACTTGTTGACCACCATCATTACTATGGCTATCATTTCATGCAAAGACTTTTTCTTGCTTATTTGTTCACACATTGCATTTAATGCATGAAATGATATTGCCTTTTGATATGATGATAACCCTCACATAATACTCAATTATCATTATGTGTTATGATGCTTTTGGATTATGAGAGCTTGGATGGCAAAAGGCTTATTCATTCTTTCATTTCATTTCTCTCTCTTGCTCAAGCTCTCTCCCTTTTCCTCTTGCTCTCTCTCTAGCTCAAGGCAACTCCCACTCATGAGTTGAGAAACATTGCCTTAGAGATAAAAGAAAAACCATATCACTTCTCTACTCATCCTAGTTCATAAGGTTTAGTAAACCAAGTGTTCTAGTTTCTTCTAGTTTGAAGTAGAAGCCAAAAGGTAGAAGCTTTCGGGTGGATCCATCTTCGGCGCGAGGAGACGACGAGGTGAGGCCGATCCGACCACTGCAACGAGTTGAAGATGAATGAGTTCAAGTTAAGGTATAACCCCCCTAACCGAGTAGGTAAAACTCCTAGTTAGGTTGTTAGGTAGTTGTTTAACAAAGATCCGTATTTTGAGTCCATGTTACCACCCTAAGAAAAATCGTTTTTCGCCTTTTCCGCAACCCCAAAGAACCGGGGAAGGGTAGCATGGACTTACAATCACCCAGATCTTTCATGGAGAATTTGTGTGATAAGAAGAGCTTGGCCGAGTATAGCATAGGAACATCATTTCCTATCAAGAGTATGTCATCCACATACAATACGAGGAAGACAACCTTACTCTCTACAACTTTCTTGTATATACAAGGTTCATCTACGTTTTTTATGAAGTCAAATTCTTTGATAGCTTCATCGAAATAGATGTTCCAGCTCCAAGATGCTTGCTTTAATCCATTAATTGATTTAACCAACTTGCACACGCTTCCGTTGCTCCTACTGTCTACGAAGCCTTCTGACTGTGGCATGTACACGCTCTCTTCTAAATCACCATTTAGAAAAGCGGTCTTGACGTCCATCTACCAGATTTCGTAGTCATGGTATGAAGCAATGTCAAGTAAGATCCTGATGGACTTAAGCATAGCGACATGAGAAAAGGTTTCATCATAGTCGACTCCTGGTCGTTGACGAAAACCTTTTGCTACAAGTCTAGCTTTGAAGGTCTCAACCTTTCCATCTACACCAATTTTCTTCTTAAAGATCCACTTGCTCCCAATGGGTTTTTTTCCTTCAGGAGCAACTTCCAAAGTCTATACTTTATTAGTGTACATGGATTCCATCTCAGATCGCATAGCATCCAGCCATTTCACAGAGTCTCTACTTATGACGGCCTGCTCAAAACTAGTTGGGTCATCATCTTCCATGATGCAATCCTCTCTCCCAACGTCTATGAGAAAACCGTAGTATCTCTCAGGATTATGATGAACCCTATTAGAACTGCAGAGTGGCTGAGATTCATCGGGGACTATTGAATCCTCCGGTTCTACCAAATCGTCAATTATAGCTTGTGTTGCTGGAACTTCTTCCAGTTCTACCTCATTACCACTAATTTCTTTCATAAGAAATTCCTTTTTTAAAAAGGTGGCATGTTGAGCAACAAACACTTTTTGTTCCTCACTATGGTAGAAAATGTATCCATGCGAATTCCTTGGATACACCACAAACTTGCAAAGAACCGACCTTGTCTCGAGCTTGTCCGGATTTTGCTTTTTGACATAGGCCGGAGAAGCCCATATCTTAACTCGTTTAAGATATGGTCACTTTCCACTCCATATCTCATATGGTGTTTTATGCATAGATTTTGATGGAACTTGATTTAATAGGTCTACGGCTGTCTCAAGTGCATAACCCCAAAAAGAAATAGGTAACTTAGCAGTGCTCATCATAGAGCGCACCATATCTGTAACATTTCATAAAATATAAAATATTATTTTTGGAATTTAATATTAAAATAATATATTTCGTGAAACTACCCGATTTGCGAATTTGGGGTTTTCGTAAAATGGTATAAATATATACCAATATTTGTGAAATAATTGTAGATTAAAATGATTTATTCATTTAAATATATATTTATCGGATTTGGCATTTTTATTATTAATTATATGCAGTTTAAATAAAAATTGATTAGTGCACTACTAATCGCGATTAGGCCAAATCTGCGTTTCTACATTTTTCCATGGTTAGTGCACCATGGCATGTTGCATTTGGTTGCATGTTGTGTCATTTGTATTTGTTGATATTTGGCTTTAAAAGAAAAAGAGAAAAGAAAAGGGAAGCTAAAAGACAAAAGAAGATAATTGGGAGGTGAGCATAAGAGAGAGAGAGTGTGAGGGTAAGAGTGTGAGGATAAGAGAGAGAGAGAGAGGGCCGCCATCTTTACTCCCCCATTGGTTTTCTTCACCTCCTTCATCCTCATATTCCCTCCACCATCACCTCCAAGTATCATCTCAATTTCTTCACCAAAACCCTATACTCCCTTCATTAAAAATGATTCTCACCTCATCATCAACACTTTGGACCTTTCAAAGTTGGATTTTGAAGACTTTGAGCAACTCAAGAAAATTCTTGAGTTGCCAAATGAGGTATTTCCCACACCATTAGCTAAGTAAATTAGTTTCTTCAGTTTCTATTTTAGTTTAGAATTGTTTTAGTATAGATTAGTGATCTTGGAATATTCCAAGTTGAGCTTAAGGTTTGAGTTGTGTTGTGGTGATGTGTAGTGGTTGTTGTAAGACCTTAGTGTGGATTTTATAGCCAAAGAACAGAGATTGGAAACCAAAATACGAACTTAGAAATTTACCCGTGTCGGTTTTGTGAAGTTATGTAGGCCTACAGGGTATCTGGAGCAACCTGGGCTATTTATGAGAAAAACTTGCAACCCCAGAGACCTAGATGGACCACTAGAAGACCACCCTGAGAAGAAGAACCCAAACAGAGAGGGTAGGGTCGAGCAGGCCGGATTTCATGGCATTGTAGCCGGCCAAGTTTTGGGCTAGGGTGATGGATTTGGTATGTAGCTCTTAATTCCTATAAACAACTCCCTGTACTTGCTAGTTTAATCCCAATTAACCCGAGGTGAAATCTGGAGGTGATTTCCTAAGTTGTTGAATATGGTATTTGTGATTTATGAATTTGGGATTTGAGATTTGATATTGTATTGGGTCGTTTGATGTTTGAACGTCAATGACGAGGGTTGTTTGGTTGCTTTTGGATGCGTAGGCTATAGGTTCTAACCTATGAGCGCACCGTGTGCCGTATTGGTTTTCCGGACTTGATTTTAATAGCATTGCGACTGTGTATTTATTGTAGGTACCTTCGTGTGGATTCCGAGACGACGAAGCACATCAACTATGGCTGAACGAGGAGTTCTATAGGTGAGTAGATTTATATCTACGGGGGAAATCGGGTGGATGGCGTATAGCACCCCCACAATTAATAAATGGAAACCGATATTTAGAATATAGTCGAAGAAACCTATATTAGGAACACACGAATGTGATTAAAGGTTTAGTATGAAATGATATGATTGATAAGGATGTATCGAACTGATATATATCGTTATGAAGCGTAAATGTGAATCACGATATATAAATATATGTAGTTGCACGCGAATAAGTATGAGATTTGGAGTAGCTTGACATGAGATTCATAAGATAGAATGTATATGTAAAATGACTTGATGTGAGATATTGATGTGATGAAAAGAGTATACGATGAAATATGATGACTTGGTTGATATGTCATTATACAGATGCTAGTCGATATGAGATAATTGATACCTTTGTAGGTCCCATGATATGAGATTGATACGGATGTGACCTGGAATATAGGTATATAGATATATATAATGTTGTGAATCATGAGTGATATGGCGTACGAGACGTTAGGTCCGTACTCTCATTGTCATATAGGTTGATAGAATCCCTAATTGATTAATGTCGTCGTACGATGAATTACCGTAGGTGATGAGTTTTATCTGGTGATTGATCCATACCCTTGACTAGAGGATGCCGTACGATGGATTATACCGTACGTGATGTTATGAAGCTGGATGCCGATTGATAGATTCACCGACTCGGATATATTGTAAATACGTATACCTGATAGCATTTCGCCTACGATGTACTTCATGTTACGTTCATGGCATTCTCATTGCATTACATATACCTGTGCTAGTACACCTACACCATTATCGATGATGCGTATGTTACACTTACACAGATTTGCCGGCTCACACACTTTCATCATCGATAATTGCTATGTCACTTACACGGTAGAATTGCTATATCATTATGCTATGTTGCATGATATACTTGCTATGCTCACGTCATTATGATATTCCGCATGATATACGGATATGCTCACATTTCTGTTATATGTTTGCATACATCATGCTTTACAATTATATTCATTGAGATGCTGTTTTCATGAGATTCTGGATTTGAGAACCGTGGTTATATTTCAAAAGAAAGTTTGTATTATTTTAAAACCCCGGTTTCTCTTGATATAATATTTCGAGACGTCCACCATGTGTTTTCTTGGTTATGAGTTATGTGATACCCGATTCGAGAAGCTGGACGAGGTCGTTTGCGGGTACATGGTGGACCCGGTATGGTATCCCGGGGCAAGAATGGTATGTTGTGCAGTAGACGATGAGCCTGGCAGAGGGACTACTACCTACCGGTGATAGTATTTGGACTCGGCGGTTATCCGGAGGATACCGACCGGAGTCGAGAGATGGTATAGGCCGATCCGGACTGACGGAGCCCGTGGGCCGATCCGGACTGACGGAGCCCGAGATATGAGGATTTACGTGTCGATTTGGACACGGGTTTCATGATGCTTCGAGTGTCGATATTGGACACTCAGGTTCCATGATTTTGATGTGTCGTTGATGGACACACGTTGGTTGATATCCTCATATTTACATGCATATGCTTTCATGATATTTACATGCATGATGTTGTTGTGTCATTGATGGACATGTATATGTTATCCACACACATACAGGCGTTGATTATATTGTTGGCATATATGCTGATACGGTCACCCTGGATATCATAGTATTACCTTTATGATATAGTTGACCTAGGAATCGTTCTTTTATTCGATTTCTACCTGATGATGTTTTCTACTCACGAGTTGGAAACTCACCCCCGTTGTGCCACAGTTCTTGCAGGTTGACCACATGGATCAGTAGCGGCATCGCTGGCACATAGCTTGCATTCGGATGACTTACTTTGGTACTTGGTACATGTTGGATCGTACCACTCTTGTATTCACTATTCTGTTGTATCTAGTTAACTCCATCAATCAGAAACTAGTATATGTATAAGTAGTAAGACTTAGAAAGACTTGTGGTTGTGAGCCTTAGAGCGATGGGTTATATGTTCGCTTGGTGGGTTTGATGTTTTGCTTTACATTGCCTTTTGTGTTGATCTTCGCCGTTGGGCGTCGTATACATATATTTTGACTTGCGTGGTTGTGATTCCGCCGATTGGCGAAGAGCTAGCTCTCACTTGGGGATGCCCTTTATATTATCATGTATATGTGGTTTTGAATCAAAATATATAAGCGTGGTGCTGCCCAAATTTTTAAAAGACGAAACATGTTTTTTCCAACTAGTAAAATCCACTTTCATTTTTCATCTTCCATTATCTATGCATTTAAGAAAACATTTGATTTCATCAGACCTTTATTTCAAAACTTCGTCTCTTTTTTTTTCTTTAAAAGGTTTAGATTTCTGGGCTTCGGCTGACTTAATTTACGTTACGCCTTTAGACGTGGCGTGATTTAAGTGCCGGTCACGAACTAAATTTCAGGTCATGACAAAGTTGGTATCAGAGCGCTAGGTTTAATCTTGGTTCGAGTCTAGGTTTAACTATGTGGAATCTGGGGCGTAATCTATTTCGAAACCTAGGCTTGACCTTACGGAACTTAGACTTGAACATGGGGGTATTAGACCCGAACTTTCGTTGCATAGGCTGACCCTGATTGATGGAGTATGTAGCTTGATTAGAGTGACGTACCGTACGTATGTTTCGCGGCATATTTACGATAGATACTCCACTTAAGAAATCTTAAGATGTACATATCTTGAGATCTGTGATTCTTTTCGTCCCATGATCATATATCCATTCGAGATCCTTGGTTCTATTCGTTTCCATGATCATACTCTCATTGATTCCGTTCCTCCTTATGATCATGTATCCATTTTGGGATCTGTTGATTCCTTTCATTCCTTTGATCTATCTTCTTCGATACATACTTGAGGTTCCTGTCACCATGGTTTGAGCACAGATTGAGCTGCTGCTGCAGGGTTGTCTAGCATGGAAGCAAGGTTTCGGGGGAATCATCCATGCCAAATTAAAATTTTAGCCGTACTAGCTAACCCTAACCTAGAATCGTATACTAGAAAACCCGAAGAAACATAATGCAAACAACTTCGCAAATAAGTGACCAAGGAATACAACCTTTGTAGACCGGTCCTTCACTTCAATAGCTCCGTGTAGTCGTCCCATCGCTGCGAATCATGAACGCCCGAACTCTCAAAAGGGTTCTCCTGAAGAAATGAGCAAGCTTGCATGAAGTCTTCGAGGCCGAAGATGAGCTACGTCGAGGAGACACTAACCCAAGCTACCCCTTCACTAATTATGGAATTAGTGGAGCAAATACCCTATACTAAATGGCAAGTAGTAAAGGATGATGAAGTAGGAATTTTACTCATTTTAGAAATAATTTTCTCGCTATTTTTTCTCATCTCCATTGAAGCTAGAAAGCTTTTGATGGAAGAAGAAGAAGAAGAAATCTCTCATGATCATTATCAAGTGGTGAAAGATAACCATGGGTGAGTTAATATCAAATATTAACACATTTAGAGACTTTACCATGGCTAATAATAATGGTTGGGTTTATAAATATCTTAAGCAAAACAAAAGTTGTGGAATAAGTCAATGGAAATCCAAGCTTCTCAAAGCTTCTTGCCATGACAAAAATGCCACCATTTTGATTTACCAAAATAAATAAAAACCCTTCATTATACATAGCATGGTGTAAGTCATACACACACCCATATTGCATGTATCATCAAGCTTGACACAACTTTTTACACTAATATATATCACATATGTACACATGCACAAATCAAGTGAGAAAATAAATCTTAAATGAATGAATATTAGTTAATGCAACTTAATATATCAAATATATATATAATTATACAATAAATCATTAAATCAACATTTGATTTAATAATCCGGCTATATCACATATAACCGACTAATATCTTGTGTATCATTTTATCGAATCAACACTTGATTCGATAACCCGGCTATATCATATATAACCGACTGATGTCATATATCGTAAGAATAGAATACGGTATCACATATCGTATTAATCTTGGTCCTGTACATATAACATATGTGCTCCTACTCCGTTTCGCTTGAGCTAGGAAACCTTTGTGTAGGACTCTAAAGACTCGTCAATACGCCGACAGTAGGTGATGATCAGATCAAACACCCACAAGCCGCAAGCGGTCTGCTAAACGTAATGACCACTCGGGTATTAAGCGATCGGAAGATCAACAAGCATGCATGCTCATACTCCTGCGAATTCAATCAGTAACACTACTGTACAATCCGGTCTCTTCGTCTGATATGTCGCATATCTCGTCTACGGGTGGTAAACGTCAGACCCCAGTAACTCGATAAGTCATGCCGATATGAGGCTCATAACGGGTCGAGAAACTACTGATAACACTTACCAGTATATCTCTGAATCAGCCCTGGCCAGGGACTTCCTGTTATAGCCAATCAAGCACAGCGCAACATCAATCCCCAATACCGGGAGAGACGAAACCCCTCCTATCGCTCATTGCCTCCATGTGATTTGGGACTATACCCAAAAGCCACCGTTTTTCATGTTCTCTTGAACGTGGTAAGGTGGAAATTAAAGCACAGTGGTAATCACACAAGACTCTATGACAATCTCAGGTCTACAGACTACCATGTACCAGTGTCACCAGAGAACTGCCATCTGAAGTCAGGTATAATACCATCTGGGAATTCTCGGTGAGTTCGTCCAGTGTACCTAGTCTCTACCGAGCACCCGTATACTGTCTCTGATGTCAAACACCAATGGATATGGCACCATCCATCGCCCATCTAGATGGGTAAAGAAGTTATACGCTAGTCTACTCTTGTATATCGATGCCCTGTCTCGATACACCCACAAATAGGAACATTTGAAGGATGTACTTACGGACTACTCTGTCCCCATTAGTATGATCTGCATCATAATCCTGGTAGTCAAGTACTCATCCTAAGGGCTTTATCAACATGTAATAAAGAGACAATAATTGTACATGTTAAGATAAAGAGCAACCAGATAGCATACTATCATGTCGAGCAAGAAAGTCATCCCTATATATGTCCAAGCATCCACTACAATATACATCGCATGTACAGTAATGGCATCTAGGGCATACATATAACTAACAATCTCCCACTTGCACTAGGGCCATATATTGTAGTATCGAATACCTAACAATCAGCAGTGGTTGTAGTATCTCATACACAACCATCCCATAAAAGTATCTTTTTGTAAAAGTCCTTTATGAGTGGATCCGCCGTGTTGTCCTCTATGTCTACTCTCCTATCCTTGATCTACCTAGAGATCAACCATCTCCATGATCAGGTGATACTGCCTTAGAATATGTCTGGATCACTGATGGGATGGGGGTTCGTAGGCCAAAGCCACAACTCCATTGTCATACAATGGTAGGAATGAAGTTCATCTCATCAACTTATATACACTCAGACTCCCTCTTTGGTAGTGTCGTTGGTAGCGATGTACCCAACCTTTATCTTCTAGTTTGCCACGGTATCTAGCTTGGAACTCTTCCAACATACCGTCCCTCCACTGAGGGTAAAGACAATGCCTGTGACTGACATTCAGTCGTCGTTACCACCCTGAAAGCTATCCAGTGATTCTTCCCAGGATCGATTGATACTGTCTCACTACACCTGGTAAGAGTCATAACATCCACTTAGATCCATCTTATAGATCTAAAACCCAGGATTTAAGAGATATCTCCTTGATCATATATAGAGAATCCTAGTGATAAGTGGAGATTGACTAAGTGTAGCATAGGAAACTCCTTCCCTATCAAGAGTATTTCATCCACGTACAATACAAGGAAGACAACAATACTCTCTACAACCCTTTTGTACATTCAAGGTTCATCTACCATTTTGATAAGTCAAACACTTTGACTACCATATCAAAACAGATGTTCCAACTCCGCGATGCCTGCTTTAACTTGTAAAGCAACTTGCACACGTTTCCGCTCCTCCCACTATCAACGAAACCCTCAGGCCGTGTACTTGTAGATGCTCTCTTCTAAATCACTCTTTAGAAAATGCAGTCATGACACCCAACCGCCAGATATCGTAGTCATGGTATGTAGCAATGGAAAGTAGGATCTGGATGGACTTAAGCATAAGCACTAGAAAATGTTTCATCATAATCCATACCTGGTCAATGACGAAAACCTTTTACAACAAGTCTAGCTTTAAAAGTCTCAACTTTTCCATCTACACCAAGTAATCTTCTCAAGATATACTTGCTCCTGGTGGGGGATTAACCCTTCAGATATAGCAACCAAAGTCCATACTTTGTTGGTGTATATGGATTCCATCTCAGATCACTTAGCATCCAGCCATTCTTACAGAGTCGCCACTCCTGATGGCCTGCTCGAAACTAGCTGGGTCATCATCTCATCATGCAATTCTCGCTCCCACGGTCATAGAGAAAACCGAAGTATCTCTCATGTGGATGAGGAACCCTACCAGATCGGCGGAGAGGCTGATCTTCGTCAGAAACTATTGAATCCTCCGTTTCTACCAAATCATCAGCTGTAGTTTGTATAGCTGGAACTTCTTCCAGTTCTACCTCATGACCACTAATTTCTTCACAAGAAAATCCTTTTCTAAAAAGGTGGCATGCTGAGAAACAAAACACCTTTTGCTTCTCAGTATGGTAGAAAATGTTCCCTTGCGAATGCTTGGGATACCCAACAAACTTCCACAGATCTGACTTTGCTTCGAGCTTGTCCGGATTTTGCTTTTAGACATAGGCCGGACAACCCCAAATCTTAACTTGCTTAAGACATGGGCTCTTTCCATTCCATATCTCATATGGAGTGGTAGGCTCCTGATTTTGTTGGAACCCTATTCAATAGGTATGCAGCTTCTCAAGTGCATAACCCCTAAAAGGAAATAGGCAACTCAGTAGTACTCATCATAGAGCACACCATATCTAATAGGGTGCGATTGCTCCTCCCCGATACACCGTTGTGCTGTGGTGTATTCGGAGGAGTAATGCTGAGAGAATCTCATTCTCCTTTAGAATAGTCCAGGAATTCCGTGCTCAAGTATTCTCCTCCCCGATCACATCAAAAGACATACTACTTATACCCGTTTTAGTTCTCTACTTCTAACTTATATTCCTTGAATTTCTCAAAAGATTCAGACTTATGTTTCAACAGGAACATATGTCCGAATCTTGAGAGATCATCAGTGTGTAATGAAGTATAAAGAATCAATCCTGGCATGTGTAGACAGGGGACTTACATACATCATCATGTATCAATCCCAAGAATTCACTAACTCTTTCTCTGTTTCCAACAAACGGAGCTATGGTCATCTTATCTTTGTGACATGACTGGCAAGTCTCACAAGATGTAAATTCAAACTGATTTAAATATGCATCTTAATGTAACTTAGCTAGTTGTGTCGCATTGATATGACCTAGTCTACAATTCCTTAAGAAGGATTCATTCATTTCTGAACTCTTGTGTGTGTTCTGTACGTTAAGAACTGTAGTTTGATTTAGAACGTATATGCCATTAGATAATGTGCATGATCCGATCAACACTTGATATAGGAAATGTTCAAAAAATTATCCAACAATACAAAATTATATCCTTCTTTATATAATAAAGATACTGATATGATGTTGTATATCAGGTTCGATATCTAATAACATTCGTTAAGAATCAATGTATTTGGTAATACTGGGTGATAACTTCCAACAAGCTTGACTGCAATACTTGCACCATTTCCAACTCTTGAAACATATCACCCATTCCCAGTTCTCTACCTATATGTAACCCATGTAACAGATTATATATATGGGATCCTGATCCGGTATCTCATACCCAGGACGTAGAGGATACTGAGAAACAGTTCTCGGTAATGAACATACTCGAAAAAGATGCATCAGCATGTACTTTCTTCGTTTTGGTGGTACGGGAATCTTGGTAATCTCCTATTTCTTGCTCGGTCTTATAACAATTATAAGTTGGAGCGAGACCAACGTTCCCCAGCTCAGTATAACAGCGGGTTCGGTCAATACATTCATATTATTATCTTAATTAAGGCGTGACATGGTCGCTACCTGGAGAGAGAGAAGAAAACACTCAGCGTATGCTCTTGCAAGATTAGATTGGTTATTATTTTATCTAATCAGGATGGCTCCCACTGTTTTAGTCAAATCTTCCTTCAAACCCTAAAAGGTAAGACTAGCCGGGATTAATTACACCCTACAAGTTCGCCAATCTTTCGGCCAGGCCAGTGTCGGTACTTTGAGGGAGGTTCCCCGTGGTTTTGCACGGACCTAATTAAATTAAACCTCGTTTTCCCAGGGTCTTAACCCCGTTAACACCTTTCTAAACACCTACTTGATCGGCTAATTGTAATGTGTAAAACTCTCCCATGAATAACTCTTACTCACAATGGGTATCGGGATCCAACTATCTCATAGAAGGTATGCAATCTCATTGCAAATTTCAACACTTGAAATTCCCAATAATGTTTTGCCCTAAGTGTCCTATGACATTGACAGAGCTCAACAAACCATAGGCTGCTAGTCAAGTTCAACCCGTCATTTCATGATTGAAATAAACCCACCCGTACGACCCTTGACAGAGGTCAACAAGGTTGCACGACTACCCTAAATCAATCGCATCATATGCTTTGCAGATAAATACTAATTAGCTACCGCACACTATGCCTTGACAGAGGTCAACAAACGCAGCGCGAATACTAACTACTACTTATCTGAAATGACGGAGGGCTACAACAGGTTTTAAGAAAACCTTTTGCGTAATGAACTTGATATCGTCGTAGAATCGAGTGATTTTGAAAAGGAGTGTTTTTTTAGGCTTTTACTAGTTTTGCTAAAGTGGTCACTCCCGGTGAAGGGATCTTGGCTCTTTCCTTATCGAATAAGGTACAGTATATTTCATAAATACCACTATGCAAAGCAAAAACTATAAAAGCAATCAAAAGACAAACCATGTGGGTTTTAGCATCTGCTAGTTTGGCTAAAGAGGTCACTCCCGGTGAAAGGATCTTGGCTCTTTCCGTATTGAATAAGGTGCTGGATATTCTACAAGGAATACCTCAATGCAAAGCAAGGACTAGAGCTACCAGTTTTTAAAACAAGTTTCTACAACATCTTATAGGGTTTTTTTTTATTTCATTAATCTCATTAATTAAGTCCTACCATAATATGCTTCCTAAGCATCACATATGAAACGAAAGAAACAAAATATAATATATATCATATATATATATAATATAAGCATTTGTCTCAGAATATACACAGTGATCACATCACAGAGCAGCAGAAGAACATATATGAAATATTAGATATACTAGGATTTCCGTGTTTTATATTAAGCAAGTATAAAACACGAATTCCATGGTCACGATGAATAGCCAAACCCACATCCCTAGACCCCTACGAGAGTGGCAAGCAACCCTACCAATTCTAGAGTTAGGAGACCCGGTCTCAACTCCTTGAAATGGTCTCCCACTGGACTCTAGAACCCGGTTACTTGTGTTCTCCTCCTTGGGTCTATCCTAATGCTGAAAAGTAAATAATATACATCAATGGTGACATCATCCTCAACCCGGAAGTGCCCCAATAAAAGAATATTAGATACAAGTTTTTACATGAATTAAAAATGAAAAACTCTCATCTCACATAAAAAAAACCCGGCTATTCAAAACACGACGATCCAAAATAACATATCACAGCAACACATAATATCACATGTTATCAACGTAAGTAAATATGCGTATCCCAGTTGTCGTTGACATATAGCACCGAAACCGGTGATACACCACATATTACACTTACGGCCGAGAAAAGAAAGTGAAAAACTACAACAGTTGGAATCCGCAACCACCTTAGACATCATAAACCCGAAATATCTTATATTGCGGATTTCATGCCTAACCAAATGAATTCCTTAGACATCGCATGCCTAACAATTATAAACCCTGCATTTTAGTTTCGATCTCGAAAACACTTTTCAATATCAAGTCGGGCAACTCAACAAAATTCCCAACATCCTGATCGAATGCTCGTCGGAAACTTTAGTAGACGGCCGCACCCCCCTCCCGATGTCGTCGACGAAGTGCACTAAGGCGGAACACCGCGGCCGCGAGCATCCAAACGGATGCTTTTGGCGATGGGGTTCTCCTACAGTCACTTGGTCGGGGTTATGGGGCGTAGCTATCTAATAAGGTTACCCGGCGAGTATCCGCGTATGCTACGTGATTGCGACGGACTTTTGATCACATCAAAATCCCGTGGCAACCGATCAATTGAGAATAAATTGCTAGATTTATAAAGTTCAAATTAGTTTTGATTCCAAGTATTGTATCCCATCATATGATACCCGGACGACGTTAAACTTTTCGATCGATTCATTAAAGTCCCACAATTCCTCGAGAGATCAACACTTGAGCACAGTTTAATAATACCCAGAACATGCCACGGTACCTATGCACCAGCCGTAGAAGGGCGGACCCAAGCCTCATTAATGGCACCGCGGAACTGCCGCAAACCCGAAGGTTCGAAATGGTTCCATGGTCATTATGTCGAGTTAGGGTTTCATTCTTCTAGAGGGTTCACAAAATTACTTGCATGTTTTTCCGAATATGTTAAACTTAGAAAAATGGGTTTTTGACATTCGATCAAACTTTTTAACTTCGCCTAGACAACATGCGAAAACCCGAAACAATGTTAAAACTACGAATAAGAAACACTCCGAATTTCCTATACTGTAAGATCACATCACATGTAAACTTATAAAAAACAAACAACACCTGGAACACCAAAACCCAGATTCTAGAACACAAAAAAAATTTCAAGTCAAAACTCCACTAGATGGCCGGCCTGCTCGGATTTTCTTGCATTGTGCTCGGCCAAATTCCGAGCAACCCCTTTGAAATTTCCATGGTGTTCATGTTATATCACATACAACATTCTGCAACTGTTTAAATAAAATTTTGAAGACGTTTTAAAATCGACAGAAACTAGTGTTTCGTAATGCAAGTTTCGAAGTAGTTTCGGTTTTGTAATCTAAACAAAATCCGTCTAATTCTCTAGCATGACTCTGATACCATTGCAGGGTTGTCTAGCACGACAACAAGATTTCGGAGGGCATCTTCCATGCCAAATTAAAATTTTAGCCGTACTAGCTAACCCTAACCTAGAATCGTATACTAGAAAATCCGACGAAACATAATGCAAACAACTTTGCAAACAAGTGAATAAGGAATACAACCTTTATAGACCGGTCTTTCACTTCAATAGCTCTGTGTAGTCGTCCCTTCACTGCAAATCATGAACGCCCGAACTCTCGAAAGGGTTCTCCTGAAGAAATGAGCAAGCTTGCACGAAGTCTTCGAGCCCGAAGATGATCTACGTCGAGAAGACATTAACCAAAGCTACTCCTTCACTAATTGTGGAACTAGTGAAACAAACACCCTATACTAAATGGCAAGTAGTAGAGGATGATGAAGTAGGAATTTTACTCATTTTAGAAATAATTTTCTCATCTCCATTGAAGCTAGAAAGCTTTTGATGAAAGAAGAAGAAAAGAAATCTCTCATGATCATTATCAAGTGGTGAAAGATAACCATGGGTGAGTTAATATCAAATATTAACCCATTTAGAGACTTTACCATGGCTAATAATAATGGTTGGGTTTATAAATATCTTAAGCAAAACAAAAGTTGAGGAATAAGTCAATGGAAATCCAAGCTTCTCAAAGCTTCTTGCCACGACAAAAATGCCACCATTTTGATTTACCAAAATAAATAAAAACCCTTCATTATACATAGCATGGTGTAAGTCATACACACATCCATATTGCATGTATCATCAAGCATGACACAAAACTTTGTACACTAATATATATCACAGATATACACATGCACAAATCAAGTGAGAAAATAAATCTTAAGTGAATGAATATTAGTTAATGGAACTTAATATATCAAATATATATATAATTAAGCATTAAATCATTAAATAAACATTTGATTTAATAATCCGGCTATATGACATATAACCGACTAATATCATGTGTATCATTTTATCGAATCAACACTTGATTCGATAACCCGGCTATATCACATATAACCGACCGATGTCACATATCACGAGAATAGAATACAGTATCACATATCGTATTAATCTCGGTCGTGAAAATATCACATATGTGCTCCTACTCCGTTTCGCTTGAGCAAGAGAACCTCTGTGTAGGACTCTAAAGACTTGTCAATACGCCGGCAATAGGTGGTGATCATATCAAATACCCACAAGCCGCAAGCGGTCTTCTAAACGAAATAGCCAACCGGGTATTGAGCGATCAAAAGATCAACAAGCATGCCTGCTCATACTCCTGCAAATCCAATCAGTAACACTACCGTACAGTCCGGTCTCTTCGTCTGATATGTCGCATATCTCGTCTAGGGGTCGTAAACGTCAGACCCTAGTAACTCGATAAGTCGTGCCAATATGAGGCTCATAAAGGGTTGAGAAACTACTGATAACACTTACCAGTATATCTCTGAATCATCCCTAGCCAGGAACATCCTGTTATAGCCAATCAAGCACAGCGCAACATCAACCCCCAATACCGGAAGAGACGATACCCCTCTTATCGCTCATTGCCTCCATGTGATTAAGGACTGTACCCAAAATCCACCATTTTGCACGTTCTCTTGAACGTGGTAAGGTGGAAATCAAAGCACAGTGGGAATCACATAAGACTCTATGACGATCTCGGGTCTACAGACTAGCCTGTACCAGTGTCACCAGAGAACTGCCATCTGACGTGAGGTATAATACCATCTGGGAGTTCTCGGCGAGTCCGTCCAGTGTACCCAGTCTCCACTGAGCACCCATATACTATCTCTGATATCAAACACCAATGGATATGGGATCATCCATCGCCCATCTAGATGGGTCGAGAAGCTATACGCTAGTCTACTCTGGTATATCGATGCCCTGTCTCGATACACCCACGACTAGGAACATTTGAAGGATGTACTTATCGACTACTCTGTTGTAACATTTCAGAAAAATAAAATATTATTTTGGGGATTTTTATAATTAAATAAAATTATATGGAATATTTTAATAAGGCGGTATAATTAAATACCGATAAATTGGGAAATATTTGGAATAATATGGAAATTACTGAAATGAAGGTGTTTTAGGTGAATTATGCAAATTATAAGTTTTTATGATTAATTATACACTATTTAGTGCTAATCGCGATTAAATATCGCTAATTGCGTATTAAGCTTGTTTTGTGCAAAACACGCACCATGCCATTTTAATACTTGTTACATTTTATCAAGGCTTTACCTTATTTCTTCATGCTTGATTTGGGTTTTATTATGAGAAGAGAGAAGAAAAGAAAAGATAAAGAAAAGAAAAGAATAGAAAATAGAGGTATGGGTAAGAGAGAGAAAGAGAGGGTGAGGGGTCAAACCTTGGTCTTGAGCCATTCTCTTTTCAATCATTCACTCATTTTCTCTCCTCTCCCTCTCACATTTGCTGCTGCTGCTGCCCTCTCTCCCTTTCCTCTCTCCCTCCTCATAATCCATCAAAAAACCCGTTAAAAGTCCATCTCACTTTCACAAAATTTGTGCACAAGCTCACAAGCTTCACTTTGGACCAAGAAGTTTGCATTTCGGTGCCCTAGGGGATTCATGAGTGCCAAATGAGGTAAATTCTGAACCATTAGAGTAGAATTTGGGTTACTTTAGCTTCCATGCATGTTTGGAAATGATTAGGCGATGTTTAGTGAAGTTTGGAGATTCCTAGAAAAGGATTATGGTTTGAATTGATTCCTAAAGCACAATTGAGCTTAGTAGAGGCCACACAAACCCCCTAGTGCTAGAATTCAGACCCAAACCTGAGACTTAACCCCGGAATGCGAACTTTTAATTTCTGCCGACATTGAAATTGTGAGAATTGTGATAGGAAAACTGAATCTGCTAACACTCGGGGACCTGAAAAATTAATTAGCAAACACAGAGACGCAAGCAGGCAACCTAGGACCCCACCCCCCACTGAAACCCTAGCCCCAAACCCTCTACCCAGGCTGCAATTAAATTCTTTCTGGCCGCAATTTACGGCCAGAGCAGTGGGGAATCGACTCATTTTTGTTCCAGGGATTTATCTCCAGTAAATTAGACCCTCCGCATATGCAAAATTGGCTAATTCCACTTAGGGTAAAATCTGGAGCATGTTTTCAAAGTTGCTGGACTTGTTTTACGGGTTTTATGAAATTTGGTTTTGGTATTTGATATTTTGTTTCCGTCGTGTGGCGTTTGAACGCCAACGAATATGGTTATTGGTTGTGTTTTGCATGCGAGACTATAAGTTTTAACCTATCCGTGTTTCGTACGACATTTTGGTTTTTGTGCGTGATTTCGTTTACGATGCTGTGATGTGATATGTAGGTACCTCATGGGGATTTCGAGACATTGAAGAAGAGGATGGCGGCATCGACATCAGCAAGCAATAGCAGGTGAGTAGATTATATCTACGGGAGAAGTCGGGTGGATGGCGTATAGCACCCCCCGACAAGTTTTGAGATTGATGTGATGTGATATAGATATACATTTATATGGTGTTGAGAGATATAAACACTTAGCAAGAAACGCTTTAGGAGATCATGGGTTAATGTAAGAGAGAATTGAGGAAAGTGGTTTAGTTGGTTTCTTAGTCGCGAACCCTTGAGTGAGGTTGTTACCCTTACACATGCACGCACGGGATATGGTTTTAGGTGTACATGTTATATGTATGTGGATAGATGTGGATGCGTGGGTTTATATATATACACATATGGGTACATGAATGATAAATGATAGTATTGTATGTCGATGTACAACACCCCACGAGTGGCGGGGAGGCGGAAATATGAAAACGATCTTGTTCTATGAGTTAACATCGACTAACCGAAGAATCTTTGCTAAACTATAACTAACACATGCATAGGAGTTCTTAACTACTATGAAAAGAGATTATACCTAGTGAACCTAGTCCTTCTTCTTTTCGTTATCCACCTCCTCCTCGGCCTCCTCTACGTAATAGACGATCCACCCGAGAGCTTCTATTCCAAGCTTCACCTCTAAACTTGAGGTAACTAGGTTTCTTTAGTTGCTAATCAAAGGTACCTAGGTGATATAGAGTGAGGTTATGGATTAATTAGTCTATCTAATCCTTGATCTCAACACATAAGAGGGGAGGATTAGGGTTTGAAGAGAGAGAAAGCTTGATGAGAGAGAAGGTGAGCAAGAGAATGAGAAGAAATAATGAACTCATTTGAATATATGAAGCATTATCTTTTATCAAATAAATAAATTAAATGATTTAACAACCATGCTTCATTTATTCATATGAGTGATTCATCTCATGAGTCATTAGATCAATTAATGAAGCATTAACTCTATGGATGAATCACACAAATGAGTCATTAAAACAATAAATGCAAATGCCACCTAAACCCCCAAGTCACCATCCTTCTAGAAGCTTCTCGCGAAATTACGAGAACGCCCCTCCTATCCGTGAAAACACGGAAAAACTTTAGACTGTATAAATCCAATAATCCGATACTTGAATCCGGCTTAAACCAAAGCCGGCTAGTAAAAACTGTCCGAACGTCGTACGTGCGTAAACACACGTATGCGTCCGAACCCTTGTCGTAAAACCATACGACCTCTATATCGTTTCTCCTGGAGCAGGGAAACTCTCTGTGTGGGACTCTAAAGACTCGACTACTACGCTGGCAGTGGGTTTAACCACAGACCGCAAGCGGCACTAGCTGTACGTAGCGGTCCCTAGGTAGATGTCGATAAGAAGGCCGATAAGGAAACCCATCCGAACTCCTACTGAGCCTGATGCGAAAATCTCCGTACAGTCCGATCTGTTCGTCTAAGACTATCGCATATCGGGCCTAGGGGGCGGCAAGCGTCAGTCCCCTAATAGCGGTATAAGTCGTGTCGGAGCGTAGCTCATTACACCCTGAGAAACAACTGGAACCTACCAGTAAATCTCGCTTGCCCTGGCCAGGGACTTTGCATAATGGCTCTCTGACACAGCGCGATATCAACTCCCAATACCGAGAGAGACGAATCCTGTCTAACCGCCACTGCCTCCAAGTGCTCGGGACTGCACCCAACTGGTACCTGTTTGCACGATTCCTTTGAGCCGTGGTAGGGTAGCAATCTAAGAACAGTAGGACACACTCGAGGCGAAGCAGCAGTGTCAAGTCTACGGACTATGCTGTACTCATGTCACCTGGGAACTGTTAACTGACGACGAGTATAATACCAACCAAAAGTTCCCCGTGAGTCCTGTCCGGTGTACCCGTAACCCAACGAGCACCTGTATACTATCTCCAGTACGACGTACTGATGGCTGTGGGACAGACCATCTCCCCAACTGGGATGAGAAGCGTACACACTAGTCTACTCCGGAGTATCGATGCCCTGTTTCGATAATCCTACGACTAGGGACCTGAAAAAGGATGTGACTGTAGACTACTCAGCCCCCACTAGTGTGACTACCATCACAACGCTGGTAGTGAAGCAAGATCCTAAGAGCTCTATCAATACGTATACTCACATATTAAGATAGATAAAACCAAGTAGCATACTACCATGTTTAGCAAGACTGTTATATAACTGGGAATATCCCAAGCTTCCATTAAGTAATATACAAGCTAGTATGATACAATAATAGCCCCTAGGGCATATACACTAACAATCTCCCACTTGCACTAGGGCCATGTACTGGCATATCGAAGACCGATGATCTCGAGTAGCCTCTCGAACTGAATCTGAGGTAGGGCTTTTATGAATGGATCAGCAATGTTCTCTTCAGTAGCAACTCTCCGAACCTCGATCTCGCGGCGATTTATGATCTCCCTGATCAGGTGATACCGCCTTAAGATGTGTCTGGACTTCTGATGGGACCTTAGTTCCTTCGCTAAAGCTATAGCTCCGTTGTTGTCGCAATACAGAGGTACTGGATCAACAATGGTAGGAACCACCTGAAGTTCTGTTAGGAACTTCTTCATCCAGACCGCTTCTTTTGTGTCATCGCAAGCAGCAATATACTCCGCTTCCATCGTCGAGTCAGCAACGGTGTCCTTCTTGGAACTCTTCCAGCACACCGCCCCTCCATTGAGGGTAAAGACATAACCTGACATGGACTTGGAATCGTCCTTATCACTGTGGAAGTCGGAATCAGCAAAGGCCTCCATCTTGAGGTCTTTTCCGCCGTAAACCAAGAACATCTCCTTAGTCCTTCTGAGGTACTTGAGAATGTTCTTTACTGCTATCCAGTGCTTCTTCCCTGGGTCTGACTGATACCGGCTTACCACGCTCAGTGCGTAAGCTACATCTGGTCTGGTTCACAACATCGCATACCTTATAGAGCCTACCGCAGAAGCGTAGGGTATAATAGACATGTGTTCCCTTTCCAAATCAGTCTTGGGAGACATCTCTTTGGATAGGATGATTCCGTGACAAGCCGGTAGATTACCGCGCTTAGAATCTTCCATACTGAATCTTTTCGGTATAGTGTTGATATACCTGGACTGCGAAAGTCCCAACATCCTCTTGGATCTATCACGATAGATCCGGATCCCCAGAATGTAAGAGGAATCACCCAGGACCTTCATGGAGAACCTGTGTGACAAGAATCCTTTGACAGATTGTAGCATAGGAATGTCATTTCCGATCAATAGAATGTCATCCACGTACAAGACAAGGAATACGACAGTTCGTGCTACAACTTTACTATATATACATGGTTCATCTGGATTTTTGGTAAAGTCATATTCTTTGACCGTTTCATCAAAACAGATGTTCCAACTCCGCGATGCCTGCTTTAGTCCATAAATGGACTAAAGCAACTTGCATACTTTCCCGCTGCTCCCACTCTTATTGAAACCTTCTGGCTGATCTATATAGACACACTCTTCTAAATTACCATTCAGAAAAGCCGTCTTTACGTCCATCTGCCAGATTTCATAATCATGGAAGGCAGCAATAGCAAGAAGGACCCGAATGGATTTGAGTATAGCCACTGGAGAAAAAGTTTCGTCATAGTCCAAACCAGGTCTTTGATGAAAACCCTTTGCAACAAATCTAGCCTTATAGGTTTCCACCTGTCCATCTACACCAATCTTTTTCTTGAAGATCCATTTGCATCCTATGGGTTTTACCCCATCTAGAGCAAAGTCCAAAGTCCATACTTTGTTAGTGTACATGGACTCCATTTCGGTCCGCATTGCATCTAGCAAACGTACCGAGTCGCCGCTCTGGATGGCCTGCTGGAAGCTATTAAGTTCATCATCATCTATGACGCAATCTTCTCTATCCCCATCTATGAGAAAACCGTAGTATCTCTCAGACGGATGAGCCGGCCTACTACTCCAGTGGAGGGATGCGGGAATGTCCTGTTCATCTTGAACTACTGGTTCTACCAAACTTTCAGTAGTAGTTTTGTAACGCCTTGAAATTTCATTTAGAATATTTTCGTGTTAATTAGCAATTATGCGTGTTTATATATATATATATATATATATATATATATATATATATATATATATATATATAATTTTAGGGTTATTAATTATTTTTAGTCGTGTTACCCTAAGTGGGAATTTTTGTGTTAGTGTACACATGCACACTTAGGACATTTTGGTGACTTTGGTTAAAAAGTGTTATCATGTTAACCCTTTGCTTTTCATGCATGGTTGATAATTTATCCCCACCCTTTTAAAATCAAGTCAAATCCTTTTTAAAATTCAAAAATCCAATTAGAAAATGAGGCATGGTGGTTAGGTAGGAAAATTGACTTTAAATTGACCATTCCTTCTCTCTTATCTCTCTCTTCTCTCATTTTACTGCACTTCCTGCAGAATTCCAGCAGAAACCCTAACCTTTTCTTCATCTTCTCTACTCCTTTTCACTTCTCTTTGATCTCTATACAAAACCCTACACAAAACAACCCTTTTTCATCACAAAATCTTGGGGAAATTGAGCTTTTGAGGTGTTTAGTGGTAAATCTGCACACTTGAGGAAAGAGCTGGAACTTTTGGGTTTTTCTAAGGTCTTTTGAAGGTATTACACTCATATTTAACATCCCATTTCATAACTTGTTGTGTTTTAGCAAAATATCACATTTTTATGCATGTTTTGTGCTATGTAAGGGGTTTTAGTGAGGTTATGTTAAAGATTAGCTTTTTAAGGCTTGATTAGCTTGGTAATGTGATATTAGCGTGATTTTATACTTGGGTTTGTTTCAGATTTCAGAAAATTACCCTAAAGTATCATTTTAGTGCAAAAGTGTGATTTTTAACTTGAATTTGGGTTCTGTTGAATCTGCTGCTACCCGAGTTGCCTTAAATTAAAATTGTAATTACTGTAGTATGTTCATGGGGTATGGAGTGCACACACCAAACCCTGGAGCCCACCCCCTACCCAGGCCGCCGGAAAAAGCTTTCTAGCCGCAAATTTCGGCCAGATGAGGGAATTATGGGTTGGGGTTTGGGTGATGGGTGTCTGCTGCTATGTGGAGTTTTATGGTATATATAGTTTTATAATATCTTTTCTGTATCAAAATCTGGAGTTAAAAACCTATTTCTCGTATTTTAAATCTTTGCGACACGCGTGTTACGTGTGTGGGTTAGGGGTGTTCTGCATATCGCGACGCGTCGGGGTAGCTTCAGGCGCGTAATCACACGTTTAAGTGTATCGCGCACACGCGCGCTTAGTTTGTGACATGGGTTTCTAGTGTGACTTTAAATGTCGTGTTTGTATGGTTTTGAGCTTATATGTGATATATTGTGTAATTCTAGATTCGCTTGCGAGTGCAACGGACGCCGCGAAGAAGGGGAAACAAGTCGTCGGCTACACTTAGCGCGAGACTACGGTCAGTAGATTTGACATCTACGGGGATATCGCCCGCATGGCGTTATGCGTCATGGCTGATAGGACCTTATAGCTATATATTGCATTTACCTACATTGACTGTTCATGGATACTGTTATTGCATACTGCATTCCCTGCTATATAATTGTAAACTTAGAATTGATAGAACACTGCACTATTACTAACGGTTCATGTTGCACGAACACTAATCTGCATGTTACACACACACCGTTAGTAATTGCCATGACTCACTCACTGTAGAACTGCCATGATCATTATACTGTAGTTCCTTTCGCATATGATTTGATATGATTTTCATAGAGATTGGGAGCCGCATGATGTCTTTGAAAACTGAACTATTTTAAAAAAAAAGCGGTATCTCCCTTGCACCTATATTATGGCTTAATGTACATAGTACATCGCATTTGATTTACTCATTGGTGTTGGATTTTCATGTGATTTCTGGGTTTTGAGGACCGTGGAGTTATTTAAGTAAAGATGCACTATTTGAAAACCCGGTTCCTCGTGATATAATATTTTGGTGCATCCACCACGCGTTTTCTCGGTGCTGAGACGTGTGCTTGAAACCCGATTCGAGGAGTTGGATGATCCGTTTGCGGATTCGTGGTGGACCCGGTATCGTTCGCCTCGGCAAGATGATCGATGGACTTTGCCGATTGAGCCTGGAGGTGGGCGAGTACCTACCGGTGATTGGTTGGACCTGGCGGTTATCCGGAGGATACTGACCAGAGTCGAGAGATGGATGCGGGATGATCCGTACTGCCGGGGCCGAGGGCTGATACCGCAGATGGAGCCCGTGGGCTGATCCGGACTTACGGAGCCCGATATATGAGGATTTGCGTGTCGATGCTGGACACGAGTATTTTATGATATTTTGAGTGCCGATGTTGGGCACTCGTGATTCTCAGAGATTTACAGGATTTGAGGGCCGAGGAGAGTGCCGGCGCCTGAGTTTATTTGGGATTTGGGTGCAGTTTTGGGCACCAATTATTTTTCCACGATTGATATTCCGTGTAGATGTTATTTATCCCATGCTCAGCATTGATTATCATGTATCTCATCCTGTAGTTATTTTACCTGACAGAGCATTTGCATGATTATTGCACCTACTGCTTGTCGCATATAGATTTACCTGCTGGCATATGATAGAGTAGCGCAGTACGTGCATGCTCGCGATTACCTTTATATGTTATCTCTATTCACGAGTTGGAAACTCACCCCCGTTGTGCCACCGTATTTGCAGGTTGCCCCTCAGAGTAGTCGCGGCAGGCTGCCTTTTTAAATCTTTTGGATACAGATACCACTACAGTTGGTGCGAGAGCTGTTTTGCTATTAGGTGGGTTGTGGTATCTGGTTACTTTTATTGTACACACTTTTGTATCTAGTATTCTCTTTCTACCATATATGTACTTGACTAAAGACAGTGTGAGGACGATGATGTATATTATTTGTATTCTGGTGTCGAGCTCGTGGGAGCCGATTGTATATATCCAGTTTATTATTCTTTGACGTTTTACATATTGCTCATTCTTCGCTACGGCGTCGTATATTACTCTTGTGGTGATGTTTTCTGCCGTTAGGCGTGATTGCTCCCGTTTGGGGATGCTTTATTTCGTTATATATCATTTCACTTATATCCTGTTTTGTACCCGATTTCGGGGTCACTTTTACAAAGGAAATGCTGCCAAAATTATTATAAGGATAACTTAACTTTAAAAGAACTTATTGAACTATTTAAGGTTTTCTAAATGTTTTAATTAAATGTTTTCAACACTCACTACTTTTAAATGGTTTTGATCTCTGGGTTCGGCTTTCTTAGTCGCGTTACGCCTGTAGACGTTGCATGGTTAAGTTCCGGTCACGAGTCGAAATATTCGGGTCGTGACAAAGTTGGTATCAAAGCGTAGGTTTTACCTTTCGGTGTGTAGGATGACCCTGGTATGATGGAGTAGGTAGCTGAAGCAGAGTGGCGTAGCGTGCGTATGTTCCGCGGCATACTCACGACACGATACTCCACCAAAGCGACCTTAGGACTTATTGATTTAAATTCCTTCTTGAGTATATGCATTCTTGCGATTCGATTTCCGTATCCTTATCGAATCCTACTTTTCCTTTGAGCCATTATGCCGCCAAAGACTACGAGGGCGCAGAGAGCGGCCACGAGGGCTGAGATTCAAGTTGACTCGTCCGAGATGAGGACCGATCCGGGTAGTACACCGGTTTTGCTCGAGCAAGCTATTCCTCCCGTGGCAGAACAGATCGCCATGTTAGGGGCTGGTATGCAGGAGATGCACCAAACGGTGGGATCCAGTATGGAGGAGATGCGCCAGATGATGGGATCTCTCGTTGAGACACTTCGAGCGTAGCGACCAGAGGTAGTTCCACCCGTTGCAGAGACCGCGGTGATACCCACAGCACAGGCAGTTTTCCTTACAGCTACAGAGGTCATCTCCGTATCGCTATCATAGTTTATGAGGCTGAAGCCTCCGGTCTTCACAGGCACCGATGCAGCCGAGGACCCACAGTCTTTCATTGATAGGATGGCTCGGTTATGTCGTTCCCTCATATGCGCAGATGCGAGATGGGTTGAGTTCGCGAGCTTTCTCCTGGAAGGTCTTGCGCAGAAATGGTACGAATCAGTCGAGAAGGGCAGAGCAGCAGGTCTTCCTCCTATGACCTGGAAAGAGTTCGTAACGCTATTCCTTGCCCGCTTTCTTCCACTGAGCGTCAGAGATGCTAGAGCACGCAGATTCGAGTCCTTACGCCAGACTCTGGAGATGTCAGTGGCAGAGTATGATGTGCTGTTCACAGAGCTATCTATCTATGCCCCGTATCTAGTGGCTACTGAGGAGTTGCGAGTCAAGAGATTTGTCCGAGGCTTGCTGACACCACTATTCATTGCGTTCAGTGCGCAGCATTACGAGACATATGCAGCAGTGGTAGACGCAGCCCTGTTAGTCGAGGAGCGCCTTGCTGAGACTTCGGTAGTTCCAGAGCCGAAGAGAGTTCATACTGATATATCAGCACGGAGACAGACATTCAGACGCCGCGATAGGTATCATTCAGGTACGAGGAGTGGCAGAGATTCGGGACGAGGTCAGATGTTTAGTTCGTATCCACGGGAGAGTCAGCAGTCGACGCGAGGTTTCTATAGATGCGGCAGTTTACTTCACCTCGTTAGAGATTGTCCTGAGATACACCGGAGGGAGACAGCAGCACCGCACGTCACCTTACCACCTTCACCGCCCCAGAGGGCGTTGCCTGTTGTTCCTACTATTACTCCGCGTCAGACTCATACACAGAGAGGTCGTGGGCGTGGAGGAGTTTCTCAGAGAGGAAGGGATGACCGAGGCAGAGGACAGTCAGTCACAAGTGGAGGACAAGCGCGAGTTTTTGCTTTGACACATCAGGACGCGCAGGCGTCTAATGCGGTGGTCTCAGGTATCCTTCCAGTATGTTCTGTTGGTGCACACGTGTTGTTCGATCACGGATCCACGCACTCGTACGTATCCACACACTTTGTGCCGAGTTTGGGTAGATAGTCCGGTTTGCTTGATCAGCCGCTTGTTGTGACCACTCCTGTGGGGGAGTCGTTTGTTGCTAGGCACGTGTTCCGATCCTGTACCGTCTGTATTGGCGAGAGAGAGTTTCCTGTCGACTTGATCCTTCTTGAGATGTTGGACTTCGACGTTCTTTTGGGCATGGATTGGTTAGCCACGTGCTATGCTTCTGTGGACTGCCGTGAGAAGACAGTTAGATTTTGTTTTCCCGGCGAGTCGGTTTTTGTTGTGTTGGGGGACCGTGGTGTCGCCCCTCACAGTGTGATTTCTTCTTTTCGCGCTGGACATCTTTTGAGGAAGGGATGTCAGGGATTTCTCGCCTATGTTTGCGATACTAGAGCTACAGAGGTTCCTCTGGATCAGGTTCCGGTTGTTAGCGAGTTCCCTGATGTGTTCCCTGATGAGCTTCCTGGGCTACCGCCTGAGCATGATATTTCTTTCTGTATTGATTTGGTTCCTGGCACGAGGCCTATTTCTGTACCGCCTTATCGGATGGCCCCGGCGGAACTTCGAGAATTGAAGGGTCAGTTGCAAGATTTGCTGGATAAGGGACTTATTCGACCCTGTGTTTCTCCTTGGGGTTCTCCGGTCATGTTTGTCAAGAAGAAGGACGGCAGTATGCGTTTGTGTATCGACTACCACCAGCTGAACAAGGTTACAGTGCAGAACATATATCCTTTGCCACGTATCGACGATTTGTTCGACCAGCTTCAGGGGGCAGGATACTTTTCGAGGATCGATTTGCGATCAGGTTACCATCAGCTGCGGGTTCGACAGGAGGACATTCCTAGGACAGCTTTCCACACGCGCTATGGCCATTACGAGTTTTTTGTGATGTCGTTCGGACTCACCAATGCACCAGCAGCATTCATGGACTTGATAAACCGCATTTTTCGGCCGTATCTTGATCTGTTCATCATAGTATTCATTGACGATATCTTGGTGTATTCCCGGAGTAGTGAGGAGCACGAGCAGCACCTGCGGATTACACTGCAGACCTTGAGGGAGCATCAGCTTTTCGCCAAATTCTCTAAGTGTGCTTTCTGGCTGGACAGCGTAGACTTCTTGGGGCATGTGATTTCATGAGACGGTATATGTGTAGACCCGAGGAAGATCGAGGCCGTTCGGAATTGGCCCAGACCCACATCAGTTACGGAGATTCACAGCTCTTTAGGGCTGGCCGGCTACCACAGGCGATTTGTGCAGGACTTCTCCCGTATTGCTACACCTTTGACCGGGTTGACCCGGAAGGGAGTTCCTTTTGTTTGGACGGAGGAGTGTGAGCACAGTTTTCAGCAGCTACGGGCTCTACTTGTTAGTGAATGTTGCATGCTCCCACAACTCTTGTGGCGCGGCGGAAGCGGTGAACAAAAATATTCTTGGCATACAACACGCACTTAACCGAAGATCTTGTCTAAACCACAACTAGAAAAACCTAACTAGAGATCTTATCTACTATGTTAGGGATTATACCTCAATGATACGGTCCTTCGGGTCTTCTCTTTGATGAACTCCTTAGCTCCTTTTGACGTTGCCGATGTCTTCGATCTCCGGCCACCCAAGACCTAGATGATCCACCCGAGAGTTGTCGTGCGAGCTAGAAACTCTTTACAAGAGTTTAACCTAAAGACCAATTTTGCTAGAATAGGTCACTAGGATTATGTAGAGATGAATGTATTGGATTAGCTTGAAATCTATAGCATTTCTTTCTCTTAACCTTCTCTTGATTCACATAACATTCACATCTTATGTGAAGCTATTTATAACAAGAAGGAGAAGGAGGAGATGAGAAGGAGTAAGTGTTTATCATAATGAAAGTGTTCAAGAATGATGAATAAAGATATAGCACTAAGAGAATTAATTGAAGCATGCATTATATAAATTAGTATCATGCTTCAATAGTAACTCCATAACAACAACCTCATCATGCTTGTACCTTTTAATTTCCACCTCATTTTATTTTTCATAAAATGATGTCATTATGAGGTGGCACCTTCTAGAAGGTATTCTTGTAACAATTACAAAAATACCCCTCCTCCGTATACCGTATACCGTATACTGTATACCTGCATCCGAATTCCGAAAAATACGAATACCATTAATCCAATAATATAATACCGGTATCCGGCTTAAACCAAAGCCCACTAGTATTATCCTTCCGATTATTATTCCTGTAACATTTACATGAATAAAATCGAAACCCTGCCGTAACAGCTTACGGCTGCCATAACAACTTACAGCCTCTACATATTTCGCCTGAACGAGGGAACCCTCTGTGTGGGACTCTAAAGACTCGACAGTACGCTGGCAGTGGGTTTAACCACAAGCACGTAAGCGGTACTAGCTGTGCGTAACGGCTACCCAGGTACATGACGAAAAGGTGGCCAACGAGCGAACTCATCACAACCCTTACGAGCCTGTAAGCAACACTTACCGTACAGTCCGGTCTCTTCGTCTGATACGTCGCATATGAAGTCTAGGGGTGGTAAATGTCAGACCCCAGTAACTTTATAAGTCATGCTGATTTATGGCTCATAACAGTTCGAGAAACTACTGATAACACTTATCAGTAAACCTCGAGAACCCTGGCCAAGGATTTAGGTGTTATAGCCGATCAAACATAGCGGGACATCAACTCCCTATACCGGGAGAGATGAAACCCCTCCTATCGCTCACTGTCTCCATATGATTCGGGACTGTACCCAAAATCCACCTGTTTGCACGACTCAGTAGAGCCATGGTAGGGAGGAAATTAAAGTACAGTAGGAATCACACAAGACTCTATGACGATCTCGGGTCTACAGACTAACCTGTACAAGTATCACTAGAGAACTGCTATCTGACAATAGGTATATATACCATCTAGGAGTTCTCAGCGAGTCCTGTTCGGTGTACCCATTCTCCAATGAGAACCTGTGTACAATCTTTGATGTCAAACATCAATGGTTGTGGAATAAACCATTGCCCCCAGGGTCAAGAAACGTATACACTAGTCTAATCTGGTAATACCGATGCCCTGTCTCGATATACCCTCGACTAGGAACTATTGAAGGATATGCTTGTAGACTGCCCAGGTCCCACCAGTATGATCTCATCATAATCCTGGTAGTCAAGCATAGTCCTAAGGGCTTCATCAACACATCACATGTTATGATAAAGATAAACCGGATAGCATACTATCATTTCGAGCAAAGATTGTTTCTGTACATATACATGTCTAGTATCCTATACAATACAGGCCTCTAGGGCATACATATCCAACAATCTCCCACTTGCACTAAGGCCTGTAATTAATGCAATAAGTACCAGTTAGAACCAGTTTCCGGCGTACCGCATGCCCAAACGCTCAAACAGTTTCTCAAACTGTACTTGAGGGATAGCCTTAGTGAATGGATCTGCTGTGTTATCTTTCGTGTCTACTCTCCGTACCTCGATTTCCTGGCGATCCACTATCTCCCTGATGAGGTGATACCGCCTCAAGATATGTCTGGATTTTTTATGGGACCTCGGTTCCTTTGCCAAAGCCATAGCTCCATTGTTATCGCAATACATAGGTATTGGATTAGCAATGGATGGAACCACTTGAAGTTCTGAAATGAACTTCCTCATCCAGACCGCTTCTTTTGCGGCATCATTAGCAGCAATATACTCAGCTTCCATCGTGGAGTCAGCGACGGTATCTTATTTGGAACTATTCCAACATACCGCCCCTCCATTTAGAGTAAATACAAACCCTGAGATGGACTTACTATCATCCTTGTCGCTCTGGAAGCTGGAGTCGGTAAAGCCCTCCATTTGGAGATTTCCGTTACCATACACCAAGAACATTTCTTTAGTTCTTCTCAAGTACTTTAGAATGTTCTTCACAGCAGTCCAGTGTTTCTCCCCTGGGTTGGATTGATACCTGCTTACTGCACTTAGTGCATAAGCTACATCTGGGCGAGTACATAACATCGCATACATTATAGATCCTACTGCCGAAGCATAGGGTATAATGCTCATGCGAGCCATCTCCTCATCAGTCTTTGGAGACATCTCTTTGGAGAGGGTGATCCCATGACAAGAGGGTAAATTACCCCTCTTGGAATCTTCCATACTAAACCTCTTTAGTATGGTGTCAATGTATCTCGATTGGGACAATCCCAATAATTTCTTAGACCTTGTCAGTTCCACGTTACCTCTCCCGGTACTTTCGGGGTTACGGAAACGGTAAAACAAAATTTTTTCTAAACTTTGTAACATGGACCGTAAAAGCCGGATCTTTCTAAACAATACACTAGCATCCTAACTTGAGATGTTATCTACTCGGTTAGGGGTTATACCTCAACTTGAACTCCTTCTCTTTTGTTGTTCTTCACTACTTGTTGTTCTTCTCTTTGTTTGCTCAATGGTTGATCCGGACTTTGGTCACCTCCGCGGCCTCCTTGAGTCGAAGACGATCCACCCGAGAGATGTACACCGAGCTCCACCTCAAGCCGAGGTAACTAGGGAAAGGAGATTGCTAATCTAGAAGCCCTAGGATGTGTAGAGGAGATGTATGGATGTGTTTGTCAAGTAAAATCCTTTTTCTCTCAACACATGAGATCAAAGGAGAAATCAAGAGGAGGAAGAATAAGGAGGAAGGTTAGCAACCATGGAGCTTCTCATTTCAAGAGAGAGAATGAGAATAAAATTATGATACAAAAGAAAAACAACCATGGTTGCAAATACTGCAAAACAACATCATTACTAATCCCATCAAGATAAAGTTGATGGCTACTTTGAAATGACCATTATCATAATCCAAAAGGAAAAAGGAAATGAAAAAGAAGAGTGTGGAACCCTCTTGAAAGTCAATGGTCAACCCGGTCAACCGGTCAACAAAGTCAAGAGAGGTCAACGGGGTCAAATGGTCAATGCAATTAGCCATCATAAGATTATCACTAATAGGATTAGTAAATGATGTTCGCGGCTCATTATGGTTTTGACCAAACGAACTGTCAAAAACCCTAATGAGTCCGCCTCAAAATGGTTTTGACCGAATCAACTGTCAAAACCCTAATGAGCCTGCTACATAACGGTTTTGGCCGAACCAACTGCCAAAACCCTAATGAGGCACCTCCTCCTTCATCGCTCCGAAAAACTGTGCATACACACCTGCATCCGTATTCCGTAGAATGCGGATGCACAGAAGACAAAACAAATCCATCCGTGCAATACTAGGATCCGGCTTAAACCAAAGCCCACTAGTACTGCCTGCCCGAACACCATACGCACACAAGTGTACGGAAGTGGTCGCAGCCCTGCCGTAAAACCATACGGCCTCTACACGTTTCGCTCAGTGCAGGGAAACTCTCTGTGTGGGACTCTAAAGACTCGACACTACGCTGGCAGTGGGTTTAACCACAGACCGCAAGCGGCACTAGCTGTACGTAACGGTCCCCAGGTAGATGTCGATAAGAAGGCCGATGAGGTAAACCAATCCGAACTCCTACTGAGCCTGTATGTGACAATCTCCGTACAGTCCGGTCTGTTCGTCTGATACATCGCATGGCGGGCCTAGGGGGCGGTAAACGTCAGTCCCCTAATAGCGGTACAAGTCGTATCGGAGTGAAGCCCAATACACCCTGAGATAACACTGGAAACCTACCAGTATATCTCGCTTGCCCTGGCCAGGGACTACTCGTGTAATGGGTCTCCTAGACACAGCGCGATGTCAACCCCCAATACCGGGAGAGACGAATCCTGTCTAACCGTCACTGCCTCCAAGTGCTTCGGGACTGCTCCCAACTACTACCTGTTTGCACGACTCAGAAGAGCCGTGGTAGGGTAGTAATCAAAGAACAGTGGGAACACACTCGAGGCGAAGTGACAGTGTCAAGTCAGCGGACTAAGCTGTACACATGTCACCTGGGAACTGATAACTGACGATAGGTATAATACCAACCATCAGTTCCCGACGAGTCCTGTCCAGTGTACTCGTAACCCAACGAGCACCCGCATACTATCTCAAGTACGACGTACCGACGGCTGTGGGACAGACCGTCTCCCGTGCTGGGATGAGAAGCGCATACGCTAGTCTACTCCGGAGCATCGATGCCCTATCTCGATACTCCCACGACTAGGGACGTGTATAAGGATGTGCTTGTAGATTACCCAGCCCCCACGAGTGTGATCGCCATCACAACGCCGGTAATCAAGTAAAGATCCTAAGGGCTCTACTAATGCGTATAGGTGATATAATAAATGAACACACATGTACACATTAAAACAGAGACAAACCAAGTAGCATACTACTATATTGAGCAAGATTTTCTGTACAACTGTGAATATCCCAAGCTTCCATCAAGTAATATACATACTAGTATGATACAGTAATGGCCTCTACGGCATATACACTAACAGATCTATCTCTATAGATCTTAATCCCCATAATGTACGAGGCATCACCCAGGTCTTTCATGGAGAACCTCTGCGATAAGAATAGTTTGACCGATTGTAGCATAGGAATATCATTTCCTATTAAGAGAATGTCGTCCACGTACAATACGAGGAATGTAACAGTACTCTTTACAATCCTTTTATAAATACATGGTTCATCCACATTTTTGATAAAACCAAACTCTTTGATTGTATCATCAAAGCAGATGTTCCAACTCCGTGATGCCTGCTTTAATCCATAGATGGATTTAAGCAGCCTGCATGCTTTTCCGCTGCTCCCACTATCAATGAAGCCCTCTGGCTGATCCATAAAAACGCATTCTTCTAAATCACCATTTAGAAATGCCGTTTTAACATCCATCTGCCAGATCTCATAATCATAGTAAGCAGCTATAGCAAGCAAGATCCGAATGGATTTGAGCATCGCGACTGGTGAAAAAGTTTCATCATAGTCCAAGCCTGGTCTTTGACGAAATCCTTTTGCTACCAGCCTAGCTTTATAGGTCTCCACCTGACCATCCACACCAATCTTTCTTTTAAAGATCCATTTGCACCCTATGGGTTTTACTCCAGAAGGTGCAGCCTCCAAAGTCCATACTTTGTTGGTGTGCATGGATTCCATTTCGGATCTCATGGCATCCAACCATTTCACTGAGTCACCACTCATGATAGCTTGCTGAAAACTAGTAGGGTCATCATCATTCATGATGCAATCTTCTCTATCGTCGTCAATTAGAAAACCGTAGTATATATTAGGTGGGCGAGAAGTCCTACTAGATTTACGGAGTGGCTGAGGTATGTCAGGTTCTATTGAAACCTCAGGTTCAATCAAATCATCGGTAATGGTTTGTGCATCTGGAACTTCTTCCAGTTCTACCGCATTGCCAACAGTATCATTTGTAAAAAATTCATTTTCTAAAAATGTGGCATACTGAGAAACAAACACCCTTTGTTCCTCCTTGTGGTAGAATAGATATCCATACGAGTGTTTTGGATATCCCACAAATTTACACAAAACCGATCGTGTCTCAAGTTTGTCTGGATTCTGCTTTTTCACATAAGCCGGACAACCCCATACCTTAACTCTGTTAAGAGATGGTCTCTTCCCATACCATATCTCATATGGAGTGGTAGACACGGTTTTGGTTGGAACCCTATTCAATAGATAAATCGCAGTCTCCAATGCGTGCCCCCAAAATGATATTGGTAACTCAGCATCACTCATCATAGATCGTACCATATCTAATAATGTGTGATTCCTCTTTTCCGATACACCGTTGTGCTGTGGTGTATACGGAGGAGTGAGCTGAGAGAGAATCCCATTCTCTTTTAGGAAATCTAGAAACTCTGAGCTTAGATACTCACCTCCACGATCCGATCGAAGTTTCTTGATACTTAAGCCTGTTTGTTTTTCTACTTCAGATTTATACTCCTTGAACTTTTCAAAGGCTTCGGACTTATGTTTCAACAAGAACACGTGCCCGAATCTCGATAAATCATCAGTGAAGGTTATGAAGTATGAAAAACCACCTCCAGCATGTGTAGACATTGGTCCACATACATCACTATGTATGAGGCCTAAGAGTTAAGTAGCTCTCTCTCCGTGTCCAGTAAACGGAGTTTTGGTCATTTTACCTTTGATGCAAGATTGGCAAGTCGCATAAGATTTATATTCAAACGAGTTTAAATATCCATCTTTATGTAGCTTGGTTAGTCTTGTTTCATTAATATGACCAAGTCTACAATGCCAAATGAAAGCTTCATTTATGTCTGAAACCTTTCTTTTGTTTCCGTGTTGTATATGAAAAACTGTATGCTGATTCAGGATGTATATCCTGTTATTTAATGTTCCATACCCAATCAACTCTTGATTAAGATTAATGTTCATAACATTAGATTGCAATACAAAATTATATCCAGCATTGTCCAACAACGATACAGATATAATATTATATAACATCGAAGGTACAAAATAACATGGGTTCAAAACCAATATAGAACCCGACAGCAAACCAAGATGATACTCTCCCACTGCAGTAGCATGTACTGAGGAACCATTCCCAACCCGGAGAGTGTGATCACCTTTCTTCAACAACCTGCTATTTCTCAACCCCTGCATACAATTGCAGATATGAGATCCTGATCCAGTATATAATACCCAGGAAGCAGAGTTAATTGAAAAACAGTTTTCTGTTACAAAAACACCTGAAGTGGAAGCATAACCATGCTTCTTCTTCTGGAGGTCGGCCAAGTATTTAGCACAGTTTCTCTTCCAGTGCCCAGTCTGGTGGCAGTGGAAACATTCCCCACGACCTGTCGCAGCAGCCCCTTTCTTGTCCCTTCCTGATGCCTTTTTCACTCCGCCTCTCTGCTTGATGGGATTCTTCTTCTTCTTCTTTCCCTTGGCCTTGGCTTTCGGGATGGAGGAAGAAGATGGCCCAGCAATAAGAGCGGGAGTTTTCGCTACCTTTAGCGTGCTCTCTGCACTCCTCAACATATTGAGGAGTGCTGGTAAAGACTTCTCCATTTTGTGCATGTTGAAGTTTACAATGAATTGAGCAAAGGCAGGGGAAAGGGACTGCAGAACAATATCAACATATTGCTCGTTCTCCATGGTCCAACCCAGGTCCTCAAGTTCTTCGATAAGTCCAATCATCTTCAATACATGGTCACCTACAGACGTGCCAGCAGCCATCCGCATCTGAAACAACTTTCGAGATGCCTCGTATCGGAGAGTATGAGATTGCTCTCCATACAACTCCTCTGTATGGAGAAAGATGGATTGGACATCCATCTTCTCGTGCTGCTTCTGATGTTCATTGTTCATAGAAGCTAGCGCGAGGCACTTGGCTGTTGCGCAGTCTGTATCCCATTTCTTACGGATTTCTTTATCCGCAACTGAAGAATCAGGGCCTGGGCTAGGAGGGGCTGGAGTAGTCAGGACGTATGCGACCTTATCATATGTCAGGGCAATATTCACGTTCCTTAGCCAATCTTTGTAATTCGGTCCAGTGAGTTTGTTTTTGTCTAATAAAAGTTTAAGTCCCGACATTGGTATCTGCTATTAGGAGATAGAAAAGAAGTCATTCAGCAATTGCTCTTGCATAATTAGATTGGTTATTAATCTTATCTAATTGTTGTCTCCCACTGCTTTTTATCAAATTTTCCTTCAAACCTAAAAGGAAAACTAGCCAGGATAAATTGCAATCTACAAGTTCGCTAACCGAAAAGTGCAAAATTCTCCCGGGAGTAACTTTTACTCACAGTGGGATCAGGATTCAACTATCATATAGAAGGTATGCAATCTCATTGCAAATCTCAACTCTTGAAATTCCCGATATGATTTTTACCCCTAGTGACTTATGACCTTAACTATGGTCAACAAATCATAAGTACTAGTCAAGTTCAACCCGCCATTTCGTGATTGATTTAGACCCACCCACATGACCCTTAACTATGGTCAACAAAGTCATGAGAATGCCCTAATCGATCGCATCAAATGCTTTGTAAGAATTCACCACTTAGCTACCGTACACCACGCCTTAACTATGGTCAACAAACGTGGAACGAATACTAAGTACTCTGCTTCCTAAAATGGCGGAGGGCAACGGATGGTTTTTATGAAAACCTTTAACGTTTTGAACTTGATATCGTTGTAGAATCGAGTGGAAAGAGTGGTTTAAGCTCCAGTTTTAAAAATCGAATGGTTTTGTAGTATCTTTCTAATTTTGCTAAAGAGGTCACTCCCGGTGAAGGGATCTCGGCTCTTTCCTTATCGAATAAGGTGCTGGATATGAAAATACCACGATGCAAAGCAAAGTTAGATTAACTATAAAATCAAATCGAGTTCTTTGTAACATTTTCCAGTTTCGCTAAAGGGGTCACTCCCGGTGAAGGGATCTCGGCCCTTTCCTCATCGAATGAGGTGCAGGATATTCAAGAATACCGCTATGCAAAACAAAAGCTAGAGTTACCCTTTTTCTTAAAAAATTTGATTCTACAATATCTTTAGGTTTCTTTCTTTTATCATTAATCACATTAATGTAGTCCCATCATTTACGTTTCCTAAACATCACAGAAAAGAAACGGAAAAATAGAACGTACGCTTATGCCATCCGCATTCGTCACTGGGTCCCGTCATGCACCGTTAGGTTACTTAACTAACGGCAGAGCGGGGGCTGGACTAGTGCGGGTGCAAAACATAAGCAACGTTTATTATATATCTCATATATTAATATAACCATTTCAGATCACAGATGAATGCATTGGATATACTAGGAATTCCGTATTTCATTCAAGCCCTTAATGAAAGACGGATTCCACGGTCGTGATGAATAGCCAAACCCCCCTAGACCCCTACGGGTGCGGCAAACTACCCGCCAAATTCCTGAAGTGTAGTAACCTCCCTCAACAATTGAGCAAGCCACTCGACACTTTGAAAACCCGATAGTTCGTGCACCCCACCTTGGGTCTATCCTAGGAGCAAAAACAGTAAAAAGAAATTATACAACGGTGGCTACAACCTCATCCCGGATGTATCCATAAAACAATATTACATGGCTTTTTACAAATTACATGGAATGAAAGAAAAGAAAAAAACGCTCTTCTCACACCCCCCGGCCATTCATCACGACGATCCAACACATTCATATACACATACCATCTCATGATATCCATATGTGCAACCCCCACTAATCGTCATATAGCAATTAGCGGACGTTTCAAACACATATCACAAAAACGAAAAACCCGATTAGCCAAACACTATTAGAATTTCGATCGATAATTTTAAACCATGTCAACACTTGACATGTTCCTGTACAAACACCTTTTTAAAATTCTTTATATCCCAGAAACCCTAATTCTGCAATATATGAACACTGTAGAAATCCGAGTCAACGCGGCCCCAACTCGGCGGCGGATCAGCGGCAAAACCATGGGTTTGGCCGCGGATCCGCGGCTCTTTAGTCGAGTCATGAGTCCAAATTTCTACAGTGTTCTTATAAAATCCTGCTTGTATTTTTAAGATATGTCAAATTAATTTTGGAACACTTTCAAAAACACACAGCAGCAAGGGCAGAATACGGGTTTTCGGGAGAAAAAACTGTCGACCGAGCTTCTAACTTTTGGATAACATCTAATTGTGGTTTAGTTAGGCTCTGATACTATGTTAGTGAATGTTGCATGCTCCCACAACTCTTGTGGCGCGGCGGAAGCGGTGAACAAAAATTTTCTTGGCATACAACACGCACTTAACCGAAGATCTTGTCTAAACCACAACTAGAAAAACCTAACTAGAGATCTTATCTACTATGTTAGGGATTATACCTCAATGATACGGTCCTTCGGGTCTTCTCTTTGATGAATTCCTTAGCTCCTTTTGACGTTGCCGATGTCTTCGATCTCCGGCCACCCAAGACCTAGATGATCCACCCGAGAGTTGTCGTGCGAGCTAGAAACTCTTCACAAGAGTTTAACCTAGAGACCAATTTTGCTAGAATAGGTCACTAGGATTATGTAGAGATGAATGTATTGGATTAGCTTGAAATCTATAGCATTTCTTTCTCTTAACCATCTCTTGATTCACATAACATTCACATCTCATGTGAAGCTATTTATAACGAGAAGGAGAAGGAGGAGATGAGAAGGAGTAAGTGTTTATCATAATGAAAGTGTTCAAGCATGATGAATAAGGATATAGAACTAAGAGAATTAATTGAAGCATGCATTATATAAATTAGTATCATGCTTCAATAGTAACTCCATAACAACAACCTCATCATGCTTGTACCTTTTAATTTTCACCTCATTTTATTTTTCATAAAATGATGTCATTATTATGTCATTATGAGGTGGCACCTTCTAGAAGGTATTCTTGTAACAATTACAAAAATACCCCTCCTCCGTATACCGTATACCGTATACTGTATACCCGCATCCGAATTCCGAAAAATACGAATACCATTAATCCAATAATATAATACCGGTATCCGGCTTAAACCAAAGCCCACCAGTATTATCCTTCCGATTATTATTCCTGTAACATTTACATGAATAAAATGGAAACCCTGCTGTAACAGTTTACGGCTGCCATAACAACTTACAGCCTCTACATATTTCGCTTGAACGAGGGAACCCTCTGTGTGGGACTCTAAAGACTCGACAGTACGCTGGCAGTGGGTTTAACCACAAGCACGTCAGTGGCACTAGCTGTGCGTAACGGCTACCCAGGTACATGACGAAAAGGTGGCCAACGAGCGAACTCATCACAACCCTTACGAGCCTGTAAGCAACACTTACCGTACAGTCCGGTCTCTTAGTCTGATACGTCGCATATGAAGTCTAGGGGTTGTAAATGTCAGACCCCAGTAACTTTATAGGTCATGCTGATTTATGGCTCATAACAGTTCGAGAAACTACTGATAACACTTATCAGTAAACCTCGAGAACCCTGGCCAGGGATTTAGGTGTTATAGCCGATCAAACATAGCGCGACATCAACTCCCTATACCGGGAGAGACGAAACCCCTCCTATCGCTCACTGTCTCCATATGATTCGGGACTGTACCCAAAATCCACCTGTTTGCACGACTCAGTAGAGCCGTGGTAGGGAGGAAATTAAAGTACAGTGGGAATCACACAAGACTCTATGACGATCTCGGGTCTACAGACTAACCTGTACAAGTATCACTAGAGAACTGCTATCTGACAATAGGTATATATACCATCTAGGAGTTCTCAGCGAGTCCTGTTCGGTGTACCCATTCTCCAATGAGCACCTGTGTACAATCTTTGATGTCAAACATCAATGGTTGTGGAATCAACCATTACCCCCAGGGTCAAGAAACGTACACACTAGTCTAATCTGGTAATACCGATGCCCTGTCTCGATATACCCTCGACTAGGAACTATTGAAGGATATGCTTGTAGACTGCCCAAGTCCCACCAGTATGATCTCATCATAATCCTGGTAGTCAAGCATAGTCCTAAGGGCTTCATCAACACATCACATGTTATGATAAAGATAAACCAGATAGCATACTATCATTTCGAGCAAAGATTGTTTCTGTACATATACATGTCTAGTATCCTATACAATACAGGCCTCTAGGGCATACATATCCAACACTACTGACTACGGCGCCAGTATTATCATTGCCTTCAGGGTCAGGCGGATTTGTGGTATATTGTGATGCTTCTCTAGTGGGGCTAGGGTGCGTATTGATGCAGCATGACAGGGTGACCGCGTTTGCTTCGCGGTAATTAAAGAAACATGAACAAAACTACCCCATTCACGATTTGGAAATGGCTGCAGTGGTCTTTGCACTTAAGATCTGGCGACATTACCTATATGGCAAGTTGTGCCAGATATTCACTGATCACAAGAGCCTAAAGTATATATTTCAGCAGCGAGACCTGAACCTTAGACAGCGCTGATGGATGGAGTTATTGAAGGATTACGATTGCGAGATCTTGTACCACCCGGGCAGGGCTAATGTAGTGGCGGATAGTTTGAGCAGGAGGCCCGGGGATAGTCTATCTTGTTTGAGCGCAGTACAGAGGCAGTCGTCGGCAGATTGGAAGATCTTATGTGACAGCCGGGTACAGTTCGAGTTTACGCCGATCGGAGGACAGATTGCGCATGTTCGTGCACGCCCACAGTTGATCGACCGTATACATGAGGCACAGCACAGTGATGACCGATGTTCAGAGATCATGGCACAGATAGGACAGGGCAGATTTTCCGAGTTCGTGATTGATGATCAGGGGATACTACGATTTAGGACTAGACTGTGCGTACCAGATGCTGAGGGACTACGGCGTGAGATTCTCGAGGAGGCACATCGATCGGTGTACAGTGTTCATCCAGGTTCCACCAAGATGTACCACGACATGAGAGATGTTTACTGGTGGGACGGGATGAAGAGGGACATCGCAGATTTTGTGTCGAGATGCCTGACTTGTCGACAAGTCAAGGCCGAGCACCAGAGGCCCGCGGGAGAGCTACAGCCGTTGCCCATTCCGGAGTGGAAATGGGAACAGATTTCTATGGACTTTATTGTGGGTCTACCCAAGACTAGTCGAGGGTATGACTCCATCTGGGTGATCGTGGATTGTTTGACGAAAGCGGCTCACTTCCTACCGGTGAAGAAGACTTTCGGATTTGCTCAGTATGCCCAGATATACATCGACGAGATCGTACGACTGCATGGAGTCCCGACATGTATTGTGTCCGACAGAGGCACCCAGTTTACCAGCCGACTATGGCAGAGGCTTCAGGAGGCTTTGGGCACCCGCTTGAGTTTCAGTACAGCATTTCATCCGCAGACCGACAGACAGTTAGAGCGGACTATTCAGACTCTTGAGGACATGCTCGGAGCATGCGTCTTAGACTTTGGAGGCAGCTGGGACCATCATTTACCCTCAGTAGAGTTCTCCTATAACAACAGCTACCAGGAGACCATTCAGATGGCACCGTTTGAGGCTCTTTATGGGAGAAGATGCAGATCGCCCACCTGTTGGACAGAGCTCAGTGAGTGCAGTATCTTAGGGCCACAGATTGTTGAGGAGACGACCGCGAAGATCCAGTTGATTCGTGATAGGATGAGAGCATCCCAGAGTAGGCAGAGATCTTATGCGGACCGTCGTCGGCGCAGACTTGAGTTTTCTTTTGGTGATCATGTTTTCTTGAGGGTCTCCCCAATGAAAGGTGTGATGAGATTTGGGAAGAAGGGGAAGCTTAGTCCCCGATATGTGGGCCCTTTCGAGATCCTCGAGCGTGTTGGTGCGGTTGCGTATCGTTTAGCCCTTCCTCCCAGTTTCCCAGACGCGCACCCCGTATTTCACGTTTCGATGCTCCGCAAGTATCTTCACGATCCTTCGCATGCGATTCAGCACCCGACGATCCAGCTTGAGCGCGACCTTTCCTATGCAGAGCAGCCGATGATGATTATGGATCGACAAGTGAAGAAATTGAGGTCGAAAGAGATACCGTCCGTCAAGGTACTTTGGCATGGTCCAAGCAGCGAGGAGGTCACTTGGGAGACCGAGAGCGAGATGAGGAAGAGATATCCCCATCTTTTCGAAGGTACGTGTGGTTAGATTTTTAAATTCGGGGACCGAATTTCTTTAAGGGGGGTAGATTGTAACGCCTTGAAATTTCGTTTAGAATATTTTCGTGTTAATTAGAAATTGTGCGTGTATATATATGTATATATATATATATATATATATATATATATATATATATATATATATATATATAATTGTAGGGTTATTAATTATTTTTAGTCGTGTTACCCTAAATGGGAATTTTTGTGTTAGTGTACACATGCACACTTAGGACATTTTGGTGACTTTGGTTAAAAAGTGTTAACATGTTAACCTTTTGCTTTTCTTGCATGGTTGATAATTTATCCCCACCCTTTTAAAATCAAGTCAAATCCTTTTTAAAATTCAAAAATCCAATTAGAAAATGAGGCATGGTGGTTAGGTAGGAAAATTGACTTTTAATTGACCATTCCTTCTCTCTTCTCTCTCTCTTCTCTCATTTTTCTGCACTTCCTGCAGAATTCCAGCAGAAACCCTAACCTTTTCTTCATCTTCTCTTCTCCTTTTCACTTCTCTTTGATCTCTACACAAAACCCTACACAAAACAACCCTTTTTCATCACAAAACCTTGGGAAAAATGAGCTTTTGAGGTGTTTGGTGGTAAATATACACACTTGAGGAAAGAGCTGGAACTTTTGGGTTTTTCTAAGGTCTTTTGAAGGTATTACACTCATATTTAACATCCCATTTCATAACTTGTTGTGTTTTAGCAAAATATCACATTTTTATGCATGTTTTGTGCTATGTAAGGGGTTTTAGTGAGGTTATGTTAAAGATTAGCTTTTTAAGGCTTAATTAGCTTGGTAATGTGATATTAGTGTGATTTTATACTTGGGTTTGTTTCAGATTTCAGAAAAATAACCTAAAGTATCATTTTAGTGCAAAAGTGTGATTTTTAACTTGAATTTGGGTTCCGTTGAATCTGCTGCTACCCGAGTTGCCTTAAATTAAAATTGTAATTACTGTAGTATGTTCATGGGGTATGGAGTGCACACACCAAACCTTGGAGCCCACCCCCCTACCCAGGCCTCCGGAAAAAGCTTTCTGGCCGTAAATTGCGGCCAGATGAGGGAATTGTGGGTTGGGGTTTGGGTGATGGGTGTCTGCTGCTATGTGGAGTTTTATGGTATATATAGTTTTATAATCTTTTCTGTATCAAAATCTGGAGTTAAAAACCTATTTCTCGTATTTTAAATCTTCGCGACACGCGTGTTACGTGTGTGGGTTTGGGGTGTTCTACATATCGCGACGCGTCGGGGTAGCTTCAGGCACGTAATCACACATTTTAGCGTATCGCGCACACGCACGCTTGGTTTGCGACGCGGGTTTCTAGTGTGACTTTAAATGTCGTGTTTATATGGTTTTGAGCTTATATGTGATATATTGTGTAATTCTAGGTTCGCAGACGAGTGCGACGGACGCTGCGAAGAAGGGGAAACAAGTCGTCGGGTACACTTAGCGCGAGACTACGTTGAGTAGATTTAACATCTACGGGGATATCGCACGCATGGCGTTATGTGTCAAGGCTGATAGGACCTTATAGCTATATATTGCATTTACCTACATTGACTGTTCATGGATACTGTTGTAGCATACGGCATTCCCTGCTATATAATTGTAAACTTAGAATTGATAGAACACTGCACTATTACTAACGGTTCATGTTGCACGAACACTAATCTGCATATTACACATACACCGTTAGTAATTGCCATGACTCACTCACTGTAGAACTGCCATGATCATTATACTGTACTTCCTTTCGCATATGATTTGATATGATTTTCACAGAGATTGGGAGCCGCATGATGTCTTTGAAAACTGAACTATTTTAAAAAAAAGCGGTATCTCCCATGCACCTATATTATGGCTTGATGTACATAGTACATCGCATTTGATTTACTCATTGGTGTTGGATTTTCATGTGATTTCTGGGTTTTGAGGACCGTGGAGTTATTTAAGAAAAGATGCACTATTTGAAAACCCAGTTCCTCGTGATATGATATTTTGGTGCGTCCAGCACGCGTTTTCTCGGTGCTGAGACGTGTGCTTGAAACCCGATTCGAGGAGTTGAATGATCCATTTGCGGGTTCGTGGTGGACCCGGTATGGTTCCCCTCTGCAAGATGATCGATGGACTTTGCCGATTGAGCCTGGAGGTGGGAGAGTACCTACCGGTGATTGGTTGGACCTGGCGGTTATCCGGAGGATACTGACCAGAGTCGAGAGATGGATGCGGGATGATCCGTACTACCGGGGCCGAGGGCCGATACCGCAGACGGAGCCCGTGGGCTGATCCGGACTTACGGAGCCCGATATATGAGGATTTGCGTGTCGATGCTGGACACGAGTATTTTATGATATTTTGAGTGCCGATGTTGGGAACTCGTGATTCTCAGAGATTTACAGGATTTGAGGGCCGAGGAGAGTGCCGGCGCCTGAGTTTATTTGGGATTTGGATGCAGTTTTGGACACCGATTATTTTTCCACTATTGATATTCCGTGTAGATATTGTTTATCCCATGCTCAGCATTGATTATCATGTATCTCATCCTGTAGTTATTTTACCTGACAGAGCATTTTCATGATTATTGCACCTACTGCTTGTCGCATATAGATTTACCTGCTGGCATATGATAGAGTAGCGCAGTACGTGCATGCTCGCGATTTCCCTTATATGTTATCTCTATTCATGAGTTGGCAACTCACCCCCGTTGTGCCACAGTATTTGCAGGTTGCCCCTCAGAGTAGTCGCGGCAGGCTGCCTTTTTACATCTTTTGGTTACAGATACCACTACAGTTGGTGCGAGAGTTGTTTTGCTATTAGGTGGGTTGTGGTATCTGGTTACTTTTATTGTACACACTTTTGTATCTAGTATTCTCCATCTACCATATATGTACTTGACTAGAGACAGTGTGAGGATGATGATGTATATTATTTGTATTCTGGTATCGAGCTCGTGGGAGCCGACTGTATATATGCAGTTTATTATTCTGTGACGTTTTACTTATTGCTAATTCTTCGCTACGGCGTCGTATATTACTCTTGTGGTGATGTTTTCCGCCATTGGGCGTGATTGCTCCTGTTTGGGGATGCTTTATTTCGTTATATATCATTTCACTTATATCCTGTTTTGTACCCGATTTCGGGGTCACTTTTACAAAGGAAATGCTGCCAAAATTATTATAAGGATAACTTAACTTTAAAAGAACTTATTGAACTATTTAAGGTTTTCTAAATGTTTTAATTAAATGTTTTCAACACTCACTACTTTTAAATGGTTTTGATCGCTGGGTTCTGCTTACTTAGTCGCGTTACGCCTATAGACGATGCGTGGTTAAGTGCCGGTCACGAGTCGAAATATTCGGGTCGTGACAAGTTTGTGGTTGTGGAATTTCTTCCAGTTCTATTTCGATCCCACTTATTTCCTTTTCTAAAAACTGATATTATAGAAAATGGGCATTACGAGAAACAAAAACCTTTTGTTCCTCTGCGTAATAGAATAGATACCCCTTAGAGTTGTTTGGATATCCCACAAACTTAGACTGTACTGATCGTGCCTCGAGCTTGTCCACATGCTGCTTTTTAACAAAAGCTGGACATCCCCATATCTTCAGATACTGAAGATAGGGTTTCTTCCCACTCCACATCTGATATGGCGTGGTAGGCACAGTCTTGATAAAAACCATGTTCAAAAGATATACCGCTGATTCTAGCGCATAACCCCAGAAAGATCGCGGTAACTCAGCATTACTCATCATGGAACGTACCATATCCAATAGGGTTCGATTCCTTCTCTCCGATACACCGTTACGCTGTGGAGTGTATGGAGGAGTAAGCTGAGAGAGAATTCCTTTCTCTTTTAAGTAACCTAGGAACTCGGCACTTAAGTATTCACCACCTCGATCAGATCTCAGTTTCTTGATACTTTTGCCGGTTTGGTTTTCTACTTCATTCTTATACTCTTGGAATTTCTCAAAAGTCTCGGATTTATATTTCATCAGATAAATGAATCCGTACCTTGAGTAATCATCCATAAAAGTAATGAAATAGGAAAAACCACCTCTTGCATGTGTAGACATTGGACCACATACATAGCTGTGTATGAGTCCTAAGAGCTCGCTCGCTCTTACTCCATGTCCAGTGAACGGAGTCTTTGTCATCTTTCCTTTGAGACATGATTGACAAGTGGCATAAGTTTGATATTCGAACGAGTCCAAATATCCTTCTCTATGTAACTTAGTCAACCTTGTCTCATTGATGTGACCTAGTCTACAATGCCATAAGAAAGCCTTATTTAAATCTGGAGACTTTCTTTTTAGTGTGTTTTGGACATTGAAAATCTGGAGTTGGTTTAAGACATATATACCGTTATCCAGTGTACCGGACCCAATCAAACTATGATTAAAGTGGATGTTAACAACATCACTTACAAACGTGAAATCATTATCTTTATTTGATAACAAGGAAACTGATATGATATTACACGTTAAGCTAGGTATACAAAAACAGTTATGTAAAACCAAAATGTGTCCACTCGTCAATCCCAGGTGATAATCCCCTACGGACACAGCTCCGACGCTAGCTCCGTTAGCAACCATCAAGGTCATATCACCATCCTTCGGCACTCTACGGTTGCTCAGTGCCTGCAATGAATTGCATATATAAGATCCTGATCCGATATCCAATACCCAGGAAGTAGAGTTGATTGACAGACAATTCTCAATTACAAACACAGCTGAAGCGAAGCCACAGCTTGCTTCGGTTCCTGGTTCTTGGCGTTCCACGCCATACAGTCTTTCTTCCAGTGCCATTTCCTATGACAATGGAAACACTCATCCTGGGCCACTACTGGTACCGCAAACTTTTTCTTTCCCTTCGCTCCCACCTTACTAACACCTCCTCTAGGTTTGGTGGCGGCCTTCATCTTCTTTCCTTTGGCCCTAGCCTTAGACCTGGAAGATGAAGCACCGCTAACAAACATAGCGGGTGTTTCCCTTGCCTTCTGCAAGGTGCCCTCTGCACACCTCAACATGTTAAGGAGTTCTGGAAGTTCAACTTCTTTTCTTTGAATGTTGAAATTCAGAATAAACTGGGCGTAGGTGGAAGGAAGGGACTGGAGAATAAGGTCTGTATAGAGCTCATTATCCAAAGTCATCCCAAGGTCTGCGAGCTCTTCAATATAGCCAATCATCTTTAGGACATGTTCTCCTACCGATGATCCGACGGCCAACCTCGCTCGAAACAAGTTCTTTGAGGTCTCGTATCTTGCTATACGAGATTGCTCTCCATAAAGTTCCTTTGTATGGAGAAATATGGCATCTAGATCCATATCCTCGTGTCTCCTCTGATGTTCATTGTTCATCGAGAAAAGCACGATGCACTTGGCCTTCGCGCAATCATACACCCAGGTTTTGCGGATTTCCTTATCCACATTACTGGATTTGGGACCTGGGACAGCAGGTGCCTTAGCGGTGAGGACATACCCCAATTTGTCATAGGTCAAAGCCATTTTGACATTCCGCAGCTAATCTTTATAGTTTGGCCCTGTCAGTATATTTTTTTCTAAAAGTAACTTAAGTCCATTCATTTTCAGGGTCGCTGCAAATAGGAGAAAGAGAGAGAGAACACTTTAGCATGATGCTCTTGCAAGTTTAGAGTGGTTTTTAGCTTATCTAAACTGGATGGCTCCCACTGTTTCTCGAATCCCTTCTCAAACCAAAAAGGAAGAACTAGCCAGGACTATTCTCACCGTACAATACTTGCTTAACCGTTCTGCCAGGCCGGTGTCGGTACTTCGAGAGAGGTTTTCCAACGCTTTCGCGAAGTTCCTTAATTAAATAACCTCTTTTCTCTGGGGACGTAGCCCCGCTGACACCTTTCTCGACACCTACTTGGTTTATAGCATTGATCGTTAAGTGACGAATCTCCTGATGAGTAGCATATACTCATAGTAGGATCGGGATCCAAATATCATCGTATGATAATGTTGAAGGAATCCTACCAACATTCATCAAACTCCAAATGGTATACATCTCTTTGCAAATTTCAGTTTCTTTAGAAATTCCCGATATAAATTTTTGCCCCATGCTCTTATGACCTTGGCGTTGGTCAAAATGTCATAAGTCACATGTCAAGTTCTACCCATCATTATCTTGTTAATTTGAACCCATCCGTACATATCCTTGACGTTGGCCAAAATGATAATACGACTGTCCCAAACTAACTCATCTATCTATGCAACAAATGAATACCCAGCAACTACCAAACACTATGCCTTGGCGTTGGTCAAAATACATAGCTTGAATACTACTGAATACCCAAATGAAATGACGGAGGGCTACGATTGGTTTTGGCGAAACCGTGAATGTAGTGAACTTGATATGACCGAAGGAACCTGATAGCTTTTAAAAGGAGTGGTTAAAGCTCCGCAATTAAAAAATATCTTCTGTTTTAAAAATAACCGAGTGGTTTATTTTAAACTGTTCCAACGATTCAACTTTGGTTTATTTTCTTTGCATTAACAATAATGCGTCCCATCATTAACCTATCATTGCAGAAAACAACGAAAATACGACGTCCTCTTATGCCATCCGCATTCGCCACTGGGTCCCGTCATCACTCGTTAGGTTACTTAACTAACGGCAGAGCGGGGGCTGGGCTAGCGTGGGTGTAAAACATAAGTGACGTCTAAATAGTTATCATATATAGATATTGTACATTCGTCAGACGCAATAATAGGCATTCCAGATCACAGATGAACATTATTGGATATGCAAGCAATCCGCATTTCTTTTGAGCCTGCAACGAAAGACGGATTACACAGTTGTGATGAATAGCCATTACCTCACCCTAGACCCCTACGGGTACGGCAAACTACCCGCCAAGTACCCGAAGTGAAACGGTCTCCCTCAACAACGTGAGTAGGCCACTAAACACTTCAAAGTACCCGGTAGTTTGTGCACCCCACCTTGGGTCTATCCTAGGAGCAAAAAACAGTAAAATGAAATAATACAACGGTGGCTACAACCGCAACCTGGATGTGCCCCGCAAAATAATATTACAACATATTACAATTACATTGAATGAATGAATATAGCAACCCATCACAAACCCCGGCTAATCATCACAACAATCCAATACAGTTCATAACCACAAACATTAAAATCCATTACAGAAATGTGCAACCCCTGCCAACCGACATACTAGAAGTTAGGGGAGGTTTACGAACACATTATACAGTTCACAGATATAATCTAATTAGCAAACATCGTATAATTTCAATCGATCAAACACTTTAAATTCTACTCCAAAACTTCTCTGTGCACCTGAGATTTGAGCAGAAAATAAACATTCCAGAAAAGACAAAAACATCACAGAAGAATTACTGGGCAAAATTGGGCTGAATCGGCTTCAACTCGGCCGTGGATCCGCGGCGGATCGGTGGGATCGGCCGCGGTTCCGCGGCTGTTTGGCCGATTCATGCACCCAATTTTCTCCATAATCCTTATAATTCCCTACTTGTAATTTTAGAGGTCCATGAAAAAATTTTAGGGCCTGTTTTAAATTCGACAGAAACTTTGTGAGGTCGATGTCTTTTTCGGTTCGTTTTGCGTTCGAAATTCATACGACTTTGCTAATAAGTTAATTATTGTTTAGTGAGGCTCTGATACCACTGTAAGCCGAAGTACAACACCCCACGAGTGGCGGGGAGGCGGAATATGAAAAACGATCTTGTTCTATGAGTCAACATCGACTAACCGAAGAATCTTTGCTAAACTATAACTAACACATGCATAGGAGTTCTTAACTACTATGAAAAGAGATTATACCTAGTGAACCTAGTCCTTCTTCTTTTCGTTATCCACCTCCTCCTCGGCCCCCTCTACGTAATAGACGATCCACCCGAGAGCTTCTATTCCAAGCTTCACCTCTAAACTTGAGGTAACTAGGTTTCTTTAGTTGCTAATCAAAGGTACCTAGGTGATATAGTGTAAGGTTATGGATTAATTAGTCTATCTGATCCTTGATCTCAACACATGAGAGGGGAGGATTAGGGTTTGAAGAGAGAGAGCTTGAGGAGAGAGAAGGTGAGCAAGAGAATGAGAAGAAATAATGAACTCATTTGAATATATGAAGCATTATCTTTTATCAAATAAATAAATTAAATGATTTAACAACCATGCTTCATTTATTCATATGAGTGATTCATCTCATGAGTCATTAGATCAATTAATGAAGCATTAACTCCATGGATGAATCACACAAATGAGTCATTAAAACAATAAATGCAAATGCCACCTAAACCCCCAAGTCACCATCCTTCTAGAAGCTTCTCGTGAAATTACGAGAACGCCCCTCCTATCCGTGAAAACACGGAAAAAATTAAGACTGTATAAATACAATAATCCGATACTAGAATCCGGCTTAAACCAAAGCCGGCTAGTAAAAACTGTCCGAACGTCGTACGTGCGTAAACACACGTATGCGTCCGAACCCTTGTCGTAAAACCATACGACCTCTATATCGTTTCGCCTGGAGCAGGGAAACTCTCTGTGTGGAACTCTAAAGACTCGACTACTACGCTGGCAGTGGGTTTAACCACAGACCGCAAGCGGCAATAGCTATACGTAACGGTCCCCAGGTTGATGTCGATAAGAAGGCCGATGAGGAACCCATCCGAACTCCTACTGAGCCTGATGTGACAATCTCCGTACAGTCCGGTCTGTTCATCTAAAACTATCGCATATCGGGCCTAGGGGGCTGCAAGCGTTAGTCCCCTAATAGCGGTATAAGTCGTGTCGGAGCGTAGCCCATTACACCCTGAGAAACAACTGGAACCTACCAGTAAATCTCGCTTTCCCTGGCCAGGGACTTTGCGTAATGGCTCTCTGACACAGCGTGATATCAACTCCCAATACCGGGAGAGACGAATCCTGTCTAACCGCTACTGCCTTCAAGTGCTCGGGACTGCACCCAACTGGTACCTGTTTGCACGACTCCTTTGAGCCGTGGTAGGGTAGCAATCTAAGAACAGTGGGACACACTCGAGGCGAAGTAGCAGTGTCAAGTCTGCGGACTATGCTGTACTCATGTCACCTGGGAACTGTTAACTGACGACGGGTATAATACCAACCAACAGTTCCCCGTGAGTCCTGTCCGGTGTACCCGTAACCCAACGAGCACCTGTATACTATCTCCAGTACGACGTACTGATGGCTGTGGGACAGACCATCTCCCCAACTGGGATGAGAAGCGTACACACTAGTCTACTCCGGAGTATCAATGCCCTGTCTCGATAATCCTACGACTAGGGACCTAAAAAAAGATGTGCCTGTAGACTATCCAGCCCTCACTAGTGTGACTGCCATCACAACGCTGGTAGTGAAGCAAGATCCTAAGAGCTCTATCAATACGTATACTCACATATTAAGATAGATAAAACCAAGTAGCATACTACCATGTTTAACAAGACTGTTATATAATTGTGAATATCCCAAGCTTCCATTAAGTAATATACAAGCTAGTATGATACAATAATGGCCCCTAGGGCATATACACTAACAAGTATATGGTACTTGGAGATGAGTCGATGAGATTGGGCTTGATGTCGTGAGATCGGTGATATGTTTTACTTCGTATTAGGAGATACGACATGATATTATAGCGAATCTTTAGGCGAGGTGTTTCAGACACACGCACATATATTGTTGATGGTATCAGCTTGTACTAGACTTAGATCTGTACCCCAGTTCATGACATATGATGATAAGGATACCAGATGAGTAATGAGATAAATATGATCTTTGACCCGTACCCAGATTTGGGATGCCGTACGATAAATTTACTGTACGAGATATAGTTATGAGGATGGATCCGCACTCTTGACTCGAGGATGTCATATTATTTATTGTATCGTACGTGATACTATTGAGGCGAGATCACCGACTACTAGATATACATATATAGATCGACTCAGACTTAGGTGGATTTGCTTACCCTTTTGACTGGGCTTGAGTCACACTATTTTTTAAAAGTGGAGGATTGTGAGTATTTTATATACCAAATTGTATAACTCGTATATTGGATAGGGATATTCTTCAGTGTTGCTGTTACTATATCACTTTCTGTATATTCATGATGTTTCATCGCATTGCATGCTTATACATATGTTATCAGTAATTATTATGAAACCATGCTGTCAGGACACCAGCACCATTACCGATGATGCGTATTCTCTATATACACTTGCTTGCCGGCTCACACACATCATCATCGGTAATTGCCATGTCACGTACACTTTAGAGAATACTATTTCATTGACATAGCCTGCTAGCTAATAGTTGCAATATGTTATAGCTTTCATATGCTAGTTTAACTATTGCATTCATTGCATGATATCAGATGCATTCATATATTCATTGGTTATGCAGTATTATGGACATTTATGCCGGTTTTCACTCTCATTGACATGGTGATTTGATGTTTTCGGATCCTTCTTGAGATTTTTTGGATTTAGAAACCGTATGCGAAAGTTTTATAAACTGATGATGTATTTTTTAAAGAGAAAAATATGGTTTTCCTTGATATGATGAGTCTTTTCCACCATGATATTTTCTCGGTTCTGAGATATTTTTCGAGACCCGATTCGAGGAGTTGGATGAACCGTCTGCGGGTACATGGTGGACCCGGTATGGTACCCCGGGGCAAGAAGCTCGAGTTGTAGACGATGAGCCCGGCAGGGGCAGACTGCCTACCGGTGATTTTACCTGGCGCGGCGGATATCCGGAGGATACCATTCATGGTCGTGTGATTGATGATTTGGGCCGATCCGGACTGACGGAGCCCGAGATATTGAGATATTGAGATTTGAGACACTGAGATATTGAGATTTGATGATACAGGCCAGTCCGGATAGCCGGAGCCTGAGATATTGAGATTCATGTTTTGTGTCGATGATTGACACTGATTTCTTTGTTGATTTCATTGATGATATTCGATTTATATGCATACAGGAATCTCATTAAATAAAGAAAACAGTTGTCTCACTCATGATTTATTTTGTTTCTATTCGTAATGCATTCATACATCATATATCTGATACGTTGCTATCTGAGGCACTGACACGAGCATGCGGTATTGAACTTATGTGTAGTTGGATCAGGATATTTATTTGAGGATATTACTTGATATGACTTAGGATAGCTCCATACATGCGATTTCTGCTCTGTGATGTTTTCTACTCACGAGTTGGCAACTCACCCACGTTGTGCCACAATTCCTTGCAGGTTTTACCGTACAGGTTTCGTTGCGGCTTTGCTGGCACACTGTTCCTTCTGGGTGATTGCTTTGGTAGGTGGGTTCTTTTGCATCAGGACCACCATTGTATATTTGTTATTTCAGTTGTATTTAGTAAAACTCCATCAACCAGACTTGTATATTTGATAGGGATAGATGACCAACGTATATTATTTCGACCTCAGAGTCGCAAGTTGTATTATTATGGTTTTCTTGATGATTTTGAGTTTCCTTTTGAGCTTTGATCCTCGTCCTTGGCGTTGTATATTATATTGCATTGTGTGGTTTTGTCCTTCGATTAATGAAGAGCTAGCTCCCGCTTGGGGACGCCTTTATTCATTATATAAATATGCTTTATCAGGTTTTGTACCCGTTTGGGGTCAGTATTTATAAAGGAAACCCTGCCGAAATTTTCAGAAAAGACTTGAGATTTTAAAAATGCATACTTCGGCTTATGTTGTTAAACTTCTTGCTTTAAAATTGGTTTTTCGTTTACTCTACTTTACTTGGTTTGGATTTCTGGGTTTTGGCTTACATAGATTACGTACGCCTCGAGACGTATCGTAGTTTAGGTGCCGGTCATGTTCCGTACTTTTCGGGTCGTGATAAAGTTGGTATCAGAGCGTTAGGTTTTACCTTCTGAGTGTAGGATGGCCCTTGGTTGATGGAGTAGGTGACTCAAGTAGAGTGGCGTACCGTGTGTATGTTCCACGGCATACTTACGATACGATACCCCGCTTATGAAACCTTAGGATGTACATTTCTTTGTGTAAGTCCACGGTAGCGCCCCGGCCGTCTAACATACGCCAAATGCGGAACAAAAACTATTACAACTGGCGCTATCGCGTACTATAATCCGGATCTGCCATTAAAGCTAAACTAACAAACTACAAAGTGGGTAGAAGAGTTATACCGAACGATCCGAGTCCTTCGGTCTTCAACCATCATCCCACGCTTTGTTGCGGCTGCTCCGATCTCCTGAATCTCCAATCTTCTCGTCCAGGTGGCACCACGTCGACGGATTTTGCTTGCTAGATTTTCGGAAAAAATATCTTTTAAAGTGAGTTTGAGGTTTTTGTGAATTTTAAGCTATTTTATATTATAATTAGTGCTTGTGATTGTGTAAATGAGTGTGTTTGGGTTTTTCTCGATGGTTTGGCGTTTGTACGCCGACGTCGAGGGTTTTTGGGTTGATTTGTGAAAGCAACCATAGGTTTTGACCTATGTGGGATTCGTGTGTCGTTTTGGTCATGAGTCGGATGTTAATGCGATACGATGCTATATATGACATGTAGGTACCCCATGTGGACTTCGAGACGACAAGCAAGCGCGTAGCGACGTCGGCACCGGCGAGCGCAGATCAGTTGAGTAGATTTATATCTACGGGGAGAAGTCGGGTAGATAGCGTATAGCACCCCCGCAGTCCGTGGTGATGTATACGAATACGTATACACACATATATATTGATTATATATATTATGTTGATACGAGAGTTGATGATAAAGGTAGATTCTAGGTGTTCATGGATTAGTTTAGTGTTAGTTGCGAAACCCTAGAGTAGTTGTTACACCCACACACGCGCACACACACATGCATACATCTATGTTATTACCTGTGCGTATATGGGGATATGTGTTTATGTGTTCACCTAGGTATGGGACTAGGTGTTCACATACTGGATTTGCGGATGATACTTGGGATTGAGATGAGTCGATGAGATTTAAGTTGAGGCCGTGAGATCGGTGATATGGCAGGATTCGTACTTGAGATACGTCCTGATGTTATAGCGGATCTTTGGATGACGATGCCATTTGAATACTGATATTAGTAGCGTACTAGACGTAGGTCAGTACCCCAGATGATGATCTTGATAAAGAGGATACCAGATGAACGGTGTGATGAGTATGATATTGTCCCGTACCCAGATTTGGGGATGCCGTATGACGGATTTACGTACGAGCTATATATTGATGATTGATCCGCACTCTTGACTTGGGATGTCTGATTATAGATATGGTATCGGATATGATATTATTGAGGCGGGATCACCGACTAATATATATACAGGTATGTATATGTATAGACTCAGATGTTAGGCGGTTTCCTTACCTGTAGTTCAGCTTGTTAGTTCAGCCGTATAGTTTAGTGTAGTTGTTAGACTAGATTAGACTCCTACCTATTTCAAAACTAACGAATCGTGGGTATTTTAAAAGATAGGTCAAGGGATTCTACGGATATTTCAAAAGACGTATCTTTTCTTAAAAACACCGTAGCCTTTATTTTCAAAACACCGCGATTCGTGTTATTTCAAAAGGCACTATTGTAGGACTTATATTAGGGTAATGCAGATTAGTTATCGTTGTGTCTAGTATTCTGCTCCCGCACATTATTGTTGTTGCTCCGCATCGCATACTTATTGTAATTCATATTTCATTATTAATATCATGCTGTTAGGACACCATCACCATTACCGATGATGCGTATGTACCACGTACACTTACTTGCCGGCTCACACACATCTTCATCAGTAATTGCCATGTCACGTACACCTTAGAAAATATTATTTCTTGACTTAGCTTGTTAGTTAGTAATTTGACATGATATTAGTGTACCTGCCTTATATGCCAGCTTAACATTGTAGTTATTACTTGTCACTTCATGTATATTGTTATTCATTGTTATGCCGCATTCATGGATTCTTATGCCTATATTCATGGTTTTACATGCTATTGATGATTTGGATTCGTATTTCCATGAGATTTTCTGGATTTGGGGGGGGGAAACCGCAAAACTTATATAAACTGCTTTATCTCTTTTTAAATAAAAAGTGTGGTTTTTCCCATGATGTATGAGTCGTCCACCATGAGTTTGTTGATGGATTTCGAGACCCGATTCGAGAAGTGGAGGAACCGTTTCGGGTACATGGTGGGCCCGGTGCGGTACCCTGGGGCAAGAGGATCGTGTTGTTAACGTTGAGCCTGGAAGGGGAGCACTACCGACCGGTGATTTTACCCGACGCGTCGGATATCCGGAGGATACCATCGTAGTCTTGAGATGGATGGTAGGGGCCGGTCTAGACTGACGGCGCCCTAGATATTGAGATTGAGACATTGAGATTTTGAGATATTGAGGTACTGAGATTTGATGATACAGGCCAGTCCGGATAACCGGAGCCTGAGATTTTGAGGCATTGAGATTCATGTTTTGTGTCGATGCTAGACACTTTTTATGCTGATTTCATTTATGATACCTCATTTTAAAAATACAAAGGAAATCTCACTAAATTATGAAAGCAGTTTCCTTAGTACATGTATTCTGTTTTCATGCATTCATACATCATCCTTATGATATATTGCTACCTGAGGCACTGACACGGGTACATGGGATTACACTTGGGTTAGACATTTACCCTAGCCATTGTTATAGGCTGCTGGTTAAATATTTGAGGATATATTATGATCGTATGACCTAGGATTGCGTCATACATGCGATTCCTGTTCGTAGATGTATTCTATTCACGAGTTGGAAACTCACACCCGTTGTGCCCCAGTTCTTGCAGGTTTTGCCGTACATGTTTCATTACGGCTTTACTAGCACTGCTTCCTTCGGGCGATTTTGCTAGTAGGTGGTTTTATTGGTATCGTACCCATCATTATATTTTGTATAATATTATTCAGTTGTATCTAGTAAATTCCATCAACCAAACATGTATTTATTTCAGAGATAGAGACCAGTGAGGTTTATTCCTTCGACCTTAGAGTCGCGCGTTGTATTTCTTTGGATTTCTTGCTGATTTGAGTTTCCTTTTGAGTTTTGATCCTCGCCCTTGGTGTTGTTTATTGTATTGCTTGTGTGGTTGTGACCGTCGATTGACGAAGAGCTAGCTCCCACTTGGGGATGCCTTTTTATTGATTTCGTATACTATTCATGTTGTATCCCGTTTGGGTGCCAGTATTTACAAAGGAGACTCTACCGAAATTTTCAGGAAATATTTATTGTTTTTTTAAAAAAAAAGCATAATTCGGCTTATGCTATTAAAACTACTTGTTTTTAATTAGTTTTCCTTCACTCTACTACTTTTCTTGGTTTGGTTTTCTGGGTTTTCGGTTTACATAGATTACGTACGCCTCGAGACGTTTCGTAGATGAGTGCCGGTCATGTTCCATACTTTCGGGTCGTGACAAAGTTGGTATCAGAGCGTTAGGTTTTCTGGATGACCCTTGGTTGATGGAATAGGTGACTAAAGTAGAGTGACGTACCGTGGGTATGTTCCGCGGCATACTTACGATACGCTACTCCACTTAAGAAGCCTTAGGATGTACATTTCTTTGTTCAGTATTATATTCATTCCTGATTTAGCCTCATCGGTATCAGTTATTGTTTTGCTGCCACGATTACGTGCAGGGAGAGCTACGGCTAGAGTTGCGGTCAACACGAGCTCGTTACGAACAAGGACTGACCAGGGCGTGATTCCGGCGACACACGATTGCAGAGATGTGTCTTTTTATTGTGTTTTCGCGCCACGAGCGTTTGATGGATCACTGTATGAGATTACTCGGACGTGCAGATCAGCACCAGAGGATTGAGCCAATGATAGAGGCCAGCCAGATTTTGATGACCGTTGGCGTATTGCTTATTCATGGTGATTGAGGCACTGTTCAGCGTGCAGACGAGTGAGCCAGTTATTGCTGCGAATGATGAGATATCGCCCAGGTGTTAGAGCTATTGCAGTACGAGTTGTACTAAGAGATGATAGAAGGTCGCTAGTCACCCGAGGATGAATGACTAGGACATATGGTTTGTTCGCCTATCCCGATGCGAGGTCATCAGATAGATTGATCCCAGCTAGAGACGACTTCACGCGGAGACGTTGAGAGTCGACAGAGATGATCGAATGTCAGAAATCTATTATTCCAAGTTTAAAGTATTCAGCAGAGCATGCAGGAAATTCTATGGACCCTCTAGAATAATGAAACCCTAACTCGACTTAATGACCGTGTGAAAGCCTTTGAACCTTAGGGTTTGCGGCAGTTCCGCGGCGCCATTAGTGAGGCTTGGGTTTGCCCTTCTACGGCTGGACCATCGATGTTGTGGTACGTACTCAATACTATTAAACTGTACCCAAGATGTTGAGCTCTTGGGGGATTATGAGGTTTTGACTAATCGATCAAATGGTTCGACTTCATTCGGATGCCAGGTGGTGAGATGCATTTCTTGGGAGACTCCAGATACGAAGATAGCCGTTGGAGCTCAGTCCATGCAGCCACGACGAGACGATTCCGAAGCAGTCGATATTAGAGAAAGTGGAGTAAGAGGTTCGTACAAGATCTGGATAAGATGACGTTCCACTCTTCCGACATTAGAGATGCGATACGCATGCCGAGGTATTGTACTTGGATATACCTTCCAGGAGGAGTCGCGATGAGTATGCAGCCATTCCGGAACAAAAAACAGATATAGTAAGGGGCGATGACTTCTGGACAGTTCGGCAAAGACGAGATTTGGGAGAGACCTCGACAGGACCTTTCTGGGATAAATTACGTGAAGGCTTGGACCCAGGAGTGGTCATGTTGCGCACACCAACAAACCAGAGTTCAGGATCATCGACGAGACATGCTATGAGTGACCACGACAGTTGGCCAGAGATTCTTGGAGGATGTGCTTGAGCGGAACTATTCCGCCATACTTGATTTTGGTATTTTGAACGATATATTCGCATGATTTGGTTTTGATGATTGAGTTTCATGATATCGTTTTCATGCGCCATGGTTGCACCTACTGAGTATTTACGATTTTTGCGTAGTTGTTGCACTTGAGATAATTTTCGTGCCTTGGATTTTCGCGCATGCTGAGCGCATGTTTGAGATGCGATTTTGGTGCACACCAGATGCACTAAATCGATATTTTTCGTGCATGTCAGATGCACCTGATTTTGCTGTCAGGCACACACGTTGTCTATGACAAATGTTGTGTGCACACCCGATGCACTTAGATGTTATTTCTGTGCGCATGTATGACACATATATGGATTTTGATTTCCGTGCGCACCAGACACACGTAGTATTCATATGCATATTTTGGGATTGATTTCTTATAGAGCAATACATTTTTATGATATTTGCTATGTGTTTTCATACTGAGCAGGACTAGTCAAAGGACAGTACCTGAATGTATTTTGCATGCATTAATAGCTATCGAAGGGAATTCCAAAAAGTGAGCTATAGTCTCAGTATTTATCTACGTGTCTGATATGACACGAAACGTTTAAAACAAGGAAACCCTTCTAAATTGTTTCCCAAAACGGCGGAACGTACTTTTAAAACAAAAAGTATATATGTATGGTTATCTTCTTATGATAGGCGTCCGCCACTGTGCAGTGTTATGTTCATTGCACAACGACTTTAAAAGATTTGGCATGCATTTCCTTCAGATATTTACATATATAGATTTGATATTTACATGTATAGTTTCGAATTATATCATATTGGTTTTGTATTGGATTTGACATCCGTGTCTTTACCATGACTACGATGATTGCGGGATTCTTGACAGAGTTTTGATTTTGAGTTATATGCTCATTTTTCATGCGCATGCGCTGCGCTACGGATTGTTTTATGTATTTATGATTTCGGAGCCTCGACGACTTGATGGTTTTGCTTAGATGTTTTAGTATTTGGGGGAGTTTTTAATTTAAATTCGGGGACCGAATTTCTTTAAGGGGTGAAGATTGTAACGTTTTGAAAATCGTTTCGGTGAAATTTCGGAAAAACGATAAAATAAGGGGGGTTTCTGTAAAAAGTCAAAATACAAATATCTTTATTATAAAATTAAATATACATATTCTAGCTATGTAATTGCTAGTATTTGGTGTTTATTGAGCCCCTGGTAAAAATTCTAAATTTCTAAATTTTTCCGAAATTAATTATTTTAATATTATTTTAAGCAGTCACTAATACATTTAATTAGGGAAAATTACAAATTGGAATGGGTTGAAACAAATTTTGTGCATCATAACAAATCAAACAAAATTTTAATACGTTGTTTTTGAAATGAAATGAAGTTGTTAATCGATTTTAGAAAATATTGAAGAAAAAGGCTTATTTTGTGAAAATAAAAGGGTTTTAGTGCATATTGAATTGGTGTTTGGTGTTAATTGCTTCACACACACACACACCACCTCCCCCTCCCCCTCTTGCTGGCCGAATATGGGCTGCCCCAATCCCCATGTCCACACTTTTTTTGTTCACAAGAAATGAAAAGAAAAGAATAATATATATGTATAAGTATTGGCTTTTGACTTTTTCTTTTGACTTTGAAACCAACACCCTCACTCTCTCACCTCTCCCCCCCCATTGGCCAAGCCCATTTCTGAATTCCTACAGCCCTCCCCTCTCTTTCCCTCATCTCATCTCTTCTCCAAAATCCCACCCTTTTTACCTTCAAAAATTCATCAAATTCCATCCAAAATCAAAACAAAATCAAAATCCAACTCCTACCCATTTCTCATTTGCTTATCTAGCATGGATCTAGGGAACAAGATTTCAATTGGGGAGGCTATGGGTTCTTGTGGATCTTCAAATGTCTTTGGGTATAATTTCTAAACATTTTGCTTAATTTGTTAGTTAATTTCTTAAAGATAATTTATTTATGTGTTAATTAGGCTTTAGTTGCAAGTTTGGAAATTCTAGAATTGGGTATGAATCAAGTTAGGGTTTTATATCATTTGATCATGGTTTAAGTGTATAATTTAACATATTATGGCATGTAAAATCATACCTAGTAACTAGTTTGCTAATTGTTATTTTAAAATTTGTCTAATTAAGCTATTTTGCTAAATAGGGTTTTTGGAAAATTATTAAATGCTTTAGATTAAATATAATTAAAGTTTCATGTCATTATTAATATTTTAATAAGTGGTTTAATGCCTTTGGACCATGCAAAACCAAGCTTATTTGTAAAATTGTGGATTTTACTTTAAAAAGAGTTAAAATCGGTATTTTTGCCAGCTAGTATTTTTGAACGTATGTGGTTTGGTGAAATTAAATCATGGAGATAGTTTGTATGGCTTATTTAAGTTATTTAATAAGTATTATGGACACTAGATTTGTTTAAACGTCGAGTTTTGTACTAAAACGTGTAATTTTGCATGCTAGATTTTCGGAAAAATAGATTTTAAAGTGAGTTTGAGGTTTTTGTGAATTTTAAGCTATTTTATATTATAATTAGTGCTTGTGATTGTGTAAATGAGTGTGTTTGGGTTTTTCTCGATGGTTTGGCGTTTGTACGCTGACGTCGAGGGTTTTGGGGTTGATTTGTGAAAGCAACCATAGGTTTTGACCTATGTGGGATTCGTGTGTCGTTTTGGTCATGAGTCGGATGTTAATGCGATACGATGCTATATATGACATGTAGGTACCCCATGTGGACTTCGAGACGATAAGCAAGCGCGTAGCGACGTCGGCACCGGCGAGCGCAGATCAGGTGTGTAGATTTATATCTACGGGGAGAAGTCGGGTGGATGGCATATAGCACCCCCGCAGTTCATGGTGATATATACGAATACGTATACACACATATATATTGATTATATATATTATGTTGATACGAGAGTTGATGATAAAGGTAGATTCTAGGTGTTCATGGATTAGTTTAGTGTTAGTTGCGAAACCCTAGAGTAGTTGTTACACCCACACACGCACGCACACACATGCATACATCTATGTTATTACCTGTGCGTATATGAGGATATGTGTTTATGTGTTCACCTAGGTATGGGACTAGGTGTTCACATACTGGATTTGCGGATGATACTTGGGATTGAGATGAGTCGATGAGATTTGAGTTGAGGCCGTGAGATCGGTGATATAGCAGGATTCGTACTTAAGATACGTCCTGATGTTATAGCGGATCTTTGGATGACGATGCCATGTGAATAGTGATATTAGTAGCGTACTAGACGTAGGTCAGTACTCCAGATGATGATCTTGATAAAGAGGATACCAGATGAACAGTGTGATGAGTATGATATTGACCCGTACCCATATTTGGGGATGCCGTACGACGGATTTACGTACGAGCTATATATTGATGATTGATCCGCACTCTTGACTTGGGATGTTTGATTATAGATATGGTATCGGATATGATATTATTGAGGCGGGATCACCGACTAATATATATACAGGTATGTATATGTATCGACTCAGATGTTAGGCGGTTTCCTTACCTGTAGTTCAGCTTGTTAGTTCAGCCGTATAGTTTAGTATAGTTGTTAGACTAGATTAGACTCCTACCTATTTCAAAACTAACGAATCGTGGGTATTTTAAAAGATAGGTCAAGGGATTCTACGGATATTTCAAAAGACGTATCTTTTCTTAAAAACACCGTAGCCTTTATTTTCAAAACACAGCGATTCGTGTTATTTCAAAAGGCACTATTGTCGGACTTATATTAGGGTAATGCAGATTAGTTATCGTTGTGTCTAGTATTCTGCTCCCGCACATTATTGTTGTTGCTCCGCATCGCATACTTATTGTAATTCATATTTCATTATTGATATCATGCTGTTAGGACACCATCACCATTACCGATGATGCGTATGTACCACGTACACTTACTTGCCGGCTCACACACATCTTCATCGGTAATTGCCTTGTCACGTACACCTTAGAAAATATTATTTCTTGACTTAGCTTTTTAGTTAGTAATTTGACATGATATTAGTGTACCTGCCTTATATGCCAGCTTAACATTGTAGTTATTACTTGTCACTTCATGCATACTGTTATTCATTGTTATGCCGCATTCATGGATTCTTATCCCTATATTCATGGTTTTACATGCTATTGATGATTTGGATTCGAATTTCCTTGAGATTTTCTGGATTTGGGGGGGTAAACCGCAAAACTTATATAAACTGCTTTCTCTCTTTTTAAATAAAAAGTGCAGTTTTTCCCATGATGTATGAGTCGTCCACCATGAGTTTGCTGATGGATTTTGAGACTTGATTCGAGGAGTTGAGGAACCGTTTCGGGTACATGGTGGGCCCGGTGCGCTACCCCGGGGCAAGAGGATCGTGTTGTTGACGTTGAGCCTGGCAGGGGAGCATTACCGACCGGTGATTTTACACGACGCGTCGGATATCCGGAGGATACCGTCGTAGTCTTGAGATGGATGGTAGGGGCCGGTCTGGACTGACGGCGCCCTAGATATTGAGATTGAGACATTGAGATTTTGAGATATTGAGGTACTAAGATTTGATGATACAGGCCAGTCCGGATAGCCGGAGCCTGAGATTTTGAGGCATTGAGATTCATGTTTTGTGTCGATGCTAGACACTGTTTATGTTGATTTCATTTATGATATCTCATTTTAAAAATACAAAGGAAATCTCACTAAATTATGAAAGCAGTTTCTTTAGTACATGTATTCTATTTTCATGCATTCATATATCATCCTTATGATATATTGCTACCTGAGGCACTGACACGGGCACATGGGATTACATTTGGGTTAGACATTTACCCTAGCCATTGTTATAGGCTGCTGGTTATATATTTGAGGATATATTATGATCGTATGACCTAGGATTGCGTTCATACATGCGATTCCTGTTCGTAGATGTATTCTATTCACGAGTTGGCAACTCACCCCCGTTGTGCCCCAGTTGTTGCAGGTTTTGCCGTACAGGTTTCATTACGGCTTTGCTGGCACTGCTTCCTTCGGGCGATTTTTCTAGTAGGTGGGTTTATTGGTATCGTACCCATCATTATACTTTGTACAATATTATTCAGTTGTATCTAGTAAATTCCATCAACCAAACATGTATTTATTTCAGAGATAGAGACCAGTGAGATTTATTCCTTCGACCTTAGAGTCGCGCGCTGTATTTCTCTGGATTTCTTGCTGTTTTGAGTTTCCTTTTGAGTTTTGATCCTCGCCCTTGGCATTGTATATTATATTGCTTGTGTGGTTGTGACCGTCGATTGACGAAGAGCTAGCTCCCGCTTGGGGATGCCTTTTTATTGATTTCGTATACTATTCATGTTGTATCCCGTTTGGGGGCCAGTATTTACAAAGGAGACTCTGCCGAAATTTTCAGGAAATATTTATTGTTTTTTTAAAAAAAACGCATAATTCGGTTTATGCTATTAAAACTACTTGTTTTAAATTGGTTTTTCTTCACTCTACTACTTTTCTTGGTTTGGATTTCTGGGTTTTCTGTTTACTTAGATTACGTACGCCTCGTGACGTTTCGTAGTTGAGTGCCGGTCATGTTCCGTACTTTCGGGTCGTGACATCTACGGTAGCGCCCCGGCCGTCAATCTGAGGCCAAACGCGGAACAAAAACTTTTACAACTGGCGCTATCGCATACTATAACCCGGATCTTGCCATTAACGCTAAACTAACAAACTGTAAAGAGGTAGAAAGGCTATACCGATCGATCCGTGTCCTTCGGTCTTTAGCCATCATCCCACACTCCTCGCGGCATCTCCGATCTCCTGTCTCCTCGTCGAGGTGGCACCACATCATCGATTCTTTATACGGGCTCCCGCCTATATACCGAGGCAACTCGGACATCAAGTCTGCTAAAAGAGATGAGCAAGATGAAGTAGAGAATGAGTGGAATACTTTGTCTCAATACACTCTTTGGTTCTCACCACATGAGAGGGTAAGAGTGGAGGTTGAAGAAGATGCTAAGGTTTGGAGAGTGTGAGCTCAAGAAATGAATCAAGTGAGCAAAAGAACCAAGCATAAAACTTGTGATCATTTTTCTTTTGTGAGTGGATATATATAAGGTTGTGTGTTGAAAAACAAAGAAAATATCTCATAAAAAAATATCTCGCAAAAATATCTCCACAAACCCTAAAATATCTACACCCAAAACCAAATCATCATTAATTCTATCATGACTCACTTAGTGACTCATTAGCATGAGTCACTAATGAACATGCTAGAAGAAATGTGTCACCATGAATGAGTCACACTTTCCAAATCCAATAATCATTAAAACCAAAATGATTAACCCAAAACGAAATGCATCTACTAAAATATTCTCGTAACGGATTACGAGAATACCCCTCACCTGTAAATACATACCTGTATCCGTATTCCGACCAAATACGAATACGATGAGACTAAAATATTCCGACTCAATATAATACTTGGATCCGACTTAAACCAAAGCCCACCTGTACTATCTGTCCAAAATATGACACGTGCACATATGCACGTGCATGTTCGAACCCTGCCATAAAACCATACGGTCTCTACAACGTTTCGCCCGAACTTGGGAAACTATCTGTGGGGGATTCTAAAGACTCGTCAATACCCTAGCAGTGGGTTTAACCACAAGCACGTCAGCGACACTAGCTGTGCGTAACGGGTGCCCATGTACTGACTGAAAGGGAAGCTGATGAGCGAACTCATCCTGAAACCCTACTGTGCCTATCAGTGACAATATCCGTACAGTTCGGTCCGTTCATCTATGAGCATCGCATATCTGGCCTAGGTGGCAGGCAACGTCAGACCCCCAATAGCTGTATAAGTTATGTCGGAGGGTAGCCTTGAACACCCTGAGAAACTGCTGGAATACCTACCAGTAATTCTCACCTGCCTTGGCCAAGGACTTGGTGTAATGGCTCTCCTAGACACAGCGCGGTCTCGCCCCCAATATCGGGAGAGACGAATCCCCTGCCGATCTGCTCACTGCCTCTATGTGGCTCGGGACTGTACCTAACTAAAACCTGTTTGCATGACTCTTTTGAGCCGTGGTAGGGTAGTAATCTAAGCACAGTGGGAACTCACACGAGACAAATGATGACCTCAGGTCGATGAACTAACCTATACACATGTCACCAGGGAACTGCGTGTTAGTTATGTATATTCCCTAGAGGCCATTGTTGTACATATGATGTATATTATAATGGATGCTTGGATATATATAAAGAGTACTTTCTTGCTCGTCATGATAGTATGCTATTTGGTTTCACTTTATCTTAACATGTTGACTTATATTAGTTTACTGTCTTACTCTCACATGTTGATAAAGCCCTTAGGATCTATACTCGACTACTGGGACTATGATGAGATCATACTAGTGGGGCCATGGTAGTCGATGAGTATATCCTATAACTGTTCCTAGTCGAGGGTATATTGAGACAGGGCATCGATACACCAGAGTAGACTAGCGTATACGCATCTTGATCCATATGATGGGCGATGGATGATCCCATATCCATCGGTGTTTTGACATCAGAGATGGTGTACAGGTGCTCAGTGGAGACTGGGTACACTGGACGGACTCGCCGAGAACTCCCAGATGGTAATATACCACACGTCAGATGGCAGTTCTCCGGTGACACTGGTACAGGGTAGTCTGTAGACCCGAGATCGTCATAGAGTCTTGTGTGATTCCCACTGTTCTTTGATTTCCACCTTACCACGTCCAAATGGGCGTGCAAAACGGTGGCTTTTGGGTGCAGTCCCGAATCACAAGGAGGCAATGAGCGATAGGAGGGGATTCGTCTCTCCCGGTATAGGGAGTTGATGTTGTGCTGTGTTCGATTGGCTATAACTGGAAGTTCCTGGCCAGGGCTGATATAGAGATTTACTGGTAAGTGTTACCAGTAGTTTCTCGACCCGTTATAAGCCTCACATCGACATGACTTATGTAACGCCTTGAAAAGTCGTTTTGGTGTTTTCCTGAAAATCGGTGAAAATTCGGTATTTTTCCGTAAACCGTCTTTTTTGTTATTTTGCAGTTTAGGACTAATTATACCTAATTTGGATAGGTAATTGCTAGTTTTTAGTAGCAAATGAGTTACTTATGAAATTCTGGTCGTTTAAAAATTTTCCCTAATTTTTCAATTTTTAATATTATTTTAAGCCGGTAAGAAAATACATTAAATTAGCGATAAATACAAATTTAAATGGGTTAAATTTAAGCTTTAAAATCTAGTTGTAACATAAATTTTTAATATTTTATTTCAAGTTTTAACTAATTTTTATGATGGAAAACGAAATTTATTGAATTTAAGCTTAAACTTGCAATTTTGGACTTGTAGGGGTCTTTTTGCAAAAAAAAATTTGTGCACTCTCTCTCACTTTTCCCTCACCCTAGGCCGGCCCATTTCCAGCAGCTCATGGAAAAAAATTCCATGCTCCTTTGACTTTTTATATTGTATGGGAATGAGGTTTTTTTTAAAGGATTTTGAATTGTTATTTGGGTATGGGTCTTTTGTGGGTTGGTAGGGGTTGACCATGACTTTTTCCCACACCCCATACCATCCCCCTTCCCTTGTTCTGCCCGAAAACCAGCAGCCCCCCCTCCTTCATCTTTCCTCTCTCTTTTGTTCACAAATTCACCTCAAAATTCAACAAAAATCAACAAATCCTTCACTATTTCAACACAAAACCTTAATCCATCTCTTCTCACACCCACTTTAGTTTAAATTTTGGAGAAAGGAGGCATCTTTGGAGGCAAATTGTTCTTGCTAGATCTCTAGTTGAGGTATAAATTCTTCCTAATTAAATTCTTTTGGTTAGGTTTCTTAAATTAAATTGTTTTAGTGTTAATTTAGTGTTAGTTTCATTCTAGATTTTTAAAAGTTCATGGTTGAAATTAAACTAGGGTTTTAGAAACCATTATTTAGTTAATTAAATCTATTTTGCTATCTAGTTGTTGCTAATCTAAGTTAATGAGGTTACTTTATTTGTGTGGGCTTCAAGTTAGTGTTAATTTGGTATTGTCATGTTTAGTTTTGGATTGAAATTGCTAATTATGAAAATCAAGAAAGGTTTTGTTTATGGAAATTAGGTTTTTAAGCATTGCTAATGGTTTAAAACTAATGTAGTGGCTATCTATGGTTAACTTAGGTGTTTGCACGAGGTTGTGTGCACTTTATCGCAAATCCGCGAAGTTTGCACGATTTTGGATGTCTTTTGTGCTTACTAGTTTTTATTAAATTTTTGTGCTGATTTAATTGCGATGTCGTGATGACATTTTTAGCGTATCCTATGACTTTTAGGATGTGTGAGTGCAGATTTTTGAGTGTTCGGGTTTTAGCTTTGCCGGGCGACCAAATCGGCAATTCTAGTTAGTTTTGCGATTTTCGCGTGTGTTCCGCGCACCTTGTGCACGTTGTACCTAGCTTGTGAAAGTTGGTATTTTCGTTTGGGATTTGCGTCGTTCTTGATATGTAACCTTATGTTTGGTATTGATGTAAATTCCAGGTTCGGTCGCGGAGACGTCAGACGCGGCACGAAAGGGGAAAGCGGTGATTGGACGTGACTAGCTAGGGATTCCAGTGAGTAGATGTAACATCTACGGGGGACTATCGTTGGATGGAGCAAGTCGCCCGATAGTTTTAGTAGCTTAATAAGATTCTTAGTAATGTTAGTAATTAGGGGTGTAATACTTGTATGATTATTTGCTACATTCATGCCTTATATTGACATACATATACGAACCCATTCTATAGGACACATGCACCATTGCCAGGGTTTTTATATGCAGCACGAGCACTATTCATGCTTACACACACACCCTGGTAATTGCCATCCCACCACACTAGATAACCTTTAAATTGAAACCTTTCACTATAATTGATACTTAAACTTGCGCTATTGCTTTAATTCCTTAAAATGAAATCGTAGGATTGTTATTCATGTGCATGTACTTCATCATATTATTTGTTCATGCCTAATCTATTAATCACACATCGCAACTTGATTATTGATGCCATATGCATTCATTATCATTTACGTATGCATTCATAATGATTTCTTGAGATTTATGATATTTCTGTATTTCGGGGGAAAGCCGCAAAATTTCTAAACTTATTACCCTTTTTAAAATATGCAAAATTGCGGTTTTCTAGTGATGTAAAGTGTCATCCACCATGAGTTTGCTGTGGTTTTCGAGATCCGTGTCGAGGAATGGAGGAACCGTCACGGGTACATGGTGGGCCCGGTAAGGTACCCCGGGGCAAGAGGAATGTGTTGTTGACGTTGAGCCTGGCAGGGGATAGACTACCTACCGGTGACTGTTTTGGCACGGCGGATATCGAGAGGATACCGACCGTGGACGCGAGATGGTGAGATATTGATATTTGAGATGGGTCAGCCGGACGGCTGAGACCAGAGATACGTTGATATGAGATTTGAGACAGTTTTGAGGTGTCGTTGCTGGACACAGGTTCTTGTTGATTCTATTGGTATTGTGCTGGTATTTCAAAAGAGATTCCTAAAGGAAAAATACATTTCTTATACTCACACATTCAGGTCATGAGTTGATTCGCATTGCATTCATACCTGCTAGTATATTCATATTGCATACATACCTGCTATTATGTCCAGCCTTACCTGTATTTTAGATGCTAGGATGCTTGTCTGCATGCTTTCGATAGCCTGTGTAGATGTTATTTATTACTCACGAGTTGGCAATTCATCCCCGTTGTGCCACAGTATTTTGCAGGTCCGCTCCGTCAGCACAGTAGCGGCGGACGCACCGCTTCTTTTGCCTCTTTTGCTAGGACTCGAGGTTTTTGCTCGTAGGTGGGTTGTGTTATTATTTTTGTACCACCTTGTTTATTCTTGGTATCTAGTGTACTCCATCTACTGTATCTACCAGTATTGTTGTATATTGACCTAGAGATGAGACTGTGAGATTTGTGGACTTTTTATGCTGTATTTTGGGGTCGAGCTCACTTGAGTCGACATGCTGTTTTTCTCATGCTTCCTTATGATTATTTCGCATGTTGTTGCTTTACATTGCGTGGGATTTGTGACCGCCTTGTGGCGAAGAGCTAGCTCCCGCTTGGGGATGCCTTATTTGTTGGATTCATATATATTCTTGTTGTACCCATTTTGGGGGCCAGTATTTACAAAGGAGACTCTGCCCAAATTTTCGGAAAAAATTGATATTGTTTTAAAAAAGGCTTTATATGACTTATTTGATAAACTCGCTTTCAATTGATTGGGTTTTCTTCACTCTTTTGCTTATTTGGTTTTGGTTTCTGGGCTTTGGCTTACTTATTTTACGGATGTCTTGAGACGTTTCGTAACTTAAGTGCCAGTCACGTTCCGTACCCTGCGGGTCGTGACAACTTATCGGTTACTGGGGTCTGACGTATACTACACATAGACTAGATATGCAACATATCAGACGAAGAGACCGGACTGTACGGGAGTGTTACTGATTGGATTCACGGGAGATTGTACAGGCTAGCTAGTTGATCTTCTGATCGCTCAATACCTGGGTGGCTGTTACATTTAGCTGACCGGTTGCAGCTTGTGGGTGTTTGATATGATCATCACCTGCTACCGGCGTATTGACGATTCTTTAGAGTCCTACACAGAGGTTTCTTTGTTAGTGTATATGCCCTAGAGGCCATTACTGTATCATACTAGATTGTATATTACTTGATGGAAGCTTGGGATATTCACCTTGTATTGACATTCTTGCTCAAAATGGTAGTATGCTACTTGGTTTGTTTCTGCTTTAATGTGTGCATGTGTTTCTTTTAGCATATCGCCTTTACACATTAGTGGAGCCCTTAGGATCTTTGCTTGATTACTCGCGTTGTGATGGCAGTCACACTCGTGGGGGCTGGGTAATCTACAAGCACATCTTTATGCAGGTCCCTAGTCGCAGGACTATCGAGACAGGGCATCGATACTCTGGAGTAGACTAGCGTATGCGCTTCTTATCCCAGCTTGGGAGACGGTCTGTCCCACAGCCGTCAATACGTCGTACTTAAGATAGTATGTGGGTGCTCGTTAGGTTACGAGTACACTGGACAGGACTCGTCGGGAACTGTTGGTTGGTATTATACCTATCGTCAGTAATCAATTCCCAGGTGACATGAGTACAGCTTAGTCCGTTGACTTGACACTGTCACTTCGCCTCGAGCGTGTTCCCACTGTACTTTGATTACTACCCTACCACGGCTCAAAGGAGTCGTGCAAACAGGTAGTTTTTGGGTGCAGTCCCGAAGCACTTGGAGGCAGTGACGGTTAGACAGGATTCGTCTCTCCCGGTATTGGGGGTTGATATCGCGCTGTGTCTAGGAGAGCCATTACACAAATTCCCTGGCCAGGGCAAGCAAGATAGACTGGTAGGTTTCCAGTGCTATCTCAGGTGTTCTAGGCTACACTCCGGCACGACTTATACCGCTAGTAGGGGACTGACGTTTACCACCCCCTAGGCCCGCCATGCGATATTCTTATACGAACAGACCGGACTGTACGGAGACTGTCAAATTCAGGCTCAGTAGGAGTTCAGATGGGGTTTACCTCGTCAGTCTTCTTATCGGCATCTACCTGGGGACCGTTACGTACAGCTAGTGCCGCTTGCGGTCTGTGGTTAAATCCACATCCAGCGTAGTGTCGAGTCTTTAGAGTCCCATACAGAGGGTTATTCGCCTTTAGGCAAAATGAGTAGAGGTCGCATAGTTTTGCGAGAGGGTTCGTTCACATCCGCTCACTTATGCACGTTTGGTGTCCGGACAGCTTATACTAGCGGGCTTTGGTTTAAGCCGGATCCTAGTATATGATTTGGGATTGGTTTTATCTCATTGTATTCGTGTTCCTCGGAACACGGATACGGGTGTGTATGCACAGTTGACTGAGACAGAGGCAGAGGACTTTCATTAGGGTTGATGACCATTGTCATTTTCTTAACCCTAATGTTTATGTGTGAATTATGATTTATTAATATTAGTTAATTATAATTGTGCATGGTTTGGGTTGTTGACCATTTGACTATACTTGACTTGTTGACCTAGGTTGACAAGTTGACCATCATCATTCCATATGAAAGATGCTCTTTGATCCTTGCAAAAGCATTTAATGTGAAATGATAATGGTCATTTCTTGATTAACCATGACAATTATCTTTAGTTAATTATCTATTTTTCATAAATCACATATATGTGAGAAGGTTGCATTATTCTTCTCACTTGATCACTTTCATTCTCTCTCCTCCTCTTCCTCTCTCTTTAGCTCTCCCCTCTCATGAGTTGAGAACCCTTTGAGCTTGAGATAATCCCTTCAAAAAAACTCTCTACTCTTTCTAAGGTCCTAGGTCTATCACACCAAGCACCTTAGTTACTTCTAGTTTGAGCTTGGAGCCAAAGGTTGAAGCCCTCGGGTGGATCTTTCTTCGGCAAGAGAAGGCGACAAGGAGAACCCGTTCTTTCACTCCAAGGAGCAAGAAGAGAAGGACTTGAAGACCTAGGTATAACCCCTTTTCCGAGTAGCTAAACTCTTTTAGCTTTGGTAGTTAGTTTTGTTTAGTAAAGATCCCTTATTTGGTTAGTCCATGTTGCCTAGTGTTGTAAAAATCAGATTTTTCATAACGTTTCCGCCTCACCGCAAGCACCGGGGAGGGCAACGTGGACTTACAATGGTATCAGAGCCTAGCTAAACACAAACTAACTAGTTAGCAAAGTATCTAGAACTTCGATCGGAAAAAATCGCAAAACATTTTTTCAAAACCCTAAGTTTCTGCCGATTTTTAAATCTGCTCTAAAAATAATAAATCATAGTTCAAAAATTGGCTCAGGGTTTTTATAGAACACAGAAGAAAAACGAGCCAGCAAGTCGACCAACTCACCGCGGAACCGCGGCAAGAGCATGCTCTTGCCGCGGATCCGCGGCCGAGTTGACTCGGCCGTGGGTCATTTTTCCTGCAGTGTTCTTCTGCTACTGTTTTGTGATTTTTGATGTAGTTTGTTTCCACCCAGATTTTCTAGAGAACAAGTTGGTTTTTAGGGTGGTCACAAATCCGTATTTTTGATCGAACTTCTTTACACTTTGGCTAATGGGTTATATCTGTGATTTGATATATGTATTGAACGTCCGCTAATCGCTATATGTCGATTAGTGGGGGTTATACATATCTGTGATCTGTATTGTTGATGGTTTGTGTATATGAATTCGTTGGATTGTCGCGGATGAATAGCCGGGGGGTTGTGAGATGTGAGTTTTCTTATTCATTCAATTCTTGTAATATGTAAATTGATGTAATATTATTTGTATGGCCGCACAACCGGGTCGGGGTTGTAGCCGTCATTGTATAATTTCTTTTTACTGTTTTTACTCCTAGGATAGACCCAAGGTGGGGTGCACAAACTACCGGGTACCTCGAAGTGCCGAGTGGCCTACTCACGTTGTTGAGGGAGGTTGCTTCACTTCGGATACTTGGCGGGTAGTTTGCCGCACCCGTAGGGGTCTAGGGTGGGGTTTGGCTATTCATCGCGACCGTGTAATCCGTTCTTCGTTACAGGCTCGTACGAATTACGGATTCCTAGTATATCCAATGTATTCATCTGTGATCTGGAATGGCTATCATTGCATGTGATGAATGTTTATATATATCTATATGATATATATTTAGGCGTTGCTTATGTTTTGCATCCGCGCTAGTCCAGCCCCCGCTCTGTCGTTAGTTAAGTAACCTAACGGGTGATGACGGGACCCCGTGGCAAATGCGGATGGCATAAGCGTACGTCATATTTTCGTTGTTTTCTGCAATGGTAGGATTAAATGATGGGACACATTGGAATTAATGCAAGAAAAAATAAACCAAGTAACAGTCGTTGGAACACTTTGAAAACCATTCGGTTCTTTTCAAAACCAAACTTTTAAATGCAGAGCTTGAACCACTCCTTTTGAAAGCAATCTCGTTCCTTCGATTATATCAAGTTCACTACGTTCATGGTTTCACCAAAACCATTCGTAGCCCTCCGTCGTTTCACATGAATGGTCAATAAGTATTCAAGCTATGTTTGTTGGCCAAAGTCAAGGCATAGTGATTGGTAGCTATTGGGTATTCATGTGCAGCATAGATAGATGTGTTGGTTTGGGGCAGTCGTTCTACCTTGTAGGCCAAAGTTAAGGGTATGTGCGGGTGGGCTCAAATTAACCTGGAGAATGACGGGTAGAACTTGACATGTGACTTATGATTTGTTGGCCAAAGTCAAGGTCATAAGAGCATGGGGCAAAAATCCACATCGGGAGTTTCAAAAGAACTGAAACTTGCTAGCGCTGCATACCATTTGGAGTGTGATGATTCTTGTAGGATTCCTTCAGTTTTGTCACGCGATGATATTTGGATTCCGATCCTACTGTGAGTATATGCTACTCCTCCGGAACTTTCTCACTTAACGATCAATGCTATAAACCAAGTAGGTGTCTAGAAAGGTGTTAGCGGGGCTACACCCACAGGGAAAAGAGGTTATTTAATTAAGGAACTTCGCGAAAGCGTTGGAAAACCTCCCTCGAAGTACCGGCACTGGCCTGGCTAAACGGTTAAGCAAGTATTGTACGGTGAGATTGATCCCGATTAATTCTTCCTTTATTGTTTGAGGAGGGATTCGAGAGACAGTGGGAGCTATCCTGTTTAGACAAATTAAAAACCACTCTAAACTTGCAAGAGCATCATGCTAAAGTGTTTCTTCTCTCTCTCCTAATTGCAGCGACCATTTATCATGACTGGACTTAAGTTACTTCTAGATAAAAACATACTGACAAGGCCAAACTACAAAGATTGACTCATGAATGTCAAAATGGCAATCACTTATGACAAGTTGGGGTATCTTCTTACCACCAAAGCTCCCCCTGTCCCAGGTCCCAAAACCAGCGTCGCGGATAGGGAAATCCGTAAGACCTGGGAAATCGACTGCGCGAAGGCCAAGTGCCTCGTGCTTGCCTCTATGGACAACGAACATCAGAGGAGGCACGAGAATATGGACCTCGAATCCATATTTCTCCATACAAAAGAACTATATGGAGAGCAATCTCTTATCGCCAGATACGAAGTGTCGAAGAAGTTGTTTTCGGCAATATTGGCCGTCGGATCATCGGTAGCGGAATACGTGCTTAAGATGATTGGCTACATAGAGGAGCTCACGGACCTTGGGACCACGTTGGAGAATGAGCTCTATATGGACTTGATTCTTCAGTTCCTTCCTTCCATTTACGCCCAGTTCATCCTGAATTTCAACTTGCAAGAAAAGGAAGTTGAACTTTCAGAGCTCCTCAACATGCTGAGGAGTGCAGAGGGCACCCTACAGAAAGGTAGGGAAACATCCACTTTGTTTGTAGGAGGATCTTCCTCTTCTAGGTCCAGGGCGAAAGACAAGGGAAAGAAGAAGAAAACCCCCGCCAAACCAAGGGGCGGTGTTAGTAAGGTGGATACGAAGGGAAAGGCAAAAGCAACTAAGGTAGCGGGAAAGCTTGTGGATAAGGAAGAGTGCTTTTACTGTCACAAGAGTGGACACTGGAAGAAAGATTGCAGGTCTTGGAAAGCCAGAACACAGGATCTGAAGCAGGTTGCGGCTTCAGCTTCAGGTGTATGTTATTGAAAACTGTCTATCAATAAACTCTACGTCCTGGGTATTGGATACCGGATCAGGATCTCATATCTGTAATTCTTTGCAGGCGTTGAGAAAGCGTAGGTTTTTGAAAACAGGTGACATGACCCTCAAAGTTGCAAACGGAGCTAGCATGGATGCTGAGGCCTGATCGCACGCTTTTGGCGTGTCGGATGTTCAAAGAATTAAAGTGTAACCGCGATCAGGACGGTGTCGCTTTGCAGCTAGCCGGTTGAGCACGGGTCGGTCCACAGGGAGATGGTGATATCTTACCTTCTTGTCTTAGACGAGTCAATAAAGAATCTGTATGAGTTTGTTCTAACCTATGTGTGTATCTGCAAGTATAAAGTTGTTAAGAAAAGATACGAGATTGTAAGCTAAAGAAATCCGTACTCAAAACCTTTGAGCCGAGTCTTGACCAATTGAAACTAAGCAATTGGCAACAACGTGGATTAGGGGATTTAAGCGCGGTATTCATGGAATCCGGCTTATTTACCCTTGTCCTTCCGTTCTTGTCTCTTGCTTTCGCCTCCGGCCAAACCGAACGCAACCGGTCGCGGTTAGGAATCACCGTTACCTTGTCAGGGTACGGTGCCTAACGGAGCGCTTGCGTATGGTTTGGGCAAAGTTCAAATGGAAAATAACGGGAAAATGAATTGGTAAAGAAATGTTAACTTATAATACCGCATTTTATCTTAACAACAATAATTACATACATTCACAAAAGAGAACCAAAAAGAGAGGACAAAAAAAAAAGAACAAAGAAAAGAAAAGATACAAGTAATTAAAGTACAAGGAATAAAATTGCAAGTAAGTAAATTGCAAGTAATAAAAGACAAGGTAATAAATTGCGAATAATAAAAAGCGATAAAAAGAATACGAAACTAGGACTCAAGACAAGCATGTGATCAATAGCCAACGCTTAAACTTGCAAGCTCAATGAAGAGGTTGCAAGATCAAGGGAAGGGTAGAGAACGCATGTGAAATGAAGTGCTAGTCCCGTGAGAAAATACGACCCTTGAGATCAATAACTAACCCTTAACCATTCAAGCTCAATGAAGAGGTTGAATGAGTAAGAGAAAGCAAAAATCTCAAGGGGAAGAAGAAACACAAGAGAATGATACAAAACCCTCATCTTCATTAATCTCCCACTCAAAAGCTCTCACTACAATTTCATGGAAAAAGAATGAAGAAGAAGAAGAAGAAGAACTATACAAAAAACTACAAAAGAGGCTACAAGAATGAACTCCTTGGTTGAGCTCAGTTCTGCTGTATTTATAGGCAGGGAGTTGAAGATCTAGGGCAACCACCAGAACATATGTAAAAAGACCCAAATACCCACCAAAATTGATGCACTGACGAGGCCGTACGGCCGCGTTTCCGCGGCCTAAGCCTGCTTAGGCCGCGGAAACGCGGCCTTAATGATGAATTGGTCCACCATCTTTTGTTGTTATCTCTGGTTCCCTGTTTCCTTGTGTTTGGAATCTTCAGAATGCATAAAAGTCTTCTACGATATCAGCAGATTTCTAAGTCCAAGATTGCATTATCTTTTTTACTTTTGACTTTATCTCTCCCTCGAGCTCCGCGCACCCATTGATTCTTGTGCAGCCCCCTCGTGCTCTGTGCTTATCCCAGACACGAATGACTACTGTCACATGTCTTGTATCGGGAACCGGTACTCGGTACTGGACGGATATGGATGACCGGAACCCGGCTTTTATCTGCTGTCGACAGATGTTCTGCTTTTGGCGTAACTGTAGAGATTTTATCCTGATTTGCAATATTTGTACTGGAAACCTGTATTCTGTAAACATGTAACAAACACGGATTAAAAGTACCTACCTATAAACACACGAGCGTAAGAATGGGCGGTATAAAATGCAATATTCTGATATGAACAAATACCCCCAAACTTAACTTTTGCTCGTCCCGAGCAAAACCAATTATTCACAAAAATAAAATGATAACCGCACTTTCGCAGGGAACGCGATTGCACTGAGCATGTGCAACAAGCCGTTAAACCTCTAGGTGTCCCTAGTAGGAGGAGTGTTGTCTCCTGAGGGTTTTCAGCGGATTACACCCACAAAATCCCGTCAAGCTAGTGTCATAAAATAACTAAGATTCAAACCCTAAAGTTTTGTTTCAGAAAATAACAATTCTATAATCCTAAGTCTAGACTATCGAACCTTTAGTTTTCACACCTCGCTTCTTATTTAACTACAGGTTTTATATGTCTTTACGTGTAGTGCAAATAGTGTCGTTAAGTTCCAGAAAGGTCGATTAAAGTCATCATGTCGCACAATAAAGCCCAGATAACAATTTTAAAAGGATCACATAAGTTTTATAAAGAGTTAAGCATTTTTCAAGTTTCGTTTTCCAGTAAGGTTTCAACTTCAGAATTTCTATCTTCCCTAACAGGAAACTAGGTCTTATTCTTCACTCCACCTTTTTCTTGTTTTCATTTCATACACACCTCTGTGAACGTGCAATAGTCTTTATCATAGAATAAAACATTCATATCTCCGTTAAAATTTTTATAAAAGCCTGTCTTTTATCAAGATTATTCTCACACAAAGAACCGTTAGGAATTTTAACTCGGAGAGAACACTTGCTTGACTTTGTTTTAAAACTGGACTTTCTAGGGTTCTTAGCGAGCTTTGGGCCAATGCACCCAAACCAGTTGGTTTTAGGGCATTAGGTGTAGAAACACCCCAGCGGACTTAATTACTCAAGTTACCTAGGTCCAAAAACAAAAGACAGTTTGGCGTGAAAATCATGATGATTCAATACGAACGGAGATATAACTGGTAGTTCAATTATTTTGGATAAAAGACGTGTTTAGTAGGTTCGGTGTGTAATCATTCCAATCAAGTTTCAAATGGGTTATTTTTCAGACTTAGTTCCAATTAAGGCATCAATAACATTCCTTCATATTCACTCACTTCATAAACTATTCTTGATATATTACTTATTTCAGAACAAACCTATTTGATCCTCAGAAAATCATTTATCTATTTAAAAGTTTTTAAACATAAAAGACTTGTCATCTAATTTCCAAGACTCACAACACGTGTAGTGTGATGTAAAGACGTATATCAGCTATAGTTAACTTCAAAGGAGAGTTATCTTTCAGGTTTTCAAAATCTAAACATAAGATTTAGTTATTCCTATTTTTTCAAACAAAAACCGTCTAATGTTGAATCAGAGTTCTTCCACAAGCTAACTTGACAAAAAAGTTTTTATATTTTTAGAAAATTTTCAGATTTTTATGGATTTTATGGATTTAATATACAGATGCAAAATATACATATGAATGCGAAGGAAGAAAGCTTACCGAGCACACCCCCAAACTTAAACTTGACCGTGCCGTCACTGTCAGGCTATACCAAGAGGGTCAAAATTGCCGGCGCTCCCTAAAAACAAATTATATACAGAACCAAAAAACAAAAAATATATACAGAAAAAAAGTGCCCCCCTAAACTTAAGTAAAACAGTGTTTCCACTGTTAAGCGATGAAGTTCCGGATTAGGGGGGAAAGAACAGTATCAAGCTATACAAGGCCTTACACAGGCCAAAAGTTAACACCAACCATTCAAAAATCTTATCATGATGAAGCCGTGGCTGGTGAAAGAAGGCGTAGAGAAAAGAGATGGAAAATACGCGAGACCGTATGGAGATAGAAGCGGGATACGGTCTCGGTATATCAGAAGAAGAAGAATGGCGGAAGGGAAAAAGAAGTGGAATACGAACTTGAGGGTGGAAATGGAGTGAATAGATTAGCACAATTTGTGATGACTGATGTGTAAGAAGCGTTTGTGCTAATCTATTAACCCGTCGAGAGATTGGGTCAAATCCCTCAAGATTCGTAAGAAACCATGGGTACGCCGAACTTGGTAAACCAGACATATGAAATGTAAGTGAGACGGGTTCTTGCAAGGTCAGAACGATGGAAAGGATGGAAGGAAGTGGTTGAGGAAGGGTATCGGTTAAGGGTTCAGGAGGGTGTACACAGTCAGTGGAAGGATTAGGATGAATTGGAAAATCCGACTCATCAATTAAAACTGTTTCATCCTCAGTGCTATCCTCAACATTCTCCTCAAAATTTAGCTCATCCATGCATTTTTCTTCAAAATCAAGACGCATATGGGGTTCGGGAAAAACATTTAATGACTCGGGATGATGATTTGAAGAGACAAACTCAGCCAAATCTACGGGTTCATCATCCAAAATGTTCCCAGCGTCAATATCCTCAATCAAGTGAAAATCAAAATTCTCCGACACCTCAACAAAAGCATGGATATCAATCAATTCAGGTTCTAGAGTGGAGGTGTAGAGGTCAAGAGGATTGGGTATGGTTTCACTCAAAAGGGACCCTTCACAATCGGGCAAATCAAACATTACAAAGTCGCACAACTCATTAAACATTCTATCTTCAACTGATAATTCATTTGGGACATTTGATAGACTTTCAACACAGGAGTTGTGGGATTCAATTTGGGACGGGTAGGTTTGATTTGGAAGGGGGTACAGCTCACTCTCTCCAGTCAAATTCATAGCCTGTCCTACCGCCTCTTCATACATTGGAAAATTTGGAGCTAGTTGAAAACTAGCTACCGGGTCACTAGGTTGTATGAGGGCGGCCATGGACGCATTCAAATCCATCATCTGTTGGCTTGACGCTACCCTAAAGTCTTCCAAGGATTGTTCTAGACTAGACATTGGTTGTGAAGGGGTTTCAGTAAAAGAGTCAAAGTTGTTTGGATACTGAAAACTCCCAAATGGCGGTTCTGAAGCAATGTCTAGGGAAGGTGCAAAAGTAGGATAGGATTGGTAGGAATTGAATGGCTGGACAGGAGCAGGATCAACATTTGGATAAGAGGGTGAATGGAATTGTTGATCCCAAGAATTTGTAGTGGTGAAAGGAGTGAAAGATCGGCTACGAGATTGTTCAATACGTTCAGCAATAGACATAGGTCTCGGGGTTACAACTGGATTTTCAAAAGGGGTATCAACGCAAGAAGGGGTGAATGTTTGAAAAGGTTGATACGAAGTGGATTGCGGGGTCCAGTTGTTCGTCCTAGACGCGTCTATCCGATCTTTCAAAGAAATTTTGGGCATGGAGGGGTCGTTAGAAGTTCGGCCAAAGCAAGAACCGTAAGAAGTGATGTCTGGTTGTGGGTACCAAAGTTCGGCAAGAGTTTTGCGAGGTGGAGTACCCATGATATGAAGAGAGAAAGAGAGAAAGGCAGAGAAAAGGAGGGGAAAAAGAATGTGATTTTTTTTTTTTTAGTTAGTGGTTAGCAAAAGAATGAAATATACATAAAAAAAATATGGACAAAAATAATCACGACACAAAAATACCACACACCTAATCGTTCTAGGGTTCACCTAGGTCAACTAGACCTGCTCGAGAACTTGATTGTCGAAGTAAAACTGTGTCGAGAAACAGGCTCAAGATACACTGATCACGAGGCCAGGTAAGTGCAGAGATAAGGGGAGGTTTTCCAACGCTTTCGCGAAGTTCCTTAATTAAATAACCCTTTCTCTTTTGCCGGTTTCGCCGTTAACACTTTCCTAGACACCCCGTAAACAATATACCGTTAAGCAAGCTTCTAAATACAATTAACTTCTCCTAGTGAGCGCGAAGTCCTTAAGGCTTAAAGTCTAATTTCTTTTACAATTTATGCGGGTAGACGTTATGCTCAAGTTCGTGATTTGTGGGCCACGGAAAAGGTGATGAAATCCTTTACCGTATATTGTGGGGTTCGCTTGCCCTTAAGTCCGTATTAATGTATGCAATGCGCAATTCAAAAAATTCTATAAAGAATCAAACAATCGTTTTTTAGTTTAAGCGCGGCGCTGCAACAAATACGGGTTAGTCAATTTTTAGCGTTTGCTAGCGAACTTGCAAAGAATCCTGCAAAGAATAGTATATTAGAAGCGTCGGATTTGAGAAGAAGGTGTTAGGAAAGTACGTACCGTTAAGTTTTGGGTTAGAAACCCCCGTTGAATCAAATCCGGTAAGCTTGAAAGGTTCGCTTGCGCGGGTCAAACTACCCGGATATTTGGCACTGTATTTCGTAATCGCCTTTGCCTTGAATGCACACTTTGCTCCCCACAATCGCAGTTTGCACATACGCAAAATTCTGCACACTTGCCCACAAAAATGATCAAAAATAACAAAAAGATTTTTATAATTTTTTTTTATTTTTTTTTATATACAAAAAGAATATTAACCCGAATAACAAGAAAAGAAATACGTTACCGTCTCCCCGGCAACGGCGCCATTTGATCGCACGCTTTTGGCGTGTCGGATGTTCACAGAATTAAAGTCTAACCGCGATCAGGACGGTGTCGCTTTGCAGCTAGCCGGTTGAGCACGAGTCGGTCCACAGGGAGATGGTGGTATCTTACCTTCTTGTCTTAAACGAGTCAATAAAGAATCTGTATGAGTTTGTTCTAACCTATGTGTGTATCTGCAAGTATAAAGTTGTTAAGAAAAGATACGAGATTGTATGCTAAAGAAATCCGTACTCAAAACCTTTGAGCCGAGTCTTGACCAATTGAAGCTAAGCAATTGGCAACAACGTGGATTAGGGGATTTAAGCGCGGTATTCGTGGAATCCGGCTTATGTACCCTTGTCCTTCCGTTCTTGTCTTTTGCTTTCGCCTCCGGCCAAACCGAACGCAACCGGTCGCGGTTAGGAATCACCGTTACCTTGTCAGGGTACGGTGCCTAACGGAGCGCTTGCGTATGGTTTGGGCGAAGTTCAAATGGAAAATAACGGGAAAATGAATTGGCAAAGAAATGTTAACTTATAATACCGCATTTTATCTTAACAACAATAATTACATACATTCACAAAAGAGAACCAAAAAGAGAGGACAAAAAGAAAAGAACAAAGAAAAGAAAAGATACAAGTAATTAAAGTACAAGGAATAAAATTGCAAGTAAGTAAATTGCAAGTAATAAAAGACAAGGTAATAAATTGCGAATAATAAAAAGCGATAAAAAGAATACGAAACTAGGACTCAAGACAAGCATGTGATCAATAGCCAACCCTTAAACTTGCAAGCTCAATGAAGAGGTTGCAAGATCAAGGGAAGGGTAGAGAACGCATGTGAAATGAAGTGCTAGTCCCGTGAGAAAATACGACCCTTGAGATCAATAACTAACCCTTAACCATTCAAGCTCAATGAAGAGGTTGAATGAGTAAGAGAAAGCAAAAATCTCAAGGGGAAGAAGAAACACAAGAGAATGATACAAAACCCTCATCTTCATTAATCTCCCACTCAAAAGCTCTCACTACAATTTCATGGAAAAAGAATGAAGAAGAAGAAGAAGAAGAACTATACAAAAAACTACAAAAGAGGCTACAAGAATGAACTCCTTGGTTGAGCTCAGTTCTGCTGTATTTATAGGCAGGGAGTTGAAGATCTAGGGCAACCACCAGAACATATGTAAAAAGACCCAAATACCCACCAAAATTGATGCACTGACGAGGCCGTACGGCCGCGTTTCCGCGACCTAAGCCTGCTTAGGCCGCGGAAACGCGGCCTTAATGATGAATTGGTCCACCATCTTTTGTTGTTATCTCTGGTTCCCTGTTTCCTTGTGTTTGGAATCTTCAGAATGCACAAAAGTCTTCTACGATATCAGCAGATTTCTAAGTCCAAGATTGCATTATCTTTTTTACTTTTTACTTTATCTCTCTCTCGAGCTCCGCGCACCCATTGATTCTTGTGCAGCCCACTCGTGCTCTGTGCTTGTCCCAGACACGAATGACTACTGTCACATGTCTTGTATCGGGAACCGGTACTCGGCACTGGACGGATATGGATGACCGGAACCCGGCTTTTATCTGCTGTCGACAGATGTTCTGCTTTTGGCGTAACTGTGGAGATTTTATCCTGATTTGCAATATTTGTACTGGAAACCTGTATTCTGTAAACATGTAACAAACACGGATTAAAAGTACTTACCTATAAACACACGAGCGTAAGAATGGGCGGTATAAAATGCAATATTCTGATATGAACAAGGCCGTGGGGGACTATCACCTGGGAATGTCAGATGGACATGTTTTGGTTTTACGTAATTGCTTTTTTGTACCCAATGCAACTTGTAATATCATTTCTGTATCTTTGATTTCTAAAGAAGGTTATGAATTTGCGTTTGTAAGTAATGTTATAAACATTGACCTTAATCAAGTTCTGATTGGGTCAGGTACATTAAGCAATGGTATATACGTATTAAACCAACCACAGATTTTCAATGTCCAGAATACACACAAAAGAAAGTCTCCGGAAACAAATCAGACTTTCTTGTGCCATTGTAGACTGGGTCACATCAATAAGAGAAGGTTGACGAAGTTACATACAGAAGGATATTTGGATCCGTTCGAATATCAATCATATGCAACTTGCCAATCCTGTCTCAAAGGAAAGATGATAAAGACTCCGTTCATTGGACACGGAGTAAGAGCAAGCGAGCTCTTGGGACTCGTACACAGCGACGTGTGCGGTCCAATGTCTACGCATGCTCGAAGCGGTTATTCTTACTTCATTACTTTTACTGATGATTTTTCAAGGTATGGTTATGTCTTCTTAATGAAACATAAATCTGAAACCTTTGGAAAATTCCAGGAATATAAGAATGAAGTAGAAAAACAAACAGGCAAAAGTATCAAGACACTAAGATCTGATCGAGGTGGTGAATACTTGAGTGCCGAGTTCCTGGATTACTTAAAAGAGAATGGAATTCTCTCTCAGCTTACTCCTCCATACACTCCGCAACATAACGGTGTATCGGAGAGACGGAACCGAACCCTATTGGATATGGTACGGTCCATGATGAGTAACGCTGAGTTACCGCGATCATTCTGGGGATATGCACTAGAATCAGCTGCATACCTTTTGAACCGAGTTCCAACTAAGACTGTGCCTACTACACCATATCAGATGTGGTGTGGGAAGAGACCCTATCTTAATCACATTAAGACATGCGGATGTCCAGCTTTTGTCGAAAAGCAGCATGCGGACAAGCTCGAGGCACGCTCAGTACAGTGTAAGTTTGTGGGATGTCCAAAGAACTCCAAGGGATATTTCTTCTATTGCGAAGAGGAACAAAAGGTTTTTGTTTCTCGTCATGCTCACTTCTTGGAAACTGAGTTTTTGGAAAATCAGATAAGTGGGAGCGAAGTAGAACTGGAAGAAATTCCAGAACCACGTGCTATTACTGAAAGCTTAGTAGAACCAGAGGGTTCGAAAGATCAGGACATTCCTACGCCGCTCCGCAGAAGTAGTAGGCAGTCTCTTCCGCCCGAGAGATACTATGGTTTTCTCATAGACGGGGATAGAGAGGATTGCATCATTGATAGTGATGAGCCGACTAGCTTCCAGTAGGCCATTCAGAGCGCTCACTCGGTAAAATGGCTGGATGCAATGCGGACCGAAATGGAGTCCATGTACACCAATAAAGTATGGACGTTGGACATTGCTCCAGATGGGGTAAAACCCGTAGGTTGCAAGTGGATCTTCAAAAGGAAGATTGGTGTAGATGGACAGGTTGAGACCTATAAAGCTAGACTTGTTGCAAAAGGTTTCCGTCAAAGACCTGGCTTAGACTACGACGAAACCTTTTCTCCAGTGGCTATGCTGAAATCCATTTGGATCCTTCTTGCCATTGCTGCCTTCCACGATTATGAGATCTGGCAGATGGACGTAAAAACCGCTTTTCTAATTGGAAATTTAGAGGAGTGTGTCTATATAGACCAGCCAGAGGGTTTCATTCAGAATGGGAGCAGCGGAAAGGTGTGCAAGTTGCTTAAGTCCATCTATGGACTAAAGCAGGCATCGCGGAGTTGGAACATCTGTTTTGATGAGACGGTCAAGGAATTTGGCTTTATCAAAAATCCAGATGAACCATGCATCTATAGTAGATTTGTAGCGAGAACTATAGTATTCCTCGTTTTATACGTGGATGACATTCTCTTGATAGGAAATGGCATTCCTATGGTACAATCTGTCAAAGGGTTCTTGTCACACAGGTTCTCCATGAAAGACCTGGGTGATGCCTCATACATTCTGGGGATCCGGATCTATCGTGACAGATCCAAGAGGATATTAGGACACTCACAGTCCAGATACATCGACACCATACTGAAAAGATTCAGTATGGAAGATTCCAAGCGCGGTAATCTACCGGCTTGTCATGGGATCACCCTCTCCAAAGACATGTCTCCCAAGACTGATTTGGAAAGGGATCGCATGTCTATTATACCCTGCGCTTCTGCGGTAGGCTCTATAACGTATGCGATGTTGTGTACCAGACCAGATAAAGCTTATGCACTGAGTATGGTAAGCCGGTATCAGTCAAACCCTGGGGAGAAACACTGGATAGCGGTAAAGAACATTCTCAAGTACCTGAGAAGGACTAAGGAGAAGTTCTTGGTGTATGGCGGAAAAGACCTCTAGATCGAGGCCTTTGCTGACTCCAGCTTCCAGAGTGACAAGGATGATTCTAAGTCCATGTTGGGTTATGTCTTTACCCTCTATGGAGGGGCGGTGTGTTGGAAGAGTTCCAAACAGGAAACCATTGCTGACTGGACGATGGAAGCGGAATATATCGCTGCTGCAGATGCCGCAAAAGAAGCCGTCTGGATAAGGAAGTTCCTAACAGAACTTCAGGTGGTTCCGTCCATTGTTGATCCAGTATCTCTGTATTGCGACAACAATGGGGCTATAGCTTTAGCGAAGGAACCCAGGTCCCATCAGAAGTCCAGACACATCTTGAGGCGGTATCACCTGATCAGGGAGATCGTGGGTCGCCAGGAGATCGAGGTTCGGAGAGTTGCTACGGAAGATAACATTGTTGATCCATTCACCAAGGCCTTACCCCAGACTCAGTTCGAGCGGCTGATCGAGATGATAGGTCTTCGATACGCCAGTACATGGCCTTAGTGCAAGTGGGAGATTGTTAGTATATATGCCCTAGAGGCCATTACTGTATCATACTAGATTGTATATTACTTGATGGAAGCTTGGGATATTCACCTTGTATTGACATTCTTGCTCAAAATGGTAGTATTCTACTTGGTTTGTTTCTGCTTTAATGTGTGCATGCGTTTCTTTTAGCATATCGCCTTTACACATTAGTGGAGCCCTTAGGATCTTTGCTTGATTACCAGCGTTGTGATGGCAGTCACACTCGTGGGGGCTGGGTAATCTACAAGCACATCCTTATGAAGGTCCCTAGTCGCAAGACTATCGAGACAGGGCATCGATACTCCGGAGTAGACTAGCGTACGCACTTCTTATCCCAGCTTAGGAGATGGTCTGTCCCACAGCCGTCAGTACGTAGTACTTGAGATAGTATGCGGGTGCTCGTTAGGTTACGAGTACACTGGACAGGACTCGTCGGGAACTGTTGGTTGGTATTATACCTATTGTCAATTATCAGTTCCCAGGTGACATGAGTACAGCTTAGTCCGTTGACTTGACACTGTCACTTCGCCTCGAGTGTGTTCCCACTGTACTTTGATTACTACCCTACCACGGCTCAAAGGAGTCGTGCAAACAGGTAGTTTTTGGGTGCAGTCCCGAAGCACTTGGAGGCAGTGACGGTTAGACAGGATTCGTCTCTCCTGGTATTGGGGGTTGATATCACGCTGTGTCTAGGAGAGCCATTACACAAAATCCCTGGCCAGGGCAAGCGAGATAGACTGGTAGGTTTCCAGTGTTATCTCAGGTGTTCTGGGATACACTCCGGCACGACTTGTACCGCTAGTAGGGGACTGACGTTTACCGCACCCTAGGCCCGCCATGCGATGTTCTTAGACGAACAGACCAGACTGTACGGAGACTGTCACATTCAGGCTCAGTAGGAGTTCAGATGGGGTTTACCTCGTCAGTCTTCTTATCGACATCTACCTGGGGACCGTTACGTACAGCTAGTGCCGCTTGCAGTCTGTGGTTAAACCCACTGCCAGCGTAGTGTCGAGTCTTTAGAGTCCTACACAGAGGGTTATTCGCCTTTCGGCAAAATGAGTAGAGGTCGCATGGTTTTGCGACAGGGTTCGTTCACATCCGCGCACTTGTGCAGGTTTGGTGTCCGGACAGCTTATACTAGAGGGCTTTGGTTTAAGCCGATCCTAGTATATGATTTGGGATTGTTTTTATCTCATTGTATTCGTATTCCTCGGAACACGGATACAGGTGTGTATGCACAGTTGACTGAGACAGAGGCAGAGGACTTTCATTAGGGTTGATGACCATTGTCATTTTCTTAACCCTAATGTTTATGTGTGAATTATGATTTATTAATATTAGTTAATTATAATTATGCATGGTTAGGGTTGTTGACCATTTGACTATACTTGACTTGTTGACCTAGATGGACAAGTTGACCATCATCATTCCATATGAAAGATGCTCTTTGATCCTTGCAAAAGCATTTAATGTGAAATGATAATTGTTCAGTTGATAAAACTGCACATTTGTATTACATTTTTCCTACCATTTTCATATTAAAAAAGAACTTTATTTTAATATATTATACATATGAGGGTTTATGTGTAAAAGCACCATTTTCCATGTGTTAATATATTTTAATTAGTATTTGGTAGGAAAATGTATGCAAATAAATCCATTGACCAAATCCTAGTAGAAATAAGCCTACTAAATATTATTTGAGATTATTGTGCAGAATTTTCCAAGTTGTTATGCAGAATTTATCAAACAAATCAAGTTGTTGAAGAAAACTTGCCAAATTAAGAAGCAAAACTTAGAGACCAAGTCTGGAAACAACCGAGAAAAGATTTTTGAATTCTGAAGGTGCCTAGGATTGCCACATGTCACAAGATGTAAGCCCAAAAATTTCAGTCGAGAGATCTCAGCCTTTGAGCGCAGATCCGCGGCCAAACCCCCCCTTGGGCCGCGGATCCGCCGCAATTCTAGGGAGTTAGAGCATGAGATTTCTTGGCATGAATCTATGAAGAATTTTACCAAGTTTTCAACAAGAAGATTCTGGCTTTCCACTATAAAAGGGCACCGAGAGCCTCTTGGAAAAGTCATCAAGCCGAAGAGATCACGAAGCCCTTGACGCTCACGCATCCAGACTGATCATCAACTGTTCATCTACCTCCTTGGAAGAGATCAAGAAGCAAACTAGTCTTTGTAATCATTTTCTAAGGAATCAAAGTGTAGATTGTTCAAGTTGATTAATAAAGGTAGTTTTTTTATTTAATTCTTTTGCATTTTACATTATGTTTTCCCTCTCTGTCTTTTCATCTTCTTTTCCCAACATGCCCGAGTAATTCTCCGCTTGTTAGGGTTCGTAGGATTAGGGTAGGCTAATGGACGATGAAATTAATTAAACCCTTTTTAAGTCCTATAAAGTTTAGGAACTTTATCAAAAGAATCATTAACATCCTAATCGGGCGCGCTAGTAATTCTTTGCAAGTTCCGACCGCGATTAGAGATTAGATTAATGATTGCTTTGGTAAAGGCTAGATATGAACGGAGTTCCGTGTCGAGATAAGGGTTAAGAGTGGGATTCCTTTTCCCTCCAGAAACCCTAATCTACACGCATCACCGTCGTTCTAGTTCTAAATCTATTAATGGATAAAAAGGGTAATTTTTAATTAATCGTCCATAACTACTAAATCCTAACGAACCCCACAAGCCCTCTTATTAAATTATTTAAATCTCTAAAATAATCTAGATCTATATTTTTGCATTCTTGCTTAACGTAGATCTAGAAACCATTCTATAAAATTCTTTATCCCTTCTCTCTTTCTCAACACATCTAAAGTAAAAGTAAAAGGTTCCACGTTTCCCAGAGGACGACCCGTTCTCACCTCGGTCTAGCTACGTGCGACACCGTTATTGATTGCGGTTAAACTACTACAAACACACTCTTTCGAAACAACCAAATGGCGCCGTTGCCGGGGAAACGTGCGTAATTTTTTATTTTTACTATTTGTGTTGAATTCTTAGACGAGTCATATCATTATTAAAACAAAACTGCAAATTGTATATTTAACGATTATTGTGTGAATTTTTGCGAGGAAATCTGGAGTCACGGACTTGAGGAAACAGGAGATCTAGGGTTGACACTTCTCTGGTAAGATTCTAACTCCCTTCTCTCTCCTCTAAAATCCAATAAAATCTATTTTCTGCAGGATTCTTTGCAAAATATCACCGCTCAAAAATCTTTTTGCACAGTTTTGTTTTTCGATTTGTTTTTGCATATTTTAATACGGATCTTTAAGGGGCAAGGACTAAATCAAGATTAGGTGGGGATTTCATCACCCTTCCTAAGCCCCACAAATCACAAACCAAGCATATAGATCAACCCTTCATTAATTTAAAAAATATCTAGACCAGACTCTAAGGACTGTCGCGCTCAATAAGGACAGAGGAAGGTCGTGGGTAATCTATCGTTTATCCGCATTATTTTTGTAGTGCCTAGGCAAGTGTGTCGAAGGCTAGTGGTTTTTAATTAGGCCCACGACGTGGTTCCTTCCCGCTTACCTGGCACTTACCTGGCTACAAGGGTAGTACGGAGGCGGTAGATGATTTATCCTGCGGCTTGTCCTTTGGAAGTCTAGGAGCGGTCTAGAGACTGGCTAGGGTTGTGCATTTTTGTGATTTGTCTAAATCCGTCTTTTTTTTAAAAACAAACCAATTACTTTCTCTTCTTTTTACCCCTTCCCCCTTCTTCTCTTCTTATAATGGGTGATCTAAACCGAAGAACACTTGCCGAGCTTTGCGTTCCACAACCAGATATCTCTTGTTTTAGAAATCCCTTCGGTATACCGTCCGGCTCTTCCATGTCCTTAAGAGATCATATAGAACAAGCAGGAAGAAATAGTTGGCCACCTTAGTCTAGGTCTTATCAACCGTATCCTAATCCTACACCTGTTTCAGTTCATACCCAGAGTGAGGAAGCCCCTAGACGAATGTCCATTGCTGAGCACATAGCTAGGTCTAGAGGCCAAAGTTTCAACCCGGACCAATATCAACCATCACCACCACTGTCCGGAGAAGAGTTTGATATGCGGTTTGTATATAGCCAACCAACCAACCCATATCAATATTCTTCTTATCATAATATTGATCCTACTCCTACCCAAGTTCAGCAACCATTTTGTTCCTATCAATCCAATCCGACTTTTCCACCTACTCTAGACAGTTCTTCTAATCAGTCATTTGGGATTTTTAATTATCCACAGGAATTTCAATCTTATACTGAAACACCTTATCAACCCAAGACTAGTCTGGAGCAGACATTAGAAAAATTTATGGAACTGACGAATCAAATTATGAAGGATTTGCGTAGTAAGACAGAACTGTACACCCTTCCTAATCAAACCTCCCCATTCCAAACTAAACTCCACAACTCCAGTTTCATAGATTCATCAAGTACAATGTCTGATAAGTTGTGTGACTTTGTAATGTTTGATTTACCCAACTGTGAAGGGTCCCTTTCAAGTGAAACCATACCCAACCCTTGTGATCTCTACACCTCCACTCTTGAACCAAAACTGATTGAAAACCATACTTTTGATGAGGAGTTTGAGAATTTTAACATTCACTTGAATGAGCTGATTGACATTGGGTATATATTGATTGATGAACCCAAAATTTTGGATGATTTTGTTCCACCAATTCATCAAATCCTTTCACTTCCTTGTGGTCATCATCTTGAGCCTTTAATTCTTCCCGAACCCCAAATATGTCTTGAAGTTGATGATAAAGGTATACCCAAAGATCAGATCGAAATACAGCCTCCATCTTCCACATCTGGTTCAGCAACACTCGACACACCAATTTTTTTTACCCATTTCACCTTATACGTTCTCCGGTTCTTCTTCTGTTCCTATAGTTTCAGTGAGTTTTGATAAATCACAATCCATTAATTCAAGTTCAATAATACCAGAAATTCAACTTGATTTGGATATTTTTGAAAAAGAGGTAGATAAGTTTTTCGAGTCCTCTACCTCAGTGATTTTTTATGAATCAAGTAGAATAAATTCTGGCATAAAACTCTTTGACAGCAAAATGTTCAATCACACCATTGATAAAAGTTTTGAAGAACTTTTTGCTGACGAACTTGAATTTTTAAACAATACGGATTTTGTGATTGATCAATCTCCACCTATAGAGGTTGAACCGTCACCATTCCTTCTTCCTAATCATTCACATTCCTCCTCATTCTGTCTTTTCTCTAAATTCAAACCCTTTCCTGACCACCTCTTATCCCTTCCCCACTTTTTCTTGACTCGATACAACACATTCTTCCACCAACCTATACGTTATACTGATAAAATGTTTGAATGGTTGGTGTTGACTTTTGGTCTTTGTAAAGTCTTACTTTGACCAAATGGCTCACCCCCTTTTAAAATGCTTCGTATTGTCTAACTCAGGTTTCAGGGGGGCGGGTTATATTTTTGGCTCTTGATCATAACTTTTGTTCTCAAATTTGTGAGCCAAAAATAAGTTTGGGGGAGGATTTTCACTTTCATATATTCTTGCCCCCATTAATAATTTCTTCCTAAGTCTACAGGTTTTTGAGCTTAACGGATGACATCAGTGAGGACACTGCTGTAAACAGGTTTGGGGGAGGTTTGTGCTTATTTACACATCAATTTGCATCATATTTTGCATAAGCACAACATTTTCAAATTTTTTTAAAAAAAAATAAAATTATAACAAAAGAGTAGAAAGTGAAAAATTACATCCAAAAGATAGGAATAATTTAAGGAAACCAAGAAAATTAGAAGTTTTCTTACACGAACTAGTATTAAGTAGTTATGAGCTGTTGTCCCAAAGGTTAGTAAGATGAAGGAAGTCACTAATCTGAGGATAAAATAAGTCTGAAAAATAGTTTCTATTCTGGAAGCCAAACATTTGAATATTGATACCCTACTATATGCACTTACACACGTCTTGAAAGTCGGGATAGTAGAGGATACTTTGAAATGCTCTTGTCTAAAAGCCAAAGTATGAAGGAAATGAAAAAAAAATGAAGAAAATATAAAAATGGTGAAAAGAAAAAAAAATGAACACTGGTTTTGTTATCGCCAAGGCAACAATAAAAAAATATAGCGAGGGTGCCTCTTCACCTAGTGCCCTAAGGCCAACTGGTCTGGGAGTCACTGTTAAGCCTTAGGTGGTGCAAGACGAGGATAATATTATCACCTAATCAGCAAGCACATGAGTAATCGGTCTGTTAGTACCTCAAGAAGTATTAACGGTCGCATGAAAATGTGTGAGCAAATCTTAATATTCATTAAATTAAAAAGTACTAAAGTAGATGGACAAGAGTATGATAGCTTAAATTGAATTCTCCAAGTGTAGGGATGTTCTTTACACACACGTGGGGTTATATGATCAATGTTTGGATGAAAGGTAGGAATGAAGAATAAAGACGATGTTTTATTGAGGGATGATGTGATTTCTAACATTTTTTAATGACTATTAAGATAGGGCTCATGATAACTGAAAAGCTAGTATAGTTGGAAACTCTTCTTTTCAAGGCCTTTCTTTTATGGTTCTTATCTTTATATGTAAATTTCACCATCTTTCTTTTGTTATTGGATTTTGTGGGTGTAATCCGCTGAAAACCCTCAGGAGACAACACTCCTCCTACTAGGGACATCTAGAGGTTTAACGGCTTGTTGCACATGCTCAGTGCAATCGTGTCTGCCTAGAAAGTGTGCTTAGTTTTCTCCTTTCTTTTTCTCCTCTTAAATAAACTAGTTTGCTCGGGACGATCAAAATTAAGTTTGGGGGTATTTGTTCAGTTGATAAAACTGCACATTTGTAATACATTTTTCCTACCATTTTCATATTAAAAAAGGACTTTATTATAATATATTATACATATTAGGATTTATGTGTAAAAGCACCATTTTCCATGTGTTAATATATTTTAATTAGTATTTGGTAGGAAAATGTATGCAAATAAATCCATTGACCAAATCCGAGTAGAAATAAGCCTACTAAATATTATTTGAGATTATTGTGCAGAATTTTCCTAGTTGTTATGCAGAATTTATCAAACAAATCAAGTTGTTGAAGAAAACTTGCCAAATTAAGAAGCAAAACTTAGAGACCAAGTCTGGAAGCAACCGAGAAAAGATTTTTGAATTCTGAAGGTGCCTAGGATTGCCACATGTCACAAGATGCAAGCCCAAAAATTTCAGTCGAGAGATCTCAACCTTTGAGCGCGGATCCGCGGCCAAACCCCCCTTGGGTCGCGGATCCGCCACAATTCTAGGGAGTTAGAGCATGAGATTTCTTGGCATGAATCTATGAAGAATTTTACCAAGTTTTCAACAAGAAGATTCTGGCTTTGCACTATAAAAGGGCACCGAGAGCCTCTTGCAAAAGTCATCAAGCCGAAGAGATCACAAAGCCCCTGACGCTCACGCATCCAGGCTGATCATCAACTGTTCATCTACCTCCTTGGAAGAGATCGAGAAGCAAACTAGTCTTTGTAATCATTTTCTAAGGAATCAAAGTGTAGATTGTTCAAGTTGATTAATAAAGGTAGTTGTTTTATTTAATTCTTTTGCATTTTACATTATGTTTTCCCTCTCTGTCTTTTCATCTTCTTTTTTCCCAACATGCGCGAGTAATTCTCCGCTTGTTAGGGTTCGTAGGATTAGGGTAGGCTAATGGACGATGAAAATAATTAAACCCTTTTTAAGTCCTATAAAGTTTAGGAACTTTATCAAAAGAATCATTAACATCCTAATCGGGCGCGCTAGCAATTCTTTGCTAGTTCCGACCGCGATTAGAGATTAGATTAATGATTGCTTTGGTAAAGGCTAGATATGAACGGAGTCCCATGTCGAGATAAGGGTTAAGAGTGGGATTCATTTTCCCTCCAGAAACCCTAATCTACACGCATCACCGTCGTTCTAGTTCTAAATATATTAATGGATAAAAAGGGTAACTTTTAATTAATCGTCCATAACTACTAAATCCTAACGAACCCCACAAGCCCTCTTATTATATTATTTAAATCTCTAAAATAATCTAGATCTATATTTTTGCATTCTTGCTTAACGTAGATCTAGAAACTTTTCACAAAATTCTTATTTCCTCCTCTCTTTTTCAACACATCTAAAGTAAGAGTAAAAGATTCAACGTTTCCCTGAGGACGACCCGTACTCATCTCGGTCTAGCTACGCGCGACACCGTTATTGATTGCGGTTATTCTACAAACACTTTTTCACATCAATCAATAGTGGTCATTTCTTGATTAACCATGACAATTATCTTTAGCTAATTATCTATTTTTCATAAATCACATATATGTGAGAAGGTTGCATTATTCTTCTCACTTGATCACTTTCATTCTCTCTCCTCCTCTTCCTCTCTCTCTACCTCTCCCCTCTCATGAGTTGAAAACCCTTTGAGCTTGAGATAATCCCTTCAAAAATACTCTCTACTCTTTCTAAGGTCCTAGGTCCAGCACACCAAGCACCTTAGTTACTTCTAGTTTGAGGTTGGAGCCAAAGATTGAAGCCCTCGGGTGGATCTTTCTTCGGCAAGAGAAGGCGACAAGGAGAACCCGTTCTTTCACTCCAAGGAGCAAGAAGAGAAGGACTTGAAGACCAAGGTATAACCCCTTTTCCGAGTAGCTAAACTCTTTTAGCTTTGGTAGTTAGTTTTGTTTAGCAAAGATCCCTCCTTTGGTTAGTCCATGTTTCCTAGTGTTGTAAAAATCAGATTTTTCATAACGTTTCCGCCTCCCCGCAAGCACCGGGGTAGGCAACGTGGACTTACATTTTTGACTCAGGCAAAATGGAGTAGGAGCACATATGTGATATGTGCACGACCGAGGATAATGCGATATGAGATACCGTATTATATTCTTGCAATATTTAGATATGAGCCGGGTCATCAGATCAAGTGTTGATTCGATGAATCGGTACATGATATATTAGTCGGTTATATTCGATATAGCCGGATTGTCGGATCAAGTGTTGATTCGATGATTTAATGTATAATAATATATATCATATATTGCATTACATTATCTAATATTGGCTCGCTTTATTATTTCATTTTCTTACCGGATAATACATTGATATATATGCGATATATATTAATTGTATTATTTTCTTTTGTTATAAATATATAATATATATGTGATATATATTATTCTAACATGATATGAGTAATAATGAAACATGTTTAGTGGAGATTAAATAAGGTTAGGGTTTGATTTGAGTTAGTTCTTTCTTGATGCTTCTAGAAGGAATTTCTTTTGTCATGGTTAAGATATTATTGTTGATATTTTCTAGTAACTCATTGTTTAACCCAACCCAAACCCTAACCCTAGTTAATTTTCTACATGAGTTATCCTTGACCATGGTTACATTATTAATCATATATCATTTCATTATTCATCACAAAAGGAATTAATTCATTTCTCTTCTTCTTCTTCAACCTTGAGTTTTGAGAAAGTTTACTAGGTTTTCATTTTGTGATGTTTAAGTTTGAGAATTTGATATAAAAAGAAAGCATAAATACTACTCCATCATCCTCATCTAATCTAGCCAATTAGATTAGGGTGTTCACCTCATTAGAGTAAGAGAGCTTGAGTTATATAAACTTCGACGTAGATCATCGGAGAAAAGGAACACTACAAGCTAGCATGGATCGTTCGAGTCGTGGAGCCTCTCTTGAGTCCGGGAGATCATGGATCGCGGCGAAGGGACTTCTACTCGGAGCTTATGAAGCGAAGGAGCGGACTACAAAGGTTGTAATCCCTCACTTTTAGTTGTAAAGATGTTTACTTGCATGTTAAACCCTAATAATCTAGCAAAGATCCCGGCTTTGGGTTGTTCGGCACGTCTAAATTTTTATTCGGGCATGGTTGATGCCTTATTACCTTGTGAGAGTGCCTAGGAACCCTACAGTGGTATCAGAGCCTAGCTAGAGCATTAGGCGACGTGTATACGAAGTTAAAACTCCGATCGAACCCCGAAACGTCGAAACGACCCCCTCTCTGGACAATTTTTAAAAATGTGATTTTTTCTGTATTAAAATACCTTAAAAAATCAGCAGGGAATTATAAGCATCACTGTGAAAAACGAGGAGCTAAACCGTACGGATCGCCGCGGAACCGCGGCAATACCTTGCTTGTGCCGAGGATCAGCGGCCGTACAGTTGGGTTTGACTTTTCTTTTGGCACAGTAATGACCGTTGCTGCTAGTTTATATTTCTGGGTATTTTTAATCTCACTCAAGTGTTGAGTGTTCTGGGGATTTTTTTGAATTCGTTGATTCGATCGGAAAATTTAATTTCTTTCTGTTTTCTGGATAATTTAGAAACTGTTAAAATGTTCGACAGATATCATTAACTCACTTTTTCCCGGCACGAAAAACTTTCAAGTGTTGAATTTTTCTTGGGTTTAAATCTTTCGGAAAAACATGCAAGTAACGCGGTGGACCCTCTAGAAGAACACAAACCTTAACTCGATTATGTGGCCGTCTGAACTGCCTCTAAATCTTAGGGTTTGGGGCAGTACGGCGTGCCACATGTGAGGCATTGGCTTGAACCTTCTACGGCTGGACCATTGGTACTGTGACGTATTCTGGGACTGTTTGAACTCCGCTCAAGTGTTGAGCTATTTAGGAAATCTTGGGTATTTGATTATTCGATCGGAAAGGTTAATACTGTCTATTTATCTGGAATGTGATACAATATGTGGAATTCATATAGTTAGGCATGAAATGCGATGTATGTGATATTTCGGATTTACGATGTCTAAAGAGATTGTGGATTCCAAATGTTGTAGTTTTACAATTTCTTTTCTGTGACCGTAAGTGTAGTATGTAGTTGTAATGCCGGTTTTTGTTGCTATACATCAACGACGATCGGTCTTTTCTGTGACCATAAGTGTAGTATGTAGTTGTAATGCCTGTTTTTGTTGCTATACATCAATGACGATCGGTGTATGCATACTTACTTACGTTGATGATATGAGATATAATGTGTTGCTGTGATATGTTATATTGGATCGTCGTGTTCTGAATAGCCGGGGGTTTTATGTGAGATGAGGGTTTTTATTTTCATTCATGTAAAATTCATTTGTATGTAATATTCTTTTATTGGGACACTTCCGGGATGATGTTGATGTCACCAATGTATATTATTTACTTTTCTGCATTAGGTAGACCCAAGGAGGGGAGCACAAGTAACCGGGTTCTAGGGTTCAGTGGGAGACCATCTCGAGGAGTCGAGACCGGGTCTCCTAACCCAAGAATTGGCAGTGTTACTTGCCTCTCTCGTAGGGGTCTAGGGATGTGGGTTTGGCTATTCATCGCGACAGTGGAATCCTTGTTTTATACCGGCTCGTATTAAAAACACGGACATCCTAGTATATCCAATATTTCATATATGTTCTTCTGCTGCAATGTTCTGTGATGAGATCATATTATTGCCTGAGACGAATGCTTATTCTATATATATGCTGATATATAAATATTACTGCTTTCGTTTCTTCTGTGATGCTTAGGAAGCATAAGCTGATGGGATTTATTAATGAGATTAATAAAAAGAAAAGAAACCTAAAAGATGTTGTAGAATCAAAACTTTATAAAAAGGGTAGCTACAGTTTTGCTTTGCATAGCGGTATATATGATATACCCTGCACCTTATTCGATGAGGAAAGAGCCGAGATCCCTTCACCGGGAGTGACCTCTTTAGCGAAACTGGCAGATGCTACAAACTCGCGGTTTAGTTTTTGACAGCTTATATAGTTCTTGCTTTGCACAGCGGTATATATGATATATCCCACACCTTATTCGATGGGGAAAGAGCCGAGATCCCTTCACCGGGAGTGACCTCTTTAGCGAAACTAGAAAAGCCTAAAAAACACTCCTTTTCAAAATCACTTGATTCTATGACGATATTAAGTTCATTATGCTCATGGTTTTCTTAAAAACCTGCGTAGCCCTCCGACATTTCAGATAGGTAATACTTAGTATTCGTACTGCGTTTGTTGGCTTTCGTCAAGGCGTAGTGTGCGGTAGCTAACTATTGCTTATCTGTAACATATGATGAGATTGGGTTAGGGTGGTCGTGCGGCTTTATTGGCTTTCGTCAAGGGACGTACGGCTGGGTTTAATTCAATCAAGAAATGTACGGGTTGAACTTGACTAGCGGACTATAGTTTGTTGGCATTCATCAAGGTCATAGCTCGTTAGGGGCAAAATTATTATCGGGAATTTCAAGTGTTGAAATTTGCAATGAGATTGCATACCTTCTATGAGATAGATGGATCTTGATACCCACTACGAGTAAGAGTTACTCCTGGGGGAGTTTTACACAGGACAATTAGCCGATCAAGTAGGTGTCTAGAAAGGTGTTAACGGGGTTATGCCTCTGGGAAGACGAGGTTTATTTTAATTAGGTCCGTGCGATAGCACGGGGAACCTCCCTCAAGTACCGACACTGATCTGGCTGAAAGATTGACGAAATTGTAGGGTGTGATTAATCCCGGCTAATCTTACCTTTTTGGGTTTGAAGGAAGATTTGATAAGAACAGTGGGAGACATCCTTATTAGATAAGATAATAACCAATCTAATCTTGCAAGAGCATACGCTAAAGTGTTTCCTTCTCTCTCTCTCCGGGTAGCGACCGTGTCAGGACTTAATCAAGATAATAATATGGATGTATTGACTGATCCCACTTATTATACTGAGCAGGGGATCGTTGATCCCGTTCTTTCTTATAAGAGTTATAAGACTGAACAGGAAACAGGTGAAAATCTGGATTCTCACGCCGCCCAAATGAAGAACAGGCATGCTGATGCATCGTCTTCGGGTGTGTTAGTTATTGAGAAATGTTTCTCATTTCACCCTACGTCCTGGGTATTAGATACCGGATCGGGATCCCACATATGTAAATTGTTACGTGGGCTACGTAAAGGTAGAGAGCTGGGAAAAGGTGATCATTCCGTTCAAGTAGGGAATGGTGCAAGTATTGCAGCCAAAGCAGTTGGCGAATATCACCTAGTATTACCAAGTCGTAATACACTGATTCTGAATGAGTGCTATTCTATACCGAACATGATGTGCAACATTATATCAGTTTCTTTACTAAGTAAAGAAGGATATAATTTTGTAGTACAGGATAATGTTATGAACATATTCCTGAATCAAAAGTTGATTGGATCAGGCTCGTTACATAATGGCATATTCATTCTCAATCAAAATACAGTTCTTAATATACAGAACACACAAAAGAGGAAAAGTTCAGAAACGAACGAATCGTATTTGTGGCATTGTAGACTTGGTCATATCAATGCGACACGACTAGCTAAGTTAAATAAGGATGGATATTTGAATCCGTTCGAATTATCATCTTATGAAACTTGCCATTCATGTCTCAAAGGCAAAATGACCAAAGCTCCGTTTAGTGGACACGGAGAAAGAGTTACCAAAGTCTTAGGACTGGTACATTGTGATGTATGCGGTCCTATGTCTACGCATGCCAGGAACGGTTCTTCTTACTTCATTACATTCACTGACGATCTCTCTAGATACGGACATGTGTTCCTGTTGAAACACAAGTCTGAAGCTTTTGAGAAATTCAGAGAATATAAGCACGAAGTAGAGAACCAAACGGGCAAAAGTATTATGATCCTTCGATTTGATCGAGGAGGAGAATACTTAAGAAATGAGTTCCTAGATTATCTAAAAGAGAATGGGATTCTCTCTCAGCTTACACCTCCCTATAGACCACAGCACAACGGTGTATCGGAGTGGAGGAATCGCACCCTATTAGATATGGTGCACTCTATGATGAGCGAAGCTGGGTTGCCTATTTCCTTCTGGGGGTATGCGCTTGAGACAGCCATACACCTATTGAATATGGTTCCTACCAAATCAATGCCTACCACTCCATATGAGATATGGAAAGGGAAGAGACCATCTCTTAAGTATGTTAAGATATGGGGTTATCCGGCCTATGTCAAAAGACTAAATCCGGACAAACTCGAGGCAAGGTCTGTCCTATGTAAGTTTGTAGGATATCCCAAGAACTCACAAGGGTATATCTTCTACCACACTGAGGAACAAAAGGTGTTTGTTTCTCGACATGCCACCTTTTTAGAAAAGGAATTTCTTGCAGAAGAAATTTGTGGCAAGGAGGTAGAACTGGAAGAAGTTCCAGCAACACAAACTACGACAGATGATTTGATGGAACCAGAAGATTCAGTAGTTCCCGACGAACCCCAGCCTCTCCGCCGATCTAGTAGGGTTTCTCATCCACCTGAGAGATACTACGGTTTTCTCATTGATAGTGGGAGCGAGGATTGCATTATGGAAGATGATGACCCGACTAGTTTCGAGCAGGCCATCACGAGTGGTGACTCTGTGAAATGGCTGGATGCAATGCGATCTGAGATGGAATCCATGTACACCAAAAAAGTATGGACTTTGGAAGTTGCTCCTGAAGGGGTAAAACCCATTGGGAGCAAGTGGATCTTTAAAAAGAAAATTGGTGTAGATGGAAAAGTTGAGACTTTCAAAGCTAGACTTGTTGCAAAGGGTTTTCGTCAACAACCAGGTGTGGATTATGACGAAACCTTTTCTCCAGTGGCTATGCTTAAGTCCATCCGGATCTTACTTGCCATTGCTGCATACCATGACTACGAAATCTGGCAAATGGATGTTAAGACCGCCTTTCTAAATGGTGATTAAGAAGAGTGCGTGTACATGACACAGCCAGAGGGCTTCGTAAATAGTGGGAGCAGCGGAAAGGTATGCAAGCTGCTTAAATCCATTTATGGGTTAAAGCAAGCATCGCGGAGTTGAACATCAGTTTTGATGTTGTAGTCAAAGAGTTTGACTTCATTAAAAATATAGATGAACCTTGTATTTATAAGAAGGTTGTAGAGAGTAAGGTTGTATTCCTCGTATTGTACGTGGATGACATACTCTTGATAGGAAATGATGTTCCTATGCTGCAATCAGTCAAGCTCTTCTTATCACAAAGATTCTCAATGAAAGATCTAGGTGATGCCTCCTGCATATTTGGAATTATGATCTACAGAGATAGATCTAAACGGATACTGGGATTGTCCCAATCCAGGTACATTGACACCATACTAAAAAGGTTTAGTATGGAAGAATCCAAGTGTGGGAACCAACCCACGATCTCTGGACTCACTCTCTCCAAAGAGATGTCTCCCAAGGCTGATTTGGAGAGAGCTCGCATGCAAGGGATACCCTATGCTTCGGCAGTAGGCTCTATCATGTATGCGATGCTATGTACCAGACCCAATGTAGCATACTCACTAAGTGTATTGATTAGGTATCAAGCAGATCCAGGAGAGAGTCACTGGATAGCTGTGAAGAACATTCTCAAGTACATGCGAAGGACTAAAGATATGTTCTTGGTGTATGGTAATGGAGAACTCCAGGTGGAGTCCTTTACCGATTCGAGCTTCCAAAGTGATAAGGACGACTCTAAGTCGCACTCGGGATTTGTCTTTACCCTCAATGGAGGGGCGGTATGTTAGAAGAGTTCCAAACAGGATACCGTTGCAGACTCGACAATGGAGGCTGAATACATCGCTGCCAAAGATGCTGCCAAAGAGGCTGTCTAGATAAAGAAGTTCATTAGTGAACTGATTGTTATGAAATAGTGTTTGTTTGTAGTTAACCGCAATCAATAACGGTGTCGCGCGTAGATAGACCGAGATGAGTACGGGTCGTCCTCTGGGAAACGTTGAATCTTTTACTTTTGCTTTAGATGTGTTGAAAAAGAGAGGAGGGATAAAGAATTTTATAGATTGGTTTCTAGATCTACGTTAAATAAGAATGTAGAATATAGATCTAGATTATTTTAAAGATGTAATTAATATAATAAGAGGGCTTGTAGGGTTCGTTAGGATTTAGTAGTTATGGATGATTATTTAAAAGTTACCATTTTTATCCATTAATAGATTTAGAACTAGAACGACGGTGATGCGTGTAGATTAGGGTTTCTGGAGGGAAAAGGAATTCCACTCTTAACCCTTATCTCGACACGGAACTCCGTTCATATCTAGCCTTTACCAAAACAATCATTAATCTAATCTCTAATCGCGGTCGGACCTAGCAAAGAATTGCTAGCGCGCCCGATTAGGATGCTAATGATTCTTTTGATAAAGTTCCTAAACTTTATAGGAATTAAAAAGGGTTTAGTTATTTTCATCGTCCATTAGCCTACCCTAATCCTACGAACCCTAACAAGCGGAGAATTACTCGCGCATGTTGGGAGAAGAAGATGAAAAGAAAGAAAGGGAAAACATAATGTAAAATGCAAAAGAATTAAATAAAATAACTACCTTTATTAATCAACTTGAACAATATACACTTTGATTCCTTAGAAAATGATTACAAAGACTAGTTTGCTTTTCGATCTCTTCCAAGGGGGTAGATGAACCGTTGATGATCAGCCTGGATGCGTGAGCCGTCTTGGACTTCGTGATCTCTTCGGCTTGATGATTTTTCCAAGAGGCTCTCGGTGCCTTTTTATAGTGCAAAGCCAGAATCTTTAGGTTGAAAACTTGGTAAAATTCATCAGAGATTCATGCTAAAAAATCTTGGCTCCCAACTCCATAGAAGTGCGGCGGATCCGTGGCCAAAGAGGGGGTATGGCCGCGGATCCGCGGCCAATGGTGAGGATCTCTTCATCAATTTTCTTGGGCTATCTGATTGTGACATTTGGCAATCCAAGGCACTTTTAGAATTCAAAAATCTTCTCTCGGTTGCTTCCAGACTTGGTCTCCAAGTTTTGCTTCTTAATTTGGCAAGATTTCTTCAACAACTTGATTTGCTTGATTCTAGCCTTGGAAAATTCTCCACAACTTGGAAATATTCTGCACAACAACTCAAATAAGATTTTAGTAGACTTTGTTCTATTAGGATTAGGTCAATAATATTATTTGCATACATTTTCCTACCAAATACTAATTAAAATATATTAACACATGGAAAATGGTGTTTTTACACATAAACCCTCATATGTATAATATATTATAATAAAGTCCTTTTTTAATATGAGAATGGTAGGAAAAATGTAATACAAATGTGCAGTTTTATCAACTGAACAAATACCCCCAAACTTATCTTTGATCGTCCCGAGCAAACTAGTTTATTCAAGAGGAGAAAAAGAAAAGAGAAAACTAAGCACACTTTCGTAGGCAGACACGATTGCACTGAGCACGTGCAACAAGCCGTTAAACCTCTAGGTGTCCCTAGTAGGAGGAGTGTTGTCTCCTGAGGGTTTTCAGCGGATTACACCCACAAAATCCTATAATAAAAGAGATATGGTAAAATTTACATATAAAGATACGAACCATAAAAGAAAAACTTTGAAAATAAGAGTTTCCAACTATACTAGCTTTTCAGTTGTCATGAGCCCTATCTTAATAGTCGTGAAAAAATGTTAGAAATCACATCATCCCTCAATAAAACATCGTCTTTATTTTTCATTCCTACCTTTCATCCAAACATTGATCATATAACCCCACGTGTGTGAAATGGACATCCCTATACTCGAAGAATTCAATTCAAGCTATCATACTCTTGTCCATCTACATTAGTACTTTTTAATTTGATGAATATTTAGGGTTGCTCACACCTTTTCATGCGACCGTTAATACTTCTTGAGGTACTAACCGACCGATTACTCATGTGCTTGCTGATTAGGTGATAATATTTTCCTCGTCTTGCACCACCTAAGGCTTAGCAGTGACTCCCAGACCAGTTGGCCTTAGGGCACTAGGTGAAGAGGCACCCTCGCTATATTTTTTTATTGCTGCCTTGGCGATAACAAAACCAGTGTTCATTTTTTTCTTTTCACCATTTTTATATTTTCTTCATTTTTTTTTCATTTCCTTCATACTTTGGCTTTTAGACAAGAGCATTTCAAGGTATCCTCTACTATCCCGAGTTTCAAGACGTGTGTAAGTGCATATAGTAGGGTATCAACATTCAAATGTTCGGCTTCCAGAATAGAAACTATTTTTCAGACTTATTTTTATCCTCAGATTAGTGACTTCCTTCATCTTACTAACCCTTGGGACAACAGCTCATAACTACTTATTACTAGTTTGTTTAAGAAACTTCTAATTTTCTTGGTTTTCTTAAACTATTCCTATCTTTTGGATGTAATTTTTCACTTTCTACTCTTTTGTTATAAGAGAATTTTTTTTAAAATTTTTTTGAAAATGTTGTGCTTATGCAAAATATGATGCAAATTGATGTGTAAATAAGCACAAACCTCCCCCAAACCTGTTTACAGCAGTGTCCTCACTGATGTCATCCGTTAAGCTAAAATAAAAACCTGTAGACTTGGGAGGAAATTATTAATGGGGGCAACAATATATGAAAGTGAAAATCCTCCCCTAAACTTATTTTAGGCTCACAATTTTGTAAAAATCATTTTCTTTCAAAAGCCAAAATATACCACCCCTCCCCCAAACTTGAGTTAAACATTTTTAATCTTTTAAAATCACATGAGGGGGTCAAGGTTATTGGTCAATGCCAAGCTTTGCAAAGACCGAAGGTCAACACCAACCATTCAAAATATTTATCGATGAAGCACCAAGGTTGGTGGAAGAACATGTCACCTATTGATGTGAAGAAGTGGGGAGGTGACAAGAGGTGTATTGGAAAATGATTGCGTCTCAATTTGGAGAGACGACACGGTGATAGTAATGATGGATTACTCGCATTGTCATGATTGTCCAAAAGAGGGGGTGGAGGTCCAATTTCTTCATCTTGGAGTTGATTCATCTCAACACCCGTGTCTTGTAAAAATGCGAGTTCATCAGCGAAAATTTCCTTAAAGCTTTCATCGATACCCCGAAAAATAATGTCATCAGAAAAAATGGGGTGATCGTCAGACTCAATATAAAGTTCCTCATTAGATGTTGACCCGGACAACTCGGTGGAAGAGTAAATGGTTGGGTCAAACAACAACATATGAAAAGAGTCTGTACCATGAGGTTGATCAAATTCGCTGCTGTCGACATCCATTAATTCGACAGAACACACATGAGCATAGGGTTCGGAGGGTTCACTTCCCAACTTGTAAATGTTAAGCTTAATTGACTTCTTTCCAAAGGATAGGGTCATAGAGCCGTTTCTACAATTAATTACTGCGTTGGAAGTGGCCAAAAAGGGTCGACCGAGTATTACCGGGATTTGATTGCGTGGGTTCGCTACAGGTTCTGTATCTATAACGATAAAGTCTACAGGGAATATGAATTCCCCGACTTTGATTAACACATCGTCTAGCCCACCCCTTGGTTGGGTGATAGATCGATCGGCCATCTGAAGAGTGCAATGCGCAGGTTTTAACTCTCCGATCACTAATTGCTCATACACAGAATACGGAAGCAAGTTAACACTAGCACCAAGATCGAGTAGAGCATGATTGATATTTTTACCCCTAATAGAAATTGAAATTGTAGGACTTCCGGGGTCCTTTCGTTTCTTGGGAAGTTGTTGTGTAAAAGCTGTGCTCACATTACACGTAAGGAAAACTTTTTTAGGTACTTGAACTTTTCTCTTCCTAGTGCACAAGTCCTTTAGGATTTTTGCATATGACGGAACTTGTTGAATAGCATCTAGGAGAGGAATGTTTATGTTAACTTGCTTAAAAATTTTCACAATCTTCTCCATTTGTGGACTTGGTCTGTTGCCCCTTAACCTGTTTGGATAAGGTGCTTGATCAATAAGTTTTGGGTCCAACGTTTGTGGAGAAGACTGTGGGGATGGATTCGATCCCAAAATTGGAGTGGGAATCGAATTAGATAGATTTGGCGAAATGTTCGAGCCTTGGGGAAAACGGAGAATAGGCTCGGATGAAGGTGGGGGACTAGACGAATTAGGGGAAGAAGAAGATGAAGATGGGGTATCAAATGTGTCACTATCATCAAACTGCTCACCCACTTGGTTATTCAGCACTCTCCCCGATCTCAACGTAGTAATGACATTCACATTATGACTTTGTGAATGGCCAGGATTCGGTAGGGGTTGAGATGGGAGTTTCCCTTTCTCTCTCGCACTCATTGCGGCGTTTAACTATGCGATTTGGTTTTTTTTATTGATTTAATACTCTCACCATGGGAGTAGGAGTTTTTCGTTAGGGTATCAATAGAAGACCTTATCTCAGCCGAATTTTGCATAGATTGTTTCATGAACATATCCAAAGTTTGTGCAAGTGAGTTGTCAGTACCGGCCACTTGTGGTGTAGAAATGTTGGCCGGATTTTGGAAATTCTGTGACTGAAAGGGGGGCTGATTCTGTGGTTGTGGTTGCTGTGGAGGAGGTCTTTGATAATTGCTTTGTTGGTTTTGATTCCAAGCAAAGTTAAGATGATTCCTCCATCCTTGATTATATGTGGGAGAATAAGGGTCGTTTCTAGGTCGCTGCTGAAAAGCAGCATTAGCTTGAAACGATGCATTCATAGGACATTCTTCCGTTAAGTGTGAAGGATCCGAACAGCAACCACAGACGGTCTTAGGAAGCGTGACCTGATTTAGGGAGAATGATGAAAATTTGTTTTCAATAGCATCGAGTTTCTTCTGAATCGCTGCCATTTCGGCTTTTACTGCGATAGAAATATCGAGCTGGGGAATACCTCCCTTAGTTGAAGGTGGTCTTACGCTTTCCCACAGCAAATTGTGTTCAGCAAGGTCTTCCAGATATTTCCATGCTTCACCGTCATCTTTAGACATGAAATTGCATTGACACATTGTTTCAAGCATCTGCTTTGTCGCTGGATTAATGCCCTCATATATAATCCGACATAAATCCCATCTTTGTATTTCGTGATGGGGGCATTGGACAAGCAGATCTTTGAAACGTTCAAAGCACTTCCAAAATGGTTCATTGGGAAGCTGGGTGAACTGGTTGATCTCGCTCCTAATATGTGCAGTCTTATGATTTGGGTAAAACTTCTTAAGAAATGTTATGACGAATTCATCCCAATTTATGATAGAGTGTGCGGCAGTATTATAAAGCCATTTTTCTGCCAAGTCGCACAGTGTGAATGGGAGAAGACGTAAGCGCATAGCATCTAAAGTAAATTGTGAAGTACCCATCATTGCGCATACGTTTTCGAATTTGGTGATGAAAACGTACGCGTCTTCCGACTCAAGACCGTGAAATTTGGGCAGCAGATTGATGTAGTGGGGTTTAATTTCGAAATTATCCCCGTTAGGTGGTGGAAGAGATAGACAGGTAGGAAGAGGACCACGAATAGGATAGCATCTCTCTTGGAGAGAGATGCGCGGTGGATTCTGCTTACTTGCGGGCGGTGGCAGCGTGGTGTTATAATTAGATGGAGTGCCGTCCATCACGGTCGTTGTAGTATAGTGGTGAGCGACTTCGGCGTCGATAGCAGGAACGCGGACAAGACGGGCACTAGGATCCTGTGTCCAGCCGAGCATGCACTAAGCGGGTTTAGTGCAAGTGGCAGCGTGTGTGTGATTTAAAATTGGCTTGTTTTGAAAAAGTGGGACTCAAGACAAATCACCCTATGATGCACAAGCAACCCTAGAACTAAGGTTACCTAGGTCAGTCTCTAGACCGCTCCAAGACTTCCAAAAGACAAGCCGCAGGATCAATCCTCTATCGCCTCCGTACCACCCTTGTAGCCAGATAAGTGCCAGGTAAGTGGGAAGGAACCACGTCGTAGGCCTAATTAAAAACCACTAGCCTTTGTCACACTTGCCTAGGCACTGCAAAAGTAATGCGGATAAACGATAGATTACCCACGACCTTCCTCTGTCCTTATTGAGCGCGACAGTCCTTAGAGTCTGGTCTAGATATTTTTTAAATTAATGAAGGGTTGATCTATATGCTCGGTTTGTGATTTATGGGGCTTAGGAAGGGTGATGAAATCCCCACCTAATCTTGATTTGGTCTTTGCCCCTTAGAAATCCGTATTAAATATGCAAAAAAAAACCAATCACAAAACTTTTGCAAAAAGATTTTTGAGCGGCGCAATTTTGCAAAGAATCCTGCAGAAAATAGATTTTATTGGATTTGAGGAGAGAGAGAAGGAGTTGAGAATCTTACCAGAGAGAATTGCAGCCCTAATTCCTCTAACCTGCCGCGATTCCGCCGCCGATAGGGTGCTTTTGCCGCGGTTCCGCCGCGTGGTGGATGGATCGCTTGCTGAAAATTTTTCTGTGATCTCCTTTGCTCCTCTGGATCTCTAAAAATGTCTTTGTTTCCTGTTTTCCTCAATTCTGTGACTCCAGATCTCCTTGCAAAAATCCACGCACAAATCGTTAAATATGCAATTTGCAGTTTTATTTTAATAATGATATGGCTCGTCTAAGAATTCAACACAAATAGTAAAAATAAAAAATTACGCACGTATCCCCGGCAACGGCGCCATTTGATTGATACGAAATAGTGTTTGTTTGTAGTTAACCGCAATCAATAACGGTGTCGCGCGTAGCTAGACCGAGATGAGTACGGGTCGTCCTCTGGGAAACGTTGAATCTTTTACTTTTGCTTTAGATGTGTTGAAAAAGAGATGAGGGATAAAGAATTTTATAGATTGGTTTCTAGATCTACGTTAAATAAGAATGTAAAATATAGATCTAGATTATTTTAAAGATGTAATTAATATAATAAGAGGGCTTGTAGGGTTCGTTAGGACTTAGTAGTTATGGATGATTATTTAAAAGTTACCCTTTTTATCTATTAATAGATTTAGAACTAGAACGACGGTGATGCGTGTAGATTAGGGTTTCTGGAGGGAAAAGGAATCCCACTCTTAACCCTTATCTCGACACGGAACTCCGTTCATATCTAGCCTTTACCAAAACAATCATTAATCTAATCTCTAATCGCGGTCGGACCTAGCAAAGAATTGCTAGCGCGCCCGATTAGGATGCTAATGATTCTTTTGATAAAGTTCCTAAACTTTATAGGAATTAAAAAGGGTTTAGTTATTTTCATCGTCCATTAGCCTACCCTAATCCTACGAACCCTAACAAGCGGAGAATTACTCGCGCATGTTGGGAGAAGAAGATGAAAAGAAAGAGAGGGAAAACATAATGTAAAATGCAAAAGAATTAAATAAAATAACTACCTTTATTAATCAACTTGAACAATCTACACTTTGATTCCTTAGAAAATGATTACAAAGACTAGTTTGCTTCTCGATCTCTTCCAAGGGGGTAGATGAACCGTTGATGATCAGCCTGGATGCGTGAGCCGTCTTGGACTTCGTGATCTCTTCGGCTTGATGATTTTTCCAAGAGGCTCTCGGTGCCTTTTTATAGTGCAAAGCCAGAATCTTTAGGTTGAAAACTTGGTAAAATTCATCAGAGATTCATGCCAAAAAATCTTGGCTCCCAACTCCATAGAAGTGCGGCGGATCCGCGGCCAAAGAGGGGGTATGGCCGCGGATCCGCGGCCAATGGTGAGGATCTCTTCATCAATTTTCTTGGGCTCTCTGATTGTGACATTTGGCAATCCAAGGCACTTTTAGAATTCAGAAATCTTCTCTCGGTTGCTTCCAGACTTGGTCTCCAAGTTTTGCTTCTTAATTCGGCAAGATTTCTTCAACAACTTGATTTGCTTGATTCTAGCCTTGGAAAATTCTGCACAACTTGGAAATATTTTGCACAACAACTCAAATAAGATTTTAGTAGACTTTGTTCTACTAGGATTAGGTCAATAATATTATTTGCATACATTTTCCTACCAAATACTAATTAAAATATATTAACACATGGAAAATGGTGTTTTTACACATAAACCCTCATATGTATAATATATTATAATAAAGTCCTTTTTGAATATGAGAATGGTAGGAAAAATGTAATACAAATGTGCAGTTTTATCAACTGAACATGAACTTGGTGTGGTTCCATCCATTGAACATCTAATACCTCTGTATTGCGATAACAATGGAGCTGTGGCGTTGGCCAAGGATCCCAGGTCCCATCAAAAGTCCAGACATATTCTAAGGCGGTATCACCTGATCAAGGAGATAGTTGATCGCCGGGAGATCGAGATCCGGAGAGTAGATACGAAGGACAACATTTCGGATCCACTCACGAAGTCCATTCCCCAGATACAGTTTGAGAGATTATTCGGGATGCTAGGTATGAGATACTACAGCAGCTGGCCTTAGTGCAAGTGGGAGATTGTTAGTTATGTATATACCCTAGAGGCCATTGTTGTATATATGATGTTTATTATAATGGATGCTTGGATATATATAGAGAGGAATTTCTTGCTCGTCATGATAGTATGCTATTTGGTTTCACTTTATCTTAACATGTTGACTTATATTAGTTTACTATCTTACTTTCACATGTTGATAAAGCCCTTAGGATCTGTACTCGACTACTGGGACTATGATGAGATCATACTAGTGGGGCCATGGTAGTCTATGAGTACATCCTATAACTGTTCCTAGTCGAGGGTATATCGAGACAGGGCATCGATACACCAGAGTAGACTAGCGTATACGCATCTTGACCTATATGATGGGCGACGGATGATCCCATATCCATCGGTGTTTTGACATCAGAGATGGTGTACGGGTGCTCAGTGGAGACTGGGTACACTGGACGGACTCGCCGAGAACTCCCAGATGGTAATATACATACGTCAGATGGCAGTTCTCCGGTGACACTGGTACAGGGTAGTCTGTAGACCCGAGATCGTCATAGAGTCTTGTGTGATTCTGACTGTGCTTTGATTTCTACCTTACCACGTCCAAAAGGGCGTGCAAAACGGTGGCTTTTGGGTGCAGTCCCGAATCACATGGAGGCAATGAGCGATAGGAGGGGATTCGTCTCTCCCGGTATAGGGAGTTGATGTTGTGCTGTGTTCGATTGGCTATAACTGGAAGTCCCTGGCCAGGGCTGATATAGAGATTTACTGGTAAGTGTTACCAGTAGTTTCTCGACCCGTTATGAGCCTCACATCGACACGACTTATCGGTTACTGGGGTCTGACGTATACCACCCCTAAACTAGATATGCAATATATTAGACGAAGAGACCGGACTGTACGGGAGTGTTACTGATTGGATTCACGGGAGAATGTACAGGCTAGCTTGTTGATCTTCTGATCGCTCAATACCTGGGTGGCTGTTACGTTTACCTGACCGCTTGCAGCTTGTGGGTGTTTGATATGATCATCATCTGCTACCGGCGTATTGACGATTCTTTAGAGTCCTACACAGAGGTTTCTTGACTCAGGCAAAACGGAGTCGGGGCACATATGTGATATGTGCACGATCGAGGATAATGCGATATGAGATGCAGTATTATATTCTCGCGATATTTAGATATGAGCCGGGTCATCGGATCAAGTGTTGATTCGATGAATCGGTACATGATATATTAGTCGATTATATTCGATATAGCCGGATTGTCGGATCAAGTGTTGATTCGATGATTTAATGTATAATAATATATATGATATATTGCATTACATTATCTAATTGGCTCGCTTTATTATTTCATTTTCTCACCGGATAATTCATTGATATATATTAATTGTATTATTTTCTTTTGTTATAAATATATAATATATATGTGATATATATTATTGTAACATGATATGATTAATAATGAAACATGTTTAGTGGAGATTAAACAAGATTAGGGTTTGATTTGGGTTAGTTCTTTCTTGATGCTTCTAGAAGGATTTTCTTTTGTCATGGTTAAGATATTTGTCACGACCCGAAAGTACGGAACATGACCGGCACATAAACTACGAAACGTCTCGAGGCGCACGTAATCTAAGTAAGCCGAAACCCAGAAATCCAAACGAAGAAAAGTAGTAGAGTGAAGGAAGAACCATTTAAATCAAATAGTATTGCAAAATACGCCGAAATATGCATTTTAAAATCACAAGTCTTTTTAAAAAAAATTCAGCAGAGTTTCCTTTGTAAAAACTGACCCTAAACGGGTACAAAACCTGATAAAGCATATATAATGAATAAAGGCATCCCCAAGCGGGAGCTAGCTCTTCGTCAAACGACGGTCATAACCACACAAGAAATATAATATACAACGCCGAAAGGCGAGGATCACAACAGAAAAGGAAACTCAAAACAACATGAAATCCATAGAAATACAACGCGCGACTCTAAGGTCGAAAGAATAAATATCACTGGTCTCTATCTCTGAAATAAATACATGTTTGGTTGATGGAATTTCTAGATACAACTGAATAATAATATACAAAATATACTGATGGTCATGATACAAGTGAACCCACCTACCAGCAACTCACCCAAAAATGGAAGTAGTGCCAGCAAAGCCGTAATGAAACCTGTACGGCAAAAACAGCAAGAACTGTGGCACAACGGGGGTGAGTTGCCAACTCGTGAATAGAAAAACATCTACGAACAGAAATCTCATGTATGACGCATTCCTAGGTCATACGATCATAATATATCCCCAAATATGACAGGTCTGGAGCATGAAAAGGTGGCAAGGGTAAATATCTAACCCAAGTGTAATCCCATGTGCTCGTGTTAGTGCCTCATGGAGCAATATATCATATGGATGATGTACTGATGCATGAAAACAGAATACATGTAGATGAAGAAATTGCTTTCATAACTTAGTGAGATTTCTGTATTTTTAAAATGAGGTAACATAAATGAAATCGGCATAAACAGTATCTAGTATCGACACAAAACATAAATCCCAATATCTCAATATCTCAGGCTCCGGCTACCCGGACTGACCTGGATCATCAAATCTCAGTACCTCAATATCTCAAAATCTTAATGTCTCAATCTCACTATCTAGGGCGCCGTCAGTCCAGACCGGCCCCTACCATCAATCTCAAGACCACGACGGTATCCTCCGGATATCCGACGCGTCGGGTAAAATCACCGGTCGGTAGTGCTCCCCTGCCAGGCTTAACACCATCATCTGCGACCTTCTCGCCCCGGGATACCCCACCGGACCCACCATGTACCCGAAACGGTTCATCCAATTCCTCGAATCGGGTCTTGAAATCCATCAGCAAACTCATGGTGGACGACTCATACATCATGGGAAAACCGCACTTTTCATTTAAAAAGAGAGAAAAGAAGTTTATAATGTTTTTGCGGTTTTCCCCCAAATCCAGGAAATCTCATGAAAATCCGAATCCAAATCATCAATAGCATCTAAACAGTGAATATAAGCATAAGAATCCATGAATGCGGCATAACAGTGAATAATAACATGCATGAAGTAGCAGGTAATAACTACAATGTCTAAACTAGCATATAAGGCAAGTACACTAATATCATGTCGAAACTATGAGCTAACAAGCTATGTCAATGCAATAGTATTTTCTAAGTGTACGTGACTTGGCAATTACCGATGAGGATGTGTGTGAGCCGGCAAGTAAGTGTACGTGGAACATACGCATCATCGGTAATGGTGCCGGTGTCCTAACAGCATGATATCAACAATGCAATATGAAATCACAATATAAGTATGTGATGCGGAGCGAATAGCAATAATGTGCGGGAGCTGAAATACTAGACACAACGATGACTAATCTGCATTTAATATCATATGAGTTATACAGCTATACTAAACTATAGGGCTGAACTAACAGGCTAACTGAAGGTAAGGAAACCGCCTAACATCTGAGTCAATACACACACACACACACACACACACACACACACACATATATATATATATATATATTAGTCGGTGATCCCACCTCGCTAATATCACATCCGATACCATATCCATAATCAGACATTTCCAAGTCAAGAGTGCGGATCAATCATCAACATATAGCTCGTACGTAAATCCTTCGTACGGCATCCCAAATCTGGGTACGGGTCAATATCACATTCATCATATTATTCATCTGGTATCCTCTTTATCAAAGATCACAATCCAGCGTACTGATCTAGGTCTAGTACAATACTAATATCATCAATATAATCATGATCTGACTGCTGATCTACAGCCTCATACAAACCAATGTCATCACCACATATCATCATAAAGAGGTATACATCGCCCAATGCGGCCTATTATAAACATCCTAGCATATCATATCTCCTATCACGATCACATGTCGACCATTTTATTTATATCAATATTCACATGGTATCGTCGTCCAAAGATCCGCTATAGCATCATGACGTATCTCAAATACGAATTCTGCCATATCACCGATCTCACGGTCTAAAATCACATCTCATCGACTCACCTCAAATCCTAAATACTATTCTCAAATCCAGTATGTGAACACATAGTCCCATACCCATGTGAACACATAAATGTATAATCCCATATACGCACATATGAAAGAAGAATGTATGCAAGTATGGGTGTGTGTGTGTGTGGTGCAACCACTACTCTAGGGTTTCGCAACACGAAACCAATCCAATCACATCTAGAATCCATCTTTATCATCAATAAACTCAAACAACATAATCAATATATGTGTGTATACGTATTCGTATACAACACCACGAACTGCGGGGGTGCTATACGCCATCCACCCGACTTCTCCCCGTAGATATAAATCTACTCACCTTTGCTTGTCGATGCCGATGTCGCCACGCGCTTGCTTGCCTCCTCTAAGTCTTAATGAGGGTACCTACATATAATAAACAATCGCAATTGCTATTAACATCACGTCCAGAAACCAAAACGACACGCGCCTTGCTCGTAGGTTAGAACCTATAGCTTATGCGTACGAAAATCAATCAAACAACCCTTGTTGTCGATGTACAAACATGCGACAACCAAAAACGAATCCAGATATCAAAACTCATCATTTCAAATACGGAAAACATAAGGCAGCAACATTGAAAACATGTTCCAGATTTTTCTTAAAGTGAAAAAGTTCCAAAACGATACTAGGGTGATATATAGGGTACATATGACCTTCTGAAGCAATCTGGACACATCCCACCACTAAATGGCCAGCCACTCCCTTTCCAAAACTGGCCTCCTCGGTTTTCCTGGGGATATGGGGTGTCGTCTGGTCAGGGTGGTCTCACATGGTCTCAAATTGGTTCCTGGAGTTGTTTATTTATCTCGTTTTGGTCTCGGTTCACTTCAGATTTCCCTGCACGCTCCAAACCCTCACAAAACCGACATTACAGTTTCTGTTTTCAGTAAACCGGGTTTGTTTCAAATAGATCTGGGTTTCTAACCTCATAGAGGGGGTTTAAGGTCATCTCTAGGTCCAATTGCACTAACACCACTCAAAGTCCCACACAAGTGTTTCCAGATTTTGACTCAGGTCAACTATAGCCAAGCAAACAAGTCTAGGGTAATGTATATAGTATAGGTGATCTACTGAACCAACCTAGGCTCCCAACCTCACCAGGTGGCCGGCCCCTATCCATAAAATTCCGGTCTCGCCGGCCGTGAGGGTTCCAGTGGGGTTCGTCTTGCTACAGGGGGTTCCTAGGGCTAAAAATGGGTCTCTGCTATTGTTTAGTTGTCTTATATCTTCTCCAGGTCATCCCAGATTCTCAGTAGGCACTTTAAAGGTCACAAAACTGATATGGGTCAATTCCTGAGTTTGTGCATCGGGTTCGTGTCTGGGATCATGTCACCAAGGTCATATAAACACTCCTAACTTCTCCCAGATTCCACCTACAGTCATTACATAAAACTCCAGTAGGACCAAACACCCCTAAACAGCTTCAGGTAACTACCTTACAGAACCCATACCCTAACTCCTCTATTGAGCCGAGGTCGCCGGATTTTCCTCCTAGGTCGCCGGCCGAAACCGGTGGGAAGGGGGTAGGGTTTTGGGTGGTCACCTAGGGTCTCAAGTATAACACTACCACTATGTTTGTTTTCACCAAGAAGTCTCGGGGTCACAGCAGGTTGTCCATGTCTCAAAACGACACAAAAATACGATATCGAACCAAAATTAAACTAAAAGGAAAAATTTATACCTCATGTGTTCCTCTCTAGGCAGCACTAACTTCCCAAAGTCGTCAAAATCCTACTTTGCTCAGTTCATCTTGTAGAGGAATAGACGGGGACTAATTTTTTTGAAGGGGGTGTAGGCTTTTGGGGAATGGTTGGAGGTAGATCTAGGGTTTAAGTGGAGGGTGGAGGAGTTGAGGAAGATGAAAAGGGTGATGGAAATGGTGGGGGATTTCTTTTTGGGCAGCCCCCCTTTCTCTCTCACTAATACTCACTCTCTCTTCTCTCTCTCCAAGCATGCTTTGCCTCATGATTATGTCTCCTTTGACTTTTCCTTTTTTTTTTTTCCTTTTTCTTTTCTTTTTCCTTATTTTTCCACCTCACCCAATGGTAAACCCTAAACAACCATACACCCATAACATGTAAGAAAATGCAACAAGTGTGGAAAAAAGATATGTGCACATTTTTGCCCAAAAATACTAAAACCCGATTAACGATTTTTAATCGCGATTAGCATCAAATTAGCATATAATTAACCATAAAAACTTAAGAATGACATAATTCCACAAAATACCCTGTTTTAGAATTTTCCATAATTTTTCCAAAATTTTCCCCATTTATCGGTATTTAATTATACCGAAATATTAAAATATTCAATAAAAATTAATATTAAATTATAAAAATTCCCAAAAATAATATTTTATTTTTTTTGAAATGTTACAATATTATTGTTGATATTTTCTAGTAACTCATTGTTTAACCCAACCCAAACCCTAACCCTAGTTAATTCTCTACATGAGTTATCCTTGTCATCCTTGACCATGGTTACATTATTAATCATATATCATTTCATTATTCATCACAAAAGGAATTAATTCATTTCTCTTCTTCTTCTTCAACCTTGAGCTTTGAGAAAGCTTACTAGGTTTTCATTTTGTGATGTTTAAGTTTGAGAATTTGATATAAAAAGAAAGTGTAAATACTACTCCATCATCCTCATCTAATCTAGCCAATTAGATTAGGGTGTTCACCTCATTAGAGTGAGAGAGCTTGAGTTATAGAAACTTCGACGTAGATCATCGGAGAAAAGGAACACTACAAGCTAGCATGGATCGTTCGAGTCGTGGAGCCTCTCTTGAGTCCAGGAGATCATGGATCGCGGCGAAGAGACTTCTACTCGGAGCTTATGAAGTGAAGGAGCGAAGTACAAAGGTTGTAATCCCTCACATTTAGTTGTAAAGATGTTTACTAGCATGTTAAACCCTAATAATCTAGAAAAGATCCCGGCTTTGGGTTGTTCGGCACGTCTAAAGTTTTATTCGGGCATGGTTGATGCCTTATTAACCCTTGTGAGAGTGCCTAGGAACCCTACACTGCTATCTGACGCTAGGTATAATACCAACTAGCATATTCCCGGCGAGTCCTGTCCGGTGCACTCATAACCCAATGAGCACCTGTATACATCTTAGGTAATCCAACTGACACCAATGGCTTGTGAGACCGGCCACCGCCCCTCGTCGGGGTCTCGACTGTATACACTAGTCTACTCTGGAGTATCGATGCCCTGTCTCGAAACTCCTACGACTAGGGACCACTTTTAAGGATGTGCTTATGGACTACCCAACTCTCACGTATATGATCGCCATCATACTGATGGTAGTCAAGAAATAATCCTGAGGGCTCTATCAATGTGTAATAGTGATCATGTCACCTAAAGCTGTACACGATGATAAAGGCAAACCAGATAGCATACTATCATCTTAAGTAAGACCGTCCTACCGGTATAGGTCCTCCTCAATCATTGTGTAAGTCGATGTGCAACACCCCACGAGTTGCGGGGAGGCGGAAATATGAAAAACGATCTTGTTCTTTAAGCATACATCGACTAACCGAAGATCTTTGGTAAACGATAATTAACAACAACCATTGAAGTTCTAAGCTACTATGAAAAGAGATTATACCTAGTGAATCGTGTCCTTCTTCTTTACGATCTCTACGTCCTCCTCGGCCTCCTCTAAGTGATAGATGATCCACCCGAGAACCTTAATCCAAGCTTCACCTCCAAGCTTGTGGTAACTAAGTTTCTCTAGTTGCTAATCAAAGGAACTTAGATCATATAGAGTTAGGTTATGGAATGTTTAGTCTATTCTAATCCTTGTTCTCAACTCATGAGTGGTAGGATTAGAGTTTGAAGAGAGAGTGAGCTTGAGGAGAGAGAAGGTGAACTAGAATTATGATAATGAAATTGTTTCTCACTTGATATATGAAGCATAATGAATAAATGAATAAATGAATGAAATGACATTATTCATCATGCTACATTAATGCATTATGAGTGATTCCTTATGTGAGTCATTAAGCATTTAATAATGCATTAATGACATAATGAATCACACATTATGAGTCACAATATCATTTAATGACAATGCCACCTAAACCCTCAAGTCACCATGCTTCTAGAAGCTTCCCGTATAATTACGAGAATGCCCCTCCCATCCGTGAAAACACGGAAAAACTTTAGACTGTACAAATCCAATTACCTGATACTAGAATCTGTCTTAAACCAAAGGCGTCTAGAAAAAACTGTCTGAATGTCGTACGTGCGTTTAAACACGTATTCGTCCGAACCCTTGTCGTAAAACCGTACGACCTCTATATCGTTTCGCCTGGAGTTGGGAAATCTCTGTGTGGGACTCTAAAGAACCGACTACTATGCTGGCAGTGGTTTTAACCACAGACCGCAAGCGGCACTAGCTGTACGTAACGGTCCCCAGGTAGATGTCGATAAGAAGGCCGATGAGGAAACCCATCCGAACTCCTACTGAGCCTGTCCGTGACAATATCCGTGCAGTCCGGTCTGTTCGTCTAAGAATATCGCATGTATGGTCTAGGGAGGTGGTAAACGTTAGACCCCTAATAACCGTACAAGTCGTGTCGGCATGGCTCAATTACCATCCGAGAATCTACTGATCAGTCTATCAGTAATTCTCAATCAGCCCTGGCCAGGGACTAATGGTAATGACCAACCGATCACCGTGCGATATCAACTCCCTATACCGGGAGAGACGAATCCCTAACAGTCACTCACTGCCTCCACGTGGCTCGGGACTGTGCCCAACTAAAACCTGTTTGCACGACTCCTTTGAACCGTGGTAGGGTAGTAATCAAAGCACAGTGGGAACTCACACGAGACAAATGACGACCTTAAGTCATCGGACTATTTGCACACATGTCACCTGAGAACTGCTATCTGACGTTAGGTATAAATACCATCCAGTCGGTTCTCGGCGAGTCCTGTCCGGTGTACTCACACCCAGTGAGCATCTGTATACAATCTAAGGAGCACTCCACCAATGGTTGCGGGACCAATCCATCGCCCCTCTTCAGGGTCTAGATATGTATACACTAGTCTACTCCGGAGTATCGATGCCCAGTCTCGATACTCCTACGACCAGGGACATCTAAGGATGTGCCTATTGACTATCCAGCTCCCACAAGTATGACTGCCATCACAACGCCAGTAGTCAGGCAAACACCCTATGGGCTTTATCAACATGTATATATATATATATGAATACTACGCAAAATATATCATATGTTAAGATAAAGACAAACTAAATAGCGTACTATCATATTAAGCAAGACTGTCATGTACATACATATCCCTAGCATCCTATACAATGAAGGCCTCTAGGGCATATATATATCCAACGATCTCCCACTTGCACTAAGGCCTATAATTGGCGCAATGAGTACCCACTGTCTGCACTAGATCCAGTTGCTGGCGTACCGCATGCCCAACATCTCAAACAGCCTCTCGAACTGGACTTGAAGGATGGCCTTGGTGAATGGATCTGCCGTGTTGTCTTTTGTGTCCACTCTCCGCACCTCAATCTCCCGACGATCCACGATCTCCTTGATCAGGTGAAAACGCTTTAAGATATGCCTGGATTTCTTATGGGACCTTTGTTCCTTCGCTAATGCTACAGCCCCATTGTTATCACAATACAAAGGTATTGGATTGGCAATGGACGGAACAACCTGAAGTTCAGAGATGAACTTCCTTATCCAGACAGCCTCTTTTGCGGCTTCACTAACAGCTATATACTCAGCCTCCATAGTTGAGTCTGCGACGGTATCCTGTTTGGAACTCCTCCAACATACCGCCCTTCCATTGAGGGTAAACATAAAACCCGAAATGGATTTAGAACCATCTTTGTCATTTTGGAAGCCGGAGTCGGTAAAAGCCTCTACCTGGAGGTCCCCATTACCGTAAACTAAGAACATCTCCTTAGTCCTTCTCAGGTACTTGAGAATGTTCTTTACCGCTATCCAATGTTTCTCACCTGGGTCAGATTGATACCTGCTTACCACACCAAGTGCGTAAGCTACATCTGGTCTTGTAAATAACACCGCATACATTATAGATCCTACTGCCGAAGCGTAGGGTATAATGCCCATGCGAGCCCTCTCTTCATCAGTCTTTGGAGACATCTCTTTTGAGAGGGTGATCCCGTGACAAGCGGGCATATTACCGCTCTTGGAATCTTCCATACTAAATCTCTTTTGTATAGTGTCAATATACCTGGACTGTGAAAGTCCCAACATTCTATTATATCTATCACGATAGATCTTAATGCCCAAAATGTAGGTTGCATCACCCAAGTCTTTCATGGAGAATTTCTGTGACAAGAAGAGCTTTACTGATTGTAGCATAGGGACATCATTCCCTATCAGTAGTATGTCGTCGACATACAAAACGAGGAAGACGACTGCTTCTTCTACAATCTTCCTATAAATACATGGTTCATCTACATTTTTGATAAAGTAAAATTCTTTGACTGTCTCATCAAAGCAGATGTTCCAACTTCGCGATGCTTGCTTTAATCCATAGATGGATTTAAGCAACCTGCACACTCTTCCGCTGCTCCCACTGTCTAAGAAACCTTCTGGTTGATCCATGTAAACACTCTCTTCTAAATGTCCATTTAGAAAAGTTGTTTTTACGTCCATCTGCCAGATTTCATAGTCATGGAAGGCAGCAATGGCAAGCAGGATCCGAATGGATTTAAGCATAGCTACAGGTGAAAAGGTTTCATCATAGTCCAATCCTCCTCTTTGACGAAAACCTTTTGCAACGACTCTAGCTTTGTAGGTTTCCACTTGTCCAAGTGCACCAATCTTCTTTTTGAAGATTCATTTGCATCCAACTGGTTTTACCCCAGGAGGAGCAACTTCTAAAGTCCATACTTTATTGGTGTAAATGGATTCCATTTCAGATCTCATAGCATCCAGCCACTTCACCGAGTCAATACTCGTGATAGCCTGCTGAAAACTAGTAGGCTCATCATCATTGATGATGCAATCCTCTCGTTCCCCATTGATTGATGTATATTCTTGTTGTGTCGATTTAAGAAAATTGTAAAGACATCACAACCAAAAATTATATTGACCGCAATCAACTACGGTGTCGGATGTAGTTTGTAAGTGAGTGCGGATCGTCCACAGGGATTGCACGATTCGTTTGTATAATGATATGCTTGAATTGAAAAGTTAAGCTAAGATAAACGAAAACATGATTCAAGAGTTTTGATTTTCAAGTGTCACTATTCTATTCAAGAATCAAGAAAAAGATAAACAGTCAAGAATCGGTGTATCGATGATATTTCCAATCAACAGTCAAGAATCTAAAAGAGGCTCGTAGGAATCGATCGGGTCTATAGACGTGATGTAATCTCTAGATTTCGTGTTCTTGTCCTTCGAAGGATTGATACTAGATTGATGATCATCGACGAGAGTTAGGGCTTTCTCGATGAAACTAGGGTTTCATCTTATAACCCTTGTTCTTTCATCGATATCATTCCTTTTCTAGCCTCTACCAAATTCAAGAAATGATCGTAACTCCCCAATTTTGAACGATATCAATCAAGAAAGCATCGAAACAAAATGGGTCGTCGTTTCTTGAACTTGCTAGGGTTTTCAAAACACGTAGGACTCAAGAATCGATTAAAGCTATGTTACATCATCTTTCTATTGACCGTCTCGACTCCTCGACGAGCGGAGTTTTATTCACACATCACCACACAGAAAATATTCACGAATTGTAAAGATGTCATGATGCAGAAATTAAAGAAAACAAGATAAAAGAATATCACCTTTATTTATCTCAACAATTTTGATTACATTTGCTTCAAGAACTACAAGAAGAAGAATCTAGATTGTTGATCGGGCGTTGCTCGGCTTCGTGAGTAGTGGATCGGCTCGGATCGCTTGCTCCGTTGAAGATCGACTCCGCTCCTAAAGGTTGTAAGGCTTCTTGCTTAATGGGTACTCGGGATTCTTGATCTCAATTGGAATTAGGGTTAGGGTTTCCTACAAGCCCTCTCACTAGACTTGAGGAGGAAGGGGATGAAGAAGGAGATTGGCTAAAATGAACTAAGAAATGAATCACACCCTCTCTTGGATGTATGATGATTTAAGATTTTCTAAGATGATTCACCCTAGGTCTAGGCTTCTATTTATAGACTTCCCAAACCCTAGGTTTAGATTTGAAATGGTAGTTCCCTCCTAAAGTTTGTTGAGAGAGTTTGTTAGGAGCTAGCTTAGGGTTTAAGCTAGGGTTTAGGAGGAAAGTTCTAGAATGATAGGCTAGTTTAGTGTAGATCAAAGTGTTTGCTGATCTGGTAGAAGTCCCTGGAGTCTTCTAGAACTTGGAGTACATTTCTGAACTGTAGCAGATGAAACAGGAGTTTTGGTCTAAAATTGAGGAACTGATTCCCTGGGCCCGCCGCGGATCCGCGGCACAAGCAAGCCATTGCCGCGGATCCGCGGCTCCTTGAGGGGCTTGGGCCTTGGTCTTTCAGGTGCTGTCTTGGACTGCTGTTTAGGGCTTTGTCTGATATGCTGAACTGTGATTACTCCTTTGGGTTGATACCAGATTTGAAATTAGTGAGTTGGCGTATATTTGAGCGGTGTAAATTTGAGCGAGCTTCTCCTTTTCCTGCACAGACTTCGAAACACGGGTTGCGATATATAGAAATATTGCGATGCCATGCAATGCAGTCAATTTCCCTAGAAATGCCGGTTTTAAGGTCTAATACATGTAATCTGATAATCTGTGATAGATTTGCTAATATGTGAAATACCAATACCGTACACTTCTATATGTATGCAGATGATAGGGAAATTGCCGGTTAAAATATGCAATATTTTCGACTGATCAAATACCCCCAAACTTAATTTCGATCGTCTCGAGCGAATGTTTATTAAAAAGAGAAGGAGAAAATAAAGAAAGAGAAAAACTAACTAGCACACTTTCGTAGGCAACACGATTGCACTGAGCATGTGCAACAAGCCTTTAAACCTCTAGGTGTCCCTAGTAGGAGGAGTGTTGTCTCCTGAGGGTTTTCAGCGGATTGCACCCACAAAATCCAATAATAAAAGAAAGATCATGAATATTACATTTAAAGACAAGAATTGTAAAAGAAAGACTTTGAAAATTAGGGTTTTCAACTAAGCTAGCTTTTCGGTTGTCATGAGCCCTATCTTAATGGTCATGAAAAAATGTCAGAATTCACGTCCTCCCTCAATAAAACATCGTCTTATTCTTCACTCCTATCTTTCTTCCAAAACATCGATCATATCACCCTGTGTGTGTGTAAAGACATCCCTACACCCGGAGAATTCAATTCAAGCTATCATACTCTTGCCCATCAGCCTCAGTACTTTTTGATAAGCGAGATTGCTCACACAACGTTAATACTTCTTGAGGTACTAACCGACCGATTACTCATGTGCTTGCTTGCTTGGTGTATTTTCCTCGTCTTGCACCACCTCAGGCATAGCAGTGACTCCCAGACCAGTTGGCCTTAGGGCACTAGGTGAAGAAGCACCCTTGCTATATATTTTTTATTATTGCCCTTGGTGATAACAAAACCAGTGTCTATTTTTCTCACCACTTTCTTCATTTTTTTTATACATCGGTTTTAAGACAAGAGCATTTCAAGGTATCCTCTACTATCCCAGGCTTTAAGACGTGTGTAAGTGCGAATAGCAGGGTATCAACGTTCAATATGTTTGGCTTCCACAATAGAAACTATTTTTCAGACTTATTTTTATCCTCAGATTAGTGACGTCCTTCATCTTACTAACCCTTGGGACAACGGCTCATAACTACTTATTACTAGTTCGTATAAGAAAACTTCTAATTTTCTTAGTTTTCTTAAATTTTTCTAATCTCATGGATGTAATTGTTCACTATCTAAACTTTCATTATCTTATTTATATACAAAAAAGTGTAAATATTAAAATTATTTTTATACTCGAAAATTTTTAAATTTTTATGGGTTTTGAAAATTTTTCAATTTTTATAGATTTTTAAAAGAAATGTTTTGTGCTTATGCAGATGATATGCAAATGATGCGAAAATAATCACAAACCTCCCCCAAACTTGTTTTCAACAGTGTCCTCACTGTTGTCGACAGTTATATCTACAAAACCTGTAAGTCTGGGAGGAATTATTAGTGGGAGCAAAATATATAAGTGAAGAACTTCCCCCAAACTTATTCTTTTTACTCACCTTCATTCAAAAAATGATGCAATGATATAACGGACATGAAGGTGATACGGAGGAATTTTAATCCAAATAAACTGGCTCTTGTAAGAACAAGAGCTCCTCCGTGGGGTCAGTGGAAAAATACGGCTTTAGTCTATGTCCATTTACTTTGAAAACAGTGCTATTTTTAACATTTTCAACTTCTACTGCCCCGTGCGGATATACAGACCGCACAACAAAAGGTCCCTTCCAACGAGATCGGAGCTTACCCGCATGAAGGTGTAATCGTGAATCATAAAGAAGGACTTGTTGACCAGGTGAAAATGTTTTCCTTAAAATGTTTTTATCGTGAAAAACCTTAGTCCTATTCTTTGTGATTACAGCGTTATCATAAGCTTCATCGCGGAGTTCGCTTAGCTCGTTAAGTTGCAGCTTCCGAAAGTTGCAAGCAAGGTTTAAATCAAAATTTATTTCTTTAATAGCCCACAATGCTTTATGTTCTATCTCGACGGGTAAATGACATGCTTTTCCAAACACTATCCTATATGGAGACATCCCTAGGTCGGTTTTATATGCAGTTCGGAATGCCCAAAGAGCATCCGTCAGTTTGGTCGACCAGTCTTTTCTATTTTTAGCAACAGTTTTCTCCAGGATAAGTTTGATTTGTCTGTTTGAGATCTCAGCCTGCCCGCTTGTTTGGGGGTGATAGGGTATAGAAAGTCGGTGGTTGATTGAATATTTCCGCATCAGAGTCTCGAAAGATCTGTTGCAGAAGTGTGTCCCATTATCGCTAATAATAGCGCGTGGGTGTCCAAATCGCGAGAAGATATTCTCTTTTAAGAACTTAATGACAACTTTCTTGTCATTAGTGCGACTTGGAATGGCTTCTACCCACTTTGAGACATAATCAACCGCCAGCAGTATGTACAAATTCCCAAAGGAGTTGGGAAAAGGACCCATAAAATCTATGCCCCAAACATCGAACATTTCAACAACCAGAATGGGTTGCTGAGGCATTTCTTTCCTCTGGGATATTCTACCCGTATACTGACATTGTGTACAGGTTTTGCAATGCTCAAATGCGTCCTTGAATAAGGTCGGCCAATAAAATCCACATTGCAAAACCTTTTCCGCTGTCTTTCTCGGCCCAAAGTGACCCCCACAGGCCTGATCATGACAAAAAGAAAGAACACTCTTGAACTCTTCATTCGGGACACACCGGCGAATGATCTGATCAGGACAATATTTAAACAAATAGGGTTCATCCCAGTAAAAGTGTTTTACTTGGGATAGAAAACGGTATTTGTCTTGTTTTGACCAATCGCTGGGTATAAGTCCCGTGGCATGATAGTTCACGATATCCCTGAACCATGGTTCATTGGATATGCTCAAGAGTTGCTCGTCAGGAAACGAGTCATTGATCGGCAGGGTCACAGGGGAAGAAATGATGCGTGAAAGGTGGTCAGCTACTACGTTTTCATATCCTTTCTTATCTTTGATAACAAGATCAAATTCTTGTAACAGTAGAATCCAACGTATTAGTCGACCTTTTGCATCTTTCTTCGCCAGAAGATGTTTTAAAGCGGAATGGTCAGTATACACAACTATAGGTGAGCCGATTAAGTAAGGCCTGAATTTTTCTAATGCAAATACAACCGCTAAAAGTTCTTTTTCTGTGGTTGTATAATTGATTTGCGCATCATTCAGGGTCTTACTAGCATAGTAAATCACGTGTGGCATCTTTTCGATGTGCTGTCCTAAGACTGCACCTACTGCAAAATCAGATGCGTCACACATCAGCTCAAAGGGGTAATCCCAGTTTGGTGATGATAAAACGGGGGCTGAAGTGAGTGAGTGTTTAAGTGAGTCGAAAGCTGTCTCGCAATCCGAGTCAAAATGGAAGGTCGTATCCTTGGCCAGGAGAAGAGTTAAAGGTCTAGCAATTTTTCTAAAGTCCTTAATGAATCTCCTATAAAAATCCGCATGGCCAAGGAAAGAGCGAATATCTTTGACGCTTTTGGGATGAGGGAGGTTTTGAATGACATATACTTTAGCTCTGTCAACCTCAATGCCTTTCTGTGAAATGACATGTCCAAGGACTATTCCTTCTTGGACCATAAAATGGCATTTTTCCCAGTTTAAAGTCAAGTTCTTCTCTTTGCATCGAGTAAGAACAGCGTCAAGATTTGCTAGGCAATCGGAAAAAGAGTCTCCAAAAATCGAGAAGTCGTCCATAAAGATCTCCAGGAAATTCTCTACCATATCAGAGAATATCCCCATCATACACCGCTGAAAGGTAGCGGGAGCATTGCATAGCCCGAAGGGCATGCGACTGTAAGCAAAAGTACCAAAAGGAAAAGTAAAAGTGGTTTTATCTTGATCCTTTTTGGCGATGGGGACCTGATTGTAGCCTGAGTATCCGTCCATAAAACAATAATACTCTCGTCCCGCTAAGCGTTCCAGCATCTGATCAATGAATGGTAGAGGAAAATGGTCTTTCCTCGTGGCAGCGTTGAGTTTTCTATAATCGATACATACACGCCACCCAGTTTGGGTGCGTGTCTGAATCAACTCATTCGCCTCATTGGTTATAACTGTGATGCCGGATTTCTTAGGAAAGACATGTATAGGACTCACCCACTGGCTATCGGAGATGGGGTATATAATACCATTATCTAAGCATTTGACGATCTCTTTCATGACCGCCTCCTTCATGACGGGATTCAACCGTCTCTGTGGTTCTCGGGTTGGTCTGGCATCATCCATCACATGTATATGATGTTCAACTATTAAGGGACTAATCCCTTTGATGTCCGCCATACTCCAACCAAACGCCTCTTTGTTAGATCTTAACACCGATAAAAGTGCATTCTCTTTCTCTAATGCTAGAGAAGCGGAAATTATAACCGGTAAAGACTCCTTCTCACCTAAATAAGCATATTTCAGATGAGAGGGTAAAATTTTGAGATCTAATTCAGGCGGAGAAATGATAGAAGGAGGTATCATTGAATGATTTTTTGATTTACAAAGAAGCTCAGAGCCTGTGAAAAATACAGACTCGGGTAGAGAAAAGTCAGAAGTGCAGGACTCAAGTGTAGATAAGTGTCCTCACTAAGATCAGGTGTAAGATCAAGCAGAGATATGGTAATGTCATCGAGATCATTAAAGCAAAGATCCTCGGCTCCACAACTATCGGGAGCGATCTCATGGACAGAGCACACATCTAAAATATGAGCACTAGGTTCTGATGGCAGACTTCCAACTTTGTAGATATTTAGTTCAATGGTCATATTTCCAAATGATAAGTTCATTGAACCGTTTCTACAGTTTATAACAGCGTTGGAAGTGGCAAGAAAAGGACGACCTAAAATCACCGGAATTTGGCCCCGGGGGTTTGCTACAGGATGTGTGTCGAGCACAATGAAGTCTACAGGAAAAACAAATTCCCCGACCTTTATTAACACATCCTCTAATTCACCCCTTGGTTTGGTGATAGATCGGTCCGCCATCTGGAGAGTGCGGTGAGCAGCTTTCAGCTCTCCAATCCCTAGTTGCTCATAGACAGAATAAGGGAGCAGGTTAACACTCGCGCCAAGGTCTAAAAGAGCACGATTTATGTTTTTACCCCCAATCGAAATTGATATTGTAGGACATCCTGGGTCCTTTCGTTTCTTTGGTAGCTGGGGAATAAAAGCAGTGCTGATATTATTTGACATAAAGAGCTTTTTCGGCACTTGAGTCTTCCTCTTCCTAGTGCACAAGTCCTTAAGAATTTTTGCATAAGCGGGGACTTGTTGAATCGCATCTAGGAGAGGGATATTGATGTTAACCTGTTTGAACATTTCTATAATTTTCACCATATAAGGACTCGTTCTGTTAGCCCTTAGCCGATTCGGGTAAGGAGCTTTCGCAATAAGCGCAGGGTCCATCACAGGAGAAGGAAAGGGGGGTAGACGAGGTCCCAAAAGAGGTGTAGGGACCGTTTATGGAGAACTATAAGGGTTGGGTGAGGGTGTTGAGCCTAATGGGAAATGGAGAATAGGCTCACGAGAAGGTGGTTTGGTAGAAGAAGAAGGATCAGAAGGAGAAGTGTGTGTGCGTGGAAAGGTCTCAGCCTGGGTATTGATATGATTTTCAGTATTATCAATATCTTCCCCGACATTATTATTCAGCACTCTTCCAGATCTCAACGTTGTAATGGCATTTACATTGTAATGCCCAGGATTCTGTAGGGGTTGAGAGGGAAGTTTCCCTTTTTCTCTCGCACTCATTTCGTCTTTTAGGCGTGCGATTTCAGCTTCCATCGATCTGATACTCTCAGCTTGTGACGCTGAGTTTTTCTTTATCTCACTGATGGAAGATCTAACCTCAGTCGAAACATCCATGAAATTTGATAAAAGTGATTTCATGGTTTGAGTGAATTGAGAGAATTCGTCACAACTGGACAACTGCATAGGATTAGACTGTGCAGGATTGTTGCCCTGGTTTTGGAAATTTTGTGACTGGTAGGGGTGCTGAGTGAGTTGAAGGGGTTGCTGTTGTGGTGGAGGAAGAGCCCTTTGAAATTGAGTCGTGTTTGGAACCGTGTTTTGAGATTGGTTTTGGTTCCAAGCAAAATTCGGGTGATTCCTCCAACCCTGATTGTACGTGGAAGAATATGGATCGTTTCGAGGTCTTTGAAATGCGGCATTAGAATGCTCGTGACCTTGAAACGCACAGTTTAATGGACATTCTTCCGTTAAATGTGACGGATCAGAACAGCACCCACAAACGGTTTTGGGGAGTGACATTGCGTTTAGGGAGGCTGCTAGGAATTTGTGTTCCATAGCGTCGAGCTTCTTTTGCATTGCTGCCATCTCAGCTCGAACACCTATGGACACGTCTATTTGGTGTACGCCACCCCTATTCAATGGTTGGGTTCCACTCTCCCACAGTAGTGATTTTTCAGCGAACTCTTCTAAGTATCGCCAAGCTTCCCCATCATCCTTAGTCATAAAATTACCTTGACACATGTTTTCAAGGCTCTGTTTAGTGTTAGGGTTACCGCCCTCATATATGATTCGGCAAAGCTCCCATCTCGGGATGCCGTGATGAGGACATTGAACCAATAGATCCTTGAAACGTTCAAAGTATTTTGAAAATGGTTCGGTAGGGAGCTGGGCAAATTGATTCAGTTCACTACGGATTCGAGCTGTCTTTTGGATTGGGTAAAATTTCTTAAGGAATGCAGCTACGAATTCTTCCCAATTCGTAATAGAATGTACGGTAGTGTTATATAGCCACTTCTCGGCTATATCGCACAAAGTAAATGGAAGAAGTCGTAGACGCATAGCATCCACTGAAAGTTGTGACGTACCCATCATTGCGCACACGTTTTCAAATTTGGTAATGAAAACGTAAGCGTCCTCGGTCTCGAGTCCGTGGTATTTGGGTAATAGATTGATATACTGGGGCTTAATTTCAAAGTTATCCCCATTGGTTGGTGGTGTGGATAAGCAGGTCGAAAGAGGACCTCTATGTGGATAGCATCTTTCCTGGAGAGAAATGTGGGGAGGATTCTGAGCACCAACGGACGGCGGCAGATTAGGGTTAAAGAAGTTTGATAGATTCGGGTCCATCGGTGTGGGTGTGGTAGTAGGTAAAGAAAAGGTAAATGGAGAAATATCGACTTCGGAGTCGATAAGGGTACGCGGACTAAACGGGCACTAGAATCCCGTGTCCAGCCTATCTTGTACTAAAAAGGGTTAGTACAAGTGGCAGCGTTGGCTTATAATTAGGGGTAAATGAATGCGGTGTTTGCTTTTGAAAAAGGGACGGATTTTTGAAAAAAATGATGCGACACAACAAATGCAGCACACAAACACTACAATCTAGTGGTCACCTAGGTCCGGCTCTAGACCGCTCCAAACTGTAAGTGCACGGCGGCGCCCCGGCCGTCAATCCGACGGCCAAATGCGGAAGCGGTGATAAACTTTAATTTTGCGAACTTAGCAAACCGGCACCACCGCGCACTAAACACCCGGATCGTGCCATTAAACTAGATCTAGCAAACTACAAGATGGGAAGAGATATACCGAATGATCTGAGTCCTTCGGTCTTCGTCTCCACTCCGATCTCCCGCGGATGCTTCGTCTGTCATCTCCTCGTTGTCGCCTCTTCGCCGGAAGGGCACCACATCGCCTGCATCTTTTACGGGCTCCCACCTCAATACCGAGGCAACTCGGGCGCGAAGCTGGCGAGTCGACGCGTCCAAGATTTGCTGTAGAATGTATAGTGTAGAACCTATGTCTCATTTGGAGTTTGTTGCCATTTGTAGATGATGGAGGAATCAAGATAAGAAAAATGGTGCTTGCATTTTTCTAGCATGAAATGAGATGAACAAATTTTCCCTCTTCAAAATGATCCTCTCATCTTCTTCTTCTCTCAAGTGAAGTCTCTCTTTTTCATCAAGTGAGTATAGAAAAAATGGTGGAGGAATGAATATGAAGCATGAAGGGAGGTGATGGTAGGAGCACAAGTGGTGACCACATCAAAAGCAAGCCTCAAATCAAAGATGCAAATCAATCTCATCCTAATCCTTTCACATTAATGCAAAAACCATGATGAAGAAAAGAATGGAATCTAATGATGATAAGAATATCATAATCCCACAATAGCAAGAAACCCCCTCCCCAAAAGTAATTTGCAAAACTGCAAATTACCCCCTCCATCGGAAAAGTCCGGCCGGGAAAGAACAAAGGAAAACCGGCCGGAACGGAATGCAAACTGGCAACTCCAGAAAATTGGCCCCGTAATAAATTCCAGGAAAACCCCGATACTGTGCATACACACCCGCATCTGTATTCCGTCCGGATACAAATGCAATGAGACAAAATCTACACTGTACTATACTGGGATCCGGCTTAAACCAAAGCCGGCTAGTAATATCCGTCCGATCCTGATCCGTGCAATACCTCACGTATCTGATCGAACGCTGCCATATAACCATACGGCCTCTAGTACAAACCGTCCGATCCTGATCCGTGCAATACCGCACGTATCTGATCGGACCCTGCCATATCTCCATACGGCCTCTACAGCGTTTCGCCCGAAAGCTTGAGTAACTGAAAGTGTGGTGGACTCTAAAGACTCGTCAATACTATGGCTGTGGATTTAACCACTAGCACATCAGAGGTATAAGCCAATACGTGACGGGCCACCAGCTATTGACTAAAAGGGACGTCGATAAGTGAACTCATCCTGACACCCTACTAAGCCTGTCAGTGACAATATCCGTACAGTCCGGTCCGTTCGTCTATGAGCATCGCATGTCGGGCCTAGGGGGTTGGTAAAAGTCAGACCCCCAAAAGCGGTACAAGTCGTGTCGGAGTGTAGCCCAGAACACCCTGAGACACTACTGGAATACCTACCAGTAAATCTCCTGCCTTGGCCAAGGTCTTCGTGTAATGGCTCTCCTAGACACAGCGCGACCTCACCCCCAATACCGGGAGAGACGAACCCCTGAAGATCCGCTCACTGCCTCCATGTGGCTCGGGACTGTACCCAACTAAAACCTGTTTGCACGACTCCTTTGAGCAGTGGTAGGGTAGTAATCAAAGCACAGTGGGAACTCACACGAGACAAATGACGATCCTCAGGTCGATGAACTAACCTGTACACATGTCACCAGGGAACTGCTATCTGACGTCAGGTATAAGACCAACTAGCATGTTCCCGGTGAGTCCTATCCGGTGTACTCATAACCCAATGAGCACCTGTATACATCTTAGGTGAACCAACTAACACCAGTGGCTTGTGAGACCGGCCACAGCCCCTCGTCGGGGTCTCGACTGTATACACTAGTCTACTCTGGAGTATCGATGCCCTGTCTCGAAACTCCCACGACTAGGGACCTTTTAAGGATGTGCTTATAGACTACCAGCTCCCACGTATATGATCGCCCTCATACTGCCGGTAGTCAAGCAAGAATCCTAGGGGCTCTATCAACGTGCAATAGTGACCTGTCATGTCACCTAAAGGAGTACACGATGATAAAGGTAAACCAGATAGCATACTATCATCTCGAGTAAGACTGTCTTACCGGGATAGGTCCTCCCACAATCATTGCAATCACGTGCCTGTGATCCAATAATCGACTCTGAGGGCACTATTTCCAACAATCTCCCACTTGCACTCAAGGCTAATTATTGCAATATCGCATACTCACAGCCCGTGTGATACCGAACACCCAACTCCTCTACTTGTCAGTCTCACAAAACTCGTTTGCGAAACTATTGCGTTCGAGGAATAGCCTCAGTGAGTGGATCCGCCTGTGGTGTTTCTTTCTATGTCTCTCTATATCTCATGTTCGTGGAGAAAGCCATCTCCCGAAATGAGCAATACCTGTCTTAGAATGTCGGGATGTCTGATGGGACCTAGCTCATAAATGAACTCCAAATCCAAACTTCTTAGACTGTATCGTCAACTGAACTTAATCAGTATCCTGCGCCATGCCTCCCTCAGTATCACCTTGGACCATCTGTCCAAAATACTGCCCCTCGTCAGAAGGATAACTATAACTCTGACAACCTCCTTGTCGTCCAGGTCACCTTGGAAGCCTGGAATGATAACTGTCTCTCGAATGAGGCTGTCGTTATCATATCCCTAGAACATCCACTTATGTTCTAAAACTGCTTCCGACTGTTTCTCCCGGATTGGATCAATGTCAACTTATTGCACCTACTGCAAGAACAACATCTGGTGTGGTACTTGACACATCATGATTGACTCAATTGCCTAAGCAAGTGATCTGTCAATCATGCACATCCCTCTCCCCTTTAGTCTGTAAGACACCTTCAGAGAGGGTGACTCCATCACCTGCAGGTACACTACCGTGCCAGGAGTCGTCCATTCTAAATACTCATAGAATGCTGTCTAAGTACCCTGATTGGGAAACCACCCAAATCTAGATCTAAAACCATAGATCTAGTAACCAGTATGTCTGATATAATGTCCAAGTCCCATATGGAGAAACCACTGTGTGACAACCAAAGTATAACCGATCGTAGTATAGGAGTTTCTTTTCCTATTCTGTGTATGTCATCCAAATACCATGACATCACACCCTACTACCTTCTCAACAGATCCATCCCCTATTCTGATAAAGTCAAACCCATGACTGTCACATCAGAAATGGATGATCTATCTCCGCTATATCTGCTTTAGTCTATAAATAGACATAAGCCTGATGTCCACCAATGCTTCCGCTGTTCCACTGACTACGACAACCCTCTGGCAGAGTCATATAGACGTGCACTTCTAAAGCTAGTTTAGAACGATGCTATACTCATCCTTCCACCGGGTCTCGCAGCCTGGAACAACAGCAATGGCAAGTGTGGGTAAACAAGAACTTCCCTGTCACCGTCCTTAAGGCTACCGGAGTACCTCTCGGGTGCCTGAAGTTACCCACTTTATCTGCGGAGTGGCCAATGGAATGTCAAACCAGATTGAATCTTTAGGTTCCTTATTAAATCTTCAGTAATCGTTTGCGGTTCTGGAATCACTTCCAGTTCTACCATACTCCCACTACTTTTTTCTGAAAAAATCCATTTCTTTTAAAATTGTGGCGAGTGAAGAACAATATCACTATTGATCTTCCAGATGGTAGAAAATCAACCCTCGTCATAGCCTGGGTCAACCCACAAACAGCCATTACAGAAACGTGCCTATGAGTTATCCAGAGTCTGGTTTTAAGCATAAGCCAGACAACTCCCCGTACCTCAACATCGTTAAGATATAAACTGTTCTATATCGAATATAGAACCAGAGGCACTGATTTAATTGAACCAGATTCAAATCATGCAGCTGTCTCCAGTGCATGTCAACTAAATGGAAGGAGGCCGATCAGCGTTACTCAACTTAGGAATGCTTCCAATTATGAGTAACCCGAAAGAGAAGCAAGTTCTCTTAATCATTACTATCAACTGAATACCATACACAAGTATCTACATCTTCGATCACTTTGAAGAATCCCGATACTTGCAATACCTGGTTCTCTACTTTATTCAAATACCTATAACTTCTCAAAATTCAGACACTGTGTTTCCACGAAACACCTGTCTAAAAACTAGAGAAGTCATAAGTAAACTGAATATAGTACGAGAACCAAGCCCTCTGTCCTTATGGACGCTGGACAACATACAATACTCTGTATAAGTCCGTTGAGTCTAATAACTCATTCACTGTGTATCGTAGGTTGAAAACTGTACTTATGGTTAAGAAGAATTACACCGCTGTTTAATGCTCCTTACCTAACCATCCACTGATATAGGTAAATGTCATCGACATAATATCAAAAGGTATATCTCACTCTATGAAAATAGACGTACAGATATATCAATTTGAAATTGGTGCACAACAGCGGATATTCAAAACCAAATATTTGCCGACCGGCAAACAGCCCAGGTGATTTCCTCAAATATCACCGATAACAACGAATCCCGATATAATGAGGATAATCACCCAATTCCCAATAACTTACTCCCACTCATCATCTGTAAAACCATACAGATGTGAGACTCATACCTGGTAAATACATACCCTGGAGTAAGTGTCTAATCGGGAAATCAGTTTTCTTTTAACAGTACACAGTGAACCTGAAACATTGAAAAGTTTCGATGGGGTATCCTGGTATTCCTAGTAATGCCTCTACCATTATCCAGATTTACAACTATAACCGTATAATTCTTTGCCACCACTCCAAATCCCTTTATATGTCTTTAGTCATTACCTTCTGTACACCCCTTTAGGCCAAATGGTTTTCTTCTTTCCCTACCGTTCGGCACCAGCCTATGGTTTGGAAGAAGACTATCCAAAAAGGCATAAAGGGTGTACTGTCCTAATCCTAGGAGCACTCGCAACGCGAGAGAAGGTGAAGATAAAAGACACCTGAATGTACTTTATTCCTATTTCTCCTGAACCAGGATCCATCCCCGAACTGGAACAAGTTCCTTTCGAGTTCGTATATAACCATACGATGGATTATCCAATAAAATAGGATCTTCGTAGTGATACGGAGTGTCCTGGAGAAATACAAAGGTGATTGAGGATTGGCGAAGAAATACTTGGTTTGGTCGTGAATAGCAGTCGCAATTTACTTTGCCCTCTTACTAATCCCTTGCTTTGTCTGAACCTAATACCTTCTGTACACCGTTTAGGCTAACTGGTTTTCTTCATTCCCTACCGGTCGGCACCAGCCTATGGTTTGGAAGAAGACTATCCAATTTGCGTAATAGGTGTACTACTCCTAAACCAAGGAGTACTCGCAGCCTGAGAGAAGGTGAAAAGAAAAGACAATTGAATAGTCCTATCCGTTTTCTCCAGAACCGGAAACCATCCTCGAATAAATTCCTTCGAGTTCGTATATAACCATACGATGGTTTTGTCCAATGGAAGTGGACGTTCGTAGTAATACGGGGTGTCCTGGAGAAAAGGGTAAAAGTAGGAGTGGCAATGAGGTTCGCAACTCTGACAATCCAAAAGCCAGTGTTAAGAAGGTTCGGTCAACTTGGTCACTGAGTCATAGTCTAGGGTCGGGTCAATGGTCGCTGCCAAAGAGAGAGAGAAAAGAAACACTCAGCGTGCACTCTATCCTAGATCAGAATGGTTATCACTTTTTCTAATCAGGAAACCTCCCACTGTACCTCAAATTCTCCTCCAAACCTGAAAAAAGAATTAGTCGGGGTCACCCGAGGAGTAAACCAACTCATCAGTGGGAATCGGGATCCAACTATCATTGCATGATAACGTGACGGAATCCGCTCACGTCATCACACTCCAGAAGGTATGCGCATATCTGGCAAGTTTCAGTTCTTTTGAAACTCCCGATGTGATTTTTACCCCATGCTCTTATGACCTTGACTTTGGCCAACATATCATAAGTCACATGTCAAGTTCTACCCGTCATTTTCCAGGTTAATTTCAACCCACCCGTACATACCCTTGACTTTGGCCAAAATGGAAGTACGACTGTCCCAAACCAACGCATCTATCTATGCTGCATATGAATACCCCAATAGCCACCAATCACTGTGCCTTGACTTTGGCCAACATACACAGCTTGAATACTATTGACCACCCATATGAAACGACGGAGGGCTACGAATGGTTTCTGGCAAAAACCTTTAACGTAATGAACTTGATATCGTTGAAGGAACGGATAGCTTTATAAAAATATAGTTACGAAAACCATTGCTAAAGAGGTCACTCCCGGTGAAGGGATCTCGGCTCTTTCCCCGTAGAATGAGGTGCAGGATATTCCAACTGAATACCACGATGCAAAGCAAAAGTAATCGGCTATAGTGAAGGTATTGCCCTGACGCAAACTTTTGTCCAAGGGGTCACTCCCGGTGAAGGGATCTCGGCCCTTGCCTCGTCGACTGAGGAGCAGGATATTCCAAATGAATACCACGATGCAAAACAAAAGTGAACGTCCTTGCAATAACAGCTTTTTGAAAAATGTTCCAACAACATCAGATTAGGTTTGTTTAGCTTGCATTGATCCGAATCAACGCAGTCCCATCAATTAATCACACCACAAAGAACGAAAATATACTGACGTACGTATATGCCATCCGCATTCGCCACTGGGTCCCGTCATCACCCGTTAGGTTAGCTAACTAACGGCAGAGCGGGGACTGGACTAGCGCGGATGAAAAACATATACAACATCTACTAATATATATACCAATATATTATATTTCGCTCAAGGTGTGATAAGAAATGCAACATCACAGAAATGTACAGCATCACAGAACAATACAGATATCTGGGATCCCCGGGTTTCACAGAGCCACTACTGAAACCCGACGTTCCCCTGGTCGTGTGGATAGCCTGTGCAATGAAATCCTAGACCCCTACGGGCGCGGCAAGTCACCCGCCAAGACCTGAAGCGAGGCAGCCCCCTTCAGCCACGTGAATGGACCACCCGGCACTCTACGGAATCCGGCAACTTGGGCACCCCTCCTGGGTCAACCTGTACCCCCTACGAGTGCGGCGAATAGCCCGCCAATCCCAGAGTGAAGCCCCCTCCGTCTCAATGCCATGAGATGCAGGCTTGTTTTCTTCCAGAACCCGGCTATCCGTGCACTCCTCCGCGGGGTAATCCTAGTACAGAAAGTAAAATATACATACACCGGGTACATCGACCGCAACCAGGTCGTGCCCCAAAAGAATAATACAATCAGGCAGTGACGGCAGTCCACATGTCGGACGCTCGCCCCGCAATATCAAATGTACATAATACAACAGCAACAGTACTAGCATTGCATCCAGGCTATCCCCACCGACCGATCCGCAACAACACAGCATAAACATAGAACATCAACGTGAAAGTCACGTTCGCAAATCCGTCTAACCGGGCTATAGCAGTTAAACTGGATTTACCGATCAAGTGACATTCACGGTCGCAGATATAATGTAAATACTGTGAAAAATGTGTTTAAATATATCTGATCGATCAAAAATTAACAAGTGGGCCCCCAAGCAATACTGTAGCACTCACAGAAAATCTGGGCCCAAGTTTAATATTCCAAAATCCCAATTTTAACCCCAGAAAGCTACTGAAGAAATTTGACACAGCAAGGACACTGTTCGGCGGCGGAACCGCGGCGCAAGGGGGGTGTTGCCGCGGTTCCGCGCTCCGTTGGTCGACTTACTGTGTCGAATTTCTACAGTATGCTTAAAGTACCCAGTACATCACTATTTTACAACCTGAAAAATTTTTGGACACCAAAAAATTTCAACAGAAAACTGATGTGAACAAAAATGTAGATTTTGGAATTTTGGTCGATCGAAAATGCAAAAACACATCAAACAAAGGTAGACGAAGTTAATGGCGAGGCTCTGATACCACTGTAAGTGCACGGGGGCGCCCCGGCCGTCAATCCGACGGCCAAATGCGGAAGCGGTGATAAACTTTAATTTTGCGAACTTAGCAAACCGGCACCACCGCGCACTAAACACCCGGATCGTGCCATTAAACTAGATCTAGCAAACTACAAGATGGGAAGAGATATACCGAATGATCCGAGTCCTTCGGTCTTCGTCTCCACTTCGATCTCCCGCGGATGCTTCGTCCGTCATCTCCTCGTTGTCGCCTCTTCGCCGGAAGGGCACCACATCGCCTGCATCTTTTACGGGCTCCCACCTCAATACCGAGGCAACTCGGGCGCGAAGCTGGCGAATCGACGCGTCCAAGATTTGCTGTAGAATGTGTAGTGTAGAACCTATGTCTCATTTGGAGTTTGTTGCCATTTGTAGATGATGGAGAAATCAAGATAAGAAAAATGGTGCTTGCATTTTTCTAGCATGAAATGAGATGAACAAATTTTCCCTCTTCAAAATGATCCTCTCATCTTCTTCTTCTCTCAAGTGAAGTCTCTCTTTTTCATCAAGTGAGTATAGAAAAAATGGTGGAGGAATGAATATGAAGCATGAAGGGAGGTGATGGTAGGAGCACAAGTGGTGACCACATCAAAAGCAAGCCTCAAATCAAAGATGCAAATCAATCTCATCCTAATCCTTTCACATTAATGCAAAAACCATGATGAAGAAAAGAATGGAATCTAATGATGATAAGAATATCATAATCCCACAATAGCAAGAAACCCCCTCCCCAAAAGTAATTTGCAAAACTGCAAATTACCCCCTCCATCGGAAAAGTCCGGCCGGGAAAGAACAAAGGAAAACCGGCAGGAACGGAATGCAAACTGGCAACTCCAGAAAACTGGTCCCGTAATAAATTACAGGAAAACCCCGATACTGTGCATACACACCCGCATCTGTATTCCGTCCGGATACAAATGCAATGAGATAAAATCTACACTTTACTATACTAGGATCCGGCTTAAACCAAAGCCGGCTAGTAATATCCGTCCGATCCTGATCCGTGCAATACCGCACGTATCTGATCGAACGCTGCCATATAACCATACGGCCTCTAGTACAAACCGTCCGATCCTGATCCGTGCAATACCGCACGTATCTGATCGGACCCTGCCATATCTCCATACGGCCTCTACAGCGTTTCGCCCGAAAGCTTGAGTAACTGAAAGTGTGGTGGACTCTAAAGACTCGTCAATACTATGGCTGTGGATTTAACCACTAGCACGTCAGAGGTATAAGCCAATACGTGACGGGCCACCAGCTATTGACTAAAAGGGACGTCGATGAGTGAACTCATCCTGACACCCTATTGAGCCTATCAGTGACAATATCCGTACAGTCCGGTCCGTTCGTCTATGAGCATCGCATTTCGGGCCTAGGGGGTTGGTAAAAGTCAGACCCCCAAAAGCGGTACAAGTCGTGTCGGAGTGTAGCTCAGAACACCCTGAGACACTACTGGAATACCTACCAGTAAATCTCCTGCCTTAGCCAAGGTCTTCATGTAATGGCTCTCCTAGACACAGCGCGACCTTACCCCCAATACCGGGAGAGACGAACCCCTGAAGATCCGCTCACTGCCTCCATGTGGCCCGGGACTGTACCTAACTAAAACCTGTTTGCACGACTCCTTTGAGCCGTGGTAGGGTAGTAATCAAAGCACAGTGGGAACTCACACGAGACAAATGACGATCCTCAGGTCGATGAACTAACCTGTACACATGTCACCAGGGAACTGCTATCTGACGTCAGGTATAAGACCAACTAGCATGTTCCCGGCGAGTCCTGTCCGGTGTACTCATAACCCAATGAGCACCTGTATACATCTTAGGTGAACCAACTGACACCAGTGGCTTGTGAGACCGGCCACCGCCCCTCGTCGGGGTCTCGACTGTATACACTAGTCTACTCTGGAGTATCGATGCCCTGTCTCGAAACTCCCATGACTAGGGACCTTTTAAGGATGTGCTTATAGACTACCAGCTCCCACGTATATGATCGCCCTCATACTGCCAGTAGTCAAGCAAGAATCCTAGGGGCTCTATCAACGTGCAAAGACTACCAGCTCCCACGTATATGATCGCCCTCATACATCCCATTTGATTGATGTATATTCTTGTTGTGTCGATTTAAGAAAATTGTAAAGACATCACAACCAAAAATTATATTGACCGCAATCAACTACGGTGTCGGATGTAGTTTGTAAGTGAGTGCGGATCGTCCACAGGGATTGCACGATTCGTTTGTATAATGATATGCTTGAATTGAAAAGTTAAGCTAAGATAAACGAAAACATGATTCAAGAGTTTTGATTTTCAAGTGTCACTATTCTATTCAAGAATCAAGAAAAAGATAAACAGTCAAGAATCGGTGTATCGATGATATTTCCAATCAACAGTCAAGAATCTAAAAGAGGCTCGTAGGAATCGATCGGGTCTATAGACGTGATGTAATCTCTAGATTTCGTGTTCTTGTCCTTCGAAGGATTGATACTAGATTGATGATCATCGACGAGAGTTAGGGCTTTCTCGATGAAACTAGGGTTTCATCTTATAACCCTTGTTCTTTCATCGATATCATTCCTTTTTTAGCCTCTACCAAATTCAAGAAATGATCGTAACTCCCCAATTTTGAACGATATCAATCAAGAAAGCATCGAAACAAAATGGGTCGTCGTTTCTTGAACTTGCTAGGGTTTTCAAAACACGTAGGACTTAAGAATCGATTAAAGCTATGTTACATCATTTTTCTATTGACCGTCTCGACTCCTCGACGAGTGGAGTTTTATTCACACATCACCACACAGAAAATATTCACGAATTGTAAAGATGTCATGATGCAGAAATTAAAGAAAACAAGATAAAAGAATATCACCTTTATTTATCTCAACAATTTTGATTACATTTGCTTCAAGAACTACAAGAAGAAGAATCTAGATTGTTGATCGGGCGTTGCTCGGCTTCGTGAGTAGTGGATCGGCTCGGATCGCTTGCTCCGTTGAAGATCGGCTCCGCTCCTAAAGGTTGTAGGGCTTCTTGCTTAATGGGTACTCGGGATTCTTGATCTCAATTGGAATTAGGGTTAGGGTTTCCTACAAGCCCTCTCACTAGACTTGAGGAGGAAGGGGATGAAGAAGGAGATTGGCTAAAATGAACTAAGAAATGAATCACACCCTCTCTTGGATGTATGATGATTTAAGATTTTCTAAGATGATTCACCCTAGGTCTAGGCTTCTATTTATAGACTTCCCAAACCCTAGGTTTAGATTTGAAATGGTAGTTCCCTCCTAAAGTTTGTTGAGAGAGTTTGTTAGGAGCTAGCTTAGGGTTTAAGCTAGGGTTTAGGAGGAAAGTTCTAGAATGATAGGCTAGTTTAGTGTAGATCAAAGTGTTTGCTGATCTGGTAGAAGTTCCTGGAGTCTTCTAGAACTTGGAGTACATTTCTGAACTGTAGCAGATGAAACATGAGTTTTGGTCTAAAATTGAGGAACTGATTCCCTGGGCCCACCGCGGATCCGCGGCACAAGCAAGCCATTGCCGCGGATCCGCGGCTCCTTGAGGGGCTTGGGCCTTGGTCTTTCAGGTGCTGTCTTGGACTGCTGTTTAGGGCTTTGTCTGATATGCTGAACTGTGATTACTCCTTTGGGTTGATACCAGATTTGAAATTAGTGAGTTGGCGTATATTTGAGCGGTGTAAATTTGAGCGAGCTTCTCCTTTTCCTGTACAGACTTCGAAACACGGGTTGCGATATATAGAAATATTGCGATGCCATGAAATGCAGTCAATTTCCCTAGAAATGCCGGTTTTAAGGTCTAATACATGTAATCTGATAATCTGTGATAGATTTTCTAATATGTGAAATACGAATACCGTACACTTCTATATGTATGCAGATGATAGGGAAATTGCCGGTTAAAATATGCAATATTTTCGACTGATCACCCATCTAGAAGAAAACCATAGTATCTCTCAGGAGGATGAGAAAGCCTACTAGATCTGCGGAGTGGTGTTGGTTCGTCATGTTCCATTGAAATCTGAGGTTCTACTAAGTTCTCGGTAGCAGTTTGAGGTTCTGGAATTTCTTCCAGCTCTACCGCGCTCCCACTAATTTCTTTTGCAAGAAATTCGCTTTCTAAGAAGACAATGTGGCGAGCGACAAACACCGTTTGTTCTTCAGTGTGGTAGACAATGTACCCCCTTGAATGTTTGGGGTATCCTACAAACTTGCACAAAACCGATCGTGCCTCGAGCTTGTCTGGACTATGCTTTTTAACATATGCCGGACACCCCCATATCTTGATATACTTGAGATATGGTCTCTTCGCGCTCCACATTTCAAATAGAGTGGTAGGCACAGACTTAGTTGGAACTCTATTCAATAAGTATGCTGCTGATTCTAGAGCAAATCCCCAGAAGGAAAGTGGCAACTCAGCACTACTCATCATTGAACGCACCATATCTAATAGCGTGTGATTCCTCCTTTCTAATACACCATTATACTGAGGTGTATAAGGCGGAGTAAGCTGAGAGAGAATTACATTCTCTTTTAAGCATTCAAGGAAACTGGTACTTAAGTATTCTCCACCTCGATCAGATCGAAGTGTCTTGATGCTTTTACCAGTTTGTTTCTCTACTTCATTTTTATACTCCTTAAACTTCTCAAAGGCCTCGGATTTATGTTACATTAAGAACACATGTCCATACCTAGAGAAGTCATCAGTAAAAGTGATGAAGTTGGAGTGACCGCTTCATGCATGTGTAGACATTGGACCACATACATCACTGTGTACAAGTCCCAAGAGTTCTGTGGCTCTTGCTCAGTGTCCGGTAAACGGAGATTTGGTCATTTTTCCTTTGATACATGATTGACAAGTTGCATATGATGAATATTCAAACGGATCAAGATATCCATCTTTATGTAACTTAGTCAACCTTGTTTCGTTTATATGACCAAGTCTACAATGCCATAGGAAGGCTTGATTTGAATCTTGAGCCTTTCTTTTAAATGTGTTTTGAATATTGAAAATTCGAGGTTGATTAAGTATGTATATGCCGTTTTCCAGTGTGCCATACCCAATCAGTTCTTGATTTAGGAGAATGTTCATGACATTTCTTTCAAGCGCAAAATTATATCCTTTATTAGATAACAAAGATACTGATATAATATTACACAACTTACTGGGAATACAAAAACAGCTGTACAACACCAAAATGTGCCCACTATTCAACCCTAGGTGATATTCCCCTATTGCAATAGCATCTACATGCATTCCATTGCCCATCCGGAGAGTCATATTCCCTGTCCCCGGTACTCTACTATTTCTCAGATCCTGCAATGAATTACAGATGTGAGAACCAGAACCGGTATCAAGTACCCATGATGTAGAGTTTACTGAAAGACAATTTTCGATTACGAACACACCTGAAGCAGAAGCAACAGCTTGCTTCTTGTCCTTGGCTTTGAAGGCTATACATTCCTTCTTCCAGTGCCCTTGCTTGTGACAATAAAAGCATTCATTTATATCCTCTTTCACCCTTCCTGCCTTGTTCGTTCCCTGCACCTTCTTGACCCCACCCTTCGGTTTAGTGGCTTTCATCTTCTTCTTCCCTTTAGCTTTCGCTTTAGATTTAGAAGAGGATGATTGGCCAACATACAGAACGTGGGTCTTCTCTTTTTTCAAGGAGGTCTCTGCTACCCTCAACATGTTGAGGAGCTTTGGAAGATCAGCTTCCATTTCGTGCATGTTGAAGCTTAGAACGAACTGAGAGAAGGTGTGGGGAAGGGACTGCAAAATCAAGTCGATATACAAATCATTCTTTAGCACGCATCCCAGGTTTGCGAGTTCCTCAATGAGGCTGATCATTTTGAGGACGTGCTCTCCTACAGGCGATCCTGGAGCTAACCTCATCTGGAAGAGTTTCCTTGAGGTCTCATACCTTGCGATACGGGAGTGCTCCCCATACAATTCCTTGCAATGGAGAAAGATGGATATAATATCCATACTCTCATGCTGTTTCTGGAGTTCATTGTTCATGGATGCCAGCATGATACACTTAGCTCTCTCACAGTCTAGATTCCAGGTTTTGCGAACTTCCTTATCCACAACTGAGGAATCTGGTCCTTGGATAAGGGGAGGAATAGCGGTGGTAACATATGCTATTTTGTCATAAGTCAGTGCAATGTTGACGTTCCTTAGCCAATCTTTATAGTTCTGCCCGGTCAGTATATTTTTTTCAAGTAATAGTTTTAGTCCTGTCATGGTAGCTGCTGGAGAGAGAGAAAAGAAAACACTCAGCATATGCTTCTTGCAAGTTTAGATTGGTGATTGAAAAGATTTCGGATTGTGTATGTGAAATGGTAAAGAAATCACAACCAAAAATTATTTGACCGCAATCAACTACGGTGTCGGATTGTAGATTGTGTATGAGTGCGGATCGTCCTCAGGGAAAGTGTAATCGTTCGTGTTTCGATTTAGATGAGTCGAAACTTTAATGAAAAGAAAACAAAACAATTCATGATTTGAAATTGAAGTTCAAGAATTAAAAAAAAACTAGATCTAAGAAAGCATTTAAAGATAGAATCAAGAATTGATAGTTTGTTGATTTTTCCAAACCAAATATCAAGAATCGAAATGAGGCTCGTAGGAATCGATCGGATCTATAGATGTGATGTAATCTTACAATTACGTATTCTTATCCTTCGATAAATTGATACTAGATCGATGATGATCGATCGAGAATTAGGGATTTCTTGTGAAACTAGGGTTTCATCTTATCCCTTGTTCTTTCGTCGATATCATTCACATTCTAGCCTCTAGTAAATTCAAGAAACGATCGTAGATCCCTAATTTCGAGCGATCACAATCAAGAAAGCATCGCTACGAAACTAGGTCATCGATTCTTGAACTTGCTAGGGTTTACAAAACTCGTAGGACTTAAAAATCGTATTTAGATTTGTTACATCATCATTCTACAATTGTCTCGACTCCTTTACGAGCGGAGTTTTACTCACACATCACAACAAGAACAACAATTACAAATTGAGATCTAATCATGATGCAAGAATTAAAAGAAAGCAAGATAAAAGAATTTCACCTTTTATTTATATCGACAATTTTATTACATCGCTCAAGAACTACAAGAGGAGGAACTCGATCGTCGACTTGGCTTCGCTCGTCTCCGTGGATCGCGGATCGGCTTGGATCACTTGCCCGATTGAAGATCGGCTCGGCTCCTAAAAGGCTGAAGGCTTCTCGCTTGATTTGGTACTCAAGATCTTGGATTTAGAGTGGAATTAGGGTTAGGGTTTCGCACAAGCTTTGTCACGAAACTTGTGGAAGAAAATGGTGTAGAATGAACCAATGGTTATTGATTAGCCTTTAACCCTAGGTCTAGCTTCCTATTTATAGATAACTAACCCTAGATCTAGGATTTCAAATTCTAAGTTTCCCTCCTAAAGTTTGTTGAGGAAATTCAAATTTCCCTCCAAAAGTTAGTTAGGGGAGAAGCTTCTAGATGTGATTAGTTAGGAGGAGCTTCTAGAAGAGGATTAATTAGGAGCTTAATTGGGATTAGTCTTCCTTAATTTTCTTTGCTGATCTGGCAGTATCTTCGAGGGTATTCTGGAACTTTACATATCAAAAAGCAATGTGAGCCCTGGGAGAAGAATTGTGCACCAAAAATCAACTGATGACGTCACCCCTTAGCCGCGGATGCGCGGCGCATGCAAGCTCCCTGCCGCGGATCCGCGGCTCATTTGGAGCCTTAGGGCTTGGGACTTCTGGGTTGAACTTGGGCTGTTGTATGGGCCTTCTTCTGATGTATTGAATTATCTAATTCCTTCTGCATTGATACCAGATCTGAAATGATTGAATTGGCTTAATGTTGATCAGCTCTTTGGTTTTTCTTCCGTATTTTCCTGCACAAACTCAAGACAAGTGTTGCGCAAATACAGAAATGATGCGATGCCATGAAATGCGGTTAATTTCCTTTAAAGTGTCGGTTTAAAAGTCTAACACATGCAATCTCATATTTTGTGACAGATTTGCTAATATGTAGAATATGAATGCCGAACACTTCTAAATGTATGCAAATGTTAAGGAAATTGCCGGCTAAAATATACAATATTTTCGACTGATCAAATACCCCCAAACTTAATTTCGATCATCTCGAGCGATTGTTTTATTAAAAAGAGAAGGAGAAAATAAAGAAAGAGAAAAACTTACTAGCACACTTTCGTAGGCAACACGATTGCACTGAGCACGTGCAACAAGTCTTTAAACCTCTAGGTGTCCCTAGTAGGAGGAGTGTTGTCTCCTGAGGGTTTTCAGCGGATTGCACCCACAAAATCCAATAATAAAAGGAAGATCATGAATATTACATTTAAAGAAAAGAATTGTAAAAGAAAAGCTTTGAAAATTAGGGTTTCCAACTAAGCTAGCTTTTCGGTTGTCATGAGCCCTATCTTAATGGTCATGAAAAGATGTCAGAAATCACGTCCTCCCTCAATAAAACATCGTCTTATTCTTCATTCCTATCTTTATTCCAAACATCGATCATATCACCCTGCGTGTGTGTAAAGGACATCCCTACACCCGGAGAATTCAATTCAAGCTATCATACTCTTGCCCATCAGCCTCAGTACTTTTTAATTAATGAATATTTAGCTGAATTTGCTCACACACTTTCATGCGACCGTTAATACTTCTTGAGGTACTAACCGACCGATTACTCATGTGCTTGCTTACTTGGTGTATTTTCCTCGTCTTGCACCACCTTAGGCATAGCAGTGACTCCCAGACCAGTTGGCCTTAGGGCACTAGGTGAAGAAGCACCCTTTGCTATATATTTTTTTATTGCCCTTGGTGATAACAAAACCAGTGTCCATTTTTCTCACCACTTTCTTCATATTTTTTTCATACTTTTGGCTTTAAGACAAGAGCATTTCAAGGTATCCTCTACTATCCCAGGCTTTAAGACGTGTGTAAGTGCGAATAGCAGGGTAGCAACGTTCAAAATGTTTGGCTTCCAGAATAGAAACTATTTTTCAGACTTATTTTTATCCTCAGATTAGTGACGTCTTTCATCTTACTAACCCTTGGGACAACGGCTCATAACTACTTATTACTAGTTCGTATAAGAAAACTTCTAATTTTCTTGGTTTTCTTAAATTTTTATAATCTCATGGATGTAATTTTTCACTATCTAAACTTTTATTATCTTATTTATGTACAAAAATTATTTTTATAGTTTTGAAAAGTTTTAAATTTTTATAGGTTTTCGAAAAAAATGTTTTGTGCTTATGCAATGTATGATGCAAATGATGCGAAAATAAGCACAAACCTCCCCCAAACTTGTTTTCAACAGTGTCCTCACTGTTGCCTTCTGCTAAATCTGAAAAACCTGTAAGCTTGGGAGGAATTTATTAGTGGGGGCAAAATATTTAAGTGAAGATCCTCCCCCAAACTTATTTTTGGCTCATCATTTTGTAAAGATTTTCTTTTCAGGAGCCGGAAAAACATACCCCCCCCAAACTTGAGTTATGCAATGTTAAGCTTTGAAAATCATATGAGGGGGTCAAAACTCAGTGGTCGATGCCAAGCTTTGCAAAGACCGAATGTTAACACCAACCATTCAAAAATTTTATCAATGCAGTGCTCGGGTTGGTGGAAAAAGAAGTGGGAAAAGGTTAAGTGGTGGAAGAGAATGTGTGTGCGTCTCATATTGGAGAGACGATGCAGTGAATGTGATGGATTACTCGCATTCTTTTTACAGTTCAAAAGAAGGCGTGGAGGTTCAATTTCATTGATTGGGAGATGATTCATCTCAACACCCGTGTCATTCAAAAATGCGAGTTTATCAGCGAAGATTTCCTCATAAGTTCCATCTATACCCTGATGAATAATGTCATCACAAAGTGCGGGGTGATCTTCAGACTCTAAAAGCAGTTCATAATCGGTGTTAGTTGTTGACCCGGACATCTTGGTGGAAGAGTCCGTATGTGTATGATACATAGTTGGGTCAAACAATAACGTATGAAAAGAGTCAAGATCGATATCAGGAGGATCATCAAATTCGCTGCTGTCGACATCCATTAAGTCGACAGAACAGACATGAGCATTAGGTTCGGAGGGTACACTTCCCAACTTGTAAATGTTCAGCTCTATTGACCTATTCCCAAAAGATAGGGTCATAGAACCATTACGACAGTTGATTATTGCATTGGAAGTGGCCAAAAAGGGGCGACCTAAAATCACCGGAATTTGATTCCGTGGGTTTGCTACAGGCTGTGTATCAAGTACAATAAAATCCACAGGAAATACAAATTCCCCGATTTTTATTAACACATCCTCCAGTTCACCCCTAGGTTTGGTGATTGATCGGTCAGCCATCTGGAGAGTTATGCTTGAGGGCTTTAACACTCCGATACCTAGTTGCTCGTATACCGAGTAAGGAAGTAAGTTAACACTAGCGCCAAGGTCAAGTAACGCACGGTTGATGTGTTTCTCCCCAATAAAAATGGAAATAGTAGGACAGCCAGGGTCCTTACGTTTCCGTGGTAATTGTTGGGGAAAAGCCGTGTCTACAGTACTCGACATGAAGATTTTTTTAGGCACTTGAGTCTTCCTTTTCCTAGTGCACAAGTTCTTAAGAGTTTTCGCATAGGACGGAACTTGTTGAATAGCATCTAGGAGAGGGATATTGATGTTAACTTCCTTAAACATGTCCACAATCTTCTCCATTTGGGCATCATGTTTCTTGGGCCTCAACCTATTTGGAAATGGAGCTCTATCAATAAGTGTTGGGTCCAACATTTGTGGAGAAGTTTGTGGGGGTGGAAAAGATGAAGTGTGTGGAGGGTTTGAGCCTTTGGGAACATGGAGAATAGGCTCGGAAGAAGAAGGTAAGTTAGACGAAATAGGGTAAGAAATAGAAGTGTGAGTGGAAGTGGAAGTTGAAGCCGGGGTGTTAATGATCAATTCATCATTATCAATTTGTTCATCCAAATGATTGTCTAGCACTCTTCTAGATCTATACGTTGTAAAAGCGTCCACATTAGTGCAATGTGAAGGTCTAGGATCAGGTACGGGTTGAGATGGAAGATTCCCTTCTTCTCTAGCACTTATTTCGGCTGTTATTCGTTCAATTTGAGCTTCCATTGATTTGATATTCTCATTTTGAGTGAGAATGATCTTGATCATATTATCGATGGAAGATTGAAAACTTGCCGACTCTTGGATGGATTGTTTCATGAAAGTAACCAAGGTTTGCACCAGTGCAGAGATATTATCAGTACCGGCCAATTGCAAGGAGTTTTCATGTAGTGCAAAAGTGTTAGCAGGATTTTGAAAATTTTGCGGTTGGAAGGGGTGCTGACTCAATTGAAGTGGTGGTTGCTGTTGTGGTGGAGGGACCCTTTGAAAATTGTTTAGGATTGGAACCGTATTTTGAGATTGTGATTGGTTCCAAGAAAAGTTCGGGTAATTCCTCCAATCTTGATTATATGAGGAAGAAGAGGGGTAGTTTTCAGGTCTTTGCTGAAGTGCAGCATTAGTGTGACCTTGAAACGGTACATTCAAAGAACATTCTTCCGTCAAATGTGAAGGGTTTGAACAGCAGCCACACACAGTTTTGGGAAGTGTGGATTGGTTTAGGGAGGCTGAAGAGATTTTGTTTTCTATAGCGTCGAGTTTCCTTTGTATTGCGGCCATTTCGGCTTTCAAGGTGACGGAAACATCGAGCTGATTGACATCTTCCCTAGGTGGTGGTGGTCTAACACTTTCCAATTGTGATGTGTTTTGAGCTAAATCTTCTATGTATTTCCAAGCATCACCATCATCTTTAGATAGGAATTGGCAATGACACATGGTTTCAAGCATCTGTCTAGTAGTGAGATCAATACCCTCATAGATAATTCGACACAAATCCCATCTGGGGATTCCGTGATGAGGGCATTGGATAAGAAGATCCTTGAACCGTTCAAAGCATTTCCAAAATGGTTCATTGGGAAGTTGGGTAAATTTAGAGATTTCGCTCCGAACACGGGCGGTCTTGTGATTGGGATAAAATTTCTTAAGGAATGCTGCAACGAATTCGTCCCATGTTGAAATAGAATGTGCGGGTGTGATGTAAAGCCACTTCTCGGCTAAATCGCACAAAGTGAATGGGATAAGACGTAAACGTAAAGCATCCAAAGACAGTTGTGAATTCCCCATCAAAGCACATACGTTTTCAAATTTGGAAATAAACATGTATGTGTTTTCAGAATCGAGACCATGAAATTTGGGTAATAGTTTGATGAATTGGGGGTTGATTTCAAAATTTTCCCCGTTGGCAGGTGGTATAGAAAGACAGGTGGGAAGGGTAACACGTGTAGGATAGCATCTCTCTTGGAGAGAAATACGTGGAGGATTCTGCGCACCTGCGGGCGGTGGCAGAGTGGTGTTAAAGTTTGATGGATTTGGGTCCATCGCGGGTGTGGTGGGTGGTGGGGGAGAAGACGAAGAATTACCGACTCTGGGGTCGATAAAATAAACGCGGACAAGATGGGAAATGGAATCCCTTGTCCAGCCTAACATTGTGCTAAATGGTTGTAGCACAAGTGGCAGCGTTGGTATAATTAGAGGAAATGATGTATGCGGTGTTTGTTTTGAAAAGATATGGATTTTTTTGAAAAATATGATGCAACAAAACAAATGCAACACACAAAACCCTAAAATCTAGTGGTCACCTAGGTCAAACTCTAAACCGCTCCTAACTGCCAAAAGACAAGTCGCAGGATAAATCCTCCACTGCCTCTTTGTCTCCCTGTGGACGGATAAGTGCCAGGTAAGTGGGAAGGTACTCCACTACGTAAGTAGTGGGCCTAATTAAAAACCACTAGCCTTAGACACACTCGCCTTAGGCACCACAAGAAAACTCGGATAAGCAATGAATTACCCACGGCCTTCTCTTGTCCTAATTGAGCGCGACGGTCCTTAGAGTCATCTCTAGATTTCTTTTAATTAATGAGGGTAAATGCGGATGCAAGTTTTGCGATTTTCGGGGCCTAGGAAGGGTAATGAAATCCCCACCTAATTTGAATTTGGCCGTGCCCCTTAAATTTCCGTATTAATATGCAACAACCACAAGAATCAAAAACACGCACAAATTTTATTTTGCTTTTGCGCGCAGCGATTTATTTGCAAAGAAACCTGCAATAAATTGTTAGTTGGAGCAGACAGAGGAAGAGATAAGAAAGATAGAAAGTTACAGAGCAAAATTGATGCAGAGAGGAGCTAGGGTTGCCGCGGATCAGCCGCGGATGAGGGGTTTTTGCCGCGGAAACGCGCCTTGGGAGAGGGATCACTGCACAGAAATTTGGGAGAATGTTTCTGTTGCTCCCTGTAGCTCTCTGGTATTTTCTGAAAAATTATTCCACAGCTCCAATGATTCTAGATTTCCTCGCAATCAAATCACAACACATGTATTAGTGTTTGCACGAATTTTGATCTAAAAATTATAATGGAATAAAATTTTCAACTCAAATTTCAAAATACGAACTATTAGCGCACTATCCCCGGCAACGGCGCCATTTGATTGAAAAGATTTCGGATTGTGTATGTGAAATGGTAAAGAAATCACAACCAAAAATTATTTGACCGGAATCAACTACGGTGTCGGATTGTAGATTGTGTATGAGTGCGGATCGTCCTCAGGGAAAGTGTAATCGTTCGTGTTTCGATTTAGATGAGTCGAAACTTTAATGAAAAGAAAACAAAACAATTCATGATTTGAAATTGAAGTTCAAGAATTAAAAAAAAACTAGATCTAAGAAAGCATTTAAAGATAGAATCAAGAATTGATAGTTTGTTGATTTTTCCAAACCAAATATCAAGAATCGAAATGAGGCTCGTAGGAATCGATCGGATCTATAGATGTGATGTAATCTTACAATTACGTATTCTTATCCTTCGATAAATTGATACTAGATCGATGATGATCGATCGAGAATTAGGGATTTCTTGTGAAACTAGGGTTTCATCTTATCCCTTGTTCTTTCGTCGATATCATTCACATTCTAGCCTCTAGTAAATTCAAGAAACGATCGTAGATCCCTAATTTCGAGTGATCACAATCAAGAAAGCATCGCTACGAAACTAGGTTATCGATTCTTGAACTTGCTAGGGTTTACAAAACTCGTAGGACTTAAAAATCGTATTTAGATTTGTTACATCATCATTCTACAATCGTCTCGACTCCTTTACGAGCGGAGTTTTACTCACACATCACAACAAGAACAACAATTACAAATTGAGATCTAATCATGATGCAAGAATTAAAAGAAAGCAAGATAAAAGAATTTCACCTTCAATTTTATTACATCGCTCAAGAACTACAAGAGGAGGAACTCGATCGTCGACTTGGCTTCGCTCGTCTCCGTGGATCGCGGATCGGCTTGGATCACTTGCCCGATTGAAGATCGGCTCGGCTCCTAAAAGGTTGAAGGCTTCTCGCTTGATTTGGCACTCAAGATCTTGGATTTAGAGTGGAATTAGGGTTAGGGTTTCGCACAAGCTTTGTCACGAAACTTGTGGAAGAAAATAGTGTAGAATGAACCAATGGTTATTGATTAGCCTTTAACCCTAGGTCCAGGTTCCTATTTATAGATAACTAACCCTAGATCTAGGATTTCAAATTCTATGTTTTCCTCCTAAAGTTTGTTGAGGAAATTCAAATTTCCTTCCAAAAGTTAGTTAGGGGAGAAGCTTCTAGATGTGATTAGTTAGGAGGAGCTTCTAGAAGAGGATTAATTAGGAGCTTAATTGGGATTAGCCTTCCTTAATTTTCTTTGCTGATCTGGCAGTATCTTCGAGGGTATTCTGGAACTTTACATATCAGAAAGCAATGTGGGCCCTGGGAGAAGAATTGTGCACCAAAAATCAACTGATGACGTCACCCCTTAGCCGCGGATGCGCGGCGCATGCAAGCTCCCTGCCGCGGATCCGCGGCTCATTTGGAGCCTTAGGGCTTGGGACTTCTGGGTTGAACTTGGGCTGTTGTATGGGCCTTCTTCTGATGTATTGAATTATCTAATTTCTTCTGCATTGATACCAGATCTGAAATGATTGAATTGGCTTAATGTTGATCAGCTCTTTGGTTTTTCTTCCGTATTTTCCTGCACAGACTCAAGACAAGTGTTGCGCAAATACAGAAATGATGCGATGCCATGAAATGCGGTTAATTTCCCTTAAAGTGTCGGTTTAAAAGTCTAACACATGCAATCTCATATTTTGTGACAGATTTGCTAATATGTAGAATATGAATGCCGAACACTTCTAAATGTATGCAAATGTTAAGGAAATTGTCGGCTAAAATATACAATATTTTCGACTGATCAATTGGTTATTAGTTTATCTAAACAGGATGGCTCCTACTGTTCCCTCAAATCCTTCTTCAAAACCAAAAAGAAGAACTAGTCAGGATTTAATCACACGTCACAATACTTGCTTAACCTTTCAGCCAGGCCGGTGTTGGTACTTCGAGGGAGGTTTTCCAACGCTTTCGTGAAGTTCCTTAATTAAATAACCTTTTTTCCCTGGAGGCGAAGCCCCTCTAACACTTTTCTGGACACCTACTTGGTTTATAGCATTGATTGTTAAGGGAGAAAGTTTCCCAAGAGTAATCCTACTCATCAGTGGGATCGGGATCCAACTATCATTGCATGATGCACTAGATGGAAGCCACTCTAGTTACCACACTCCAGAAGGTATGCTAAATCTGCAAGTTTCCTTTATGTTTGAAACTCCCGATGTGAGTTTTTACCCCAAGCTCTTATAACCTTGACGTAGGCAAACAAATCATAAGACGCAAGTCAAGTTCTACCCGTCGTTGTCCTGATAAATTTAGGTACATCGTACATGCCCTTGACGTAGGCCAACAAGGCTGTACGTCTGTCCTATACTAATGCATCTATCTATGCAACAAATAAGCAAACACACTGCTACTATCCACTATGCATTGACGTAGGCCAACAAGCATAACATGAATACGATGTGTTGTCTATTTGAAACGACGGAGGGTTACGGCTGGTTTCTGACAAAAAACCGTTAACGTAGTGAACTTGATATGATCGAAGGAACCATGATAGCCTTTATTAAAAGGAGTGGTTTAAGCTCCGCATTTAAAATTTGTTTTTGGAAGAAAACCGAGTGGTTTTGAAATTGTTCCAACGATTCAGTTTAGGTTTTATTTTTCTTTGCATTAAAAATAATGCGTCCCATCTTTAAAGTATCATTACAGATAACAACGAAAATACAATGTCCTCTTATGCCATCCGCATTCCCCACGGGATCCCGTCATCACCCGTTAGGTTACTTAACTAACGGCAGAGCGGGGGCTGGGCTAGCACGGGTGTAAAACATAAGTGACGTCTAAATAGCTATCATATATAGATATTGTACATTCGTCAGACGCAATAATAGGCATTCCAGATCACAGATAAACTTTATTGGATATGCAAGCAATCAACGTTTCTTTTGAGCCTGCAACGAAAGACGGATTACACAGTTGTGATGAATAGCCATTACCCCACCCCAGACCCCTACGGATACGGCAAACTACCCGCCAAGTACCCGAAGTGAAGCGGTCTCCCTCAACAACGTGAGTAGGCCACTAAGCACTTCGAAATACCCGGTAGTTTTTGCACCCCGCCTTGGGTCTATCCTAAGAGCAAAAACAGTAAAAACAAATAATACAACGGTGGCTACAACCGCAACCTGGATGTGCCCCGCAAAATAATATTACAACTTATTACAATTACATCGAATGAATTAATACAATAACCCCGGCTAATCATCACAACAATCCAATAAAGTTCATAATCACAAACAGTTAAAACATTATAGATATGTGCAACCCCCTGCCAACCGACATACTAGCAGTTAGGGGAGGTTTACGAACACATAATACAGTTCACAGATATAATCAAACAAGCAAACATCGTATAATTTCGATCAAACCCATTAGATTCTGCTCCAAAACTTCTCTGTAAACCTGAGACCTGAGCAAAAAATAAACATTCCAGAAAAGACAAAATATTCACAGAAGAGTTACTAGGGGGATTTGGGGTGAATCGGGCTCAACTCGGCCGCGGATCCGCGGCGGATCGGTAGGATCGGCCGCGGTTCCGCGGTGTGTTGGCAGATTCATGCACCTAAATTTCTCCAGTGTTCTTAGGTTTCCCTGTAGGTTATTCTGGAGGTCACTGAAAAAATTTTGAACCTCAATTTAAAATCGACAGAAACTATGTGAATATGATATATTTTCCGGTTCGTTTTGCGTTCGAAATTCATACGACTTTGCAAGTGAGTTAAATATTGTTTAGTGAGGCTCTGATACCACTGTAATTCGATGTGCAACACCCCACGAGTTGCGGGGAGGCGCAAATATGAAAAACGATCTTGTTCTTTAAGCATACATCGACTAACCGAAGATCTTTGCTAAACGATAATTAACAACAACCATAGAAGTTCTAAGCTATTATGAAAAGAGATTATACCTAGTGAATCGTGTTCTTCTTCTTTACAATCTCTACGGCCTCCTCTAAGTGATAGATGATCCACCCGAGAACCCTAATCCAAGCTTCACCTCCAAACTTGAGGTAACTAAGTTTCTCTAGTTGCTAATCAAAAGAACTTAGATCATATAGAGTTAGGTTATGGAATGTTTAGTCTATTCTAATTCTTGTTCTCAACTCATGAGTGGTAGGATTAGAGTTTGAAGAGAGAGTGAGCTTGAGGAGAGAGAAGGTGAACTAGAATTATGATAATGAAATTGTTTCTCACTTGATATATGAAGCATAATGAATAAATGAGATTATTCATCATGCTACATTAATACATTATGAGTGATTCACTATGTGAGTCATTAAACATTTAATAATGCATTAATGACATAATGAATCACATATTATGAGTCACAATATTATTTAATGACAATGCCACCTAAACCCTCAAGTCACCATGCTTCTAGAAGCTTCCCGTATAATTACGAGAACGCCCCTCCCATCCATGAAAACACGGAAAAACTTTAGAGTGTATAAATCCAATAACCTGATACTAGAATCTGGCTTAAACCAAAGCCGTCTAGAAAATAACTGTCCGAATGTCGTACGTGCGTTTAAACACGTATTCGTCCGAACCCTTGTCGTAAAACCGTACGAACTTTATATCGTTCTTCCTGGAGTTGGGAAATCTCTATGTGGGACTCTAAAGACTCGACTACTACGCTGGCAGTGGGTTTAACCACAGACCGCAAGCGGCACTAGCTGTACGTAACGGTCCCCAGGTAGATGTCGATAAGAAGGCCGATGAGGAAACCCATCCGAACTCTTACTGAGCCTGTCCGTGACAATATCCGTGCAGTCCGGTCTGTTCGTCTAAGAATATCGCATGTATGGTCTAGGGAGATGGTAAACGTCAGACCCCTAATAACCGTACAAGTCGTGTCGGCATGGCTCAATTACCGTCCGAGAATCTACTGATCAGTCTATCAGTAATTCTCAATCAGCCCTGGCCAGGGACTTATGGTAATAACCAACCGATCACCGTGTGATATCAACTCCCTATACCGAGAGAGACGAATCCTTAACAGTCACTCACTGCCTCCACGTGGTTCGGGACTGTGCCCAACTAAAACTTGTTTGCACAACTCCTTTGAACCGTGGTAGGGTAGTAATCAAAGCACAGTGGGAACTCACACGAGACAAATGACGACCTTAAGTCAACGGACTATCTGCACACATGTCACCTGAGAACTGCTATCTGACGTTAGGTATAAATACCATCCAGTCAATTCTCGGCGAGTCCTGTCCGGTGTACTCACACCTAGTGAGCATCTGTATACAATCTTAGGTGCGCTCCACCAATGGTTGCGGGACCAATCCATCGCCCCTCCTCAGGGTCTAGATATGTATACACTAGTCTACTCCGGAGTATCGATGCCCAGTCTCGATACTCCTGCGACCAGGGACATCTAAGAATGTGCCTATTGACTATCCAGCTCCCACAAGTATGACTGCCATCACAACGCCGGTAGTCAGGCAAACACCGTATGTGCTTTATCAACATGTATATATATATGAATACTACGCAAAATATATCATATGTTAAGATAAAGACAAACCAAATAGCGTACTATCATATTAAGCAAGACTGTCATGTACATACATATCCCTAGTATCCTATACAATGAAGGCCTCTAGGGCATATATATCCAACACATTGCGATCACGTGCCTGCGATCCAATAATTTACTTTGAGGGCACTACGACCAATAATCTCCTACTTGCACTTAAGGCTAATTATTGCGATGTCGCATACTCACAGCCCGTGTGATACCGAACACCCAACTCCTCTACTAACCAGTTTCACAAAGCTCGTTTGTAAAACCCTTGTGTTCGAGAAATAGCCTCAATGAGTGGATCCGCCCTGATGTTTCTTTCTATGTCTCTCTTAATCTCAAGTTCGCGGAGAAAGCCATCTCCCGAATTGAGTAATACCTGTCTTAGAATATGTCTGGATATCTGATGGGTCCTAGTTCATAAATGAACTCCAAATCCAAACTTCTTAGACTGTATCGTTAACTGAACCTAATCAGTATCCCGCACCATGCCACCCACAGTATCCTATTGGACCACCTGTCCAAACTACTGCCCCCTTCGTCAGAGGGAAAACTATAACTCTGACAATCACTCTGTCATCCATGTCACCTTTGAAGCCTGGAATGATAACCGTCCCCCGAAGGAGGCTGCCGTCATCAAATCCGTAGAACATCCACTTATGTTCTAAAACTGCTTCCGAATGTTTCTCCAGGATTGGATTAATATAAACTTATTGCATCTAGTGCAAAAACAATATCTGGTGTGGTACTTGACATCTCATGATCGACTCAATTGCCTAAGTAAGTGATATGCCAACCATGCACATCCCTCTCCCCTTTAGTCTGTAAGACACCTTTAGAGAGGGAGACTCCATCACCTGCAGGTACACCACCATGCCAGGAGTCATCTATTCTAAATACTTTTAGAATACTGTCTAAGTACCCAGATTGGGAAACTACCCAAATCTAGATCTAAAACCATAGATCTAGTAACCAGAATGTCTGATATTATATCCATATCCTGTGTGGAGAAACAACTGTGTGACAACCATAGTATAACCGATCGTAGTATAGGAATTTTACTTCCTACTCAGTCTATGTCATCCAATACCAGGACATCACACTCTACTACCTTCTTAACAGATCCATCCCCTATTCTGATGAAGTCAAACCCATGACTGTCACATCAAAAATAGATGATCTATCTCCGCTATATCTGCTTTAGTCTATAAATAGACACAAGCTACTTGCCCACTATGCTTCCGCTGCTCCCACTGACCACAACAACCCTCTGGCAGAATAATATATGCGTGCACTTCTAAAACTAGTTTAGAACGACGCTATACTCATCCTCCTGCCGGGTCTCATCGCCTGGAACAACAGTAGTGTCAAGTCTGGGTAAACAAGAACCTCCTTGTCACCGTCCTTGAGGCTACCGATGTACCTCTCGGGTGCATGAGGTTACCCACTATATCTGCGGAGTGGCTAATGGAATGTCAAACCTGATTAAATCTTTAGGTCTTTTTAAATTTTCTGTAATCGCTTGCGGTTCTGGAATCTCATCCAGTTCTACCATACTCCCACTACCGTTTTCTGAAAAACTCCATTTTACTAAAACTGTGGCGAGTCAAGAACAATATCACTATTGATCTTCCAAATGGTAGAAAGTCAACCCTCGTCATAGCCCGGGTCAACCCACAAACTGCCATTACAGAAACGTGCCTTGAGTTATCCAGAGTCTGCTTTTAAGCATAAGCCGGACAACTCCCCGTACCTTAACATTGTTAAGATACGAACCATTCTATATCCAATATAGAAACTTTGGCACTTATTTAATTGGAACCAGATTCAAATCACACAACTGTCTCCAGTGCATGTCAACTTAATGGAAAGAGGCTAATCAGTATCACTCAACTTAGGAGTCCATCTAATTATGAGTAACCTGAAAGAGAAACAAGTTTCTCCAAACCATTACTATCAACTGAATACCAATCACAAGTATCTACATCTTCGATCATCTTGAAGAATCCCGATACTTGCGACACCTGGTTCTCTACTTTATTCTCGTACCTATAACTTCTCAAAACTTAGACATTGTATTTCAACGAAACACTTGTCTAAAAACTAAAGAAGTCACGAGTAAACAGAACATAGAACGAGGACCAACCCCTTTGTCCTGATGGACACTGGACAACATACAATACTCTGTATAAGTCCGCTGAGTTGAATAACTCAAAACCTGTGCATCGTAGGTTGAAAACTTTACTTATGGTTAAGAACTACTCCGCTGTTCAATGCTCCTTACCCAATCGTCAACTGATATAGATAAATGTCATGGACATAATTTCAAAAGTTATATCTCACTTTATAAAAATAAATGTACAGATATATCAGTTTGAAATTGGTGCACAACAACGGATACTCAAAACCAAATACTTGCCGTCCGGCAAAAACCCAGGCGATTTCCTCAAATTTCACCAATTACAATGAATTCCGATATAATGAGGATGATCACTTAATACCCAATAACTTACTCCCACTCATCATCTGTAAAACCATACAGATGTGAGAATCATACCTGGTAAATACATACCCTGGAGTAAGTATCTAATCGGGAAAACAGTTTTCTTTTAACAATGCATAGTGAAACTGAAACATGAAAATGTTTCGAAGGGGTATCCTGGTATTCATAGTAATGCCTCTTCCATTATCCAATTCATGACTATAACCATATATTTCTTTGTCATCTCTCCAAATCCCTTTATTTGTCTTTAGTCGTTACCTTCTGTACACCATCGTTAGGCTAAATGGTTTTCTTCCTTCCCTATCGTTCGACACCAGCCTATGATTTGGAAGAAGACTATCCAATAAGCGTAATAGGTGTATACCCCTAAACTAAGGAGTACTCGCAACCTGAAAGAAGGTGATGATAAAAGACAACTGAATAAAACCTTATTCTATTTCTCCTGAACCTGAATCCATCCTCGAATCTGGAACAAGTTCCTTCGAGTTCGTATATAACCATATGATGGATTTATCCAATGGAAGCGGATATCCGTAATAATACGGGGTGTTCTGGAAAAATGCAAAGCTGAAGTAGGAGTGGCGATGAACTACACGTTTGGTCGTGAATGTTAGCAGTCGCAATTTACTTTGCCCTCTTTCTAATCCCTTTATTTTGTCTTTACATATTACCTTCTGTACACCCTACTTAGGCTAGTTGGTTTTCTTCATTCCCTACCTTTCAGCACCTGCCTATGGTTTGGAAGAAGACTATCCAATAAGTGTAATAGGTGTACTCTCCTAAGCCAAGGAGTACTTTCAACCTGAGAGAAGGTGATAATAAAAGACAACTGAATAAACTAATTCAATTTCTCCCGAACCTGAATCCATCCCCGAAGAAGTCCCTTCGAGTTCGTATATAACCATACGATGGATTTATCCAATGGAAGTGGATGTTCGTAGTAATACGAGGTGTTCTGGAGAAATACAAAGGGTAGAAGAAGGAGTGGCAATGACTTATGCAACTCAGACAATCCAAAAGCCAGTATTTTAAGAAGGTTCGGTCAACATGGTCACTGAGTCATAGTCTAGGGTCGATCAAAGGTCGCTGCCAAAGAGAGAGAGAAAAGAAACACTCTGCGTGCACTCCAACCTAGATCAGAATGGTTATCACTTTATCTAATCAGGAAACCTCCTACTGTTTCGTCAAATTCTCCCCCAAACCTGAAAGAAGAATTAGTCGGGATCACCCGAAGAGTAAACCAACCCATCAGTGGTAATCGGGATCCAACTATCATCGCGTGATAACGTGAAGGAATCCACTCACGTTATCACACTCTAGAAGTTATGCTCATGCCTGGCAAGTTTCAGTTTCTTTAGAAACTCCCGATGTGGATTTCTGCCCCATGGTCTTATGACCTTGACTAAGGGCCAACAAATCATAAGTCACAAGTCAAGTTCTGGCCGTCATTGACCAGGTTAATTTGAACCCACCCATACTCTCCCTTGACTAAGGGCCAAAAAGGCTGTACGGCTGTCCCAAACCAACGCATCTATCTATGGAACATGTGAACATCCCAGCAGCTACCAATCACTATGTCTTGACTAAGGGCCAAACAAACATAGCTTGAATACTACCGACCATTCATATGAAATGACGGAGGGCTACGGCTAGATTTTGGCGAAAAACCTTTAACGTAATGAACTTGATCTCGCTGAAGGAACCTGATAGCTTTTTACAAAAATATAGTGGCGAAAACCTTTGCTTAAGAGGTCACTCCAGGTGAAGGGATCTCGGCTCTTTCCTCGTGGAATGAGGTGCAGGATATTCCAGCTGAATACCGCGATGCAAAGCAACAAGTAATCGACTATAGTAAAGTTATTACCCTGACGCAAACTTCTGCCCAAGGAGTCACTCCCGGTGAAGGGATCTCGGCCCTTGCCTCGTCGAATGAAGTGCAGGATATTCCAACTGAATACCGCTGTGCAAAACAAAAGAAAACGTCTTTGTAATAACACCTTTTGAAAACTATTCTAACAACGTCAAACATGTTTGTTTTTTCTTTGCATTGATCAGAATCAACGCAGTCCCATTAATTAATCACACCAGAAAAGAACGAAAATAAAATGTACGTATATGCCATCCGCATTCATCACTGGGTCCCGTTATCACCCGTTAGGTTACTTAACTAACGACAGAGCGGGGACTGGACTAGCGCGGGTGCAAAACATATACAACATCTACTAGTATATATACCAATGTACAATAATCGCTCCAAACATGATAAATGCAACATTACAGAAAAGTAATAAGCATCACAAAACAATGCAGATAATCTGGGATCCCCGTGTTTCACAGAGCCGCTACTGAAACCCGATGTTCCCCTGATCATGTGGATAGCCTGTGCAATGTAACCTAGACCCCTACGAGTGCGGCAAGTTACCCGCCAAATCCTGAAGCGAGGCAGCCCCCTACAACAAAGTGAATGGACCACCCTGCACTTCACGGAATTCGGTAACTTGAGCACCCCTCTTTGGGTCAATCTGTACCCCCTACGAGTTAGGCGAATGGTCCGCCAATTCTAGAGTGAGGCCCCCTGCCTGTCAAAGCCATGAGATGCAGACCCGTTGCCCTCCAGAACCCGGCTATCCATGCACTCCGTCGCGGGGTAAACCTAGTACAGAAATGAAAATATATACAACGGGTACATCGACCTCAACCCTGTCGTGTCCCAAAAGAATAATATACAAACAGGCAGCGACGGAAGTCCACATGTTGGACGCTCGCCCCGCAATATCAAATGTACAAATAAATCCAAACTGCACTAATATTGCACATAGCTATCCGCCACGACAAATCCGCAACATCACGGCACAACACAGAACATTAACGCGAATGTCACGTTCGCAAACCCGTCTAAAAGGACTATAGCAATTAGACACGATTTACCGCTCGAATGACATTCACGGTCGGAGATATAAGGTAAGTACTGTAAACTAACACATTTAAAATTTCGATCGACAAAACTTTCCGAAGTGGGCCCCAAGTACATCTCCAGTACTCAAACAAAATCTGGGCCCATACAAAATATTCCAGAAACCACAATTCCACTTGAAAGACACGCAGAAGAAAAATGGTGCACTGAAGCCTCAAAACGGTGGCAGAACCGCGGCCAATACAAGGCTTGTGCGGCGTTTCCTCGGCGGTCTTGAAGTTTTAGTCGACCAAAATTCTTCCAGAGTCTTAAAAAGGCCTGCACGATTTTCTGAGATGCTCAAAATAATTTTTAGACGACAAAACAAATTCGACAGAAACTTTAATTTTGGAATCGCGGTTTTGGAAATTTCGTTCGATCGATGTTTTAAACACGTTAGAACAAGCTAGTAAAGGTTAATGGCGTGGCTCTGATACCATGTAAGTCTACGGTAGCGCCCCGGCCGTCAATCTGAGGCCAAACGCGGAACAAAAACTTTTACAACTGGCGCTATCGCATACTATAACCCAGATCTTGCCATTAACGCTAAAGTAACAAACTGTAAAGAGGTAGAAAGGCTATATCGATCGATCCGTGTCCTTCGGTCTTTAGCCATCATCCCACGCTCCTCGCGGCATCTCCGATCTCCTGTCTCCTCGTCGAGGTGGCACCGCATCATCGATTCTTTATACAGGCTCCCGCCTTTATACCGAGGCAACTCGGAGATCAAGTCTGCTAAAAGAGATGACCAAGATGAACTAGATAATGAGTGGAATACTTTGTCTCAATACACTCTTTGGTTCTCACCACATGAGAGAGTAAGAGTGGAGGTTGAAGAAGATGCTAAGGTTTGGAGAGTGTGAGCTCAAGAAATGAATCAAGTGAGCAAAAGAACCAAGCATAAAACTTGTGATCATTTTTCTTTTGTGAGTGGATATATATAAGGTTGTGTGTTAAAAAACAAAGAAAATATCTCATAAAAAAATATCTCTCAAAAATATCTCCACAAACCCTAAAATATCTACACCCAAAACCAAAACATCATTAATTCTATCATGACTCACTTAGTGACTCATTAGCATGAGTCACTAATGAACATGCTAGAAGAAATGTGTCACCATGAATGAGTCACACTTTCCAAATCAAATAATCATTTAAACCAAAATGATTAACCCAAAAAGAAATGCATTTTCTAAAATATTCTCATAACGGATTACGAGAATACCCCTCACTTGTAAATACATACCTGTATCCGTATTCCGAACGAATACGAATACAATGAGACTAAAATATTCTGACTCAATATAATACTTGGATCCGGTTTAAACCAAAGCCCACCAGTATTATCTATCCAAAATATGACACGTGCACATATGCACGTGCATGTTCAAACCCTGCCATAAAACCATACGGCCTCTACAACGTTTCTCCCGAACTTGGGAAACTATCTGTGGGGGACTCTAAAGACTCGTCAATACCCTGGCATTGAGTTTAACCACAAGCACGTCAGTGGCACTAGCTGTGCGTAACGGCTGCCCATGTACTGACCGAAAGGGAAGCTGATGAGCGAACTCATCCTGAAACCCTACTGAGCCTATTAGTGACAATATCCGTACAGTCCGTTCCGTTCGTCTATGAGCATCGCATATCTGGCCTAGGGGGCTGGTAACGTCAAACCCCCGATAGCTGTATAAGTCGTGTCGGAGAGTAGCCCTGAACACCCTGAGAAACTACTGGAATACCTATCGGTAATTCTCACCTTCCTTGGCCAAGGACTTGGTGTAATGGCTCTCCTAGAGACAGCGCGATCTCACTCACAATACCGGGATAGACGAATCCCCTGTCGATCCGCTCACTACCTCTATGTGGTTCTGGACTGTACCCAACTAAAACCTGTTTGCACGACTCCTTTGAGCCGTGGTAGGGTAGTAATCTAAGCACAGTGGGAACTCACACGAGACAAGTGATGACCTCAAGTCGATGAACTAACATGTACACGTGTCACCAGGGAACTGCTATCTGACGCTAGGTATAATACCAACTAGCATGTTCCCGGCGAGTCCTGTCCGGTGCACTCATAACGCAATGAGCACCTGTATACATCTTAGGTGATCCAACTAACACCAATGGCTTATGAGACCGGCCACCGCCCCTCGTCGGGGTCTCGACTGTATACACTAGTCTACTCTGGAGTATCGATGCCCTGTCTCGAAACTCCTACGACTAGGGACCACTTTTAAGGATGTGCTTATGGACTACCCAACTCTCACGTATATGATCACCATCATACTGCTGGTAGTCAAGCAAGAATCCTAAGGGCTCTATCAATGTGTAATAGTGATCATGTCACCTAAAGATGTACATGATGATAAAGGCAAACCAGATAGCATACTATCATCTTGAGTAAGACTGTCCTGCCGGTATAGGTCATCCTCAATCATTGCAATCATGTGCCTGCGATCCAATAATTGACTTTGAGGGCACTAGAACCAACAGGTCACTCCTAGTGAAGGGATCTCGGCTCTTTCCTTATCGAATAAGCTGCTGGATATTCTACAAGAAATACCGCTATGCAAAGCAAGAACTATAAAAACAATAAAAAAAACCGAGTGAGTTGTAGCATCCGCTAGTTTCGCTAAAGAGGTCACTCCCGGTGAAGGGATCTCGGCTCTTTCCTTATCGAATAAGGTGCTGGATATTCTACAAGGAATACCGCTATGCAATGTAAGAACTAGAGCTGCCCTTTTGAAAATATGATTCTACAACATCTTTTAGGTTTCTTTTCTGTTATGATCCGAAATAGCACGTGACTGGTCCTTGAATCGTATGAAGTCTATAGGACCACATCTAATTCAAGTAAACCAAAAGCCTAGAAATCTAAAACCATTTTAAATAATAAATGAAGGAAAACTGGTTTAAAAGATGTGGTTTTAATAGCATAAGTCGAATTATGCGTTTTTAAAACATCAAGTCTTTTCTGAAAATTTCAGCAGAGTTTCCTTTGTAAATATTGGCCCTGAACGTGGCACAACATAAATAATATATATATATATATATATATATATATCAATAAAAAGGGCATCTCCAAGCGGGAGCTAGCTCTTCGTCCATCGACGGACACAACCACGCAAGCAATATAATATACAACGCCGAAGGGCGAGAATCAAGACACAAAAGGAAACTCAAATCAACATGAAATCCATAATAATACAACGCGCGACTCTATGGTCAAAAGAATACACAACTGGTTTCTAAGTCTGAAATAAATATACATGACAGGTTGATGGAGTTATTAGATGCAGCTGAACAAAATAAAGTACAATGGTGGTCACGATGCAAGTGAACCCACCTACCAAAGAAAATCACCCGGAATGGAAACAACGTGCCAGCAAAGCCATAACGAAACCTGTACGGCAAAACCTGCAAGAACTGTGGCACAACGGGGGTGAGTTGCCAACTCGTGAGTAGAAAACATCACAGAGAAGAAATCGTATGTATGACTCAATCCTAGGTCAATACGATCAATAATATAAATCCTTAAAATGATAAAGTCTGAAGCATGATAAGGAGGCAAGGGTAAACATCTATACATAAGTGTAATACCAAGTGCTCGTGTCAGTGCCTCAGATAGGAACATATCATAATATGAGGTATGAATGCATGAAAACAGAATGCATCTAAATGTGGAAACTGTTTTCAGAATATAGTGAGATATCTATATATAAATCAAAATGTCATCAATGAAATCATTATAAATCAGTGTCTAGCATCGACACAAAATATAACCCAATATCTCAATATCTCAGGCTCCGGCTATCCGGACTGGCCTGTATCATCAAATCTCAAACACCTCAAGTATCAATATCTGGGGCTCTGGCTATCTGGACTGGCCCCTGGGTTCCGTCTATCCGGACTGGCCCGACTTTGATCGGTATCCTCCGGATATCCATCGAGTCACAAAACAATCACCGGTCAGCAATGCTCCCCTGTCACAGGCTCAACGCCAATCAACTGCGATCTTCTTGCCCCGGGGTACCGCACCGGGTCCACCATGCACACGCAGACGGTTCATCTCCTCCTCGAATCGGGTGTATGATATCGCTCAAGGGCCGAGAAAACTCATGGTGGACATATCACAATCATAACATGAGAAAACCGCACTTTTATCTTATAAAATGACAAATGAGTTTATTAATTCTTGCGGTTTCTCCAAATCCAGAAATATCATGGAAAATCCGAAATCCAAAATAAAAGTCAATAATAATGAATACCGGGCTCCGGCAATCCGGACTGGCCCTTAATTGATGCATGACAATGAATATTGCATGAAAACCCCAGTAATAAATGCAATGTCTAAGCTATCATATAAAAGCAAGCTCACTAGTACCATGTCAAAACTATCAGCTAACATTTTATACTAATGAAGTAGTATTATCTGATGTGTACGTGACATGGCAATTACCGATGATGATGTGTGTGAGACGGCAAGCAGGTGTACGTGGAACATACGCATCATCGGTAATAGTGGTGGTGTCCTGACAGCATGGTTTCATAATAACAATAAAAATACAGTATAAGCATGCAATGCGATATGAACAATAATGAATGTGCAGAAAATGAGTAATAAACGCAGCAATAAGGAATATGCAATAAAATAAACGAGTCGTGCAGTTTTGCCATTTGAAAATAATACGAATTGTGGTGTTTAAAAAATTGGTGCTACGGTGCTTGTAAGAATAGGTACGTCCTTTGAAATATCCGTAGCATCCATTGGCCTGTCTCTTAAATATTCACGATTCATTAGTTTTGAAATATGTATGACTCGGGTCTAATCTAACATCTACTAAGTAAACTACAGGTCCAACTAACAGACTTATCGAAATGGTAAGGAAACCATCTAAATCTGAGTCGATATATATATATATATAAAATAGTCAGTGATCCCGCCTCAATAGTATCACATATGATACAATACCTATAATATGACATCCTCAAGTCAAGAGTGTAGATCTATCATCAATATATAGCTCGTACGGTAAATCCATCGTATGGCCTCCTAAATCTGGGTACGGGTCAAATATCACATTTATCTCATTATTCGTCTGGTATCCTTTTCATCATATATCATGATCTAGGGGTACTGATCTAAGTCTAGTACAATACGGATACCATCTATGTATTGTATGGTTGTTGGGCACGGATACAAGGTTCTACGAGGCATCAACCATGCCCGATTTAAAAATTAGCCGTGCCGAACAACCCGAAGCCGGATCTTTAAACTAGAGTTTAGGCGAAAACAAACATGTTAAACACTTTAACACTAAGTGAGAGGGATTACAACCTTTGTAGATCCGGTCCTTCACTTCTAAAGCTCCGTGTTGAAGTCCCTTCGCTGCGATCATCGTGTTCCGGACGCTCGAGAGGTTCCACGAAGAGAAAGATGCAGTCTTACTTCCGATCTTCTATACAAAGATGATCTACCTTGAAGTTTCGTTAACACAAGCTAACACTCATAATATGAAGTGAACACCCTCATCTAAATGGCAAGGATAGATGAGGATGATGAAGTAGGATTTTTCTCTCATTTGTTTTCTATTTCTCACTCACTTTCATCACAAATAAAAAGCAAGAAAGCTTTGCAAAGGAGGAAGAAGAAGAAGAATAGTGATCAATCCATTTGTAATGAATAATGAAAGGATAATTATGATGAATAATGCAACCATGGTCAAGTAACCTTTGTAGAGATTGAACTAGGGTTAAGGGATGTGGCTGGGTTATGGAAATATCATGCAAAAATATCTAAACAAATATCTTTGAACAAAACAAAAAGAAAGCTTCTAGAAACATCTAGAAAAGCTTAACCCTAATCAAACCCTAACCATGTTTAATCTCCACTAAACATGTTGCATTAGTAATCATATCATGTTACAATATTATATATCACATATATAATATTTATCGTAACAAAATAAAATAATACAATTAACATATATCGCATATATATCAATGTATTACCCGAGTGAGAAAAAGAATCTTTTAGTAAGCTAATATTAGTTAATGTAATTTAATATATCATATATATTATTATACATTAAATTATCGAATCAACACTTGATCCGACAATCCGGCTATATCGCATATAACCGACTAATATTTATCCGTACTGATTCATCGAATCAACACCTGATCCGATGACCCGGCTGATAACAAATATCGCGAGAATAGAATACGGTATCTCATATCGTATTATCCTCGGTCCCGCACATATCACATATGTGCTCCTACTCCGTTTTGCCTGAGTCAAGAAACCTCTGTGTAGGACTCTAAAGAATCGTCAATACGCCGGCAGTAGGTGATGATCATATCAAATACCCACAAGCTGCAAGCGGTCAGCTAAACGTAACAGCCACCCAGGTATTGAGCGCTCAGAAGATCAAAAAGCAAGCCTGTACATTCTCCTGTGAATCCAATCAGTAACACTCCCGTACAGTCCGGTCTCGTCGTCTGATATGTCGCATATCTCGCCTAGGGGTGGTAAACGTCAGACCCCAATAGCTTGATAAGACGTGTCGATTTGAGGTCTATAACAGTTCGAGAAACTACTGATAACACTTACCAGTAAATCTTAACAACCCTGGCCAGGGATTTCCGGTTATAGCCAATCGAACACAGCACAACATCAACTCCCTATACCGGGAAAGACGAATCCCCTCCTATCGTGTCACGACCCGAAAGAGCACGTGACTGGCCCTTGAACCATATGAAGTCCATAGGACCCCATCTGATCCAAGTAAGCAAAAAGCCCAGAAATCTAAAACCATTTAAAGAGTAAATAAGGAAAACTGGTTTTAAGAAGTAAAGAAATCATGTTTCGAAAATCAAAGTTTTTAAATAACTAAGCCGAATATGCATTTTTAAAATGTGTAACCTTTCCTGAAAATTTCGGCAGAGTTTCCTTTGTAAAAACTGGCCCCGAACGGGGTACAACAAGAATAATATATATGAAATGATAAAAGGAATCCCCAAGCGGGAGCTAGCTCTTCGTCAATCGACGGTCACAACCACGCAAGCAATAATAATATACAACGCCAAAGGGCGAGGATCAAAACCCAAGAAGAACTCAAAACAGCCAGAAAACCGTAATACTACAAGCGCGACTCTAAGGTCGAAATAATACAACACGGTTTTCTAAGTCTGAAACAATATACAAGTTTTGGTTGATGGAATTTCTAGATACAATGAATAATACAGGAACAATGGCGGTTCTGATACAAAAGAACCCACGTACCAACGCAAGTCACCCATATGGAAGAAGTGTGCCAGAAATGCCGCTATGGAATTTGTACGGCAAAAACCTGCAAGGACTGTGGCACAACGGGGGTGAGTTGCCAACTCGTGAATAGAAAATATCTACAAGCAGAGATCAAATATATGACCCATCCTAGGTCAATATGATCAGATATAAATAAACCTCAATATGAATAAGTCTGAAACATGCTAAACTGGCAATGTAATCTTTATACATGAAGTAGTGCAAAATACCCGTGTCAGTGCCTCAGGTAATAACATGCCATAATTGTGAGGTATAATCAATGAAATCAAATCTGCATGTACGTGGATCCCGTCCACTCGTCACCCAATGACAATAACTATCATGCATGTAAATACCATCAGCATATGCATGGAAATATGAGGATATAAACCACCTGTGTCGCTCGCGACACGTCAAAATCATGGAACCGGAGTGCCCAGCATCGACACTCGAAAACATCATGAAAACCGTGCCCAGCATCGGCACGTAAATCCTCATATAACGGGCTCCGTCAGCCCGGATCAGCCCACGGGCTCCGTCTGCGGAATCGGCCCTCGGCCCCAGCAGTACGCCCATATCCATCTATCGACTCTGGTCGGTATCCTCCGGATAACCGCCAGGTCCAACGAATCACCGGTAGGTACTCGCCACCCTGCTAGGCTCATCGTCTACTCCACGAAAAACATTTCTTGCCCCGGGGAACCATACCGGGTCCACCATGTACCCGCAATCGGCCTCATCCGCCTCCTCGAATCGGGTTTCACATGTCGCTCTCAGCACCGAGAAAACACATGGTGGACGCACTGAAATATCATATCAAGGGTAACCGGGTTTTAAAACAGTTACATATTCTCTTTTGGAACACCCACGGTTCCCAAAACCAGAAATATCATGGAAACAACATATCTCAATGCGTAAAATCAGAAAGCATGATGTATGTGACATGTAAAAGAAATGTAAGCACATCAGTCTGTCGTGCAAGAATCATATCCTGAATGCAACAGTACTACAGTGTAGTGACATGGCAATTATCGATGATGAAGTGTGTGAGCCGGCAACCAGTGTACGTGGAACATACACATCATCGATAATGGTGCTGGTGTCCTAGCAGCATGACTGTAATATATCAATAAACACAGGCAATGCAATGCAAATAGCATGAATATGCGGAAATCGAATAATCAGCGCAGCAGTAAAGAACCTGCCTCAATAAATATATCATGCAGCCGCCTTTTGAAATAAGACGAATTAGGGTTTTTGATAAAATAAGGGCTACGGTGCTTTAAGAAAAGATGTGTCGTTTGAAAATATCCGTAGAAACCCTTTTTGCCTATCTTTAAAATATCCCCGATTCGTTAGTTTTGAAATAGGTATGACTCGGGTCTAGTCTAACGCCTACTATGCGAACTACGGACCCAACAATCAGGTCAATCGGGAGGGTATGAAAACCACCTAAATCTAAGTCAATATCACATTATCTCATCACATAACAGGTATCACTACCATCATATCACACCTCCAATAAGAACTCTGTCATGTCGCCAAATTTCACGGCCTCAATCGAATCTCATCGACTCATCTCAATCCCACGTATCATCCTCAAATCTCGTATATGAACACATAGTCACATACCCATGTGTAGATATACACACCATCATATGCGCACAGATAAATGAAAGAATGTATGCAAGTATGTGTGTATGTGTATGTGTGCGTGCACCCACTACCCTAGGGTTCGCACTATACTAAACCAATACATCCTTATCATCAATAAATCCATTATTACCATCAATAGTCCTAACAACACATAATAAATATATGTGTGTATACGTATTCGTATACATCACCACGGACTGCGGGGGTGCTATACGCCATCCACCCGACTTCTCCCCGTAGATATAAATCTACTCACCTTGCTTCTCGTGTGCCGATGCCGATGTCGCTATCTTCATCTTCTTCGCCTCAACATCACGTAGGGTACTTACAAGTATATCACAACGCTAAAGCACATGAAAATCACATCGGAAACCAAAATAGCACACGCTACTCGCATAGGTAAAAACCTATCGTCTCGCATGTAAACACGATCAATATCCACTTGTCGTTAACGTCCAAACGCCACCCGACAGAAACGAATCACCAAATACTAAAATCCATGCTAAAACAAGTCGTAAATCATACGCCAACTCAAGCAAATCAACCCAGATTTTACCCTAACAGGAATCAGTCAAAACTAGACATACTCAGGGTCAAGTTTATAGGGCAAAAGGCTACAGAACAAAAACGAAGGGGTTCCAACCTGCTCTGGCCGCAATTTGCGGCCAGAGGTATTAAATCTGCAGCCCAAACAATGAATCGGGGGCTAGGGCTTTGTGTGGTGGTTCCATCGTGCCTGCACATCTCACTGTCAACTCAGTTTTATTTTTGGGGGCTCGGGGTGATAGCAGATTCCTAAATACGATCACAGATTCACAGTTTTTCTCCGACATCGTCTCATAAATCCGTATTCTGGTTTCAAGTTCAGGTTTGGGTCCAAATTAGCATCATACTAGAGGTTCTAAGGTCACAACAAGCCTCAATTTCACTTTGATTTCAGATCAAACCCTAAACCCTAACTTGATGTTTCACAAATCCACCAAACAACACCATATCGACATGAAACTAGAATTGATGCACAAGGAAATTGAAATACTACACTAGGGTGCAGAAATTACCTCCTTTGGCAAATCAAGAAAATTTCTTGAGTTGCTCAAAGTCCTCCAAATCCAATCTTGCTAGGTTCAAAGTGTAGCTAGTGAGCTTGGGAGCAAGTTTTGTGAAGTGGGAATGGGGTTTTGGTGAGGGAAATGAGAGGGATCTATGAAGTGAAGGGGAGGGAGATGAGGGAGCAGGAGCAAGAGCAGCAGCAGCTCCAAAGAGAGGGGAGAGAGAAATGGGTGTGAGGAAATGATGGGAGTATGGTTCAAAAAGTTGGGGTTGACTTGGTCTCTCTCTCTCATCATGAAACCTTTATCTTTCTTTCTTTTCTTATCTTTCTCACTCCAATAGTGAACCCAAATGAACAACCATGGCGATAGAATGTAACACAAGTGTAAGAAGTGTAGAAAATGATATGTGCACATTTTTGCACAAAAATGCTAAAAATCCAATTAGCGATTTTTAATCGCGATTAGCACTAAATTAGTATATAACTAATCTTAAAAACTTTAAAATGGTATAATTCCATAAAATACCCTATTTTAGAATTTTCGATAATTTTTTCCCATTTATTTGTATTTAATTATACCAGAATATTAAAATATTCATTAAAATAATATTAAATTATAAAAATTCCAAAAATCATATTTTATTATTTTGAAAACATTACAATCTACCCCCCTTAAAGAAATTCGGTCCCCGAATTTAAATTTAAACCCCAAAATACTAAAATATTTCAATACAAATTCCAAGTCATCGGGGCTCCGAAATCATCAATACATAAAACATCATAGCGCAATGCATGCGCATGAGTACTGAGCAGATAACTCAAAAGCAAAACTCCGTCAAGCATCCCGCAATCATCGGAGTCATGGGAAAGATGCAAGTGTCAAATCCAATACAAAACCAATATGATGTAGATCAGAACTACACATGTAGACATCCAGTCTATACATGTGAATAGCTAATGTAAATGCATGCCAAATCTTTTTAAATCACCGTGCGATGCACGTAACACTGCACAGTGGCGGGCGTTTTTCATAAGAAAATAACTATATACGTATATATCCTTTGTTTAATAGGTACGTTCCGCCATTTTGAAAACAATTTAGAAGGGTTTCCTTGTTTTAAAAACGTTTCGTGTCATATCGGACACGTAGGTATATATGCCGAGACTATAGCTCGCTCTTTGGAAATCCCTTCGATAACTATCAATGCATGCAAAATATATCCAGGTACTGTCCTCTGACTAGTCCTGCTCAGTATGAAAACAATTATCCAATATCACAAAAATGTACTGCTCCAAAAGGAATAAATCCCAAAAATGCACATAACACCACCCTGTGCGTCTGGTGTGCACGGAAATCAAAATCCATATATGTGCCATACAGGTGCACAAAACAACATCTAGGTGCAACGGGTGTGCACGAAGTATCTGTCATAGGCAACGTGTGTGCCTGACAGCCAAATCAGATGCATCTGACATGCACGAAGAATCTCGATTTAGTGCATCTGGTGTTCACCAAAACCGTATCTCAAAACATGCGCCCAACATGCGCGAAAACCCAAATCGGTGCATCCATCGTGCACGACTGAAAATCTAAACCCTGCGCACTCAACATGCACGGAATCACAAAATCCAATAGCAACGCCGAACATGCGTAAGTCCAGTCAAAAGCACGGAGTTTAAGAATCAATCATCAATATCAGGGTCAAAATCGACATATCGAATGACATCAAATCGAAGTCAGGTGCAACCGTAGTGCACAAAAATATAAATCCGGTGCAACAAAGGCATGAAATATAAATCTGATGCGATAAACGCAAGAAACATAAAACTGGTGCGATAAACGCACGAAGTATAGAACTGGTGCATCCCATGCATAAATACCAAGAAATAACTCAAATGCGTAACCAGCAACACCAAGTGTACCCAGGTATAAAGGAAATCATAAACGTGTGCAACTGCGTGCACAAAATACATATCAATGCACTACAAGCACATATAAGCTATACCGAGTGCAAAAATCAAATCGTGTGCGTAACATATACACAACATCAATCAACCGTATGAAATCCATAAAGTCATAAGCAGTGCAGCCAAGGCACGAAACGATATACACCGCGGCTTAATCAAAATCAGGTGTACCGCGATGGAAAATCTCACAACCGCGTGCATTAGCGTGCACAAATCAAAACACTAAAAGTACATGAAAACTATACTGGAAGCGTAAATCAAGTCACAGTCATAAAATAGGCATGAAATCACAATCAATACCTCAAGAGTAATAACTATGCGCAAGTTATAAATACCCAGTAAGTGCAACCATGGTGCACAAAATCAAACATCATGGAACTCAGTCATCAAGACTAAATCATGCAAATAGATCGCCCAAAATACCGAAATCCAAAGTGACGGATACGTGATAGTCAAATCATAAAATCACAAATTATAAATCACAAATACCGTCATCGGTATATCTTCCTTCAAAGTCGAGAAGGTGCCGGTACATCCAATACTAGCGGAGCAAGATATTTACTCGCCTCTTGCTCATGGCTGGCGTCCTCTGCCTCTGGTTCCTTATCTTCCCTGTGGATTACCAATCTCGCAATCCATCGGCTCATCGGCCCGGTCAGGTGAGCTAACAAGAACGATTTCGTTCTGGCATTTCTATGTTCATCTCTCGGTCAATCCTCACGACCGCTCGTAAAGCAGCACATCTCACATCGGCTCTTGGTGCAAATCTTAGTGCAGCAGTGTACTGGAAGGAATCCTGCTCAAGGTCTCTTCAGATCTTGCCTAAGCCAAACTGTACAGAGGCTGGTACTCTGGCATAAATCTTTTCTCGCTCTCTAGACATCCGCGTCCTTAGTACAACATCTACTCGAAAGCTGGTCGCATCCCTGCGCCTCTGTATGCATATCCGACCTTTAATCTTAACGGGGAATAGTAACAGCTCGTCCGCATCTCGCACGAACTTCTTGTCCCGCTTGTCTGTATCATCGTCCATTTCGACGTCGCGTCTCTATCTGCGCACTGCAATGTCCTCGGCTACGGTCCATCCGAAGTCCCTTACACGGACTCGAAATCATGAACTTGGTATCTTCATCACTCAGTAGGAGATATCTAGCCGAACACGTCCTCAGCGTGCATATCGCATCTCTGATGTCAGCGGAGTGAAACGTCATCTCGTCGAAATCTCATGCGAACTCTTTACTCCACTCTGCTTCAATATCGACTGATTCGGACTCATCTCATCGTGGCTACACAGACTGCGCTCCAACGGCTATGCTCGTATCTAGAGTCTCCCAAGCAGTGTCCCATCACATGATATCTGAATGATGTCGAATCGTCCGATCGATTCGTCAGAACCTCATAATCCCCCAAGAGCTCAACATCTCGGGTACAGTTTAATAGTATCGAGTACATACCACAGTATCGGTGGTCCAGCCGTAGAAGGGCAAACCCAAGCCTCACTAATGGAGCCACAGAACTGCCGTAAACCCTAAGGTTCAAAGGCTTTCACACGGTCATTATGTCGAGTTAGGGTTTCATTCTTCTAGAGGGTCCATATAATCGCTTGCACGTCTTTCCAAATACTTTAAACTTGGAAAATGGGTTCCTGACATTCGATCGTCTCAATCGACTCTCAACGAATCTACGTGAAGTCGCCTCTAGCTGGAATCAACCTATCTGGTGACCTCGCATCGGGATAAACGAACGAACTACATGTCCTAGTCATTCATCCTCGGTGACTAGCGACTCACCGTCATATCTCTGAGTATATGCTCATGCTGCAGTAGCTCCAATCATCTGGGCGATATCTCATCATTCGCAGCAACAACTGGCTCATTCTTCTATACGCTAAACAGCGCCTCAATCGTCCTGGATAAGCGATATATCAACGGTCATCACATCCTGGCTGGCCTCTATCAGTGGCTCAATCCTGTGGTGCCGATCAGCACATCCAGGAAATCTCATAAAAGCGATCAATCCAATGCTCATGGCGCGAAAACACAATAAGACGACGCCTCAATATGCAATTGTATGTCTCTGGAATCACGCCCTGGTCAGTCCTCGTCCACGACGAGCTCATGCTGACGCAACTCGAGCCGTAGCTCACTCTGCCCGTGCAATCGCGGCAGCAAAACCATAACCAGTATCGATGAGGATAGATCATAGGAATGAATATAATACTGTGCGAGGAAATGTACATTCTAAGGTTTCTTAAGCGGAGTGGCGTGTCGTAAGTATGCCGCGGAACATACCCACGGTACGTCACTCTACTTTAGTCACCTATTCCATCAACCAAGGGGCATCCTACACGACGAAAGTTCGGGTCTAATACCCCCTCGACTAAGTCTAAGTTCCGTAAGGTCAAGCCTAAGTACCGTATATAGATAATGCCCTAGGCTGCACATAGTCAAACTTAGACTCGAACCAAGGTCAACCTAGCGCTCTGATACCAACTTTGTCACGACCCGAAAGAGCGCGTGACTGGCCCTTGAACCATATGAAGTCTATAGGACCCCATATGATCCAAGTAAGCCAAAAGCCCAGAAATCTAAAACCATTTAAAGAGTAAATAAGGAAAACTTGTTTTAAGAAGTAAAGAAATCATGTTTCGAAAATCAAAGTTTTTAAATAACTAAGCCGAATATGCATTTTTAAAATGTGTAACCTTTCCTGAAAATTTCGGCAGAGTTTCCTTTGTAAAAACTGGCCCCGAACGGGGTACAACAAGAATAATATATATGAAATGATAAAAGGCATCCCAAGCGGGAGCTAGCTCTTCGTCAATCGACGGTCACAACCACGCAAGCAATAATAATATACAACGCCAAAGGGCGAGGATCAAAACCCAAGAAGAACTCAAAACAGCCAGAAAACCGTAATACTACAAGCGCGACTCTATGGTCGAAATAATACAACACTGTTTTCAAAGTATGAAACAATATACAAGTTTTGGTTGATGGAATTTCTAGATACAATGAATAATACAGGAACAATGGCGGTTCTGATACAAAAGAACCCACCTACCAACGCAAGTCACCCATATGGAAGCAGTGTGCCAGAAATGCCGCTATGGAATCTGTACGGCAAAAACCTGCAAGGACTGTGGCGCAACGGGGGTGAGTTGCCAACTCATGAATAGAAAATATCTACAAGCAGAGATCGAATTTATGACCCATCCTAAGTCAATACGATCAGATATAAATAAAACTCAATATGAATAAGTCTGAAAAATGCTAAACTGGCAATGTAATCTCTATACATGAAGTAGTGCCAAATACCCATGTAAGTGCCTCAGGTAATAACATGTCATAATTGTGAGGTATAATCAATGAAATCAAATCTGCATGTACGTGGAACCCGTCCACTCGTCACCCAATGACAATAACCATCATGCATGTAAATATCATCAGCATATGCATGGAAATATGAGGATATAAACCACCTGTGTCCCTCGCGACACGTCAAAATCATGGAACCGGAGTGCCCAGCATCGACACTCGAAAACATCATGAAAACCGTGCCCAGCATCGGCACGTAAATCCTCATATAACAGGCTCTGTCAGTCCGGATCAGCCCACGGGCTCCGTCTACGGAATCGGCCCTCGGCCCCAGCAGTACGCCCATATCCATCTATCGACTCTGGTCGGTATCCTCCGGATAACCGCCAGGTCCAACCAATCACCGGTAGGTACTCTCCACCCTGCTAGGCTCATCGTCTATCGACTTTGGTCGGTATCCTCCGGATAACCGCCAGGTCCAACCAATCACCGGAAGGTACTCACCACCCTGCTAGGCTCATCGTTTACTCCATGAAAAACATTTCTTGCCCCGAGGAACCATACCGGGTCCACCATATACCCGCAATCGGCCTCATCCGCCTCCTCGAATCGGGTTTCACATGTCGCTCTCAGCACCGAGAAAACACATGGTGGACGCACTGAAATATCATATCAAGGGTAACCGGGTTTTAAAACAGTTACATATTCTCATTTGAAACACCCACGGTTCCCAAAACCAGAAATATCATGGAAACAACATATCTCAATGCATACAATCAAAAAGCATGATGTATGTGAGATGTAAAATAAATGTAAGCGCATCAGTCTGTCGTGCAAGAATCATATCCTGAATGCAACAGTACTACAGTGTAGTGACATGGCAATTATCGATGATGAAGTGTGTGAGCCGGCAACCAGTGTACGTGGAACATACACATCATCGATAATGGTGCTTGTGTCCTAGCAGCATGACTGTAATATATCAATAAACACAGGCAATGCAATGCAAATAGCATGAATATGCGGAAATCGAATAATCAGCGCAACAGTAAAGAACCTGCCTCAATAAATATATCATGCAGCCTTGCCTTTTGAAATAAGACGAATCAGGGTTTTTGGTAAAATAAGGGCTACGATGTTTTAAGAAAAGATGTGTCGTTTGAAAATATCCGTAGAAACCCTTTTTGCCTATCTTTGAAATATCCCCGATTCGTTAGTTTTGAAATAGGTATGACTCGGGTCTAGTCTAACGCCTACTATGCGAACTACGGACCCAACAATCAGGTCAATCGGGAGGGGTATGAAAACCACCTAAATCTAAGTCAATATCATATTATCTCATCACATAACAGGTATCACTACCATCATATCACACCTCCAATACGAACTCTGTCATGTCGCTAAATTTCACGGCCTCAATCGAATCTCATCGACTCATCTCAATCCCACGTATCATCCTCAAATCTCGTATATAAACACATAGTCCCATACCCATGTGTAGATATACACACCATCATATGCGCACAGATAAATGAAAGAATGTATGCAAGTATGTGTGTATGTGTATGTGTGCGTGCACCCACTACCCTAGGGTTCGCACTATACTAAACCAATACATCCTTATCATCAATAAATCCATTATTACCATCAATAGTCCTAAGAACACATAATAAATATATATGTGTGTATACGTATTCGTATACATCACCACGGACTGTGGGGGTGCTATACGCCATCCACCCGACTTCTCCCCGTAGATATAAATCTACTCACCTTGCTTCTCGTGTGCCGATGCCGATGTCGCTATCTTCATCTTCTTTGCCTCAACATCACGTAGGGTACCTACAAGTATATCACAACGCTAAAGTACATGAAAATCACATCGGAAACCAAAATAGCACACGCTACTCGCATAGGTAAAACCTATCTTTCGCATGTAAACACGATCAATATCCACTTGTCGTTGACGTCCAAACGCCACCCGACAGAAACGAATCACCAAATACCAAAATCCATGCTAAAACAAGTCTTAAATCATACACCAACTCAAGCAAATCAACCTAGATTTTACCCTAACAGGAATCAATCAAAACTAGACATACCCAGGGTCAAGTTTATTGGGGAAAAGGCTACAGAACAAAAACGAAGGGGTTCCAACCTGCTCTGGCCGCAATTTGCGGCCAGAGGGATTAAATCTGCGGCCCAAACAAAGAATTGGGGGCTAGGGCTTTGTGTGGTGGTTCCATGGTGCCTGCATATCTCACTGTCAATTCAGTTTTATTTTTGGGGTCTCGGGGTGATAGCAGATTCCTAAATACGATCACAGATTCACAGTTTTTCTCCGACATCGTCTCATAAATCTGTATTCTGGTTTCAAGTTCAGGTTTGGGTCCAAATTAGCATCACACTAGGGGATCTAAGGTCACAACAAGCCTCAATTTCACTTTGATTTCAGATCAAACCCTAAATCCTAACTTGATGTTTCACAAATCCACCAAACAACACCATATCGACAAGAAACTAGAATTGATGCACAAGGAAATTGAAATACTACACTAGGGTGCAGAAATTACCTCCTTTGGCAACTCATGAAAATTTCTTGAGTTGCTCAAAGTCCTCCAAATCCAATCTTGCTAGGTTCAAAGTGTAGCTAGTGAGCTTGGGAGCAAGTTTTGTGAAGTGGGAATGGGGTTTTGGCGAGGGAAATGAGAAGGATCTATGAAGTGAAGGGGAGGGAGATGAGGGAGCTGGAGCAAGAGCAGCAGCAGCTCCAAAGAGAAATGGGTGTGAGGAAATGATGGGAGTATGGTTCAAAAAGTTGGGGTTGACTTGGTCTCTCTCTCTCTCTCATCATGAGACCTTTATCTTTCTTTCTTTTCTTATCCTGCTCACTCCAATAGTGAACCCAAATGAACAACCATGGCAATAGAAATGTAACACAAGTGTGGAAAATGATATGTGCACATTTTTGCACAAAAATGCTAAAAATCCAATTAGCGATTTTTAATCTCGATTAGCACTAAATTAGCAAATAACTAATCTTAAAAACTTTAAAATGGTATAATTCCAAAAAATACCCTATTTTAGAATTTTCCATAATTTTTCCCCATTTATTTGTATTTAATTATACCAGAATATTAAAATATTCATTAAAATAATATTAAATTATAAAAATTCCCAAAAATCATATTTTTTTATTTTGAAAACGTTACATATCGCTCTTTGCCTCCATGTGATTCGGGACTGTACCCAAAAGCCACCTTTTTGCACGCCCTCTTGGACGTGGTATGATGGAAATAAAAGCACATTGGGAATCACACAAGACTCTATGACGATCTCGGGTCAACAGACTACTCTGTACCAGTGTCATCGGAGAACTGCCATCTGACGTGAGGTATAATACCATCTGGGAGTTCTCGGCGAGTCCGTCCAGTGTACCCAGTCTCCACTGAGCACCCGTACACCATCCTTGATGTCAAACACCGATGGTTATGGGATCATCCATCGCCCATCATATGAGTCAAGATGCGAATACGCTAGTCTACACCGGTGCATCGATGCCCTGTCTCGATACACCCTCGACTAGGAACAGTTATAAGATGTACTCGTCGACTACCGTGGCCCCACTAGTATGATCTCATCATAGTCCCAGTAGTCGAGTACATATCCTAAGGGCTTTATCAACATGTAACATAGAGACAATCAGAGTACATGTAAAGATAAAGTACAACCAGATAGCATACTATCATGTCGAGCAAGAAAGTCCTCCCTATATATGTCCAAGCACCCATTACAATATACATCGTATGTACAGTAATGGCCTCTAGGGCATACATATAACTAACATGTATATGCATGCGTGTGTATGAAAACACCACGCCTAAGGACCCGCTAAAACATCGTGTCGTATCTTATAATACGAACCACGTCATATCACCGATCTCATGGCATCCAGCCCAATACCATCGACTCATCTCCAAATATCATGTACTATCCTCATAATCCATGTATATGTATACGTATATATATATATACACATAGTCCCATACCCATGTGTGTGTATATATACATATCCTCATATACACATAGGAAAATAAAATGAATGTATGTGTGTGTGTGCGTGTATGCAAATCACTACCCTAGGGTTCGCGACTAAAAACTAACTAAACAAGAACTTACAAGTAACTATACTAATCCAAAGTCATTCCATATCACATCCGTATATGTATATATATAATATAGATATAACACATTTGCGTTCTATTACGAAACTGCGGGGGTGCTATACGCTATCCACCCGACTTCCCCCGTAGATATAAATCTACTCACCTTGATCTTCGTTTGCCGATGCCGACGTCGCCACGTGCTTGCTTGTCGTCTGGAAGTCCTCATGGGGGTACCTACACATCATAACGTATCGTGCCGCATTAAAATCCAATCCGCAATCGAAACGACATACGAAACTCACATAGGCCAAAACCTGTGGTTTGCTCTCGCAAAACAACCAAATAACACTCGATTTCGACGTACAAACGTCAAGTGATCAAAGCAAAACACAAATACTAAAACTTGAATTCATAAACACAAAAGAATTCAAAGCAGCAACCCACTAAAATGGTCCCAGATTTTGTGTAAGGGAAAAACTAGGTGCACAAATAATACTGGGGTGATGTATAGGGTGTATGTGAGCTACTGAAGCAACCTGGGCACCTAACTCATCAAAGTGGCCGGCCACACTAGCCAAAATTCCGGCCTCCTCGGTTTTGGGGACTTGAATTGGGTTCGTCTTGGTTTGGTGGCATTACTACAATATGGGGTTGCCCCTACGGACTCAGGAATCCGTAGGGGCAACTATTTCTTGCCCTTACGGATTTATCCGTAGGTCCTAATCGTTGTCCCTACGGTGCCTTACGTTCTAATTTAAAAATATTAAATCGTAATTTGTTGTTTGGCCCTACGGAGCCGCAAACGGTGGACCTACGGTTATGTCCGTAGGGCATATAAATAGGTTATTAATAAAAAAAAGCACACAAAAGTCATCGATCGTTCCCAAAAATTCTCTCTCTCACTCTCCCGCGCCTCGATCGCTCGTTCCCGCGCCTCGTCGCCACCGCCCTCCGCGCCTCGTCCCCACCGCCCTCCGTCGTTCCCAAAACTTCCTCGTTGACTTCCTCGTCTCCACCGTCCACGACTCGTCGTCGACCACCGGTCTTCTCTGTCGTCTCCTCCACCGCCCGCTACAGGTTAGTAAATCTCAAATTATTTATAATTTTGATGATGTTAGGTCTAGGGTTCAGGGTTCGTGTAGGGGTGAGGGTTAGGGTTAGGCATCGGGTTCGGTTTAGGTTAGGGTTAGGGTTAGGGTTAGGGTTAAGGTTCGGTTGGGGTTGGGGTTCGGTTGGGGTTGGGGTTGGGGTTCGGTTGGGGCTGGGGCAGGGCTGGGGCTGGGGCTAGGGTTCGGTTGGGGTTGGGGTTAGGGTGGGGCTAGGGCTAGGGCTTGGGCTTCATCACCTGATATAGCGAAATACAAAGCGTACTTCAGTACACCCGACCTCATTAAGTTTCCTATTGAAGTTCCCTGTCAAACGGCATATGCATATTTTTATTCGCCATCAAATCCCAATTATCAAGCTACCGAGGACGAAAAGCCACCTTTGTTAGTCGAGATTCATGGTAATAGACTTGTCATTATAGATCATAGTGAATTGTTTTTCCTATCATTTTCTTGATCCAGATGCTAATCAACTTGTTAGTTACTGTTTTTATGACGTATTTGTCTATATTTGTTGACAGTGGCCTTTCTTTTGGATGAACATGTTTTTTTGATGCATGTTTCAGTCATGTGAATTCATATGTTGCGTATAACACTTTATGATATCAGTATCCTACATTTGTAGTTTTAATTGTTGATTGTTATAGATGAATGCCATTGCAATAATAGTTTTTGGTTGATATATTAATTTTTCAAATATTTGCATGTATGTATCCATGCCTGCCTGCATATATGTATATATGAGGATATTGAGTATATTATTAGGTTGCCGTAGGAGAAAATTTTCCTTCATATGGCTGTCAAAAGTTAATCCTTAATCTTTTTGTGGATGATCAGTTCTATCAATCTTGATCTCAATGGTCTAATATATAGATACACAAGAACATGTTGTTTTCGTACTCTTTTGTTTTCACACGATAAATATGGATGACTCAAAATATAGATATATGAAATGCATCCCTTTTATGCATATGGATACAGATGTATGGTAGATTGAAATATCCAAATTGATGTCTAATACATTTCTGGAGATACTAGTTCTTGGTACATACGAAGCCGAAGTTTAACTTGCAATGTCGATCAATTTGCAAGTAACTAAGCAAGTATTATTTCATAAGTTTAAAATCATGTTACACATACAACAAGAATACACAACAAACGCATCATTAGAGAGTGATTCAAGATGTTCAAGTTAAAACCAATATATGATACTCGATGATAATATGAAACTTTCATATTCTTATCGATACTCATATATGAAACTAAAAGTGCCACTTAGTCCCCGTCTATCGGTTAACATACGTTCGATGTTCGTCGTGACATAGAACTATACGAAGGTTGTTAAATATCGGACGGTATAGCTCGATACTAACAACCGTCGTATAGTCTATGTGAAGAGAAGATTCAATCGTATGATAACCGATAGATTTGTCCCGTGTGGACAAGTTAGGAATGTATAAAGCAAACACCTTCATTCAGTTGTGTTTTCATCCGTTTCCAGATATTTCGTCGGTACCTTTCCGCTGGTTCTCCGTGTACAAAGATAGATTAGATGTTCATTTCAACGTTGTTTCATAGCTTTGAAATGATTATCTATTCTATTACAGTGTACACGGAGAACAGCGGGGAGGTGCTGCCAAAATTTACTCGAAACGGTTGAAAGCACAATCGAATAGGTGTTCGCTCTATACATTCTTAATGGGATAGAAGCCTTACCCCCGACAGCCGGAACACACACATACAATAAGAATACACAACAAACGCATCATTAGAGAGTGATTCAAGATGTTCAAGTTAAAACCAATATATGATAATCGATGATAATATGAAACTTTCATATTCTCATCGATACTCATATATGAAACTAAAAGCGCCACTTAGTCCCCGTCTATCGGTTAACATACGTTCGATGTTCGTCGTGACATAGAACTATACGAAGGTTGTTAAATATCAGACGGTATAGCTCGATACTAACAACCATCGTATAGTCTATGTGACGAGAAGATTCAATCGTATGATAACCGATAGATTTGTCCCGTGTGGAAAAGTTAGGAATGTATAAAGCAATCACCTTCGTTCACTTGTGTTTTTATCCGTTTCGAGATATATCGTCGGTACCTTTCCGCTGGTTCTCTGTGTACAAAGATAGATTAGATGTTCATTTCAACGTTGTTTCACAGCTTTGAAATGATTATCTATTTTATTGCAGTGTACTCGGAGAACAGCGGGGAGGTGCTGCCGAAATTTACTTGAAACGGTTGAAAGCACAATCGAATGGGTGTTCGCTCTATACATTCTTAATGGGATAGAAGGCTTACCCCCGACAGCCGGAACACACACATACAACAAGAATACACAACAAACGCATCATTAGAGAATGATTCAAGATGTTCAAGTTAAAACCAATATATGATACTCGATCATAATATGAAACTTTCATATTCTCATCGATACTCGTATATGAAATTAAAAACGCCATTTAGTCCCCGTCTATCGGTTAACATACGTTCGATGTCCGTCGTGACATATAACTATACGAAGGTTGTTAAATATCGGACGGTATAGCTCGATACTAGTAACCATCGTATAGTCTATGTGACGAGAAGATTCAATCGTATGATAACCGATAGATTTGTCCCGTGTGGACAAGTTAAGAATGCATAAAGCAATCACCTTCATTCACTTGTGTTTTCATCCATTTCGAGATATATCGTCGGTACTTTTCCGTTGGTTCTCGGTGTACAAAGATAGATTAGATGTTCATTTCAATGTTGTTTCACAGCTTTGAAATGATTATCTATTCTATTACAGTGTACTCGGAGAACAGCGGGGAGGTGCTGCCGAAATTTACTCGAAACGGTTGAAAGCACAAGCGAATGGGTGTTCGCTCTATACATTCTTAATGGGATAGAAGACTTACCCCCGACAGCCAGAACACACACATACAACAAGAATACACAACAAACGCATCATTAGAGAATGATTCAAGATGTTCAAGTTAAAACCAATATATGATACTCGATGATAATATGAAACTTTCATATTCTCATCCATACTCATATATGAAACTAAAAGCGCCACTTAGTCCCCGTCTATCGATTAATATACGTTCGATGTTCGTCGTGACATAGAACTATACGTAGGTTGTTAAATATCGGACGGTATAGCTCGATAATAACAACCGTCGTATAGTCTATGTGACGAGAAGATTCAATCGTATGATAACCGATAGATTTGTCCCGTGTGGACAAGTTAGGAATGTATAAAGCGAACACCTTCATTCACTTGTGTTTTCATCCGTTTTGAGATATTTCGTCGGTGCCTTTCCGCTGGTTCTCCGTGTACAAAGATAGATTAGATGTTCATTCAACGTTGTTTCACAGCTTTGAAATGATTATCTATTCTATTACAGTGTACTCGGAGAAGAGCGGGGAGGTGCTGCCGAAATTTACTCGAAACGGTTGAAAGCACAAGCGAATGGGTGTTCGCTCTATACATTCTTATTGGGATAGAAGCCTTACCCCCGACAGCCGGAACACACACATACAACAAGAATACACAACAAACGCATCATTAGAGAGTGATTCAAGATGTTCAAGTTAAAACCAATATATGATACTCGATGATAATATGAAACCTTCATATTCTCATCGATACTCATATATAAAACTAAAAGCGCCACTTAGTCCCCCTCTATCGGTTAACATACGTTCGATGTTCGTCGTAACATAAAACTTTACGAAGGTTGTTAAATATCGGGCGGTATAGCTCGATAATAACAACCGTCGTATAGTCTATGTGACGAAAGATTCAATCGTATGATAACCGATAGATTTGTCCCGTGTGGTCAAGTTAGGAATGTATAAAGCAAACACATTCATTCACTTGTGTTTTCATCCGTTTCGAGATATTTTGTCGGTACCTTTCCGCTGGTTCTCCGTGTACAAAGATAGATTAGATTTTCATTTCAACGTTCTTTCACAACTTTGAAATGATTATCTATTCTATTACAGTGTACTCGGAGAACAGCGGGGAGGTGCTGCCGAAATTTACTCGAAACGGTTGAAAGCACAAGTGAATGGGTGTTCGCTCTATACATTCTTAATAGGATAGAAGCCTTACCCTCGACAGCCGGAACACACACATACAATAAGAATACACAACAAACGCATCATTAGAGAGTGATTCAAGATGTTCAAATTAAAAACAATATATGATACTCGATCATAATATGAAACATTCATATTCTCATCGATACTCATATATGAAAATAAAAGCGCCACTTAGTCCCCGTCTATCGGTTAACATGCATTCGATGTTCGTCGTGACATAGAACTATATGAAGGTTGTTAAATATTGGACGGTATAGCTCGATACTAACAACCGTCGTATAGTCTATGTGACGAGAAGATTCAATCGTATGATACCCGATAAATTTGTCCCGTGTGGACAAGTTAGGAATGTATAAAGCAAACACCTTCATTCACTTGTGTTTTCATGCGTTTCGAGATATTTCGTCGGTACCTTTTCGCTAGTTCTCCGTGTACAGAGATAGATTATATGTTCATTTCAACGTTGTTTCATATCTTTGAAATGATTATCTATTCTATTACAGTGTACTCGGAGAACAGCGGGGAGGTGCTGCCGAAATTTACTCGAAACGGTTGAAAGCACAAGCGAATGGGTGTTCGCTCTATACACTCTTAATGGGATAGAAGCCTTACCCCCGACAGCCGGAACACACACATACAACAAGAATACACAACAAACGCATCATTAGAGAGTGATTCAAGATGTTCAAGTTAAAACTAATATATTCTTTTCAACGACAAACGCACACACAAAGCATATACACGGATTTTTTCCTTTGTCAGTAACTATCCCGTTCTTTGATTTCTCGATATAGTCACCATAACCTACAATTTATATGTTATACAGTCTAACATAGCCCATGAGTACGTCAGAGTTAAGGACTGGATGCATGTAGATTGGCAACAATGTATGCAAAAAAAGTTTGTCGCTGGAGTTGCTGCTTTTATTGAATTTGCACGCGCATATAATAAGATCGTGATAGAGAAGATTCTCTGCCCGTACGATAGATGTGGCAATAAGTACTGGCAGAAGGTAGAATTGGCAGAGCTTCATATCGTAAAATATGGGTTTACTAGACTTTATACAACTTGGAAATATCACGGGGAAGGAGATGAACGCAGTAATGCGGTAGAAGAAGAAGGAGAACACGATAATGCGGCAGGAGAAGAAGGAGAATACGGTAATGCGGCAGAAGGAGAAGACGGTAGTTTATTTCCATCAGACGAAATGGAGGATATGGTAGAGGCTGTCCTAGGTGAATTTATTTGTACCGAAGATGACATTCCTTCCGGTTAAGGACTGCGTGCGGATAAATATGAAAATTTCATGAATGATGCTAGAAAACCAATTTATGAGAATGCAAAGTATTCCACCCTCTTATGGTTCGTCCAAATTTTCCAGATTAAGTGCCTAAATGGATGGAGCAACAAGTCATTCACAATGCTTCTTTCGTTCTTGAAAGATTCTATGCCCCCGGGAAATAACGTGCCCAACAACTGGTACGGAGCCCAGAAGATGATGTCTGATTTGGGTCTAAAGTGCGAGAAGATTCAAGCATGTCCTAAAAATTGCATATTGTACCGGAAAGAGAATTCAGATTTAAAAGAGTGTCCAACATGTGGAGAGGCCAGGTATAAGCCGAAAGATTCTGATAAGAAGCCTGATCTACCTGTCAAGATAGCACAATATTTTCCCATAACACAGAGGCTACAGAGGATATTCAGGTGCAAGAAAACAGCCGAGGCAATGATTTGGCATCACCGTGCTCCTCCAAGTGAAGATGGAAAAATGAGCCATCCAAGAGATTCACCGTCATGGAAGGATTTCGATAGGAGGCACGCAATATTCAGTAGCGATCCTCGCAATGTCCGGCTCGAACTGGCTAGTGATGGCTTCTGCCCATTCAACTATATGGCTGGAAGTCACAGCACATGGCCCGTTGTAATGATAATTTATAATATGTCGCCTTGGTTGGCTATGGACCAATCATACTTTATGATGCATCTTCTTATCGACGGACCAAACTCACCGGGAAACAATATCGACGTCTATCTCCGACCTCTGATCGAGAAGTTAAAATCTTTGTTCATTTATGGTGTAGAGACATATGATGCAAACATAAATACAACCTTCATACTGCGTGCGGCTTTAATGTGGACAATTAATGACTTTCCTGCGTATGGAATGCTATCAGGTTGGTCCGTACATGGTCATAAAGCATGTCCTCATTGCCTTCAACACACAACATCAAAATTCTTGAATTTTAGCAGGAAGGTTTGTCATTGCGGCCATCGACGTTTCCTGCCTCTAGACCACCCCTACAGGTTAGACACTGTTCACTTTGATGGTCATCAGGAGCTTCTTGGACCTCCAGCCCTATTGTCCGGAGAGGACGTGACTGCTCAATGGGATGGTTACAATAATGTGACCTTCGGGATGGATCTGACGAAACAGGTCAAACCACCATTTTGGAACAATTTAAGCATTTTCTTCGAGCTTCCGTACTGGTCAACAAATTTAGTGCGTCATTGTCTGGACGTCATGCATATAGAGAAGGGGGTATCAGAGCACATACTCAACTTGCTTCTTTGTAAAGACGGGAAATCGAAAAACAACCTGAATGCTCGGATGGATCTACAGGAGTGGGGAATAAGAAGTGAATTACACCCTAGACCGGTAGCGGGTAAACCAGGCAAGTTTGTACTTCCTAATGCCGCTTATCATATGTCACAACATGAGAAGAAAAGATTCCTGCAGGTGTTGCATGATTTGAAAGTTCCCACAGGTTTCTCAGGATCATTCAGCAAGAAAATAAAAATGGTGAAAGGCAAGATCGATGGGCTGAAAAGTCATGATCACCATGTTATCGTGGAGCACTTTCTTCCATTAGCCCTCAGGACTTCTCTCCCCGAATTGGTTGGTCTAGTAATCAACGACCTATGTTGTTTTTTCATAGAGTTGTGTGCTAAAACACTAGAGGTTGTGACGCTGGATAAAGTAGAAAATTCTATTGCGTTGATACTTTGCAAGTTTGAGCATATTTTCCCACCGTATTCTTCGATATCATAATACACTTGACGGTTCATCTTGCAACTAAGGCTAAGTTAAACGGACCGGTACAATAACGATGGATGTATCCCGTCGAGAGGTACGTGTAATTTTTGTTTCGCGCAATTTTTAAAATTATTTTTGTCCTGTATGCCCGTATTTATTTATTCAACATATTTTCTTTAGGTACCTCTACACTCTTAAAAAGTATATACGCAATAAAAATCGACCAGAGCGTTCTATCATGCATGGTTTTCTTCTTGATGAAGCAACCACATTTTGTTCCCGCTATCTGGACGAGAACATTGAGACGAGACTTAACCGGCCTCGAAGAATTTAAGACGGGCCATATGGTAAAGCCGATTATAAGATAGTAGACACTATGTTTATCAACAAGATATACCGGTTTATCTTGCTTAATTACGCATGTCTTGAACAAATTAAAGAGTAAGTTTTTTTGGATTAATTGTTATATTTGTGTTTGTGTGTGTATGAAATGATATAATATTAATGTCACCATTATTTGTCGAAAACAGAATTCATTTTAACGAGGTACGTGAGGGGCATCCTGATTGGAACGAAGAACGATTGGAAAAATATCATAAGGATAATTTTTGTGATTGGGTCACAGATCATTTAAGTTATTCGAATAATATGTTATTGCTATCATTTTTAATCTAAACTTATATCGTTATGTATTTGTCGTAAAATTAATCCGTATGGCCCAACTATGTACCTATAGATTTATCCGTAGGGGCAAAATATCAGGATACCTGATATTTTGCCCCTATGATCTCAGTATCAGGGTTAAGCTTGCCCCTACAGATATATCCGTAGGGGAAAACAAATGCCCCTACACAGTTATCCGTAGGGGCAAAATATCAGGATTCCTGATATTTTGCCCCTATGGATATATACCTACGCACTTATCCGTAGGGGCCACTACTTGGCCCTACGGATACGTCCGTAGGTACACCTAATCTATTTTATAAAACCGTAAATAAAATAAATTTTTTTCCCCTACGGCCTAATCCGTAGGGCAAACTGGACCTACACAAAACTCCGTAGGGGCAATTTTTAGTCCGTAGGGCAAGTTCAAGGCTTCGACTTGCACCTACGGCGTTTGTACCTACAGGGTATTTTCTTGTCCCTACGGATATATCCGAAGGGGCAGTGGTTTGCTCCTACGGATAAATCCGTAGGGGTAACCCTTATTTGTAGTAGTGTGGTTTCGTAGTGCTCTAATTAGGTCTCTGGTATTGTTTGTGTTAGTGTGTATGCCCTAGAGGCCATTACTGTATCATACTAGTTTGTATATTACTTAATGGAAGCTTGGGATATTCACAGTTGTATAGACAATCTTGCTCAAAATGGTGGTATGCTACTTGGTTTGTTTCTACTTTATTGTGTGTATGTGTTTCTTTTAGCATATCGCCTATACACATTAGTGGAGCCCTTAGGATCTTTGCTTGATTACCAGCGTTGTGATGACAGTTACACTAGTGAGGGCTAGGTAATCTACAAGCACATCCTTATACAGGTCCCTAGTCGTAGGATTATCGAGACAGGGCATCGATACTCCAGAGTAGACTAGTGTATACGCTTCTCATCCCAGGAGGGGTGATGGTCTATCCCACAGCCATCAGTACGTCGTACTGGAGATAGTATGCAGGTTCTCGTTAGGTTACGAGTACACTGGACATGACTTGCTGGGAACTGTTGGTTGGTATTATGCCTATCGTCAGTTAATAGTTCCCAGGTGACATGAGTACAGCTTAGTCCATTGACTTGACACTGTCACTTCGCCTCGAGTGTGTTCCTACTGTTCTTAGATTGCTACCCTACCACGGCTCAAATGAGTCGTGCAAACAGGTAGCATTTGGGTGCAGTCCCGAAGCACTTGGAGGCAGTGACGGTTAGACAGGATTCGTCTCTCCCGGTATTGAGGGTTGATATCGCGCTGTGTCTAGGAGAGCCATTACACAAAGTCCCTAGCCAGGGCAATCGAGATATACTGGTAGCGTTTCCAGTGTTATCTCAGGGTGTTCTGGGCTACACTCCGACACGACTTGTACCGCTATTAGGGGACTGGCGTTTACCGCCCCCTAGGCCCGCCATGCGATACTCTCAGACGAATAGACCGGACTGTACGGAGATTGTCATATTCAGGCTCAGTAGGAGTTCGGATGGGTTCGCCTCATCAGTCTTCTTATCGGCATCTACCTGGGGACCGTTACGTACAGCTAGTACCGCTTGCGGCCTGTGGTTAATTCCACTGCCAGCGTAGTGTCGAGTCTTTAGAGTCCCACACTGAGGGTTATTCGCCTTTGGGCAAAACAGAGTGGAGGTCGCATGGTTTTGCGACGGGGTTCGTTCACATCCGCGCACTTGTGCACGTTTGGTGTCCGGGCAGTTATTACTAGCGGGCTTTGGTTTAAGCCAGATCCTAGTATTTGTTTTGGGATTGGTTTTGTCTCTTTGTATTCGTGTTCCTCGGAACATGGATGTGGGTGTGTATGCACAGTTGACAGAGGCAGAGGATTCTCATTAGGGTTGTTGACCGTTGATTTTTTCCAAACCCTAATGAAAATGAGATATATGATTAATGATATTAATTAAAGATAATTGTGCCATGGTTAGGTGGACCATTTGACTTATGTTGACTTTTTGACTTTGGTTGACCGGTTGACTTATGTTGACAATTTGACCATCATCATTTCACATGAAAGATGCTTCTTGATTCTTGCAAATTTCATTTAATGTGAAATGATAATGGTCATTCCCAATGAACCATCACAATTTCTTTAATAATTATTATTATTTCATAATTCTCTCATATGAGAGTATGGTTGCAAAATGTCTCTTATTCTTTCTTGCTCTTTCTCTCTCATGTTTTGAGCTCATCCTCTTCCTCTCTCAAAAGCTCTCATCTCTCATGTGTTGAGAACCATGAGCTCTTGAGATAAAACCATCAGGTCTTCACTCTACTCATTCTAGAGTTCTAGGTTTAGCAAGCCAAGCACTTTAGTTACCTCTTGGTTGAGGTATGAGCTCAAGGTAGAGGCCTTCGGGTGGATCCTTCTTCAGCAAAGAGAAGACGGCGAGGAGGAGCCGTTCACACCACTCCAAGGAGCAAGAAGAGAAGGAGTTCAAGACCTATGTATAACCTTCTAACCGAGTAGCTAAACTTGTAGTTAGTTTGTTAGTTTTTGTTTAGCAAAGATCCTCTAGTTCTAGTCCATGTTACCTTGTGTTAAAAATCGTTTTTTACCTTTTCCGCCTCCCCGTAAGTACCGGGGTGGGTAACGTGGAGTTACAGTAGTATCAGAGCCTAGCTAAACAACAACTAGCATGTTAGCAAAGTGTTTGGAACTTCGATCCGAAAAAAAATCGCGAAACATGTCAAAAACCTATACTTTCTGCCGATTTTTAAAACAGCTCTAAAAATATTTCCACATACTTTAAAAATCCGTGCAGGGAATTTTAGGAGCAGGAAAGAAAAACGAGCCCACGACTCGGTCAACGCGCCGCGGAAGCGCAGCGAAACCAAGCGTTTCGTCGCGGATCCGCGGCCGAGTTGACTCGGTCGCGACTCGTTTTTCATGCAGAATTTTCTGTTTGGTGTTTTGTGATTTTTTTGATATTTTGTTTCTGCCCAGATTATCTAGAAAACAAAGTTGTGTTTGGGGTAGTTACAAATTGGTATTTTGATCAAAGTTCTACAAACTTTTGCTAAATGGTTATATCTGAAATGTTATATATGCACTGAACGCCGACTAATCGCTATACGTCGATTAGTGGGGGTTGTGCATATCTGTGATCTGTAATGTTGTTGGATTGTGTATATGAACTTGTTGGATTTTCGCGGATGAATAGCCGGGGTTTTGTGAGATGGGAGTTTCTTTATCTTTCATTTGATGTAATATGTAAATTGATGTAATATTATTTTTATGGCCGCACATCCGGGATGAGGTTGTAGCCGCCATTGTATATTATTTCTTTTACTGTTTTTGCTCCTAGGATAAACCCAAGGTGGGGTGCACAAACTACAGGGTACTTTGAAGTGCCGAGTGGCCTACTCACGTTGTTGAGGGAGGTTGCTTCACTTCGGGTACTTGGCGGGTAGTTTGCCTCACCCGTAGGGGTCTAGGGTGGGGTTTTGGCTATTCATCGCGACCGTGTAATCCGTCTTTCGTTGCAGGCTCGAACGAAATGCGGATTCCTAGCATATCCAATGTGTTCATCTGTGACCTGGAATGGCTATCATTGCATCTGACGAATGTATATATCTATGTATGATATCTAGTAGGCGTTGCTTATGTTTTGCATCCGCGCTAGTCCAGCCCCCGCTCTGTCGTTAGTTAAGTAACCTAACGGGTGATGATGGGGCCCCGTGGCGAATGCGGATGGCATAAGCGTACGTCATATTTTCGTTGTTTTCTGCAATGGTAGGATTAATTGATGGGACGCATTAAATTAATGCAAGAAAATAAACCAAAGTTAAATCGTTGGAACAATTTCAAAACCACTCGGTTTCTTTTCAAAACAGAAAACTTTTAAAACGCGGAGCTTAAACCACTCCTTTTAAAAGCTATCAGGTTCCTTCGATTATATCAAGTTCACTACGTTCACGGTTTCACCAAAACCATTCGTAGCCCTCCGTTATTTCATATGAATATTCAATAGTACTCAAGCTATGTTTGTTGACCTTCGTCAAGGCATAGTGATTGGTAGCTGTTGGGTGTTCATATGTAGCATAGATAGATGCGTTGGTTTGGGACAGTCGTATTACCTTGTTGACCTTCGTCAAGGGTATATACGGGTGGGTTCAAATTAACCTGGAAAATGATGTTTAGAACTTGACATGTGACTTATGATTTGTTGACCTTCGTCAAGGGTATATACGGGTGGGTTCAAATTAACCTGGACAATGATGTTTAGAACTTGACATGTGACTTATGATTTGTTGACCTTCGTCAAGGTCATAAGAGCATGGGGCAAAAAATCCACATCGGGAGTTTCTAAAGAAACTGAAACTTGCTAGTGCTGCATACCATTTGGAGTTTGATAATGTTGGTAGGATTCCTTCAGCATTATCTCACAATGATATTTGGATCCCGATCCTACTTTGAGTATCCGCTACTCCTCGGGAAACTTTTCACTTAACGATCAATGCTATAAACCAAGTAGGTTTCTAGAAAGGTGTTAGCGTGGCTACGCCCGCAGGGAAAAGAGGTTATTTAATTAAGGAACTTCATGAAAGCGTCGTAAAACCTCCCTCGAAGTACCGACACTGGCCTGGCTGAACTGTTAAGCAAGTATTATACGGTGAGATTGATCCCGACTAATTCTTGTTGGATATATGTATGCCCTAGAGGCCATTATGTGATAGTGGATGTATCCATACATGTATATATATTCAGTTTGCATTCTTTCTCGACATGATAGTATGCTATCTAGTTATTCTTTATCTGACATGTTGATTTGATCATGCTTTTATTCATTCATACATGCTGATAAAGCCCTGAGGATATCGGCTTGACTACTCTGATTATGATGGAGATCATACTAGTGGGACATCTGTAGTCTATAAGCGTATCCTGAAATGTTCCTAGTCGGAGGTGTATCGAGACGGGGCATCGATATACCAGAGTAGACTAGCGTATATGATACTAGACCCATGTGATGGGCGATGGATGTTCCCACATTCATCGATGTTTGACATCAAGATCACATACGGGTGCTCAGTGGTGACTGAGTACACTGGACGGACTCACCGAGAACTCCTATATGGAATTATATCTATCGTCGGATAGCAGTTCTCAGGTGACACCGGTACAGGTTAGTCTGTAGACCCAAGATCGTCATGGAGTCTTGTGTGTTCTCCCACTGTACTTTGATTGCCACCCTACCACGGCTCTACTGAGTCGTGCAAACAGGTGGCCGTTGGGTACAGTCCCGAGACACACGAAGACGATGAGCGATAGGAGGGGTTTCATCTCTCCCGGTATTGGGAGTTGATGCTGTGATGTGCCCGACTGGTTATAACAGCAAGTCCCTGGCCACGGCTGCTGAGATTTGCTGATAAATGTTATCAGTAGTTTCTCGATCTGTTATAGACCATTCACCGGCACGACTTATTGAGTTATTGGGGTCTACATGACCATCCCTAGGCTCGATATGCAGCATATCTGACGAAGAGACCGGACTGTACGGTAGTGTTGCCGGATGGCTCGACGGGAGTTGTAGCAGGTTCGCTTGTTGTCTTCTGATCGCTCAATACCTGGGTGGCCGTTACGTTTAGCTGACCGCTTGCGGCTTGAGGGTACCTGATATGATCATCACCCTCTGCCGGCGTATTGACGAGTCTTAGAGTCCCACAAAGGAGTTACCCAGTCCAGGCGAAACGTTGTGGTGCGTGTATGCGATATGCGCATGCACCCAATTAAAATGTGCGTATATGATACCGAACATTGATCGGGTGAACTGCTTTTGGTGGGGTCATATGAGATATGACCGGATTGATAAATCAAGTGTTGATTTATCATTTAACCATTAGTTTTCTCACTTAAAAGCTTTTCTTTGATGATGGATGTGTGCATGCATGTGTGCTTTTCTTTCTTTCTTTCATGCTAGTTTCATGCACATGTGGATGTGCATACATGCATACATACATACACCCATCCATCATGGTTGTTAGCATATGGAAATGGTGGCAATATAAGACTCACACCATGGATTATATAATGGATTATTATTTGATTTTGGATTTAAAAGAAAATGAAAAAGGAAAGGATAATCATTCTTGCTTCTACATTCTTCCTTTGACCTGACCATGCTCAACTACCACTAACCTAGGGTTATCCTTCTCTTTATCATTCAAAACTCAAGTTAAATAATGTCTCCATCACTTTAACCATGGTTCATAGTAAGAAAAAATAAAATATATATTGATATATTTCTTTTTCTTCTTAAGAGTTATCTTTTCATCTCATTTACCTCTTGTGAAAAATATTGCCACCATCTTCTTCCTCTTTCTCTTTTTCTCTCTAGTTTTTTCTAGTGAGTAAATACCACTTAAAGAAAGGTTTTTGAAGTGAGAAACTTAACCACAACTTCATTCTACACAAGCTTAGCCGTCTTGTTTAGAGTGTTCTTTTCGGTTTTACGAAGTTGCGAGCTTGGACGGAGATCTCCGTGGTGGATCGTCGTGGACACAAGAGGACTTCAAGAGGACCTCCGTTCAACACCCTAGAGACCAAGGAGTCCAGCGAAAGGGAGCTACAAAGGTTGTAGTCTCGAAACCCTAGATTAGTTCGCTTTATATTTCGAAACCCTAATTTTCTAGGATCGATTCCTTTGCATGTTCGTTTAGCACCATAAAAATTTAAACTTTTGGACATGTGATGCTTCAAAACTTTTCATAGGGTGCTAGACAAACCTTTCATTGGTATCAGAGCCGACCTAGAACATTAGGCGACCTTTTTACGAAGTTAAAACTCCGATCGAACCGAAATACGGCTTTTTAGGGTGCTCTCTGGAAATTTTCTAAAAATTGACATTTTTCAGAATTAAAAATATGTAAAAAATACAGCATGAAAAAATAAGGATTACGGTACAAAAATTATTCCATGAACAGTGATTCTTGCCGCGGAAACGCGGCCTAAGCTTGCTTAGGCCGCTGTTCCGCGGCCGTATATAGTAATTGATGGATAATTGTTTTACAGTAATTTATGAATCTGCTTGTATAATTTTTTTGGATATTTTTAATCTGTATTTAGTTTTGAAAAATTCTGGAGATGGTTTTGGACTCGTCGATTCGATCGGGATTTTCATTTCGTAGCTTTTCCGGGTAAATTGGAAAGTATTGAAGTGTTTGAACGAGTATCATTTACTCACTATTCACGGGGTTTAAATACTTTGGAGATACGTGCAAGTCTTTTTGTGGTGGTCCCTCTAGAAGACAACAAACCTTAACTTGATTATGTGACCGTCTCGAACTGCCCTTTGAACCCTAGGGTTTGGGGCAGTACGGCGTGCCACATGTGAGGCGTTGGCTTGACCCTTCTACGGCTGGACCGCTACTACTGTATCACACTCCGGATTTTTGAACCCTGCTCAAGTGTTGAGCTTTAGTGAATCTTGGATGCTTGATCGTTCGTTCGAAAACTTTAATACTGTCTGTTTGTCTGGAATGTGATACAATATGTGGAATTCATATAGTTTAGGCATGAAATACGAAATATGTGATATTTCGCATTTATGATGTCTAAAGAGAATCTGGATTCCAAATATTGTAGTTTTACACTTTCTTTTCTGTGACCGTAAGTGTAGTATGTACGATATCGCCGGTTTTGTTGCTATACATCAACGACAATCGGGGTACGCATACTTACTTACGTTGATGATATGTGATATTATGTGTTGCTGAGATATGATGTGCAGGATTGTCGCGATCGAATAGCCGGGGTTTTTTTGTGAGATGAGAGTTTTATATTTTCATTCATGTAAATTCAAATGTAATGTAATATTCTTTTATTTGGGGCACTTCCAGGTTGAGGTTGTGTCACCAGTGTTGTATATTATTTACTTTTCCGCATTAGGATGGACCCAAGGAGGGGAGCACAGGTGACCGGGTTCTGGGGTTCAGTGGGAGGCCATCTCGAGGAGTCGAGACCGGGTCTCCTAAACTCCAGGATTGGTAGGGTCACTTGCCGCTCTCGTAGGGGTCCAGGGTGTGGGCTTGGCTATTCATCGCGACTGTGGAATCCATATTTTCTATTCTGGCTAAATACTAAATACGGACGTCCTAGGATATCCCACGTTATATCTATGTTTCTGCTGCCTGTGTTCTGTGATATCTGAGACGAATGACATATTATATATATGATATATAGTAGACGTTGCTTATGTTTTACACCCGCGCTAGTCCCGTCCCGGTATGCCGTTAGTTAAGTAACCTAACAGTGCATAACGGAACATTGCGGCGAATGCGGATGGCATAAGCGTACGTGTTATTTTCGTTTCTTTTCTGTGATTGGCTTAAGGACTTAAATGATGGGATTACATTAATGTGATTAATGTACAGAAAATAAACCTAAAAAGATGTTGTAGAATCGAATTTATAAACTACTCGGCTATTTATGAAAAAGTTACATTTCAAAACTGCGGAGCTTAAGCCACTCCTTTTGAAAACTGTTTGATTCTACAACGATATCAAGTTCAAAGCGTTAAAAATTTTCTTAAAAATCATTCTCAACCCTCCGTCATTTTAGGAAGTAGAGTACTTAGTATTCGTGCTACGTTTGTTGACTTTAGTTAAGGCGTAGTATACGGTAGCTAAGTGATGTCTTCCTACACCGCATATGATGCAGATTAATTAGGACATTCATGCGACTTTGTTGACCATAGTTAAGGGTCATATGGGTGGGTCTAATTGATCAAGAAATGACGGGTAGAACTTGACTGGTACTTATGATTTGTTGACCATAGTTAAGGTCATAAGTACTAGGGGTAAAAATTACATCAGGAATTTCAAGTGTTGAAATTTGCAATGAGATTGCATACCCTCCATGTGATGGTTGGATCCCGATCCCACTGTGGGCAATAGTTGCTCCTAGGAGAGTTTTACAGTTTACAATTAGCTAACTCATTAGGTGTCTAGAAAGGTGTTAACGGGGCTCCGCCTCTGGGAAAACGAGGTTTACTCTAATTAGGTCCGTGCGAAAGCACGGGGAACCTCCCTCAAAGTACCGACACTGGCCTGGCTGAACGGTTAGCGAAGTTGTAGACTGTAATTAATCCTGGCTATTTTTTCTTTTTAAGGTTTGAAAGAAAAAACTTGATAAAAAGCAGTGGGAAACATCGATTAGACAAGATAATAAACCAATCTGATCTATGCAAGAGCTTTCGCTGAGTGTATTCTTTTCTCTCTCTTAATGGCAAATACCAATGACTGGACTTAAGCTTCTACTAGATAAAAACAAACTGAATAGGACTAACTATAAAGACTGGCTGAGAAATCTGAAGATCGCCTTGACTTATGATAAAGTATCATATGTCCTCACGGCTTCAGCCCCGCCCATCCCAGATCCAAAATCCTCAGTTGCGGACATTGAAGTTCGCAAGACATGGGACGCTGACCGTGCCACGGCAAAATGCCTCGCGCTTGCATCGATGGACAACACACATTAAAAGCAGCACGAGGACATGGACATTCACGATATATTCCTCCATACAAAGGAGTTGTATGGAGAGCAATCCCGCGTATTACGATACGAAGCATCAAAGAAACTGTTTCAGATGCAAATGGCCCCTGGCACACCAGTAGGAGACCATGTTTTGAAGATGATAGCTCTTATAGAAGAGCTTGAGGACCTTGGATGGACGATGGACAATGAACAATATATAGATATTATTCTGCAGTCCCTGCCCTCCACCTTTGCTCAGTTCATAGTAAACTTTAACATGCATGGCATGGAGAAGGAACTCCCTGAACTCCTTAATATGTTAAGGAGTGCAGAGAGCACTATGAAGTCAGCAAAAACTCCCGTTATGACTATTGGACAGTCTTCTTCTTCTCGCCCGAAAGCTAAGGCCAAGGGAAAGAAAAAGAAGAAACCCACTAATCCTAAGGGTGGAGTTAAAAATGTGAAGGGAAAGGGAAAGTCCAAAGCTGGAGACCCAGGAAAAGGCGAATGTTTTCATTGCCACAAGACAGGACATTGGAAGCGCAATTGCACGGAGTACTTAAGTCTCAAGAAGAAGCATGGTGATGCTTCTGTTTCAGGTGCGTTTGTAACTGAAAACTGTTTTTCTATAAACTCTGCTTCCTGGGTATTGGATACCGGTTCAGGTTCTCACATTTGCAATTCTATGCAGGGGCTGAGAAATAGCAAGGTTTTGAAGACAGGTGACCATACTCTCCGCGTTGGAAATGGTTCCAATGTACATACAGTCGCAGTGGGAGAGTATCACTTGGGGTTGCCATCTGGATGTATTTTGATTTTGAATCCATGTTATTTTGTACCAAGTATGCTATGTAATATAATATCCGTTTCTTTGTTGGACAATGAAGGATATAATTTTGTATTGCAAAACAATGTTATGAACATTCACCTGAATCAAATGTTGGTTGGGTACGGTACGCTCAATAACGGAATATATGTCCTAAATCAACACACAGTTTTCAGTATACAACACACTAATAAAAGAAAACTTTCAGAATTAAATGAAGCTTTTCTTTGGCATTGTAGACTTGGTCATATTAACGAAACAAGACTAAACAAGTTACATAAAGATGGATGTTTAAACTCTTTTGAATATAAATCTTATGCGACTTGCCAGTCTTGTATCAAGGGTAAAATGACCAAAACTCCGTTTACTGGACACGGAGAAAGAGCTACTCAGCTCCTGGGCCTCATACATAGTGATGTATGTGGGCCAATGTCTACACAGGCTAGAGGCGGTTTTTCATACTTCATTATATTCACTGACGATTTCTCAAGATTCGGTCATGTATTTTTATTAAAGCACAAGTCCGACGCTTTCGAGAAATTCATTGAATATAAACAAGAAGTGGAAAAACAATCCGGCTTGAGTATTAAGATGCTTCGATCAGATCGAGGTGGAGAGTATCTCAGTACAGAATTTGCAAACTTCCTAAAAGAGAATGGGATTCTCTCTCAGCTCACTCCTCCTTACACACCACAGCACAACGGTGTGTCAGAACGACGGAATAGGACCCTATTAGATATGGTCCGGTCCATAATGAGTGACGCTGAGTTACCAGTCTCGTTTTGGGGGCATGCATTGGAGACTGCAGCGTTTCTGCTAAACAGGGTTCCAACCAAAGCCGTGTCTACCACGCCATATGAGATATGGAATGGGAAGAGACCATCTCTTAAGAGAATTAAGATTTGGGGTTGCCCGGCCTTTGTTAAAAAGCAGAATCCGGACAAACTCGAGACACGGTCAGTCATGTGTAACTTTGTGGGATATCCAAAGAATTCCTATGGATATCTGTTCTACCACAAAGAGGAACAAAAAGTGTTTGTTTCTCAGTATGCCACATTCTTGGAAAAAGAGTTTTTCACAGATAAAGATGATGGCAAGGTAGTAGATCTAGAAGAGGTTCTGGAGACACAAACTACAAATGACGATTTGGTTGAATCGGCTATTGCAACAGAAACTGAAGAACCTCGGCCACTCCGTAGGTCTGGTAGGACTTCTCGCCCACCGGAGAGGTACTACGGTTTCCTCATTGATGGTGACAGAGAAGATTGCATCATGGATGATGATGATCCTACCAGTTTTCAGCAAGCAATCACAAGTGGTGACTCTATGAAGTGGCCGGATGCCATGAGATCCGAAATGGAGTCTATGTACACCAACAAAGTATGGACTTTGGACGTTGTACCTCCTGGGGTAAAACCTGTAGGGTGCAAATGGATCTTTAAAAGAAAGATTGGTGTGGATGGGCAGGTAGAGACCTATAAGGCAAGACTTGTGGCGAAAGGTTTTCGTCAAAGACCAGGTTTGGACTATGACGAAACTTTTTCGCCCGTAGCCATGCTTAAATCCATTCGAATCCTACTTGCAATTGCTACTCACTACGACTATGAAATCTGGCAGATGGACGTTAAAACAGCATTTCTAAATGGAGATTTAGAAGAATGCGTTTATATGGATCAGCCAGAGGGCTTCATTGACAGTGGGAGCAGCGAGAAAGCATGTAGATTGCTTAAATCCATATATGGGTTAAAGCAGGCATCTCGGAGTTGGAACATCTGTTTCGATGATGTTATCAAAGAGTTTGAATTCATCAAAAATCCAGATGAACCTTGTGTTTATAGGAAGGCTGTAGGAAGAACTGTCACATTCCTCGTATTGTACGTGGATGACATTCTTCTGATAGGAAATGATATTCCTATGCTACAGTCGGTCAAATCGTTCTTATCACTAAGGTTCTCCATGAAGGACCTGGGTGATGCCACATGCAACCTGGGCATAAGGATCTATAGGGATAGATCCAAAAAGTTATTGGGATTGTCCCAAACCAGGTACATCAACACCATCCTAAAAAGGTTTAGTATGGAAGACTCCAAGCGGGGTGCCTTACCCGCTTGCCATGGAGTCACTCTCTCCAAGGATTCTTGTCCAAAGACCGATGAAGAGAGAGCTCGCATGAGCATTATACCCTATGCTTCGGCAGTAGGATCTATAATGTATGCGATGTTATGTACACGCCCAGATGTAGCTTATGCACTTAGTGTTGTGAGCAGGTATCAATCCAACCCAGGGGAGAACCACTTGACAGCTGTGAAGAACATTCTTAAGTACTTACGAAGGACTAAAGAAATGTTCTTGGTGTATGGTAATACAGATCTCCAAATAGAGGCCTTTACCGATTCGAGCTTCCAGAGCGATAAGGATGACAGCAAATCTATCTCAGGGTTTGTGTTTACCCTCAATGGAGGGGCGGTAAGTTGGAAGAGTTCCAAACAAGATACCGTTGCAGACTCGACGATGGAAGCTGAGTACATTGCTGCAAATGATGCCGCCAAGGAAGCCGTCTGGATGAAGAAGTTCGTCTCGGAGCTAGGAGTAGTTCCAACCATTATTGATCCAATACCCTTGTATTGTGATAATAATGGGGCTATGGCGTTAGCCAAGGAGCCCAGATCCCATCAGCGGTCAACACACATCCTGAGGCGCTTTCATTTGATCCGGGAGATTGTTGATCGCCGCGAGATCGAGATTAAGAGAGTAGACACAAAGAACGACGTCGCGGATCCACTCACCAAGGCCCTCCCTCAGCCACAGCATGAGCGAATTTTTGAGATGTTGGGTATGAGATACGCCAAAAACTGGCCTTAGAGCAAGTGGGAGATTGTTGGATATATGTATGCCCTAGAGGCCATTATGTGATAGTGGATGTATCCATACATGTATATATATTCAGTTTGCATTCTTGCTCGACATGATAGTATGCTATCTGGTTATTCTTTATCTGACATGTTGATTTGATCATGCTTTTATTCATTCATACATGCTGATAAAGCCCTGAGGATATCGGCTTGACTACTCTGATTATGATGGAGATCATACTAGTGGGACATCTGTAGTCTATAAGCGTATCCTGAAATGTCCCTAGTCGTAGATGCATCGAGACAGGGCATCGATATACCAGAGTAGACTAGCGTATATGATACTAGACCCATGTGATGGGCGATGGATGTTCCCACATTCATCGATGTTTGACATCAAGATCACATACGGGTGCTCAGTGGTGACTGAGTACACTGGACGGACTCACCGAGAACTCCTATATGGAATTATATCTATCGTCGGATAGCAGTTCTCAGGTGACACTGGTACAGGTTAGTCTGTAGACCCAAGATCGTCATGGAGTCTTGTGTGTTATCCCACTGTACTTTGATTGCCACCCTACCACGGCTCTACTGAGTCGTGCAAACAGGTGGCCGTTGGGTACAGTCCCGAGACACACGAAGACGATGAGCGATAGGAGGGGTTTCGCCTCTCCCGGTATTGGGAGTTGATGTTGTGCTGTGCCCGACTGGTTATAACAGCAAGTCCCTGGCCAGGGCTGCTGAGATTTGCTGATAAGTGTTATCAGTAGTTTCTCGATCTGTTATAGACCATTCACCGGCACGACTTATTAAGTTATTGGGGTCTACGTGACCATCCCTAGGCTCGATATGCAGCATATCTGACGAAGAGACCGGACTGTACGGTAGTGTTGCCGGATGGCTCGACGGGAGTTGTAGCAGGTTCGCTTGTTGTTTTCTGATCGCTCAATACCCGGGTGGCCGTTACATTAAGTTGACCGCTTGCGGCTTGAGGGTACCTGATATGATCATCACCCTCTGCCGACGTATTGACGAGTCTTAGAGTCCCACAAAGGAGTTACCCAGTCCAGGCGAAACGTTGTGGTGCGTGTATGCGATATGCGCATGCACCCGATTAAAATGTGCGTATATGATACCGAACATTGATCGGGTGAACTGCTTTTGGAGGGGTCATATGAGATATGACCGGATTGATAAATCAAGTGTTGATTTATCATTTAACCATTAGTTTTCTCACTTAAAACCTTTTCTTGGATGATGGATGTGTGCATGCATGTGTGCTTTTCTTTCTTTCTTTCATGCTAGTTTCATGAACATGTGGATGTGCATACATGCATACATACATACACCCATCCATCATGGTTGTTAGCATATGGAAATGGTGGCAATATAAGACTCACACCATGGATTATTATTTGATTTTGGATTTAAAAGAAAATGAAAAAGGAAAGGATAATCATTCTTGCTTCTACATTCTTCCTTTGACCTAACCATGCTCAACTACCACTAACCTAGGGTTATCCTTCTCTTTATCATTCAAAACTCAAGTTAAATAATGTCTCCATCACTTTAACCATGGTTCATAGTAAGAAGAAATAAAATATATATTGATATATTTCTTTTTCTTCTTAAGAGTTATCTTTTCATCTCATTTACCTCTTGTGAAAAATATTGCCACCATCTTCTTCCTCTTTCTCTTTTGCTCTCTAGTTTTTTCTAGTGAGTAAATACCACTTAAAGAAAGGTTTTTGAAGTGAGAAACTTAACCACAACTTCATTCTACACAAGCTTAGCCGTCTTGTTTAGAGTGTTCTTTTCGGTTTTAAGAAGTTGCGAGCTTGGACGGAGATCTCCGTGGTGGATCGTCGTGGACACAAGAGGACTTCAAGAGGACCTCCGTTCAACACCCTAGAGACCAAGGAGTCCAGCGAAAGGGAGCTACAAAGGTTGTAGTCTCGAAACCCTAGATTAGTTCACTTTATATTTCGAAACCCTAATTTTCTAGGATCGATTCCTTTGCATGTTCGTTTAGCACCATAAAAATTTAAACTTTTGGACATGTGATGCTTCAAAACTCTTCATAGGGTGCTAGACAAACCTTTCAATTCTTCTTTTATGGTTTGAGGAAGGATTCAAGAAACAGCGGGAGCCATCCTGTTTAGATAAATTAAAAACCAATCTAAACTTGCAAGAGCATCATGCTGAGTGTTTTCTTCTCTCTCTCTTAATTGCAGCGACCCAGTGACTACACATAGGTTACATCTAGATAATAAAATGACTGTTATGACTGGCAAAGGTCTGTCCAGATGTCCATTACCCATGACAAGCTGGGACACCACTTAACTAATCAAACCCCTGCCGTCTGAGGACCAGTTTCCACTGTCGCGGATATTGATATCCGTAAGACATCGGAAAAGGACTATGCGAATGCCAAGTGCCTCGTGTTGGCCTCAGTTGATGGTGCATACCAGAGGCAGCACAAGAAGATGGACTTAGTTTCTATCATCCTCCATAACAAAGATTTATATGGAGAGCAATCTCGTATCGCAAGATATGAGACCTCGAACGAATTGCTTCAAGCGAGGTTGGCTTTCTGGTCATCTTTAGGGGACAACGTCCTTATAGAGACTAGCTATTTTGATGAGCTCACGGACCTGAAGACCACGTTGAAGAACGGGTCAAATACTGACTTGATTCTACAGTCTCTGCCCTCTACTTATACCCTGAAGGAAACCAGGGAAGTAGAAGGAAAGGGAAGGACAAAAGTTTCGGGACTGGATATAGTAAAGGAGGAACGTTCCTATTGTTACAGGAATGAACATTGGCAGAAGGATTGCAGGGCTAGCAAAGCCAGTAGCCAGGATTCGAAGCATGTTGTGGCTTCGGCTTCGGGTGTGTTTGTAGTAGAAAACTGTATGTCAATTAACCCTACTTCCTGGGTATTGGATACCAGATCAAGATCTCACATCTGTAATTCATTACAGGCTCTGAGAAACCGTAGAGTTATCAGGATAGGTGATATGACTCTCAGGGTTGCCAACGGAATGAGCATGGACGCTGAATCCGTTGGGGAATATCATCTTGGATTGACAACTGGGAAGATATTGATTCTGCGTAACTGTTTGTATGTACCTAGTGTGACTTGTAATATCATATCTATATCCTTACTTTCTAAGGAAGGATATGATTTTACTTTTGTAAGCGATGTGGTCCACATCCACCTAAATCAAGTTCTGATTGAGTCAGGTACATTAGAAAACGGGATATACGTATTGAATCAAGCTCAGGTTTTCAGTGTCCAAGAACACACTTAAAAGAAAGTCTTTGGAAACAAATCAGGCTTTCTTGTGGCATTGTATACTGGGTCACATTAATGAGACACGGTTAACAAAGTTACATAAAGAGGGATACTTGAATCCATTCGAGTACCAGTCTTATGCTACTTATGAATCTTGTCTCATGGGAAAGATGACAAAGACTCCGTTCACTGGACACGGAGTAAGAGCGAGCGAGCTCTTGGGACTCATACACAGTGACGTGTGTGGTCTAATGTCTACACATGCGCGAAGTGGTTATTCATACTTCAGTACCTTTACGGATGATTTCTCTAGGTATGGACATGTCTTCCTGATGAACCATAAATCTGAGGCCTTTGAGAAATTTCGGGAATACAAGAATGAAGTTGAAAAACAAACAGGAAAAGTATCAAGACACTGAGATCTGATCGAGGTGGTGAATACTTGAGTGCCGAGTTTCTGGGCTACTTAAAAGAGAATGAAATTCTCTCTCAGCTTACTCCTCCATACACGCCACAACACAACGGTGTATCGAAATGACGGAATCGAACTCTATTGGATATGGTTCGTTCCATGATGAGTAAGGCTGAGTTACCGCGATCTTTAGGGGGTTATGCACTAGAAACAACTGCATATCTTTTGAACAAGGCTCCAACCAAAACTGTGCCTACTACCCCATATCAGATGTGGAGTAGGAAGAAACCCTGTCTTAAGTATCTTAAGACATAGAGATGTCCAGCTTTTGTAAAGAAGCAGCATGCGGACAAGCTCGAGGCACGCTCAGTACTGTGTAAGTTTGTGGGATACCCCAAGAACTCCAGGGGGTATCTTTTCTATTCCGCAGAGGAACAAAAGGTTTTTTTTCTCAGCATGCCCACTTCTTGAAAACTGAATTTTTAGAAAATCGGATAGGTGGGAGCGCAATAGAACTGGAAGAAATTCCAGAACCACAAGCTATTACTGAAAGCTCGGTAGAACCAGAAGTTTCAGGAGAACCGGACATCCCAGCGCCACTCCGCAGGAGTAGTAGGCAGTCTCATCCGCCCGAGAGATACTACGGTTTTCTCATAGACGGGGATCGAGAGGATTGCGTCATTGAAAATGATGAACCTACTAACTTCCAGCAAGCCATTCAGAGCGGTGACTCAGTAAAATGGTTGGATGCAATGCGGACCGACATGGAGTCCATTACACCAACAAAGATTGGACTTTGGACATTGCTCCAGAAGGGGTAAAACCCGTAGGCTGTAAATGGATCTTCAGAAAGAAGATTGGTGTAGATGGGCAGGTTGAAACCTATAAAGCTAGACTTGTTGCAAAGGGTTTTCGTCAAAGACCTGGTTTGGACTATGACAAGACCTTTTCTCCAGTGGCTATGCTCAAATCCATTCGGATCCTTCTTGCCATTGCTGCCTTCCACGATTATGAGATCTGGCAGATGGACGTAAAGACGGCTTTTCTAAATGGAAATTTGGAAGAGTGCGCATATATAGATCATCCGGAGGGATTCATTCAGAGTGGGGGCAGCAGTAAAGTGTGCAAGTTGCTTAAGTCCATCTATGGACTGAAGCAAGCATCGTGGAGTTGGAACATCTGCTTTGATTATACTGTCAAAGAATTCGACTTTATCAAAAATCCGGATGAACCATGCATTTACAGTAATATTGTAGGGAGAACTGTGATATTCCTCTTCTTGTACGTGGATGACATTCTCCTGATAGGAAATGATATTCCTATGCTACAGTCAGTCAAAGGATTCTTGTCACAGAGGTTCTCCATGAAGGACCTAGGCGATGCCAACTACATTCTGGGGATCCAGATCTATAGTGATAGATCTAAGAGGATGTTGGGACTTTCGCAGTCCAGGTACATCGACACCATACTGAAACGATTCAATATGGAAGATTCAAAGCGTGGTAATCTACCGTCTTGTCACGGAATCACCCTCTCCAAAGAGATGTCTCCCAAGACTGATTTGGAAAGGGATCGCATGTCATCTATACCCTACGCATCTGCGGTAGGCTCTATAATGTATGCGATGTTGTGTACCAGACCAGATGTAGCATACGCATTAAGCGTTGTAAGCCGGTATCAGTCGGACCCAGGGGAGAAACACTGGATAGCAGTAAAGAACATTCTCAAGTACCTGAGAAGGACTAAGGAGATGCTCTTGGTGTATGGCGGAAAAGACCTCCAGATCGAGGCCTTTGCTGACTCCAGCTTCCAGAGTGACAAGGATGACTCCAAGTCCATGTCGGGTTATGTCTTTACCCTCAATGGAGGGGCAGTTTGCTGGAAGAGCTCCAAGCAGGAAATCATTGCTGACTCAACTATGGAAGCGGAGTACATAGCTGCTTGCGATGTCGCAAAGGAAGCTGTCTGGATGAAGTAGTTCCTCACGGAGCTTCAGGTGGTTCCTACCATTGTTGATCCAATACCGCTATATTGTGACAACAACGACGCTATAGCTTTAGCGAAGGAACCCAGGTCCCATCAGAAGTCCAGGCACATTTTGAGGCGGTATGACCTGATCAGGGAGATCGTAGATCACCGGGAGATCAAGGTGAAGAGAGTAGATTCGGAGAATAACACTGCAGATCCATTCACGAAGGCCATACCCTAGACTCAGTTCGAGCGGCTGATCGAGATGATAGGTCTTCGATACGCCAGTACATGGCCTCAGTGCAAGTGGGAGATTGTTAGTGTATATGCCCTAGAGGCCATTACTGTATCATACTAGTTTGTATATTACTTAATGGAAGCTTGGGATATTCACAGTGGTATAGACAATCTTGCTCAAAATGGTAGTATGCTACTTGGTTTGTTTCTACTTTAATGTGTGCATGTGTTTCTTTTAGCATATCGCCTATACACATTAGTGGAGCCCTTAGGATCTTTGCTTGATTACCAGCGTTGTGATGGCAGTCATAATAGTGGGGGCTGGGTAATCTACAAGCACATCCTTATACAGGTCCCTAGTCGTAGGATTATCGAGACAGGGCATCGATACTCCAGAGTAGACTAGTGTATACGCTTCTCATCCCATGAGGGGAGATGGTCTGTCCCACAGCCATCAGTACATCGTACTGGAGATAGTATGCAGGTGCTCGTTAGGTTACGAATACACTGGACAGGACTCGCTGGGAACTGTTGGTTGGTATTATGCCTATCGTCAGTTATCAGTTCCCAGGTGACATGAGTACAGCTTAGTCCGTTGACTTGACACTGTCACTTCGTCTCGAGTGTATTCCCACTGTTCTTAGATTGCTACCTTACCACGGCTCAAATGAGTCGTGCAAATAGGTAGCGGTTGGGTGCAGTCCCGAAGCACTTGGAAGCAGTCACGGTTAGACAGGATTCGTCTCTCTCGGTATTGGAGGTTGATATCGCGCTGTGTCTAGGAGAGCCATTACACAAAGTCCCTGGCCAGGGAAAGCGAGATATACTGGCAGCGTTTCCAGTGTTATCTTAGGGTGTTCTGGGCTACACTCCGACACGACTTGTACCGCTATTAGGGGATTGACGTTTACCGACCCCTAGTCCCGCCATGCGATACTCTCATACGAACAGACCGGACTATACGGAGATTGTCACATTCAGGCTCAGTAGGAGTTCGGATGGGTTCGCCTCATCAGTCTTCTTATCGGCATCTGCCTGAGGACCGTTACGTACAGCTAGTACCGCTTATGGCCTGTGGTTAAACCCACTGCCGGCGTAGTGTCGAGTCTTTAGAGTCCCACACAGAGGGTTATTCGCCTTTGGGCAAAACAGAGTAGAGGTCGCATGGTTTTGCGACGGGGTTCGTTCACATCCGCGCACTTGTGCACGTTTAGTGTCCGGGCAGTTATTACTAGCGGGCTTTGGTTTAAGCCAGATCCTAGTATTTGTTTTGGGATTGGTTTTGTCTCATTGTATTCATGTTTCTCGGAACACGGATGCGGGTGTGTATGCACAGTTGACAGAGGCAGAGGATTCTCATTAAGGTTGTTGACCGTTGATTTTTTCCAAACCCTAATGAAAATGAGAAATATGATTAATGATATTAATTAAAGATAATTGTGCCATGGTTAGGTTGACCATTTGACTTATGTTGACTTTTCGACTTTGGTTGACCGGTTGACTTATGTTGACAATTTGACCATCATCATTTCACATGAAAGATGCTTCTTGATTCTTGCAAATTTCATTTAATGTGAAATGATAATGGTCATTCCAAATGAACCATCACAATTTCTTTAATTATTATTATTTTTTCATAATTCTCTCATATGAGAGTATGGTTGCAAAATGTCTCTGATTCTCTCTTGCTCTTTCTCTCTCATGTTTTGAGCTCATCCTCTTCCTCTCTCAAAAGCTCTCATCTCTCATGTGTTGAGAACCATGAGCTCTTGAGATAAAACCATCAAGACTTCACTGTACTCATTCTAGAGTTCTAGGTTTAGCAAGCCAAGCACTTTAGTTACCTCTTGGTTGAGGTAGGAGCTCAAGGTAGAGGCCTTCGGGTGGATCCTTCTTCGGCAAAGAGAAGACGACGAGGAGGAGCCGTTCACACCACTCCAAGGAGCAAGAAGAGAAGGAGTTCAAGACCTAGGTATAACCTTCTAACCGAGTAGCTAAACTTGTAGTTAGTTTGTTAGTTTTTGTTTAGCAAATATCCTCTAGTTCTAGTCCATGTTACCTTGTGTTAAAAATAGTTTTTTACCTTTTCCGTCTCCCCGTAAGCACCGGGGTGGGTAACGTGGACTTACAGTTTGGTTATCTCGTAACTATCCCAGGTCATCCCAGATTTCCCTGCACACCCTATAAACTCACAAAACCGACATAAACAGTTCCAGTTTTCTGTATTTGGGTTTGTTTCAAGTTGGCATGGGTTTCTAACAACATATGGGGGTTTAAGGTCATCACTAAAGCCTAATGACACTAACACAACTCAAATTAAACCCTAACCCTCTCTAGGAATTCCCAAAGTTCACTAAATCGCACAAAATCACAACTAAACAAATAATGGGTTAATGTGAAAGAAAAACTACATTAAGTGTGAAGGGATTACCTCATTTGGCACTCATGAATCCCCTAGAGCACCAAAATCAAATTTTTCTTTGTCCAAAGTGTAGCTTGTGAGCTTGTGCATGTTTTTAATGAATTGATGATGCACTTTTGGGGTGTTTTTGATGATGAAGTGAGGGTTTGAAGTGGAGGGGAAAATGGTACTGCCATGAGAGGAAGAAGAAGGAGAAAAGATGAAGATGATGAAGTGAGAAACAAAGAGCCATGACTATGGTTGACCCCTCACCCTCTCTCTTATGCCCATCCCTTTTTGTTTAATGATTTCCTTTTTCTTTTCTTTTCTTTTCTTTTGTTTTCTTTTCTCTTCTCTTTCCTTTAAAATTTGAAATAGGAAACCCAAATGAAACCATGATAGAAAATGTGACAAATGCTAGTAAATATGATATGGTGCATGTCATGTGCACAAATCCGGCTTAAAGCACGATTAGCGATATTTAATCGCGATTAGCATTAAAATAGTGTATAATAAATCATAAAATTTCATAATTTGCATAAATCACATAAAGCACCCACTTTTTAGTAATTTCTATAATTTTCCTATTTTTCTCCAATTTATCGGTATTTAATTATACCGCCTTATTAAAATTTTCAATATATTATTATTTAATTATAAAAATTCCCGAAAATAATATTTTATTTTTTCTGAAATGTCACAGTCTTCCCCCCTTAAAGAAATTCGGTCCCCGAATTTAAATTTAAACCCCTCAAATACTAAAACATTTCAGTAAAAGTCCAAGTCGTCGGGGCTCCGAAATCATCAATACATAAAACGCATCGTAGCGCAATGCATGCGCATGAACAATGAGCAGATAACTCAAAAACAAAACTCCGTCAACCATCCCGCAATCATCGGAGTCATGGTGAAGAAACAAATGTCAAATCCAAAACGAAACCAATATGATATACATCAAAACTATACATGTAAATATCTGAAGGAAATGCATGTCAAACCTTTCATGTTGCTGTGCGATGCGCATAACACTGCATAGTGGCGGACGTCTATTGTAAGAAAATAACCATATATGTATATATCTTTTGTTTAATATGCATGTCCCGCCGTTTTGAAAACAATTTAGAAGGGTTTCCTTGTTTTAAACGTTTCGTGTCATATCAGACACGTATGTAAATACTGAGACTATAACTCTCTTTTTTTGGAAATCACTTCGATAACTATCAATGCATGCAAAAAAATATTCAGGTATTGTCCTCTGACTAGTCCTGCTCAGCTACTATATCAAATAGTAAATATCATACAACATGCTGCTCAAAGGATATCAATCCCAAAATGTATATATGACTGCCATGTGCGTCTGGTGCGCACGGAAATCGAAATTCATGAATGTGCCATACATGTGCACAGAAACAAAATCTAAGTGCAACGGTTGTGCACGAAACACCTGTCCAAGGCAACGGGTGTGCCTGACAGCAATATCAAGTGCATCTGATATCCACGAAGAATCTCGATTTAGTGCATCTAGCGTGCACCAAAATCACATCAAGCGCGTCAAGTCTGCGCAAAAATCCAAATCCAGCGCACAAGGTGCACGAAAACAAATATCGAATATCACAATCGAAATCGACGTTATACAACACATTTCAATTTAAATACAAATCAGGTATACCGTGGTATATAATCTCCCAATCATGTGCATCAGCGTGCACAAAATGGAATCAAAATACTGAAAGTGCATGAAAACTATACCGAAAGCATAAGTCAAATCACATGCATGCAATAGGTATGAAATCAAAATCAGCATTTCGACATCAAACCGAAGTCAAGTGCAACTGTGGTGCACAAAATCTCAATCATGCAAATAAATCTTCCAAAATATCAGGCATTAAAGACAGCGGAAATAGTCCCTCTCTAGCACATCCTCTAAAGATCTCTGGCCAACTGTCATGGTCACTCATAACATATCTCGTCGACAATGCCAAACTCTGGCCTACTGGGTGTGCATAATATGACCGCTCTTGGGTCCAAATCTTCTCGTAGTATTCCATAAAGGTCTTGTCGGGGTCTCTCCCGATCTCGTTTCTGCTGAAATTCCCGGAAGCTATCATCATTTTGCTAAATCTGTTTCTTGTTCTAAATTGGCTGCATACTCATCGCGACTCCTTCTGGAAAATATATCCATGTACAACGCCTCTGCATGCGTATCACATCCCTGGTATCAGCGGAGTGGAATGTCATCTCATCACAATCTCGTACGAACCTCTTACTCCACTTTTTCTCTAATGTCGACTGTTTCGGACTCGTCTCTTCGTGGCTGCATGGAGTGCGCTCCAACGGCTATACTCGTATCTGGAGTCTCCCAAGCAATGTATCCCATCACATGATATCCGAATGACGTCGAACCTTTTGATCGATTTGTCAAGGTTCCATAATCCCCCAAGAGCTCAACATCTTCAGTACAGTTTAATAATATCGAGTACATGCCACAACACCTATGGACCAACCGTAGAAGGGCAAACCCAAGCCTCATTAACGGCACCGCTGAACTGCCGCAAACCCTAAGGTTTAAAGGCGTTCTCATGGTCATTATGTCGAGTTAGGGTTTCATTCTTATAAAGGGTCCGTAGAGTTACTTGCATGTTTTCTCCAAATACTTTAAACTTGGAAAATGGGTTTCTGACATTCGATCATCTCTATCGATTCCGAATGTATCTGCGTGAAGTCTTCTCAAGCTGGAATCAATCAATCTGATGACCTCGCATCAGGGTAAGAGAACGAACCACATTTCCTAGTCATTCCTCCTTGGGTGACTAGCGATCTTCTATCATATCTCTATTTATAAACTCATGCTGCAACAACTCCAACCATCTGGGGCGATATCTCGTCATTCGCAGCAGCAACTGGCTCATTCGTCTGCATGCTAAACAGTGCCTCAATAATCAAGAATAATCGATACATCAACGGTAATCACATTCTGGCTGGCCTCTATCAGTGGCTCAATCCTGTAACATTTCCAAATAATCAAATATTATTTTTGGGATTTTTTATAATTTAATATTATTTTAATGAATATTTTAATATTCCGTTATAATTAAATACAAATAAATGGGGAAAAATTATGGAAAATTCTAAAATAGGGTATTTTATGGAATTATGCCATTTTAAAGATTTTATGATTAGTTATATGCTAATTTAGCGCAAATCGCGATTAAAAATCGCTAATCGGATTTTTGGCATTTTTGTACAAAACATGGACATATCTTTTCTCCACACTTGTGCATTTCTACCATGACTTTTCTTTTGGGTTTAATATTCAAGTGAGAAGGGATTTAGTGAAGAAAAGAAATAAGAAAAAAGAAAAGAAAATAGGTATGGTGAGAGAGAGGGCAGGTGAGGGTATTGACTTAGCATTTTTCCTCTCATTTCTTCATCCCATTTCTCTCTCCCTCTCCTTCATTGCTGCTGCTGCTCCTGCTCCCTCTTCTCCCTCCCCTCTTCAAGCTCCAAATCACCATGAAAACAACACCAAAACACCACTCTCATTTCATTAAAAGTGTGCACGAGCTCGAGATCTACACTTTGGACCAAGGATGCTAGGATTTTGGCCATCAGGGGCAACTCAAGAATTTTCTTAAGTTGCCAAATGGGTTAATTACTGAACCATTAGTTGAGTTTTAGCATTACTTATACACCCATGCAAGTTTAGAACCGATATTGTGTGTGTTTGTGGACTTAAAGAAAACCTAGTTAGGGTTTGAGGAAAAATTGAGTTGTGTAGTGAAACTAAGACTTGATGTAACACCCGAGCCCAATAATACTATTTATATTACTAGTTGAGGGTTATATATTGCTCATTTCCAATTATCCTGATTTTCTGGTGTTTATTGCTAAATTTTAACCGGTTAAGTCATTTTGGCACATAACAAATTTTAACTCCTAAAATGAAATTAAAAGTATCCATATTGGCCTACTCGTCGCCACTAGTTGCGTGGTAGCGTCCGCGTGTCGAGATTCCGTCCCGTTCGGCTAAACGGGCAAGTTTGGACGACTACGCACGCGTACAAGTGTACGACTTGGGGGCATGCATTTTAATCACTAAACACGTCTTTTCAAAATTTGGAACCCGCTTAAAATCCTATAATTTGAATTTGGAACATTTGGGCGCAACCCGGGCGCGATTTGGAAATGTTTCATTTATCGCCAAAAAGGCCCATTTTAATTTAATATCTTAAAACTAATATATATACGAATATTTATCTTAACAGTTAAAATCCCTACTAATCTTTTAAATTTGATTTTCTAAACCTCCCCAGCCAATCGCGTGGCTCCATTCTTCGTGGGCCCGCCTCCTCTCCATCTCTCTGTCTCTCTCTCTCTATTCTCTATCTCTCTCTCTCTCTAACCCATCTCTCTCTCTCTCCTCCTATATAAATTCCTCCATGCAGCCGCCTCCCCCTCTCCCTCTCGATCACGAGAACCCAAACCCTAGCCCTTCGTAACCGCGCTACCGACCTCCCCGCGACCTCGCCGTCGCCGCCCTCGCCACCGCGAGCCCAGCCGCACCCTATTCCTCCTTCCTCCGTTCATCTTCCGCGCCTACACCCAACCCCCGACGACTTCACCCGGCAGCAACTCTCGCCGTCGACGCCGCCTCCTCTCGCCGACGACGCCGGAGACTCCCTCTCCTCCTCCTCATCGCGACCCCGTCGTTGCCTTCCTCCTCCCCTCGCCGGACCACCAACAGACCCGAGCCCAGCCCTACCACCCTCTGCAGTTCGCCGGGAACCGCGCCGTCGACCCTCGTCGACATCACCGCGCCACCTCCGACCACCTCCTTTCCCCCTCGACCACCAGAGCCGACCAACACCCTCCTCTACTCGTCGCAACACCCTCTCCAGCGAACCCGAGGCTGTTCAAGCCTTCGCAGCCGCCGTCGCTGCCTCGCCGGCATTCCAGCGCCGTCGAGCCCGCCGTGGTTGCCCCGGGGTGTCTCCCTGTAAGCCTTCCTCATCTTTCCTTTTGAGCAAATCCCCCCCCCCGCTGATCTTATTCCATATATCATGTTGCTAACACGTTGCCGATGACTTTTGCCGGAATCCGACCGTGCCGTCTTTTGAACCCGACGCTCCAGCAAAGTACCCTGGTCCGTGTGATCCCGTTGTTCTCTGTTGGGACTCGATCCGTGGCCCATGCACCCGTCTCGTGTTTTCTGCCGACTTTGCATCCGTGCTTTCCGGTTTGCGAAACCCTCGAGGCAAGTATCCGAATACTTGCTTTAACATGCTAGTACACAAGATCCAGTCTTGCTACAAACTTAATCATCATATTATAACCACACAGCTATTGTAACATTGATATCCTGTTATAACTTGAATCGATAGTCACAATTATCCGTAGCGTTAAATCAATATAGTAGTTGCTTGTAATTAACCGGTCTGCTATCAATCCACACTTTAACTAATTAAACCAATTAGAACGTCCTTGCTTAAATTGCTAGATCATCCTCGTAATTATTATTATGATGTAGTTTTAATGGCTTCATTGCTTCGTGTTATTAATATTGTTTTACCCTGTGATTGTTGCACCCAAGGGTGCTTGAACCTGTTAATAAGAGAATACAAAACACCACTGTGTTCACATGGAATAATATTGTTATTTACTGTTTCCTGCTGCTGTTCATTATGTGATTGTATACCTGTTGTGAGCACATACTCGATTGCACTACATATTGGCCTGACCCTGCTACACATGATATATGCATACATACCGACTCATCCTGTCGTACCCTGACATGACTTGTTTCATGATTTTATGCCTAATGCCGACCAACCTGACCATTCCTGCTGTCTATCCAGACAGACCTACTTTACCTGATTTTGTGTTGGCATTAATCCCTGACTACTGAATACCTGACCTGACATACATAGCTTGGGGGTATGGGGAAATCAAAGGTGAAACCGACTTGTAACTCAACGGTGCGATACTTGTTCTGATCAGTCTTACGGGCTTGGCCAGCCCCGGAGTGTTGATGCTGACATCACTCGCCCATCCTACTACCTATTACTGCTAAGCGGCACGTCTCGGATTCAGCCCCGAGGGCTTTGACCGTGGTCCCGGGCACGCACGGGATACTGTTGAGTTACATCGACGATTCATCAATTGATTTCAAAGAATATAGAGTAGAAACCTGATAGGACAGTTTAGTCACCATTGCACATTACCCTGCTCTGTTATTTCTTAGTACTGTTTTATTCATGTTCATACCTGCACTGCTTATTACCATGTCTATACTATATACTTGATGTCATGACGCGCTGACGTCTGGGTTTTGCATGGCCCAGATTCCGTACCACTGTCGACGACCGAGCAGGAGTACTTCAGCCAGCAGGCTGAACTGTGAGTTCTTTAGGGTTTAGTTTATTTATTTCATTTCATTTCCAGATGTGAGCCCGCATTATGGGACGTACTGTTTATTCATTGTATTGGATCATTAGCTTCCGCACTTACTGTTTATTGATTCTTGTTATTATGGATTTGGACATGTATTAGATTAGTTTATTATTTTGTTCTTGATATCTCCACAACCGTAATGTGACAGTGGATGGATATTTCCAACCCACAGGTAGCATGGTTGGCTATGTCACGTGCCCAATCTTGCGTACTCTGGGAAGCGGGGCGTGACATGGTTCTTTTGGTATCAGAGCCTAAGTTAATTGGGTTGATTCTTTGTAGTTGGGTATTGCACCCGATACACGAATCATAATACCCGTGATTAGGAAACATGTCCTGCCACCTTGACCGCTTTACCATCCTTGAATCATTCTTCCGGATCATGTCGACATGCAAACTTACTTTGCATTGTCAACTCGAAAACCTAATTTCTTGATTATCTCTAGGACTTAGGCGACTTGGGTGGAGTTAAGTAATTGGGGCTATGATACCGCGGCATAGCTACAATGCAGCACTCTATTTAAGTATCTTGGAGTTCTAGCCTTGATCTATACTCAGAATCTATCATCATGCTAATGTCGGGTACTTTGATTTCCAGGATTATGGCCGGTCAGAATTTGAAGATGGACCAAAGACGTGCGGTCTTAGCCGCCAGGCGTAGAGTGATAAGAGGATTGCTGGAGAATCTAAAGGAACAAATCGAGCTGGAACCAGCATTTGCACTGAACCAAACGTCTGTACGTAGAAGTATTCCGGTAAACAGGCGCAGCGTAGCACCCATGAAGAAAATGATTGTGGGTGATCGGATAGGGAGCGTGATTTGTAACTACTGCCATATACCCAGACACGTGCGAAAGGAGTGTCGTAGGAGGCTGGGACTCTGTTTTAGATGTGGAGCGGCAGATCACACCGTTAGTGCTTGTCCGTCGAAGCTTCGTACCAGGGATGATATTCAGAAGCATCCGCAGGGACCGTTCCAAGGGCAGGAACAGCTGACTCAAGGACCAATCCAGGCTCGAGCGTTCACGTTGACAGCCGAGGAAGCTAAGGCATCAGGAGAAGTGGTTTCAGGTAATTTACTCGTTCATGGTTTTCCCGAATTGGCATTATTTAATTTCGGAGCATCCCACTGTTTATGTCATCCAAATTTATAACTACACACTCGATTACCTGCACGACCCTGTCTAGTTTTGGGACATACACACTGGGAATGGGAAAATCATAGCTAGTAAGGAATGTAGTGATTGTACAGTTGTTGTTTGCGGACGGGAGCTTTTTGCAGATTTCTTGGTGATTGATACGGGCAGTTATGAAGTAGTCTTGGGAATGGATTTTCTTGGCACTTTCCACGCACACATTGATTGTAGGGCAAGGAAAGTAATTTTCCAGATTCCCGGACACCCTGAGTTTACTTTCATTGGGGGAAGCAGTTCTGTCGGGCCAGTCGAATTTAGGGCTAGGCCGACGAACAATGTTCTTGCGGCTATGGTAGTGGATAGTAATGAAGAGCCGGCAGTTGTCCGCGACTTTATGGATGTGTTTGAAGACATTTCGGGCTTACCGCCGAAGCGAGATGTGGAGTTTGCGATTGACCTTATTCCTGGTGCAGCGCCAGTATCAAAATCTTATTATCCGATGGCACCGGTGGAATTGGAAGAAGTTAAGAAACAAATGGGTGAATTACTCGAGAAGGGATGGATTCGAAGCAGCAACTCACCTTGGGGAGCTCTAGTTCTTTTAGTAAAGAAGAAGGATGGCACGAGAAGGATGTGCATTGATTATCGAGAATTGAACCGGGTGACTATTAAGAACAAGTACCCGATCCCTCGCATTGGAGAACTTTTTGAGCAGCTTAGTGGCGCGAGGGTATTCTCGAAACTGGACTTGCGATCAGGATATCATCAGGTCCGAGTGAAACCAGAAGACATTTGCAAGACGGCGTTTCGAACTCGATATGGACATTTCGAGTACCTAGTGATGCCCTTCGGAGTGACTAATGCGCCAGCAATATTTATGGATTTGATGAACAGGATCTTTTCACCGTTCTTGGACCAGTTTATTGTGGTATTCATTGACGATATTCTGGTGTACTCGAAGAGTCCGGAGGAGCATGCTGAGCACTTAAGGATCGCACTGCAGACGCTGAGACAAGAGAAGTTATTTGCGAAGATGAGTAAGTGTGAATTCTGGCTGGAAGTAGTGAAGTTTCTGGGGCATGTTGTGTCGGGCAATGGAATCGCCGTTGATCCCGAGAAGATTACAGCAGTTCGAGATTGGCCTATTCCAAAGAATGTTGCGGAGATAAGAAGTTTTCTTGGACTCGCCGGTTACTACAGAAGATTTGTGGAGAACTTCGCTCGCTTAGCTGAGCCGTTAACCAAGCTTACGCGTAAGGAGGTACCGTTTGTTTGGACGGATGGATGTGCATTGGCCTTCGAGACGTTGAAGCAGAAGTTGATAACCGTCCCTATCCTAACCGTACCGGATGATTCAGGAGGACTGGTGATTCATAGCGACGCATCCGGAAAGGGATTGGGATGTGTTTTGATGCAAAATGGGAAAGTCGTCGCTTACGCATCTAGACAACTGAAGACTCATGAGAAGAACTATCCGACTCATGACTTAGAGCTTGCAGCCGTGATCTTCGCCCTGAAGATTTGGAGACACTACCTTTTGGGCGAGAGAGTCGAAGTCTTTACAGATCACAAGAGTTTAAAGTATGTGTTCACTCAGAAGGAGTTGAACATGAGGCAACGCAGATGGTTGGAGCTGATGGCCGACTATGACCTTGATCTTAAGTACCATCCGATAAAAGTCAACGTCGTGCCGGATGCGCTGATTCGGTTACAAGCAATTCAGATATTGACTGCACAGAGGGAGATCATTGCGGATTTTCGGAGATTTGACTTGGAGGTTGTGCTACCACATGCTACAGGACAGTTGATGCAGTTGCAAGTACAGTCGTCCTTAGTTGAGAAGATTAAAACGGCACAATCGCAGGATCCTAGACTGCAAAAAGTTTCGAGAGCAGGTTGAAGCCGGACTACGAACCGATTTACTGATCCATGAAGACGGTTCGTTGAGATATGGTAGCCGTGTGTGTGTGCCTAAAGGAGATGTGCGTGAAGAGCTCTTGAGGGAGGCACACAGTTCAGCTTACTCTGTACATCCAGGAGGGACAAAGATGTACCGTGATATTCGACAGCACTTCTGGTGGGAAGGTATGAAACGGGAAATTGCTCGCTTCGTGGCTAAGTGCTTGGTGTGTCAGCAAGTCAAGGCTGAACACCAAAGGGTTGCTGGTTTGTTGCAACCACTTCCGATTCCTCAGTGGAAGTGGGAACATATAACCATGGATTTCGTGACGGCTTTACCGCGGAGTCCAAAGGGCAACAATGCAGTATGGGTGGTTGTCGATCGTTTGACCAAGGCAGCTCACTTTATTCCTTTTCGGGTTGGTCAATCGACAGAGACCTTGGCAGAGCGGTACATGCAGGAAATGGTGAGATTGCATGGAGTATCGGTAAGCATCGTGTCCGATCGGGACACTCGGTTCTTGTCGCACTTCTGGAGGAGTTTACAAGAAAGTTTGGGGACTCGATTGAAGTTCAGCACAGCTTATCATCCTCAGACTGATGGACAATCGGAGAGAACGATCCAAACCCTTGAAGATATGTTGAGGGCTTGCATGTTAAACTTCGAAGGTTCTTGGGAGGATCATCTACACCTGGTGGAGTTTTCGTACAACAATAGCTTCCAAGCGACAATTCAGACGGCTCCGTTTGAAGCGTTGTATGGTCGTAAGTGCCGTTCACCGGTTTGTTGGGATGATGTTGGTGAACGAAGGTTACTAGGACCATATTTGGTGGTACAGACAGTCGAGAAGGTGAATACAATCAGGAAGCATATGAAGGCAGCTCAAGACAGACAGAAAAGTTGGGCCGACACGTCAAGAAGACCTCTAGAGTTCGCCGTGGGTGATTTGGTATTCCTGAAGATATCACCGACTAGAGGGGTAATTCGCTTTGGAAGTCGGGGAAAGCTTAGTCCCCGATTCGTCGGACCCTTCGAGATATTGGAGCGTGTTGGAGAGGTAGCGTACCGTTTGGCGTTACCACAGTCATTGGCAGGAGTGCACGATGTGTTTCATGTGTCTCAACTACGGAGGTATGTTTGTGATGAGACTCATGTCATGGATCATTCGGAGTTGACTGTACGGGAGGACCTAACCTTTGAGGAGCGACCAGTTGAAATCAAGGATCGAAGAGAAAAGGTTCTTAAGAACAAGGTTATACCTCCTGTGCTAGTTTCTTGGGGTAATCGATTGCATGGAGAATCCACTTGGGAGCGAGAAGACGAGATCCGGCAGAAATTCCCTCGCCTTTTCCAGTAGTTAGCTATCTTGTATTCTTGGAATTTCGAGGACGAAATTCTTTTTGTAGTTGGGTATGATGTAACACCCGAGCCCAATAATACTATTTATATTACTAGTTGAGGGTTATATATTGCTCATTTCCAATTATCCTGATTTTCTGGTTTTTATTGCAAAATTTTAACCGGTTAAGTCATTTTGGCACATAACAAATTTTAACTCCTAAAATAAAATTAAAAGTATCCATGTTGGCCTACTCGTCGCCACTAGTCGCGTGGTAGCGTCCGCGTGTCGAGATTCCGTCCCGTTCGGCTAAACGGGCAAGTTTGGACGACTACGCACGCGTACAAGTGTACGACTTGGGGGCATGCATTTTAATCACTAAACACCTCTTTTCAAAATTTGGAACCCGCTTAAAATCCTATAATTTGAATTTGGAACATTTGGGCGCAACCCGGGCGCGATTTGGAAATGTTTCATTTAGCGCCAAAAAGGCCCATTTTAATTTAATATCTTAAAACTAATATATATACGAATATTTACCTTAACAGTTAAAATCCCTACTAAATCTTTTAAATTTGATTTTCTAAACCTCCCCAGCCAATCGTGTGGCTCCATTCTTCGTGGGCCCGCCTCCTCTCCATCTCTGTGTCTCTCTCTCTCTATTCTCTATCTCTCTCTCTCTAACCCATCTCTCTCTCTCTCCTCCTATATAAATTCCTCCATGCAGCCGCCTCCCCCTCTCCCTCTCGATCATGAGAACCCAAACCCTAGCCCTTCGTAACCGCGCCGCCGACCTCCCCGCGACCTCGCCGTCGCCGCCCTCGCCACCGCGAGCCCAGCCGCACCCTCTTCCACCTTCCTCCGTTCATCTTCCGCGCCTACACCCAACCCCCGACGACTTCACCCGGCAGCAACTCTCGCCGTCGACGCCGCCTCCTCTCGCCGACGACGCCGGAGACTCCCTCTCCTCTTCCTCGTCGCGACCTCGTCGTCGCCTTCCTCCTCCCCTCGCCGGACCACCAACAGACCCGAGCCCAGCCCTACCACCATCCGCAGTTCGCCGGGAACCGCGCCGTCGACCCTCGTCGACGTCACCGCGCCACCTCCGACCACCTCCTTCCCCCTCGACCACCAGAGCCGACCACCACCCTCCTCTACTCGTCGCAACACCCTCTCCAGCGAACCCGAGGCTGTTCAAGCCTTCGCAGCCGCCGTCACTGCCTCGCCGGCGTTCCAACGCCGTCGAGCCCGCCGTGGTTGCCCCGGGGTGTCTCCCTGTAAGCCTTCCTCATCTTTCCTTTTGTGCAAATCCCCCCCCGCTGATCTTATTCCATATATCATGTTGCTAACACGTTGCCGATGACTTTTGCCGGAATCCGACCGTGCCGTCTTTTGAACCCGACGCTCCAGCAAAGTACCCTGGTCCGTGTGATCCCGTTGTTCTCTGTTGGGACTCGATCCGTGGCCCGTGCACCCGTCTCGTGTTTTCTGCCGACTTTGCATCCGTGCTTTCCGGTTTGCGAAACCGTCGAGGCAAGTATCCGAATACTTGCTTTAACATGCTAGTACACAAGATCCAGTCTTGCTACAAACTTAATCATCATATTATAACCACACAGCTATTGTAACATTGATATCCTGTTATAACTTGAATCGATAGTCACAATTATCCGTAGCGTTAAATCAATATAATAGTTGCTTATAATTAACCGGTCTGCTATCAATCCACACTTTAACTAATTAAACCAATTAGAACGTCCTTGCTTAAATTGCTAGATCATCCTCGTAATTATTATTATGATGTAGTTTTAATGGCTTCATTGCTTCGTGTTATTAATATTGTTTTACCCTGTGATTGTTGCACCCAAGGGTGCTTGAACCTGTTAATAAGAGAATACAAAACACCACTGTGTTCACATGGAATAATATTGTTATTTACTGTTTCCTGCTGCTGTTCATTATGTGATTGTATACCTGTTGTGAGCACATACTCGATTGCACTACATATTGGCCTGACCCTGCTACACATGATATATGCATACATACCGACTCATCCTGTCGTACCCTGACATGAATTGTTTCATGATTTTATGCCTAATGCCGACCAACCTGACCATTCCTGCTGTCTATCCAGACAGACCTACTTTACCTGATTTTGTGTTGGCATTAATCCCTGACTACTGAATACCTGACCTGACATACATAGCTTGGGGGTATGGGGAAATCAAAGGTGAAACCGACTTGTAACTCAACGGAGCGATACTTGTTCTGATCAGTCTTACGGGCTTGGCCAGCCCCGGAGTGTTGATGCTGACATCACTCGCCCATCCTACTACCTATTACTGCTTAGCGGCACGTCTCGGATTCAGCCCCGAGGGCTTTGACCGTGGTCCCGGGCACGCACGGGATACTGTTGAGTTACATCGACGATTCATCAATTGATTTCAAAGACTATAGAGTAGAAACCTGATAGGACAGTTTAGTCACCATTGCACATTACCCTGCTCTGTTATTTCTTAGTACTGTTTTATTCATGTTCATACCTGCACTGCTTATTACCATGTCTATACTATATACTTGATGTCATGACGCGCTGACGTCTGGGTTTTGCATGGCCCAGATTCCGTACCACTCTCGACGACCGAGCAGGAGTACTTCAGCCAGCAGGCTGAACTGTGAGTTCTTTAGGGTTTAGTTTATTTATTTCATTTCATTTCCAGATGTGAGCCCGCATTATGGGACATACTGTTTATTCATTGTATTGGATCATTAGCTTCCGCACTTACTGTTTATTGATTCTTGTTATTATGGATTTGGACATGTATTAGATTAGTTTATTATTTTGTTCTTGATATCTCCACAACCGTAATGTGACTGTGGATGGATATTTCCAACCCACAGGTAGCATGGTTGGCTATGTCACGTGCCCAATCTTGCGTACTCTGGGAAGCGGGGCGTGACACTTGTTGTGACCTTAGAATCTTGGTGTGATGTTATATTGGACCCTAACCTGAAGCTTTAACCCAGAATATGGATTTATGAGACGATGTCGGGAAAAATTGCAATTCTGGGATTGTATTTGGGAATCTGCTATCACCCGAGACATCCTAAAATAAAATTGATTGGACAGTGAGAGTGCAGGCACCCTAAAACCACCACACAAAACCCTAACCCCCACCTCCTATTCCAGGCCGCCAGTTTATTCCTTCTGGCCGCAAATTGCGGCCAGAGCAGGAGGGAATCGTCTCGTTTTTGTTATGTAGCCTTCTACCCTGTAAATTAGACCCCTGGCATGTGTAGATTTGTCTAATTTGACCTAGGGTGAAATCTGGAGCCAATTTCCTTAGTTGCTGTTTTGGATTCGTGTTTCCGTATTCCGTATTTCTAATTCTGAAATTGCGTATGTTGTTTTACCTCGACTACTTGGCGTTCATACGAAGATATCGAAGGTTGTTGATGGTTTTGGAAGGCGTTGTCCATAGGTTTTAACCTATAGAACATAGCGTATCGTTTGGGGTTTCGTATGCCGTTTTAGTTTTGAATTGGTTTTGATACGCATTTGCGATACGTTAATGTGTAGGTACCCCATGAAGACTTCGGGATGACAAGCAAACGCGTGGCGACGTCGACAGATAAAGACGCAAGGTGAGTAGATTATATCTACGGAGGAAGTCGGGTGGATGGCGTATAGCACCCCCGCAGTCCGTGGTGATTGTAACATTTCAAAATAATAAAATATTATTTATGGAATATTCTAAGAGAATTATGCCATTTCTAAGTTTTTATGATTAGTTGTATGATAATTTAGTACTAATCGTGATTAAAAATCGCTAATCGGTTTTTTTAGCAATTTTGTGCAAAACATGCACATATCGTTTTCTTACACTTGTGCATTTTTCCACCATGTTTCTTTTGGGTTTACTATTCTAGTGAGAAGGAATTTAGAGGGAAAGAAAAAAGAAAAGAAAAGAAAATGGAAAAGGATTATTATATGAGATATGGTGTGAGAGAGAGAGAGAGGTATGGGCTTCTTTGACTAAAGACTTAGCCATTTCCTCTTCAACCTTCACTCATTTCTCTCCCTCTCCCTCTTGTTGCTGCTGCTGCTCCTGCTCCTCACCTCCCTCCCCTCTTCAACTCCTCAAATCACCATGAAAACAACTCCAAAACCCCACTCTCATTTCACAAAAAATGTGCACAAGCTTGCAAGCTATAGGATGGACCAAGAAAGCATTCATTTTGGCGCTGTTGAGGATTCATGTAGGTCTTATGAGGTAATTCCTTCACAATTAGAGTGGTATTTCTTGTGCTTAAGCTCCGATTCAAGTTTCATATCGATATTGTGTTTTTTTGTGGATTTGAGGATAACCTAGTTAGGGTTTGAGCAAAAATTGAGTTGTGAAGTAAACTAGGACTTGTTGTGACCTTAGAATCTTGGTGTGATGTTATATTGGACCCTAACCTGAAGCTTTAACCCAGAATACGGATTTATGAGACGATGTCGGGAAAAACTGCAATTTTGGGATTGTATTTGGGAATCTGCTATCACCCGAGACATCCTAAAATAAAATTGATTGGACAGTGAGATGTGCAGGCACCCTAAAACCACCACACAAAACCCTAACCCCCACCTCCTATTCCAGGCCGCCAGTTTATTCCTTCTGGCCGCAAATTGCTGCCAGAGCAGGAGGGAATCGTCTCGTCTCGTTTTTGTTATGTAGCCTTCTACCCTGTAAATTAGACCCCTGGCATGTGTAGATTTGTCTAATTTGACCTAGGATGTAATCTGGAGCCTATTTCCTTAGTTTCTGTTTTGGATTCATGTTTCCGTATTCCGTATTTCTAATTCTGAAATTGCGTATGGTGTTTTACCTCGACTACTTGGCGTTCATACGACGATCTCGAGGGTTGTTGATGGTTTTGGAAGGCGTTGTCCATAGGTTCTAACCTATAGAACATAGCGTATCGTTTTGGGGTTTCGTATGCCGTTTTAGTTTTGAATTGGTTTTGATATGCATTTGCGATATGTTAATGTATAGGTACCCCATGAAGACTTCGGGATGACAAGCAAACGCGTAGCGACGTCGACAGATAAAGACGCAAGGTGAGTAGATTATATCTACGGGGGAAGTCGGGTGGATGGCGTATAGCACCCCCGAAGTCCGTGGTAATGTATGCGAATACGTAAACACACATATATTTATTATGTGTTGGTTAAGATTATTGATGGTAATAATGGATTATTGATGATAAGGATGTATTGGTTTAGTATTGTGCGAAACCCTAGAGTAGGGGTTGCACACCCACACATACACGTACATATATACTTGCATACATTCTTTCTTTTATCTGTGCGCATTTGGAGGTGTGTATATCTACACATGGGTATGGGACTATGTGTTCATATACGGGATTTGAGGATGATACGTGGGATTACGATGAGTCGATGAGATTTGTTATGAGGCCGTGAGATTCAGCGATATGACAGAGTTCGTATTTGAGATGCGACATGATGGTTTTAGCGGACCTTTGGGCATGTGTTTTACCCCGCATTCATATTTATATAGATGGTATCGACGGTACTATACTTAGAGTTGTACCCTAGATAATGTGATATTTACCCGTACCCAGCTATTAGGATGTTGTACGACGATTACAGTACGAGCTTTATATTGATGCTAGATCCGCACTCATGACTCGAGGATGTTATATGATATACTGTATCGTACGTGATACAATTAAGGCGGGATCACCGACTATTGTATATATATGTGTATATCGACTCAGATTTAGGTGGTTTTCATACCCCTCCCGATTGGCTTGATAGTTGGGTCCGTAGTTCGCCTAGTAGGCGCAGACTAGTCCCGAGTCATACCTATTTCAAAACTAACGAATCGGGGACATTTTAAAGATAGGCAAAAAGGATTCTACGGATATTTTCTAATGTAGCATCTGTTCTTAAAACACCGTAGCCCTTATTTTACCAAAACCCTCGATTCGTCTTATTTCAAAAGGCAAGGCTGCATGATATAGTTTTTGAGGTAGATTCTTTACTGTTGCGTTGATTATTCGATTCCGCATATTCATGCTATTTGCATTGTATCGCTTGTGTTGTTGATATATTACAGTCATGCTGTTAGGACACCAGCACCATTATCGATGATGCGTATGTTCCACGTACACTGTTTGCCGGCTCACACACTTCATCATCGATAATTGCCATGTCACTACACTGTAGTACAGTTGCATTCAGTATATGATTCTTGCATGACATAATGATGTGCTTACATTTCCTTTACATGTCGCCTACATCATGCTTTCTGATGATATGCATTGAGGCATGTTGTTTCCATGATATTTCTGGATTTGGGAACCGTGGGTATTTCAAAAGAGAATATGAAACTGTTTTAAAAACCCGGTTACCCTTGATATGATATTTCAGTGCGTCCACCATGTGTTTTCTCGGTGCTGAGAGCGACATGTGAGACCCGATTCGAGGAGCGGACGAGCCGATTGCGGGTACATGGTGGACCCGGTATGGTTCCCCTCGGCAAGATGATCGAAGGACTTTGCTGATTGAGCCTGGAGGCGGGCGTGTACCTACCGGTGATTGGTTGGACCTGGCGGTTATCCGGAGGATACCGACCAGAGTCGATATATGGATATGGGCGTACTGCTGGGGCCGAGGGCCGATTCCGCAGATGGAGCCCGTGGGCTGGTCCGGACTGACGGAGCCCGTTATATGAGGATTTACGTGCCGATGCTGGGCATAGTTTTCATGATGTTTTCGAGTGTCAATGCTGGACACTCCGGTTCCATGATTTTGACGTGTCGCGAGGGACACAGGTGGTTTATATCCTCATATTTCCATGCATATGCTGATGATATTTACATACATGATGGTTATTTTCATTGTGTGACGAGTGGACGGGATCTACGTACATGCAGATTTGATTACATTGATCATACCTCATATTTATGATATGCTATTACCTGAGGCACTGGCACGAGCACTACACTCATGTATAGAGATTACATTGCCAGTTTAGCATGCTGCAGACTTATTCATTTTGAGGTTTATATTTATCTGATTGTATTGACCTAGGATGGGTCATATATTCGATCTCTGCTTGTAGATATTTTATATTCACGAGTTGGCAACTCACCCCCGTTGTGCCACAGTCCTTGCAGGTTTTTTCCGTACAGATTTCATAGCGGCATTTCTGGCACACTGCTTACATATGGGTGACTTGCTTGGGTAGGTGGGTTCTCTTGTATCAGAACCACCATTGTTCCTGTATTATTTATTGTATCTAGAAAATTCCATCAACCAAAACTTGTATATTGTTTCAGACTTAGAAAAATAGTGGTGTATTATTTCGACCTTAGAGTCGCGCTTGTAGTATTATGGTTTTCTGGCTGTTTTGAGTTTCTTTTTGGGTTTTGATCCTCGCCCTTTGGCGTTGTATATTATTATTGCTTGCGTGGTTGTGACCGTCGATTGACGAAGAGCTAGCTCCCGCTTGGGGATGTCTTTTATCATTTCATATATATTATTCTTGTTGTACCTCGTTTGGGGCCAGTTTTTACAAAGCAAATTCTGCCGAAATTTTCAGAAAAGACTACACATTTTTAAAATGCGTTTTCGGCTTAGTTATTTGAAAACTTTGATTTCCAAAACATGTTTTCTTTGCTTCTTAAAAACCAGTTTTTCTTTAGTTACTATTTAATATGGTTTTAGATTTCTGGGCTTTTGGCTTACTTGGATCAGATGGGGTCCTATAGACTTCATATGGTTCAAGGGCCAGTCACGTGCTCTTTCGGGTCGTGACAAATCCTCTGGTGCTGATCTGCACGTCCGAGAAATCTTGTAAAAGCGATCCATCAAACGCTAATGGCATGAAAACACAATAACGACGCATCAATGCAAATCGTATGTCCCTGGAATCACGCCCTGGTCAGTCCTCGTCCGTGACGAGCTCGTGCTAACCGCAACTCTAGCCGTAGCTCTCTCTGCCCGTGTAATCGTGGCAGCAAAACCATAAACCAATATCGATGAGGATAGATCATAGGAATGAATATAATAATATGTAAGGAAATGTACGTCATAAGGCTTCTTAAGCGGAGTAGCGTATCGTAAGTATGCCGCGGAACATACGCACGGTACGTCACCCTCCTTAAGTCACCTACTCCATCAACCAAGGTCAACCTACGCGATGAAAGTTCGGGTCTAATACCCCCTCGACCAATTCTAAATTCCGTAAGGTCAATCCTAAGTTCCGAATAAATATACTCCCTAGACTCCGCATAGTCAAACAAAGACTCGAACCAAGGTTAACCTAGCGCTCTGATACCAACTTTGTCACGACCCGAAATAACACGTGACTGGCACTTGAATCGTATGAAGTCTATAGGACCACATCTAATTCAAGAAACCAAAAGCCCAGAAACCTGAAATCATTTTAAATAATAAATGAAGGAAAAATGGTTTAAAAGAAGTGGTTTTAATAGCATAAGCTGAATTATGCGTTTTTAAAACATCAAGTCTTTTCTGAAAATTTCGGCAAAGTTTCCTTTGTAAATACTGGCACCGAACGGGGTACACCATGAATAATATAAATATACATCAATAAAAAAGGGCATCCCTAAGAGGGTGCTAGCTCTTCGTCAATCGACGGACACAACCACGAAAGCAATATAATATACAACGCCGAAAGGTGAGGATCAAAACTCAAAAGGAAACTCAAATCAACATGAAATCCATAATAATACAACGCGCGACTCTAAGGTCGAAAGAATACACAACTGGTTTCTAAGTCTGAAATAAATATACATGTCTGGTTGATGGATTTACTAGATACAACTTAATAAAATAAAGTACAATGGTGGTCACGATGCAAGTGAACCCACCTATCAAAGAAAATCATCCGGAATGGAAGCAGTACGCCAGCAAAGCCGTAACGAAAATTGTATGGCAAAACCTGCAAGAGCTGTGGCACAAGGGGGTGAGTTGCCAACTCGTAAGTAGAAAACATCACAGAGCAGAAATCGTATGTACGACTCAATCCTAGGTCAATACGATCTGTAATATTTATCCTCAAAATGATAAAGTCTGAAGCATGATAAGATAGCAATGGTAAACATCTATACATAAGTGTAATACCAAGTGCTCGTATCAGTGCCTCAGGTAGCAACATATCATAATATGAGGTATGAATGCATGAAAACAGAATGCATCTAAATGTATAAACTGTTTTCATAATATAGTGAGATATCTGTATATAAATCAAAATGTCATCAATGAAATCATCATAAATCAGTGTCTAGCATGGACACAAAATAAAACCCAAGATCTCAATATCTCGGGCTCCGTCTATCCGGACTGGCCTGTATCATCAAATCTCAAACACCTCAAGTATCAATATCTGGGGCTCCGGCTATCCGGACTGGCCCCTAGGCTTCGGCTATCCGGACTGGCCCGACTCCGATCGGTATCCTCCAGATATCCGTCGAGTCACAAAACAATCACCGGTTAGCAATGCTCTCATGTCACAGGCTCAACGCCGATCAACTGCGATCTTCTTGCCCCGGGTCCACCATGCACCCGCAGACGGTTCATCTCCTCCTCGAATCGGGTGTATGATATCGCTCAAGGGCCGAGAAAACTCATGGTGGACATATCACAATCATAACATGAGAAAACCGCACTTTTATCTTTTAAAATGATAAATGAGTTTATTAAATCTTGCGGTTTCTCCAAATCTAGAAATCTCATGCAAAATCCGAAATCCAAAATAAAAGTCAATAATAATGAATACTGGGCTCCGGCAATCTGGACTGGCCCTTAAATGATGCATGACAATGAATATATAAATATGCATGAAAACCCCAGTAATAAATGCAATGTCTAAGCAATCATATAAAAGCAAGCTCACTAGTACCATGTCAAAACTATCAGCTAACATTTTATACTAATAAAGTAGTATTTTCTAATTTGTACGTGACATGGCAATTACCGATAATGATGTGTGTGAGCCGGCAAGCAGGTGTATGTGGAACATACGCATCATCGGTATTGGTGCTGGTGTCCTGACAGTATGCTTTCATAATAACAATAAAAACACAGTATAAGCATGCAATGCGATATGATCAATCATGAATGTACAGAAAATGAGTAATAAACGCAGCAATAAGGAATATGCAATAAAATAAACGAGTCATACAGTTTTGCCATTTGAAAATAATACGAATCGTGGTGTTTAGAAAATAGGGGCTACAGTGCTTTTAAGAAAAGGTACGTCCTTTGAAATATCCGTAGCATCCATTGGCCTGTCTCTTAAATATTCACGATTCGTTAGTTTTGAAATATGTATGACTCGGGTCTAATCTAACATCTACTAAGTAAACTACATGTCCAACTAACAGACTGATCGAAAAGGTAAGGAAACCACCTAAATCTGAATATATATATATATATATATATATAAAATAGTCGGTGATCCCGCCTCAATAGTATCACATATGATACAATACTGTAAGTCTACGGTAGCGCCCCGGCCGTCTGTCCGAGGCCAAAATGCGGAAACGAAAACTTTTTCTAAACTAAACCGGCGCTATCGCAGACTTTAATCCCGGATCGAACCATTAACCTACAACTAGCAACTAGAGAAAGGGTTGGAAAATCTATACCGATCGATCCGTGTCCTTCGGTCTTTGGCCACCATCCTAAGCTCCTCGCGGCATCTCCGATCTCGATCTCCTCGTCTGAAAGGGCACCACATCTTCGAGTCTTTTTACGGGCACCTGCTTCATCCGAAGCAACTCGGGCACGAAGTTCGCTAGCCGACGTGTCCAAGGCGAAGTAGAGAATGTGTGTGACAACTTTGTCCCTTGCATCCATTGCGTGGATGGAGGTTGAAGATGAATCCATCAATGGAGGTTGTGAGCTAGAGGAAGAAGAAGAAGCACAAGCCTTTTTCTTTTGTGTTGTATGATAATGAGAGTGAGAGCTAGAATGAAAAATACAAGAGCTAACCACTTCTCATGGCTTCTCTCCCTCTCTCCTCTTATCATATCAACACACAAATCAAACAATAATGTGACATATGCACATAAAAAGAGACCATGAGTCACTAATGAAGTCCATGTCATATTAAATGCACAAAATGATGATTTCTAGCTCACAATTTCCATATGCAAACATTAATCCAAATGTTTGCAACAATAAAAAAAGATACGGCAACATCTAAAGTAAACTCGTGAAGGATCACAAGGTACCCCTCACTTGTATATACATACCTGCATCCGCATTCCGACTGAATGCGAATGCGATGAGACTAAAGTAATCCAACAAATCTAATACTAGGACCCGGCTTAAACCAAAGCCCACTAGTATGATCCGTCCGATCATGATCCGTGCACTACTGCACGTATATGATCGAACCCTGTCATATATCATACGGCCTCTACAATGTTTCGCCTGAAACTTGAAACTGTCTGTGGGGGACTCTAAAGATTCGTCAATACTTTGGCTGTGGATTTAACCACTAGCACGTCAGAGGTACTAGCTGTACGTAACGGGCTACCAGGTATTGACCAAAAGGAAGGTCGATGAGCGAACTCATCCTGACACCCTACTGAGCGTATCAGTGATAATATCTGTACAGTCCGGTCCGTTCATCTATGAGCATCGCATGGCGGGCCTAGGGGGTTGGTAAAAGCCAGACCCCTAAAAGCGGTACAAGTCGTGTCGGAGTGTAGCCCAGAACACCCTGAGATAGTACAGGAATACCTACCAGTAAATCTCCGGCCTTGGCCAAGGACTTCGTGTAATGGCTCTCCTAGACACAGCGCGATCTCACCCCCAATACCGGGAGAGACGAAACCCCTGCCGATCCGCTCACTGCCTCCATGTGGCTCGGGACTGTACCCAACTAAAACCTATTTGCACGACTCCTTTGAGCCATGGTAGGGTAGTAATCAAAGCACAACGGGAACTCACACGAGACAAATGACGATCTCAGGTCGATGAACTAACCTGTACACATGTCACCAGGAAACTGCTATCTGACGTCAGGTATAATACCAACTAGCATGTTCCCGGCGAGTCCTGTCCGGTGTACTCATAACCCAATGAGCACCTGTATACATCTTAGGTAAACCAACTGACACCAATGGCTTGTGAGACCGGCCACCGCCCCTCGTCGGGGTCTCGACTGTATACACTAGTCTACTAATAGAGTATTGATGCCCAGTCTCGAAACTCCCACGACTAGGGACCACTTTAAGGGTGTGCTTATAGACCCCATCTCCCACGTATATGATCGCCATCATACTGCTGGTAGTCAAGCAAGAATCCTAAGGGCTCTATCAATGTGTAATAGCGACCTGTAATGTCACCTAAAGCTGTACACGATGATAAAGATAAACCAGATAGCATACTATCATCATACTATCATCTTGAGTAAGACTGTCCGACCGGTATAGGTCCTCTCTCAATCATTGCAATCACGTGCCTGTGATCCAATAATTGACTCTGAGGGAACTATATCCAAAAATCTCCCACTTGCACTCAAGGCTAATTATTGCGATGTCGCATACTCACAGCCCGTGTGATACCGAACACCCAACTCCTCTACTAATCAGTCTCACAAAGCCCGTTTGCGAAACTATTGCGTTCGAAGAATAGCCTCAGAGAGTGGATCCACCCTGATGTTTCTTTCTATGTCTCTCTTAATCTCAAGTTCGCGGAGAAAGCCATCTTCCGAAATGAGCAATACCAGTCTTAGAATATGTTTGGATGTCTGATGGGACCTAGTTCATAAATGAACTCCAAATCCAAATTTCTTAGACTGTATCGTCAACTGAACTTAATCAGTATACTGCGCCATGCCTCCCTCAGTATCCACTTGGACCACCTGTCCAAAATACTGCCCCTCGTCAGAGGGAAAACTATAACTCTGACAGTCACTCTGTCATCCAGGTCACCTTGGAAGCCAGGAATGATAACCGTCTCCTAAAAGAGGTTGTTGTTATCATATCCCTAGAACATCCATTTATGTTCTAAAACTGCTTTCGAACGTTTCTCCTGGATAGGATTAATATCAGCTTATTACATCTTGTGCAAAAACAACGTCTGGTGTGGTATTTGACATCTCATGATTGACTCAATTGCCTAAGCAAGTGATCTGCCAATCATGTACATCCCTCTCCCCTTTAGTTTGTAAGACACCTTTAGAGAGGGTGACTCCATCACCCGCAGGTATACTACCGTGCCAGGAGTCGTTCATTCTAAAACACCTTTAGAATGCTGTCTAAGTACCCAGATTGGGAAACTACCCAAATCTAGATCTAAAACCATAGATCCAGTAACCAGAATGTCTGATATAAAATCCATGTCCTTTGTGGAGAAACTACTGTGTGACAACCAAAGTATAACCGATTGTAGTATAGGAATTTCACTTCCTACTCTGTGTATGTCATCCAAATACCAAGACATCACACCCTACTACCTTCTTAACAGATCCATCCCCTATTCTGATGTCATAACCTATGACTGTCACATCAGAAATAGATGATCTTTCTCCGCTATATCTACTTTAGTCCATAAATAGACATAAGCTACTTGTCCACCAATGCTTCCGCTGCTCCCATTGACTACGACAACCCTCTGGCAGAGTCATATACACGTACACTTCTAAAGCTAGTTTAGAACGATGCTATACTCATCCTCCTGCCGGGTCTCACAGTCTGGAACAACAGCAATGGCAAGTCTGGATAAACAAGAACCTCCCTGTCACCGTCCTTGAGGCTACCAGAGTACCTCTCGGGTGCCTGAGATTACCCACCATATCTGCGGAGTGGCAAATGGAATGTCAAACCAGATCGAATCTTTAGGTTCTTATCAAATTTTCAGTAATCGTTTGCGGTTCTGGAATCACTTCCAGTTCTACCTGAAAGGTTCCTAGGCACCCTATAGTGGTCTCACAAGGCATCAACCATGCCATTTTACAAAAATTATGGTGCCGAGAAACCCTAATACGGATCGTCGGCTAGAATTCTAGGCGAAAAAGAATCTAGTTAACATATTAACTAAAGGAGAGAGGCTACAACCATTGTAGATCCGGTTCTCCACTTCCTTTGCTCCACGTAGGCGTCCTCTCGCTGTCCATCTCGAATCCGAGACTCATTCGTCGGCTTCATAGGAAAAACGAGCGGAATAGGTCGTCGGCTTCGTACCGAAGATGATCTACGTCGAGGTTGCACAAGTTCAAGCTCCAACTTCACCAAGTTGTGAAACTTGTGAAGAAAACACCCAAAACAACTTGGCAAGAGGTAGAGGGTGAAGAAATAGGAGGTGGGTTCACTTTAGAATTGGATTTCACTCACTTTTGCTCAAGTTGCCATTGATGGCATCAAGCTTTCTTTCTTGAAGAAGAAGATGATCAAGAAGCAAATATTATGATAAGTTATTTAAAATGAAAAGAAAATGAATACTTATCATAATGTTAACCATGGTCAAGTGTAGAGATTAAACTAAGGTTAGTTGGAATGGTTAAGGTTAAGGAAGAGATAAGAATGGTGGACTTTTTCAAAGCTTCTTGAAGTTTCAACATAAAACAAAATAAGCCACCATACTTAACTATTTCCAAAATGAATAAATAAATAAATAACTAAGTAAATAATCAAAACCCTAACCATTCATATAACCATGGTTTAATCTTTACACAAACCCAAGTGAGCAAGTATCATCAAACATGATACAATCAAGTGCACAAAAAGTATATCACATATACAATGTGCATCAAGTGAGAAAATCCATATAAAGAGAACCAATACTAGTTAATGCAAAGTAATATATCAAATATATAATTATACATTAAATCATTAAATCAACATTTGATTCAATGATCCGGTCATGTCGCACATAACCGACTAGTATTCAATGTATCGATTTATCGAATCAATGATTCGATAACTAGGTCATATCGAATATAACCAATCGAAACATTTATCGCGAGAATGAAATGCGGTATCACATACCCGCATTATTCTCGCTCCCGCACATATCTCATATGCGCTCCTATTTCGTTTCGCTTGAGCCAGGAAACCTCTGTGTAGGACTCTAAAGACTCGTCAATACGCCGGTAGCAGATGATGATCATATCAAGCACCCACAAGCCGCAAGCGATCTGCTAAACGTAACGGCCATCCGGGTATTGAGCGATCAGAAGATCGACGAGCTAGCCCGCTCACACTCCTGTTAATCCAACCAGTAACACTTACCGTACAGTCCGGTCTGTTCGTCTGATACATCGCATATCAAGTCTAGGGGTGGTAAACGTCAGACCCCAATAACCTGATAAGTCGTGCTGATGTGAGGCTCATAACGGGTCGAGAAACTACTGGTAACACTTACCAGCAAATCTCTGATCAGCCCTGGCCAGGGACTTCCCTGTTACGGCCAATCGAGCACAGCGCAACATCAACCCCCAATACCGGGAGAGACGAAACCCCTCCTATCGCTCATTGCCTCCATGTGACTCGGGACTGTACCCAAAGACCACCGTTTTGCACGCCCTCATGGACGTGGTATGGTGGAGATCAAAGCACAGTGGGAATCACACAAGACTCTATGACGATCTCGGGTCTACAGACTAGCCTGTACAAGTGTCACCTAAGAACTGCCATCTGACGTGAGGTATAATACCATCTGGGAGTTCTCGGCGAGTCCGTCCAGTGTACCCAGTCTCCACTGAGCACCCGTACACCATCTCTGATGTCAAACACCAATGGATATGGGATCATCCATCGCCCATCTCATGGGTCGAGAAGCGTATACGCTAGTCTACTCTGGTATATCGATGCCCCGTCTTGATACACCCACGACTAGGGACTTTGAAGGATGTACTTATGGACTACCATGTCCCCACTAGTATAATCTACATCATAGTCCAGGTAGTCAAGTACACATCCTAAGGGCTTTACCAACATGTAACTATAAGACAGTTTAAAGAGACAAGTGTACATGTTAAGATAAAGAGTAACCAAATAGCATACTATCATATCGAGCAAGAAAGTTATCTCTATATATGTCCAAGCATCCAATATAATATACAATATCTGTACAATACTGGCCTCTAGGGCATACATACAACTAACAATCTCACACTTGAACTAGGGCCAGCTGCTGTAGTATCGCATACCGAGCATCCCGAAGAGTCTCTCAAACTGTATCTGGGGAATGGCCTTCGTGAGTGGATCCGCCGTGTTGTTCTTCATGTCAACCCTCCTGACCTCGATCTCCCGGCGATCAACTATCTCCCGGATCATGTGATACCGCCTTAGAATATGCCTGGACCGCTGATGGGACCTGGGTTCCTTGGCCAAAGCCACCGCTCCATTGTTATCGCAATACAAAGGTATTGGATGTTCAATGGATGGAACCACTCCAAGTTCAGTAATGAACTTCTTGATCCAGACAGCCACTTTGGCAGCATCGTTGGCAGCGATGTATTCAGCCTCCATCATCGAGTCTGCCACGGTTTCCTGCTTGGAACTCTTCCAGCTAACCGCCCCTCCGTAAAGGGTAAAGACAAAGCCCGACTGCGACTTAGAGTCGTCCTTATCACTCTGGAAGCTCGAATCGGTAAAGGACTCCACTTGGAGTTCTCCGTTACCATACACCAAGAACATATCTGTAGTCCTTCGCAAGTACTTGAGAATGCTCTTCACAGCTGTCCAGTGACTCTCTCCAGGATCAGCTTGATACCTGCTCACTAAACTTAGTGAGTATGCTACATCGGGTCTGGTACATTGCATCGCATACATGATAGAGCCTACTGCCGAAGCATAGGGTATCCCTTGCATGCGAGCTCTCTCCAAATCAGTCTTGGGAGACATCTCTTTGGAGAGAGTGACTCCAGAGATCGTGGGCAAGTTCCCACGCTTGGACTCTTCCATACTAAACCTCTTTAGTATGGTGTCAATGTACCTGGATTGGGACAATCCAAAAATCCGTTTGGATCTATATCTATAGATCCTAATTCCCAATATGCAGGAGGCATCACCAAGATCTTTCATTGAGAATCTTTGTGATAAGAAGAGCTTGACCATATCATTTCCTATCAAGAGTATGTCGTCCACGTACAATACGAGGAAGACAACCTTACTCTCTGCCACCTTCTTGTAGATACAAGGTTCATCTGGGTTTTTGACGAAATCAAACTCTTTGATAACGACGTCAAAGCAGATGTTCCAACTCCGCGATGCTTGCTTTAATCCATAAATGGATTTAAGCAGCTTGCACACCTTCCCGCTGCTCCCACTGTCTACGAAGCCCTCTGGCTGAGTCATGTACACGCACTCTTCTAAATCACCATTTAGAAAGGCGGTCTTAACATCCATTTGCCAGATTTCGTAATCATGATATGCAGCGATGGCAAGCATGATCCGGATGGATTTAAGCATAGCCACTGGAGAAAAGGTTTCGTCATAGTCCACACCTGGTCTTTGACGAAAACCCTTTGCTACAAGTCTAGCTTTGAAAGTCTCCACTTTCCCATCTACACCAAGTTTCTTCTTGAAGATCCACTTGCTCCCAATGGGTTTTACCCCTTCAGGAGCAATGTCCAAAGTCCATACTTTGTTGGTGTACATGGATTCCATCTCGGACCGCATAGCATCCAGCCATTTCACTGAGTCCCCACTCGTGATGGCCTGCTCGAAGCTAGTTGGGTCATCATCCTCCATGATGCAATCCTCGCTCCCACCGTCCATGAGAAAACCATAGTATCTCTCAGGTTGGTGAGGAACCCTACTAGATCGGCGGAGTGGCTGGGGTTCATCGGGAACTACGGAATCCTCTGGTTCTACCAAGTCTTCTATTATTGTTTGTGCCGCTGGAGCCTCTTCCAGTTCTACCTCAATGCCACTTGTCTGTTTCATAAGAAAACTCTTTTCTAAGAAAGTGGCATGTCGAGAAACAAACACTTTTTGTTCCTCGGGATGGTAGAAGATATACCCTTGTGAATTTTTGGGATATCCTACAAACTTACATAAGACTGATCTTGCCTCGAGTTTGTCCGGATTCTGTCTTTTGACATAGGCTGGACAACCCCATATCTTAATGTAATTAAGATGTGGTCTCTTCCCTTTCCATATCTCATATGGAGTGGTAGGCACTGATTTGGTAGGAACTCTATTCAATAGGTCCATGGCTGTCTCAAGCGCATATCCCCAGAAGGAAATAGGTAACTCAGCTGTGCTCATCATAGAGCGCACCATATCTAATAGGGTGCGGTTCCTCCGTTCTGATACACCGTTGTGCTGTGGTGTATAGGGAGGAGTCAACTGAGAGAGATTCTCATTCTCTTTTAGGAAGTCCAGGAATTCATTGCTCAAGTATTCACCTCCTCGATCAGATCGAAGGATTTTAATACTTTTTCCGGTTTGGTTTTCGACTTCTTGTTTATATTCTCTAAATTTCTTAAAAGCTTCTGATTTGTGTTTCATCAGGAACACATATCCGAATCTAGAGAGATCGTCAGTGAATGTAATGAAGTACGAAGAACCATCCCTGGCATGTGTAGACATGGGACCGCATACATCACTATGTATCAGTCCCAAGAGTTCGGTAACTCTTTCTCCGTGTCCCGTAAACGGAGTCTTGGTCATCTTGCCTTTGAGACATGACTGGCAAGTGTCATAAGATGAAAATTCAAATGGATTTAAATATCCATCTTTATGCAACTTAGCTAGTCGTGTCGCATTGATGTGACCCAGTCTACAATGCCAGAAGAAGGATTCGTTCAATTCTGAACTCTTCCTCTTGTGTGTGTTTGTTATGCTCAGAACTGTTGATTGATTTAGAACATAAATGCCATTGCACAGCGTGCCTGACCCAACCAACTTTTGGTTACGGAAAATGTTCATAACATTGTCCTGTAATACAAAATTATATCCCTCTTTACTTAATAAAGATACCAATATAATGTTGCATATCAGGTTCGGCATGTAATAGCATTCGTTCAGAATCAATGTATTACCAGTTGGTAATGTAAGGTGATATTCCCCGACAGTCTTTGCTGCAACAATTGCACCATTTCCAACTCTAATGTCTTTATCACCTTCTCCAAGTTCTCTTCCTTTTCTAAGCCCATGTAACTGATTACATATATGGGATCCTGACCCGGTATCTAATACCCAGGACGTAGAGCAAATAGAGAAACAGTTCTCAGTAATGAACACACCCGAAGAAAATGCATCAACATGTACTTTCTTCAATCGGGTGGCATGGGAATCCTGGTATTCCCCTATATCCTGTTCATTCCTATAACTCTTATAAGAAAGAACGGAACCAACGTTCCCCAGCACAGTATAACATGCGGGTTCGGTCAATACATCCATATTATTATCTTCATTAGGGCATGAAATGGTCGCTACCTGGAGAGAGAGAGAAGAAAACACTTTAGCGTATGCTCGTGCAAGATCAGATTGGTTATTATCTTATCTAATCAGGATGGCTCCCACTGCTTTTTATCAAATCTTCTTTCAAACCCTAAAAGGAAAAACTAGCCGGGATTAATTACACACTACAAGTTCGCCAATCTTTCAGCCAGGCCAGTGTCGGTACTTTGAGGGAGGTCCCCCGTGCTTTCGCACGAACCTAATTAATGTAAACCTCGTTTTTCCAGAGGCGTAACCCCGTTGACACCTTTCTAGACACCTACTTGATCAGCTAATTGCAATGTGTAAAACTCTCCCAGGAGTAACTCTTACTCGCAGTGGGTATCGGGATCCAACTATCTCATAGAAGGTATGCAATCTCATTGCAAATTTCAACACTTGAAATTCCCGATAATGCTTTTGCCCCTAGCGTGCTATGACCTTGACGCATGCCAAACAACCCATAGTCCACTAGTCAAGTTCAACCCGTACAATTCGTGATCGAATTAAACCCACACGTACGACCCTTGACGCATGCCAAACCACGCCGTACGAATACCTTAATCCAATCGCATCTCATGCTACAGATAAGTAATAATCAGCTACCGTACACCACGTCTTGACGCATGCCAAACAACCGTAGCACGAATACTGAATATTACATATCTGAATTGACGGAGGGCTACGCAGGTTTTTCTGAAAACCATAAGCGTAATGAACTTGATATCGTTGTAGAATCAAATGAAGTTTTAAAATGGAGTGATTTTGAGGCTTTTTCTAGTTTTGCTAAAGGGGTCACTCCCGGTGAAGGGATCGTCGGCCCTTTCCTCGTCGAATGAGGTGCGGGATATATCATATATATCTCTGTGCAAAGCAGAAACTATAGAAGCAATCAAAAGTCATACCGAGTGTGTAGCATCTGCCAGTTATTGCTAAAGGAGTCACTCCCGGTGAAGGGATCTCGGTCCTTTCCTCATCGAATAAGGTGCTGGGTATATCATATATACCGCTGTGCAAAGCAAGAACTGTAGCTACCTGTTTTTATTTAAAATTTGATTCCACAACATCTTAGGTTTCTTTTCTTTCATTAATCACATTAATGAAGTCCCATCATTTAAGTACCTAAACATCACAGATAAATACGACGTACACTTATGCCATCCGCATTCGCCTCGATGTCCGCTCGTGCACCGTTAGGTTAGGTAACTAACGACAGAGCAGGGCAGGGCTAGCGCGGGTGTAAAACATAAGTAATGTCTATATAATATATCATATATACTATATATTATATCCATCACAGAACATCACATGATCGCATCACAGATATCGCAGCAGAAGAAACATATGAAATATTGGATATACTAGGACGTCCGTGTTTTCAATACGAGCCAGTATAAAACACGGATTCCACGGTCGTGATGAATAGCCAAACCCACACCCCTAGACCCCTACGAGAGCGGAATACCAATTCTGGAGTTAGGAGACCCGGGCTCGACTCCTCGAGTTGGTCTCCCACTGGACTCCAGAACCCGGTTACTTGTGCCCTCCTCCTTGGGTCTATCCTAGTGCGGAAAAGTAAATAATATACAAAAGGTGAAAACTTCCGCAACCTGGAAGTGCCCCAAATAAAAGAATATTACATACAAGTTTTTACATGAATGAAAATGAAAAACACTCATCTCACATAAAAAAAACCCGGCTATTCAAACACGACGATCCAATATAACATATCCAGCAACACATAACATCACATGTCATCAACGTAAGTAAGTATGCATACCCCAATTGTCGTTGACGTATAGCAACGAAACCGGCGATATGAACATACTACACTTACGGTCACAGAAAAGAAAGTGTAAAACTACAACAATTGGAATCCGCAACTTCTTTAGACATCGCATGCCTAATCAAATTAAATACTTAGACATCACATGCCTAACAGATATAAATCCCGCATTTTAGTCTCATTATCGAAAACTCTTTTCAATATCTCGTGGGACTAAACTGCTAGATTTATAACATTCATTCAGTTATCTCATAACTGTTTGTGAATTCCAATTATTGTATCACATTCCAGATAAACAGAAAATGTTAAACTTTCCGATCGAACAGTCGAATACCCAAGTTTTCCCGAAACAGCTCAACACATGAAATAAGTCTAACAACATTTAGTTCGTGCCTCAGTACCAACGGTCCAGCCGTAGAAGGGTCAAGCCAACGCCTCACATGTGGCACGCCGTACTGCCCCAAACCCGAAGGTTCAAAGGGCAGTTCAAGACGGTCACATAATCGAGTTAAGGTTTGTTGTCTTCTAGAGGGTCCATCGCGTTACTTGCACTACTTAGAACATCGTTAAACTACGGAAAAATCCAACACTTGGAAATTTCCCGACAGGGGAAAAATTGGGTATTTATATTCGGTCGAACTTTTTAACATATTCTAAAAATTATCCGGAAATACACATAGACGAAATTTGATAATCCGATCGAAAACATCGAAGCTCTAAAACACCCTAGAAAATTCAACTCTTGAAAAATTATTAAAAATACCCATAAAACTCAGCTGCTGAAATGATGAATTACGGTGCAAAGCATGAGGGGTGACGTCATCAAACTGTCGCGGAACCGCCGCAGAAGCCAGGCTTCTGCCGCGGTTCCGCCGAACTATTTACTGTTCATGAAATAATTTTTGCATCGTAATTTTTAGATTTCCTTGCTGAATTTTTTAAGCATTTTTAATCTGGAAAAATCCCAGTTTTTAGAAAAAGTCCAGAGAGCATCATGTGTTAGGGTTTCGATGCGTGTTCGGGTTTCAAACGTCGTCTAGACTTCGCCTAAGGCTCTATCTAGGCTCTGATACCAGTGAAAGGTTCCTAGGCACCCTATAGTGGTCTCACAAGGCATCAACCATGCCATTTTACAAAAATTATGGTGCCGAGAAACCCTAATACGGATCGTCGGCTAGAATTCTAGGCGAAAAAGAATCTAGTTAACATATTAACTAAAGGAGAGAGGATACAACCTTTGTAGATCCGGTTCTCCACTTCCTTTACTCCACGTAGGCGTCCTCTCGCTGTCCATCTCGAATCCTAGACTCATTCGTCGGCTTCATCGGAAAAACGAGCGGAATAGGTCGTCGGCTTCTTGCCGAAGATGATCTACGTCGAGGTTGCACAAGTTCAAGCTCCAACTTCACCAAGTTGTGAAACTTGTGAAGAAAACACCAAAAACAACTTGGCAAGAGGTAGAGGGTGAAGAAATAGGAGGTGGGTTCACTTTAGAATTGGATTTCACTCACTTTTGCTCAAGTTGCCATTGATGGCATCAAGCTTTCTTTCTTGAAGAAGAAGATGATCAAGAAGGAAATATTATGATAAGTTATTTAAAATGAAAAGAAAATGAATACTTATCATAATGTTAACCATGGTCAAGTGTAGAGATTAAACTAAGATTAGTTGGAATGGTTAAGGTTAAGGAAGAGATAAGAATGGTGGACTTTTTCAAAGCTTCTTGAAGTTTCAACATAAAACAAAATAAGCCACCATACTTAACTATTTCCAAAATGAATAAATAAATAAATAACTACGTAAATAATCAAAACCCTAACCATTCATATAACCATGGTTTAATCTTTACACAAACCCAAGTGAGCAAGTATCATCAAACATGATACAATCAAGTGCACAAAAAGTATATCACATATACAATGTGCATCAAGTGAGAAAATCCATATAAAGTGAACCAATACTAGTTAATGCAAAGTAATATATCAAATATATAATTATACATTAAATCATTAAATCAACATTTGATTCAAAGATCCGGTCATGTCGCATATAACCGACTAGTATTCAATGTATCGATTTATCGAATCAATGATTCGATAACTTGGTCATATCGAATATAACCAATCGAAACATTTATCGCGAGAATGAAATGCGGTATCACATACCCGCATTATTCTCGCTCCCGCACATATCTCATATGCGCTCCTATTTCGTTTCGCTTGAGCCAGGAAACCTCTGTGTACGACTCTAAAGACTCGTCAATACGCCGGTAGCAGATGATGATCATATCAAGCACCCACAAGCCGCAAGCGGTCTGCTAAACGTAACAGCCATCCGGGTATTGAGCGATCAGAAGATCGACGAGCTAGCCCGCTCACACTCCTGTGAATCCAACCAGTAACACTTACCGTACAGTCCGGTCTGTTCATCTGATACGTCGCATATCAAGTCTAGGGGTGGTAAACGTCAGACCCCAATAACCTGATAAGTCGTGCTGATGTGAGGCTCATAACGGGTCGAGAAACTACTGGTAACACTTACCAGCAAATCTCTGATCAGCCCTGGCCAGGGACTTCCCTGTTACGGCCAATCGAGCACAGCGCAACATCAACCCCCAATACCGGGAGAGACGAAACCCCTCCTATCGCTCATTGCCTCCATGTGACTCGGGACTGTACCCAAAGACCACCGTTTTGCACGCCCTCATGGACGTGGTAAGGTGGAGATCAAAGCACAGCGGGAATCACACAAGACTCTATGACGATCTCGGGTCTACAGACTAACCTGTACAAGTGTCACCTGAGAACTACCATCTAACGTGAGGTATAATACCATCTGGGAGTTCTCGGCGAGTCCGTCCAGTGTACCCAGTCTCCACTGAGCACCCGTACACCATCTCTGATGTCAAACACCAATGGATATGGGATCATCCATCGCCCATCTCATGGGTCGAGAAGCGTATACGCTAGTCTACTCTTGTATATCGATGCCCCGTCTCGATACACCCATGACTAGGGACCTTGAAGGATGTACTTATGGACTACCATGTCCCCACTGGTATGATCTACATCATAGTCCAGGTAGTCAAGCACACATCCTAAGGGCTTTACCAACATGTAACTATAAGACAGTTTAAAGAGACAAGTGTACATGTTAAGATAAAGAGTAACCAAATAGCATACTATCATATCGAGCAAGAAAGTCATCTCTATATATGTCCAAGCATCCAATATAATATACAATATCTGAACAATACTGGCTTCTAGGGCATACATACAACTAACACTACCATACTCCCACTACTGTTTTCTGAAAAAATCCATTTTACTAAAACTATGGCGAGTTAAGAACAATACCACTATTGATCTTCCAGATGGTAGAAAGTCAACCCTCGTCATAGCCCGGGTCAACCCCCAAACAGCCATTACAGAAACGTGCCTTGAGTTATCCAGAGTATGATTTTAAGCATAAGCCGGAAAACTCGCCGTACCTTAACAAAGTTAAGATATGAACTATTCTATATACAATATAGAAATAGAGGCACTGATTTAATTGGAATCAAATTCAAATCATGCAGCTGTCACCAGTGCATGTCAACTAAATGGAGAGAGGCCGATCAGCATTACTCAATTTAGGAGTGCTTCCAATTATGAGTAACTTGAAAGAGAAGCATGTTCTCTTAATCATTACTATTAACTGAATACCATACACAAGTATCTACATTTTCGATCACCTTGAAGAATCCTGATACTTGCAACGCTTGGTTCTCTACTTTATTCTTATACCTATAACTTCTCAAAACTTAGACCTTGCATTTCTACGAAACACATGTCTAAAAACTAGAGAAGTCATAAGTAAACAGAATATAGTATGAGTACCAACCCCTCTATCCTAATGGACACTGGACAACATACAATACTCTGTATAAGTCCCCTGAGTCTAATAACTCATTCCTTGTGTGTCGTAGGTTGAAAATTGTACTTATGGTTAAGAAGAATTACACCGCTGTTTAATGCTCCTTACCTAACCATCCACTGATATAGTTAAATGTCATAGACATAATTTCAAAAAGTTATATCTCACTTTATAAAAATAAACGTACAGATATATCAATTTGAAATCGGTGCATAACAACGGATATTCAAAACCAAATATTTGCCGTCCGGCAAACAACCCAGGCGATTTCCTCAAATATCACCAATTGCAATGAATCCCGATATAATGAGGATGATCACCCAAATCCCAATAACTTACTCCCACTCATCATCTGTAAAACCATACAGATGTGAGAATCAAACCTCGTAAATACATACCCTGGAGCAAGGTCTAATTGGGAAATCAGTTTTCTTTTAACAATACACAGTGAAACTGAAACATGTAAATGTTTCGAAGGGGTATACGGGTATTCTAAGTAATGCCTCTTCCATTATCAGATTCACAACTATAACCGTATATTTCTTTGCCATCTCTCCAAATCCCTTTATATGTCTTTAGTCATTACCTTCTGTACACCCCTTTAGGCTAAAAGGTTTTCTTCCTTCCCTACCGTTCGGCACCAGCCTATGGTTTGGAAGAAGACTATCCAATAGCATAATGGGTGTACTCCCCTAATCCTAGGAGCACTCGCAACGCGAAAGAAGGTAAAGATAAAAGACAACTGAATAAACCTTATTCCTATTTCTCCTGAACCAGAATCCATCCCCGAACTGGAACAAGTCCCTTCGAGTTCGTATATAACCATACGATGGAGTATCCAATAAACTGTGGATCTTCGTAGTGATACGGAGTGTTCTGGAGAAATACAAAGGTGATGTAGGATTGGCGAAGAAATACTTGGTTTGGTCGTGAATAGCAGTCGCAATTTACTTTGCTCTCTTACCAATCCCTTTATTTTTCTTTACTTAATACCTTCTGTACACCATCATTAGGCTAATTGGTTTTCTTCATTCCCTACCGTTCGGCACCTGCCTATGGTTTGGAAGAAGACTATCCAATAAGCGTAATAGGTGTACTGTCCTAATCCAAGGGGCACTCGCAACCTGAGAGAAGGTAAAAGGAAATGACAACTGAATAGTCCTATTCATTTTCTCCAGAACCGGAAACCATCCTCGAATCTGGAACAAGTTCCTTCGAGTTCGTATATAACCATACGATGGTTTTATCCAATGGAAATGGATGTTCGTAGTAATACGGGGTGTTCTGGAGAAAAGGGTAAAAGTAGGAGTGGCAATGAGGTATGCAACTCTGACAATTCAAAAGCCAGTGTTTTAAGAAGGTTCGGTGAACTTGGTCACTGAGTCATAGTCAAGGGTCGGGTCATGGTCGCTGCCAAAGAGAGAGAGAAAAGAAACACTCTGCGTGCACTCTAATCTAGATCAGAATGGTTATCAATTTATCCAATCAGGAAACCCCCCACTGTATCGTCAAATTCTCCTCCAAACCTGAAAGAAGAATTAGTCGGGATCACCCGAGGAGTAAACCAACTCATCAGTGGGAATCGGGATCCAACTATCACCGCATGATAACGTAATAGAATCCACTCACGTTATCACACTCCAGAAGGTATGCGCATATCTGGCAAGTTTCGGTTTCTTTAGAAACTCCCGATATGATTTTCACCCCATGCTCTTATGACCTTGACTTTGGCCAACAAATCATAAGTCACATGTCAAGTTCTACCCGTCATTATCCAGGTTAATTTGAACCCACCCGTACCTACGCTTGACTTTGGCCAACAAAGCAGTACGACTGTCCCAAACCAACACATCTATCTATGCAACAGAAAAGTAACAAATAGCTACCATACACTATGCCTTGACTTCGACCAACAAACATAGCATGAATACTAAGTGCTACCCGTATGAAATGACGGAGGGCTACGAATGGTTTTTGGCGAGAAAAATTTAACATAATGAACTTGATATCGTTTAAGGAATCAGATAGATTTTTATAAAAATATAGTGGCGAAAACCTTTGCTTAAGAGGTCGCTCCCGGTGAAGGGATCTCGGCTCTTTCCCCGTAGAATGAGGTGCAGGATATTCCAACTGAATACCACGATACAAAGAAAAAAGTAATCGGCTATAGTGAAGTTATTACCCTGACGCAAACTTTTGTCCAAGGGGTCACTCCCGGTAAAGGGATCCCGGCCCTTGCCTCGTCGACTGAGGTGCTGGATATTCATAACCGAATACCACTGTGCAAAACAAAAGGGAACGTCCTTGCAATAACAGCTTTTTGAAAAATGTTCCAACAACATCAAACAGGTTTTTTTATCTTGCATTCATCCAAATCAATATGGTCCTATCAATTAATCACACCACAAAAGAACGAAAATATGATGTACGTATATGCCATCAGCATTCGCTACTGGGTCCCGTCATCACCCGTTAGGTTACTTAACTAACGACAGAGCGGGGACTGGACTTGCGCGGGTGTAAAATATCTACAACATCTACTAGTATGTATATCAATATATAATATTCGCTCATGGAGTGATAAAATGCAACATCACAGAAATGTAATAAGCATCACAGAACAATACAGATAATCTGGGATCCCCGGATTTCATAGAGCCGCTACTGAAACCCGACGTTCCCCTGGTCGTGTGGATAGCCTGTGCAATGAAATCCTAGACCCCTACGGGTGCGGCAAGTTACCCGCCAAAACCTGAAGCGAGGCAGCCCCCTTCAATAAAGTGAATGGACCACCCAGCACTTCACGGAATCCGGTAACTTGAGCACCCCTCCTTGGGTCAACCTATACCCGCTACGAGTGCGGCGAATAGCCCGCCAATTCTAGAGTGAAGCCCCCTCCGTCTCAAAGCCATGAGATGCGGGCCCATTGTCCTCTAGAACCCGGCTACCCGTGCACCCCTCCGCGGGGTAATCCTAGTATAGAAAGTAAAATATATATACAACGGGTACATCGACCTCAGCGCGGTCGTGCCCCAAAAGAATAATATACAAACAGGCAGTGACGGTAGTCCACATGTCGGACGCTCTCCCCGCAATATCAAATGTACAAATACAACCAAACTTTACTACCATTGCATCCAGGCTATCCACCACGATAAATCCGCAACATCACAGCACAACACAGAACATCAACGTGAATGTCACGTTCGCAAATCCGTCTAAAAGAACTATAGCAATTAGACAAGATTTACCGCTCGAATGACATTCACGGTCACTGATATAAAATAAGCACTGTGAACTAACATATTTAAAATTTTCGATCGACAAAATTTCCCGAAGTGGGCCCCAAGAACAATTCCCAGTACTCAAAATAATCTGGGCCAAAACTAAAAATACCAGAAACCCCATTTCCAAGTCAGAGACCACTGTAGAAAAACTGGTGCCCTAATGCTATAGTAGTGCGGCAGAACCGCGGCCAAAACAAAGGTAATGCCGCGGTTTCGCGGCGCTATGGTGGAATTGCACTTTCAAATTTCTACAGAGGTCTTAGAAAAGCCTGCCTGATTTTCTGACGTACGCAAAATAATTTTTTGACCACAAAAAAAATTCGACAGAAACTTCGTTTTTGAAATTGAGGTTTCGGAAATTTTGTTCGATCGATGTTTTAAACACGTTAGAGCAAGCTAGTAAAGGTTAATGGCGTGGCTCTGATACCATGTAAGTCTACGGTAGCGCCCCGGCCGTCTGTCCGAGGACAAAATGCGGAAACGAAAACTTTTTCTAAACTAGAAACCGGCGCTATCGCAGACTTTAATCCCGGATCGAACCATTAACCTACAACTAGAAACTAGAGAAAGGGTTGGAAAAGCTATACCGATCGATCCATGTCCTTCGGTCTTTGTCCACCATCCCAAGCTCCTCGCGGCATCTCCGATCTCGATCTCCTCGTCGGAAAGGGCACCACTTCTTCGAGTCTTTTTACGGGCTCCCGCTTCATCCGAAGTAACTCGGGCACGAAGTTCGCTAGCCGATGTGTCCAAGGCGAAGTAGAGAATGTGTGTGACAACTTTATCTCTTGCATCCATTGCATGGATGAAGGTTGAAGATGAAGCCATCAATGGAGGTTGTGAGCTAGAGGAAGAAGAAGAAGCACAAGACTTTTTCTTTTCTGTTGTATGATAATGAGAGTGAGAGCTAGAATGAAAAATACAAGAGCTAACCTCTTCTCATGGCTGCCCTCCCTCTCTTCTCTTATCATATCAACACATAAATCAAACAATAATGTGACATATGTACATAAAAAGATACCATGAGTCACTAATGAAGTCCATGTCACATTAAATGCACAAAATGATGATTTATAGCTCACAATTTCCATATGCAAACATTAATCCAAATGTTTGCAACAATAAAAAAAGATACGGCAACATCTAAAGTAAACTCGTGACGGATCACAAGGATACCCCTCACCTGTATATACATACCTGCATCCGCATTCCGACTGAATGCGAATGCGATGAGACTAAAGTAATCCAACAAATCTAATACTAGGATCCGGCTTAAACCAAAGCCCACTAGTATGATCCGTCCGATCATGATCCATGCACTACTGCACGTATATGATCGAACTCTGCCATATATCATATGGCCTCTACAACGTTTCGCCCGAAACTTGAAAACTGTCTGTGGGGGACTCTAAAGACTCGTCAAAACTTTGGCTGTGGATTTAACCACTAGCACGTCAGAGGTACTAGCTGTACGTAACGGGCTACCAGGTATTGACCAAAAGGAAGGTCGATGAGCAAACTCATCCTGACACCCTACTGAGCCTGTCAGTGAAAATATCCGTACAGTCTGGTCCGTTCGTCTATGAGCATCGCATGGCGGGCCTAGGGGGTTGGTAAAAGTCAGACCCCCAAAAGCGGTATAAGTCGTGTCGGTGTGTAGCCCAGAACACCCTGAGATACTACTGGAATACCTACCAGTAAATCTCCTGCCTTGGCCAAGGACTTCGTGTATTGGCTCTCCTAGACACAGCGCGATCTCACCCCCAATACCGGGAGAGACAAAACCCCTGCCGATCCGCTCACTGCCTCCATATGGCTCGGGACGGTACCCAACTAAAACATGTTTGCACGACTCCTTTGAGCCATGGTAGGGTAGTAATCAAAGCATAGTGGGAACTCACACGAGACAAATGACGATCTCAGGTCGATGAATTAACTTGTACACATGTCACCAGGGAACTGCTATCTGACGTCAGGTATAATATCAACTAGCATGTTCCCGGCGAGTCCTGTCCGGTGTACTCATAACCCAATGAGCACCTGTATACATCTTAGGTGAACCAACTGACACCAATGGCTTGTGAGACCGGCCACCGCCCCTCGTCGGGGTCTCGACTGTATACACTTGTCTACTAATGGAGTATCGATGCCCAGTCTCGAAACTCTCACGACTAGGGACCACTTTAAGGGTGTGCTTATAGACCCCAGCTCTCACGTATATGATCGCCATCATACTGCTAGTAGTCAAGCAAGAATCCTAAGGGCTTTATCAATGTGTAATAGCGACCTGTAAGGTCACCTAAAGCAGTACACGATGATAAAGATAAATCAAATAGCATACTATCATCTTGAGTAAGACTGTCCTACCGGTATAGGTCCTCTCTCAATCATTGCAGTCACGTGCCTGTGATCTAATAAGTAACTCTGAGGGCACTATATCCAACAAATACCAATAACATGACATCCTCAAGTCAAGAGTACGGATCTATCATCAATATATAGCTCGTACGGTAAATCCATCGTACGGCCTCCCAAATCTGGGTACGGGTCAAATATCACATTTATCTCATTATTCGTCTGGTATCCTTTTCATCATATATCATGATCTGGGGGTACTGATCTAAGTCTAGTACAATACTGATACCATCTATGTATATGCATGCGTGTGTATGAAAACACCACACCTAAGGACCTGCTAAAACGTCGTGTCATATCTCATAATACGAACCACGTCATATCACCGATAACATGGCATCCAGCCCAATCCCATTGACTCATCTCCAAATATCATGTACTATCCTCATAATCTATGTATATGTATACGTATATATATATATATATATATATAGTCCCATACCCATGTGTGTGTGTGTGTATATACATATCCCCATATACGCACAGGTAAATAAAATGAATGTATGTGTGCGTGTGCGTGTATGCAAATCACTACCCTAGGGTTCGCGACTAAAAACTAACTATACACTAACTTACAAGTACACTATATACTAAGCCAAAGTCATTCCCTATCACATCAGTATATGTATATATATATAATATAGATATAACGCATTCGCGTTCTATTACGAAACTGCGGGGGTGCTATACGCCATCCACCCGACTTCCCCCGTAGATATATATCTACTCACCTTAATCTTCGTTTGCCGATGCCGACGTCGCCACGCACTTCCTTGTCGTCTCGAAGTCCTAACGGGGGTACCTACACATTATAACGTATCGTGCCGCATTAAAATCCAATCCGCAATCGAAACGACACATGAAACTCACATAGGTCAAAACCTATGGTTTGCTCTCGCAAAACAACCAAATAACACTCGATTTCGACGTACAAACGTCAAGTGATCGAAGTAAAATACAAATACTAAAACTTGAATTCATAAACAAAAAAGAATTCAATGCAGCAACCCACTAAAATGGTCCCAGATTTTGTTTAAGAGAAAAACTAGGTGCATAAACAATACTGGGGTGATGTATAGGGTATATGTGAGCTACTGAAGCAACCTGGGCACCTAACTCATCAAAATGGTCAGCCACACTAGCCAAAATTCTGGCCTCCTTGGTTTTGGGGACTTGGATTGGGTTCGTTTTGGTTTGGTGGTCTAGTAGTGCTCTAATTAGGTCTCTGGTATAGTTTGGTTATCTCGTAACTATCCCAGGTCATCCCAGATTTCCCTGCATACCATATAAACACACAAAACCGACATGAACAGTTCCACTTTTCTGTATTTGGGTTTGTGTCACGACCCAATAATTGGCCCGTAACCGGCACTTAAACTACGTAACGTCTACAGGCGTACGCACCTTAAGTAAGCCGAAACCCAGAAATCTAAACCACCCAAAACTGGATCAACGGAGAAAACATAGTTTGAAACATTCGGAAATTTTCAAGTAAAAATCTTTAAGTTTAATTTTCGTTCTTAAAAATTTCGGAAGAAACTCCTTTGTAAAAACTAGCCCCGAAAACGGGTACAACATAGATAATAATAAAAGCATCCCAAACAGGAGCAAATCACGCCCAACGGCGGAGACAACCACGACAACATATATACGACGCCGAAGCGAAGAAATATAAAAGAAAACTGCATAAAGAAGTAAAACTTTTCAACAAAACCGGCTCCCACGATCACGGCACCCAAAGTCACCACAAAATATAACACTGAATTCTCACAAGTCGTCTCTAAGTCATATACAACATAGTGGTAGATGGAGAATACTAGATCCAACAAAAATATACAAGGTATAAACAGATAACCGCAAACTCACCTAAAAGCAAGGCCTCACAGCCAACCGTAGCGGTATCCGCAAAAGTAGAGATGATAAGATGCCCTGTCGCGACTACTCAGAGGGTAAGTCCTGCAAAACACTGTGGCACAACGGGGGTGAGTTGCCAACTCGTGAATAGTAAATAACATCATACAGTAATCGCAAATATGCACGAACAGTGATCTATCTATCACATGTAATCCGATAGCATAAGTATGATAAGTGAATATGCAACAATCATGTAAAGGTACATCATCAGGGTACTACAACTACATGAAGCAATGCATATCAACATAATCCTGAGTGTGGGATGATATAATATAAAATCACATGCAAAATCATCAGCATAGAAAAACACTAGTGTCCCTCACTGATACATCAAATCCCAAATCCTTAGGCACCGCATCTTCAGATCGTTCTCACATCCTGTAAGTCTCATGAAACCTGAGTGTCTATCATCAACACCCGAAACATCATGAAAACATGTACCTATAAGTATATGTATATATGAGGATATCAACCCCGTATGTCCACCGACTATACGTAAAAATCATGGAAACCTGAGTGTCTAACACCGACACTCGAAACATCATGAAACCAGTTTCTAGAATCGACACGTAAATCCTCATAACTCTGGTGCTGTCACCACGACTGGCCCTGACGATATGTCGTACATCACTCCAGTCGGTATCCCCACGATAACCGCCGAGTCCAAATACAATCACCGGTAGGTACTTGCCCACCTTGCAGGCTCATCGTCTGTACCACGAACATCTTGCCGGGGGAAACCGTACCGGGCCCCACCATATACCCGCACACGGCCCACTCACTCCTCGCATCGGGTATATATTACAAATCTCAGAACTGAGAAACCTCATGGTGGACATATCAAATATCATATCAAGAGAAACCGGGTTTTCAAACAATACATAGTTTCTTGAAAATACCCCCACGGTTCTCAAATCCATAAATCATATGAAATCCATATCTCAATGCGTAAAAGCCATATAAAACTGATATATGCAACATAAAACATCTATATGAGCATATAAAAGGAAAACCGCTCTTTAAATTGAATCTAGCTTAAAACATATCATGCGGTTCCCAAATCCTTCGAAAACAAATGCAGTATCATATGAAGTGTACATGTAAGTATAGCAAGGTTTAAGTTACTACATGTAATCAAGTATGTGGGTGTACATGTCAATATGTATGCATGATGTATAAGTAGCTATAGCAAGATATACGTGAAGTGGAATAAGGGTCACTACCTCAACTATTCCTGTCCAATGCAATATCACGTATGTATGTGTCCACAGTATTTCATATGCACAATAGAATAAGAGTTACTACTCCAATCATTCCTATCCACTACCATATCACGTATGTAGGTGTTTGTGCGTGTCATGGCAATTACAGACGGTGTGGGTGTAGCATACAATTTAGTGCTCGTGCAACATGAACCGTCAGTAATGTGTTATATCTAAAGGTACGAGTCAAGTACAACAGATAATGCTATGCAATGACATTCATATGAAAGTAACTAATATGCAAATACATGCAGCTATCATATCATATTCGCCCCGACGCATAACGCCATACGAGCGATTTCCCCGTAGATGTTAAATCTACTCACCGATGGTCTCGAGCTATGAAAATCCGACAACCTGCTCCCCTTGTCCGCAGCACCCGAAGTCCCTGCTTGCGAACCTAAAATTTCATAAATACAACACATAAGCTAAATATCATATAATGACGAAAAGACAACGAAACGCGATGAAAACGCCCGGAAAATTACACTGCGCGCTTAGCGCATCTATCGCGTACGACATCGGCCAAAAACCCTAACTTGGGTCGCTAAACTACGAAACACCAAGTCTAGACCCCGATCGTCCCGTTGACGCAACACAACATAAATAATTACTAGGAATACAATAGATATAACCTCGCAACGACCAATCGAACCAATGTCGGAAAAACCCCGAAATTTAGTAAGCAACCTATCGCAATATTTCGCACTAGTTTCAAGCTAACGCATATCTAGCGATTACAAACACCATAAAATAGCTTAACTAAGTTATCTAAACCATTACTATATTTTTAACACTCGCTAATTATGTTTTAGCAAAAACCTAGTAAGCTAATTGCATAATTAGACAAAGTGTTCATTAGCAAAAATTAACATTTTCTACTAGGTTAATCTTTTCCAAAACACAATTTAACACTTTAAATGAACACTAATCACTTAAACAAACTTTAACCCTAACATGAATTTCTTAAAACAATTATAAATGAATTAATCATGATTTAAAAACTAAACTAAACACATAATTAGCTAACTAAAATAGCTAGATTAAGATTAAAGCAAATATATAAGGATTAAGGTAAGAATTATACCTCCCCAAGAACACCAAATTGAAACTTAATCCATCATCTTAGCATCAAAAAACATGCTTTGTTGATGATCCAAGAAGGATTAGTGAAGGAAAATCATGGTTTTATTTTATTTAGGATTTTCGTGGATTTATTTTAGGAATTTTTTTGAAGAATTTTGAAGGATTAATGAAGAAATGAGATAAACAAATGGAAAGGGCAGAAATGGGGAGGGGTTTCGGCCAAGGAGGAATGGGGGTAGTTTTGTGAAATTTGTGTGAGGAAATTGCTAGGAAAAAGGGTAATAAATGCTAATTAAAGCTAATTGCCACCTTTCTCTCTTTTCTTTTCTTTTTTTAATTCAATTCCTTTTTCACAAAATAAAAGTCTAGATATTTGAAAAGAATCTTCTAAAATAATTCTAGTGACAAAATTAATTTATTCACAAGAGAAATTTTTTCCCGATTTACGTGCACAAAATACCGCTTAAAATAATATTTTATTTGGGAAATTTTTTATCTGAACCAAAACCTCCCAAATACTCCCAAAGTTCGCGCACAAGCTTTATTTTGGCTAAATTAGGTGCTGGCAAGCTTATACGGACGTTTGATCGAAATCGGGTTAAAGCGGGAAAAACCGACAATTTTGCCCTCAAATGGGAAAATTCGCAAAACGATTTCGAAAACGTTACAATCTCCCCACCTTATAGAAATTCGGTCCCCGAATTAAAATTTAACTACGCGTACCTTCAAAGAGATGAGGGAATTTCTTCCGCATCTCGCTCTCGGCCTCTTAAGTGATCTCCTCACTAGTCGGGCTACGCCAAAGAACCTTCACAGATGGCAAGAACTTTGACCGAAGTTTCTTCACCTGCCGATCCAATATAACTACCGGCTGCTCCGTGAACGAAAGATCGCGCTCAAGCTGAACGGTCTCGTGCTGAATCATGTGAGAAGGATCATGAAGGTATCTACGAAGCATCGACACATGGAAAACGGGGTGCACATCCGAAAAACTAGGCGGGAGCGCCAAATGATAAGCAACAAAACCCACTCGCTCAAGGATCTCGAAGGGACCAACAAATCTGGGACTGAGTTTCCCCCTCTTCCCGAATCGCATAACGCCTTTCATCAGAGAAATCCTCAGGAATACATGATCCCCCACTGCGAACTCAAGTCTGCGACGACGACGGTCGGCATAAGACTTCTGCCTGCACTGGGCTGCTCTCATCCTGTCCTGAATCAGCTGGATCTTCTCCGTAGTCTCCTGAACTAGCTGGGGTCCCAAAACCAGACTCTCACTAAGCTCGGTCCAACATACTGGCGATCGACACTTCCTACTATATAAAGCCTCAAAAGGTGCCATCTAAATAATCTCCTGAAAGCTGTTATTGTAGGAGAACTCAATCAAAGGCAAGTGACGATCCCAACTGCCACCAAAATCAAGCACACATGCACGGAGCATAACCTCCAGAGTGTGAATAGTCCGCTCTGACTGACCATCGGTCTGTGGATGAAAAGCGGTGTTAAAACTCAACCGGGTACCTAAAACTTCCTGAAGCTTCTGCCAAAGACGGCTAGTAAACTGGGTGCCTCTGTCGGATAATATGCATGTGGGAACACCGTGCAAACACACAATCTCATCTATGTACAACTGAGCATATTGAGCATAACCGAAAGTGGTCTTCACTGGAAGGAAGTGAGCCACTTTCGTCAACCGGTCTACAATAACCCAAATGGAGTCATACCCTCGACTGGTCCTGGGTAGACCCATAATGAAGTCCATGGAAATCTTCTCCCATTTCCACTCCGGAATGGGTAAAGGCTACAACTCTCCAGCCGGTCTCTGATGCTCAGCCTTGACTTACTGACAAGTCAGGCACCTCGAAACGAAGTCCGATATATCACGCTTCATCCCTTCCCACCAGTAGAAGTCCCTCAAGTCACGGTACATCTTGGTGGAACCTGGATGAACGCTAAAGGCCGACTGATGTGCCTGCTCTAAGATATCGCATCTCAACCCATCATCATCTGGTACACACAAGCGAGTCCCGCATCATAGCACACCCTGTTCATCAATCATAAACTCCGAAACTCTTCCCTGCCGAACAAGCTCAAGAATCTCAGTCAAACGGGCATCACTGGGCTGCGCCTCACGGATACAATCAAGTAGTAGTGGATGGGCGCGGACATGAGCAAGTTGTCCCCCAGCGGAGGTGAACTCGAACTGCACTCTACCATCACACAAGAGCTGCCAATCTGTAGAAGATTGACGCTGAACTGCGCTCAACTGGGACAAGCTACCCTCGGTCCTACGACTCAAAGCATCAGCTACCACATTCGCCTTGCCCGGGTGATAAAGGATCTCACAATCATAATCCTTCACTAGCTCCATCCATCGGCCGCTGTCTCAGGTTTAGATCCCGCTGCTGGAATATATACTTCAAGCTCTTATGATCCGTGAAGATCTGACATGACTCCACGTACAAGTAGTGTCTCCAAATCTTCAACGCAAAGACCACCGCGGCCATCTCAAGATCGTGAGTGGGGTAATTCTGCTCGTGCTTCTTCAGCCGCCTAGAAGCATACGCAATCACCCAATCATGCTGCATCAAAACACAGCCGAGCCCTACTCGAGAAAAATCACAATAAACAACATAGCCGCCTGATCCAGAAGGTAAAGATAGAACTGGTGCTGTCGTCAACCGAGTCTTCAACTGCTGAAAACTCTGCTTGCACGCATCAGTCCAAAGAAAAGGAACTCCCTTCCGGGTCAGTCCAGTCAGCGGTACAGCGATACTCGAGAAATCCTGCACAAAACGGCGATAATAACCAGCTAAGCCCAAAAAACTGCGGACCTCCGTCACCGATACAGGTCTGGGAAAAGCTGTACTGCCTCGATCTTCCTCGGGTCCATAAGAATACCATCACCAGTCACCACATGACCCAGGAAGTCCACACTATCAAGCCAAAATGCGCCCTTTGAGAATTTAGCATACAGCTGGTGCTCTCTCAATATCTGCAAAGCAATCCTCAAGTGCTGCTCATGCTCCTCACGAATCCTAGAGTACACCAGTATATCATCAATAAACACTATAATGAACTGGTCGAGGAACGGCCTGAAAATCCGGTTCATCAGATCCATGAACGCTGCTGGCGCATTGGTGAGTCCGAACGACATCACCAAAAACCCATAATGCCCAGAGCGCGTACGAAAAGCAGTCTTCGGAATGTCATCATTCCGAACCCGCAACTGATGATACCCCGAACGAAAATCAATTTTTGAAAAATGTTTCGCACCCTGGAGCGATCAAATAAATCGTCAATGCGAGGTAAAGGATACCTATTTCCACACATAGCCTCAAACTGCCGTCCTTCTTCCTGACGAACAGAACAGGAGCTCCCCACGGCGAAACACTCGGACGCACAAGTCCCAAATCAAGCAACTCTTGCAATTGATCTTTAAGCTCTCTAAGCTCTGTCGGAGCCATCCGATAAGGCGGTATGTAAATAAGCTCCGTGCCAGGAATCAGATCAATGTAGAACTCAATATCGCGCTCTGGCGGCAACCCAGGTAACTCATCGGGAAAGACATCGGGGAACTCTCGCACGGTAGAAACCTGGTCAAACGACTCCACTGTGGCTCCAGTATCATGAATGAAAGCCAAGAATCCCCGACATCCCCTCCTCAAAAGCCGACTAGCGCACAGAACAGAAACCAAACTGTGAGGGGCGGCACCACGGTCCCCCTGCACAACAAACACTGGCTCGCCGGGAAAACAAAATCTAACTGTCTTCTCGCGGCAGTCCACGGACGCATAGCAAGTAGCTAGCCAGTCCATGCCCAACAGAACGTCGAAGTCCAACATCTCAAGAAGGATCAAGTCGACGGACAGATCTCTGTCTCCTAAACGGACAGCACACGATCGGAACACGTGTCGTTCAAAAAACGACTCTCTCACAGGAGTAGTCACGACAAGTGGCTGATCCAGCAAGCACGACTCTCGGCCTAACCTCGGCACGAAGTGCGTAGAAACATACGAATGTGTAGATCCCGGATCGAAAAGAACATGTGCATCATAAGAACATACAGAAAGGGTACCTGAAACCATAGCATTGGACGCCTGAGCGTCCTGGTGAGTCAAGGAAAAAACCCGTGCCTGCCCTCTACCGGCTATTGGCTATCCTCTGCCTCTGCCACTTCGTCCTCTCGGCACAAAACCACCGCGACCATGACCTCTCTGAGCAGGAGTCTGATGTGGCGCAACAACAGGAATAAGAGGCAACGCTCTCTGAGGCGGGGAAGGTGGTAAGGTAACCTGAGGTACTGCTAGCCCTCTCTGATGCACCATGGTACAATCCCTCACTAGGTGCTGTAAACTGCCACATCCAAAACACCCGCGTGTCGACGGCTGACCCTCCTGGGAAAAAGTACTAAACAACTGGCCACGTCCCACCTCTCTGCTACTCCCAGTGTCTGATCGAGCTCTGTCTCAGAATCTAAACCTCTGCCTCCGTGCTGGTACATCCGTACGAGTCCTTTTCGGTTCCGGAACAACCGATGACTCAGCTAGACGCTCCTCCACCAATAAGGCTGCATCCATAGCTGCCGCATACGTGTCACAATGCTGAATGCTGATGGCTAGGAACAACTGGGTAAGCAGGCCTCGAACAAACCTCTTCACCCTCATCTCCTCAGTCGCCACCAAATACGGAGCATACACCGACAGCTTAGTAAACAATACATCATACTCAGACACCGTCATCCCCGGAGTCTGACGTAACGACTCAAATTTGCACGCTCGCGCATCCCTGACACTCGGTAGAAGAAAACGGGTGAGAAACACAGTCACAAACTCAGCCCAGGTCATAGGAGACAGACCAGCGGCTCTGCCCCTCTCCAACGACTCACACCACTTCTGGGCCTGACCCTCCAGCCGGAAACTCGCGAACTCCACCCATCTCTCGTCGGAGCATCGGAGCGAACGACAAATCCTGGCCATCCGGTTGATAAATGACTGCGGATCCTCAGTAGCATCTGTGCCAGTAAACACCGGAGGCCTTAGCCTCATGAATTCCGTCAGTGACACGGTAATAACCTCCGGAGCTGTAACTGCGACTGCCAGAACTGTAGGTACCATCATGGTCCCTGCAACGGGTGGAACAACAGCCTGCCCCTGTGCTCGAATGGCCTCTACCAAAGTCCCCACAATCTGGCGCAGGTCCCTGCAACGAGTGAAAAAGTGTGTTTGTAGTGTAACCGCAATCAATAACGGTATCGCGTGTAGCTAGACCGAGATGAGTACGGGTCGTCCTCTGGGAAACGTGGAACCTTTTACTTTTACTTTAGATGTGTTGAGAAAGAGAGGAGGAATAAAGAATTTTATAGAATGGTTTCTAGATCTACGTTAAACAAGAATGTAAAATATAGATTTAGATTATTTTAAAGATGTAGATAATATAATAAGAGGGCTTGTAGGGTTCGTTAGGATTTAGTAGTTATGGACGATTAATTAAAAGTTACCCTTTTATCCATTAATAGATTTAGAACTAGAACGACGGTGATGCGTGTAGATTAGGGTTTCTGGAGGGAAAAGGAATCCCACTCTTAACCCTTATCTCGACACGGAACTCCGTTCATATCTAGCCTTTACCAAAACAATCATTAATCTAATCTCTAATCGCGGTCGGAACTAGCAAAGAATTGCTAGCGCGCCCGATTAGGATGTTAATGATTCTTTTGATAAAGTTCCTAAACTTTATAGGACTTAAAAAGGGTTTAGTTATTTTCATCGTCCATTAGCCTACCCTAATCCTACGAACCCTAACAAGCGGAGAATTACTCGCGCATGTTGGGAGAAGAAGATGAAAAGAAAGAGAGGGAAAACATAATGTAAAATGCAAAAGAATTAAATAAAATAACTACCTTTATTAATCAACTGAACAATCTACACTTTTATTCCGTAGAAAATGATTACAAAACTTGGTTTGCTTCTCGATCTTTCCTAAGGAGGTAGACGAACAGTTGATGATCAGCCTAGATACGTGAGCGTCTGGGGCTTCGTGATCGCGTCGTCTTGATAACTTTTCCAAGAGGCTCTCGGTGCTCTTTTATAGTGCAAAGCCAGAATCTTTTAGTTGGAAACTTGGTAAAATTCAGCAGAGATTTACGCCAAAAAATATTTGCTCCTAATTCCATAGAAGTGCGGCGGATTCGCGGCCCAAGGGGGGGTTTGGCCGCGGATCCGCGCTTGAAGGTCGAGATCTCGTGACCGAAATTTTTAGGCTTGCATCTTTTGACATGTGGCAATCCTAGGCACCTTCAGAATCTGAAAATCTTTTCTCGGTTGCTTCCAGACTTGGTCTCCAAGTTTTGCTTCTTAATTTGGCAAGTTTTCTTCAAAAACTTGATTTGCTTGATAAATTCTGCATAACAACTTGGAAAATTCTGCACAATAATCTCAAATAATATTTAGTAGTCTTATTTCTACTAGGAGTTGGTCAATGAATTTATTTGCATATATTTTCCTACCAAATGATAGTTAAATATATTAACACATGGAAATAATGTTTTTTACACATAAACCCTCATATGTATAATATATTATAATAAAGTCCTTTTTTTAATATAAAAATGGTAGGAAAAATGTAACACAAATGTGCAGTTTTATCAACTGAACAAATACCCCCAAACTTATCTTTGATCGTCCCGAGCAAACTAGTTTATTTAAAAGGAGAAAAAGAAGGGAGAAAACTAAGCACACTTTCGTAGGCATACACGATTGCACTGAGCACGTGCAACAAGCCGTTAAACCTCTAGGTGTCCCTAGTAGGAGGAGTGTTGTCTCCTGAGGGTTTTCAGCAGATTACACCCACAAAATCCAATAACAAAAGAAAGATGGTGAAATTTACATATAAAGATAAGAACCATAAAAGAAAGGCCTTGAAAAGAAGAGTTTCCAACAATACTAGCTTTTCAGTTGTCATGAGCCCTATCTTAATAGTCATGAAAAAATGTTAGAAATCACATCATCCCTCAATAAAACATCGTCTTTATTCTTCATTCCTACCTTTCATCCAAACATTGATCATATAACCCCACGTGTGTGAAATGGACATCCCTACACTCGGAGAATTCAATTCAAGCTATCATACTCTTGTCCATCTACCTTAGTACTTTTTAATTTGATGAATATTAAGATTCGCTCACACATTTTCATGCGACCGTTAATACTTCTTGAGGTACTAACCAACCGATTACTCCAGTGCTTGCTGATTAGGTGATAATATTTTCCTCGTCTTGCACCACCTAAGGCTTAGCAGTGACTCCCAGACCAGTTGGCCTTAGGGCACTAGGTGAAGAGGCACCCTCGCTATATTTTTTTATTGCTGCCTTGGCGATACAAAACCAGTGTTCATTTTTTTCTTTTCACCATTTTTATATTTTCTTCATTTTTTCGCTTCCTTCATACTTTGGCTTTTAGACAAGAGCATTTCAAGGTACCCTCTACTATCCCGAGTTTCAAGACGTGTGTAAGTGCATATAGTAGGGTATCAACATTCAAATGTTTGGCTTCCAGAATAGAAACTATTTTTCAGACTTATTTTTATCCTCAGATTAATGACTTCCTTCATCTTACTAACCCTTGGGACAACAGCTCATAACTACTTATTACTAGTTCGTTTAAGAAAACTTCTAATTTTCTTGGTTTTCTTAAACTATTCCTATCTTTTGGATGTAATTTTTCACTTTCTAATCTTTTGTTATAAAAGAAAAAAAAATTATAATTTTTTTTTTTGAAAATGTTGTGCTTATGCAAAATATGATGCAAATTGATGTGTAAATAAGCACAAACCTCCCCCAAACTTGTTTTCAACAGTGTCCTCACTGTTGCTATCTGCTGGATCACAAAACCTGTAAGCTTGGGAGGAAATTATTAATGGGGGAAAGAATATATGAAAGTGAAAATCCTCCCCCAAACTTATTTTTGGCTCACAAATTTGAGGACAAAAGTTATGTTCAAGAGCCAAAAATATAATCCCCCTCAAACATGAGTTAAACAATATGAAGCATTTTAAGAGGGGGTGAGTCATTTGGTCAAAGTAAGACTTTATAAAGACTAAAAGTTAATACCAACCATTCAAAGATTTTATCAGTATAGCGTATACGTTGGTGGAAGAATGCGTTGTATCGAGTCAAGAAAAAATGGGAAAGGGATAAGAGGTGATCTGGAAAGGGTTTGAAGTTAGAGAAAAGAAAGAATGAGGATGAATGTGAATGATTAGGAAGAAGGAATGGTGACGGTTCAACCTCTATAAGTGGAGATTGATCAATCATAAAATCCGTATTGTTTAAAAATTCAAGTTCGTCAGCAAAAAGTTCTTCAAAACTTTTGTCAATGGTGTGATTGAACATTTTGCTGTCAAAGAGTTTTGTGCCAGAATTTATCATACTTGATTCAAAAATTATTGAGGTAGATGATTCGAAAAACTCATATACCTCATTTTCAAAAATATCCAAATCAAGTTGAATTTCTGGTATTATTGAACTTGAATTAATGGATTGTGATTTATCAAAACTCACAGAAACTATAGGAACCGAAGAAGAACTGGAGAAAGTAGAAGGTGAAATGGGTAAACAAATTGGTATGTCGAGTGTTGCTGAATCAGATGTGGAAGATGGAGGCTGTATTTCGGTCTGATCTTCGGGTATACCATTATCATCAACTTCAAGACATATTTGGGATTCGGGAAGAATTAAAGGCTCAAGATGATGACCACAAGGAAGTGAAAAGAATCGATGAATTGGTGGGATAAAATTATCCAAAATTTCGGGTTCATCAATCACAATATCCCCAACGTCAATCACCTTATTCAAGTGAAGGTTAAAATTCTCAAACTCCTCATCAAAAGTATGGTTTTCAATCAGTTTTGGTTCAAGAGTGGAGGTGTAGAGATCACAAGGGTTGGGTATGGTTTCACTTGAAAGGGACCGTTCACAGTTGGGTAAATCAAACACTACAAAGTCACACAACTTAGCAGACATTGTACTTGATGAATCTATGAAACTGGAGTTGTGGAGTTCAGTTTGGAATGGGGAGGTTTGATTAGGAAGGGTGTACAGTTATGTCTTACTACGCAAATCCTTCATAATTTAATTCGTCAGTTCCATAAATTTTTCTAATGTCTGCTCCAGACTAGTCTTGGGTTGATAAGGGGTTTCAGTATAAGATTGAAATTCCTGTGGATAATTAAAACTCCCAAATGACTGATTAGAAGAACTGTCTAGAGTAGGTGGAAAAGTCGGATTGGATTGATAGGAACAGGATGGTTGCTGAACTTGGGTAGGAGTAGGATCAATATTATGATAAGAAGAATATTGACATGGGTTGGTTGGTTGGCTATATACAAACCGCATATCAAACTCTTCTCCGGACAATGGTGGTGATGGTTGATATTGGTCCGGGTTGAAACTTTGGCCTCTAGACCTAGCTATGTGCTCAGCAATGGACATTCATCTAGGTGCTTCCTCACTCTGGGTATGAACTGAAACAGGTGTAGGATTAGGATACGGTTGATAAGACCTAGATTGAGGTGGCCAACTGTTTCTTCCTGCTTGTTCTATATGATCTCTTAAGGACATGGAAGAGCCGGACGGTATACCGAAGGGATTTCGAAAACAAGAGATATCTGGTTGTGGACAGCAAAGCTCGGCAAGTGTTCTTTTGTTTAGGTCATCCATTATAAGAAGAGAAGAAGGGGGAAGGGGTAAAAAGGAGAGAAAGTAATTGGTTTGTTTTAAAAAAAAGGACGGATTTAGACAAATCACAAAAATGCACAACCCTAGAACTATAGTTACCTAGGTCCAGTCTCTAGACCGCTCCTAGACTTCCAAAGGACAAGCCGCGGGATAAATCCTCTACCGCCTCCGTACTACCCTTGTAGCCAAGTAAGTGCCAGGTAAGTGGGAAGGAACCACGTCGTGGGCCTAATTAAAAACCAATAGCCTTTGAATCACTTGCCTAGGCACTACAAAAATAATGCGGATAAACGATAGATTACCCACGACCTTCCTCTGTCCTTATTGAGCGCGACAGTCCTTAGAGTCTGGTCTAGATATTTTTTAAATTAATGAAGGGTTGATCTATATGCTTGGTTTATGATTTGTGGGGCTTAGGAAGGGTGATGAAATCCCCACCTAGTCTTGATTTGGTCCTTGCCTCTTAAAGATCTGTATTAAAATATGCAAAAACAAACCGAAAAACCAAACTTTGCAAAAAGATTTTTGAGCGGTGATATTTTGCAAAGAATCCTGTAGAAAATATATTTTATTGGATTTTAGAGGAGAGAAAAGGGAGTTAGAATCTTACCAGAGAAGTGTCAACCCTAGATCTCCTGTTTCCTCAAGTCCGTGACTCCAGATTTCCTCGCAAAAATTCACACAATAATCGTTAAATATACAATTTGCATTTTTGTTTTAATAATGATATGACTCGTCTAAGAATTCAACACAAATAGTAAAAATAAAAAATTACGCACGTTTCCCCGGCAACGACGCCATTTGATTGGTGTGAAAAGTTGTTTGTAATGTAACCGCAATCAATAACGGTGTCGCGTGTAGCTAGACCGAGATGAGTACGGGTCGTCCTCTGGGAAACGTGGAACCTTTTACTTTTACTTTAGATGTTGTGACGTTTTGAAAATCGTTTCGGTGGAATTTCGAAAAAACGGTAAAATAAGGGGGTTTTCTGTAAAAAGTCAAAATACAAATATCTTATTATAAAAAATTAAATATACATATTCTAGATATGTAATTGCTATTATTTGGTGTTTATTGAGCCGCTGGTGAAATTTCAAATTTTCTGAAAAAATATTATTTTATTATTATTTTAAGCCGTCACTAATACATTTAATTAGGGAAAATTACAAATTGGAATGAGTTGAAACAAATTTTGTGCATCATAAAACATTAAATAAAAATTTGTCATATGGTTTTTGGAACGAAATCATTTGCCAAAACGGTTTAGAAATTATTGAAGAAAAAAGGCTTTTTTTAGCGTAAATGGATGTTTGAGGTATTGTATTTATCATTTTTCATCACCCCACACCCGTACCCACACCCACACACCCCCACTTACTCCCCCATGGCTGAATTCAGCAGCCCCCCTCTCTTGTCCCCACTTGGTTTTCAAAGGAAAGGAAATAAAAGAAAAGAATAGAAAATGGATAAAGTAGGTAGATTTTTGACTTTGCTTGACCTTGACTTTGTTCCCCCCCCCATTTTCTCTACCTCCCTCTCTCTCCTCACACCCATTTCTGGCCGAAATTCCCTGCATCCCACAACAGCAGCCCCCCCTCCAATTTCCCCTCTCTTTTCTCTTCAAAACTTCATGAAAAATTGCTTCTAAATCCATCAAAAAAATCCCAAAACCCAAATCCGACTCCTACCCATTTTAGCTTAGCCCGTATGGCATGGATCCTTGTGAAAAGAGAGCATTTTGGGAGGCCATGGATGCTTGTGGACCTTCATATATTTTTGGGTATAATTCTAAAACTTTTTGCTTAAATTGTTACTTGTTTCTTAAAGCTAATTTAAATTAAGTGTTAACTTGGATATGTGAGTTTAATTGCAAGTTTTGGATTTCAAGTTAGGGTTTGTTGTGGAAAATGAGTCGTGGTTGATTGTGCATGGTTTAGTGAAGTGGTTTAACATAATTAGTTTTGTAGAAAACTAATCTAGTTGTTAATTACAAGTTGTTACTTGAAAAATTGTGTTAATTTGCTAATTGCTTACTAGGTTTTTGAAATTTGTTAAATTCTTGGGATTAAAAATGTGATTAAGGTTTTGATTACTTTATTAACATTATAAAATGTAGTTTAATGCTTTAAATCATGCAAATCCAAACTAGTTTGTTGTATGTGCATTTTGCTATAAAATGATCGAAATTGGTTAAAATTGCAAACTAGTTTTTGTAAATATTGTGTTAAATCGAGAATTAAAATATGGTTAGGGTTTCATCATATCTTAAAAATTATATTGAGTGGTTTAACCATTTAAAATATGCAAAACCAAGTTTAATTGTAAAATTATGAATTTTACATTAAAAAGTGTTAAAATTGATATTTTTGCAAACTAGGATTTTGGAAATTATGCAAATTTATGTGATTAAAATATGGAAATGGTTTTATCGACTTATTTAAGATATTTAATAAATATATTGGACGCTACATTCATTTAAATATCGAGTTTTGTACTAAAACGGGTAATTTTGCTTGCTAGTTTTTCGGAAAAACGGCTTTTAGAGTGAATTTGGGGTTTTCGTGAGTTTTAACCTAATTTATATTAAAATTAGTGTTCGTGAATGTGCAAATGAGTGTATTTGGGTTTTTCTCGATGGTCTGGCGTTTGTACGCCGACGTTGAGGGTTTTTGGGTCGATTTGTGAAAGCAACCATAGGTTTTGACCTATGTGGGATTCGTGCGTCGTTTTGATCATGAGTCAGATTTTAATGAGATATGATGCGTTATGATATGTAGGTACCCCCATGTGGACTTCGAGACGACAAGCAAGCGCGTGGCAACGTCGGCACCGGCTAGCGAGGACCAGGTGAGTAGATTTATATCTACGGGGAGAAGTCGGGTGGATGGCGTATAGCACCCCCGCAGTTCGTGGTGATGTATACGAATACGTATACACACATATATATATATTTTGACTATAATTTGTTTGATATTATCGATGATTAGATATTTGGTGTTCTTGGATGATTTGGTGTCGCGAAACCCTAGAGTAGTGGTCGCACCACACATGCACACACCCCCATACTTGCATACTTTCTTCTTTCATTTGCGCTTATACGGGATTATATAGTTATGTGTTCACATGGGTATGGGACTATGTGTTCACATACGGATTGAGGATGATAGTACTTGGGATTTATAATGAGTCGATGAGATTTGATTTGAGGCCGTGAGATCGGTGATATAGCAGGGTTCGTATCTTAGATACGACATGACGTTGTAGCGGGTCCTTGACGTAGTGTTTCACACACGTCCATGCATACGTAGGCGGTATCAGTATGGTACTAGACGTAGATCAGTACCCCGATCATGATATTTGATAAAGAGGATACCAGGTGAATAGTATGATGAATGTGATATTGACCCGTACCCAGATTGGGATGCCGTACGACGGATTTACGTACGAGCTATATTGATGATTGATCCGCACTCTTGACTTGGGATGCCTGATTATAGATATGGTATCGGATATGATATTATTGAGGCGAGATCACCGACTATACATATACAGGTATATATATGTATCGACTCAGATGATAGGCGGTTTCCTTACCTGTAGTTCAGCTTGTAGTTCCGCCGTATAGTTAGTGTAGTTGTTAGATTAGATTAGACTTCTTACCTATTTCAAAAACTAACGAATCGTGGGCATTTTTAAAGACAGCTCAAGGGAATCTACGGATATTTCAAAAACGACGTATCTTTTCATAAAAAAACACCGTAGCCCCTATTTTCAAAACCCCATGATTCGTGTTATTTCAAAAGGCACCATTTGTAGGACTTATATTAGATTATTGCAGATTAGTTATCGTTGTGTCTAGTATTCAGCTCCCGCGCATTATTGCTGTCCGCTCTGCCTCGCATATTTATTTTGCTGCATATTCTATTATTGATATCATGCTGTTAGGACACCAACACCATTACCGATGATGCGTATGTACCACGTACACCTACTTGCCGGCTCACACACATCTTCATCGGTAATTGCCATGTCACGTACACTTTAGAGAATATAATTGCTTGACTTAGATTGTTAGCTAGTAGTGTTGACATGATATTAGTGTACTTCCCTTATATGCCATATTAGACATTGTAGTTATTACCTACCACTTCATGCATACTGTTATTCAGTTGTTCATGCCTAGTTCATTATCATTGACATATGCACTTGTGATGATTTCTTGAGATTTATGATATTTCTGGATTTCGGGGAAAGCCGCAAAATTTACAACTTATGATCTTTTAAAATATAAAATGTGCTGTTTTCTAGTGATGTAAAGTGTCGTCCACCATGAGTTTGCTGTGGTTTTGGAGATCCGTGTCGAGGAGTGGAGGAACCGTCACGGGTACATGGTGGGCCCGGTATGGTACCCCGGGGCAAGAGGAATGTGGTGTTGACGTTGAGCCTGGCTGGGGAGCACTACCTACCGGTGATATTACCCGACGCGTCGGATATCCGGAGGATACCGTCGTGGTCTTGAGATGGATGGTAGGGGCCGGTCCGGACTGACGGCGTCCTGGATATTGAGCTTGAGACATTGATATTTCGAGACAGTGAGATTTATGTTTTGTGTCGATGCTAGGCACTGTTGATACTGATTTCATTATGATACCTCAGTTTAAAAATACGAAGGAAATCTCACTAATTTATGAAAACAGTTTCTTCATTTACATGTATTCTGTTTCATGCATTCATACCTCATTCATATGATATATTGCTACTTGAGGCACTGACACGGGCACATGAGTTTACACTCGGGTTAGATATTTACCCTAGCCTTGTTATAGGCTGCATGATATATACTTATTTTGAGGATATATTATGATCATTGACCTAGGATTGCGTTATTTATGCGATTTCTGTGCGTAGATGTTTTTCTATTCACGAGTTGGCAACTCACCCCCGTTGTGCCCCAGTTTCTTGCAGATTTGCCGTACAGGTTTCTTTACGGCTTGCGGGCTCAGTTTCATTCGGGTGATTTGCTAGTAGGTGGGTTTACTTGTATCATACCCCCATTATATATCTTGTATATCATTATTCTGTTGTATCTAGAAGTTCCATCAACCAAACATGTATTTATTGAGATAGAGACCAGTGTTGGTTATTCTTTCGACCTTAGAGTCGCTCGTTATTTTTCTGGTGGTTTTGAGTTTCCTTTTGAGTTTTGATCCTCGCCGTTGGCGTTGTATATTATATTGTTTGTGTGGTTGTGACCGTCGATTGACGAAAAGCTAGCTCCCGCTTGGGGATGCCTTTTCTTGATTTCGTATACTATTCATGTTGTATCCCGTTTGGGGGCCAGTATTTACAAAGGAGACTCTGCCGAAATTTTCAGTAAATTTTTGATGTTTTAAAAACCGCATAATTCGGCTTATGCTATTGAAATTACTTGCTTTAAGTTGTTTTTCCTGCACTCTACTATTTTCTTGGTTTGGATTTCTGGGTTTTCGGTTTACTTAGATTACGTACGCCTCGAGACGTTCGTAGTTTAAGTGCCGGTCATGTTCCGTACTTTCGGGTCGTGACAAAGTTGGTATCATAGCGTTAGGTTTTACCTTCGGAGCGTAGGATGACCCTTGGTTGATGGAATAGGTGACTAAAGTAGAGTGACGTACCGTTGGTATGTTCCGCGGCATATTTACGACACGCCACTCCACTTATGAAGCCTTAGGATGTACATTTCCTTGTTCAGTATTATATTCCTTCCTGATCCAGCCTCATCAGTACCAGTTATGGTTTTGCTTCCACGATTACGGGCAGGGAGAGGTACAGCTAGAGTTGTGGTCAGCACGAGCTCGTCACGAACGAGGACTGACCAGGGCGAAATTCCGGCGACACACGATTGCGGAGATGTGTCTTTTTACTGTGTTTCCACGCCACGAGCGTTTGGCGGATCGCCTTTATAAGGTTACTCGGACGTGTCAATTTGCACTAGAGGATTGAGCCGCTGATAGAGGCCAGCCAGATTTTGATGACCGTTGATATATTGCCTATTCATGATGATTGAGGCACGGTTCAGCGTGCAGACGAGTGAGCCCGTTATTGCTGCGAACGACGAGATATCGCCCCAGATGTTGGAGCTATTGCAGTACGAGTTGTACTAAGAGATGATTGAAGGTCGCTAGTCACCGAGGATGAATGACTAGGACATGTGGTTCGTTCGCTACCCCGATGCGAGGTCATCAGATAGATTGATTCCAGCTAGAGACGACTTCACACGGAGACGTTGGGAGTCGACAGAGACGATCGAATGTCAGAAACCTACTATTCCAAGTTTAAAGTATTCGGAAAGACATGCAGGAAATTCTATGGTCCCTCTAGAAGAATGAAACCCTAACTCGACTTAATGACCGTATGAAAGCCTTTGAACCTTAGGGTTTGCGGCTGTTCTGCGGCGCCATTAGTGAGGCTTGGGTTTGCCCTTCTACGGCTGGACCACCGATGCTGTGGTATGTACTCGATACTATTAAACTGTGCCCAAGATGTTGAGCTCTTGGGGGATTATGAGGTTTTGACGACTCGATCGGATGGCTCGACTTAATTCGCATGCTAGGTGGTGAGATGCATTCTTGGGAGACTCCAGATACGAGGATAGTCGTTGGAGCTCAATCCATGCAGCCGCGACGAGACGAGTCCAAAGCAGACGACATTAGAGAAAAGTGAAGTAAGAGGTTCGTACCAGATCTAGATGAGATGACGTTCCACTCCGCCGACATCAGAGATGCGATGCGCATGTCGAGGCAGAGTACTGGATATACCTTCCAGAAGGAGTCGCAATGGGTATGCAGCCGTTACAGAGCAAGATGCAGATATAGGAAAGGACAATGACTTCCGGACAGTTGGCAGAAGACGAGACATGGAAGAGACCGTGAGCAGGATTCCTTCCAGGGCACTGCTGCAATGATACTTGCACCCAGGATCAGATGTGTCACGTACATTCAGAGAGCCAGAGGCCGACGCCAGTGATATGCTGTCTCACGAGTGGTCGTGATGATTGACCAAGAGATGACCAGAGGAGTGCCAGAACGGAATCGTCCCCGTTAGCATACCTGACAGGGACGATGAGCCGATGGACCGAAAGATTGGTAATTCACAGTGAAGACCTTGACCCAGGAGTGGTCATGGTTACGCACGCCAGTAGGACAGAGTTCATGATCATCGACGAGATGTCCCACTAGTGACCGCGACAGTTGCCGAGATTCTTAGAGGATGCGCTTGAGCAGTACTATTCCGCCATTATTGATTACGATGTTTTGGGTGATTTATTCGTATGATTTGATTTTGATGATTGAGGATTTACGATCTTTGCACAGTGTTGCACTTGATATCGTTTCGTTCTTTAGTTTCACATGTTTGTGATTTTACGGTTTTAAACAGTTGAGTTGGTTTTGTGCATATGCACGCACAAGATTTCGTTCCTGCACTCGGTATAGTTTATATATGCTTGCAGTGCAGTGATACGCCTTATGTGCACTTAGATGCACTGGACTTCGATTTCGATTATGATACTCGATATTTGTTTTGTGCACCTTGTGCACCTGATTGATTTTGCGCACGTTCGGCGCTTGATATTGGATTTCATGATTTCGTGTGCGATGGATGCACCTGATTTGGATTTTCGCGCATGTTGAGCGCATGTCTTGAGATGCGATTTTGGTGCACACCAGATGCACTAAAGTGAGATTTTTCGTGCATGTCAGATGCACCTGATTTTGCTGTCAGGCACACATGTTGCCTACGAAAGATGTTTCGTGCACACCCGATGCACTTAGATGTTGTTTCTGTGCGCATGTATGGCACATTCATGGATTTTGATTTCCGTGCGCACCAGACGCACGTAGCATTCATGTGTATATTTTGGGGATTGATTTCGTATAGAGCAGTACGTTTTTATGATATTTCTATGTGTTTTCGTACTGAGCAGGACTAGTCAGAGGACAGTACCTGAATATATTTTGCATGCCTTGATAGTTATTGAAGGGATTTCCAAAAAAAAAAAAAACGAGCTATAGCCTCAGTATTTACCTACGTGTCTGATATGACACGAAATGTTTAAAACAAGGAGACCCTTCTAAATTGTTTCCAAAACGGCGGAACGTACATTTCAAACAAAAGTATATATGTATATAGTTATTTTCTTATGGTAGACGTCCGCCACTGTGCAGTGTTATACGCGTTGCACAGCGACTTAAAGAGATTTGGCATGCATTTCCTTCAGATACTTACAGATATAGATTCGATATTTACATTTATAGTTTCGAGTTATATCATATTGGTTTTGATTTGGATTTGGCATTGATGTCTTCTCCACGACTCCGATGATCGCGGGATGCTTGGAGGAGTTTTGATTTGAGTTATATACTCATTTTTCAAGCGCATGCGCTGCGCTACGATTTGTTTTATGTATTTACAATTTCGGAGCCCCGACGACTTGATGGGTTTTCTTAGATGTTTTAGTATTTGGGGGAGTTTGAATTTAAATTCGGGGACCGAATTTCTTTAAGGGGGGAATATTGTGACGTTTTGAAAATCGTTTCGGTGGAATTTCGAAAAAACGGTAAAATAAAGGGGTTTTCTGTAAAAAGTCAAAATAAAAATATCTTATTATAAAAAATTAAATATACATATTCTAGATATGTAATTGCTATTATTTGGTGTTTATTGAGCCGCTGGTGAAATTTCAAATTTTCTGAAAAAAATATTATTTTATTATTATTTTAAGCCGTCACTAATACATTTAATTAGGGAAAATTACAAATTGGAATGAGTTGAAACAAATTTTATGCATCATAAAACATTAAATAAAAATTTGTCATGTAGTTTTTGGAACGAAATCATTTGGCAAAACGGTTTAGAAATTATTGAAGAAAAAAGGCTTTTTTTTTTAGCGTAAATGGATGTTTGGGGTATTGTATTTATCATTTTTCATCACCCCACATCCGTACCCACACCCACACACCCCCACTTACTCCCCCCATGGCTGAATTCAGCAGCCCCCCTCTCTTGTCCCCACTTGGTTTTCAAAGGAAAAGAAATAAAAGAAAAGAATAGAAAATGGATAAAGTAGTTAGATTTTTGACTTTGCTTGACCTTGACTTTGTCCCCCCCCCCATTTTCTCTACCTCCCTCTCTCTCCTCACACCCATTTCTGGCCGAAATTCCCTGCATCCCACAGCAGCAGCCCCCCCTCCAATTTCCCCTCTCTTTTCTCTTCAAAACTTCATGAAAAATTGCTTCTAAATCCATCAAAAAAATCCCAAAACCCAAATCCGACTCCTACCCATTTTAGCTTAGACCGTATGGCATGGATCCTTATGAAAAGAGAGCATTTTGGGAGGCCATGGATGCTTGTGGACCTTCATATATTTTTTGGTATAATTCTAAAACTTTTTACTTAAATTGTTACTTGTTTCTTAAAGCTAATTTAAATTAAGTGTTAACTTGGATATGTGAGTTTAATTGCAAGTTTTGGATTTCAAGTTAGGGTTTGTTGTGGAAAATGAGTCGTGGTTGATTGTGCATGGTTTAGTGAAGTGGTTTAACATAATTAGTTTTGTAGAAAACTAATCTAGTTGTTAATTACAAGTTGTTACTTGAAAAATTGTGTTAATTTGCTAATTGCTTACTAGGTTTTTGAAATTTGTTAAATTCTTGGGACTAAAAATGTGATTAAGGTTCTGATGACTTTATTAACATTATAAAATGTAGTTTAATACTTTAAATCATGCAAATCCAAACTAGTTTGTTGTATGTGCATTTTGCTATAAAATGGTCGAAATTGGTTAAAATTGCAAACTAGTTTTTGTAAATATTGTGTTAAATCGAGAATTAAAATATGGTTAGGGTTTCATCATATCTTAAAAATTATATTGAGTGGTTTAACCATTTAAAATATGCAAAACCAAGTTTAATTGTAAAATTATGAATTTTACATTAAAAAGTGTTAAAATTGATATTTTTGCAAACTAGAATTTTGGAAATTATGCAAATTTATGTGATTAAAATATGGAAATGGTTTTATCGACTTATTTAAGATATTTAATAAATATATTGGCCGCTACATTCATTTAAACATCGATTTTTGTACTAAAACGGGTAATTTTGCTTGCTAGTTTTTCGGAAAAACGGCTTTTAGAGTGAATTTGGGGTTTTCGTGAGTTTTAACCTATTTTATATTAAAATTAGTGTTCGTGAATCTGCAAATGAGTGTATTTGGGTTTTCTCGATGGTCTGGCGTTTGTACGCCGACGTTGAGGGTTTTTGGGTCGATTTGTGAAAGCAACCATAGGTTTTGACCTATGTGGGATTCGTGCGTCGTTTTGATCACGAGTCAGATTTTAATGAGATATGGTGCGTTATGATATGTAGGTACCCCCATGTGGACTTCGAGACGACAAGCAAGCGCGTGGCAACGTCGGCACCGGCTAGCGAGGACCAGGTGAGTAGATTTATATCTACGGGGAGAAGTCGGGTGGATGGCGTATAGCACCCCCGCAGTTCGTGGTGATGTATACGAATATGTATACACACATATATATATATATTTTGACTATAATTTGTTTGATATTATCGATGATTAGATATTTGGTGTTCTTGGATGATTTGGTGTCGTGAAACCCTAGAGTAGTGGTCGCACCACACATGCACACACACCCATACTTGCATACTTTCTTCTTTCATTTGCGCTTATACGGGATTATATAGTTATGTGTTCACATGGGTATGGGACTATGTGTTCACATACGGATTGAGGATGATAGTATTTGGGATTTATAATGAGTCGATGAGATTTGATTTGAGGCCGTGAGATCGGTGATATAGCAGGGTTCGTATCTTAGATACGACATGACGTTGTAGCGGGTCCTTGACGTAGTGTTTCACACACGTCCATGCATACGTAGGCGGTATCAGTATGGTACTAGACGTAGATCAGTACCCTGATCATGATATTTGATAAAGAGGATACCAGGTGAATAGTATGATGAATGTGATATTGACCCGTACCCAGATTGGGATGCCGTACGACGGATTTACGTACGAGCTATATTGATGATTGATCCGCACTCTTGACTTGGGATGCCTGATTATAGATATGGTATCGGATATGATATTATTGAGGCGAGATCACCGACTATACATATACAGGTATATATATGTATCGACTCAGATGATAGGCGGTTTCCTTACCTGTAGTTCAGCTTGTAGTTCAGCCGTATAGTTAGTGTAGTTGTTAGATTAGATTAGACTTCTTACCTATTTCAAAAACTAACGAATCGTGGGCATTTTTAAAGACAGCTCAAGGGAATCTACGGATATTTCAAAAACGACGTATCTTTTCATAAAAAACACCGTAGCCCCTATTTTCAAAACCCCATGATTCGTGTTATTTCAAAAGGCACCATTTGTAGGACTTATATTAGATTATTGCAGATTAGTTATCGTTGTGTCTAGTATTCAGCTCCCGCGCATTATTGCTGTCCGCTCTGCCTCGCATATTTATTTTGCTGCATATTCTATTATTGATATCATGCTGTTAGGACACCAGCACCATTACCGATGATGCGTATGTACCATGTACACCTACTTGCCGGCTCACACATATCTTCATCGGTAATTGCCATGTCACGTACACTTTAGAGAATATAATTGCTTGACTTAGATTGTTAGCTAGTAGTGTTGACATGATATTAGTGTACTTCCCTTATATGCCATATTAGACATTGTAGTTATTACCTACCACTTCATGCATACTGTTATTCAGTTGTTCATGCCTAGTTCATTATCATTGACATATGCACTTGTGATGATTTCTTGAGATTTATGATATTTCTGGATTTCGGGGAAAGCCGCAAAATTTACAACTTATGATCTTTTAAAATATAAAATGTGCGGTTTTCTAGTGATGTAAAGTGTCGTCCACCATGAGTTTGCTGTGGTTTTGGAGATCCGTGTCGAGGAGTGGAGGAACCGTCACGGGTACATGGTGGGCCCGGTATGGTACCCCGGGGCAAGAGGAATGTGGTGTTGACGTTGAGGCTGGCTGGAGAGCACTACCTACCGGTGATATTACCCGACGCGTCGGATATCCGGAGGATACCGTCGTGGTCTTGAGATGGATGGTAGGGGGCCGGTCCGGACTGACGGCGCCCTGGATATTGAGCTTGAGACATTGATATTTCGAGACAGTGAGATTTATGTTTTGTGTCGATGCTAGGCACTGTTGATACTGATTTCATTATGATACCTCAGTTTAAAAATACGAAGGAAATCTCACTAATTTATGAAAACAGTTTCTTCATTTACATGTATTCTGTTTCATGCATTCATACCTCATTCATATGATATATTGCTACTTGAGGCACTGACACGGGCACATGAGTTTACACTCGGGTTAGATATTTACCCTAGCCTTGTTATAGGCTGCATGTTATATACTTATTTTGAGGATATATTATGATCATTGACCTAGGATTGCGTTATTTATGCGATTTCTGTGCGTAGATGTTTTTCTATTCACGAGTTGGCAACTCACCCCCGTTGTGCCCCAGTTTCTTGCAGATTTGCCGTACAGGTTTCTTTACGGCTTGCGGGCTCAGATTCATTCGGGTGATTTGCTAGTAGGTGGGTTTACTTGTATCATACCCCCATTATATATCTTGTATATCATTATTCTGTTGTATCTAGAAGTTCCATCAACCAAACATGTATTTATTGAGATAGAGACCAGTGTTGGTTATTCTTTCGACCTTAGAGTCGCTCGTTATTTTTCTGGTGGTTTTGAGTTTCCTTTTGAGTTTTGATCCTCGCCGTTGGCGTTGTATATTATATTGTTTGTGTGGTTGTGACCGTCGATTGACGAAGAGCTAGCTACCGCTTGGGGATGCCCTTTTCTTGATTTCATATACTATTCATGTTGTATCCCGTTTGGGGGCCAGTATTTACAAAGGAGACTCTGCCGAAATTTTCAGTAAATTTTTGATGTTTAAAAAACCGCATAATTCGGCTTATGCTATTGAAATTACTTGCTTTAAGTTGTTTTTCCTGCACTCTACTATTTTCTGGGTTTGGATTTCTGGATTTTCGGTTTACTTAGATTACGTACGCCTCGAGACGTTCGTAGTTTAAGTGCCGGTCATGTTCCGTACTTCCGGGTCGTGACAGATGTGTTGAGAAAGAGAGGAGGAATAAAGAATTTTATAGAATGGTTTCTAGATCTACGTTAAACAAGAATGTAAAATATAGATCTAGATTATTTTAAAGATGTAGATAATATAATAAGAGGGCTTGTAGGGTTCGTTAGGATTTAGTAGTTATGGACGATTAATTAAAAGTTACCATTTTTATCCATTAATAGATTTAGAACTAGAACGACGGTGATGCGTGTAGATTAGGGTTTCTGGAGGGAAAAGGAATCTCACTCTTAACCCTTATCTCGACACGGAACTCCGTTCATATCTAGCCTTTACCAAAACAATCATTAATCTAATCTCTAATCGCGGTCGGAACTAGCAAAGAATTGCTAGCGCGCCCGATTAGGATGTTAATGATTCTTTTGATAAAGTTCCTAAACTTTATAGGACTTAAAAAGGGTTTAGTTATTTTCATCGTCCATTAGCCTACCCTAATCCTACGAACCCTAACAAACGGAGAATTACTCGCGCATGTTGGGAGAAGAAGATGAAAAGAAAGAGAGGGAAAACATAATATAAAATGCAAAAGAATTAAATAAAATAACTACCTTTATTAATCAACTGAACAATCTACACTTTTATTCCGTAGAAAATGATTACAAAACTTGGTTTGCTTCTCGATCTTTCCTAAGGAGGTAGACGAACAGTTGATGATCAGCCTGGATACGTGAGCGTCTGGGGCTTCGTGATCGCGTCGGCTTGATAACTTTTCCAAGAGGCTCTCGGTGCTCTTTTATAGTGCAAAGCCAGAATCTTTTAGTTGGAAACTTGGTAAAATTCAGCAGAGATTTACGCCAAAAAATATTTGCTCCTAATTCCATAGAAGTGCGGCGGATCCGCGGCCCAAGGGGGTGTTTGGCCGCGGATCCGCGCTTGATGGTCGAGATCTCGTGACTGAAATTTTTGGGATTGCATCTTTTGACATGTGGCAATCCTAGGCACCTTCAGAATCTGAAAATCTTTTTTCGGTTGCTTCCAGACTTGGTCTCCAAGTTTTGCTTCTTAATTTGGCAAGTTTTCTTCAACAACTTGATTTGCTTGATAAATTCTACATAACAACTTGGAAAATTCTGCACAATAATCTCAAATAATATTTAGTAGGCTTATTTCTACTAGGAGTTGGTCAATGAATTTATTTGCATACATTTTCCTACCAAATGATAGTTAAATATATTAACACATGGAAAATAATGTTTTTTTACATATAAACCCTCATATGTATAATATATTATAATAAAGTCCTTTTATTAATATAAAAATGGTAGTAAAAATGTAATACAAATGTGCAGTTTTATCAACTGAACGCTCGCGCATCCCTGACACTCGGTGGAAGAAAACGGGTGAGAAACACAGTCACAAACTCAGCCCAGGTCATAGGAGACAGACCAGCGGCTCTGCCCCTCTCCAACGACTCACACAACTTCTGGGCCAGACCCTCCAGCCGGAAACTCGCGAACTCCACCCATCTCTCGTCGGAGCATCGGAGCGAACGACAAATCCTGGCCATCCGGTTGATAAATGACTGCGGATCCTCAGTAGCATCTGTGCCAGTAAACACCGGAGGCCTTAGCCTCATGAACTCCGTCAGTGACACGATAATAACCTCCGGAGCTGTAACTGCGACTGCCGGAACTGTAGGTACCATCATGGTCCCTGCAACGGGTGGAACAACAGCCTGCCCCTGTGCTCGAATGGCCTCTACCAAAGTCCCCACAATCTGGCGCAGGTCCTGAATACCAGCCCCAATCATAGCAATGTGCTCCGGTACCACAGGCGTATCGCCCTGGTCAGTCCTCGCCTCAAACGAGTCGACTCTGACCTCGGCCCTCGCGGCCGCTCTCTGTGCCCTCGTAGTCTTCGGCGGCATATTGGCTGGAAATTGAAACAAGATTCGATAAGGAAACGGAAATCGAATCACAAAGATGTATATCAATCACGGAAGGAATTTCATTCAATAAGTCCTAAGGTCACTTAGGCGGAGTACCGTGTCGTAAGTATGCCGCGGAACATACACACGCTACGTCACTCTGCTTAAGCTACCAACTGCATCATACCAAGGTCATCCTACACTCCGAAAGGTAAAACCTAACGCTCTGATACCAACTTTGTCACGACCCAATAATTGGCCCGTAACCGGCACTTAAACTACGTAACATCTACAGGCGTACGCAACTTAAGTAAGCCGAATCCCAGAAATCTAAACAACCCAAAACTGGATCAACGGAGAAAACATAGTTTTAAACATTCGGAAATTTTCAAGTAAAAATCTTTAAGTTTAGTTTTCGTTCTTAAAAATTTCGGAAACACCTCCTTTGTAAAAACTAGCCCCGAAAACGGGTACAACATAGATAACAATAAAAGCATCCCAAACGGGAGCAAATCACGCCCAACGGTGGAGACAACCACCACAACATATATATGATGCCGAAGCGAAGAAATATAAAAGAAAACTGCATAAACAAGAAAAACTTTTCAACAAAACCGGCTCCTACGAGCACGGCACCCAAAGTCACCACAAAATATAACACTGAATCCTCACAAGTCGTCTCTAAGTCATATACAATATAGAGGTAGATAGAGAATACTAGATCCAACAAAAATATACAAGGTATAAACAGATAACCGCAAACCCACCTAAAAGCAAGGCCTCACAGCAAACCGTAGCGGTATCCGCAAAAGTAGAGATGATAAGACGCCCTGCCGCGACTACTCAGAGGGTAAGTCCTGCAAAACACTGTGGCACAACGGGGGTGAGTTGCCAACTTGTGAATAGTAAATAACATCATACAGTAATCGCAAGTATGCACGAACAGCGATCTATCTATCACATGTAATCCGATAGCATAAGTATGATAAGTGAATATGCAACAATCATGTAAAGGTACATCATCAGGGTACTACAACTACATGAAGCAATGCATATCAACATAATCTTGAGTGTGGGATGATATAATATAAAATCACATGCAAAATCATCAGCATGGAAAAACACCAATGTCCCTCACTAACACATCAAATCCCAAATCCTCAGGCACCGCATCCTCAGATCGGCCCTCACATCCTGTTAGTCTCACGGAACCTGAGTGTCTATCATCGACACCCGAAATATTATGAAAACATGTACCTATAAGTATATGTATATATGAGGATATCAACCCCGTATGTCCACCGACTATACGTAAAAATCATGGAAACCAGAGTGTCTAACACCGACACTCGAAACATCATGAAACCCGTGTCTAGCATCGATACGTAAATCCTCATAACTCAGGTGTTGTCACCATGACTGGCCCTGACCATATGTCGTACATCACTCCGGTCGGTATCCCCACGATAACCGCCGAGTCCAAATACAATCACCGGTAGGTACTTGCCCACCTTCCAGGCTAATCGTCTGTACCACGAACATCTTGCCGAGGGGAACCGTACCGGGCCCCACCATGTACCCGCACATGGCCCACTCACTCCTCACATCGGGTATATATCACAAATCTCATAACCGAGAAACCTCATGGTGGACGCATCAAATATCATATCAAGGGAAACCGGGTTTTCAAACAATACATAGTTTCTTGAAAATACCCACACGGTTCTCAAATCCATAAATCATATGAAATCCATATCTCAATGCGTAAAATCTATATAAAACTGATATATGCAACATAAAACATCAATATGAGCATATAAAGGGAAAACTGCTCTTTAAATTGAATCTAGCTTAAAACATATCATGCGGTTCCCAAATCCTTCGAAAACAAATGCAGTATTATATGAAGTGTACATGTAAGTGTGGCAAGGTTTAAGTATCTACATGTAATCAAGTATGTGGGTGTACATGTCAATATGTATGCATGATGTATAAGTAGCTATAGCAAGATATACGTGAAGTGGAATAAGGGTCACTACCTCAACTATTCCTGCTCAATACAATATCACGTATGTATGTATCCACGGTATTTCATATGCACAATAGAATAAGAGTTACTACTCCAATCATTCCTATCCACTACCATATCACGTATGTGGCTGTTTGTGCGTGTCATGGCAATTACAGACGGTGTGGGTGTAGCATACAATTTAGTCCTCGTGCAATATGAACCGTCAGTAATGTGTTATATCTAAATGTACGAGTCAAGTACAACAGATATGCAATGAAATTCATATGAAAGTAACTAATATGCAAATACATGCAGCTATCATATCGTATTCGCCCCGACGCATAACGCCATACGGGCGATTTCCCCGTAGATGTTAAATCTACTCACCGATGGTCTCGAGCTATGAAAATCCGACCACCTGCTCCCCCTTGTCTGCAACACCCGAAGTCCCTGCTTGCGAACCTAAAATTTCATAAATACAACACATAAGCTAAATATCCTATAATGACGAAAAGACAACGAAACGCGATGAAAACGCCCGGAAAATTACACTGCGCGCTTAGCGCATCTATCGCGCACGACATCGGCCAAAAACCCTAACTGGGGTCGCTAAACTACGAAACACCAAGTCTATACCCCGATCGTCCCGATCACGCAACACAACACAAATAATTATGAGGAATACAATAGATATAACCTCGCAACGACCAATCGAACCCATGTCGGAAAAACCCCGAAACCTAGTAAGCAACCTATCGCAATATTTCGCACTAGTTTCAAACTAACGCATATCTAGCGATTACAAACACCTTAAAATAGCTTAACTAAGCTATCTAAACCATTCCTATATTTTTTACACTCGCTAATTATGTTTTAGCAAAAACCTAGTAAGCTAATTGCATAATTAGACAAATTGTTCACTAGCAAAAATTAACATTTTCTACTAGGTTAATCTTTTCCAAAACACAATTTAACACTTTAAATGAACACTAATCGCTTAAACAAACTTTAACCCTAACATGAATTTCTTAAAACAATTATAAATGAATTAATCATGATTTAAAAACTAAACTAAACACATAATTAGCTAACTAAAATAGCTAGATTAAGATTAAAGCAAATATATAAGGATTAAGGTAAGAATTATACCTCCCCAAGAACACCAAATTGAAACTTAATCCTTCATTTTAGCATCAAAAACCATGCTTTGTTGAAGATCCAACAAGGATTAGTGAAGGAAAATGATGGTTTTATTTTATTTAGGATTTTTGTGGATTTATTTTAGGAATTTTTTTGAAGAATTTTGAAGGATTAATGAAGAAATGAGCTAAACAAATGGAAAGGGCAGAAATGGGGAGGGGTTTCGGCCAAGGAGGAATGGGGGTAGTTTTGTGAAATTTGTGTGAGGAAATTGCTAGGAAAAATGGTAATAAATGCTAATTAAAGCTAATTGCCACCTTTCTCTCTTTTCTTTTCTTTTTTTAATTCAATTCCTTTTGCCCAAAAGAAAATTCTAGATATTTGAAAAGAAACTTCTAAAATAATTCTAGTGACAAAATTAATTTATTCACAAGAGAAAAAATTTCCCGATTTACGTGCACAAAATACCGCTTAAAATAATATTTTATTTGGGAAAAATTCTATCTGAACCAAAACCTCCCAAATACTCCCAAAGTTCGCGCACAAGCTTTATTTTAGCTAAACTAGGTGCCGGCAAGTTTATACGGACGTTTGATCAAAATCGGGTTAAAACGGGAAAAACTGACAATTTTGCACTAAAACGGGAAAATTCGCAAAACGACTTCTAAAACGTTACAGTTTGTTTCAAGTTGGCCTGGATTTCTAACAACATAGGGGGGTTTAACGCCATCACTAAAGCCTAATGACACTAACACAACTCAAATTAAACCCTAACCCTCTCTAGGAATTCCCAAAATTCCCTAAATCGCACAAAATCACAACTAGACACATAATGGGTTAAAGTGAAAGAAAAACTACACTAAGTGTGAAGGGATTACCTCATTTTGCACTCATGAATCCCCTAGAGCATCAAAATCAAAATTTTCTTTGTCCAAAGTGTAGCTTGTGAGCTTGTGCATGTTTTTAATGAAGTGGGGATAGACTTTTGGGGTGTTTTTGATGATGAAGTGAGGGTTTGAAGTGGAGGGGAAAGGGGTGCTGCCTTGAGAGGAAGACGAAGGAAAAAAGATGAAGATGATGAAGTGAGAAACAAAGAGCCATGACTATGGTTGACCCCTCACCCTCTCTCTCATGCCCATCCCTCTTTGTTTATTGATTTCCTTTTTCTTTTCTTTTGTTTTCTTTTATTTTCTTTTCTCTTCTCTTTCCTTTAAAATTTGAAATAGGAAACCCAAATGAAACCATGGTAGAAAATGTGACAAATGCTAGTAAATATGATATGGTGCATGTCATGTACACAAATCCGGCTTAAAGCACGATTAGCGATATTTAATCGCGATTAGCATTAAAATAGTGTATAATAAATCATAAAATTTCATAATTTGCACAAATCACATAAAGCACCCTCTTTTTAGTAATTTCTATAATTTTTCACAATTTATCCGTATTTAAAATATACCGCCTTATTAAAATATTCAATATATTATTATTTAATTATAAAAATTCCCCAAAATAATATTTTATTTTTCTGAAATGTTACATTTTCTTTCATTAATCTCATTAATGAAGTACTATCATTGAAACTTCCTAAGAATCACAGAAGAAACGAATATACAACGTACGCTTATGCCATCTGCATTCGCCACAATGTTCCGTTATGCACCGTTAGGTTACTTAAATAACGACATACCGGGTCGGGACTAGCGCGTGTACAAAACATAAGCAACGACTATTTTATATCATATATATAATAATAAAACATTTGTCTCAGATAGTAATATGATCTCATCACAGAACATTGCAGCAGAAGTCAACATATGAAATATTGGATATTCTAATCAGTGTTTTATATCAAGCCAGTAAAAAAAAAGGATTCCACGGTCGCGATGAATAGCCAAACCCACATCCTTAGACCCCTACGAGAGCGACAAGTAATCCTGCCAATTCTAAGGATAGGAGACCCGACCTTGACTCGTCGAGAGGGCCTCCCTCTGGACCCTAGAACCCGGTTACTGGTGCTCCCCACCTTAGGTCTATCCTAATGCGGAAAAGTAAATAATATACAATGGTGACATCATTCTCAACCCAGAAGTACCCCAATAAAAGAATATTACATATAATGAATTTTACAGGAATGAAAATAAAAACTCTTATCTCACATAAAAAAAAAAACCGCCATTCAATCACGACGATCCAATATATCATATCACAGCAACACATAACAACACATGTCATCAACGTAAGTAAATATGCGTATCCCAATTGTCGTTGATCTATAGCAACGAAACCGGCGATACACCACATATTACACTTACGGTCGCAGAAATAGAAAATGTCAAACTACAACATTTGGAATCCACATTTACCTTAGACATCATAAACCCGAAATATCACATACTTCGCATTTCATGCCTAACAATATGAATTCCAAATATTGTATCACATTCACAGATAACTAGAAGAAATTTAAACAATTCAATCGAATCAACGAACTCCTAAATTTCCTAGAAAGCTCAACACTTGAGCATTGTTAAAGTTAACCAGTGACATACCACAGTACCTACGGACCTACAGCTGAAGGCCCGACCCAAGGCTCTCAAGTGGCACCGCGGATCCACTGCCAAAACTGTAACGTTTTAAAAATAAATAAATAAATAATTAAATAAATAAAATCTTTTAGGTCAATTTTCTGATAATTGGTAAAATAAACCGTATTTTCCATAAAACTCAACTACAATTATTTTTTCAATATAAACTTAAATATGCCTATTTTAACTATATAATGGCTAGTATTTGGTAGTTATTTAGTCACTTATAAATTATTAGTTTACTAAAATATTTTCCGTAATTAATTAATTTTCAATATTTACATAAGCTTTTAATTATACATTAAATTGGTGCAAATTACAAATTTCAATGGGTTAATTTTATAAAAGTGAGCCATGACCACTCACCACTAAGTTTGTAACATGGTCCCTCTCTCTCTTTTTGTCTCCACAATTCTAGATAATTCTAAGGTTGTTTAGGAAAAATAAAATAAACTAATATAATTATGAAATGAGTTGAATGATGTAATTAGTATAGTTTTTTCCACACACCCTCACTCACTCTCTCTCCTACTCCCCAATATGTAGCGGAAACCTCATGTGCAGCCCCCCACTCTCTCTTCAAATCTTTTTCCTTGCATCAAAATATAAGGAAATTAGTTAATTAAGGAAATAATGTAAAAGGGGTATAATTAGGAAGCTTCTCCACATATCCACACACTTACACACACTTCCCCTTTTCCTCCCAAAATTTGGTCGAGCCTATCCCAAGCTGCTGCACCAAAATTTCCACCTCAATTCCATCACCACAAATCTCCATTCTCCTTCAAAATTTCAAATAAAAACTCACAAATTCAAAGAAAATTCCTCATCTAATTTTCCTTGGCCATTCAAGCATGGATCTTGGAGCTTGGAAGCTAGTTTGGGAGGTAAAGTGAATGCTTGATCTCTTGAATTATGTGGTATAAATCTTAACCTATGGTTTAACCGTTGGATAATTACTTGAATCTAAGCTAATTAAGTGTTCAATTAGGGTTTTAGTTTCAAGATCTAATTTTCAAGAGAAGGATTGAAATTAAGGTTAGGGTTTTATTTCATCATTTAGTATGTAATGAGGAGATTAACAAGTAATTGAATGCAAAATCTAATTTGGTTACTAGTTGCTAATTGTTAGTTTGAAAATTTTGCTAATTATGTTATTTGCTAACCAGGTTTTTAGAAATTAATTTAAAATGTGGGATTAAAATCTAGTTAGGGTTTTTAGCACACCATTATGGTTTCCATGAGTGCTTTAACAATTTAAAATATACAAAATCTAGCTTAATTGTTGAATTGTGAATTTTGCTTTAAAAATTGTTAAAATTTGATATTTTTGGAAACTAGAATTTTGGATTTTATACAAATTGATGAGATTAAATTATGGTGATGGTTTGTATGACTTAGTTATGATATTTAGTGACTATTATGGCCATTAATTGGGTTAAAACATCAAGTTTCAAATTAAAACGAAAATTTAGTGATTTCTAGGTTTTCACGATATTGCATATTATTATTAGGAAGTCGGATGTGACCTTAAATTCTTGGCAAGTAGGGTACTATGGAAGACTTTAGGTTGGATTAGACTGAGTTAGAAAGACTTAACCAGAGGATGATTGCCTTGGAGGGAATTCGTAAGTTTCATGTAGACACACACACACATCCACACACATAAACCTGACTTGGTGTATATGTGTGTGTGTATATATATATATAGGAATGTGTGTAGGTATATATAAGTATATATATATATAGCATATACACGTGATATGAGGGTATTATATGATACTTAGGGATTAGTCAATATGATCGGGCATGATGCCGTGAGATATTCGATATGTGATCGAGATATGATATGAAATGTGTTACATTATTAGCGGATCGTTGGGTAATGAGAAAATATATAAACGATGATATGTGCAGATGACATTGAAATGAACGAGACTCTAGAATAGAACCCGGATTGTAACATGTGACTTTATCACGATATGATATATGACATGATATTTTAGTGGATCATTTGACGATGTATATTTACACAGACAATGATATATGTTTGATGATATTAGGTTGTATGCGATTATAGTACTGTACCCTTGACCATGATATTGTTTGATGATGATACTATACGAATGATGATGTATATATGATAGTTGACCATACCCCGATGTTGGGAGGCCGTACGATGGATTTTACCGTACGAGGCATAGATGTGATGATTGATCCGCACCCGTGGCTCGAGGAAGTCGTACTACGTACGTGACGCTATTGAGGCTGGATCGCTGACTGCTTGAGACATCGACTCAGACTTTAGGAGGATTCTTCTTACCTTTTGACAAGTGTATTTAATTATTTCCTTAGTTGGTTAGGTAGATCTTAGTTTACGCTCGAGTCATACTTATTTTCAAAACTAATAATTCATGCGTTTTCAAACAACAAACTGTATGACTCGTAATTAGTACTTATTTTCTACTTGTGTGTTTACTACACATTCACCGTTATATTCATGTTGTAATCATTGCATTGCATATTCATACTTATGTTTCTTTAGCTAATACGAAATTCTGCCTGTTAGGACACCAACACCATTACCGATGATGCGCATGTTCCACGTACACTTATTTGCCGGCTCACACACATCATCATCGGTAATTGCCATGTCACGTACACTTTAGAAGATATTATCTTTTATTGATATAATATGCTAAATGCTAGTCTAATATAATATTGCATGATTACTCTCATGTGCTAGTTTAGATATTGCATTTATTACTTAGACACTTCATGCATTCCCATATTCATATTATCATGCAGTATTGTGGGGCTTATGTCGTTACTCATTATTTACTTACTCATGATTTTGGGATTTTAGATTTCTATGAGATTTCTGAATTTTGGGGGGAAACCGCAAGAATTTAATAAAATCTTAGTATCATCATTTTTAAAAATGCATGTTGCGGTTTTCTCGTGATGTATGTGTCGTCCACCATGAGATTTCATGTTTTCTGTTGGATTTCGAGACCCGATTCGAGGAGTGGATGAATCATCTCGGGTACATGGTGGGCCCGGTATGGTACCCCGGGGAAAGAAGCTCGAGTTGTAGACGATGAGCCTGGCAGGGGAAGACTACCTACCGGTGATGTCTGGGGCGGCGGATATCCGGAGGATACCGACCATTGTCGTGTGATTTGATGATATGGGCCGATCCGGACTGACGGAGCCCGAGATATTGAGACTATGAGATATTGAAACTATGAGATATTGAGACTATGAGGTATTGAGACTTTGAAATTTACATGTTTTGTGTCGATGCTTGACACGGATTTTCATGGATTTCATTGATGATGTTCAGATTATCATACAAATTCTACTATGATAAAAGTTAAAGATTTCTTATACAGATATGTCCAGATTTCAGGATTGATTTTTTTTCATTCATGATGCATGCATACTCATACACATGACATGTTATTACTTGTAGCACTGACACGAGCACTGAGTATGGCACTTACGTATAGATTATTACCCTATCACTTAGTTGTCTAGTATTAGGTTAAGTATACTATATGACCTAGGAGAGCGCCGTGCATGCGATTTCTACTCGCAGATGTCTTCTACTCATGAGTTAGCAACTCACCCCCGTTGTACCAAATTTTCTTACAGGTTTCGATGTACAGGTTTCCTTGGTAGCTTGCTGGCACTTCATTTCATTCAGGGTGATTTTCTTGGTAGGTTGGTTCACTTATATCAGGACCGTCGTTGTCCCTTTATTATTTCATTTGTATCTAGTAAGCTCCATCAACCAGACTTGTATTACTTGATAAATTTAGAAAACCTGTTGCTTATTCTTTTGACCTGAGAGTCGCGCTTGTAATATTATGGTTTTCTTTGAGTTTTGTTCCTCGCCCTTCGGCGTTGTATATTATATTGATTGCGTGGTTGTGACCGCAAATTGGCGAAGAGCTAGCTCCCGCTTAGGGATGCCTTTTTATTATTGCTTATGTATATATTCTTATTTGTACCTGTTTGGGGTCAGTTTTTACAAAGGAGACTCTGCCGAAATTTTTGAGAAATTTGATGTTGCTTTAAAACATGTTTTCCTTTACTTCTTCTTTAAAATGGTTTAGATCTCTGGACTTTGGCTTACTTAGATTACGTTGCGCCTCTAGACGCTTCGTAATTTAAGTGCCGGTCACGTTCCGTACCTTCGGGTTGTGAAAAAGTTGGTATCAGAGCGCTAGGTTTATCCCTTGTCTAAGTCTAGGTTGACCTTGGTTGATGGACCAGGTGACGTACCATGGGTATGATCCACGACATACTTATGATACGCTACTCTTCTTAAGAAGCCTTAGGATGTACATTTCTTTGCACCGTATTCTATTCGTTCCTTTGATCTATCTTCGTCGATGTCGGATGGTGGTTTCTGTTACCACTGTTGCACGGGCAGAGAGAGCTGCGGCTCGAATGCAATGACCGTTAGGGTATCGTCTATTCCTGAGGATTGAAGCATTATTTAGCATGCGGACGAAGGGTATTCACATGTCGTCCAGACGAAGTTAAAAGGTTCGAACGAATGTCAGAAACCCATTTTCCCAAGTTTAAGGTATTCGGAAGAACATGCAGGTATTTCTATGGACCCTCTAGAAGAATGAAACCCTAACTCGAAATAATAACCATGAGAACGCTAGTGAACCTTAGGGTTTGCGGCAGTTCCGTGGTGCCATTAGTGAGGCTTGGGTTTGCCCTTCTACGGCTGGTCCGCAGATGCTGGGGCATGTACTGGATATTTTTAAACTGTACTTGAGTGTTGAGCTCTCGGGGAATTATGGGACTTTGATAAATCGATCGAAAAGTTTAACGTAGTCTGGATATCATGTGATGGGATACATTACTTGGGAGACTCTAGATATGAGTATATCCGTTTGTAGCACAGTTCATACAGTTTCGAAGAGACGAGTTCGAATCAGTCGACACCAGAGGAAAGAGGAGCCCATTGACGTCGGCGTTATGATTTGCGATTTGGTAAATTGAATTTCATATTTCCGTTGTTTGGATTTTGGTAACTTGAGGATTTCGTTTTATGATTGGTCTTCCTATGTACTCATTCTTTGCACTCGATTAGTGTTCCGTGTATCAGTTGTTTTGATGTTCGTTTTGTGCATACCCATTGCACCTGATTTGATTCTTATATACATTATAAGATGTTTGATTTTGATTTCATACACCTGGATTTAATTGATATGATTTCATGCATATGGGTTGCACATGATTTTGACGTATGCTTCGGCATAGTTTTCATGCACTTTTCGTACTGTGATTTCGATTTTGATACTCGGTATATGTTTTCGTGCACCATGTGGACTAGATTGAGATTCTTGCGCACACTTGGCGCACTTGATGCGATTTTGTGCACACCAGATGCACTAAATCTGGATTTGTGCAGATTAAATGCACCTGATATTGTTGTCGTGCACGCTCGTTGCACTTGACAGATATTTTTGGTGCACACCCGTTGACTCAGTTTTGTTTCTGAGCATATTCGTGGCTTCTGTATTTGGTTTCGATTTCAGTGCGCACCGGACGCACATGATATATTTTTTATGCTATGATTGGGATTGATTTCATTTTGAGCAGTATATTTTTATAATAATTACTATTTGGTTTAGTAACCACGCAGGACATGTATGTTAAATAAAAGGTATATATGTATAGCTATTTTTTAAAAATGAACGTCCGCTGCTTGAGCCATGTTTCACGCATCGCACGGTGACTTGGGTAAAGGTTTTGCATGGATTTTTTTCAGAAGTTTGGACGGTTTTATAACGATGCGTATCATATATATGTTTAAGTTTTGAGTATATCATGTTGGTTTTTGTATTGGACTTTGACATTGTATTTTCACCATAACTCCGATAATTGCGTTATACTTGACGGAGTTTTGATTTTGAGTTATGTACTTGTTTTTCATGCGCATGCATTGCGCTAAGATATGTTTTAAGCAATGATGATTTCGGAGCCCTGACGATTTGAGTGTTTTGATGAATGTTTTAGTATTTTGGGGGAGTTTTAATTTAAATTCGGGGACCAAATTTCTTTAAGAGGGAAGATTGTAACGTTTTAAAAATAAATAAACAAAATCTTTTAGGTCAATTTTCAGATAAGCGGTAAAATAAACCGTATTTTTCGTAAAACTCAACTACAATTATTTTTTCACTATAAACTTAAATACGCCTATTTTAACTATATAATGGCTCGTATTTGGTAGTTATTTGGACACTTATAAATTATTAGTTTACTAAAATATTTTCCGTAATTAATTAATTTTCAATATTTACATAACCTTTTAATTATACATTAAATTGGTGCAAATTACAAATTTCAATGGGTTAATTTTATAAAAGTGAGCCATGACCACTTACCACTAAGTTTGTAACATGGTCCCTCTCTCTCTTTTTGTCTCCACAATTCCAGATAATTCTAAGGTTGTTTAGGAAAAATAAAATAAACTAATGTAATTATGAAATGAGTTGAATGATGTAATTAGTATAGTTGTTTACACACACACCCACACATCTCACTCACTCACTCTCTTACTCCCCAATATGTGGCCGAAACCTCATGTGCAGCCCCCCTCTCTCTCTTCAAATCTTTTTCCTTGCATCAAAATATAAAGAAATTAGTTAATTAAGGAAATAATGTAAAAGGGGTATAATTGGGAAGCTTCTCCACATATCCACACACTTACACACACTTCCCCTTTACCTCCCAAAAATTGACCGAGCCTATCCTAAGCTGCTGCACCAAAATTTCCACCTCAATTCCATCACCACAAATCTCCATTCTCCATCAAAAATTCAAATAAAAACTCACATATTCAAAGCAAATTCCTCATCCAATTTTCCTTGGCCATTCAAGCATGGATCTTGGAAGCTAGTTTAGGAGGTAAAGTGAATCCTTGATCTCTTGAATTATGAGATATAAATCTTAACCTATGGTTTAATCGTTGGATAATTACTTGAATCTAAGCTAATTAAGTGTTCAATTAGGGTTTTAGTTTCAAGATCTAATTTTCAAGAGAAGGATTGAAATTAAGGTTAGGGTTTTATTTCATCATTTAGTATGTAATGAGGAGATTAACAAGTAATTGAATGCAAAATCTAATTTGGTTACTAGTTGCTAATTGTTAGTTTGAAAATTTTGCTAATTATGTTATTTGCTAACTAGGTTTTTAGAAATTAATTTAAAAGGTGGGATTAAAATCTAGTTAGGGTTTTTAGCACACCATTATGGTTTCCATGAGTGATTTAACAATTTAAAATATATAAAATCTAGCTTAGTTGTTTGTCACGACCCAAAGTTTGGCCCGTGACCGGCACTTAACCACGTGACATCTAAAGGCGTAACGCGACTAAGTAAGCCGAAACCCAGAAATCAAAACCATTAAAAGTATAGAGTGTTTAAAACATTTAGAAAACTTTAAGTTGTTTAGTAAATTCTTTAAAGTTCAAGTTATCATTTTAAAGAATTTTGGCAGCATTTTCTTTGTAAAACTAGCCCCAAAATCTGGTATAAGGCAAAATATGAGTAAAATGATACACAATATGAAATAAGCATCCCAACGGGAGCAATCACGCCCAACGGCGGAAACAAACACCACAATGATAATATACGACACCGTAGCGAAGAAAGAGTAAAAATAAGTGAAGTCGACATGAAATATAAAACTGCATAAATAAAGTCGGCTCACAATGAGCTCGACACCAGAGTACAATAATATACATCATCCTCACAACTAGTCTCTAAGTCAATACATAAGTAGTAGATGGAGAATACTAGAAACAATGATGTATACAGCTGGAAAATAAACAGATACCGCACAAAACCCACCTATCAGCAAAATGGCAAGTATGCCAACCGCAGTGGTATCTGTGTCAAAAGATGTAAGAAAGCAGCCTGCAGCGACTAGTCCGAGGGGCAACCTGCAAACACTGTGGCACAACGGGGGTGAGTTGCCAACTCGTGAATAATAGATAACATATAAAGGTAATCGCGAGTATGCACGTGCTGTGATACTCTAACCTATGCCAACAGATAACATCTATATGATGAACTGGATGCTCAAATCATGCAACAAATGCGATCTAATAATATCTCTATGTGATGAGCAAGGTATGCAATAATCGTGCATAGCATGTGTACTCTAACAGGTACTACAGATACAGGATGAGATGTGCAATACTAAATACTGAGCATGGGAATAAATAATATCTACACAGAATGTTAACATGGAAAAATAGCCGGTGTCCAACAATACACCCAAATCCCAGTAAAACTCAGGCGCCGTCATCCTCATCGGCCCTCAAATCCTGTAAATCTTATAGAATCGTGAGTGCCCAACATCGGCACTCAAAATATAAAGAAATACTCGTGTCCAGCATCGACACGCAAATCCTCATATATCGGACTCTGTCAGTACGGATCGGCCCACGGGATCCATCTGCGGTATCGGCCCTCGGCTCCGGCAGTACGAGTCTTCCCGTATCCATCTATCGACTCTGGTCAGTATCCTCCGGATAACCGCCAGGTCCAACCAATCACCGGTAGGTAGTAGTCCCACTGCCAGGCTTACCGTCTACTGCACAGCGATCCGTTCTCTCCCTGGGGTACCATACCGTGTCCATCATGTACCTGCAATCGGCCTCGTCCAGCTCCACCATTCGGGTTCATATATCACACGCCTCAGAACCGAGAAAACGCATGGTGGACGCATTGAAATATCATATCAAGAGAAACCGGGTTTTTAAAATAGTGCGTATTTTCTTAAAATAATACCCTGGTTCCCAAATCCCGAAATCACATAAATCCATACTCAATGCGTAAATCCATGTAATGTGTCGTATGACACTAAGAGTAAAAAGGGAACACCGCTCTTTTAAAAGAATCCGGTTTTGAAAATATCTCATGCGGTCCCTATTTTCATGAAATCAAATCAATATCATCCATGTATGTGACATATGTAAGTATGTAGGTATGGATGTGCTAATGGATATATACGCGAATATGAGTGTAGCACTAGTATGAATATACAGCGTGCATGTGCGCAGGTATGAAGATATCAATATATATATATATATATATATATATATATATGTGCACGGGTATGAATATACAGTGTGCATGTGCACAGGTATGAAGATATCAATATATATGTGCACCGGTATGAATATACGGTGTGCATGTGCGCAGGTATGAAAATATCATTATATATATGCATTGGTATGAATATAGAGTGTGCATGTGCGCAGGTATGAAAATATCAATATATGTGTGCACTGGTATGAATATACAGTGTGCATGTACGCAGGTATGAAGATATCAATATATATGTGCACTGGTATGAATATACAGTGCATGTATGCAGGTATGAAAATATCAATATATTTGTGTACCGGTATGAATATACAGTGTGCATGTGCGCAGGTATGAAAATATCAATATATATGTGCACCGGTATAAATATACAGTGTGCATGTGCGCAGGTATGAAGATATCAATATATATGTGCACTGGTATGAATATACAGTGTGCATGTGCGCAGGTATGAATATATCAATATATGTGTGCACTGGTATGAATATACAGTGTGCATGTGCGCAGGTATGAAAATATCAATATATGTGTCAATATGCGACAAGTCATGACGATCAGCAATGATGCGGCACTCAAATCGATATGTATAATGCGTAGCAATCCTATAGTGCAAGTGTCATGGCAATCACTAACGGTGTGAGTGTAACATACAACTGGTGCTCGTACAGCTTTAACCGTTAGTGACAGTGCAGTGTTCTATATTTACCATTACTATATGCAACAAGGGAGGTATGCTATGCTAATGCACATGAACATCTACGACTAAATATCCTATCACGCCCTGACGCTTAACGCCATACGGGCGATTTCCCCGTAGATGTTAAATCTACTCACCTGGTCGCGTGCTAAGTATAGCCGACCACCTGCTTCCCTTTTCTTGCGGCGTCTGACGTACCCGCCTGCGAACCTGGAATTTACACAAGGAAATCATATAAGCAAATGTCTCGAGAAAACACAACATCGAACTCAACGAGGACTCGCGTCACAAACTAAATGCGCGTGTATACGTAACGTGTGTGTATATGCCAAAACCCAACGCGACACGCTGTGGCACACAGCGATACGCTGTGATACACAGCAAACCAACTCAACACGCATCGCACGTGTCATGCAAGTCCCGCTACGCTAAAAATAGGTAAACTGTCCCAGATTTAATCTGGAGAAAAAACAAGCAAAACAAGAAAGACCAAACCCTTCACAATACCTCTTGACGGCTACCTGCCAAAAACCAACACAAAACCACAATATTGGGCCGGCGGCAAAGGGGTGATATCGGCCCAAAACCGGTGGGATGGGTCCAGGTCTCTACACTAGGGCCCTAACCCAATTTATAGCCTAATGTATATGTTTACTTACCAAAATTACTATCCTAGTAACAGCAGATTCCATGTATCATAAGGGTTTAGCTTAAAACGACACAAAACACTAAGTTACAACAATAGGGTATTTCTGTGGATCTAGGTGATTTTATCGGAGCCCTGCGATACCAACAGCACATAAAAGAGCTGGTCTAACCTTAAACCATCCTGAATCATCCTATTCTCTAACCAAACCACCAATTCCATGTCAAAGTCCACAAAACACCAAAAACACTAAACTTCAGCTAAACCAACCCAGATTTCATCCACTGCTAAACCCCAAAAACTAAACAATGCCAAACACAGAAAAATCCCCACAGACACCCCCTACACAAAGCATAAATATCCACAGCAACAGGGGGCCGGCGACGCCGGATTTGGGGCGGTGGTCGCCGGTTTTCAGGTGAGGGAAAGGACTCGGGTTTCGACACACAAGCCTATACTGCCTGCACACTATTCTGGAGTTGTTTGCTAAGCTAGGAAATGAGTAAAGATGTAGCAGATCTCAATATCCTATAATATGTTTCCAAACCGTATTTTAAAGTTTCAAGTTTAGCGACTTAAGGCTATCTAGCTAAATCTAGCGACACTACAAGGCTAAAACAGCAACACTAATCACATACTAGGGTTGATTAAGCTATAACAACCTTAACTTAGCTTAATCTTCCCATAAAACACCAATCTAGCACTAAACTCACATTATTCGCTAACCGAAGCTAAAACAACACATAATCTTAGCAACAAGGAGTTGGGTTTAAGAAATATACCCCAAACGACCTTAGGAAGCAGGAGGAAGGAGATGAAGAGGAAGGGAAGAAGGTGCTGCTGCTGCTGGTCACTGCTGCTGCTTGCTTCTCCTGCTGCTGTTATTGCTTCTGTTGCTGATGTTGTTGCTGCTCTTGTTGCTGCTGCTGTGCTGGGGCTGCTGCTGCTGTGTGGAGGCTGCTGGTGTTGATGCTGGTGTTGCTTGTGCTGCTGCTGCTGCATGGAGCTGCTGCTGCTGGGTGGTGCTGCTGCTTGCAACTGCTGCTGCTGTTGCTTTGTTATTGTTGTTGTGCTAGGGTTGCTGCTGCTGTGCTGAGGCTGTGTGTGTGTGAGTGAGAGAGTGTTGTGAGAAAAGAGTGTTTTATAAAAAGAAGTGAGGGAATAAGAGAGTCAACCCCCCTCTCTCTCACCTCATTTAATGCAAGCATGGCTTATACCATGATGCACTCCCTCTCTCTCTCTCATTTAATGCAAGCATAGCACTTGCCATGATACCATCTCTCTCTCTCTCCCTCTCCCCCAAGTCAACCAAAAGGAAATTTAAATTTCACAAAAAAAATACCCTTAATTAAAACCTAATTACTTAATTAAACTTAAAATTAGCTTAAGGAAAATGGTTGATCCACCATGGTTGCTAATTATGGTTCAACCACATTTTTTAACCCTAGTTTACATGCACAAGTGTGTGCAAGCCTAGGAAAATTCTAATAAAATATTCATTAAATTTGAAAAAATATTTGAAAATCAATTTGGTAAACTTTTTAATAAAAATCATATATTAACATATAATTAGCCCCTAAACACATCCTAAGGTGTTACAATCTTCCCCCCTTAAAGAAATTCGTCCCCGAATTTAAAATATAAAGCTACGCATACTTTCAAAGAGATGAGGGAACTTCTTCCGCATCTCGCCCTCGGCCTCCCAAGTGATCTCTTCACCATTCGGGCTGCGCCAAAGCACTTTCACTGATGGCAAGACCTTCGATCGAAGTTTCTTCATCTGCCGGTCTAATATCACGACTGGCTGCTCGGTGAACGAAAGATCGTTCTCGAGCTGAACGGTCTCATGCTGAATCATGTGCGAAGGGTCATGTAGGTATCTGCGAAGCATCGACACGTGGAACACGGGGTGATCATCTGGGAAGTCGGGTGAAAGAGCCAAATGATATGCTACTGCGCCCACACGCTCAAGGATCTCGAAGGGACCTATGAATCTAGGGCTAAGCTTCCCCTTCCGTCCAAACCCCATCACTCCCTTCATCGGAGAGACCCTCAGAAAAACGTGGTCTCCAACTGCGAACTCTAATCTGCGGCGGCGTCTGTCAGCATACAATCTCTACCTGCTCTGAGCTGTCCTCATCCTGTCTCGAATCAGCTGTATCTTCTCGGTCATCTCATGTACGATATGTGGCCCCAAAATACTGCTCTCACCGAGCTCTGTCCAACAGGCGGGCGATCTACATCTCCTCCCATACAAAGCCTCGAAATGTGCCATCTGAATAGTATCCTGGAAGCTATTGTTGTAGGAGAACTCCACCAAGGGTAAATGATGATCCTAGCTACCACCAAAGTCTAAAACGCACGCTCGGAGCATGCCCTCGAGAGTCTGAACAGTCCGCTCTGACTGGCCGTCGGTCTGCGAATGAAATGCTGTGCTGAAACTCAAACGGGTGCCCAAAGCCTCCTAAAGCCTCTGCCATAGTCGGCTGGTAAACTGGGTGCCTCGGTCGCACACGATACACGTCGGGACTCCATGCAGTCGTACAATCTCATCGATGTATATCTGGGCATACTGAGCAAATCTGAAAGTCGTCTTCACTGGCAGGAAGTGAGCCGCTTTCGTCGAACGATCCATGATCACCCAAATGGAGTCATACCCTCGCCTAGTCCTGGGTAGGCCCACAACGAAATCTATCGAAATCTGTTCCCATTTCCACTCCGGAATGGGTAACAGCTGTAGCTCTCCCGCTGGCCTCTGGTGCTCGGCCTTGACTTGCTGACAAGTCAGGCATCTCGACATGAAGTCTGCGATGTCCCTCTTCATTCCGTCCCACCAGTAAACATCTCTCATATCATGGTATATCATGGTGGAACCCGGATGAACACTGTACACCGATCGATGTGCCTCCTCAAGGATCTCACGCCGCAGTCCCTCAGCATCTGGTACGCACAGTCTAGTCCCAAATCGCAGTATCCCCTGATCATCGATCACGAACTCGGAAAATCTGCCCTGTCCAATCTGTGCCATGATCTCTGAACAACGGTCATCACTGCGCTGTGCCTCATGTATACGGTCAAGCAACTGTGGGCGTGCACGAACATGCGCAAGCTGTCCCCTGATCGGCGTGAACTTGAACTGCACTCGGCTGTCGCATAATATCTGCCAATCTGCCGACGACTGCCTCTGCACTGTGCTCAAACAAGATAGACTGCCCCTGGGCCTCCTGCTCAAAGCATCCGCCACTACATTCGCCTTGCTCGGGTGATACTAGATCTCGCAATCGTAGTCCTTTACTAGTTCCATCCAACGGCGCTATCGGAGATTCAGTTCTCGCTGCTAAAATATATACTTTAAGCTCTTGTGATCAGTGAATATCTGGCACGACTCGCCGTATAGGTAATGTCGCTAGATCTTAAGTGCAAAGACCACTGCGGCCATCTCCAAATCGTGAGTAAGGTAGTTCTGTTCATGTTTCTTCAGCTGTCGTGAAGCATACACGATCACCCTGTCATGCTGCATCAATACGCACCCTAGCCCCACTCGTGAAGCATCACAATAGACCACAAATCTGCCCGATCCTGAAGGCAACGATAACACTGGCGCCATAGTCAAACGAGTCCGCAACTGTTGAAAGCTATGCTCGAACTCCTCCGTCCAATCGAAAGGAACTCCCTTCCAGGTCAACCCGGTCAAAGGTGCAGCAATGCGGGAGGTCCTACACAAATCGCCTGTAATAACCGGCCAATCCTAGAAAGCTGCCGATCTCCGTAACTGATGCGGGTCTGGGCCAACTCTGGACGGCCTCGATCTTCTTTGGGTCCTCACATATACCATCTCGTGTGATCACGTGACCCAAGAAGTCTAAGCTATCAAGCCAGAATGCGCACTTGGAGAATTTTGCGAAAAGCTGGTGCTCCCTTAAAGTCTGCAGTGTGATCCGCAGGTGCTGCTCGTGCTCCTCTCTACTCCGGGAATACACCAATATATCGTCAATGAATACGATGATGAACAAGTCAAGGTACGGACTGAATATACGGTTCATCAAATCCATAAACGCTGCTGGGTCGTTGGTGAGTCCGAACGACATCACCAAAAACGCATAATGGCCGTAGCGCGTGCGGAAAGATGTCATCGGAATGTCCTCCTGTCGGACCAGCAGCTGATGGTAGCCTGATCGCAAATCGATCCTCGAAAAGTACCCTGCCCCCTGAAGTTGGTCGAACAAGTCATCGATGCGTGGCAAAGGATATTTGTTCCACACGGTAACCCTGTTCAGCTGGCGGTAGTCGATATACAAACTCAAACTGCCGTCCTTCTTCTTGACAAACAGGACCGGGACACCCCAAGGAGAAACACTGGGTCGAATAAGTCCCTTATCCAGCAAATCTTGCAACTGGCCCTTCAACTCACTAAGCTCCGCCGGGGCCATCCGATAAGGCGGTATAGAAATAGGCCCCGTGCCGGGAATGAAATCAATACAAAAGGCAATATCGCGCTCAGGCGGTAGCCCAGGAAGCTCGTCAGGGAAAACATCGGGGAACTCACATACAATCGGAACCTGGTCCAATGGAACATCTGTAGCTCTAGTATCTCAAACATAGGCTAGAAATCCCCGACATCCCTTCCTCAACAACTGTCCAGCGCGAAGAGAAGAAATCAATATGTGAGGGGTCGCACCACGGTCCCCCTGCACAACAAAAGCCGACTCGTCGGGAAAAAAAAATCTAACTGTCTTCTCGCGGCATTCCACAGACGTATAGCACATGGCTAACCAATCCATGCCCGAAAGAACATCGAAGTCCAACATCTCAAGAAGGATCAAGTCGACAGGAAGCTCTCTCGCGCCAATACGGACAACACAGGATCGGAACACGTGCCTAGCAACAAACGACTCTCCCACAGGGGTGGTCACAACAAGCGGCTGATGAAGCAAACCAGACTCTCTACCCAAACTCGGCACGAAGTGTGTGGAAACGTACGAGTGCGTGGATCCCGGGTCAAACAACGTGTGTGCATCAACAGAATATACTGAAAGAATACCTGAGACCACCGCATTGGACGCCTGCGCGTCCTGATGCGTCAACGCGAAAACCCATGCATATCCTCTGCCTGCAACTGGCGGTCCCCTATTAGCAACTGGCTGTACTCTACCAGCAGCTGGCTGTCTTCTGCCTCGGCCACCTCGTCCTCTAGGAACAAACCCTCCGCGACCACGGCTTCTCTGTGCAAGAGTCTGACGCGGAGCAGCAGTAGGTACAATAGGCAACGTCCTCTGAGGTGGGGAAGGTGGAAATGTGACACGCGGTACGGCAGTTTCACCCTCACGTGGCTCCGGGAAATCTTGAACACGATGATAGGTACTCCCGCATCGGAAACATCTGGATGGTGTCGACTGACCCTCCTGGGGATAAGTGTTGAACAACCGGCCCCGCCCCAAGTCTCTGCCACCTGTAAGGTGTCTGTCGCGGAGCCTAAATGGCTGTCTCTGTGTCAGAGTATCAGTACGAACCCTCTTCGGCCCTGGAACTACCGAAGTCTCTGCAAGGCGCTCCTCGACTAATAAGGCTGCGTCTACAGCTGCTGCATAAGTCTCGCAGTGATGTGCGCTGATCGCAAGGAACAGTGGTGTAAGCAAACCTCGGACAAATCTCTCGACTTGCATCTCCTCAGTAGCCACTAGGTATGGAGCGTAAACTGATAGCTCGGTAAATAGCACATCGTACTCTGCCACTGTCATCTCTGACGTCTGGCGCAAGGATTCGAATCTGCGTGCTCGGGCATCCCTGACACTCTAGGGAAGGAAGCGGGCTAGAAATACCATCACAAACTCGGTCCACGTCATAGAAGGACGACCTGCTGCTCTGCCCTTCTCAACCGATTCACACCATTTCTGCGCAAGACCTTCCAGGCGAAAGCTCGCGAACTCTACCCATCGCGCATCTGAGCATCTAAGTGAACGACATATCCGGGCCATCCTGTCAATGAAATACTGTGGGTCCTCGGCTGTATCGGTGCCTGTGAAGACCGGAGGCTTTAGCCTCATGAACTCTGATAGCGATACTGTAATCACCTCCGTGGATGCAGTGGCAACTGCCTGTACTGTAGGTACTATCGCGGTCCTCATGACGGGTGGAGCTACCTCTGTTCGTTGCGCTCGAAGCGTCTCAACTAGCGATCCTATCATCTGGCGCATCTCCTGCATACTGGATCCCATCGTCTGGCGCATCTCCTGCACACTAGCCTCTAGGATGGTGATCTGATCTGTCGTGGGAGGAACAGTCTTCTCTGGTACAACAGGGGTGCTACCCAGATCAGTCCTTATCCCGGACGAGTCAACTCGAATCTCGGCTCTCGCGGCCGCTCTCTGCGCCCTCGTAGTCTTTGGCGGCATAATGTCTGGAAAGAAAAGTATGATTCGATAAGGATACAGAAATCGAATCGCAAGAATGTATACAATCATGAAGGAATTTCACTCAGTAAGTCCTAAGGTCGCTTAGGCGGAGTACCGTGTCATGAGTATGCCGCGGAACATACACACGCTATGCCACTCTGCTTCAGCTACCTACTCCATCATACTAGGGTCATCCTACGCTCCGAAAGGTAAAACCTAGGCTCTGATACCAACTTTGTCACGACCCAAAGTTTGGCCCGTGACCCGCACTTAACCACGTGACGTCTAAAGGCGTAACGCGACTAAGTAAGCCGAAACCTAGAAATCAAAACCATTAAAAGTATAGAGTGTTTAAAACATTAAGAAAACTTTAAGTTGTTTAGTAGAATTCTTTAAAGTTCATGTTATCATTTTAAAGAATTTTGGCAGCATTTCCTTTGTAAAACTAGCCCCGAAATCGGGTACAAGGCAAAATATGAGTAAAATGATACACAATATGAAATAAGCATCCCAACGGGAGCAATCACGCCCAACGGCGGAAACAAACACCATAATGATAATATACGACGCCGTAGCGAAGAAAGAGTAAAAATAAGTGAAGTCGACATGAAATATAAAACTGCATAAATAATGTCGGCTCACAATAAGCTCGACACCAGAGTACAATAATATACATCGTCCTCACAACTGGTCTCTAAGTCAATACATAAGTAGTAGATGAAGAATACTAGATACAATGATGTATACAGCTGGAAAATAAACAGATACCGCACAAAATCCACCTATCAGCAAAATGGCTAGTATGCCAACCGCAGTGGTATCTGTGTCAAAAGATGTAAGAAAGCAGCCTGCCGCGACTACTCCGAGGGGCAACCTGCAAACACTGTGGCACAATGGGGGTGAGTTGCCAACTCGTGAATAGTAGATAACATATAAAGGTAATCGCGAGTAGGCACGTGCTGCGATACTCTAACCTATGACAACAGATAACATCTATATGATGAACTGGATGCTCAAATCATGCAACAAATGCGATCTAATAACATCTCTATGTGATGAGCAAGGTATGCAATAATCGTGCATAGCATGTGTACTCTAACAGGTACTACAGATACAGGATGAGATGTGCAATACTAAATACTGAGCTTGGAAATAAATAATATCTACATGGAATGTCAACGTGGAAAAATAGCCGGTGTCCAACAATACACCCAAATCCCAGTAAAACTCAGGCGCCGTCATCCTCATCGGCCCTCAAATCCTGTAAATCTCATAGAACCGTGAGTGCCCAACATCGGCACTCAAAATATCAAGAAATACTCGTGTCCGGCATCGACACGCAAATCCTCATATATCGGGCTCTGTCAGTCCGGATTGGACCCCGGGCTCCGTCTGCGGTATCGGCCCTCGGCCCCGGCAGTACGAGTCGTCCCGTATCCATCTATCGACTCTAGTCAGTATCCTCCGGATAACCGCCAGGTCCAACCAATCACCGGTAGGTAGTAGTCCCACTGCCAGGCTCACCGTCTACTGCACAGCGATCCGTTCTCGCCCCGGGGTACCATACCGGGTCCACCATGTACCCGCAATCGGCCTCATCTAGCTCCTCGATTCGGGTTCACATATCACACGCTTCAGAACCGAGAAAATGCACGGTGGATGCACTGAAATATCATATCAAGGGAAACCGGGTTTTTTAAATATTGCGTATTTTCTTAAAATAATACCCCGGTTCCCAAATCCCGAAATCACATAAATCCAAACTCAATGCGTAAATTCATGCAATGTGTCGTATGACACTAAGAGTAAAAAGGGAACACCGCTCTTTTAAAAGAATCCATTTTTGAAAATATCTCATGCGGTCCCTATTTTCATGAAATCAAATCAATATCATCCATGTATTTGACATATGTATGTATGTAGGTATGAATGTGCAAATGAATATATACGCGAATATGAGTGTAGCACTAGTATGAATATACAGTGTGCATGTGCGCAGGTATGAAAATATCAATATATATATGTGCACTGGTATGAATATACGGTGTGAATGTGCGCAGGTATGAAAATATCATTATATATATGCATTGGTATGAATATATAGTGTGCATGTGCGCAGGTATGAAAATATCAATATATGTGTGCACTGGTATGAATATACAGTGTGCATGTACACAGGTATGAAGATATCAATATATATGTGCACTGGTATGAATATACAGTGTGCATGTGCACAGGTATGAAGATATCAATATATATGTGCGCTGGTATGAATATACAGTGTGCATGTGCGTATGTATGAAAATATCAATATATGTGTGCACTGGTATGACTATACAGTGTGCATGTATGAAAATATCAATATATGTGTGCACTGGTATAAATATACAGTGTGCATGTGCGCAGATATGAAAATATCAATATATGTGTGCACTGATATGAATATACAGTGTGCAAGTGCGCAGGTATGAAAATATCAATATATGTGTCAATATGCGACAAGTCATGACAATCAGCAATGATGCGGCACTCAAATCGATATGTATAATGTGTAGCAATCCTATAGTGCAAGTGTCATGGCAATCACTAATGGTGTGAGTGTAACATACAAGTGGTGCTCGTGCAGTTTTAACCGTTAGTGACAGTGCAGTGTTCTATATCTACCATTACTATATGCAACAAGGGAGGTATGCTATGCTAATGCACATGAACATCTACGACTAAATATCCTATCACGCCCTGACGCTTAACGCCATACGGGCGATTTCCCCGTAGATGTTAAATCTACTCACCTGGTCGCGTGCTAAGTATAGCCGACAACCTGCTTCCCTTTCCTTGCGGCGTCTGACGTACCCGCCTGCGAACCTGGAATTTACACAAGGAAATCATATAAGCAAATGTCTCGAGAAAACACGACATCGAACTCAACGAGGACTCGCGTCGCAAACTAAACGCGCGTGTATACGTAACGTGCGTGCATACGCCAAAACCCAACGTGACACGCTGTGGCACACAGCGATACGCTGTGATACACAGCAAACCAACTCAACACGCATCGCACGTGTCACGCAATTCCCGCTACGCTAAAAATAGGTAAACAGTCCCAGATTTAATCTGGAGCAAAAACAAGCAAAACAAGAAAGACCAAACCCTTCACAATACCTCTAGACAGCTACCTGCCAAAAACCAACACAAAACCACAATATTGGGCCGGCGGCAGGGGGGTGATATCGGCCTAAAACCGGTGGGATGGGTCCAGGTCTCTACACTAGGGCCCTAACCCAATTTATAGCCTAATGTATATGTTTACTTACCAAAATTACTATCCTAGTAACAGCAGATTCCATGTATCATAAGGGTTTAGCTTAAAACGACACAAAACACTAAGTTACAACAATAGGGTATTTCTGTGGATCTAGGTGATTTTATAGGAGCCCTTCGATACCAACAGCACATAAAAGAGCTGGTCTAACCTTAAACCATCCTGAATCATCCTATTCTCTAACCAAACGACCAATTCCACGTCAAAGTCCACAAAACACCAAAAACACTAAACTTTAGCTAAACCAACCCAGATTTCATCCACTGCTAAACCCCAAAAACTAAACAATGCCAAACACAGAAAAATCCCCACAGACACCCCCTACACAAAGCACAAATATCCACAGCAACAGGGGACCGGCGACGCCGGATTTGGTGGGGGTCGCCGGTTTTCAGGTGAGGGAAAGGACTCGGGTTTCGACACACAAGCCTATACTGCCTGTACACTATTCTGGAGTTGTATGCTAAGCTAGGAAATGAGTAAAGATGTAGCAGATCTCAATATCCTATAATATGTTTCAAAACCGTATTTTAAAGTTTAAGTTTAGCGACTTAAGGCTATCTAGCTAAATCTAGCGACACTACAAGGCTAAAACCGCAACACTAATCACATACTAGGGTTGATTAAGCTATAACAACCTTAACTTAGCTTAATCTTCCCATAAAACACCAATCTAGCACTAAACTCACACTATTTGCTAACCGAAGCTAAAACAACACATAATCTTAGCAATAAGGAGTTGGGTTTAAGAAATATACCCCAAACGACCTTAGGAAGCAGGAGGAAGGAGATGAAGAGGAAGGGAAGAAGGTGTTGCTGCTGGTGGTCACTGTTGCTGCTTGCTTCTCCTGCAGCTGTTATTGCTTCTGCTGATGCTGTTGCTGCTCTTGTTGCTGCTGCTGTGCTGGGGCTGCTGCTGCTGTGCTGAGGCTGCTGGTGTTGATACTGGTGTTGCTTGTGCTGCTGCTGCTGCATGGAGCTGCTGGTGGGTGTTGCTGCTGCTTGCAACTGCTCCTGCTGTTGCTTTGTTGCTGCTGTTGTGCTGGGGTTGCTGAAGCTGTGTGTGTGAGTGAGTGAGTGTTGTGAGAAAAGAGTGTTTTAGAAAAAGAAGTGAGGGAATAAGAGTGTCAACCCCCCTCTCTCACCTCATTTAATGCAAGCATGGCTTATGCCATGATACACTCCCCCTCTCTCTCATTTAATGCAAGCATGGCACTTGCCATGATACCATCTCTCTCTCTCTCTCTCTCTCTCTCTCTCTCTCGCTCTCCCCCCCAAGTCAACCAAAAGGAAATTTAAATTCTTTTTCACAAAAAAAACCCTTAATTAAAACCCAATTACTTAATTAAACTTAAAATTAGCTTAAGGAAAATGGTTGATGCACCATGGTTGCTAATCATGGTTCAACCCCATTTTCTTAACCCTAGTTTACATGCACAAGTGTGTTCAAGCATAGGAAAATTCTAATAAAATATTCATTAAATTTGAAAAAATATTTGAAAATCAATTTGATAAACTTTTTATTAAAAATCATATATTAACATATAATTAGCCCCTAAACACATCCTAAGGTGTTATATTGTTGAATTGTGAATTTTTCTTTAAAAAATGTTAAAATTTGATGTTTTTGCAAACTAGAATTTTGGATTTTATACAAATTGATGAGATTAAATTATGGTGATGGTTTGTTTGACTTAGTTATGATATTTAGTGACTATTATGGCCATTAGTTGTGTTAAAACATCAAGTTTCGAATTAAAACGAAAATTTAGTGCTTTCTAGATTTTCACGATATAAATCGATTTGATTTATTTTAAGGTTTTGATGATTTAAACCCTACTTTATATTATAATTAGTGAGTTTTGGAACTACGACTTGTACATTTTTGTTTTATCTCGATCAATCGGCGTTTGTACGCCGATATCAAGGGTTACTTGGTTCTTTTGCATGAGCGGGTCATATGTTTTAACCTATGCGCGTTTCGTGCGCCGTTTTGGTTTTGTCCGCGATTTTGGTTTACGATATTATATATGTTTGCGTATAGGTACCCCTCACGTGGACTTCAGACGATGAAGAAGTGGATGGCGGCATCGACTTCGGCAAACAAGGACTAGGTGAGTAGATGAATATCTACGAGGGGAAGTCGGGTGGATGGCGTATAGCACCCCCGCAAACATGGAATAAAGATATTGCATATTATTATTAGGAAGTCGGACGTGACCTTAGATTCTTGGCGAGTAGGGTACTATGGAAGACTTTAGGTTGGATTAGACTGATTTAGAAAGACTTAACCATAGGATGATTGCCTTGGAGGGAATTCGTAGGTTTCATGTAGACACACACACACGCACACACATAAACCTGACTTAGTGTATATGTGTGTGTGTATATATATAGGAATGTGTGTAGGTATATATATGTATATATATATATATATATAGCATATACACGTGATATGAGGGTATTATATGATACTTGGGGATGAGTCGATATGATCGGGCATGATGCCGTGAGATATTGGATTTGTGATCGAGATATGATATGAAATGTGTTACGTTATTAGAGGATCGTTGGGTAATGAGAAAATATATAAACGATGATATGTGAAGATGACATTGAAATGAACGAGACTCTAGAATAGAACCCGGATTGTAACATGTGACTTAGTCACGATATGATATATGACATGATATTTTAGTGGATCATTTGACGATGTATATTTACACAGACAATGATATATGTTTGATGATATTGGGTTGTATGCGATTATAGTACTGTACACTTGACCATGATATTGTTTGATGATGATACTATACGAATGATGATGTATATATGATAGTTGACCAAACCCCGATGTTGGGAGGCCGTACGATGGATTTTACCGTACGAGACATAGATGTGATGATTGATCTGCACTCGTGGCTCGAGGAAGTCGTACTATGTACTTGACGCTATTGAGGCTGGATCGCCGACTACTTGAGATATCGATTCAGACTTTAGGAGGATTCTTCGTACCTTTTGACTAGTGTATTTAGTTAGTTCCTTAGTTGGTTAGGTAGATCTTAGTTTACGCTCGAGTCATACTTATTTTCAAAACTAATGAATCATGCTTTTTCAAACAACAAACTGTATGACTCGTAATTAGTATGTATTTTCTAGTTGTGTGTTTACTACACGTTCACCGTTGTATTCATGTTGTAATCATTGCATGGCATATTCATACATATGTTTCTTTAGCTAATATGAAATTCTGCCTGTTAGGACACCAGCACCATTACCGATGATACGCATGTTCCACGTACATTTATTTTCCGGCTCACACACATCATCATCGGTAATTGCCATGTCACATACACTTTAGAACATATTATCTTTTATTGATATAATCTGCTAAATGCTAGTCTAATATAATATTGCATGATTACTCTCATGTGCTAGTTTAGACATTGCATTTATTACTTAGACACTTCATGTATTCCCATATTCATATTATCATGCAGTATTGTGGGGCTTATGCCGTTACTCATTATTTACTTACTCATGATTTTGGGATTTTAGATTTCTATGAGATTTCTGAATTTTGGGGGAAAACCGCAAGAATTTAATAAAAGCTTAGTATCATCATTTTTAAAAATGCATGTTGCTGTTTTCTCGTGATGTATGTGTCGTCCACCTTGAGATTTCATGTTTTCTGTTCGATTTCGAGACCCGATTCGAGGAGTGGATGAACCGTCTCGGGTACATGGTGGGCCCGGTATGGTACCCCGGGGCAAGAAGCTCGAGTTATAGACGATGAGCCTGGCAGGGGAAGACTACCTACCGGTGATGTCTAGCGCGGCGGATATCCGGAGGATACCGACCATTGTCGTGTGATTTGATGATATGGGCCGATCCGGACAGACGGAGCCCGAGATATTGAGACTATGAGATATTGAGACTATGAGGTATTGAGACTTTGAGATTTACATGTTTTGTGTCGATGCTTGACACAGATTTTCATGGATTTCATTGATGATGTTCAGATTATCATACAAATTCTACTATGATAAAAGTTAAAGATTTCTTATACAGATATGTCCAGATTTCAGGATTGATTGTTTTACATTCATGATGCATGCATACTGATACACATGACATGTTATTACTTGTGGCACTAACACGAGCACTGAGTATGGCACTTACGTATAGATTATTACCCTATCACTTATTTGTCTAGTATTAGGTTAAGTATACTATATGACCTAGGAGAGCGTCGTGCATGCGATTTCTAGTCGCAGATGTCTTCTACTCACGAGTTAGCAACTAACCCCCATTGTGCCAAATTTTCTTACAGGTTTCGATGTACAGGTTTCCTTGGCAACTTGCTGGCACTTCATTTCATTCAGGGTGATTTGCTTGGTAGGTTGGTTCACTTGTATCAGGACCGCCATTGTACCTTTATTATTTTATTTGTATCTAATAAGCTCCATCAACCAGACTTGTATTACTTGATAAATTTAGAAGACCAGTTGCTTATTCTTTCGACCTTAGAGTCGCGCTTGTACTATTATGGTTTTCTGGTGGTTTTGATGGTTTTCTTTGAGTTTTGTTCCTCGCCCTACGGCGTTGTATATTATATTTCTTGCGTGGTTGTGACCGCCAATTGGCGAAGAGCTAGCTCCCGCTTGGGGATGCCTTTTTATTATTGCTTATGTATATATTCTTATTTGTACCCGTTTGGGGTCAATTTTTACAAAGGAGACTCTGCCGAAATTTTTGAGAAATTTGATGTTGCTTTAAAACATGTTTTTCTTTACTTCTTCTTTAAAATGGTTTAGATTTTTGGGCTTCGGCTTACTTAGATTACGTTGCGCCTCTAGACGCTTCGTAATTTAAGTGCCGGTCACGTTCCGTATCTTCTGGTCGTGACCAAAACCATATTTTGGCCGTGGATCTATGGTCACTCAGACAAGTTGGGGTTTCGTTCTTTAGGTGGGTCCATAGAATTCCCTGCATGATTTTCTGAATATTTTTAACATGGAAAAATCCAACTTTTTGAAAAAATTTCAAGAGAGGGGGTCCAAAATGGGTTTTCGGGGTTCGATCTGAATTCTAACTTCTTCTAGACAACCTCTAATGCTCTAGCTTGGCTCTAATACCACTGTAGGGTTCCTAAGCACGACAGCAAGGTTTCGGGTGGCATTGTCCATGCCTAATAACCCTAAACAAGATCTTAACTATAGAATTAGGGTAAACATGTATGTAAACAACTTTACAACTAAGTGATTAGGGATTACAACCTTTGTAGTCCGCTCCTTCACTTCACAATCTCTCAGTAGCAGTCCCTTCGCTGCGATCAACGAGCTTGCGAACTCTTGAGAGGCTCCACAAGATGTACGATGCATCCTTGCTTGAAGTCTTCAAAGTCTTTGATGATCTACGTCGAGGAAACATGGACTCAAGCTCTCTCTTCACTAATACGGAATTAGTGAAGCTAACACACTAATCTATATGGCTGGTATAGAAGAGGATGATGAAGTAAGAATTTAGCTCACTTTAGAATTAAATTTCTCACTATTTTTCTTCTTTATCTCAAAGTCAAGAGAGCTCAATAGAGATGAGGAAGAAGAAGATGAATGAATGAGATCAAGTGATGAAAATATCTCATATGGTACAAATGCAACCATGGGTGAGTGTATCAACCATATACTAACCCATGTAGAGAATTAACCATGGTAAGGGTTAATGGTTAGGTCATAAAATATCTTAAGTAAAAACAAAAGAGTGGATTAAGTTAAAGCTTATCTCTTCAAGCTTCTCCAAGCTTCTAGCTATATTTAAATCCACTAATTTGTAATTACTTAATGATAAATGAAACCATAACATAAACCCTATCATGGTATGAGTCTCATACATACATGTTGCATGTGTAACCTAGCATGTCACAATATTATATATCATATATATAATATTTATGTAACAAAAGAAAACAATACAATAAACGTATATCATATATATGTTAAATGTATCATAAGTAAGAATAATAAATATTTAAGTGAGCATAATATATATATATATATATATATATATATATATCGTTTCATCGAATCGACATTTGATCCGATAACCCGGCTATATCACATATAACCGACTGATATCTCATATCGCGAGAATAGAATACTGTATCACATACACGTATCAATCTCAGTCCCGTACATATCACATATGTGCTCCTACTCCGTTTTTTCTGAGCCAGGAAACCTCTATGTAGGACTCTAAAGACTCGTCAATACGCCGGCAGTAGGTGATGATCAAATCAAACACCAACAAGCCGCAAGCGGTCAGCTAAACATAACGGCCGCCGAGTATTGAACGATCAGAAGATCAACAAGCAAGTCTACTATAACTCCTGTAAAACCTGTCAGTAACACTACCGTACAGTCCGGTCTCTTCGTCTGATATGTCTCCTATCTAGTCTAAGGGTGGTTAACGTCAGACCCCAGTAACCGATAAGTCGTTCCGATATGAGGTCTATAACAGTTCGAGAAACTACTGATAACACTTACCAGTAAATCTCAGCAACCCTGTCCAGGGATTTCCAGTTATGGCAAATCGAGCACAGCACAACATCAACCCCAATACCGGGAGAGACGAAACCCCTCTTATCGCTCATTGCCTCCATGTGATTCGAGATTGTACCCAAAAGCCACCATTTTAGACGTCCACTTGAACGTGGTAAGGTGGAAATCTAAGCACAGTAGGAATCACACAAGACTTTATGACGATTCGGGTCTACAGACTAACCTGTACCAGTGTCACCAGAGAACTGCTATCTGACGATAGGTATAATACCAACAAGGAGTTCTCAGCGATTTTGTTCAGTATACCCAGTCTCTACCGAACACCCGTATACTATCTTTGATGTCAAACACCAATGGATGTGGGATCATCCATCGCCCATCATATGGGTTAAGACACGTATACGCTAGTCTACTCTGGAGTATCGATACCCTGTCTTGATACACCCTCGACTAGGAACGGTTATAGGATGTACTTATGGACTACCATTGGCCCCACTAGTATGATCTCCATCATAGTCATGGTAGTCAAGTAGTCATCCTAAGGGCTTTATCAACAAGTGATCACAAGACAATATTCTGATATAAGTCAACATGTTAAGATAAAGAGCAACCAGATAGCATACTATCATGACGAGCAAGAAAGTCCTCTCTATATATGTCCAAGCATCCACTATAATATACATCATATGTACAACAATGGCCTCTAGGGTATACATATAACTAACATCAAGTACTCATCCTAAGGGCTTTATCAACATGTAATAGAGAGACAATAAATATACATGTTAAGATAAAGAGCAACCAGATAGCATACTATCATGTCGAGTAAGAAAGTCATCCCTATATATGTCCAAGCATCCACTACAATATACATCACATGTACAGTAATGGCCTCTAGGGCATACATATAACTAACAGATGCTAGTGATGCAGTCAGGGCGACCTCATCATGGACGAGAACTGACCATCGTGTTTTCTGGTGACATGGGAATGTATCAATTTAGTGTTTGTGTTGTGACCTCTCGTTTGAGGCGAGTGTTCGGTTTTGCACTAGATGATCGGGCCATTGATAGAGACTGCTAGATGGTGAGAGGACTTTTGATGTACAGCCTACCTCAGAGATCGTGATGTTGTCTACCTTGCAGACAGATGACCAAGTTGTTGCTGAGATTGATGGGATGTTGCTTCCAGAGCTTATGAGCTGAGATCAATAGAGCTTTCAGGCAGAGATGCTACAGAAGATAGCTAGTCCACCTTGAGTTAAGACACGAAAGTGTAGGGTTCCTAGGCACACTCAAGAGGTTCCACAAGGCATCAACCATGCCAAATTCAAATTTTCCGGTGCCGAGAAACCCTAAACTAGATCGATTACTAGAGGTAAGGCGAAAGAACATGCAAGTTAACGACTTAACTACAAGTGTAAGTGACTACAACCTTTGTAGATCCGATCATCCACTTCTTTAGCTCCGTGATGACGTCCCTCCACTGCGATCATCGGAATCCCGGACTCTAGCGTTGGTTTCGTCGGAGAAATAAGCGGGCTAGGTCGTTGACTTCGATGCCGAAAATGATCTACGTCGGGGAGACTCAAACTCAAGCTATTCCATCACTTGGTCAAAAACTTTGTGAAGAGAACACCCTATACTACATGGCAAGTAGTAGAGGATGAAGAAATAGGAAGTGGGTTCACTTTAGAATTGGATTTCTCACTCTTTTTCCCATGGCACCATTGGAGCTAGCAAGATTTTGTGGAGCTTGATGAAGAAGAAGAAGAAGAAAAAGAATCATATATGAATAATAAAAAATCAATCCAAATGAAACTTATCCTTTCAATTATGGCACCATGGTTGAGTTAAGCCCTCATGCTTAACTCATGTAGAGAATTAACCAAAGCATTAGGTTAAAGGTTGGGTTAACTAATATCTTTAAACAAATGACAAAAGAGTTGACTTTGTCAATGTTTATCAAGCTTCATGAAGCTTGATAACTTTGACCAAAGTCTCACTCTTTTGTTATTTGTTAGGAAAATAGTAAACCCTAATTTAACCTTGATTTGGTTCAAGTCTCATACACACAGCTTGTTTGTATCATCAAGCATGATACAAACATGTACACTTGCATATATCACATATAAACAATGTGCACATTCATGTGAGAAAATCAATCTTAAGTGAACCAATACTAGTTAATGTAAAGTAATATATCAAATATATAAATATACATTAAATCATTAAATCAACACTAGATTTAACGATCCGGTTATATTGCATATAACCGACTAATATCAATAGTAACAACTTATCGAATCAACACTTGATCCGATAACCCGGCTATATCACATACAACCGATCAAACTCACAAATCGCGAGAATAGAATTCAGTATCACATACTGGTATTATTCTCGGTCCCGCACATATCTCATATGCGCTCCTATTTCGTTTCGCTTGAGCCAGGAAACCCCTGTGTAGGACTCTAAAGACTCGTCAATACGCCGGCAGTAGGTGATGATCATATCAAACACCCACAAGCCGCAAGCGGTCTGCTAAACGTAACGGCCACCCGGGTATTGAGCGAACAGAAGATCAACGAGCAAGTCCGCTCACACTCCTGTGAATCCAACCAGTGACACTACCGTACAGTCCGGTCTATTCGTCTGATATGTCGCATATCTCGTTGGTAAACGCCAGACCCCAATAACTCGATAAGTCATGTCGATATGAGGCTCATAACGGGTTGAGAAACTACTGGTAACACTTACCAGTAAATCCCTAAAGCAGCCTTGGCCAAGGACTTCCTGTTATAGCCAATCGAACACAGCGCAACATCAACTCCCTATACCGGGAGAGACGAAATCCCTCCTATCGCTCATTGCCTCTATGTGACTCGGGACTGTACCCAAAAACCACCATTTTGCACGCCCACTTGGACGTGGTAAGGTGGAAATCAAAGCACAGTAGGAATCACACAAGGCTCTATGACGATCTCGGGTCTACAGACTAACCTGCACCAGTGTCACCAGAGAACTGCCATCTGACGTAAGGTATAATACCATCTGAGAGTTCTCGGCGAGTCCGTCCAGTATACCCAGTCTCCACTGAGCACCCGTATATCATCTCTGATGTCAAACACCAATGGATATGGGATCATCCATCGCCCATCTATATGGGTCGAGAAGCTACACGCTAGTCTACTCTGGTATATCGATGCCCTGTCTCGATACACCCACGACTAGGGACTTTGAAGGATGTACCTATGGACTACCACGTCCCCACTAGTATGATCTGCATCATAGTCCAGGTAGTCAAGTACATATTCTAAGGGCTTTACCAACATGTAACAGAGAGATAATCAGTGTACACGTTAAGGTAAAGAGTAACCAGATAGCATACTATCATATCGAGCAAGAAAGTCATCCCTATATATGTCTAAGCATCCACTACAATATACATCCTATGTATAGTAATGGCCTCTAGGGCATACATATAACTAACAATCTCCCACTTGCACTAGGGCCATCTGATAGCAGTGGTTGTAGTATCTCATACTCAACCATTCCATAAAAGTCTCTCTCTGGGAAAAGGCCTTTGTGAGTGGATCCGCCGTGTTTTCCTTTGAGTCTACTCTCCTAACCTCGATCTCCTTGGAGATCAACCATCTCCATGATCAGGTGATACTGCCTTGGAATATGTCTGGATCACTGATGGGACGGACGTTCCTTAGCATAAGCCACAACTCTATTGTCACACAATGGGAGGAACTAAGTTCATCTCATGAACTAATATACACCCAGACAGCCTCTTTGGTAGCATCTTAAGTAGCGATGTATCCAGCTTTTATCGTCTAGTATGCCACGGTATCTAGCTTGGAACTCTTCCAACATACCGTCCCTTTAATGAGGGTAACGACAATGCCTACGACTGACATTCAGTGGTCCTTATCACCCTGGAACCTTTCCAGTGATTCTCCCCAGGATCAATTGATACCATCTCACTACAACTAGTGAGTATCCTAACATCCAATTAGATCTATCTCATAGATCCAAAACCCAGGATTTAGTAGGTATCACTTTGATCCTATATGGAGAATCCTTGTGATAAGCGGAGATTGACCGAGCGTAGCATAGGAAACTCCTTCCCAATCAAGAGTATGTCATCCACGTACTCTACGAGGATCACCAGTATACTCCCTACTACCTTTTTGTATATACAAGGTTCATCTACCATTATATGATGTCAAACTCTTTGACTAACTCATCAAAACAGATGTTCCAACTCCGCGATGCCTTCTTTATCACATAAAACATCTCGCACACGTTTCCGCTGCTCCAACTGTCTACGAAGCCCTCTGACTGTGTACTTACAGACTCTCTCTTCTAAAACATCATTTAGAAAAGCAGTCATGACACCCAACCGCCAGATATCGTAGTCATGGTATGTAGCCGTGGCAAGTAGGATCTGGATGGACTTAAGCATAGCTACTTAGAAAAGGTTTCATCATAATCCATACCTGGTCAATGATGCAAACCTTTAATAAGTCTAGCTTTGAAAGTCTCAACTTTTCCATGTACACCAAGTAATCTTCTCAAGATATACTTGCTCCTGATGGGGATTTAACCCTTCAGATAAAGCAACCAAAGTCCATATTTTGTTGGTGTACAAGGATTCCATCTCAGATCGATAAGCATCCAGCCATTCTTACAGAGTCCTACTCCTGATGGCCAGCTCGAAAATAGTTAGGTCATCATCCCATGATGCAATCCTTGCTCCCACTGTCATAGAGAAATCGAGGTATCTCTCAGGTGGGTGAGGAAACCTACTAGATCGGCGGAGAGGCTGAGATTCATTGGTTGCTATTGAATCCTTTGGTTCTACCAAATCATCAGCTGCAGTTTGTATAGCTGTAACTCTTTCCAGTTCTACCTCATGACCACTAATTTCTTCATAAGAAATTCCCTTTCACAAAGGTGGCATGCTGAGTAACAAAACATCTTTTGTTCCTCGGTTAGGTAGAAGATATTCCCTTGCATATGCCTGGGATATCTAACAAACTTCTACAGATCTGACTTTGCCTCGAGCTTGTCCGGATTATGCTTTTAGACATAGGCTGGACAACCCTAAATCTTAACTGACTTAAGAGATGGGCTCTTCCCTTTCCATATCTCATATGAAATGGTAGGTTTCTGATTTGATCGGAACCCTATTCAATAGGTATGCAACTTCATAAGTGCATAACTCCCTAAAAGGATATAGGAAACTCAGTAGTACTCATCATAGAGCACACCATATCTAATAGGGTGTGATTGCTCCGCCCCGATACACCGAGGTGCTGTGGTGTATACGGAGGAGTAATGCTGAGAGAGAATCTCATTCTTAGAATAGTCCAGGAATCCTGTGCTCAAGTATTCTCCTCCTTGATCACATCAAAGGATGTAATACTTATACCTGTTTTTGGTTCTCTACTTCTAACTTATATTCTGTGAATATCTCAAAAGGTTCAGACTTGTGTTTCAACAGAAACATATGTCTGAATCTTAAGAGATCATCGGAGAAGGTAATGAAGTACAAAGAACCGGTCTTGGCATCTGTAGACAGGGGACCTTCATACATCAATATGTATCATCCCAAGAGTTCACTAACTCTTTCTCTGTTTCCAATAAACAGAGCTACGGTCATCTTATCTCTGTGACATGACTGGCAAGTTTCACAAGATGTAAATTCAAACTAATTTAATTATGCATCTTAATGTAACTTCAGCTAGTTGGGTCGCATTGATATGACCTAGTCTACAATGCCTCAAGAAGGATTCGTTCATTTCTGAACTCTTCCTCTTATGTGTGTTCTGTATACTAAGAACTGTAGTTTTATTTAGAACGTTAATGCTTTTAGATAACGTGCCTGAACCGATCAACTCTTGATTTAGGAAATGTTCAAAACATTATCCAACAATACAAAATTATATCCTTCTTTATCTAAATAAAGAGACTGATATGATTTTGTGTAAGTCGATGTACAACACCCCAATACTTGTGGGGAGGCGGAATTTTCAAAAACGAACTTGTTTAGTGAACAAACATCGACTAACCTCTTGAATCGAAGCTAAACGATAACTAACTTAAAACATAGAGTTTCTATGCTACTATGTTTAGGGTTTATACCTAACGAATCGTGTCCTTCGTCTTTGCGAACTCCACCTCCTCCTCGGCCTTCTCGAAGTAGTAGACGATCCACCCGAGAGCTTTACTCGAAGCTTAGCCTCTAAACTTGAGGCAACTAAACTTCTTTAAGTGCTAATCAAAGAAGCTAGGTGTAATATAGAGAGGGTTATGGATTAAGTAGTCTAACTAATCCTTGTACTCAACGCATAAGAGGGGAGGATTAGGGTTTGAAGAGGGAGAGCTTGAGAAGAGAGAAGGTGAGGATAATAATGAAGTGAGAATAGTGAGTTATCATAATATATATCAAGCATTTCTTTTATGAAGAAAAGAAAAGAAAAATGAATTTAGCAACCATGCTTGATAATATCTAGTGATGATTCACTCCATGAGTCATTAAGCATTTATCATGCATTAATGACATGGATGAATCATCCATATGACTCACTAATCACATTCATTGCTTATGCCACCTAAACCTCCTTAGTCACCACCTTCTAGAAGCTTCTCGCGCAATTACGAGAACGCCCCTCCTTTCCGCAAAAATACGGAAAAACTTTAGACTGTATAAATCCAATAACCGGATACCAGTAACTGGCTTAAACCAAAGCTGACTGGTAAAAACTGGCCGAAAGTCGTACGTGCGTAAACGCACGTATGCGTCCGAACCCTTGTCGTAAAACCATACGACCTCTATATCGTTTCGCCTGGAGTAGGGAAACTCTCTGTGTGGGACTCTAGAGACTCGACTACTACGCTGGCAGTGAGTTTAACCATAGACCGCAAGCGGCACTAGCTGTACGTAACGGTCCCCAGGTAGATGTCGATAAGAAGGCCGATGAGGGAACCCATCCGAACTCCTACTGAGTCTGATGTGACAATCTCCATACAGTCTGGTCCGTTCGTCCAAGACTATCGCATATCGGGCCTAGGGGCGGCTGTAACATCTTCAAAAATATAAAATATTAATTTTGGGAATTTTTATAATTTAATATTATTTTATTGATTATTTTAATATTAAATGCAAATAAATAGGAAAAATGTTAGAAAAATTATGAAAAATTATGGAAAATTCTAAAATAGGGTAAATTAGTGAATTATGACATTTTTAAGTTTTTGTGATTAGTTTGACACTAATTTAGTGCTTATCGCGATTAAAATCGCTAATTGGGTTTTTTGGCAATTTTGTGCAAAACTTGCACATATCACTTTTTCTACACTTGTGCACTTTTCTAGCCATGGTTTTCTTTTGGGATTACTATTCTTGTGAGAAGGTTGGATTTAAAAGAAAAGGAAAAGTAAGTAATGAGAGAGAGAGGAGACAAGTCAACCTTACCTTTTTCAACCATGCCTCCATCATTCCCTTCTCATTTTTCTCTTCCCTCTTCTTCTTGAGCTGCTGCTGCTCTCTCTTCCCTCATTCTCCCCCTTCACTAAAACCCTAGATCCACAATGAAATCAACCCCAAAACCCCATTCCCACTTCACAAAAAATGGTCCCAAGCTCACTAGCTTCACTTTGAGCCTAATACGATTGGATTTGGAGCACTTTGAGCAACTCAAGAATTTTCTTGAGTTGCCAAAGGAGGTAATTTCTGCACCCTCTTGTAGCATTTCAATTTCCTTATGCATCAATTCTAGTTTAGTATCGATATCGTGTCATTTGGTGGACTTTTGAGATTTCAAGTTAGGGTTTAGGGAAAAACTGAAACTAAGATGAAATTGAGGCTTGTTGAGACCCTAGAAACCCTGGTGTGATGCTAATTTGAACCCAAACCTGAAATGGGAACCAGAATACGGATTTTTGTAACCGATATCGGGGAAAACAGGAAATCTGTCACTGTGTTGTTGAATCTTCTATCACCCCGAGACCCCATAAATAAAATTGGATTTACAGTGACATGTTCAGGCACCTAGGGACCAACACCCCAAACCCCAGCCCCCAACTCCAAACTGAGGCCGCCGGAATTGGCTTTCTGGCCGCAATTTGCGGCCAGACTAGGGAGGAAATTCCTCGTTTTGCGTGCACAGCCCCAATTCCTCAATTCTTGGCCCTGGGTACTTCTAGTTTTGACAGATTCTTTCTAGGGTGAAATCTGGGACTTATATCCTAAGTTGTCGTTTTGGATTCGTGTTTCCGTATTCCGTATTTTTGGATTCTGAAATGGTGGAATGTGTTTTGCCTCGACTATTGTCGTTTATACGACGATATAGAGGACTATGGATGGTTTTGAAGGCGTGCCATAGGTTCTCACCTATAGGCCCCCTTATCGTATCGTTTTGGATTTTATGCGCCGTTTTAGCTTGGATTGGTTTTGATGCGCATATACGATATTTGATGTGTAGGTACCCATGAAGACTTCGGGACGACAAGCAAATGCATGGTGACGTCCGCAATTGGTGATGCGAGGTGAGTAGATTATATCTACGGGGGAAAGTCGGGTGGATGGCGTATAGCACCCCCGCAGTCCGTAGATAGCTTATTATATAGTATTGTGATATTAGGTGTATTTTGGATATGTAGGGTTAGAAGTGACTAGTGTAGTTCATAGTCGCGAACCCTAGGATAGAATTACACCTATACACATACCCTCGCTTTTCACATGTACTTACACTGTGATCGATGATATGTGATGACTTGGAGATGAGTTGATGATGTGGGCTTGGTGCCCGGAGATCGGTATTTTGATACGATTCATATGTGGGATATGACTTGTGATTCTTGCGGGCTTGGGATGGTGTTTACCCCTGTATGCATACTTTACCGATGTTACCGTTTGTACTAGATATAGAGTAGTACATCCAGACTATATGATCTGATGATGGTGATATTTGTTATGTGATGAGACAGTGAGATGTTGACCCCTACCCAGCTTTTGGGAATGCCGTACGATGATTTACCGTACGAGCTGATATTGATGATAGATCCGCACTCATAGCTAGAGGATATCTTACGATATGACATTGAGGCGGGATCACCGACTATATATCTACATATATACTTTGACTCAGTTTTAGGTGGTTTCCACACCTACCCCTCCTGATTGACAGGATACTTAGATGTAGTTGCATAGTAGATACTTCACTGTGCTGCTGATTACTAGATTTCCGCATATTCATGTTATTCGCATTGCTGGCATATGTTCATTACCATGTTATTATCATGCTGTTAGGACACCAGCACCATTATCGATGATGCGTATGTTTCACGTACACCACTTGCCGGCTCACACACTTCATCATCGATAATTGCCATGTCACTACACTGTAGTACTATTGCATTTGTGATATGATGCTTCATTCGACATATGCGCATTCCTATTCCATGTTGCATGATTTCCGATATGATTACTCTCTTTACATGTCGCATATATCATGGATTGATTGCATAGTACATCGCATTGGATTTACTTCCTGATGTTGGATTTTCATGTGATTTCTGGTTTTGAGGACCGTGGGGTTATTTAAGAAAAGAGGCACTTTATGAAAACCCGGTACCTCGTGATATGATATTTCGGTGCGTCCACCACGCGTTTTCTCGGTGCTGAGACGTGTGCTTGAAACCCGATTCGAGGAGGTGATGTACCGTTTGCGGGTTCGTGGTGGGCCCGGTATGGTTCCCCTCGGCGAGATGATCGATGGGTTATGCCGATTGAGCCTGGAGGCGGGCGAGTACCTACCGGTGATTTTACCTGAGCTCGGCGGATATCCGGGGGATACCGCCTAGAGCCGAGAGATGGGCATACTGCCGGGGCCGACGGGCCGATATCCGCAGACGGAGCCCAGAGATGGACATGGGTTGACTCATACTGCCGGGGCCGAGGGCCGATATCCGCAGACGGAGCCCCATATGGATGAGGATTTACGTGTCGATGCTTGGCACGGGTTTCATGATGAGTTTCCATGATTTTATTTATATCCTCACACTTGCATACATGATGCTTGCTGTCAGTGGGTGACAGGTGGACGGGTTCCACATATATACAGATATGGATTATATACAGACTGGATTTACACTTATCTTACACCAATATTAGTGGTATCGGACGCTAATATATGTGTATTGATATTATTGATATTTCTTCATTGATACTTCATGCAGACATACCTTACACTGATGACATGTTGTTACCTGAGTACCTGGCACTATATACATGATTAGATATTACCTTGCCACCTTATTACACTCAGATGTACTCTTGTGGATATTTTACTGATCGTTGACTTAGGATTATGTCTTGCATTCGATTTATCCTTGTAGATGTTTCTATTCACGAGTTGGCAACTCACCCCCGTTGTGCCACAGTTCTTGCAGGTTTTGCCGTACAGGTTCTATTGCGGCATTTCTGGCACACTTCCTTCTTGCGGGTGATTTGCTTTTGGTAGGTGGATTCTTTTGCATCAAGAATCCCCATTTTGTACTTATTTATTCATTGTATCTAGAAATGTCCATCAACCAAAAACTTGTATATTCTTTCAGGCCTAGACTTCAGTGTTGTATATTTCGACCTTAGAGTCGCGCTTAGTTGTATTGCGGATTTCCTTGTTGCTTTTGAGCTTTCTTTTGGATTTGATCCTCGCCACTTGGCGTTGTATATTATCATATCATTGCGTGGTTGTGACCGTCGATTGACGAAGAGCTAGCTCCCGCTTGGGGATGCCTTTATCATGTTATATCTTGTTATTATCGTTTTACCCCATTCGGGGCCAGTTTTACAAAGGAAACTCTGCCGAAATTTCTAGAAAAGACTGTACCGTTTTTAAAATGCACATTCGGCTTAGTTATTTAAAAACCTTGATTTCAAACCTGTATTCTTCACTTCTTTAAACCAGTTTTCTTTACTTATTCTTCAAAATGGTTTTAGATTTCTGGGCTTTTGGCTTACTTGGATCAGATGGAGTCCTATAGGCTTCATATGGTTCAAGGGCCAGTCACGTGCTCTTTCGGGTCATGACAAAGTTGGTATCAGAGCGCTAGGTTGACCTTGGTTCGAGTCTAAGTTTGACTATGTGGAGCCTAGGGAGTTGTTTATATACGGAACTTAGGCTTGACCTTACGGAACTTAGACTTGGTTGAGGGGGTGTAAACCCGAACTTTCGTCGTTTTAGGATGACCCTTGGTTGATGGATTAGGTGACTAAAGTAGAGTGACGTACCGTTGGTATGTTCCGCGGCATACTTACGACACGCCACTCCGCTTAAGGAACCTTAGGATGGACATTTGTTTTGAGATCAGTGATACTTTCATATCCTGGATTATACATCCATTTGAGATTCCCGATTCTATTAGTTTCATGATCATACCTCCATTGATGATGTTCCTTCCTATGATCATGTATTCACTTTGGATCTGTTGTTTCCTTCTTGCCACTGGTGTACTCTTTGATACTCGATTGAGATTCCTGTCACCATGTTTGAGCACAGTTTGGGCTGCTGCTAGGGTTACGGCCGGTGTGAGCTCGTGTGGTACGAGGGCCGACCTTTGTGTTTTCTGGTGACATGGGAACGTCTCAAGTTAGTGTGGTGATTGTGACCACTAGTGGAGGCGAGTGCTTGGTTTGCACCGGATGACCGAGCCTTTGTTAGAGCTGCCAGTTGAGAGAGGACTGTTGATGTACAGTATACCTCAGGGATTGTGATGTCGGCTACCGTGCAGACAGATGGACCAGCTGTAGCTGAGATTGTCAGGATGTTGCTTTCGGAGCTTACGAGCTGAGATTGCCGGAGCTTTCAGGCAGATGTGCGGCAGATGCTAGCTAGTCTACCCGATTTGAGAAACGAATGTGATTCGTCCGGTTTTGCGCCAGATCGGGCCCAGTTGAGTTGAAGATTTCCAGTGTGGAGAGTCTTACTCCGATCTAGAGCAGGCTGATTCAGAGACGACCGCCATTGTGTTGCCTTTCCTGGAGGATTGAGGCATTGTTCGGCGTACAGGCGTATGAGCCAGTTGCTGCTGCAAATGATGAAATATCGCCCAGATGATTGGAGCTACTGCAGCATGAGCATGTACTTAGAGAGATGATAGCGAGTCGCTAGTCACCGAGGATGAATGACTAGGACGTGTGGTGAGTTCGCTTACCCCGATGTGAGGACATCAGGTGGATTGATTCCAGATAGAGACGACTTCACGCAGGTTCGTTGAGAGTCGATTGAGACGATCGAATGTCAGGAGCCATTTTCCAAGTTTAAAGTATACGGAAAGACATGCAGGTGATTCTATGGACCCTCTAGAAGAATGAAACCCTAACTCGACTTAATGACCGTGTGACAGCCTTTGAACCTTAGGGTTTACGGCGGTTCCGCGGCGCCATTAGTGAGGCTTGGGTTTGCCCTTCTACGGCTGGACCACCGACGCTGTGGCATGTACTCGATACTATTAAACTGTACCCGAGATGTGAGCTCTTGGGGGATTATGAGGATCTGACGAGTCGATCGGATGGTTCGACATTTTTCGGATATCGTGATGAGACACTGCTTGGGAGACTCCAGATGCGAGGATAGCCGTCGGAGCGCAGTTCGTGTAGCCACGATGAGACGAGTCCGAATCAGTCGACTTTTGAGCAGAGTGAAGAAAAGAGTTCGTACGAGGTTTCGACGAGATGATGTTCCACTCCGCTGATATTAGAGATGTGATACGCACCCCGAGGCGTGGTATATGGATATATCTTCGAGAAAGAAGCGCGATAAGTATGCAGCCGTTCCGGAATAAGCTTTAGCTTCAGCATTGGATGATGACTTCCGGGCATTTCGGCAGGATTGAAATTTGAGAAAGGAATCTCGGCAGGACCTTTCTGGAGTACGATACGAGAAGACCTAGACCAGGAGTGGTCGTGTTGCGCACACCCAGCAGGCCAGGGTTCGGCATTGTCGACGAGGTAGTTGACCAAGTTCGGATAGAGGAGCTTAACCAGATGCGTTGCGAATTGATCAAGGACGGACGAGTGATGAGTATTCCTCCGATGGTTGGGACGTGTTCCCGAGGACCAGTTCGGCCTGACATCTGCTACAGAGTGATGAAGCTACAGAGTACACGATTTCGAGTCCGTGTGAGAGACTTCAGATTGACCGTGGCCGAGAGCAGTACAGTGCATAGTAGCTTGGCATGACGTCATAGTGGACGACGAGGGAGACAGTTGGAACAAGAGGTTCGTGTGAGACACTGACGAGCTGTCATTGCTTTCCGTCGAGACTAGAGGCCTGATTTGCTTACAGGGACGTTGGGATGGGACCAGTTTCTGAGGAAATATTGTGCTGAGGACACAGGTGTTTTTGAGCGAGAAGAGGTTGTGCAGGAGAGCCAGCCTCTGTACAGATCGGCATAGGCATGATTGGAAGAGACCTTCAGCAGGATTCCTTCCAGGGCGTTGCTGCAATGATGTTTGCACCCAGGATCAGATGTGTGGTGTGCATTCAGAGAGCCAGAGGCCGACGCCAGTGATATGCTGCCTTACGAGTGGTCGTGAGGTTTGACCAAGAGGCGACCAGAGAAGTGCCAGAACGGAATCGTCCCCGTTAGCACACCTGACAGGGCCGATGAGCCGCTTGACCGCGTGATAGGTAATCCGCAGAGAAGGTAAGGACCCCGAGAGCCAGAAGACGCCAGACCGTGAGCAAGAAGCAGTTAGATATCCTGCGCTGCTAGCAGTGGATTGCGCCGACTCCTTCTCGACCTCGAAGGAGGAACTACCGAAGACGGTATTTAGGATTTGTGATTTTGTGATTCGATTATCACATATCCGTCATTTTGGATTTCGGTATTTTGGGTGTTCTGTTTGCATGATTTAGTTTTGGTGACTGAGTTTCATGATGTTGGTTTCATGCACCCACTGGATATTTATATATTTCGCGCAGAGTTTTCATGCATTTTAGTGTTGTGCTTTGATTCGTGCACGCTGATGCACACGATTGTGAGATTTCCTTTGCGATACACCTGATTTTGGTTTGAGACGCATTTTATCGTTGATTTTGACCCGGATTTTGATGGTTGGTTTTGCACTCCGTGCTGGTGATGTGCTTTACACCTATTCGATGTTTGTTATTGGATTTCGTGATTCCGTGCATGTTGAGTGCGCAGGGTTTAGATTTTCATTCGTGCACGATAGATGCACAGATTTGGATTTTCGCGCATGTTGGGCGCATGTTTTTAGATACGATTTTGGTGCGCACCCGATGCACTAAATCGAGATTTCTTCGTGCATGTTAGATGCACCGGACCTTGGCTGTCAGGAACATACGTTGCCCATGACAGAGGTTTCGTGCACACCCGTTGCACCTAGATGTTGTTTTGTGCACTTGTTTAGCACATATTGGATTTTTGATTTCCGTGCGCACCAGACGCACAGGATTGTGTTATGTACATTTTTGAGATTTATTCCTTTTGGAGCAGTACCTTTTATGATGTTGGGTTTTTGCTTTCATGCTGAGCAGGACTAGTCAGTAGACGGTACCTGGATATACTTTTGCATGTTTTACATCAGCTTTTTACGTGTATAGATTGGATGTCTATATGTGTAGTTTCGATCCATATCATATCGGTTTTGTATTGGATTTGACATTGTGTTTTTACATCGACTCCGATGATTGCGGGATGCTTGACGGAGTTTTGATTTTGAGTTATCTGCTCAGTACCCTTGCGCATGCATTGCGCTGTGACGTTCTTTGTGTTGAAGATTTCGGAGCCCCGACGACTTTGGTTTATTACTGAGATTGTTTTAGTAGTGGTGGTTTAAATTTAAATTCGGGGACCGAATTTATTTAAGGGGGGTAGATTGTAACATCTTCTAAAATATAAAATATTAATTTTGGGAATTTTTATAATTTAATATTATTTTATTGATTATTTTAATATTAAATGCAAATAAATAGGAAAAATGTTAGAAAAATTATGAAAAATTATGGAAAATTCTAAAATAGGGTAAATTAGTGAATTATGACATTTTTAAGTTTTTGTGATTAGTTTGACACTAATTTAGTGCTTATCGCGATTAAAATCGCTAATTGGGTTTTTTGGCAATTTTGTGCAAAACTTGCACATATCACTTTTTCTACACTTGTGCACTTTTCTAGCCATGGTTTTCTTTTGGGATTACTATTCTTGTGAGAAGGTTGGATTTAAAAGAAAAGGAAAAGTAAGTAATGAGAGAGAGAGGAGACAAGTCAACCTTACCTTTTTCAACCATGCCTCCATCATTCCCTTCTCATTTTTCTCTTCCCTCTTCTTCTTGAGCTGCTGCTGCTCTCTCTTCCCTCATTCTCCCCCTTCACTAAAACCCTAGATCCACAATGAAATCAACCCCAAAACCCCATTCCCACTTCACAAAAAATGGTCCCAAGCTCACTAGCTTCACTTTGAGCCTAATACGATTGGATTTGGAGCACTTTGAGCAACTCAAGAATTTTCTTGAGTTGCCAAAGGAGGTAATTTCTGCACCCTCTTGTAGCATTTCAATTTCCTTATGCATCAATTCTAGTTTAGTATCGATATCGTGTCATTTGGTGGACTTTTGAGATTTCAAGTTAGGGTTTAGGGAAAAACTGAAACTAAGATGAAATTGAGGCTTGTTGAGACCCTAGAAACCCTGGTGTGATGCTAATTTGAACCCAAACCTGAAATGGGAACCAGAATACGGATTTTTGTAACCGATATCGGGGAAAACAGGAAATCTGTCACTGTGTTGTTGAATCTTCTATCACCCCGAGACCCCATAAATAAAATTGGATTTACAGTGACATGTTCAGGCACCTAGGGACCAACACCCCAAACCCCAGCCCCCAACTCCAAACTGAGGCCGCCGGAATTGGCTTTCTGGCCGCAATTTGCGGCCAGACTAGGGAGGAAATTCCTCGTTTTGCGTGCACAGCCCCAATTCCTCAATTCTTGGCCCTGGGTACTTCTAGTTTTGACAGATTCTTTCTAGGGTGAAATCTGGGACTTATATCCTAAGTTGTCGTTTTGGATTCGTGTTTCCGTATTCCGTATTTTTGGATTCTGAAATGGTGGAATGTGTTTTGCCTCGACTATTGTCGTTTATACGACGATATAGAGGACTATGGATGGTTTTGAAGGCGTGCCATAGGTTCTCACCTATAGGCCCCCTTATCGTATCGTTTTGGATTTTATGCGCCGTTTTAGCTTGGATTGGTTTTGATGCGCATATACGATATTTGATGTGTAGGTACCCATGAAGACTTCGGGACGACAAGCAAATGCATGGTGACGTCCGCAATTGGTGATGCGAGGTGAGTAGATTATATCTACGGGGGAAAGTCGGGTGGATGGCGTATAGCACCCCCGCAGTCCGTAGATAGCTTATTATATAGTATTGTGATATTAGGTGTATTTTGGATATGTAGGGTTAGAAGTGACTAGTGTAGTTCATAGTCGCGAACCCTAGGATAGAATTACACCTATACACATACCCTCGCTTTTCACATGTACTTACACTGTGATCGATGATATGTGATGACTTGGAGATGAGTTGATGATGTGGGCTTGGTGCCCGGAGATCGGTATTTTGATACGATTCATATGTGGGATATGACTTGTGATTCTTGCGGGCTTGGGATGGTGTTTACCCCTGTATGCATACTTTACCGATGTTACCGTTTGTACTAGATATAGAGTAGTACATCCAGACTATATGATCTGATGATGGTGATATTTGTTATGTGATGAGACAGTGAGATGTTGACCCCTACCCAGCTTTTGGGAATGCCGTACGATGATTTACCGTACGAGCTGATATTGATGATAGATCCGCACTCATAGCTAGAGGATATCTTACGATATGACATTGAGGCGGGATCACCGACTATATATCTACATATATACTTTGACTCAGTTTTAGGTGGTTTCCACACCTACCCCTCCTGATTGACAGGATACTTAGATGTAGTTGCATAGTAGATACTTCACTGTGCTGCTGATTACTAGATTTCCGCATATTCATGTTATTCGCATTGCTGGCATATGTTCATTACCATGTTATTATCATGCTGTTAGGACACCAGCACCATTATCGATGATGCGTATGTTTCACGTACACCACTTGCCGGCTCACACACTTCATCATCGATAATTGCCATGTCACTACACTGTAGTACTATTGCATTTGTGATATGATGCTTCATTCGACATATGCGCATTCCTATTCCATGTTGCATGATTTCCGATATGATTACTCTCTTTACATGTCGCATATATCATGGATTGATTGCATAGTACATCGCATTGGATTTACTTCCTGATGTTGGATTTTCATGTGATTTCTGGTTTTGAGGACCGTGGGGTTATTTAAGAAAAGAGGCACTTTATGAAAACCCGGTACCTCGTGATATGATATTTCGGTGCGTCCACCACGCGTTTTCTCGGTGCTGAGACGTGTTCTTGAAACCCGATTCGAGGAGGTGATGTACCGTTTGCGGGTTCGTGGTGGGCCCGGTATGGTTCCCCTCGGCGAGATGATCGATGGGTTATGCCGATTAAGCCTGGAGGCGGGCGAGTACCTACCGGTGATTTTACCTGAGCTCGGCGGATATCCGGGGGATACCGCCTAGAGCCGAGAGATGGGCATACTGCCGGGGCCGACGGGCCGATATCCGCAGACGGAGCCCAGAGATGGACATGGGTTGACTCATACTGCCGGGGCCGAGGGCCGATATCCGCAGACGGAGCCCCATATGGATGAGGATTTACGTGTCGATGCTTGGCACGGGTTTCATGATGAGTTTCCATGATTTTATTTATATCCTCATACTTGCATACATGATGCTTGCTGTCAGTGGGTGACAGGTGGACGGGTTCCACATATATACAGATATGGATTATATACAGACTGGATTTACACTTATCTTACACCAATATTAGTGGTATGGGACGCTAATATATGTGTATTGATATTATTGATATTTCTTCATTGATACTTCATGCAGACATACCTTACACTGATGACATGTTGTTACCTGAGTACCTGGCACTATATACATGATTAGATATTACCTTGCCACCTTATTACACTCAGATGTACTCTTGTGGATATTTTACTGATCGTTGACTTAGGATTATGTCTTGCATTCGATTTATCCTTGTAGATGTTTCTATTCACGAGTTGGCAACTCACCCCCGTTGTGCCACAGTTCTTGCAGGTTTTGCCGTACAGGTTCTATTGCGGCATTTCTGGCACACTTCCTTCTTGCGGGTGATTTGCTTTTGGTAGGTGGATTCTTTTGCATCAAGAATCCCCATTTTGTACTTATTTATTCATTGTATCTAGAAATGTCCATCAACCAAAAACTTGTATATTCTTTCAGGCCTAGACTTCAGTGTTGTATATTTCGACCTTAGAGTCGCGCTTAGTTGTATTGCGGATTTCCTTGTTGCTTTTGAGCTTTCTTTTGGATTTGATCCTCGCCACTTGGCGTTGTATATTATCATATCATTGCGTGGTTGTGACCGTCGATTGACGAAGAGCTAGCTCCCGCTTGGGGATGCCTTTATCATGTTATATCTTGTTATTATCGTTTTACCCCATTCGGGGCCAGTTTTACAAAGGAAACTCTGCCGAAATTTCTAGAAAAGACTGTACCGTTTTTAAAATGCACATTCGGCTTAGTTATTTAAAAACCTTGATGTCAAACCTGTATTCTTCACTTCTTTAAACCAGTTTTCTTTACTTATTCTTCAAAATGGTTTTAGATTTCTGGGCTTTTGGCTTACTTGGATCAGATGGAGTCCTATAGGCTTCATATGGTTCAAGGGCCAGTCACGTGCTCTTTCGGGTCGTGACAGCGGCAAGCGTCAGTCCCCTAATAGCGGTATAAGTCGTGTCGGAGGGAAGCCCATTACACCTTGAGAAACTACTGGAACCTACCAGCAAATCTCGCTTGCCCTGGCCAGGGACTTTGCGTAATGGCTCTCTGACACAGTGCGATATCAACTCCCAATACCGGGAGAGACGAATCCTGTCTAACCGCCACTGCCTCCAAGTGCTCGGGACTGCACCCAACTGCTACCTGTTTGCACGACTCCTTTGAGCCGTGGTAGGGTAGCAATCTAAGAACAGTGGGACACACTCGAGGCAAAGTAGCAGTGTCAAGTCTGCGGACTATGCTGTACTCATGTCACCTGGGAACTGTTCACTGACGACTGGTATAAAACCAACCAACAGTTCCCTGTGAGTCCTGTCCGGTGTACCCGTAACCTAACGAGCACCTGTATACTATCTCCAGTACGACGTACTGACGGCTGTGGGACAGACCATCTCCCCAACTGGGATGAGAAGCGTACACACTAGTCTACTCCGGAGTATCGATGCCCTGTCTCGATAATCCAACGACTAGGGACCTGAATAAGGATGTGCTTGTAGACTACCCAGCCCCCACTAGTGTGACTGCCATCACAACGCTGGTAGTCAAGCAAGATCCTAAGAGCTCTATCAATACGTATACTCACATATTAAGATAGAAAAAACCAAGTAGCATACTACCATGTTTAGCAAGACTGTTATATACATGTGAATATCCCAAGCTTCCATTAAGTAATATACAAACTAGTATGATACAGTAATGACCTTCTAGGGCATAAACACTAACAATCTCCCACTTGCACTAGGGCCATGTACTGGCATATCGAAGACCAATGATCTCGAGTAGCCTCTCGAACTGAATCTGAGGTAGGGCCTTCATGAATGGATCAGCAATGTTATCTTCAGAAGCAACTCTCCGAACCTCGATCTCCTGACGATCAATGATCTCCCTGATTAGGTGATACCGCCTCAAGATGTGTCTGGACTTCTGATGGGACCTTGGTTCCTTCGCTAAAGCTATAGCTCCGTTGTTGTCGCAATACAGAGGTATTGGATCAACTATGGTAGGAACCACCTGAAGTTCTGTTAGGAACTTCTTCATCCAGACTGCTTCTTTTGCGGCATCGCAAGCAGCTATATACTTCGCTTCCATCGTCGAGTCAGCAACGGTGTCCTGCTTGGAGCTCTTCCAGCACACCGCCCCTCCATTGAGGGTAAAGACATAACCCGACATGGACTTGGAATCGTCCTTATCACTCTGGAAGCCGGAATCAGCAAAGGCCTCCAACCTGAGGTCTTTTCCGCCGTAAACCAAAAACATCTCCTTAGTCCTTCTCAGGTACTTGAGAATGTTCTTTACTGCTATCCAGTGCTTCTCCCCTGGGTCTGACTGATACCGGCTTACCACGCTTAGTGCGTAAGCTACATCTGGTCGGGTACACAACATCGCATACATTATAGAGCCTACCGCAGAAGCGTAGGGTATAATAGACATGCGTTCCCTTTCCAAATCAGTCTTGGGAGACATCTCTTTGGAGAGGGTGATTCCGTGACAAGCCGGTAGATTACCGCGCTTAGAATCTTCTATACTGAATCTTTTCAGTACAGTGTCGATATACCTGGACTGCGAAAGTCCCAACATCCTCTTGGATCTATCACGATAGATCCGGATCCCCAGAATGTAAGAGGCATCACCCAGGTCTTTCATGGAGAACCTGTGTGACAAGAATCCTTTGACAGATTGTAGCATAGGAATGTCATTTCCTATCAATAGAATGTCATCCACGTACAAGACGAGGAATACGACACTTCTGGCTACAACTTTACTATATATGCACGTTTCATCTGGATTTTTGATAAAGTCATATTCTTTGACTGTCTCATCAAAACAGATGTTCCAACTCCGCGATGCCTGCTTTAGTACATAAATGGACTTAAGCAGCTTGCATACTTTCCCGCTGCTCCCACTCTGATTGAAACCCTCTGGTTGATCCATATAGACGCTCTCTTCTAAATTTCCATTCAGAAAAGCCGTCTTTACGTCCATCTGCCAGATTTCATAATCATGGAAGGCAGCAATAGCAAGAAGGACCCAAATGGATTTGAGCATACCCACTGGAGAAAAAGTTTCGTCATAGTCCAAACCAGGTCTTTGACGAAAACCCTTTGCAACAAGTCTAGCATTATATGTTTCCACCTGTCCATCTACACCAATCTTTTTCTTGAAGATCCATTTGCATCCTATGGGTTTTACCCCATCTGGAGCAAAGTCCAAAGTCCATACTTTGTTGGTGTACATGGACTCCATTTCGGTCCGCATTGCATCTAGCCATCGTACCGAGTCACCGCTCTGGATGGCCTGCTGGAAGTCAGTAGGTTCATCATTATCTATGATGCAATCCTCTCTATCCCCATCTATGAGAAAATCGTAGTATCTCTCAGGCGGATGAGACGGCCTACTACTCCTGCGGAGGGGTGCGGGAATGTCCTGTACTTCTTGAACTTCCGGTTCTACCAAACTTTCAGTATTAGTTTGTGGTTCTGGAATTTCTTCCAGTTCTATTTCGCTCCCACTTGATTCCTTTTCTAAAAACTGATGTTCTAGAAAATGGGCATTACGAGAAACAAATACCTTTTGTTCCTCTGCGTAATAGAATAGATATCCCCTGGAGTTCTTTGGATATCCCACAAACTTACACTTTACTGATCGTGCCTCGAGCTTGTCCACATGCTGCTTTTTAACTAAAGCTGGACATCTCCAAATCTTTATATACTGTAGATGGGGTTTCTTCCCGCTCCACATCTGATATGGAGTGGTAGGCACAGTCTTGGTAGGTACCATGTTCAAAAGATATGCCGCTGATTCTAGCGCATAACCCCAGAAAAATCGCGGTAACTCGGCATTACTCATCATGGATCGTACCATATCTAATAGGGTTCGATTCCGTCTCTCCGATACACCATTATGCTGTGGAGTGTATGGAGGAGTAAGCTGAGAGAGAATTCCTTTCTCTTTTAGGTAACCTAGGAACTCGGCACTCAAGTATTCACCACCTCGATCAGATCTAAGTGTCTTGATACTTTTGCCGGTTTGGTTTTCTACTTCATTCTTATACTCTTGGAATTTCTCAAAAGCCTCGGATTTATGTTTCATCAGATAAATGAATCCGTATCTTGAGTAATCATCCGTGAAAGTAATGAAATAGGAAAAACCACCTCTTGCATGTGTAGACATTGGACCGCATACATCGATGTGTATGAGTCCTAAGAGCTCGCTCGCTCTTACTCCTTGTCCAGTAAATGGAGTCTTTGTCATCTTTCCTTTGAGACAAGATTGACAAGTGTCATAGGTTTGAAATTCGAACGAGTCCAAATATCCTTCTCTATGCAACTTAGTCAACCTTCTCTCATTGATGTGACCCAGTCTACAATGCCATAAGAAAGCTTTATTTAAATCTGGAGACTTTCTTTTTAGTGTGTTCTGGACATTGAAAATTTGGAGTTGGTTTAAAATATATATACCGTTATTTAGTGTACCGGACCCAATCAAACCATGATTAAGGTGGATGTTGACAACATCTCTTACAAACGTGAAATCATAACCTTTATTTGATAACAAGGAAACTGATATGATATTACACGTTAAGCTTGGTACAAAATAACAGTTATGTAAAACCAAAATGTGTCCACTCGTGAATCCTAGGTGATAATCCCCGACGGACGCAGCTCCCACGCTAGCTCCGTTAGCAACCTTTAGGTTCATATCACCTTCATTCAGCACTCTACGGTTTCTCAGTGCCTGCAATGAATTGCAAATATGAGATCCTGATCCGGTATCCAATACCCAGGAAGTAGAGTTGATCGACAGACAATTCTCAATTACAAACACACCTGAAGTCGAAGCCACAGCTTGCTTCGGTTCCTGGTTCCTGGCGTTCCACGCCTTGCAATCCTTCTTCCAGTGCCCTTTCCTGTGACAATGGAAGCACTCATCCTGGCCCACTACCGGTACCGCAAACTTTTTCTTTCCCTTCCCTCCCACCTTACTTACACCTCCTCTAGGTCTGGGTGCGGCCTTCTTCTTCCTTCCTTTGGCCCTAGCCTTGGACCCGGAAGAAGATGAACCGCCAACAAACATAGCGGGTGTTTCCCTTGCTTTCTGCAAGGTGCCCTCTGCAGTCCTTAACATGTTCAGGAGTTCCGGAAGTTCAACTTCTTTTCTTTGAATGTTGAAGTTCAGGATAAACTGGGCGTAGGTGGAAGGAAGGGACTGGAGAATAAGGTCTGTATAGAGCTCATTATCCAAAGTCGTCCCAAGGTCTGCGAGCTCTTCTATATAGCCGATCATCTTTAGGACATGTTCTCCTACCGATGACCCGACAGCCAACCTCGCTCGAAACAAGTTCTTTGAGGTCTCGTATCTTGCTATACGAGATTGCTCTCCATAAAGTTCTTTTGTGTGGAGAAATATAGCATCTAGTTCCATATCCTCATGCCTCCTCTGATGTTCATTGTTCATCGAGGCAAGCACGATGCACTTGGCTTTCGCGCAATCTAAATCCCAGGTTTTGCGGATTTCCTTATCCGCATTGCTGGATTTGGGACCAGGGATAGCAGGTGCCGTAGCGGTGAGGACGTACCCCAGTTTGTCATAGGTCAAAGCCATTTTGACATTCCGCAGCCAATCTTTATAGTTTGGCCCTGTCAGTATATTTTTCTCTAAAAGTAACTTAAGTCCAGTCATTTTCAGAGTCGCTGCAATTAGGAGAGAGAGAAGAAAACTCTTTAGCATGATGCTCTTGCAAGTTTAGAGTGGTTTTTAGTTTATCTAAACTGGATGGCTCCCACTGTTTCTCGAATCCTTCCTCAAACCATAAAAGAAGAATTAGCCAGGACTATTTTCACTGTACAATACTTGCTTAACCGTTCAGCCAGGCTAGTGTCGATACTTCGAGGGAGGTTTTCCAACGCTTTCGCGAAGTTCCTTAATTAAATAACCTCTTTTCTCTCGGGGCGTAACCCCGCTGACACCTTTCTGGACACCTACTAGGTTTATAGCATTGATCGTTAAGTGACGAATATCCTGATAAGTAGCATATACTCACAGTAGGATCGGGATCCAAATATCATCGTTTGATAATGTTGTAGGAATGCTACCAACATTCATCAAACTCAAAATGGTATGCATCTCTTTGCAAATTTCAGTTTCTTTAGAAATTCCCGATATAAGTTTTTGCCCCATGCTCTTATGACCTTGGCGTTAGGTCAAAATGTCATAAGTCACATGTCAAGTTCTACCCATCATTATCTTGTCAATTTGAACCCATCCGTATATATCCTTGACGTTCGGCCAAAATGATAATACGACTGTCCCCAACTAACTCATCTATCTATGCAACAAATGAATATCCAGTAGCTACCAAACACTATGCCTTGGCGTTAGGTCAAAATACATAGCTTGAATACTACTGAATACCCAGATGAAATGACGGAGGGCTACGAATGGTTTTGGCGAAACCGTGAACGTAGTGAACTTGATATAACCGAAGGAACCTAATAGCTTTTAAAAGGAGTGGTTAAAGCTCCGCATTTAAAAATATCTGTTTTTAAAATTAACCGAGTGGTTTCTTTTAAATTGTTCCAACGATTAAAACTTTGGTTTATTTTCTTTGTATTATAGATAATGCGTCCCATCATTAACCTATTATTGCAGAAAACAACGAAAATACAACGTCCTCTTATGCCATCCGCATTCGCCACGGGGTCCCGTCATTACCCGTTAGGTTACTTAACTAACGACAGAGCGGGGGCTGGGATAGCGCGGGTGTAAAACATAAGTGACGTCTAAATAGCTATCATATATATAGATATTTTACATTCGTCTGACGCAATGATATTCATTCCAGATCACAGATGAACTTAATTGGATTTGCAAGCAATCCGTGTTTGTTTTGAGCCTGCAACAAAATACGGATTACACAGTTGTGATGAATAGCCATTACCCCACCCACGACCCCTACGGGTGCGGCAAACTACCCGCCCGGCAGTTTGTGCACCCCACCTTGGGTCTGTCCTAGGAGCAAAAACAGTAAAATGAAATAATACAACGGTGGTTACAACCGCAACCTGGATGTGCCCCGCAAAATAATATTACAACAAATTACATTTACATCAAATGAATTAAATGATAACCCATCACATAACCCCGGCTATACATCACAACAGTCCAACACAGTTCATATGCACAAACAGATAAAATCCATTTCAGAAATGTGCAACCCCCTACCAACTGACATACTAGCAGTTAGGGGAGGTTTACGAACACATTATACAATCACAGATATAATCCAACAAGCAAATACTGTAAAATTTCGATCGATTAAACACTTTTAATTTTGCTCCAATACTGCTCTGCAAATCTGAAACCTGAGCAAAAATTAAATATTCCAGAAAATACCAAATATCACAGAGAAGCAACACAGGAAAATTGGGTTCCTGAATCGTCAACTCGGCGGCGGAAGCGCGGCGGATCGATCGATGTTTGTTCACTAAACAAGTTCGTTTTTGAAAATTCCGCCTCCCCACAAGTATTGGGGTGTTGTACATCGACTTACAGTGGTATCAGAGCTAAACGATAACTAACTTAAAACATAGAGTTTCTATGCTACTATGTTTAGGGTTTATACCTAACGAATCGTGTCCTTCGTCTTTGCGAACTCCACCTCCTCCTCGGCCTTCTCGAAGTAGTAGACGATCCACCCGAGAGCTTTACTCCAAGCTTAGCCTCTAAACTTGAGGCAACTAAACTTCTTTAAGTGCTAATCAAAGAAGCTAGGTGTAATATAGAGAGGGTTATAGATTAAGTAGTCTAACTAATCCTTGTACTCAACACATGAGAGGGGAGGATTAGGGTTTGAAGAGGGAGAGCTTGAGGAGAGAGAAGGTGAGGATAATAATGAAGTGAGAATAGTGAGTTATCATAATATATATCAAGCATTTCTTTTATGAAGAAAAGAAAAGAAAAATGAATTTAGCAACCATGCTTGATAATATCTAGTGATGATTCACTCCATGAGTCATTAAGCATTTATCATGCATTAATGACATGGATGAATCATCCATATGACTCACTAATCACATTCATTGCTTATACCACCTAAACCTCCTTAGTCACCACCTTCTAGAAGCTTCTAGCGCAATTACGAGAACGCCCCTCCTTCCGCAAAAATACGGAAAAACTTTAGACTGTATAAATCCAATAACCGGATACCAGTAACTGGCTTAAACCAAAGCCGACTGGTAAAAACTATCTGAAAGTCGTACCCGCGTAAACACACGTATGCGTCCGAACCCTTGTCGTAAAACCATACGACCTCTATATCGTTTCGCCTGGAGTAGGGAAACTCTCTGTGTGGGACTCTAGAGACTCGACTACTACGCTGGCAGTGGGTTTAACCACAGACCGCAAGCGGCACTAGCTGTACGTAACGGTCCCCAGGTAGATGTCGATAAGAAGGACGATGAGGGAACCCATCCGAACTCCTACTGAGTCTGATGTGACAATCTCCATACAGTCCGGTCCGTTCGTCCAAGACTATCGCATATCGGGCCTAGGGGGCGGCAAGCGTCAGTCCCCTAATAGCAGTATAAGTCGTGTCGGAGGGAAGCCCATTACACCCTGAGAAACTACTGGAACCTACCAGCAAATCTCGCTTGCCCTGGCCAGGGACTTTGTGTAATGGCTCTCTGACACAGCGTGATATCAACTCCCAATACCGGGAGAGACGAATCCTGTCTAACCGCCACTGCCACCAAGTGCTCGGGACTGCACCCAACTGCTACCTGTTTGCACGACTCCTTTGAGCCGTGGTAGGGTAGCAATCTAAGAACAGTAGGACACACTCGAGGCGAAGTAGCAGTGTCAAGTCTGCGGACTATGCTGTACTCATGTCACCTGGGAACTGTTCACTGACGACTGGTATAAAACCAACCAACAGTTCCCTGTGAGTCCTGTCCGGTGTACCCGTAACCTAACGAGCACCTGTATACTATCTCCAGTACGACGTACTGACGGCTGTGGGACAGACCATCTCCCCAACTGGGATGAGAAGCGTACACACTAGTCTACTCCGGAGTATCGATGCCCTGTCTCGATAATCCAATGATTAGGGACCTGAATAAGGATGTGCTTGTAGACTACCCAGCCCCCACTAGTGTGACTGCCATCACAACGCTGGTAGTCAAGCAAGATCCTAAGAGCTCTATCAATACGTATACTCACATATTAAGATAGAAAAAACCAAGTAGCATACTACCATGTTTAGCAAGACTGTTATATACATGTGAATATCCCAAGCTTCCATTAAGTAATATACAAACTAGTATGATACAGTAATGGCCTTCTAGGGCATAAACACTAACATTTTGTATATCAGGTTCGGTATCTAATAACATTTGTTCAGAATTAATGTATTCTAGTAATACAGGGTGACAGTGACCAACAGACTTGGCTGCAACACTTGCACCGTTTTTTGTCTTATGAAACTGATTGGTAGAGATTTTACTATCAAAAACTGTAATTACCGCAATCAGAAACGGCGTCGCTTCGCAGCTAGCCGGTGAGTGCGGGTCGATCCACAGAGACGGGTAAATTTCTTCAAAGTGTTTTAACGAGTTGATTCTATTTGTAGTTTTGGTTGGTTTATAAAAATCTAAAAACTGGATCTAATTAATCTAATTAAGAATCTTGCTAGGGTTAGGATTAGGGAAAGTTTTGGAGATTAAGGTTCTTCCTCACCGCTTTCAATGCCATTTTTTATAGATCTATTAGATGTTAAGTTAATTATTAATAAAGTGGATACGAATCTCTTGGGAAGATATTTCTTCCTCTAGATTTGTATCCTTACTTTGTTGATAATTATCCTAACCCTTACGGAAAACGTGCGCAACCGGCCCTTTATACTACGGTTCATCGTTACCTCGAAGGGTAGGATGCCGCAGGGAGCGGTTGTGCTCGTATGCGTGAAGTACTAATTAATTAGGTGAAGGTGGCATTGAAAGGGGCGAGAGATCACATCTCTCAACCCTTTCCCTAAGGCTAACCCTAACAAGCGAGGAGACTACTCGCTCATTAGGGGATGAGAAAACATTTTAATTAAAAGAACAGAAATAAAAGACTTACTAATTCGATGGCTCCCTCCAAACAAGAAGAACAGATCTGAATATTTGCTCCCAGAAAATCTGAATTTTATTGATTGAAAAGAGGCATACCATTTTTAGATCTAAAATTACAATTTATAGGAAAATAGAAAACCTAGGGCTACAGGCTCTCGCACATGCGCAATTACTGATTTGCCCACTTAAAATCACAACACCCACAATAGCGCACCAGCAGAAGAAAAATGCACCGACACGGGCTCCTAACGGCCGCGGAAGCGCGGCTCCAGCATGGGTTTGGCCGCGGTTCCGCGGCCAAACTGAGGTGTTGGGTTGTCAAACTTTGGGGTTATGTTCTTGGATTCTTGGGCTTTGTCTTTTTATATTTCTTTCTTCTGTTGGACTTCTGAGTCTTCTCCAGATTTTCAGTGAAGACTTGTATTGGGCTTTTTAACCGTTTCACCTTGACTTGCGTTGTCTTGCACCTATATGAACTGGGCTTGACTGAGATCTGTCTAATTGTTGGTCAAAAGTCCCTTTTCTGTTGTTTTGTGTCTTTTTCACTGTATTTGCTCCAGAAACCTGTAACCTGTAATATGCAACAAACGTGCGTCAAGAGTACCTGTTTATTTATAAAAAGGATAAGAATAGGGGAATGATAAATGCAATATTATGGTCTGAACAAATACCCCCAAACTTACCTTTTGCTCGTCCTCGAGCAAACTTATTATTTATTCACTAAAATCCTAACCGCACTTTCGCAGGGAAACGCGATTGCACTGAGCATGTGCAACAAGCCGTTAAACCTCTAGGTGTCCCTAGTAGGAGGAGTGTTGTCTCCTGAGGGTTTTCAGCGGATTACACCCACAAAATCCTATCAACTCGGCCCATTGACTTTTGTTCTCCAATTAGGTCTTCTAATAAGGAATTCTATTATCTTCTACTTGTAAATTATCACCCATATTCTTCACACTTCCTCATCATTTAACTTAAGATTATATATATCCTGCAGATCTACTTAGCTTTCGGCATTTCTTAAGTTTTCCTTCTAGGGTTTTATCTCCACTTAGGAATTTCTATCAACTCTACTAAAGATACAAGTTCTATTCTTCATTCCTCTCTCTTATCTAAATTCCAATCACATACCCCTACGTGTGTGTATAGATCACCCTTACACTCGGAAATTCAATTCAAGCAATCATGCCCTTGTCCATTGTCCAAAGTACTAATTAGTTGGTGAATTTAAATGAAATTTGCTTACACATCCTTCATGCGACCGTTAATACTTCTTGAGGTACCAACGACCGATTACAAAATGCGCTTGCACTTTGAAGCGTACTTCCTGGTCTTTGCAACACCCAAGGCTTTAGCAGTGACTCCCAAACCAGTTGGTCTAAGGCACTAGGTGATAAGGCACCCTCGCTAAATATTTTTCTATTTTTACAGCCTTAAGTAATTACAAAAACCAGTGTCCATTTTTTTTATCTTTTTATTCACACATTTTCATACTAAGGACTTTAGACAAGAGCATTTCAAGGTCTCTTCTACTATTCCAAGTTTCAAGGTGCGTGAATGTGCAATTTGTAGGGTATACATTTTCAGAATTTAGACTTAAGCTAGGAACTATTTTTCAAACTTATACTCTAATAAGAACATCAATACTCTTCCCTCATTTTGACTTAGCCCAAGAAGTGAACCCAAAATTTGCCTATTTCTAAATAAACTACAAGGCATATACTTTTTACCGTTAAACTTTAAGGAATGTTATTTTTGGGGGTTTTAATTCACTAAGTCTAAGATCTAGTTGTTCCTAGCCAGTTAACCTATCTGTCAAACTCTAGTCAATTAGCCAAAATTGAATACAATAATTTTTATAATTTTTGAAATTTTTCAATTTTTATGGATTTTCAAATAAGTATACAAATGCAAAAATATGTACAAATGAATGCGAAGGAAGAAGACGTACCGAGCATACCCCCAAACTTGAACTTGACAGTGTCCTCACTGTCATGCTAAACCAAGAGGGTCAAAATACCGATACTCCCCTGTTTATTTATTTATAATTTTTTTTATTGTTAAGAAAAACAAAAATATATACAAAAAGACCCTCCCCCAAACTTCAATTAAACTATGTTAGACAATACTGCCCAACTTTGCATAGGCCAAAAGTCAACACCAACCATTTGAAAAATTTATCAGTAAAGAATATTGGTGGGTGAAAAAATAAGTTGTGGTGGTCCGCAAAGAATTGGGGAAGATAGAAGTAGTGGAATGGGAGGTGTGGAGGTGAATATACAGGTGATGGTGATGCATCGAAACGAGAATGTAAATGATCAGCAATCAGTGGAGTGTTAGCATTCTCGTACCTTATTAAAAGAAATGGGGGTATTTCAACTTCTAAAGGAGGAAGTTGGCTCACCACAATACCCCCAAGATGTTCCTGTGGGTCCTCTATGGCATCATCCATCAATTGTGTATGATATTCACTTATGAGGAAACTGATCTCATCGATGTCCGCCATAGTCCAACTGAAAACTTGCCGCCTATCTTGTAAGACTTTTAAAATAGCGTTCTCTTGCTCGAAGGCTAGAGAGGCTGAAATGATAATGGGAAAAGTCTCATTCTCACCTATGTAAGCATATCTACGGTGAGACGGCAAGGGTATGAGTTCGAATTTCTGAGGCGAAAGAACCATTGCGGAATCTACCTCGAACTCAAAGGACTCTAACACAGGTTCCAAATCACTGCAAACAACCGATTTGGATGGTTCGACTGACTCATCCAAAAATTCAAACGACTCATATTCGGGCTGTGAGTCGTCGTCCTCCGAAAAAGTGAAACATTGATAATCAGCATCGGTTGTGTCAACGGTAGTAGGCTCGAGGAGGGACGCACTAGTGGCGTCAAAACTGTTTTCATCAAATAGAAATCTTTCAAGCTCGCAGTCCTCCTGCGTGATTTCGTGAATAGAGCAAACTTCTCGTGTACTATTTTTAGGCACGGGGGGCAGACTTCCCATCTTATAAATATTGAACTCACTAGACCTCTTTCCGAAGGATAGAGTCATGGAGCCATTGCGACAATTTATTATGGCATTGGAAGTGGCCAAAAATGGTCGACCAAGAATCACCGGAATTTGGTTTCTTGGGTTAACAACAGGTTGTGTATCCATAACGATAAAGTCAACGGGGAATATGAATTCCCCGACTTTGATCAACACATCCTCTAGTTGACCCCTTGGATAGGTGATTGATCGATCAGCCATTTGGAGAGTGCAACGAGTGGGTTTCAACTCTCCAACCCCTAATTGTTCGTACACTGAGTAAGGAATCAGGTTAACACTAGACCCAAGATCTAAAAGTGCACGATTAATTTGCTTATCCCCAATCGTGATTGAAATAGTAGGACAGCCGGGGTCCTTTCGTTTTTGGGGTAAGGTTTGATGGTGGTTAATAGCATTGCTCACTGCACTAGCCACTAGCACTTTCTTGGGTACTTGAGATGCCTTTCTCTTTGAAGTGCATAATCCCTTTAAGATTTTTGCGTATGAAGGGACTTGTTGGATAGCATCCAAGAGAGGTATATTTATGCTAACCTGTTTAAATAATTCCACAATCTTCTCCACTTGTGCATTTGGTTTATTAGGACTCAACCTGTTTGGAAATGGTGAATTTTGAAAATTTGTTGAGTCACAAGTCTGTGGAGTAGAATGTGGAATAGGAACGGATCCCAATGTGGATGTGTTCGTGTTGTTAGAAATGGGCCCGTTCGAGTCAGAAGAAGTAGAGCCGTGTGAAGGGTGGAGAATAGGCTCTAAAGAAAAAGGTGAAGAAGGAAGTGAAGAAAATGAAGAAGGGGAAGAAGAACCACCGGCGGGGATGTCATCACTAGTTTCCACATTATTTTGCAACTCTCTTCCGGATCTTAACGTGGTCACCGCATTTACATTTTGATTGTGATATGCGTTTTGTGGGTGACCGGGATTGGGCAATGGTTGAGATGGAAGCTTTCCCTTTTCTCTCTCGCTCAACGCAGCAGTTAATTGTGCAATTTGTGCCTCAATAGATTTGATACTTTGATCGTGTGAGGCATTGTTATTCATTAAAGATTGCACATAACTTTCAAATCTTGCTGCGGATTCTGTGGTTTGCTTGAGAAATGCTTCAAGACTTTTCTCGAGCGAGCTAACCTTATCATCATTAGGTTGAACCAAATTGTTCGTTTGATTTGTATAAGGTTGTTGTTGGAAAGGTTGCTGGTTTTGAGTTTGTAAAGGTGCTTGTTGTTGTTGTGGAGGAGCTCTTTGAAAATTATTATTCCCTTGGACTTGTTGATTTTGGTTCCAAGCGAAATTCGGGTGACTCCTCCACCCTTGATTGTATGTCGAAGAGTAAGGATCATTTCTTTGTCGTTGCTGAAATGCAGCATTGACTTGATCCTGTCCTTGAATGGGTGCATTATAAGGACACTCTTCGGTTAAATGCGATGGGTTCGAACAACAAGCACAAACAGTTCGTGTGGGTAGAGTAAGGGCAGGAGAAGTCGATGAGATTTTTGTCTCAATGGCTTCTAGCTTTTTCATAAGTGAGGCCATCTCGGCCTTCATAGCTATCGACATATCTATTTGATGTATGCCTGCCCTAGATTGACCAATTGAGGAAGATGATGTGGTCTTTGTACTCTCCCACTGAATTGTTTGCTCACTTAGGTCCTCAAGAAACTGCCAAGCTTCGTCGCTAGACTTGGAGAGAAAATGACCTTGACAAATTGTTTCTAGCAACTGCTTCGTTGCTGCGTTCAATCCCTCGTATAATGTTTGGCAAAGTTGCCAATTTTCTATCCCATGATGAGGGCATTGAACAAGTAGGTCTTTAAATCTCTCGAAGCATTTCCAGAATGGTTCGGACGGAAGCTGTGAAAATTGTATAATCTCGTTTCGGATTCTAGCAGTTTTATGATGAGGGTAGAACTTTTTCAGAAAGGCTCTCACAAACTCGTCCCAATTTCTAATGGAGTGTGATGCGGTGCTGTATAGCCACTTCTCGGCTAGGTCACATAAGGTAAAAGGAATGACCCTTAGCCTTATTGTGTCATCACTTAATTGGGTTGTCTTCATCATGGCGCAAACGTTTTGGAATTTATTAATAAAAATATATGCATCTTCGGATTCCAAACCATGAAACTTAGGTAGCATATTGATGAAGTGTGGTTTTATTTCAAAATTATCCCCATTCGCCGGTGGGGGTGAAAGACATGTGGGTAAAGAAGTGCGAACTGGGTAGAAGAGATCCTGGAGCGCAACTCGTGCGGGCGCTACAACAGGCGGAAGATTCGGGTTATTCGCACCTGGCGGAGGTGGAATCATTCCCGTCGGTAAGGTATAGTTGGGGTCGTGTCCCGACATACCTTCGAAAGAAGAATTTAAAGGTGGAGGTAAGGAAGTGGACGGAAGATCGACGAAGGGTTCGTCGAAGGGTTCGTTGGTCGGTACCAACGAAACACGGACTAATCGGGCGTTAGTATCCCTAGTCCAAAATGACATACACTAAAGGGTAGTGCAGTCAGAAAAAAGAGAAAAACAGAATGTGGGGGTAAGATAACGTCAGTGAGAAGAAGTGGTGGAAGTGAGTTTCAAGTTTCTTCGCGACAAGTTGCAAGTTTTGAAAAGATTTTTTATTTTTTTTATTTTTTTGTGAGTTTTGCAAAGAAGTTTTTGAAAACGGACTCGTGACACAAAAAGTATCAACCACACATGCACAATCAGGCCTAGATCTAGGGTCGCCTAGGTCTACTAGACAGCTCCTAACTAGGGCTAGAAATAGACCTCAAACCGCCTCTTCACGGACAAATACGGCCAGGTAAGTGGGAAGGAACCACCACTACAGTGGGCCTAATTAAAAACCACTAGCCTAGACACCGCAATGTCGGTTAGGATAAACGGCCGATGCCTACCCTAGTCCTTTTCCTATTGAGCTCGCTGTCCTTAGGTCTGAGTCTAATCTTTTTTAATTAAAGGTGGTTGATGCAAAATGCTTAGGTGTTTTCTGGGGTCCTGGGAAGGGTGATGAAATCCCCACCCAATCTGGATTTGGTCAAATAGCCCCTTAGAGTCCGGTTAAATTATGCAAAACAAATAAAAATTCACTTGCAATCAGAATTTTTTTTTTTAGCGCGGCGCAAAGAAACCTGCAGAAATCTGTCATTTAGAAGGGGGAGAAAGACTTTTTACGCAAAGAACCCTGCAGAAAATTTTCACAGACAGAGATATGGAGGTTGCAGAGGGGAGGAAAAGAGAGCAAACCACACAAATTTTTAGGGCTGACGTGTCACTTAAAGCGCGGAAGCGCGGCAGGAACCCCCTGTATGCGGCGGAAGGGCGGTCAGGGAGTGGGTTCAGCCGCTGGAAAAAATTGTGTTTCTCTGTAATGATGGTTCCTCTCTTTTCTTATATGCAACTTTCTGATTTGCGCTCTGTAAAATTTCAGATCTTCGCTGTTCCTGCAAGACTCAAAAATAAACCCTTCAAACAGATCAAAATTCGATTATTTTTTATATTTTTTATATTTTCAGATTTTTATAATTTTTAAAATTTATATCAACCCGAAAATTCACAAAAAAGAAAAATTACGCCGTCCCCGGCAACGGCGCCATTTGATTGGTAGAGATTTTACTATCAAAAACTGTAATTACCGCAATCAGAAACGGCGTCGCTTCGCAGCTAGCCGGTGAGTGCGGGTCGATCCACAGAGACGGGTAAATTTCTTCAAAGTGTTTTAACGAGTTGATTCTATTTGTAGTTTTGGTTGGTTTATAAAAATCTAAAAACTGGATCTAATTAATCTAATTAAGAATCTTGCTAGGGTTAGGATTAGGGAAAGTTTTGGAGATTAAGGTTCTTCCTCACCGCTTTCAATGCCATTTTTTATAGATCTATTAGATGTTAAGTTAATTATTAATAAAGTGGATACGAATCTCTTGGGAAGATATTTCTTCCTCTAGATTTGTATCCTTACTTTGTTGATAATTATCCTAACCCTTACGGAAAACGTGCGCAACCGGCCCTTTATACTACGGTTCATCGTTACCTCGAAGGGTAGGATGCCGCAGGGAGCGGTTGTGCTCGTATGCGTGAAGTACTAATTAATTAGGTGAAGGTGGCATTGAAAGGGGCGAGAGATCACATCTCTCAACCCTTTCCCTAAGGCTAACCCTAACAAGCGAGGAGACTACTCGCTCATTAGGGGATGAGAAAACATTTTAATTAAAAGAACAGAAATAAAAGACTTACTAATTCGATGGCTCCCTCCAAACAAGAAGAACAGATCTGAATATTTGCTCCCAGAAAATCTGAATTTTATTGATTGAAAAGAGGCATACCATTTTTAGATCTAAAATTACAATTTATAGGAAAATAGAAAACCTAGGGCTACAGGCTCTCGCACATGCGCAATTACTGATTTGCCCACTTAAAATCACAACACCCACAATAGCGCACCAGCAGAAGAAAAATGCACCGACACGGGCTCCTAACGGCCGCGGAAGCGCGGCTCCAGCATGGGTTTGGCCGCGGTTCCGCGGCCAAACTGAGGTGTTGGGTTGTCAAACTTTGGGGTTATGTTCTTGGATTCTTGGGCTTTGTCTTTTTATATTTCTTTCTTCTGTTGGACTTCTGAGTCTTCTCCAGATTTTCAGTGAAGACTTGTATTGGGCTTTTTAACCGTTTCACCTTGACTTGCGTTGTCTTGCACCTATATGAACTGGGCTTGACTGAGATCTGTCTAATTGTTGGTCAAAAGTCCCTTTTCTGTTGTTTTGTGTCTTTTTCACTGTATTTGCTCCAGAAACCTGTAACCTGTAATATGCAACAAACGTGCGTCAAGAGTACCTGTTTATTTATAAAAAGGATAAGAATAGGGGAATGATAAATGCAATATTATGGTCTGAACAGAAACTTATCACCCGTTCTCAGTTCTTTACCTTTCTGTAGCCCATGTAATATATTACATATGTGGGATCCTGATCCGGTATCAGATACCCAGGACGCAGAGGATACTGAGAAACAGTTCTGTGTAACGAACACACCCGAAGATGATGCATCAACATGCACTTTCTTCGTTTGGGCGGCACGGGAAATCTGGTATTCCCCAATTTCCTGCTCTGTCTTATAACAATTATAAGTTGGAGCGGGACCAACGTTCCCCAGCTCAGTATGACAAGCGGGTTCGGTCAATATATCCGTTTTATTATCTTGATTAAGGCGTGACATGGTCGCTACCTGGAGAGAGAGAGAAGAAAACACTCTGTGTGCGCTCTTACAAGATCAGATTGGTTGTTATTTTATCTAATCAGGATGGCTCCCACTGTTTATATCAAATCTTCCTTCAAACCCTAAAAGGAAAGACTAGCCGGGATTAAAGTTCGCCAATCTTTCAGCTAGGCCAGTGTCGGTACTTTGAGGGAGGTTCCCCATGCTTTCGCACGGACCTAATTAAAGTAAACCTCGTTTTCCCAGAGGCGTAACCCCGTTGACACCTTTCTAGACACCTACTTGATCGGCTAATTGTAATGTGTAAAACTCTCACAGGAGTAACAATTACTCGCAGTGGGTATCGGGATCCAACTATCTCATAGAAGGTATGCAATCTCATTGCAAATTTCAACACTTTAAATTCCCGATAATTTTGCCCCTAGCACCCTATGACCTTGACGGAGGTCAACAAACCATAGGCTACTAGTCAAGTTCAACCCGTCATTTCTTGATTGAATCAAACCCACCCACACGACCCTTGACGGAGGTCAACAAGGCCGTACGACTACCCTAACCCAATCTGCATCAATGCATAAGCAGATAAATACTAGTTAGCTACCGCACACTACGCCTTGACGGAGGTCAACAAACGTAGCACGAATACTAAGTAGGACTTATCTGAAATGACGGAGGGCTACGACAGGTTTTTCTGAAAACCTATTACGAATGAACTTGATATCGTTGTAGAATCAAATGATTTTAAAATGGAGTGTTTTTTTAGGCTTTTACTAGTTTCGCTAAAGAGGTCACTCCCGGTGAAGGGATCGTCGGCTCTTTCCTCGTCGAATGAGGTGCAGGATATATCATATATATCACTGTGCAAAGAAAGAACTATAAAATCAATCAAAAGACAAACCGAGTGGTGTAGCATCTTCCAGTTATTGCTAAAGGGGTCACTCCCGGTGAAGGGATCTCGGCCCTTTCCTTATCGAATAAGGTGCAGGATGTTCTACAAGTAACACCGCGATGCAAAGCAAGAACCGTAGCTACCTGTTTTTGAAAACTCGATTCCACGACATCTTTTAGGTTTCTTTTTCTTTCATTAATCATATTAATGAAGTCCCATCATTTAAATCACCTAAACATCACAGATAAATACGACGTACACTTATGCCATCCGCATTCACCTCGATGTCCCCTCGTGCACCGTTAGGTTAGGTAACTAATGGCAGAGAGGGGCAGGGCTAGTGCGGGTGTAAAACATAAGTAAAGTCTATATAATATATCATATATACTATATACAGTATTTATCACAGAACATCGAATGATCACATCATAGATATCGCAGCAGAAGAAACATATGAAATATTGGATATACTAGGACGTCCGTGTTTTCAATACTAGCCTGTATATAACACGGATTCCACGGTCGCGATGAATAGCCAAACCCACACCCCTAGACCCCTACGAGAGCGGCAAGCAACCCTACCAATTCTAGAGTTAGGAGACCCGGACTCGACTCCTCGAGTTGGTCTCCCACTGGATTCCAGAATCCGGTTACTTGTGCCCTCCTCCTTGGGTCTATCCTAGTGCGGAAAAGTAAATAATATACAAAAGGTGACATCAACCTCAATCCGGAAGTGCCCCAATAAAAGAATATTATATACATTTAAATTTACATGAATGAAAATAAAAACTCTCATCTCACATAAAAAACCCCGGCTATTCAAAACGCGACGATCCAATATAACATATCCAGCAACACATAACATCACATGTCATCAACGTAAGTAAATATGCGCATCCCAATTGTCGTTGACATATAGCAACGAAACCGGCGATATCACATATTACACTTACGGTCGCAGAAAAGAAAGTGTAAAACTACAACAGTTGGAATCCGCAACCTCCTTAGACATCCCATGCCTAACAGTTATAAACCCCGCATTTTAGTCTCTATATCGAAAACACTTTTCAATATCTAGTTGGGCAATTCAACAAGATTCCCGATAAACTGATCGAATGCTCGTCGCAAACTTTAGTAGACGGCCGCACCCCCGGATGCCGTCGACGAAGTGCACTAAGGCGGAACACCATTGCCGCGAGCACCCGAACGGATGCTTTTGGCGACGGGGTTCTTCTACAGTCACTTGGTCGGGGATATGGGGCATGGCTGTCTATTAAGTTTACCCGGCGAGTATCCGCGTACGCTACGTGATTGCGACGGACTTTTGATCGCATCAAAATTCCATGGCAACCGATCATTTGAGACTAAACTGCTATGTTTATAACATCCAAATTAGTTATCTCATAACTACTTGTGGATTCCAAAAATTGTATCACATTCCAGAAAAATAGAAAATGTTAAACTTTCCGATCGAACATTCAAACACCCAAGTTTTCCCGAAACAGCTCAACTCTTGAAATAAGTTCAAAAACATCCATTTCATGCCACAGTACCAACGGTCCAGCCGTAGAAGGGTCAAGCCAACGCCTCACATGTGGCACACCGTACTGCCCCAAACCCTAAGGTTCAAAGGGCAGTTCAAGACGGTCACATAATCGAGTTAAGGTTTGTTGTCTTCTAGAGGGTCCATCGCGTTACTTGCACTACTTAGACGTTCTTAAACTACGGAAAAATCCAACATTTGGAAATTTCCCGGCAGGGAAAAAATTGGGTATTTATATCCGGTCGAACTTTTTAACATATTCTAAATTATCTGGAAAAACACATAGACAAAGTTAAACAATCCGATCGAATCATCGAGTCCCCAAAACAACCAAGAAAAACTCAACTGTTGAGTATCAATTAAAAATTCCTATAAAATACAGCATGTACAGACGGACATTACTGTTGAAAGCACGTGGCATAATTCACCACTATGGCCGCGGAACCGCCGCCCAAGCCACGGTGGGGCCGTGGTTCCGTGGCGTAATAGTCGATTTGGGGTAACGTGCTTCACAGTAACTCTTAAAAAAACCCTGCTGAATTTTTTGACAATTTTTAATTAGGAAAAATCCACTGTTTCAGAAAATGTACAGAGAGGGTTAAAAGTTAGGGTTTCGGGGTTCGATCGGATTTCTAACATCGTCTACACTTCACCTAAAGCTCTAGCTAGGCTCTGATACTACTGTAGGGTTCCTAGGTACACTCAAAAGGTTCCACAAGGTATCAACCATGCCAAATTCAAATTTTCCGGTGTTGAGAAACCCTAAACTAGATCGATTACTAGAGGTAAGGCGAAAGAACATGCAAGTTAACGACTTAACTACAAGTGTAAGTGACTACAACCTTTGTAGATCCGATCCTCCACTTATTTAGCTCCGTGATGACGTCCCTCCGCTGCGATCATCAGAATCCCGGACTCTAGCGTTGGTTTCGTCGGAGAAATAAGCGGGCTTGGTCGTTGACTTCGATGCCGAAGATGATCTACGTCGGGGAGACTCAAACTCAAGCTATTCCTTCACTTGGTCAAAAACTTTGTGAAGAGAACACCCTATACTACATGGCAAGTAGTAGAGGATGAAGAAATAGGAAGTAGGTTCACTTTAGAATTGGATTTCTCACTCTTTTTCCTATGGCACCATTGGAGCTAGCAAGCTTTTGTGGAGCTTAATGAAGAAGAAGAAGAAGAAGAAAAAGAATCATATATGAATAATAAAAACTCAATCCAAATGAAACTTATCCTTTCAATTATGGCACCATGGTTGAGTTAAGCCCTCATGCTTAACTCATGTAGAGAATTAACCAAAGCATTAGGTTAAAGGTTAGGTTAAATAATATCTTTAAACAAATGACAAAAGAGTTGACTTTGTCAATGTTTATCAAGCTTCATGAGGCTTGATAACTTTGACCAAAGTCTCACTCTTTTGTTATCTGTTAGGAAAAAAGAAAACCCTAATTTAACCTTGATTTGGTTCAAGTCTCATACACACAACTTGTTTGTATCATCAAGCATGATACAAACATGTACACTTGCATATATCACATATAAACAATGTGCACATTCAAGTGAGAAAATCAATCTTAAGTGAACCAATACTAGTTAATGTAAAGTAATATATCAAATATATAAATATACATTAAATCATTAAATCAACACTAGATTTAACGATCCGGTTATATTGCATATAACTGACTAATATCAATAGTAACAACTTATCGAATCAACACTTGATCCGATAACCCGGCTATATCGCATACAACCGATCAATGTCACAAATCGCGAGAATAGAATTCAGTATCACATACTGGTATTATTCTCGGTCCCGCACATATCTCATATGCGCTCCTATTTCGTTTCGCTTGAGCCAGGAAACCCCTGTGTAGGACTCTAAAGACTCGTCAATACGCCGGCAGTTGGTGATGATCATATCAAACACCCACAAGCCGCAAGCGGTCTGCTAAACGTAACGGCCACCCGGGTATTGAGCGATCAGAAGTTCAAAGAGCAAGCCCGCTCACACTCATGTGAATCCAACCAGTAACACTACCGTACAGTCCGGTCTGTTCGTCTGATATGTCTCATATCTCGTCTAGGGGTGGTATACGTCAGACCCCAATAACTTGATAAGTCGTGTCGATATGAGGCTCATAACGGGTCGAGAAACTACTGGTAACACTTACCAGTAAATCCCTAAAGCAGCCTTGGACAAGGACTTCCTGTTATAGCCAATCGAACACAGCACAACATCAACTCCCTATACCGGGAGAGACGAAATCCCTCCTATCGCTCATTGCCTCCATGTGACTCAGAACTGTACCCAAAAACCACCGTTTTGCATGCCCTCTTGGACGTGGTAAGGTGGAAATCAAAGCACAGTGGGAATCACACAAGACTCTATGACGATCTCGGGTCTACAGACTAACCTGCACCAGTGTCACCAGAGAACTGCCATCTGACGTAAGGTATAATACCATATGGGAGTTCTCGGCAAGTCCGTCCAGTGTACCTAGTCTCCACGGAGCACCCATATATCATCTCTGATGTCAAACACCAATGGATATAGGATCATCCATCGCCCATCTATATGGGTCGAGAAGCTACACGCTAGTCTACTCTGGTATATCGATGCCCCGTCTCGATACACCCACGACTAGGGACTTTGAAGGATGTACTTGTGGACTACCACGTCCCCACTAGTATGATCAGTATCATAGTCCAGGTAGTCAAGTATACATCCTAAGGGCTTTACCAACATGTAACAGAGAGACAATCAGTGTACACGTTAAGGTAAAGAGTAACCAGATAGCATACTATCATATCGAGCAAGAAAGTCATCCCTATATATGTCCAAGCATCCACTACAATATACATCCTATGTATAGTAATGGCCTCTAGGGCATACATATAACTAACAGAAAGTGATTCGTCAGATTTGATGCGCTGACGCAGGCCCAGTTGAGTTGAATATTTTCAGTGTGGAGAATCTTACTCAGATCTAGAGTAGATCGATCAAGAGATGATGTTGTTCGTTGGATGATCCGATAGGAGATCATTAGGTTGACCAGCTTCAGATAGAGGACCTCACCCAGATGTGTTGCAAGTTGATCGAGAGCAGATGAATAAGGTATATTCCTCCAATGATTGGGACGAGTTCTCGAGGGCGTGTTCGGATAGATATCTTCTACAGAGTGATGAAGATACCGAGTTCATAATTTTGAGTCCATGTGAGAGACTCCGAATTGACTGTAGCCGAGAACAATTGTAGTATGCAGATAGCAAGACGTGACATCGAAGTGGACGATAATAAAGACGAGTGGAACAAGAGGTTCGTGGGAGATGTTAACGAGCTGTTGTTAATCCCCGTTGAGATTAGAGATCGGATATGTATACAGAGGCGTTAGGATATGGCCAACTCCCGAGAAAATGCTGTGCTTAGAACGCAGATGTCCAGAAAGAGAGAAAAGATTATGTAAGAGTACCAGCCTCCGTATTGTTCGTCATAGGCGAGATCAGAAGAGACTTTGAGCAGGTTCCTTCCAGGACACTGCTGCGATAAGATTTGCACCGAAGATCAGTTGTGTCACGTGTATTGCGAGGGCCAGGGGCCGACGCCAGTGACGTGCTGCTTTACGAGTGGTCATGCAAATTGGCCGAGAGATGACCAGAGGAGTGTCAGGGCGGAATCGTTTCCGTTAGTACACCTGAACAGGCCGACGACCCAATGGATTGCGAGATTGGTAATCTACAGAGAAAATGAGGACCTAGAGACAGGATGCCAGACCGTGAGCAGGAGGCAAGCGAATGTTCTTGCTCTGCCAGTTTTGGATGCACCTGTAAGTGCACGGCGGCGCCCCGGCCGTCAATCCGACGGCCAGACGCGGAAACGGTGATAAACTTTGATTTTGCGGACTTAGCAAACCGGCACCACCGCGCACTAAACACCCGGATCGTAACCATTAACAAGTCTAAGCTAACTAGAAGATGGGTTAGAGATATACCGACGATCCAAGTCCTCCGGTCTTCTCGTCATGGTCCCGATCTCCTGCGGAAAAGTCCCGTCTCCTCCTCGTCGCCGGAAATGCACCACATCGCCTACTTTGTTTACGGGCTCCCACCTCAATGCCGAGGCAACTCGGGCACGAAGCCGGCTACTCGACGTGCCCAAGATATGCTGTAGAATATCTAGAGAAGAAGTCTCATTTGGGGTTTTTGGAGCTTTACCATTTTGTGGAGGAAGAAGAACTTGGAGAGAGGTGAAGGAAAAATGTAATAGACCAAGAAGAAAAAAATGAGAGTATCATATTTCTCCCCACTCAAAAGAGAAGCATTTTTCTCATCTCACCAAAAGTGGCCGGCCCCCCCATTTCCATGTGTGATTGGAGAGAGAAAAACCAAAGCAAGGGGGTGGGTGGAACCATGATACAAAAAGGGGTCATGAAAGAACATGATAACAAAACTATACCAACACTCCACCAACCTCACCCCTCATCATCATCAACCATCATGTCCCTCCATCATCATACAAAGTCAAGCCATCATGATAGCTAGAAGTCAAGGTCAATGAGAGACTATCATGATACAACAATAAGCAAATACCCCTTCCACAAATACTTATTTGCAACAATGCAAATAAGCCCTCCTCCACCAAACTTCGGCCAATGAACGGAACAAAGGAAATTGGCCGAAACGGAAAGCAAACTGGCAACTCCAGAAAACTGGTCCCGTAATAAAATTACAGGATAACCCCGATACTGTGCATACACACCCGCATCTGTATTTCGACCGAAATACAAATGCAATGAGACGAAATCTCCACTGTACTATACTAGGATCCGGCTTATACCAAAACCGGCTAGTAATATCCGTTCGATCCTGATCCGTGCAATACCGCACGTATCTGATCGAACCCTGCCATATAACCATACGGCCTATAGTACAAACTGTCCAATCCTGATCCGTGCAATACCGCACGTATCTGATCGGACCTTGCCATATCTCCATACGGCCTCTACAACCTTTCGCCCGAAAGCTGAGTAACTGAATGTGGGGGACTCTAAAGACTCGTCAACACCTTGGTTGTGGATTTAACCACTAGCACGTCAGAGGTATAAGCCAATACGTAACGGGCTACCAGGTACTGACTAAAAGGGATGTCTGTGAGTGAACTCAGCCTGACAACCCTACCGAGCCTGTCAGTGACAATATCCGTGCAGTCCGGTCCGTTCGTCTATGAGTATCGCATGGCGGGCCTAGGGGGTTGGTAAAAGTCAGACCCCCAAAAGCGGTACAAGTCGTGTCGGAGTGTAGCCCAGAACACCCTGAGATACTACTGGAATACCTACCAGTAAATCTCCTTGCCTTGGCCAAGGACTTTGTGTAATGGCTCTCCTAGACACAGCACGACCTCACCCCCAATACCGGGAGAGACGAACCCCTGAAGATACGCTCACTGCCTCCATGTGGCTCGGGACTGTACCCAACTAAAAGCTGTTTGCACGACTCCTTTGAGCCGTGGTAGGGTAGTAATCAAAGTACAGTGGGAACTCACACGAGACAAATGACGATCCCCAGGTCGATGAACTAACCTGCACACATGTCACCAGGGAACTGCCATCTGACGTCTGGTATATGACCAACTAGCATGTTCCCGGCGAGTCCTGTCCGGTGTACTCATAACCCAATGAGCACCTGTATACATCTTAGGTGATCCAACTGACACCAGTGGCTTGTGAGACCGGCCACCGCCCCTCGTCGGGGTCTCGACTGTATACACTAGTCTACTAATGGAGTATCGATGCCCGGTCTCGAAACTCCCACGACTAGGGACCTTTTAAGGATATGCTTGTAGACCCCCAGCTCCCACTTATATGATCGCCCTCATACTGCTGGTGGTCAAGCAAGAATCCTAGGGGCTCTATCAACGTGTAATAGCGACGTGTCAGGTCACCTAAAATAGTACACGATGATAAAGGTAAACCAGATAGCATACTATCATCTCGAGTAAGACTGTCCTACCGGGATAGGTCCTCCCTCAATCATTACAATCACGTACCTGTGACCTAATAATTGACTCTGAGGGCACTATCTCCAACAATCTCCCACTTGCACTCAAGGCTAATTATTGCGATGTCGCATACTCACAGCCCGTGTGATACCGAACATCCAACTCCTCTACTAGTCAGTCTCACAAAGCTCGTTTGCGGAACTATTGCGTTCGAGGAATAGCCTCAGTGAGTGGATCCGCTTAGTTGTTTCTTTCTATGTCTCTCTATATCTCAAGTTCGCGGAGAAAGCCATCTCCCGAAAAGAGCAATACCTGTCTTAGAATGTGTCTGGATGTCTGATGGGACATAGCTCATAAATGAACTCCAAATCCAAACTTCTTAGACTGTATCGTCAACTGAACTTAATCAGTATCCTGCGCCATGCCTCCCCCAGTATTGCCTTGGATCACCTGTCCAAAATACTGCCCCTCATCAGAAGGAAAACTATAACTCTGACAACCTCCTTGTCGTCCATGTCACCTTGGAAGCCTGGAATGATAACTGTCTCCCGAATGAGGCTGTCGTTATCATATCCCTAGAACATCCACTTATGTTCTAAAACTGCTTCTGACTGTTTCTCCAGGATTGGATCAATGTCAACTTATTGCATCTAGTGCAAGAACAACATCAGGTGTGGTACTTGACATCTCATGATTGACTCAATTGCCTAAGCAAGTGATCTGCCAATCATGCACGTCCCTCTTCCCTTTAGTCTGTAAGACACCTTTAGAGAGGGTGACTCCATTACCTGCAGGTACACTGCCGTGCCAGGAGTCGTCCATTCTAAATACTCTTAGAATGCTGTCTAAGTACCCAGATTAGGAGACTACCCAAATCTAGATCTAAAACCATAGATCTAGTAACCAGTATGTCTGATATAAAATCCATTTCCTTTGTGGAGAAACCACTGTGTGACGACCAAAGTATAACCGATCGTAGTATAGGAGTTTCCTTTCCTACTTTGTGTATGTCATCCAAATACCATGACATCACACCCTACTACCTTCTCAAGAGATCCATCCCCTATTCTGATGAAGTCAAACCTATGACTGTCACGTCAGAAATAGATGATCTATCTCCGCTACTGGTGCTTCAGTCTATAAATAGACATAAGCTACCTGTCCACCAATGCTTCCGCTGCTCCCACTAACTACGACAACCCTCTGGCAGAGTCATATACGCATACATTTCTAAAACTAGTTTAGAACGACGCTATACTCATCCTCCTGCCGGGTCTCGCAGCCTGGAACAACAGCAATGGTAATTGTGGGTAAACAAGAACTCCCCTGTCACCGTCCTTGAGGCTACCGTAGTACCTCTCGGGTGCCTGAAGTTACCCACCTTATCTGCGGAGTGGCCAATGGAATGTCAATCCAGATTGAATCTTTAGGTTCCTTATCAAATCTTCAGTAATCGTTTGTGGTTCTGGAATCACTTCCAGTTCTACCATACTCCCACTATTGTTTTCTTGAAAAAATCCATTTTTAATAAAACTGTGGCGAGTCTAGAACAATATTGCTATTGTTCATCCAGATGGTAGAAAGTCAACCCTCGTTATAGCCTGGGTCAACCCACAAACAGCCATTACAGAAACGTGCCTTGAGTTGTCCAGAGTCTGGTTTTAATCATAAGCCGGACAACTCCCCGTACCTTAATACCGTTAAGATACGAACTGTTCTATATCCAATATAGAACCAGAGGCACTGATTTAATTGAACCAGATTCAAATCATGCAGCTGTCTCCAGTGCATGTTAACTAAATGGAAGGAGGCCGATCAGCGTTACTCAACTTAGGAATACTTCCAATTATGAAATAACCTGAAAGAGAAGCAAGTTCTCTTAATCATTACTATCAAATGAACACCATACACAAGTATCTACATCTTCGATCAACTTGAAGAATCCCAATACTTGCAACACTTGGTTCTCTACTCTATTCAAATACCTACAACTTCTCAAAATTCGGACCCTGTGTTTCCACGAAACACCTGTCTAAAAACTAGAGAAGTTATAAGTAAACCGAATATAGTATGAGGACCGAATATAATACTCTGTATAAGTCCCTTGAGTCTGATAACTCATTCACTGTGTGTCGTAGGTTGAAAACTGTACTTATGGTTAAGAAGAATTACACCGCTGTTTAATGCTCCTTACCTAACCATCCACTGATATAAGTAAATGTCATCGACATAATATCAAAAGGTATATCTCACTCTATGAAAATAGACGTACAGATATATCAATTTGAAATTGGTGCACAACAGCGGATATTCAAAACCAAATATTTGCCGACCGGCAAACAACCCAGGTGGCATCCTCAAATATCACCAATTACAACGAATCCCGATATAATGAGGATGATCACCAAATTCCCAATAACGTACTCCCACTCATCATCTGTAAAACCATACAGATGTGAGAATCATTCTTGGTAAATACATACCCTAGAGTAAGTGTCTAATCGGGAAATCAGTTTTCCATTAACAGTACACAGTGAAACTGAAACATTGAAATGTTTCGTTGGGGTATCCTGGTATTCCTAGTAATGCCTCTACCATTATCCAGATTCACAACTATAACCGTATAATTCTTTGCCACCTCTCCAAATCCCTTCATATGTCTTTAGTCATTACCTTCTGTACACCCCTTTAGGCCAAATGGTTTTCTTCCTTCCCTACCGTTCGGCACCAGCCTATGGTTTGGAAGAAGACTATCCAATAAGCATAATGGGTGTACTGTCCCAATCCTAGGAACACCCGCAATGAGAGAGGGTGAAGATAAAAGACAACCGAATAAACCTTATTCCTATTTCTCCTTAACCAGAATCCATCCCCGAACTGGAACAAGTTCCATTCGAGTTCGTATATAACCATACGATGGAGTATCCAAATAAACTGTGGATCTTCGTAGTGATACGGAGTGTCCTGGAGAAATACAAAGGTGATTTTAGGATTGGCGAAGAGATACTTGGTTTGGTCGTGAATATCTGTTGCAATTTACTTTGCCCTCTTACTAATCCCTTGCTTTGTCTTAACCTAATACCTTCTGCACACCATCATTATGCTAATTGGTTTTCTTCATTCCCTACCGGTCGGCACCTGCCTATGGTTTGGAAGAAGACGATCCAATTTGCGTAATAGGTGTGCTACCCCTAAACCAAGGAGTACTCGTAACCTGAGAGAGGGTAAAAGGAAAAGACAACTGAATAATCCTATCCGTTTTCTTCAGAACCGGAAACCATCCTCGAATAAATCTGTCGAGTTCGTATCTAACCATACGATGGTTTTGTCCAATGGAAGTGGACGTTCGTAGTAAAACGGGGTGTCCTGGAGAAAAGGGTAAAAGTAGGAGTGGCAATGAGGTTTGCAACTCTGACAATCCAAAAGCCAGTGTTAAGAAGGTTCGGTCAACTTGGTCACTGAGTCATAGTCTTAGGGTCGGGTCAATGGTCGCTGCCAAAGAGAGAGAGAAAAGAAACACTCAGCGTGCACTCTATCCTAGATCAGAATGGTTATCACTTTATCTAATCAGGAAACCTCCCACTGTACCTCAAATTCTCCTCCAAACCTGAAAGAAGAATTAGTCGGGAATACCCGAGGAGTAAACCAACTCATCAGTGGGAATCGGGATCCAACTATCATTGCATGATAACATGACGGAATCCGCTCACGGTGTCACACTCCAGAAGGTATGCGCATATCTGGCAAGTTTCAGTACTTTTGAAACTCCCGATGTGATTTCTGCCCCATGCTCTTATGACCTTGACTAAGGCCAACAAATCATAAGTCACATGTCAAGTTCTACCCGTCATTATCCAGGTTGATTTGAACCCACCCGTACAAGCCCTTGACTAGGGCCAACAAGGCTATACGACTGTCCCAAACCAACGCATCTATCTATGCAGCATATGAATACCCAATAGCTACCAAACACTGTGCCTTGACTAAGGCCAACAAACACAGCTTGAATACTATTGACTACCCATATGAAACGACGGAGGGCTATGAATGGTTTCTGGCGAAAACCTTTAACGTAGTGAACTTGATATCGTTGAAGGAACTGATAGCTTTTTAGAAAATATAGTGACGAAAACCTTTACTAAAGAGGTCACTCCCGGTGAAGGGATCTCGGCTCTTTCCCCGTAGAATGGGGTGCAGGATATTCCAACTGAATACCACGGTGCAAAGCAAAAGTAATCGGCTATAGTGAAGTCAATGCTCTGACGCAAAATTCTGTCAAAGGGGTCACTCCCGGTGAAGGGATCTCGGCCCTTGCCTCGTCGACTGAGGAGCAGGATATTCCAATGAATACCACGATGCAAAACAAAAGTAAACGTCCTTGCAATAACAGCTTTTTGAAAAGTGTTCCAACAACATCAGATTAGGTTTGTTTTTAACTTGCATTGATCCGAATCAATGCAGTCCCATCAATTGATCACACCAAAAAGAACGAAAATATACTGATGTACGTATATGCCATCCGCATTCGCCACTGGGTCCCGTCATTACCCGTTAGGTTAGCTTACTAACGACAGAGCGGGGACTGGACTAGCGCGGATGGAAAACATATACTACATCTACTAATATATATACCAATATATTATATTCGCTCAAGGCGTGAAAGAAATGCAACATCACAGAAAATGTACAGCATCACAGAAACAATACAGATATCTGGGATCCCCGGGTTTCACAGAGCCACTACTGAAACCCGACGTTCCCCTGGTCGTGTGGATAGCCTGTGCAATGAAATCCTAGACCCCTACGGGCGCGGCAAGTTACCCGCCAAAACCTGAAGCGAGGCAGCCCCCTTCAGCGCCGTGAATGGACCATCCAGCACTTCACGGAATCCGGTAACTTGGGCACCCCTCCTGGGTCAACCTGTACCCCCTACGAGTGCGGCGAATAGCCCGCCAATTCTAGAGTGAAGCCCCCTCCGTCTCAATGCCATGAGATGCGGGATTGTTGCCCTCCAGAACCCGGCTATCCGTGCACCCCTCCACGGGGTAATCCTAGTACAGAAAGTAAAATATACATACACCGGGTACATCGACCGCAACCAGGTCGTGCCCCAAAATAATAATACAAACGGGCAGTGACGGCAGTCCACATGTCGGACGCTCGCCCCGCAAAATCAAATGTACATAATACAACAGCACAGTACTAGCATTGCATCCAGGCTATCCCCACGACCGATCCGCAACATCACAGCAAAATCACAAAACATCAACGTGAAAGTCACGTTCGCAAATCCGTCTAACCGGGCTATAGCAGTTAGACCGGATTTACCGATCGAGTGACATTCACGGTCGCAGATATAATGTAAATACTGTGAAAAATGTGTTTAAAATTTTCCGATTGATCAAACAATTAACAAGTGGGCCCCAAAGAAAACTGTAGCACTTACAGAAATAATTGGCCCAATTTTAATATTCCAAAACCCCTAATTTAAGCCCAGAAGCCCACTGTAAAAACCCAAACCACTGATTCCTGCATGCTGCGGCGGAAGCGCGGCCAAAAGTGGGTTTTGGCCGCCCTTCCGCGCTCTGATGAGAGGATTAGTGCCTCGAATTTGAACAGTGTTCTTATAATTTTTAGTACATAAATATTTTACAACCTGAAAAAATTTTCGAGACCAAAAATTTTCAACAGAAACTGATGCGAAGGCAATACGGGTTTTGGAACTTTTTGATCGATCGGAAATGCAAACACATTACACTAAGCTAGACTAAGTTAATGGCGAGGCTTTGATACCACTGTAAATGCACGGCGGCGCCCCGGCCGTCAATCCGACGGCCAGACGCGGAAACGGTGATAAACTTTGATTTTGCGGACTTAGCAAACCGGCACCACCGCGCACTAAACACCCGGATCGTAACCATTAACAAGTCTAAGCTAACTAGAAGATGGGTTAGAGATATACGGACGATCCAAGTCCTCCGGTCTTCTCGTCATGGTCCCGATCTCCTGCGGAAAAGTCCCGTCTCCTCCTCGTCGCCGGAAATGCACCACATCGCCTACTTTGTTTACGGGCTCCCACCTCAATGCCGAGGCAACTCGGGCACGAAGCCGGCTACTCGACGTGCCCAAGATATGCTGTAGAATATCTAGAGAAGAAGTCTCATTTGGGGTTTTTGGAGCTTTACCATTTTGTGGAGGAAGAAGAACTTGGAGAGAGGTGAAGGAAAAATGTAATAGACCAAGAAGAAAAAAATGAGAGTATCATATTTCTCCCCACTCAAAAGAGAAGCATTTTTCTCATCTCACCAAAAGTGGCCGGCCCCCCCATTTCCATGTGTGATTGGAGAGAGAAAAACCAAAGCAAGGGGGTGGGTGGAACCATGATACAAAAAGGGGTCATGAAAGAACATGATAACAAAACTATACCAACACTCCACCAACCTCACCCCTCATCATCATCAACCATCATGTCCCTCCATCATCATACAAAGTCAAGCCATCATGATAGCTAGAAGTCAAGGTCAATGAGAGACTATCATGATACAACAATAAGCAAATACCCCTTCCACAAATACTTATTTGCAACAATGCAAATAAGCCCTCCTCCACCAAACTTCGGCCAATGAACGGAACAAAGGAAATTGGCCGAAACGGAAAGCAAACTGGCAACTCCAGAAAACTGGTCCCGTAATAAAATTACAGGATAACCCCGATACTGTGCATACACACCCGCATCTGTATTTCGACCGAAATACAAATGCAATGAGACGAAATCTCCACTGTACTATACTAGGATCCGGCTTATACCAAAACCGGCTAGTAATATCCGTTCGATCCTGATCCGTGCAATACCGCACGTATCTGATCGAACCCTGCCATATAACCATACGGCCTATAGTACAAACTGTCCAATCCTGATCCGTGCAATACCGCACGTATCTGATCGGACCTTGCCATATCTCCATACGGCCTCTACAACCTTTCGCCCGAAAGCTGAGTAACTGAATGTGGGGGACTCTAAAGACTTGTCAACACCTTGGTTGTGGATTTAACCACTAGCACGTCAGAGGTATAAGCCAATACGTAACGGGCTACCAGGTACTGACTAAAAGGGATGTCTGTGAGTGAACTCAGCCTGACAACCCTACTGAGCCTGTCAGTGACAATATCCGTGCAGTCCGGTCCGTTCGTCTATGAGTATCGCATGGCGGGCCTATGGGGTTGGTAAAAGTCAGACCCCCAAAAGCGGTACAAGTCGTGTCGGAGTGTAGCCCAGAACACCCTGAGATACTACTGGAATACCTACCAGTAAATCTCCTTGCCTTGGCCAAGGACTTTGTGTAATGGCTCTCCTAGACACAGCACGACCTCACCCCCAATACCGGGAGAGACGAACCCCTGAAGATACGCTCACTGCCTCCATGTGGCTCGGGACTGTACCCAACTAAAACCTGTTTGCACGACTCCTTTGAGCCGTGGTAGGGTAGTAATCAAAGTACAGTGGTAACTCACACGAGACAAATGACGATCCCCAGGTCGATGAACTAACCTGCACACATGTCACCAGGGAACTGCCATCTGACGTCTGGTATATGACCAACTAGCATGTTCCCGGCGAGTCCTGTCCGGTGTACTCATAACCAAATGAGCACCTGTATACATCTTAGGTGATCCAACTGACACCAGTGGCTTGTGAGACCGGCCACCGCCCCTCGTCGGGGTCTCGACTGTATACACTAGTCTACTAATGGAGTATCGATGCCCGGTCTCGAAACTCCCACGACTAGGGACCTTTTAAGGATATGCTTGTAGACCCCCAGCTCCCACTTATATGATCGCCCTCATACTGCTGGTGGTCAAGCAAGAATCCTAAGGGCTCTATCAACGTGTAATAGCGACGTGTCAGGTCACCTAAAACAGTACACGATGATAAAGGTAAACCAGATAGCATACTATCATCTCGAGTAAGACTGTCCTACCGGGATAGGTCCTCCCTCAATCATTACAATCACGTACCTGTGACCTAATAATTGACTCTGAGGGCACTATCTCCAACAGCACCGACATTTTTCAATATTGTAGGAGGTGTACCTCAATGTCATTTATTGCGATTTGCATTTGTGATCCGAGTATCACGCTTATATGGCTTGGATTCGAGTTTTGATGATTGAGTTTCATGATATTGTTTTCGTGCACCATGGCTGCACCTACTGGGTATTTACATTTTGTGCATAGTTATTGCACTTGATATATGTTTTATACACCGTTGTGTTGGTTTATGACTTGTGCATATCTATTGCACTTGATGTCGATTTTGTGCCTTGGCTACACGTGTTTATGATTTCGTGGATTTCATACGGTTGATTTGATTTTTTGCATGTGGTACGCACTCGATTTGGTTTTTGCACTCGGTGTAGCTCACATGTGCTTGCAGTGCATTGATACGTGTTTTGTGCACGCAGTTGCACACGTTTATGATTTTATACACCTTGGTACAATCAGTGTTGCTTTTTATACGCATTTGAGTTACTGATGAGTTTCCATGCATTTGTTGCACTAGATTAGTATTTCTTGCACTGGATGCACCGGATTTGTATTTCGTGCACTGGATGCACTGGATTTTTATTTCTTGCAATATATGCACCAGATTTGTATTTCATGCACCGGATGCACCGGAATTGTGTTTCGTGCATTTGTAGAACTAGATTTTCGTTTCGTGCATTTGTTGCACCAGATTTATACTTCGTACATTGGTTGCACCCTATTTATGTATTTGAGCATTTGTTTCACAAGATTTATGTTTTGTGTGCGTTTGCACTTGACGTTCATTTTTCGTGCGCTTTACCGCACTGGGCATTTATACGGACCTGACACGCTTGGGTTGGATTTTTGCGCATATTAGGCGCTTGGTATTAGGTTTTGTGTGCATCAGATGCACTTGAGTTAGGTTTTCTTCGTGCATGTCAGATGAACTTGACTGAGATTTTATTCGTGCATGTTGGATGCACTTGACTTATATCGGATGCACTTGATTTGGATTTTCACGCATGTTGGGTGCATGATATGAGATGTGATTTTGTGCATACCGGATGCACTCGATTGGGATTTTCATTCTTGCATGTTAGTTGCACTGGGTTGAGATTTTCATGCACTATAGATGCACTTGATATTATTGTCGTGCACATCCGTTGCACTGGACAGATGTTTTCGTGCACACCCGTTGCACTTAGTTTGGTTTTGTGAACATTCGTATCACTTATATTTGGCTTTGATTTCCGTGCGCACCAGACGCACGTAATTGTTGGATACGCCTTTTGAGGCTGATTTTGCTCTTGAGCACTTTGTTTTCATGTTGGGCACTATATTTTGTAGTAGCCGAACAGGACTGATCTGAGGACAGTACCTGAGTACTTTACATGCATTAAAAGTTTAACAAGAGGTTTTCAAAAAGGAGCTATAGTCTCACTATTTCCTACGTGTCCGAGAGCGACACGAACGTTTACACAGGAAAACCTTTTGGGATATTCCAAAAAAACGGCGGAACGTATATTTGAGCAAAGCATATATGAACGTTATTTATTACTTTAAAAATGAGCGTATGTCACTTGTGCTGTGAGTTACGCATCACACGACGATTCAGAAATGATTTTGTATGTGTTTTATTCAGTTTTTAGAAGATTTTTCAAGGATGCGTACTATATACATATTATAGTATTCGACTAGTGTATATTGGATTTCAGAAGTGGATTTCGAGATTTGTATCTCCATTGTAACTCCAATGATTTGCGTGTAAATCCTATGATTTGCGTGATGCTTGACGGAGTTCGATTTTGAGTTTCGTACTCGTTTTCAGGCGCATACGATGCGCCGCGGTATTTCTATATCTTCCGTGATTTTGGAGCCCCGTTGATTTGAGCTGATTATTGAAATGTTTTAGCATTTGGGGGTTTAAATTTAAATTCGGGGACCGAATTTAATTAAGGGAGGAAGTTTGTAACATTTCAGAAAATATAAAATACCATTTTTGCAATTTAATATTAAAATAATATTGTAACATTCAGAAAATTTGGAAATAAATAAAATTTATTAATTAAATAATTAAATGCTAAATTAAAAAGTTAGTAAAACCAAATAAGACATTTTCATAAGTAATATGCAAAACAAATTAAATTAAAATTTTAATATGTAATATGAATAAATTATAAGAGTCTTTATGTGAATTTTAGCTTCATTTTAATAAAAAGGGTGTTATATAATAACATAAGTTGTGAGGGGTTTTTATATAAAATTTAGGATATTGTGCAAATTGGGTTTTGTTAAAGGGTGTGAATAAAAAGAGTTAAACAAAATTTAGTCCAGAATAAATCAAAGGATAAATCAATTTAGAAAAGAAAAACAAACACTTCCACATCATTCTTGCATGCACACACCCACGCCACACCTCCTCCTTGCATGAGGATGGCACCCTTTGGCCTTTGACACCTCCTCCGTCACCTTATCCTTCCTTTTTGTCACATATAAACCATGTTCAGTTCAGTAGATAAAATTAAAACCTGAAAAATTAAAAGAAAGAAAAAGGAAACCAAAGTAACAAAGAAGAACATAAGAAAGAAGAAGAAAAGAGCTAAGTCTAGAGATTTCTCATCATCAAGCTAGGACAAGGAGCTTGTGCATCTTGGAGGGTGTTTTTCCAACAAGTTATTTGTAGGTAAAATCCTTACACACAGTAGAGATTTAAATTCTGGAATTGGTTTAAGTTGAAATCAAAAGTCTATAATATCGTATTTTAGGCAAAACTAAGTTCTGTTGAAATATGCTATAGTTTAGATAAAAATTAACTTAACTAAACAAGGTCTAAATGATGTATGTTGAACCTAGAGAAAACCATAGGAACACGAACCAGAGGGCTCGGATTTTGGCCGGCGACCTAAAGAAAATTCCGGCGACGCCGGATTTTTGGGTGAGTTGGGTAGTGTGGTTTTTGGGTAGGTTTATGTATAGAATTTTGTTATTTTGGTATTGTTTAATCAAGTTAGTTTAATTGTATATAAAATCTGGGAACAAATATCGGTTAAGGAATTAAAATTCTCAAATACGACACGGGTAAAACGTAACGCGTTCTGTTTTCTATTACGAAATCACGTCTGGTTAAAATCCAGTTAAATTGAGTGTTGGATAGTATGAAATAGTCGTATGCAATATAACTAGTACGTAAGAACTTGTGTTTTCATATTCGCCGTATCGGAGTAACCGTTTTCTTATACAAATTAATTCTCGATGTTAGATTCGAATACGGGAAATTCGGAGGCCGCAAGGAAAGGAAAGGGATTGGTGATTCCTGAATAGTTTACGACGTATTCCGGTGAGTAGACTAAACATCTACCGGGGGATTGTGTAAAGATAGCGTAATACGCCCGTATTTTGTTAAATTGAAAGATTGAGTTTATATGCGAAGTTAATAACATGCATTCATATATATCTATATATCATCATGTTAATAGTTGTTAGAACACTACACAATTATCGACGCGTTATGCCGCACGTGCACATCTTTACCTGTTACACTACACCTCGTCGATATTAACATGTAACTTTTACACTAAATATTCATCTTGTTAAATATGATTCCTATCATACCTAAATTATTAACAATAGTGGTAACTTGCATAAATGACATCATGTTTATCATCCGAGTATTCTAAGTTGATATAGGAAGCTTTATATTGTTGAGAATTTATGGTTTGAGTTTTCCTGTACTATTACATAAATCCAGTGATTTCATGATTTATGTGACATGTCCACAATGAGATGTTTTTATGATTTGAGTTCATTCCGAACCGAGTCGGTGGGTATACAGTTACGGATATACAGTTTTATCCAGACTGAGTCGGTGGGGATACAGTTGGATACATGGTGGACCCGGTCGAAACCGAGGGGCAGGATAGCCGCATTTGAGGCGGGGGAGCCTAACGAGTTTACTCGATACCGGAGATAGTGGTGAAATACGGCGGATATCTAGATGATACCGACCGGTATTATTGATTACAGGATTGTTCGAGAAATGATGCCTGAGAGAAATGGAAGTTTTGTGTCGATGATGGGCACGGAAAGATGAAATTTATTGGGAATAAATGATGAGATTTCAGTTTTGGTTATGTGACTTATAGTACAGATTCATGCTTTCCATATGCTATCATACATCATACTTGCTCTCATTTCAGTTAGTTATGATCGTCATATTTACATTATTAACCATTGTATGTTAATTATATTCACTGAGTTGGTAACTCACCCCCGTTGTGCCACAGTTCCTTGCAGGGTTAGAGTGGACGGATAGCAGCAGTGCAGATCCACTTTTTCAGCTTTTATCCCATCTTTTGATAGGTGGGTTACATGTGTAGTAAACTTCTCTTTTGGTATTGTATTTTGGATCTAGAAAATTTCCACCAGACTTTGTACTATACTTAGAATGAGAGATGGGTATATGTATATTATTTGACAGATGAGATCGTTGTTATGTTAGAAGATATTTCTTTTATTTTTGTCTGGGATTCTTATTGATATCCTATATACTGAGTTTTTATTCCCGCTGTTGATATTGTTGATCCCAACTAGGGATGCAACCAAATTTAACAAATTATAATTGTTTTTATTATGAATGCAATAGTGAGTTATTGTTAATATCTTAATTCAATAAATCGGTGATTTTTACTTAAAACTAAATTTTCATGAAAATTCCACAAAAAGGATTTGGTCTTGGTTTTTTCCGTCTTACTCAGGTTGTGTAAATATCTTTAGATAATACATAATCTAAGTGTTGGTCGCATCCAAATTTGGGTCGTGACAAATATATTTCGTGAAAACTACCCAATTTGCGAATTTGGGGTTTTCGTAAAATGGTATAAATATATACCAATATTTATGAAATAATTGGATATTAAAATTATTTATTCATTTAAATATATATTTATCGGATTTGGCATTTTTATAATTAATTATATGCAGTTTAAATAAAAAAATGATTAGTGAACAATTAATCGCGATTAGGCCAAATCCGTGTTTCTACATTTTTCCATGGTTAGTGCATCATGGCATGTTGCATTTGGTTGTATGTTGTTTCATTTGTATTTGTTGATATTTGGCTTTAAAAGAAAAAGAGAAAAGAAAAGGGAAGCTAAAAGACAAAAGAAGATAATTGGGAGGTGAGCATAAGAGAGAGAGAGAGAGAGTGAGTGAGGGTAAGAGAGTGAGGATAAGAGAGAGAGAGAGAGAAAGACAGAGAAGGGAGAGAGAGGGCTACCATCTTTCCTCCCCCATTGCTTTTCTTCACCTCCTTCATCCTCATATTCCCTCCAACTTCACGTCCAAGTATCATCTCAATTTCTTCACCAAAACCCTATACTCCCTTCATTAAAAATGATCTCCACCTCATCCTCAACACTTTGGACCTTTCAAAGTTGGATTTTGAAGACTTTAATCAACTCAAGAAAATTCTTGAGTTGCCAAATGAGGTATTTCCTACACCATTAGCTTAGTAAATTAGTTTCTTTAGTTTCTATTTTAGTTTAGAATTGGTTTAGTATGGATTAGTAATCTTGGAATATTCCAAGTTGAGGTTAGGGTTTGAGTTGTGTTGTGGTGATGTGTGGTGGCTGTTGTAAGACCTTAGTGTAGATTTTATGGCCAAAGAACAGAGATTAGAAACCAAAATACGAACTTAAAAATTTACCCGTGTCGGTTTTGTGAAGTTATGTAGGCCTACAGGGTATCTGGAGCAATCTGGGCCATTTATGAGAAAAACTAGCAACCCCAGAGACCTAGATGGACCACCCTGAGAAGACGAATCCAAACAGAGAGGGTAGGGTCGAGCAGGCCAGATTTCATGGCATTGTCGCCGGCCAAGTTGTGGGCTAGGGTGATGGGATTTGGTCTGTAGCTCCTAATTCCTATAAACAACTCCTTGTACTTGATAGTTTAATCCCAATTAACCTGAGGTGAAATATGGGGGTGATTTCCTAAGTTGCTGAATATGGTATTTATGATTTATGATTTTACGATTTGAGATTTGATATTGTATTGGGTCATTTGATGTTTGTACGTCAACGACGAGGGTTGTTTGGTAGCTTTTGCATGCGTAGGCTATAGGTTTTAACCTATGAGCGTACCGTGTGCCATATTGGTTTTCCGGACTTGATTTTAATAGCATTGCGACTGTGTATTTATTGTAGGTCACTTCACGTGGATTCCGAGACGACGAAGCACATCGACTACGGCTGAACGAGGAGTTCCGCAGATGAGTAGAATTATATCTACAGGGGAAGTCGGGTGGATGGCGTATAGCACACTCGCAATTAATAAATGGAAACAGATATTTAGAATATAGTCGGAGAAACTGTCACGACCCGAAAGTACGGAACGTGACTGGCACTTAGATTACGAGACGTCTAAAGGCGTAACGTAACCTAGGTCAGCCAAAGCCCAGAAAATCAATACCAAATCAACAAGAGTGAAGGAAAACCTTTCATGAAAACGATTTTAAAATCAATTAAGTTATATTAATCCCTTTTTAAAACATCAAAATTTTCCGAAAATTTCGGCAGAGTCTCCTTTGTAAATACTAACCCCCAAAATGGGCACAACAAGATATACAAACCTGTAATGAAATAATAGCATCCCCAAGCGGGAGCTAGCTCTTCGCCCAAGGCGGATCACAACCACACGCAATATATATGTAATATAAAGCAAATAAGCATAAAGAAACACAAAAATAAGAATAACACAACGTCGACTCAAGTGAGCTCGACCCCAAAGAAACCACATATACACAAATCTCTCAGTCTCATCACTAGGTCGCATATACAAATAAGAAGTGGTAGATGGAGAATACTAGATACAAAGATAATACAAAAAGAGACAAAAGTGTCCTCGCAACCCACGTATGAGCAATGTCGCGAGTCTGAGCAAAAGAAGCCAAAGAAAAGATACGCCCGCCGCTACGAGGCTGACGGGTCCGTCCTGCAAGACACTGTGGCACAACGGGGGTGAGTTGCCAGCTCGTGAGCAGAAAATAACATCTAATGAGGCTATCGTAAGAATGCACGCAAATGCGTCACAACTTGTATATCTAGATATGATATAATGCCACTAGTATGTATGCACATGAATGCAAAATCAATACGAAATCTTTAAGTGTTTAAATATGATGATCTCTGCATTCTTAACTTAGAAAAATATATATACAATAGCTAAGGTACCATCAACGAAATCATCCGAAAACCGTGTCAAGCATCGACACAAAATATGGAAATATATCTGTCTTAATGTCTCACTATGTCAATATCTCAACACATCGGGCTCCGTCAGTCCGAATCGGCCCATATCATCAAATTTCACTCAACGGTCGGTATCCTCTGGATATCCGCCGCGCCAGACATCACAGTAGGTAGTCTTCCCCTGCCAGGCTCATCGTCTACAACTTGATCTTCTTTCCCCGGGGTACCATATCGGGCCCACCATGTACCCGAGACGGTTCATCCACTCCTCAAATCGGGTCTCGAAATCCAACAGAAAACATGAAAACTCATTATGGACGACACATACATCACGAGAAAACCGCAACTTTATTTTAAAAATGATGATGATAAACTTTTGTTAAATTCTTGCGTTTTTCCCCGAAATCCAGAAATCTCATCAATATTGAAATCCTCAAGAAAATCATAATACCCAACATGTTGTATATGATAAATGCTTATGATATCGAAGGTATGCAATGTGATTTGTGGCTAGGAACCTATATAAGCATGATGATGAAGTGAGGTATATACATGCTATGCAATCCAATGTATCATGTATGATGCAAGTGTTTAATACTGAACTAAGCAGGTTCTACAGTGCTCGTGGGATGACAATTACCAAAAGCGTGTGTGTCACATGAATAGTGCGCGTGCAACATGAGCCAATGGTAATGGTGTAAATGTCCTAAAAAGTGATATCACACCTGTGTATATAGATAACCAGAAAGCTATGCATATGAATGAGATGGTTACTAAATAACTATGCATATAATTTGCAAGTAATAAAGTGATCCTAACTATGGGGCGCCTCACGCCTTCTAGATGATTTCCCCATAGATGTATACATCTACTCACCCGGACGCCTCGCTAATCTTATCCAACCACCGCTTTGCCTTTGCGCGCCGCGTCCGATGTTTCCGCAACCGATCCTAAAATTGCGTAACACACAACATAATATTACACATCAAGAAATGACGCAAGTCAAAAAATAAAAGAATCAACATCCACAAGTTAGGCACAATGTGCACTAACGCGCGGAACACACACGAAAACCATTAAAACCTTAACTAAAATCGTCGTTTCGGGGCAACCGTCAAAACTAAAACCCGACTAAACCAAATTCCGCATTCGCAAACCCTAAAAGTTATAGGAGATGCTAATAATATCGTTAAGATATCGTAATTAAATCACCTCCTAATTTTATGGAAAACCTAATAAGCATAAACATATCAATTTCGATGCAAACATCGCGAATTAACGATATAGCGTTCACAATCTAGCATAACCAACCCAACTAACCCACTAGATAGCCACTACCCAAATTTTAACCCACTTACAAAGCTTCAAAACCTAATTTTAAATCTAACCCCTTTTCTAGAATTTCCTAAACAAGAAATTATAACCAAATTTCACACTTAAATTTCTAAATTAGCATATCCAAACTACAAATTAAACATTAGATTAGAATTATACCTTACATGTTGTGAACCCTAGCTTGCACTAGCCTCCAAGACATCTCCTTTCTCTATGTTTTAAACAAATTAGGGTTTGAGAAGAGGTAGAATAGGTATTTGATTTGAATTAGTGAAGGATTTTGTGAATTTTTAATGGATTTTTGTTGAATTTTGATGGAATTTGAAGAAAAAAGTGAGGGGAAAAATGGGGGACCTGCAGGAAGGAGCTCTCGGCCTGGTGTGTGGGAAGGGGATAATGGAAGAAGTGTGTGGAAATTTCCACTAAAAAACTCTCTCAAGTTCATTTAATGTCCATCACATCATTTCCTTTTTAAAATTTCATTTTATTTTCAAATTAACCCATGAAACAACTAGACTTGGAAAGTGTTGATAAATTTTTTTGTTACAACTAGATTTTAGTTTATAATGGTTCCTAAGTATGTAATTTACCCATTTAAATTTGTATTTATCACTAATTTAATGTATATTTAAAAGCTTAAAAAAATATTACAAAAATAATTAATTAAGGAAAAAATTTTAAACGACTAGAAATTTTTAAATGACAATTAATTAACCAATATCTAGCAATTTCTTATCAAAATTTTGTATAATTAGGCCTATATTGAAAAATAATTATTTTGACATTTTACGGAAAATACTGTTTATTTTACCGATTATCGTAAAACTACCTAAACGAAAATTCAAAGTGTTACGATCTGCCCCCCTTAAGGAAATTCGGTCCCCGAATTTAAAATTTAACTACGCGTACCTTCAAAAAGATGGGGATATTTCTTCCTCATCTCGTCCTCGGTCTCCCAGGTGACCTCTTCGCTGTTCGGGCCACGCCAAAGAACCTTGAAGGACGGTATAACCTTCGACCTCAATTTCTTCACCTGTCGATCCAAAATGACCACCGGCTGCTCGGTGAATGAAAGATCGCGCTCCAGCTGGATTGTCTGGTGCTGAATCGCATCGGAAGGGTCATGAAGGTACTTGCGGAGTATCGAAACATGGAACACGGGATGAACATCTGGGAAGCTGGGCGGAAGAGCCAACCGATAAGCCACCGAACCGACACGCTCTAGGATCTCGAAGGGACCAACATATATAGGACTAAGCTTCCCTTTCCACCCAAATCTCATCATGCCCTTCATCAGAGAGACCCTCAGGAAAACATGATCGCCAATAGCGAACACGAGTCGGCGACGGCACCTGTCAGCATATGATTTCTTCCTACTCTGTGCCGCTCTCATCCTGTCCCGAATCAGCTGTATCTTTTCGGTCATCTCCTGTACGATCTGCGGCCCTAAAATACTGCTCTCCCTGAACTCTATCCAACATACGGGCGATCGACATTTCCTCCCATATAAAGCCTCAAAAGGTGCCATCTGAATCGTCTCCTGGAAGCTATTATTGTAGGAGAACTCATCAAGGGAAAATGACGATCCCAGCTACCACCGAAATCCAAAACACAAGCTATGAGCATGTCCTCAAGAGTCTGAATAGTACGCTCTGACCGACCGTCAGTCTGCGGATGAAAAGCTGTGCTAAAACTCAATCGGGTGCCCAAAGCCTCCTGAAGTTTCTGCCATAAGCGGCTGGTAAACTGGGTGCCCCGGTCGGACACAATGCAAGTCGGGACGTCATGCAGTCGCACGATCACATCAATATAAACCTAGGCGTACTGAGAAAATCCAAAAGTGGTCTTAACTGGTAGAAAGTGAGCCGCTTTCGTCAGTCGATCTACAATCACCCAAATAGAGTCATACCCTCGACTGGTCCTGGGTAGACCTACAATGAAGTTCATGGAGACCTGTTCCCACTTCTACTTAGGAATGGGCAAAGGTTGCAACTCGCCGGCTGGCTTCTGGTGCTCGGCCTTGACTTGCTGACAAGTCAGGCATATCGATACGAAGTTCGTAACATCCTTCTTCATCCTATCCCACTAGTAAACCTCTCTCAAATCATGGTACATCTTGGTGGACCTGGATGAACACTGTATGCTGATCTATGTGCCTCCTCAAGAATATCATGCCTCAGTCCATCAGAATCTGGTACGCACAGTCGAGTCCCAAATCGAAATATCTCCTGATCATCAATCACGAACTCGGAAACTCTGCCCTGCCGAATCTTCTCGATAATCTCTAAAATACGGGCATCGCCGGACTGTGCATCATGGATACGGTCAAGTAATTGTGGGCGTGCTCTGAAATGGGCCAGCTGTCCCCCTGTAGGAGTAAACTCGAACTGCACTCGGCTGTCATATAAAACCTGCCAATCCGCCGTCGACAGCGTCTCTACTGCGCCCAAACAAGATAAGCTACCTCCGGGCCTCCTACTCAAAGCATCTGCCACCACATTCGACTTGCCCGGATGGTATAGAATCTCGCAGTCACAGTCTTTTACCAATTCCATCTAACGGCGCTATCTCAGATTCAGATCTCGCTGCTGAAAGATATACTTCAAGCTCTTGTGGTCAGTGAATATCCGGCACGACTAGCCGTATAGGTAATGTCTCCAGATCTTGACTGCAAACACCATTACAGCCATCTCTAAATAACGAGTGGGGTAGTTCTGTTCGTGTTTCCTCAACTTCCGAGAAGCATACGCGATAATTCTGTCGTGCTGCATCAATACACAGCCCAGCCCCACTCGAGAAGCATCACAATATACCACGAAACCGCCCGATCCTGAAGGCAATGATAACACTGGTGCAGTAGTCAGACGAGTCTTCAATTGCTGGAAGCTATAGTCACATGCCTCGGTCCAATCAAAAGGAACCCCCTTCCGGTTTAACCCGGTCAACGGTGCCGCAATACGGGAGAAATCCTGGACAAAACGTCGATAATAGCCGGCCAGACCTAGAAAGCTGTGAACCTCTGTAACTGATACCGGCCTGGGCCAATGCTGAACCGCCTCGATCTTCTTCGGGTCCACACAAATACCATCTCTAGTCACCACATGACCTAAGAAGTCAACACTATCTAGCCAGAATGCGCACTTGGAAAATTTGGCGAACAACGGACGCTCCCTCAAAGTCTGCAATGTGATACGCAAGTGCTGCTCATGCTCCTCCTGGCTCCGAGAATAAACCAAGATGTCGTCAATGAAAACAATGATGAACTGATCAAGATACGGCCTTAATACACGGTTAATCAAGTCCATAAATGCTGCTGGGGCATTGGTGAGCCCGAACGACATCACCAAGAACTCGTAATGACCATATCGTGTACGGAAAGCGGTCTTCGGAATATCCTCCTTCCGAACCCGCAACTGGTGATAACCTGACCGTAAATCAACCTTCGATAAATACTCTGCACCCTGGAGCTGATCGAATAAGTCGTCAATGAGGGGTAGGGGATATCTGTTCCGCATAGTAACCCGGTTCAGCTGACGATAATCAATGCATAAGCGCGTAATGCCGTCCTTCTTCTTAACAAACAGGACAGGAGCACCCCAAGGTGACACACTCGGTCGGATAAGCCCTTTGTCCAGCAAGTCCTGTAATTGATCCTTCAGCTCTTTAAGCTCTGCCGGGGCCATCCGATAGGGCGGTATAGAGATAGGCCCCATGCCGGGGAACAAGTCAATACAGAACTCAATCTCGCGCTCTTGCGGCAGATCAGGCAGCTCGTCAGCGAATATATCAGGAAACTCTCTAACAATAGGGACCTGGTCCAACGGAACATCTATGGCGCTAGTATCATAAACATAGGCTAAGAATCCCTGACACCCTTTCCGCAAGAGCTGACCAGCGCGAAGAGAAGAAATCAAGCTGGGAAGGGTAGCGCTACGATCTCCCTGAATAACAAGAACCGGCTCACCAGAAAAACTGAATCTGACTGCCTTCTCACGGCAGTCCATAGATGCATAACAGGTGGCTAGCCAGTCCATACCAAGAAGAACGTCGAAGTCTAGCATATCAAGGAGAATCAAATCAACTGAAGAATCCCTCTCCCTGATACGAACAGGGCACGATCGGTACACAAAAAGAGCAACAAACGACTCACCTACCGGAGTAATAACAACAAGCGGCTGATCTAACGAAGAAGACTCTCGGCCCAACCTCGGTGCAAAGTATGTGGATACATAAGAATGTGTGGAGCCTGGATCAAATAATACCCGTGCATCAAAAGAACATACTGGCAGAGTACCTGTCACAACGGCATTGGATGCCTGCACATCCTGAGGAGTCAACGCGATCACTCGAGCCTGTCCACCACTAATAGCTGGTTGTCCTCTGCCTCTACCTCTGCCTCTGCCTCTGTCGCCTCTGCCTCTCTGAACCGGACCGCCACGCCCACGACCTTTAGGAGCATCTGCCTGGCGTGGAGCCTTATCAGGGGTAGGAAGTAGAGCTCTCTGAGGAGGTGGTGAAGGTGGTAAGGTCACATATGGCACTGTCGCCGCGCCCTGGCGGCCCATGGTACAGTCTCTGACACGATGGTACTGACTCCCGCACCGAAAACATCCTGGCGACGACTGTTGGGTCTGTGGATATGAACCAAATAACTGACCCGGTTTCAATCCTCTGCCGCCACCATCTCCCGGAAAGAATCTATCACGGTGTCTACCTATCTGCCGCTGGGCTGGTGTATCAGTACGAATGCTCTTCAGCCTAGAAACGACCGGAGTCTTAGAAATGCGCTCCTCCAGAAGTAAGGCTGCATCCATCGCTGCTGCATATGTGTCAAAGTGCTGGGTGCCTATGGAAAGGAATAACTGTGTGTCGAGTCCTCGCACAAACCTCTTTATCCTCTTCTCTTCAGTGCCTACTAGGTACGGAGCATATCTGTACAATTGAGTAAACTGTATATCATACTCGAACACTGTCATCCCAGGAGTCTTGCGCAAAGACTCAAAACTACGGGCTCTAGCATCTCAGACACTCTCTGGAAGAAAACGGGCAAGAAATGCAGCTGTGAACTCATCCCAATTCATAGGAGGTAGACCTGCAGCTCGGCCTCTCTCCACTGAATCGTACCACATCTGGGAAAAGCCCTCCAGACGAAAACTCGCGAACTCCACCCATCTATCATCAGAACACCTCAACGAATGACAAATCCTAGCCATCCTATCAAGAAATTCCTGCATGTTCTCTGTCGCATCCGTGCCGGTAAAAGCTGGAGGTCTCAGCCTCAAAAACTCCTGTAGTGATACGGGGATAGTCACAGTAGTAGCAAGAGCAATCGTCTGGGCAGCAGGTACAATCGCGGTCTGTGCGGTGGAAGGAACGTCTTCGGATCTCTGTGCCCGACTGGACTCAACTAAAGATCCCATCATTTGTCGCAACTCCTACATACCGGCCTCTAATCTTGCAATAAGGTCTGAAGAAGGCGGATCAATCTGACCCTGAGGGGTAGGCATATCATCCCGCTCGTTCCTCACCTCAGACGAGCCCGCTCGAAGCTCATCCCTAGCGGCAGCCCGCTGAGCTCTCGTAGTCTTTGGCGGCATCAAAACTGGAATAAGAAACAGGAGTGATAAAAACATTACAATTGAATCTAGGGATTCATGAAATTAAGGAGGAAATACAAGTAATTATGTCCTAAGGTCACTTAGGCGAAGTACCGTATCGTAAGTATGCCGCGGAACATACCCACGCTACGCCACTCTACTTAAGTCACCTACTCCATCTACCAAGGATATTCCTACACTCAGAAAGGTAAAACCTATCGCTCTGATACCAACTTTGTCACGGCCCGAATGTACGGAACGTGACTGACACTTAGATTACGAGACGTCTAAAGGCGTAACGTAACCTAGGTCAGCCAAAGCCCAGAAAATCTAAACCAAATCAACAAGAGTGAAGGAAAACCTTTCATGAAAACGATTTAAAAATCAATTAAGTTGTATTAATCCCTTTTTAAAACATCAAAATTTTCCGAAAATTTCGGCAGAGTCTCCTTTGTAAATACTAGCACCCAAAATGGGTACAACAAGATATATAAACCTGTAACGAAATAATGGCATCCCCAAGCGGGAGCTAGCTCTTCACCCAAGGCGGATCACAACCACACACAATATATATGTAATATCAAGCAAATAAGCATAAAGAAACACAAAAATAAGAAAAACACAATGTCGGCTCAAGTGAGCTCGGCCCTAGAGAAACCACATATACACAAATCTCTTAGTCTCATCACTAGGTCGTATATACAAATAAGAAGTGGTAGATGGAGAATACTAGATACAAAGATAATACAAAAAGAGACAAAAGTGTCCTCGCAACCTACCTACGAGCAATGTCGCGAGTCTGAGCAAAAGAAGCCAATGAAAAGATACGCCCGCCGCTACGAGGCTAACGGGTCCGACCTGCAAGACACTGTGGCACAACAGGGGTGAGTTGCCAGCTCGTGAGTAGAAAATAACATCTAATGAGGCTATCGTAAGAATGCACACAAATGCCTCACAACTTGTATATCTAGATATGATGTAATGCCACTAGTATGTATGCACATGAATGCAAAATCAATACGAAATCTTTAAGTGTTTAAATATGATGATCTCTGCATTCTTAACTTAGAAAAATATATGTATAATAGCTAAGGTACCATCAATGAAATCATCCGAAAACCGTGTCAAGCATCGACACAAAATATGGAAATATATCTGTCTCAATGTCTCACTATGTCAATATCTCAATACATCGAGCTCTGTCAGTCCGGATCGACCCATATCATCAAATCTCACGACAACCGTCGGTATCCTCCAGATATCCGCCGTGCCAGACATCACCGGTAGGTAGTCTTCCCATGTCAGGCTCATCGTCTACAACTCGATCTTCTTACCCCGGGATACCATATCGGGCCCACCATGTACCCGAGACGGTTCATCCACTCCTCGAATCGGGTCTCGAAATCCAACAGAAAACATGAAAACTCATGGTGGATGACATATACATCACCAGAAAACCGCAACTTTATTTTAAAAATGATGATAATAAACTTTTGTTAAATTCTTGCGGTTTTCCCCAAAATCCAGAAATCTCATCAATACTGAAATCCTCAAGAAAATCATAATACCCAACATGTTGTATATGATAAATGCTTATAATATCGAAGGTATGCAATGTGATTTGTGGCTAGGAACCTATATAAGCATGATGATGAAGTGAGGTATATACATGCTATGCAATCCAATGTATCTTGTATGATGCAAGTGTTTAATACTGAACTAAGCAGGTTCTAAAGTGCTCATGGCATGGCAATTACCAAAGACGTGTGTGTCACATGAATAGTGCGCGTGCAACATGAGCCAACGGTAATGGTGTAAATGTCCTAAAAGGTGATATCACACCTGTGTATATAGATAACCAGAAAGCTATGCATATGAATGAGATGGTTACTAAATAACTATGCATATAGTTTGCAAGTAATAAAGTGATCCTAAGTATGGGGCGCCTCGCGCCATCCAGACGATTTCCCCATAGATGTATACATCTACTCACCCGGACGCCTCGCTAATCTGATCCAACCACCGCTTTGCCTTTGCGCGCTGCGTCGGATGTTTCCGCAACTGATCCTAAAATTGCATAACACACAACATAAGATTACACATCAAGAAACGATGCAAGTCATAAAATAAAAGAATCAACATCCACAAGTTAGGCACTACGTGCACTAAGCGTGCGGAACACAGATGAAAACCACTAAAACCTTAACTAAAATCGTCATTTCGGGGCAATCGTCAAAACTAAAACCCGACTAAACCAAATTCCGCATTCGCACACCCGAAAAGTCGTAGGAGATGCTAATAATATCGTCAAGATATCGCAATTAAATCACCTCCTAATTTTATGGAAAACCTATTAAGCATAAACATATCAATTTAGATGCAAACATCGCGAATTAATGATATAGTGTTCACAATCTAGCATAACCAACTCAACTAACCCACTAGATAGCCACTACCAAAATTTTAACCCACTTACAAAGCTTCAAACCCTAATTTTAAATCAAACCCCTTTTCTATAATTTCCTAAACAAGAAATTATAACCAAATTTCTAGCAATTTCTTATCTAAATTTTATATAATTATGCCTATATAGAAAAATAATTATTTTGACATTTTACGGAAAATACTGTTTACCGATTATCGAAAAACTACCTAAATGAAAATTCAAAGTGTTACAGAAACCTATATCAGGAACCCACGGATGTGATTAAAGGTTTTGTATGAAATGATCTGATTGATATGGATGTCTCGAAGTGATATATAAGGTTGTGAAGGGTAAATGTGAATCACGATATATAAATATATGTAGTTGCATGGGAATAAGTATGAGATTTGTAGTGGCATGACATAGGATTCATAAGATAGAATGTATATGTAAAATGACTTGATCTGAGATATTAATATGATGAAAAGAATATACAATGAGATATGATGACTTGGTTGATATGTCGTTATACGGATGCGAGTCGATATGAGATTGTAACATCTTAAAAATAAATAAATAATTAAATAAATAAAATCCTTTAGTTGAATTTTCTGATAATCGATAAAATAAACCGTATTTTCCGTAAAACTTAACTATAATTATTTTTCATCATAGATTTAAAAACACCTATTTTAACTATGTATTTACTAGTATGTGGTAATTGTTTAGTCACTTATAAATTCTTATTTTAATTAAATATTTTTTCCTTAATTAATTATTTTAAATAATATTTTAAGCTCTCTTTTACACATTAAATTAGTGTAAATTGCAAATTAGAATGTGTAAATTTTACAAATGTGAACCATGACAACACAAAATTTAGTTTGTAACTTGCTTCACTAATTATCTCCATGTTTCTAGAATTTTCTAGGAAAAATTTAATTAGAAAATGAAATGAAACAAATAAATTAAGTTATTAATTAATAAATGAGATAATGATTCTTTTCTTAACTTGGAAATTTCTACATAAACGCACACACCCCCATTTTCTCCACTTGGCCGAGCCCTTTGACAGCCCCCCCCCCCCTCTCCATTCAACTCACACCTCTTCATCAAATAAAAGAAAAATTTTGAATAATTAAAGGTTTAAGTGAAAAGAGGCATCAATTCTAACAACTTCTACACACACCTACACCTCTCATTCTCTCTCTCCCCTCATTTTTTTCCTTGGCCAAGAATCCTCCTCCATGGCTGCCAATTTTCTCACTTCATTTTCCCACTCAAAACTCTTCAAAAAAATTCATGAAAAATCAATTAAAAAAACTCACTAAATTCCTAATTTAAGCCTTATTCAATTTTCTTAGCCAATCTAGTTTGGTTTGAGGAACAAGAATGCTTCTTTGGAGGCAAGATTGCATGCTATATCTCTTGATTTTGAGGTATAATCCTAACCCTAATATTTAATTGTTGGCTAATTACTTCCATTTAATTAATTTCGGTGTTTAATCATGGTTCTATATTCAAACTTGAAATTTCAAGAGAAGGGGTTTTGAGCTTGGTTAGGATTTTTATCACTCAATTAGGATTACAAGATGTAGTTTAACATGTTATGACATGGAAAACTTAATCTAGTTGCTAATTTGTAAATTGTTGCATTTAAATTTTCCTAATTATGATTTTTGCAAAACTAGGTTTTTATAATTAATATAAATAGAAGATATAAAATTTTAGAAATGGTTTGTGTGGCTTAGTTGAGTTATTTAGTGAGCATTGTGGCCACTAGATTAGTTAAAACATCAAGATTTGTATTAAAACGGTTAATGACCGCTTACTAGGTTTTTGGAAATTAATCGATTTGAATTAAGTTAAGATTTTGATGACCTACAACTAAATCCCTAAGATATTTAATGTGTTGTGAATATGCAATTGATGCGATTTGGGTTTTAAGCTTGGTGTTTTTCACGTAGTGACCCTAGTTGTAGGTTGTGGCATTGTCGTGAGCGCGTTTGTGCGCCAGGTGCGTGCGCGTTTAATTAGCGCGCGTTGTTTGACTTGTGTCAATTGTCTCCGCGACTATTCATATATTATCCTCATAATTTCTTGTATGCGATTCTAAGATCGGTTGCAGAAGCATCGAACGCGGTGCGGAAAGACAGGGCGGATATCAGATCAGTTTAGACGAGGCGTCCCGGTGAGTAGATGTACATATCTATTGGGGGATCGTCTGGATGGCGCGAGGTGCCCGACGGTTTAGTATTACCTATAGTATTTACATTATATGCATAGTTTCCTAGTTAGCCATCTCATTGAATCGCATCGTTATATATATATATATATAGGTATATGTCATATCATCTCATAGGACACCTGCACCATTACCATTGGTTCCTGCCGCACATGCACTATTTATGCGAACACATACGCCATTGGTAATTGCCATGTCACGAACACTATAGAACTTGCTTAGAATAGATAATTGTGCATTTGCATAGTATATGATTCGTATATTTATACCTGTATTTTCATTTCATCAAATGGATTCGTAGGATTGTTAATCATGTATACATACCTCATTGCATCATGATTTATGCATAGCTTCTTGCCGTATTTCGTACGGTATAAACTACCGTATCATAGATTTCTATCATCACCGGCATATTTATATATTGTGATTCTTCTCGAGTATTTCAGTATTTATGAGATTTCTGGATTTTGGGAAAAACCGCAAGAATTTTATAAAAACTTATTATCATTTTAAAATGCAAGTTGCGGTGTTCTCGTGATGTATGGGTCGTCCACCATGAGTTTTCCTGTTTTCTGTTGGATTTTGAGACCCGATTCGAGGAATAGAGAAACCGTCTCGGGTATATGGTGGGCCCTGTATAGTACCCCGGGGCGAGATAGAGATTTCGTGGGGATGACGATGAGCCTGGCAGGGGCACGGACTACCTACCGGTGATGTCTGGCGTGGCGGATATCCGGAGGATACCGACCATTGTCGTGTGATTTGATGATATGGGCCGATCCGGACCGACGGAGCCCGAGATATTGAGATTTATGATACAGAGATATTGTGATATTGTGACATTGAGATGTCGAGACATTGAGATATATGTATTTTTGTGTCGATGCTTGACATGGATTTCTGTTGATTTCTTGTATATTACTTCAGTTATTTCACAGGAGCTTTTTCTAACATAAAAATAAAGATTTTCTCATACCAGATATGTTCAGGTTTCGAGTATTGATTATGCATTCATGGTGCATTCATGTTAGTGTATTGTATCATATCGGTATATATAGGGTGTGGCGCATTGCATGCATGCTTACGATAGCCTTATTAGATGTTACTTACTACTCACGAGTTGGCAACTCATCCCCGTTATTCCACAGTATTTTGCAAGTCTGACCCGTCAGCGTAGGAGCGGCTGGTGTACTTTCTAATTCCGTTTCTCTTGCTTCGGCTTGCAGCTTGCTCATAGGTAGGTTTGGAGGATTTTCTTTTGCTTCCACCGTGTATTTTACTTGTATCTAGTATATTCCATCTACCCTTGTATATTGGATTAGACGGTGAGATTTGAAACTTGTATTTGTGGTCTTGTGTCGATGCTCACTTAAGCCGACGTGATGCTTTTATACTTCCATGCTTATTTCGCATTATATGATATATTCATTGCATGTGGTTGTGACTCCGCCTTTGGCGAAAAGCTAGCTCCCGCTTGGGGATGCCTTTATTGTTTTATATGTGTTTTCATGTGTTGTACCCGTTTGGGGGCCAGTTTTTACAAAGGAGACTCTACCGAAATTTTTGGGAAATTATGATGTTTTTTTTATAAAAATGTTTAGTACGACTTGTTTTGGTTAAAATCACTTTCTTTTAACAAGTTTTCCTTCACTCTACTTTTAATTTTGTTTAGATTTCTGGGCTTTGGCTTACTTAGATTACGTTACGCCTTTAGACGTTTCGTAAATTAAGTGCCAGTCACGTTCCGTACTTTCGGGTCATGACAAAGTTAGTATCAGAGCATAGGGTTTTACCTTTATGAGTATAGGATGACCCTTGGTAGATGGAGTAGGTGACTTAAGCAGAGTGGTGTAGCGTGGGTATGTTCCGCGGCATACTTACGATACGGTACTCCGCCTAAGTGACCTTAGGATATATATTTTCTTGTATTTCCTTCCTTGATTCCGGAAACCCTTTGATTCGATTGCAATGTTCCTATCGATCATGTTCTTGCTCCAGCCACTATGCCGCTGGAGACTACGAGGGCCGATTAGGGCGGTACGCCGACCCCTCAGGGATAGAGTGATCTGCCTTTTCCAGGACAGATGGCTAGGCTGGAGTCGAGTATTCAGGACGTGTGACAGATGATTGGATTGAGTTTGCGAGTTTTCTTCTGGAGAGGTCTTGTCAGACGTGGTGTGAGTCCATTAAGAGAGTCCAAGCTGCAGACCTACTTCTTATGACCTGGAAGACAATGAAGAGAAACATATAAAGGGGTTCGTGTGGAGATTGGACGTGCGGTAAATTCTTGCCATAGGCACCCAGCATTTTGACACTTATGCATCCACGATGGATGCAACCTTACTGTTGGAGGATCACATTTCTGAGACTTCAGTCGTTTCTGGACCAAAGCGGAATTGTACCAGTATGCCGGCTCAGAGGCGGTTAGATAGGCGCCGTTGTAAGAGGCTAATCTTTTGGTCGCTCGATATGTTGTTTGTTCGTGATTCGTTTGCATCGGAGGGTAAAGATACATTTGTCAATTTGATTCTTCCCGATATGTTTGACTTCGAAGTCCTTCTGAGCATGGATTGGTTAGCCACGCGTTATGCATCCGTGGACTGCCGTGAGGAGGCAGTCGGATTTAGTTTCCAGGTAAGCTAGTTCTTGTTTTCGGGGAGACCGTAGCGTCGCCTTTCCCTGTTTGAGTTCTTTTTGGCGTTAGTCGGCTCTTGAGGAAAGGATGTCAGGAATTCTGGACATATGTTTGTGATGTTGGAGCCGTAGGGGTCCCGTTGGACCAGGTTCAGTTTTTGGGGGAGTTTCTAGATGCTTTTCCATACAAGTTGCTTGGTTTGTCACCAGAGCACGATATTGAGTGCTGCTTTGACTTGATTCCCTGCGGAGCGTAAACAACTGAAGGAACAGTTGCAAGATTGTTAGAAAAAGGGCTTGTTCATCCGAGTGCGTCACCTTAGGGAGCTCATGTCCTGTTCGTCAGAAGGACGGTCGTTTGCGTCTATGTATTGGTTATCGTCAGTTGAATCGGGTTACTGAGCGGGATGTTTCTCGAAGGTAGACTTGCGATCAGATTACCACTAGTTGCGGGTTCGAGAGGATGATATTCCGAAGACCGTTTTTCTCGCAAGTTGCGGGCGTCATGAGTTTGGTGATGTCGTTTGAGCTCACCAATGCCCCACCATCGTTTATGGATTTGATGAACCGAATATCCAGGCCGTTCTTGATTATTTTATCATTGTGCTCTTTGGGGATATCTTAGTGTACTTTTGGAGCCGAGTGGAGCCTGGGCAGTAATTGAGGATTTCGTTGAAGACTTTGAGGGAACGCCAGCTATTCGCTGAATTATCTAAGTGTGTTTTCTGGTTGTATAGTGTTGACTCCTTAGGTCATGTAGTTAAGAAACATAGTATATGTATGGAACTGAATGAGGTTGAGCCGTTCAGCACTGGTCCAGACCTGTATTAGTGACGGAGGTTCGCAACATTTTGGGTTTGGACGGATGCTATTGACGTTCGTACAGAATTTTCCACAGATATCTGCAAGTTGACCGGGTTGGCCTGGAAGGGAGATTCTTTTCTTTGGACTGAGGTATGCAAGAAGAACTTTTAGCAGTTAAAGATTCGTTTGACTACGACGCTAGTATTGTCTTTGCCTTCAGGATCAGGCGATGTTGTTGGGTATGGCGATGCTTCGTGACAGTTGAAGAAGCGCAAGTAGAAATATTCTAATCATGACAAAGAGATGGCTGCAGTGATTTTACATTTAAGATTTGGAGACGAGTCGTACCAGATATTTACGGATCACAAAAAGCTTAATGTACATTTTTCAGCAACAAGATCAAAATTTGAGATAGCGCTGATGGATGGAGTTGGTGAAAGACTATGAATGCGAGATTTTTATCATCCGGGCAAGGCGAATGTTATGGCAGATGTTTTGAGTCGGAGTCCCGGAGGTAGCTTTTGTTATTCAAGCACGGTTCAGAGACATTCGACGGCAGATTAGCAGATTCTTCATGACAGCCAGCCCTGTTTGAGAGTTCTGGCTTCAAAATTATTTTCCAGTGTTCCAGGATCTGGGTTTTAGTGTTTCAGGTGTTGCTCGTGTTGGATATGTATGCCCTAGAGGCCATTATTGTATAGTACTAGTTTGTATAATACATTTTGGAAGCATGGGATATATATACGGGTTTACGACAGTCTTGTTCAATATAGTAGTGTGCTACTTGGTTTGTTTCTATCTTAATATGTGTATATGTTTCTTTTAACATATCGCTAATACATATTGATGGTGCCCTTAGGATCTTTGCTTGACTACCGGCGTTGTGATGGCGATCACACTAGTGGGGGCTGTGTAGTCTATAAGCACATCCTTATACAGGTCACTAGTGGTAGGATTATCGAGACAGGGCATCGATACTCCAGAGTAGACTGGTGCATACGCTTCTCGTCCCAGCAGGGGAGATGGTCTGTCCCAAATCCATCAGTACGTCGTACTGGAGATAGTATGCAGGTGCTCGTTAGGTTACGAGTACACTGGACAGGACTCGTCGGGAACTGTTGGTTGGTATTATACATATCGTCAGTTAACAGTTCCCAGGTGACATGAGTACAGCTTAGTCCGTTGACTTGACACCGTCACTTCGCCTCGAGTATGTTCCCAGTGTTCTTAGATTACTACCCTACCATGGCTATATTGAGTCATGCAAACAGGTAGTAGTTAGGTGCAGTCCCGAAGCACTTGGAGGTAGTGACGGTTAGACAGGATTCGTCTCTCCCGGTATTGGGAGTTGATATCGCGCTGTGTCTAGGAGAGCCATTACAAAATGTCCCTGGCCAGGGAAAGCGAGATTTACTGGTAGTGTTTCCAGTAGTTTCTTAGGGTATTCTGGACTACACTCCGACACGAATTGTACCGCTATTAGTGGTCTGACGTTTACTGCCCCCTAGGCCTGACATGCGATACTTTTAGACGAACAGACCGGACTGTACGGAGATTGTCATATTCAGGCTCAGTAGGAGTTCAGATGGGTTCACCTCATCGGTCTTCTTATCGGCATCTACCTGGGAACCGTTACATACAGCTAGTACCTCTTGCGGCCTGTGGTTAAACCCACTGCCAGTGTAGTGTCGAGTCTTTAGAGTCCCACACAGAGGGTTGTTCACCTTTAGGCGAAACGAGTAGAGGTCGTATGGTTTTACGATGGGGTTCGTTCACATATGCGTACTTGTGAGCGTTTGGTGTTCGGACAGTTGATATTAGTGGGCTTTGGTTTAAGCCAGATCCTAGTATTTTATTTTGGCTTGGTTCAGTCTTATTGCATTCGTGTTCTTCGGAACGCGGAAGCGGGTATGTATATACAGTTGACAGAGACAAATGAAGGAGACATCTCATTAGGGTTTTTGACCATTGACTTGATTAAGATTTTAATGAGATGAAGGTAATTGATTAATAGTTTTAATTAGTGATAATTGTGTTATGGTTATTTGGATTGACCATTTGACTTGTTGACCAAAGTTGACTAAGATATTTTTCTTAAGCAAAAGATTCTTTGCTTAGCATTAATGGTGACATGATAATGTTCAAATCAAATGAACCATCACAACTTTTTTTGCTAATTAAAATTATTATTCTTTTATGCTAATATGAGAGCTACCTCTTCATTCTATCATATTCATTCTCTCTCCTAGCTCTCTCTCCTTCATCCTCTCTCTCAAACCCTAACCTCTCATGTGTTGAGAACCAAGGGAAATTGAGATCAAACCAAAAAAACACTCTCTACTCACTCTAGGGTTCTTAGTCTAGCAAGCAAAGCACACTAGTTACTTCGTGGTTGAGGTAGGAGCTTAAGGTAGAGGCCTTCGGGTGGATCTTCTTCGATATAGAGAAGCCGATGAGGAGGAGCCATCTAGATCATTCCAAGGAGCTCACAACAAGGAGAAGAAGGAGTTCAAGTTTAAGGTATAACTTTCTATCATAGTAGATAGAACTGTTTTTAGTGCTAACTAGGTTTATGGTAAAGATCCGGTTAAGGTTTATTCTAGCGCCAAGTTCGTTATCGCTACGAAATTTTGTTCCGCATTTGGCCACGGAAGTTGGCTGGGGCGCTAGTGTAACCATTCATGGTATCAGAGCCTACCCATAAACCCTACTAGCTAGTTTGCACAAGGTTAAAATCTCGATTGAAAATTTTTTCCGAATCACGAATCTATGTTCATGAGCTTGCTGTCGATTTTCGAAGTTGTCCTAAAATTTTCTGAGTATCTTAGAATTACATGCAGGCGAAACTATAGCTACAGAAAAATTTGGGGGCCTAACTCCAAAATTTCGCCGTGGAAAGTGAGCAAAATGGTGCATTTTGCGGCCCTTCCTCAGTGCTTTTTGGGCTACAGTACCCCAAAAATTTTCTGGGGCACTAGTTCATGAAAATATGATATTTGTGATATATAGTTTTGGCCCAGGTTTATTTGAGTGCTGGATTTGCATTTAGGGCCTATTTGGAAAAGTTTAGTCGATCGAAATTTTAAATGTTTATTTTACAGTACATTCACTTTTATCTGCGACCGGGAATGTCACTCGATCGGTAAAACTCGTCTGATTGCTATATGTTCTTTTAGACGGGTTTTGCGAACGTGACATTCGCGTTGATGTTGTGTGCTTGTTCTGTGGTTGTGGTTGGATAGTCGTGTTGGATAGCATGTGATGAAATGTTAGTGGTGCAGTTTAAATTCTTTTGTACATTTGTTATTGTAGGGCGAGCGTCCGACATGTGGACTGCCGTCTTTGCCGGGTTGTATATTATTTTGGGGCACGACCGGGTTGAGGTCGATATCACCGTTTGTACATATTATTTTCTTTTTCAGTACTAGGATTACCCCGCGGTGGAGTGCACGAATAGCCGGGTTCTAGAAAGGCAGCAAGCCCGCATCTCATGGCGTTGAGACGAAGGGGATTCTTTCTCATGGTGTTGAGACGGAGGGGGCTTCAATCAAGAATTGGCGGGCTCTTCGCCATACTCGTAGGGGTACTGGTTTTCATTGCATAGGCTATCCACACGACCGGGAACGTCGGGTTTTATTTGTAGCTCAAATGAAACCCGGGGCTCCAAGTTTATCCACCATTCTGTATGTTGGCTGTATTTCTGTGATGTTGTTTACTATCATGCCTGGGACGAATGTTGTATATACTTATATATATATATACTAGTAGATGTTGTATATGTTTTGCACCCGCGCTAGTCCAGCCCCCGCTCTGTCGTTAGTTAAGTAACCTAACGGGTGATGACAGGGCCCAGTGGCGAATGCGGATGGCATATACGTACATTGTATTTTTGTTCTTTTTTGGTGTGGTAGGTTACATTGATGGGACAACATTAATTTTGATTAATGCAAGAAAAACAAACCTAAAATATGTTGTTGGAACCAAGTTTTAAAAACATACATTACAGACGTTCTCTTTTGCTTTGCACAGTGGTATTCAGATTGGAATATCCAGCACCTCATTCGACGAGGCAAGGGCCGAGATCCCTTCATCGGGAGTGACCCCTTGAGTAAAAGTTTGCGTCAACGTAATAACTTCACTATAGTCGATTATTCTTGCTTTGCATCGTGGTATTCAGTTTGGAATATCCTGCACCTCATTCGACGAGGAAAGAGCCGAGATCCCTTCATAGGGAGTGACCTCTTTAGCAAAAGTTTTCGCCTCTATATATATTTTAAAAGGCAATCAGGTTCCTTCAACGATATCAAGTTCATTACGTTAACGGGTTTTTCGCCAAAAACCCAGCCGTAGCCCTCCGTCATTTCGGATTAGTATTATTTGGTATTCGTGCTGCGTTTGTTGACCTAGTCAAGGCGTAGTGAACGGTAGCTAAGTGATATTTTTTCTGTGCATTGCAAATGTGATTGGTTAGGCCAGTCGTGCGGCCTTGTTGACCTAGTCAAGGGCACGTACGGGTGGGTTTAATGCAATCAAGATAATAAAGGGTAGAACTTGACTAGCGGTTTATGGTTTGTTGACCTAGTCAAGGTCATAAACCGTTAAGGGTAAAAATCACATGGGGAGTTTCAAACATACAGGAAACTTGCAGATTTAGCATACCTTCTAGAGTGTGGTGACTAGAGTGGATTCCATCTAGGCCATCACATAATGATAGTTGGATCCCGATCCCATTGATGAGTTGGATTACGCTTGGGAGATTATTTCACTTAACAATCAATGCTATAAACCGGTAGGTGTCTAGAACGGTGTTAGCGGGGCTACGCCTCCAGTGAAAAGAGGTTATGTAATTAAGGAATTTCGCGAAAGCGTTGGAAAACCTCCCTCGAAGTACCAACACCAGCCTGGCTGAAAGGTTAAGCAAGTATTGTGACATGCGATTAATCCTGACTAATTCTTCTTTTTAGGTTTGAAGAAGAATTTGAGGAAACGGTGGGAGCCATCCTGATTAGATAAATTAATAAACCAATCTAATCTTGCAAGAGCGCACGCTGAGTTGTTTCTTTTCTCTCTCTCTCCAGGTAGCAACCATTTCACGCCCTAATCAAGATAATAAAATGTATCGCTTGACCGATCCAAATTCTTATTCGGGGCTGGAGAACGTCAGTTCGGCTCTAACTTACGACAACAGTCATAAGTATGAGCAAGGGAAAGAGGGTTGTATGGATTCCAAGGAGACCCAGTTGAAGAAGAAGCATACTATTGCATCTACTTCAGGTGTTCTTGTAGTTGAGAACTGCTTTTCGGTCAGTCCTACCTCCTGGGTACTAGATACCGGATCAGGATCTCATATATGTAATTTATTGTAGGGACTGAGAAAAGTAGGATCGTTGGACCTGGTGATATGTCCCTTAGGGTAGGGAACGTAGCACAAGTTAATGCTGCAACCGTCGGTGAATATCACCTAGTGTTGCCAAATGGCAATTCTATGATTTTGAACAATTGCTACTATGTACCTTCCATGGTTTGCAACATAATATCAGTGTCTTTACTTGATAAAGATGGATATAATTTTGTTCTTGATAGAAATATCATGAACATTTACTTTGATAAGGTACTCGTTGCAGAAGGTACACTATGTAATGGTATTTATGTTCTAAATCAGAATACAGTTCTCAATATACAAAACACACACAAGAGGAAGAGTTCTGATATGAACGAATCCTATTTGTAGCATTGTAGACTTGGTCATATCGGGGAGAAAAGACTGAGTAACTTGCATAAAGATGGACTCTTGAATACGTTCGAGTTTTCATCTTATGAAACTTGGCAGTCTTGTCTCAAAGGAAAGATGACCAAATCTCCGTTCACCGGACATGGAGAAATGGCAGAAGAGCTCTTGGGACTCATACACAGTGATGTATGTGGTCCAATGTCTATACATACAAGGGGTGGGTTCTCGTACTTCATCACATTCACTGACAATCTCTCTAGGTTCGGATATGTGTATCTGATGAAACACAAATCTGAAGCTTTTGAGAAATTCAGAGAATTCAGAAACGAAGTGGAGAACCAGATAGGCAAAAGTATCAAGATCCTCCGGTCTGATAGAGGAGGGGAGTACTTAAGCACGGAATTCCTAGATTACTTAAAAGAGAATGGTATTCTCTCTCAGCTTACTCCTCCGTACACACCACAGCATAATGGTGTATCGGAGCGGAGAAACCGTACCCTGTTGGATATGGTTCGCTCCATGATGAGTAGTGCTGAGTTACCTCTTTCATTTTAGGGACATGTGCTTTTGACAGCGGCATATCTATTGAATGATGTTCCGTCTAAATCAGTGCCTAAGACTCCATTCTGAGATATAGAATGGAAAAAGGCCATATCTTAAAAGATTTAAGATATGGGGTTGTCCGACTTATGTTAAAAAGCATAAACCAGATAAACTAGAGGCGCGGTCAGTTTTATGTAAATTTGTAGGATATCCAAAGAATGGTTATGGATATCTGTTCTACCACACCGAGAAACAGAAGGTGTTTGTTGCTCAGCATGCCGTTTTCTTAGAAATGGAGTTTCTTGCAAAAGAAATAAGTGGGAGCACGGTAGAACTGGAAGAGATTCAGCAACCACAAACTGAAACTAAAGATTTGACAAAACCTTAGGATTCAATAACCCCAGATGAACCTCAGCAACTCCGCAGATCTGGTAGGATTTCTCATCCGCCCGAGATATACTACGGTTTTCTCATAGACGGGGATCGAGAGGATTGCATCTTGGAAGAAGATGACCCTACCAGTTTCAGTCAGGCCATTATCAGTAGGGACTCTGATAAGTGGCTGGATGCTATGCGATCCGAAATAGGGTCCATGTATACCAATAAAGTGTGGACCTTGGATATTGCTCCACCTGGGGTAAAACCCGTTGGATGCAAATGGATCTACAAAAGGAAACTTGGTGTAGATGGGCAGGTGGAAACCTATAAGGCTAGAATCGTTGCAAAAGGTTTTCGTCAAAGACCTGGTGTGGACTATGTTGAAACCTTTTCTCCAGTGGCTATGCTCAAATCCATTCGAATCCTACTTGCCATTGCTGCCATCCATGACTATGAGATCTGGCAGATGGACGTAAAAACGGCTTTTCTAAACGGCAGTTTGGAAGAGTGCGTTTATATGGATCATCCAGAAGGTTTTGTGGACAGTGGGAGCAGCGGGAAGGTGTGCAAGTTGCTTAAATCCATTTATGGATTAAAGCAGGCATCGCGGAGCTGGAACATCTATTTTGATGAAGCAATCAAGGAATTTGATTTCATCAAGAACGAAGATGAGCCTTGTATTTGTAAGAAGATTGTAGGACGAACTGTCGTATTCCTAGTCTTGTACGTGGATGCCATTCTTTTGATAGGAAATGACATTCCTATGCTACAATCGGTCAAGCTATTCTTGTCACAACGGTTCTCCATGAAGGACCTGGGTGATGCCACATGCATACTGGGGATCAAGATCTACAGAGATAGATCCAAGAGATTACTGGGACTTTCGCAGTCCAGGTACACAGAGACCGTACTAAAGAAATTTAGTATGGAAGATTCCAAACGCGGTAATATACCAGCATTGCATGGAATCACCCTCTCCAAGAAGATGTCTCCCAAGACTGATGAGGGGAGGGTTCGCATGAGCATTATACCCTACGCTTCAGCGGTAGGATCTATAATGTATGCGATGCTATGTACAAGACCAGATGTAGCTTACGCGCTAAGCGTGGTGAGCCGGTATCAGTCAGACCCAGGTGAGAACCACTGGACGGTAGTGAAGAACATTCTCAAGTACCTGAGAAGGACTAAGGAGATGTTCCTGGTTTACGGTAATGGAGACCTCAGGGTCGAGTCCTTTACCGATTCAAGCTTCCAGAGTGATAAGGATGACAGCAAGTCTGTCTCGGGTTTTGTGTTTACCCTCAACGGAGGAGCGGTGTGTTGGAGGAGTTCCAAACAGGATACCGTCCCAGACTCAACGATGGATGCTGAATACATTGCTGCAAGCGATGCCGCAAAAAAGGCGGTGTGGATGAAGAAGTTCATTAGTGAACTTCAGGTGGTTCCGTCCATTGTTGACCCAATACATTTGTATTGTGATAACAATGGGGCTATAGCTTTAGCAAAAGAACCAAGGTCCCATCAGAAGTCCAGACACATCTTAAGGCGGTATCACCTGATCAGGGAGATCATTGATCGCCAGGAGATCGAGGTACGGAGAGTGGACACTAAAGACAACACGGCGGATCCATTCACAAAGGCCCTCCCTCCAACACAGTTCGAGGGACTTTTTGAGCTATTGGGTATGCTGTACGCCAACAGCTGGCCATAGAGCAGACGTTGGGTATGCGGTACACCAATTACTGGCCTTTAGTGCAAGTGGGAGATTGTTGGATATGTATGCCCTAGAGGCCATTATTGTATAGTACTAGTTTTTATAATATATTTTGGAATCTTGGGATATATTGTATGTCTACGGTAGCGCCTCGGCCGTCAAACTGACGCCAAATGCGGAACAAAAACTTTTTAACTGGCGCTATCGTATACTATAACCCGGATTTGCCATTATTACTAAACTAACAAACTGTAAAGAGAGTAGAAAGGTTATACCGAACGATCCGAGTCCTTCGTTCTTTAACCATCATCCCACGCTCCGTTGCGGCTACTCCGATCTCGTCGATCTCCGATCTGCTCGTCCAGGTTGCACCACGTCAATGATTCTTTAAACGGGCTCCCGCCTCTGACTCGAGGCAACTCGGTCGTAAAGTTTGCTAAAAGAGACGACCAAGATTGATGTAGAGAATGAGTAGAAGACTTTGTCTTGTTCCGTCCAAAACTATGGACGAACGGTTAATGAAGTTGCCAATTGATTCGGGTGATGGAATGAAATGAGCAATGAAATTTCCATACACCCCAAAACTATCATAATCTTTTCACAACCATCAAGTGAGAGTTAGAGAGGGGGAAGGGGCCGGCCATATATATAAGTGAGGAGGGAGGTGAGTGTAGGAACAAGAGAGTAACCATAAGGAAATATCTAGTGTGAACACAAGAAAATATCTAGTGTGAACACAAGAAAATATCTAGTGTGAACACAAAGTGTGAACACAATAAATGCACCATAAATGAACAAGTGAGTCACAAGCCTTGTCACCACCTTCTAGATGCTTCTAGAATCTTCCACACTCATCCAAGAAAAGATAAATCCGTCTTTAACCGAATGTTAAAAGACGGCTGATAGAAAACTGGAAACTGGCAACTTCCAAAAGCGATCCCGAAACGAATTTCAGGATAACCCCGTAACCGTATAAATATACCCGCATTTGTATTACGACCGAATACAAATGCAACTGAGACAAAGATATTATATCTACTCAATATAATACTCGGATCCGGCTTAAACCAAAGCCGACCAGTATCATCTGCCCGAAATATGACACGTGCGTAAACGTACGTGCATTTTCCTAACCCTGCCATAAAACCATACGGCCTCTACAACGTTTCGCCTGAACTTGGGAAACTGTCTGTGGGGAACTCTAATGACTCGTCGGTACCCTGGCAGTGGGTTTAACTACAAACCGTCAGCGGCACTAGCTATGCGTAACGGCTGCCCATGGACTGACCTCAAAGGAGGCCGATGAGCGAACTCATCCGGAAACCCTACTGAGCCTAACAGTGACAACGTATATACAGTCCGGTCCGTTCGTCAATGAGTATCGCATATCTGCCTAGGGGGCTAGTAACGTCAGACCCCCAATAGCAGTATAAGTCGTGTCGGAGTGTAGCCCAATAACACCCTGAGATACTACTGGAGTACCTACCAGTAAATATCCTGCCATGGCCGTGGGCTTTGTGTAATGGCTCTCCTAGACACAGCACGATCTCGCCCCTAATACCGGGAGAGACGAATCCCCTGCCGATCCGCTCACGTGCCTCCATGTGGCTCGGGACTGTACCCAAAAACTACCTGTTTGCACGACTCCTTTGAGCCGTGGTAGGGTAGAAATCAAAGCACAGTGGGAACTCAGATGAGACAAATGACGACCTCAGGTCGATGAACTAACCTGTACATATGTCACCAGGGAACTGCTATCTGACGATATGTATAATACCAACTAGTAGGTTCCCGGCGAGTCCTGTCCGGTGTACTCATAACCCAATGAGCACCAGTATACATCTTAGGTGATCCAACTGACACCGGTGGCTTATGAGACCGGCCGCCTCCCCTCGTCGAGGTCTCGACTGTATACACTAGTCTACTCCGGAGTATCGATGCCCTGTCTCGGAACTCCCACGACTAGGGACCACAATTAAGGATATGTGTATAAACCACCCAACTCTCACGTATATGATCGCCATCATACTGTTGGTAGTAAAGCAAGATCCTAAGGGATCTATCAAAGTGTAACATGTGATCAGTCACCTGAACCTGTACACGACTGATAAAGGCAAACCAGATAGCATACTATCATCTCGAGTAAGACTGTCCTACCGGTATAGGTCCTCCGCAATCATTGCAATCACGTACATGCGATCCAATAATTGACTCTGAGGGCACTATCTCCAACATATATATACGGGTTTACGATAGTCTTGTTTAATATAGTAGTATGCTACTTGGTTTGTTTCTATCTTAATATGTGTATATGTTTCTTTTAACATATCGCTAATACATATTGATGGTGCCCTTAGGATCTTTGCTTGACTACCGGCATTGTGATGGCGATCACACTAGAGGGGGCTGGGTAGTCTATAAGCACATCCTTATACAGGTCCCTAGTTATAGGATTATCGAGACAGGGCATCGATACTCCAGAGTAGACTGTTGCATACGCTTCTCGTCCCAGCAGGGGAGATGGTCTGTCCCAAAGCCATCAGTACGTCGTACTGGAGATAGTATGCAGGTGCTCGTTAGGTTACGAGTACACTGGACAGGACTCGTCGGGAACTGTTAGTTGGTATTATACCTATCGTCAGTTAACAGTTCCCAGGTGACATGAGTACAGCTTAGTCCGTTGACTTGACACTGTCACTTCGCCTCGAGTGTGTTCCCACTGTTCTTAGATTACTACCCTACCACGGCTCTATTGAGGCGTGCAAACAGGTAGTAGTTGGGTGTAGTCCCGAAGCACTTGGAGGCAATGACGGTTAGACAGGATTCGTCTCTCCCGGTATTGCGAGTTGATATCACGCTGTGTCTAGGAGAGCCGTTACACAAAGTTCCTGGCCAGGGCAAGCGAGATTTACTGGTAGTGTTTCTAGTAGTTTCTTAGGGTGTTCTGGGCTACACTCCGACACGACTTGAACCGCTATTAGGGGTCTGACGTTTACCGCCCCCTAGGCCCGACATACGATACTCTTAAACGAACAGACCGGACTGTACGGAGATTGTCACATTCAGGCTCGGTAGGAGTTCATATGAGTTCACCTCATCGGTCTCGTTACCGACATCTACCTGGGGACCATTACGTACAGCTAGTACCGCTTGTGGCCTGTGGTTAAACCCCCTGCCAGCGTAGTGTCGAGTTTTTAGAGTCCCACATAGAGGGTTGTTCACCTTTGGGCGAAACGAGTAGAGGTCGTATGGTTTTACGATGGGGTTCGTTCACATATGCGTACTTGTGCGCGTTTGGTGTTCGGACAGTTGATACTAGTGGGCTTTGGTTTAAGCCGGATCCTAGTATTTGATTTTGGCTTGGTTCAGTCTCAATGCATTCGTGTTCTTCGGAACGCGGAAGCTGGTATGTATATACAGTTGACAGAGACAAATGAAGGAAACATCTCATTAGGGTTTTTGACCATTGACTTGATTAAGATCATATTGATATGAAGGTAATTGATTAATAGTTTTAATTAGTGATAATTGTGTTATGGTTATTTGGATTGATCATTTGACTTGTTGACCAAAGTTGACTAAGATATTTTTCTTAAGCAAAAGATTCTTTGCTTAGCATTAATGGTAAAATGATAATGGTCAAATCAAATGAACCATCACAACTTTTTTTGCTAATTAAAATTATTATTCTTTTATGCTAATATGAGAGCTATCTCTGCGTTCTATCATATTCATTCTCTCTCCTAGCTCTCTCTCCTTTATCCTCTCTCTCAAACCCTAACCTCTCATGTGTTGAGAACCAAGGGAAATTGAGATCAAACCATAAAATCACTCTCTACTCACTCTAGGGTTCTTAGTCTAGCAAGCAAAGCACTGTAGTTACTTCATGGTTGAGGTAGGAGCTCAAGGTAGAGGACTTCGGGGAGATCTTCTTCGATATAGAGAAGCCGGTGAGGAGGAGACATCTAGATCATTCTAAGGAGCTCACAACAAGGATAAGAAAGAGTTCAAGTTTAAAGTATAACTTTCTATCATAGTAGATAGAACTCTTTTTAGTGCTAACTAGGTTTATGGTAAAGATCCGGTTAAGGTTTATTCTAGCGCCAAGTTCGTTATCGCTACGAAATTTTTGTTCCGCATTTGGCCACAGAAGTTGGCTGTGGCGCTAGTGTAACCTTTCATCTTGTTTGTGCTTATTTTGCAGGTGGTGTGATCTTACAATATAGGCAAGTCAGAGTGTTTCGTATTCGTAGTTTCAACATTGTTTCGGGTATTCGCATGTTAGCTAGGCGAAGTTAAAAAATTCGAACGAATGTCAAAAACCCATTTTTCCAAGTTTAAGGTATTCGGAAAAAACTTGCAAGTAATTTTATGGACCCTCTAGAAGAATGAAACCCTAACTCGACATAATGACCATAGGAACGCTTTTGAACCTTAGGGTTTGCGGCAGTTCCGTGGTGCCATTAGTGAGGCTTGGGTTTGCCCTTCTACGGCTGGTCCGCAAGTACTGTGGCATGTAGTGGATATCATTAAACTATACTCAAGTGTTGAACTCTCAGGAAATTATATGACTTTGATGAATCGATCGAAAAGTTTAACGTCGTCCGGATATCATGTGAAAGGATGAAGAGGGATGTCACAGACTCTGTTTGAGGATGTGGACCTGTCAGCCAGTCAAGGCTGAGCATCAGGGGTCAGCAGGAGAATTTCAACCTTTACCCACTCCGGGATAGAAATAGGAGAAGATTTATATGGAATTTATTGTGGGTCTACCTAGGATCAGTTGAGAGTATGACACTATTTGAGTAATTATAGACCAATTAATGAAAGCAGCTCACTTTCAACCAGTCAAGACCATTTTCAGATTCGTTCAGTATGCTCAGAAATATGTTGATTAGATGGTGCAACTACATGGAGTTCCGACTTGTTTTATGTCCGACAGAGACATCCAGTTCACCAGCCGACTATTGTAGAAACTTCAGAAGAGTTTGGACACCAATAGAGTTTCAGTGCAGTTTTCTATCCACAGACCGACGGTCAATCAGAGCGAACCATTCAGACTCTTGAGGACATGCTCCGAGCTTGTGTTCTAGATTTCGTGGTAGTTGGGATTGCCACTTTCTCTTGATAGAGTTTTCCTAATAACAGCTTCCAGGAGGAGACTCAGATGGTACCCTTCGAGGTAATATATAGGAGGAAATGTCGATCAACCGTATGTTGGACAGAGCTCAGTGAGAGCAGTATTTTGGCGCCACGGTTTATGCAGGGGATGACCGAAAAGATTTGGTTGATTCGGAATAGAATGAGAGCAGCCCAGAGTGGGAATAAATCTTATATTGATGGACGTCGTTGCAACTTGAGTTCACCGTTGGAAATCATGTTTTCTTAAGGCTTCTTCGATGAAGGGCAGATTGAGATTCAGGAGGAAAAGAAGGCTTAGTTTTTGATATGTAGTCCCTTAGAGATTCTCGAGCATGTCGGCGCTGTGCTTATAGTTTGGTTTTTCCATCCAGCTTTCTAGATGTTCACCTCGTGTTTTATGTATCAATGCTCCGCAAGTACCTTTATGACCCCTCATACGCGATATGGCATCAGACGATTCAGCTAGAGCGCAATCTTTCTCTCACAATGCAGCCAATAATCATTCTAGATCGGCAGATGATGAAACCGAGGTCCAGTGTCATACCGACCATTTTGATTCTTTGGCGTGACCCGAGCGGCAAAGAGGACACGTAGGAAGCCGAGGTCGAGATGTGGAAGAAATGTCCCCATCTCTTCGAGGGTACGTGTAGTTAGATTTAAATTCGGTGACCGAATTTCTTTAAGGAGGGATGATTGTAACGTCTTAAAAATAAATAATTAAATAAATAAAATCCTTTAGGTGAATTTTTTGATAATCGATAAAATAAACCGTTTTTTCCATAAAATTTAACTATAATTATTTTTCATCATAGATTTAAAAACACCTATTTTAACTATGTATTTACTGGTATGTAGTAATTATTTAGTCACTTATAAATTGTTAGTTTAATTAAATATTTTTTTCCTTAATTAATTATTTTAAATAATATTTTAAGCTCTCTTTTACACATTAAATTATTGTAAATTGCAAGTTGGAATGGGTAAATTTTACAAATATGAACCATGACAACACAAATTTTAGTTTGTAACTTGCTTCACTAATTATCTCTATGTTTCTAGAATTTTCTAGGAAAAATTTAATTAGAAAATGAAATGAAACAAATAAATTAAGTTATTAATTAATAAATGAGATAATGAGACTTTTCTTAACTTGGAAATTTCTACATAAACCCACACACCCCCATTTTCTCCACTTGGTTGAGCCCTTTGACAGCCAACCCCCCCCCCCTCTCCATTCAACTCACACATCTTCATCAAATAAAAGAAAAAAATTGAATAATTAAGGGTTTAAGTGAAAAGAGGCATCAATTCTAGCAACTTCTACACAAACCTACACCTCTCTTTCTCTTTCTCCCCTCATTTTTTTCCTTGGCCGAGAGTCCTCCCCTATGGCTGCCAATTTTCTCACTTCATTTTCCCACTCAAAACTCTTCAAAAAAATTAATGAAAAATCAATAAAAACCTCACTAAATTCCTAATTTAAGCCTTACCAAATTTTCTTTAGCCAATCTTGTTTGATTTGAGGAGCAAGGATGCATCTTTGGAGGCAAGATTGCATGCTAGATCTCTTGATTTTGAGGTATAATCCTAACCCTAGTGTTTAATTGTAGGCTAATTACTTCAATTTAATTAATTTCGGTGTTTAATCATTGTTCTATATTCAAACTTGAAATTTCTAGAGAAGGGGTTTTGAGCTAGGTTAGGATTTTTATCACTCAATTATGATTACAAGATGTAGTTTAACATGTTATGACATGGAAAACTTAATCTAGTTGCTAATTTGTAAATTGTTACATTTAAATTTTCCTAATTATGATTTTTGAAAAACTAGGTTTTTATAATTAATATAAATAGAAGAGATAAAATTTTAGAAATGTTTTGTGTGACTTAGATGAGTTATTTAGTGAGCATTGTGGCCACTAGATTAGTTAAAACATCAAGATTTGTATTAAAACGGTTAATGACCGCTTACTAGGTTTTTGGAAATTAATCGATTTGAATTAAGTTAAGATTTTGATGACTTACAACTAAATCCCTAAGATATTTAATGTGTTGTGAATGCGAAATTGATGCGATTTGGGTTTTAGGCTTGGTGTTTTTCACGTAGTGACCCTAGTTGTAGGTTGTGGCGTTGTCGCGAGCGCGTTTGTGCGCCAGCTGCGTGCGCGTTTAATTAGCGCACGTTGTTTGACTTGTGTCAATTCTGTTCGCGACTATTTGTATATTATCCTCATAATTGTTTGTATGTGATTCTAGGATTGGTTGCAGAGGCATCGGATGCGGCGCAGAAAGACATGGCGGATATCAGATCAGTTTAGCCGAGGCGTCCTGGTGAGTAGATGTATACATCTATGGGGGGTCGTCTGGATGGCGCGAGGCGCCCGACGGTTTAGTATTACCTATAGTATTTACATTATATGCGTAGTTTTCTAGTTAGACATCTCATTGCATCGCATCGTTATATGTGTGTGTGTGTGTGTGTATGTGTGTGATATCATCTCATAAGACACTTGCACCATTACCATTGATTTCTGTCGCACGTGCACTATTTATGCGAACACACACACCATTGGTAATTGCCATATCACGAACACTATAGAACTTGCTTAGAATAGATAATTGTGCATTTTCATAGTATATGATTCGTTTATTTATACCTGCATTTTCATCTCATCAAATAGATACGTAGGATTGTTAATCATGTATGCATACCTCATTGCATCATGATTTATGCATAGCTTCTGGCCGTATTTCGTATGGTATAAACTACCGTATCATAGATTTCCATCATCACCGGCATATTTATATATTGTGATTCTTCTCAAGGATTTCAGTATTTATGAGATTTCTGGATTTTGGGGAAAACCGCAAGAATTTTATAAAAACTTATTATCATTTTAAAATGCAAGTGGCGGTTTTCTCGTGATGTATGGGTCGTCCACCATGAGTTTTCCTGTTTCTGTTGGATTTCGAGACCCGATTCGAGGAATGGAGGAACCGTCTCGGGTACATGGTGGGCCCGGTATGGTATCCCGGGGCGAGATAGAGATTTTGTGGGGATGACGATGAGCCTGGCAGGGGTACGGACAACCTACCGGTGATGTCTGGCGCGGCGGATATCTGGAGGATATCGACCGTTGTTGTGAGATTTGATGATATGGGCCGATCCGGACTGACAAGGCCCGAGATATTGAGATTTGTGATACAGAGATATTGTGATATTATGACATTGAGATGTCGAGACATTGAGATATATGTATTTTTGTGTCGATGCTTGACACAAATTTCTGTTGATTTCGTGGATATTACTTCAATTATTTCACAGGATCTTTTTATAAGATAAAAATAAAGATTTTCTCATACCAGATACGTTCAGGTTTTGGGTATTGATTATGCATTCATGTTGCATTCATGCTAGTGTATTGTATCATATCGGTATATATAGGGTGTGGCGCATTGCGTCCATACTTACGATAGCATTATTAGATGTTACTTACTACTCACGAGTTGGTAACTTACCCCCGTTGTGCCACAGTATTTTGCAGGTCTGACCCGTCAGCGTAGGAGCGGCGGGTGTACTTTCTAATTCCGTTTCTCTTGCTTCGGCTTGCAGCTTGCTCATAGGTGGGTTTGGAGGATTTTCTTTTGCTTCCACCGTGTATTTTACTTGTATCTAGCATACTCCATCTACCCTTGTATATTAGACTAGACGGTGAGATTTGAGACTTGTATTTGTAGTCTGGTGTCGATGCTCACTTGAGCCGACGTAATGCTTTTATGCTTCCATTCTTATTTCGCATTATATGATATATTCATTGCATGTGGTTGTGACTCTGCCTTTGGAGAAGAGCTAGCTCCCGCTTGGGGATGCCTTTACTATTTTATATGTATTTTCATGTGTTGTACCCGTTTGGGGGCCAGTATTTACAACGGAGACTCTACCGAAATTTTCGGGAAATTATGGTTTTTTTAAAAAATGTTTAGTACGACTTGTTTTGGTTAAAATCACTTTCTTTTAACAAGTTTTCCTTCACTCTACTTTTAATTTGGTTTATATTTCTGGGATTTGGCTTATTTAGATTACGTTACGCCTTTAGACGTTTCGTAAATTAAGTGCCAGTCACGTTCCGTACCTTCGGGTCGTGACAAAGATAATTAATACCTTTGTCGGTTCCATAATATGAGATTGATACGGATGTGACCTTGGATATAGGTATATAGATATATATAATGTTGTGAATCATGAGTGATATGCCGTACGAGACGTTAGATCCGTACCCTCATTGTCATATAGGTTGATAGAATCCCTAATTGATTAATGTCGTCGTACGATGAATTACCGTATATGAAGAGTTTTATCTGGTGATTGATCTATACCCTTGACTAGAGAATGTTGTACGATGTATTATACCGTACGTGATGTTGTGAGGATGGATGCCGATTGATAGATTTACCGACTCAGATATATTGTAGATACGTATACCTGATAGCATTTAACATACGATGTACTTTATGTTACGTTCATGGCATTCTCATTGCATTACATATACCTGTGCTAGTACACCTACACCATTATCGATGATGCGTATGTTACACTTACACAGATTTGCCGGCTCACACACTTTCATCATCGATAATTGCTATGTCACGTACACAGTAGAATTGCCACATCATTATGCTATGTTGCATGATATACTTGCTATGCTCACGTCATTATGATATGTCGCATGATATACGGATATGCTCACATTTCTGTTATATGTTTGCATACATCATGCTTTACGATTATATGCATTGAGATGTTGTTTTCATGAGATTCTGGATTTGAGAACCGTGGTTATATTTCAAAAGAAAGTATGTATTGTTTTAAAAACCTGGTTTCTCTTGATATGATATTTCGAGACGTCCACCATGTATGGTTGTATAGCACGGCATCAAGGTTTCGGGTGGTATCGTCCATGCTAAATTAAAATTTTGTCGTTCTAAATAACCCTAACCCTAGGTTCTTAAGTAAAGAATCATACGGAATCGATAAAGCAAACAACTTTACTTCTAAGTGATTAGGGATTACAACCTTTGTAGTCCGTTCCTTCGCTTCATAAGCTCCAAGTTATAGTTCCTTCGCTACGATCATCAAGCTCCCGGACTCTTGAGAGGCTCCATGAGGTGAATGATGCATCCTTACTAGAAGTCTTCACAATCCAAGATGATCTACGTCGAGGCAACATGAACTCAAGCTTTCTCTTCACTAATGTAAAATTAGTGAAGCTAACACCCTAATCTAAATGGCTAGTATAGAAGAAGATGATGAGGTAGGAAGTGGGCTCTCTTTAGTTTTCTTTTTCTCACAATTTTTCTTCTCCTTTTCAAAACCTAGAGAGAGAGCTTAAAGGAGATGAAAGAGGAAGAAGATGAATGAATGATATGAGGTTAGCAATGCAACCTTGGGTTAATATGTGTCATGGCTAACTCATGTAGAGAATTGACCATGGCAATAAGTGATTAGGGTTAGGTTAATAAATATCTTAGCAATGACAAAATTGGTGGACTTAGTCAAAGCATCTTGAAGTTTCTACAAAGCTCATGCATGGCTTAATCCATTCAATTTTGAATTACAAAAATAAATATAAATCCAACCATAATAAAAACCATGGTGTAATTCTCATAAACCCTAGGTGCATGTATAACCAAACATATTACAATTATACATATCACATATATATAATTTTGTAACAAAAGAAAAGAATACAATAAACATATATCACATATATGTAAAATGTATCCAAAGTGAGAAAATAAAATACTTAAGTGAGCAAATATTAGTTAATATAATTTAATATATCAAATATATATAATTCTCCATTAAATTATTAAATCAACACTTGATTTAATAATCCTACCATAGTACATATAACCGACTAATATAATATGTATCATTTCTTCGAATCGACACTTGATCCGATGACCCGGCTATATCACATATAACCGGCCGATATCACATATCGCGAGAATAGAATACGGTATCACATATCGTAATAATCTCGGTCCCGCACTGTAGCGATTTCCTAAGCACCACTACTAGGGTTTGGTAGCATCACACATGCCATATTAAAAAATTAGATGGTGCTAATGAAACTAACCTAAGGATCACACTAGAAAATCTAAGGTAACAAAATTTTATACATAATCCACAAGAGGTAAAAGCTAGGTTTAGAGAATACAACCTTTGTAGCTCCCTTCGCTAGACTCCTTGGCCACTTGAGGGTTGAAAAAAGTTTGCTTGAGATCCTCCAAGTCCACGATGATCCACCCGGAGTCCTCTTTGTCCAAGCTCAAGGCTTTACTTGATCAAGAGAAGAAATAGAAGCCAACACTCTAAACTAATGGGCAAGAGTAGTGTAGAATGGTGATGTGGTTTGTTTTCTCACTTAAAAACCCTAACTTGATCACTAATGAAAGCTATAGAGCAAGAGAGAGGAGGAAGAAGATGATGGAAAATGAGAGCTCAAGAGATAATGATAAACTTAAGATAAAAATGATAATAGAATATATATATATATATATATTCTCTTCTCATTCTTCACCCAAGTTAATAAATATCTAGATATTTATCTTTGGATAAAAAATGGCCATGGAAAATAACTCATGGTTAATACAAAGGTTAGTGGAATAATAAAATAATCAACCATGATAAATTTTCGATTTCCATTTTCTTTTCCAAAAATAAATATCAACATATATATAATAAGGTATGAGTCTTATATTGCCACCATCTCATGTATCAACAACCATGATAGAATTGTGTATGCATGTATGAGTGCATGCACATCCATATGTGCATCAATGTAAACATGTGCATACCTGCATGCATACACCAAAAACAATAGGGTCCAAAGTGAAAAGCTAATGGTCAATATTAAATCAACACTTGATTTAGCAAATCGGTCATATCACATACGACCCGACCAATAGCAAACCGCCGGATTAATATACGGTATCACATACGCGCATTTAATCGGGTCCTCACGCATATCTCATATGCACACCACATCATTTCGCCTGGGCTAGGTAACTCCATTGTGGGACTCTAAGACTCGTCAATACGCCGGCAGTGGGTGATGATCATATAAAGCACCCCCAAGCTGCAAGAGGTCAAGTAAACGTAACGGCCACCCGGGTATTGAGCGATCAGAAGAAAACAAGCGAACTTGTCACAACTCCCGTCGAGCCAATCGGGAACACTACCGTACAGTCCGGTCTCTTCGTCAGATATGCTGCATATCGAGTCTAGGGATGGTAACGTCGACCTTAATAACTCAATAAGTCGTGCCGATGAATGGTCTATAACAGATCGAGAAACTACTGATAACACATATCAGTAAATCCCAACAGCCCTGGCCAGGGACTTACTGATATAGCCAATCGTGCACAGCACAACATCAACTCCCAATATCGGGAGAGACGAAACCCCTCATAACGCTCATCGTCTTCGTGTTTCTCGGGACTATACCCAAAAGCCACCTGTTTGCACGACTCAGTAGAGCCGTGGTAGGGTGGTAATCAAAGTATAGTGGGAGAACACACAAGACTCTATGACGATCTCGGGTCTACAGACTAACCTGTACCAGTGTCACCTGAGAACTGCTATCCGACGATAGATATAATACCATATAGGAGTTCTCGGCGAGTCCGTCCAGTGTACCCAGTTTCCACTGAGCACCCGTATATGATCTCGATGTCAAACATCAATAGATGTGGGAACATCCATCGCCCATCATATGGGTCTAGTATCACACACGCTAGTCTACTCTGGTATATTGATGCCCCATCTCGATACACCTACGACTAGGGACATTTTAGGATATGCTAATAAACTACATACGTCCCACTAGTATGATCTCCATCATAATCACAGTAGTCAAGCAAATATCCTCATGGCTTTATCAACATGTGTAAATGAATAAAAGCATGATCAAGTCAACATGTCAGATAAAGAAGAACCAGATAGCATACTATCATGTCGAGCAAGAATGTACACTGAATATATATATATATATACATTTATAAATACATCCACTATCATATAATGGCTTCTAGGGCATACATATATCCAACAATCTCCCACTTGCACTAAGACCAGTTATCGGCGTATCTCATACCCAACATCTCAAAAAGTCGCTCATGCTGTGGCTGAGTGAGGGCCTTGGTGAGTGGATCCGTGGTGTTATTCTTTGTGTCTACTCTCCTAATCTCGATCTCGCGGCGATCTACAATCTCCCGAATCAAATGAAAGCGCATCAGGATGTGTTTGGACCGCTGATGGGACCTGGGCTCCTTGGCTAGCGCCATAGCCTCATTATTATCACAATACAATGGTATTGGATCAATAATGGTTAGAACTACTCCTAGATCCGAGACGAACTTCCTCATCCAGACGGCTTCCTTGTCGGCATCATTCGCAACAATGTACTCAGCTTCCATCGTAGAGTCTGCAACGGTATCCTGTTTGGAACTCTTCCAACTTACCGCCCCTCCATTGAGGGTAAATACAAACCCAGAGATAGATTTGTTGTCGTCCTTATCACTCTGGAAGCTCGAATCGGTAAAATCCTCCATTTGGAGATCTCCGTTACCATACACCAAGAACAATTCTTTAGTCCTTCGCAAGTACTTAAGAATGTTCTTTACAACTATCCAGTGATTCTCCCATGGGTTGGATTGATACCTGCTTATTACACTAAGTGCATAAGCTACATCTGGGCGTATATACAACATCGCATACATTATAGATCCTACTGCCGAAGCATAGGGTATAATGCTCATGCGAGCTCTCTCTTCATCGGTCTTTGGGTAAAAGTCCTTAGAGAGAGTGACCCCATAGCAAGCGGGTAAGGAACCCCGCTTGGATTCTTCCATACTAAACCTTTTTTGGATAGTGTTAATGTACCTGGTTTGGGACAATCCCAATAACCTCTTGGATCTATCCCTATAAATCCGAATGCTCAGAATGTATGTGGCATCACCCAGGTCCTTTATGGAGAATCTTAGTGATAAGAAATATTTGACCGACTGTAGCATGGGAATATCATTTCCTATCAGAAGAATGTGATCCACATACAATACGAGGAATGTGACAGCTCTCCCTATTGTCTTCTTATAAACACAAGGTTCATCTGGATTTTTTATGAAATCAAACTCTTTGATAACATCATCGAAACAGATGTTCCAACTCCGTGATGCCTGCTTTAATCCATAAATGGATTTAAGCAATCTACATACTTTCCCGCTGCTCACACTGTCAATGAAGCCCTCTGGCTGATCCATATAAACGCATTCTTCTAAATCTCCATTTAGAAATGTTGTTTTAACGTTCATCTGCCAGATTTCATAGTCGTAGTGTGCAGCAATAGCAAGTAGGATCCGAATGGATTTAAGCATGGCTACGGGAGAAAAAGTTTCGTCATAGTCCAAACCTGGTCATTGACGAAAACCCTTCGCCACAAGTCTTGCCTTATAGGTCTCTACCTGCCCATCTACACCAATCTTTCTTTTAAAGATCCATTTGCACCCCACAGGTTTTACCCCAGGGGGTACAATGTCCAAAGTCCATACTTTGTTGGTGTACATAGACTCCATTTTAGATCTCATGGCATCCAGCCATTTCATCGAGTCTCCACTCGTGATAGCTAGCTGAAAACTGGTAGGATCATCATCTTCCATGATACAGTCTTTTCTATCACCATCAATGAGGAAACCGTAGTACCTCTCCGGGGGGTGAGAAGTCCTACCAGACCTATGGAGTGGCCGAGGTTCTTTAGTTTCTGTTGCAACAGCCGGTTCAACCAAGTCGTCATTTGCAGTTTGTGTTTCTAGAACCTCTTCTAGTTCTACCACATTGCCATCTGTATCATTTGTAAAAAACTCTTTTTTCTAAAAATGTGGCATACTGAGAAACAAACACCTTTTGTTCCTTCTTTTGGTAGAAAAGATATCCATAAGAATTCTTTAGATATCCCACAAAATTACACATGACAGACCGTGTCTCGAGTTTGTCCGGATTCTGCTTTTTAACATAGGCCCGACAACCCCAAATCTTAATTCGTTTAAGAGATGTTCTCTTCCCATGCCATATCTCATATGGGGTGGTAGACACGGTTTTGGTTGGGACCCTATTCAGTAGAAATGCTGCAGTCTCCAATGCATGCCCCCAAAATGAGACAGGTAACTCAGCATCACTCATCATGGAACGAACCATATCTAATATGGTCCGATTCTGCCGTTCTGACACACCGTTGTGCTATGGTGTGTAAGGAGGAGTGAGCTGAGAGAGAATCCTATTCTCTTTTAGGAAGTCTGCAAACTCTTTACTGAGATACTCCCCACCTCGATCTGATCGAAGCATTTTGATGCTTAATCCGGTTTGTTTTTCTACTTCGAGTTTATATTCAGTGAATTTCTCGAAAGCTTCGGACTTGTGCTTTAATAAAAATACATGACCGAATCTTGAGAAATCATCAGTGATAGTAATGAAGTATGAAAAACTGCCTCTGGCCTGTGTAGACATTGGCCCACATACATCATTATGTATGAGGCCTAAGAGCTTAGTAGCTCTTTCTCCGTATCCTGTAAATGGGGTTTTGGTCATTTTACCCTTGATACAAGACTGGCAAGTCACATAAGATTTATATTCAAAAGGGTTTAAATATCCATCTTTGTGTAACTTGTTTAGTCTTATTTCGTTAATATGACCAAGTCTACAGTGCCAAAGAAAAGCTTCATTTATTTCTGATTTTTTTTTTTTAAAAGTGTGTTGTATGCTGAAAATTGTGTGTTGATTTAGGACGTATATCCCGTTATTAAGTGTACCATACCCAACCAACATTTGATTCAGGTGAATGTTCATAACATTGTTCTGCAATACAAAATTATATCATTCATTGTCTAACAAAGAAACGGATATTATATTACAAAGCATACTAGATACATAATAACATGGGTTCAAAACTAATATACATCCAGATGGCAACCCCAAGTGATACTCTCCCGCTGCAACTGTATGTATATTGGAACCATTTCCAACTAGGAGAGTATGGTCACCTGTCTTCAAAACCTTGCTATTTCTCAGCCCCTGCATAGAATTGCAAATGTGAGAACCTGAACCGGTGTCTAATACCCAGGAAGCAGAGTTTATTGAAAAACAGTTTTCTGTCACAAACACAACTGAAGCGAAAGCATCCCCATGCTTCTTCTTCTTGAGCTCCAAGTACTCAGTGCAATTGCGCTTTCAGTGTCCTGTTTTGTGGCAGTGATAACATTCCCCCTTCCCCGATTCCCCAGCCATGGACTTTTCTTTCCCCTTAGCCTTTTTTACTCCACCCTTAGGTTTGGCGGGTTTCTTCTTCATCTTTCCCTTGGCCTTAGCCTTCGGGCGAGAGGATGAAGATAGCCCAACACTCAAAATGGGAGTCTTCACTGACTTCAGCGTGCTCTCTGTACTCCTTATCATATTAAGGAGTTCAGGTAGTTCCTTCTACATGTTGTGCATGTTGAAGTTAACTATAAATTGAGCAAAGGTGGAGGGGAGAGACTGCAGAATAATATCAGTATATTGCTCATTATCCATTGTCCACCCAAGGTCCTCAAGCTCTTCTATGAGAGCTATCATCTTGAGAACATGGTCTCCTACTGGTGTGCCAGGGGACATTCGCATCTGAAACAGCTTTCTGGATTCTTCGTATCGTAAGACATGAGATTGCTCTCCATACAACTCCTTTGTATGGAGGAATATGGCTTGGATGTACATATTCTCGTGCTTCTTGTGATGTATGTTATCCATCGATGCAAGCGCGAAGCATTTGGCCGTGGCACAGTCAGCTTCCTATGTCTTGCGGACTTCTTTATCCGCAACCGAAGATGATTTAGGACCTGGGATGGGCGGGGCTAGAGCCGTGAGGACATATGATACCTTATCATAAGTCAATGCAATGTTAAGGTTCCTCAGCCAGTCTTTATAATTGGTCTCATTCAGTTTATTTTTATCTAGTAGAAGTTTGAGTCCTGTCATTGGTATCTGTCATTAAGAGAGAGAAAAGAATGCACTCAGCGAAAGCTCTTGCAAAGATCAGATTGGTTATTATCTTATCTAATCGATATCTCCCACTGCTTTTATCAAATTTCCCCTCAAACCGCATGGACCTAATTAATATAAACCTCGTCTTCCCAGAGGCGTAGCCTCGTTAACACCTTTCTAGACACCTGATGGGTTAGCTAATTGTAAACTGCAAAACTCTCCTGGGAGCAACTATTGCCCACAGTAGGATCGGGATCCAACCATCATATGGAAGGTATGCAATCTCATTGCAAATTTCAACTCTTGAAATTCTCGATATGGTTTTTACCCCTAGTACTTATGACCTTAACTATGGTCAACAAATCATAAGCACCAGTCAAGTTCTACCCGTCATTTCTTGATTAATTAGATCCACTCATGTGACCCTTAACTATGGTCAACAAAGTCGCATGAATGTCCCAATTAATCTGCATCATATGCATTGTAGGAAGACATCACTTAGCTACCGTACACTACGCCTTAACTATAGTCAACAAACGTAGCACGAATACTAAGTACTCTACTTCCTAAAATGACGGAGGGTTGCGGATGGTTTTTAAGAAAACCTTTAACGCTTTGAACTTGATATCGTCGTAGAATCAAATGGTTTTTCAAAAGGAGTGGCTTAAGCTCCGCAATTTTGAAATGTAGCTTTTTCGTAAAAAGCCGAGTGGTTTTCAAATCCAATTCTACAACATCTTTTTAGGTTTATTTTATTTACATTAATCATATTAATGTAGTCCCATCATTTAAGTCCTTAAGCTAATCACAGAAAAGAAACGAAAATACAACGTACGCTTATGCCATCCGCATTCGCCGCAATGTTCCGTTATGCACCGTTAGGTTACTTAACTAACGATATATCGGGACGGGACTAGCGTGGGTGTAAAACATAAGCAACGTCTATTATATATCTCATATATAATATAGCATTCGTCTCAGATATATTAAGCGATCACATCACAGAATATAGGCAGCAGAAACACAGATATGATAATATAGGATATAATAGGACGTCCGTATTTAGTATTTAGCCAACAATAGAAAATACGAATTCCACGGTCGTGATGAGTATCCAATTCCACACCCTAGACCCCTACGAGAGCGGCAAGCGACCCTACCAATTCTAGAGTTAGGAGACCCGGTCCCGACTCCTCGAGATGGTCTCCCACTGGACTCGAGAATCCGGTCACTTGTGCTCTCCACCTTGGGTCTATCCTAATGCGGAAAAGTAAATAATATACAATAATGGTGACATCATCCTCAACCCGAAAGTGCCCCAAATAAAAGAATATTACATTACAAATGAATTTTACATGAATGAAAAGTAAAACTCTCATCTCACATAAAAACCCCCGGCTATTCTATCATGACATTCTTATACATCATAGTACAGCAACACATAACATCACATGTCATCAACGTAAGCAAGTATGCCTACCCCAATTGCCGTTGACATATAGCAACGAAACTGGCGATACGCATACTACACTTACGGTCGCAGAAACAAGTATCACATACTACTAGGCGATGTTAAACCCTTCGATCGAATTAACGAACATCCGCATTCCCCAGCAAGCTCAACACTTGAGCGCCGTTAAACAATACCCAAAGTCCATGCCACGGTATTTAATGGACCAGCCGTAGAAGGGCAAACCCAAGCCTCATTTGTGGCGCCACTAACTACGGTAAACCCTAAGGTTTAGTCGCAGTTTGATGGTCACATCTCGAGTTAGGGTTTCATTCCACTAGAGGGTCCATAGGAATACCTGCATTATATATCGACTACGTTCAACCTGGAAAATACGAGTATTTGATAATTTGTTCGACCTGTTTAACGTCGCCTAAGTTACCAATACAATGCTATAAAAATACGAATACGAAATACTCCGCAACGAGCCCATTTCCAAACTAACATCACATGCAAATTTGGACTTCCAAACAATACCAGAAACCCCAGATCATGATGTACAGGGTACTGGTGCAATACGATGAGGAGGGGAGCAAAACGGGTCGGCGACGCCGGATTTTTAGGCTTGGTCGCCGGTTTTAATCCGAGCCCCCCTTCGCATTTCAACAGTGTTCTTAAATCATCATAAATGCCACTTTGCAGTTATTAAAATATTTTTTTGTCCAGTTTTAAAAAATTTACAGAGAGCATTTTCATGGGTTTTCTAAAATCGTATTTTGCGGGGTTTTTTGGTCTCGGATTATCGTAACATCGTCTAGATTTCTAGTTAGGCTCTAATACCATGTAGGGATTTCCTTAGCACCACTACTAGGGTTTGGTAGCATCACCCATGCCATATTAAAAAATTAGATGGTGCTATTGAAACTAACCTAAGAATCACACTAGAAAAGTTAGGGTAACAAAACTTTATACACAATCCACAAGAAGTAAAGGCTAGGTTTAGAGAATACAACCTTTGTAGCTCCCTTCGCTAGACTCCTTGGCCACTTGAGGGTTGAAAGAAGTTTGCTTGAGATCCTCTAAGTCCACGATAATCCACCCGGAGTCCTCTTTGTCTAAGCTCATGGCTTTACTTGATCAAGAGAAGAAGTAGAAGCCAACACTCTAAACTAATGGGCAAGTGTAGTGTAGAATGGTGATGTGGTTTGTTTTATCACTTAAAAACCCTAACTTGATCACTATCTTACTCACTAATGAAAGCTAGAGAGCAAGAGAGAGGAGGAAGAAGATGATGGCAAATGAGAGCTCAAGAGATAATGATAAACTTAAGATAAAAATGAGAATAGAAAAAAAAAAATATATATATATATATATATTCTCTCTTCTCATTCTTAACCCAAGTTAATAAATATCTAGATATTTATCTTTGGATCAAAAATGGCCATGGAAAATAACTCATGGTTAACACAAAGGTTAGTGGAATAATAAAATAATCAACCATGATAAATTTTCCATTTCCATTTTCTTTTCCAAAAATAAATATCAACATATATATAACAAGGTGTGAGTCTTATATTGCCACCATCTTATGTATCAACAACCATGATAGAATTGTGTATGCATGTATGAGTGCATGCACATCCATATGTGCATCAATGTAAGCATGTGCATACATGCATGCATACAACAAAAACAAAAGGGTCCAAAGTGAAAAGCTAATGGTCAATGTTAAATCAACACTTGATTTAGCAAACCGGTCATACCACATACGAACCGACCTATAGCAAACCGCCCGATTAATATACGGTATCACATACGCGCATTTAATTGGGTCCCCGCGCGTATCTCATATGCACACCATATCGTTTCGCCTGGGGCAGGTAACTCCATTGTGGGACTCTAAGACTCGTCAATACGCCGGCAGTGGGTGATGATCATATCAAGCACCCCTAAGCCGCAAGAGGTCAGCTAAACGTAACGGCCACCCGGGTATTAAGCGATCAAAAGAAAATAAGCGAACTTGTCACAACTCCCGTCGAGCCAACCGGCAATACTACCGTACAGTCTGGTCTCTTCGTCAGATATGCTGCATATCGAGTCTAGGGATGGTAACATCGACCCCAATAACTCAATAACTCGTGCCGATGAATGGTCTATAACAGATTGAGAAACTACTGATAACACTTATCAGTAAATCCTAACAGCCCAGGCCAGGGACTTACTGATATAGCCAATCGTGCACAGTACAGCATCAACTCCCAATACCGGGAGAGACGAAACCCCTCCTATCGCTCATCGTCTTCGTGTGTCTCAGGACTGTACCCAAAAGCCACCTGTTTGCACGACTTAGTAGAGCCATAGTAGGATGGTAATCAAAGTATAGTGGGAGAACACACAAGTCTCTATGACGATCTCGGGTCTACAGACTAACCTGCACCAGTGTCACCTGAGAACTGCTATCCGACAATAGATATAATACCATATTGGAGTTCTCGGCGAGTCCGTCCAGTGTACCCAGTCTCCCCTGAGCATCCGTATATGATCTCGATGTCAAACATCAATAGATGTGGGAACATCCATTGCCCATCATATGGGTCTAGTATCACACACGCTCGTCTACTCTGGTATATCGATGCCCCATCTCGATACACCTACGACTAGGGACATTTTAAGATATGCTTATTAACTACATACGTCCCACTAGTATGATCTCCATCATAATCACAGTAGTCAAGCAAATATCCTCAGGGCTTTATCAACATGTGTAAATGAATAAAAGCATGATTAAGTCAACATGTCAGATAAAGAAGAACCAGATAGCATACTATCATGTCGAGCAAGAATGTACACTAAATATATATATATATACATGTATAAATACATCCACTACGATATAATGGCCTCTAGGGCATACATATATCCAACACGCACATATCACATATGTGCTCCTACTCCGTTTCACCTGAGCCAGGAAACCTCTGTGTAGGACTCTAAAGACTCATCAATACGCCGGCAGAAGGTGATGATCATATCAAACACCCACAAGCTATAAGCGGTCAGCTAAACGTAACAGCCACCCGGGTATTGAGCGATTAGAAGATCAACAAGCAAGCCTGTACATACTCCTGCGAATCCAATCAGTAACACTACCGTACAGTCCGGTCTCTTCGTCCGATATGTCGCATATCCAGTCTAGGGGTGGTAAACGTCAGACCCCAGTAACCGATAAGTCGTGTCGATGTAAGGCTCATAACGGGTCGAGAAACTACTGATAACACTTACCAGTAGATCTCCATATCAGCCCTGGCCAGGGACTTCCAGTAATAGCCAATCGAGCACAGTGCAACATCAACCTCCAATACCGGGAGAGATGAAATCCCACCTATCGCTCATTGCCTCCATATGATTCGGGACTGTACCCAAAAGCCACCGTTTTGCATGTTCTCATGACCGTTGTAAGGTGGAAATCAAAGCACAGTGGGAATCACACAAGACTCTATAACGATCTCAGGTCTATAGACTAATCTGTACCAGTGCCACCAGAGAACTGCTATCTGACGATAGGTATAATACCATCTAGGAGTTCTTGACGAGTCCGTTCAGTGTACCCAGTCTCCACTGAGCACCCGTACACTATCTTTGATGTCAAACCAATGGATGTGGGATAATCCATCACCCATCATATGGGTCAAGATGTGTATACGCTAGTCTACTCTGGAGTATCGAAGCCCTGTCTCGATACACCCTCGACTAGGAACAATTATAGGATGTACTCGTGGACTACCCTGGCCTCACTAGTATGATCTGCATCATAGTCCTAGTAGTCAAGTACATATCCTAAGGGCTTTATCAACATGTGAGAGCAAGACAGTAATAAAAAACTAGTCAACATGTTTAGACAAAGTGAAACCACATAGCACACTATCATGTCGAGCAAGAAAGTCCTCTCTATATATATCCAAGCATCCACTATAATATACATCATATGTACAACAATGGCCTCTAGGACATATACATAACTAACAATCTCCCACTTGCACTAAGGCCAGCTATTGTAGTATCTCATGAAGGGTTCCTTAGAACAACAGTAAGGTTTCGGGGGGCATCGTGCATACCATTTTAAAAATTTTGTCGTTACAAAGAACCCTACGCTAGAATCGTTAACTGGAGATTTAGTCAGAATAGAATGCAAACATCTTTACATCTAAAAGGATCAAGAATACAACCTTTGTAGACGGTCCTTCTCTTCAATATGCTCCGAGTAGTAGTCCCGCGACACCACAAGGCTTCTCTTGAGACTTTGAACAAGCTTCCTTCGTTGCCTTCGCACCAAAGATGATCCACCATGAAGCTCCTACTAGTTCAAGCTACCTCTACACTAAACTCTTTAGTGTATGAAACACATCGCACTAATTTGCTAGAATGGTGTGAGATGATGAAGTAGGGGTATTTAAGAGCTCACTAATTTGTATTCAAGCTTCATTATTCACATCACATGTGAGGGTTGAAGCTTGAGGCAAAGCAAGAGAAGGAAGAAGAAGTATGAGAGCAAGCATGAGAAAAAAATGGCTTAAGTCTTTTGGAATGTACATAATGAAAATAATATCAAGACCCCTCACTCATTCAAGCATGGTATTATGCAATATTAAATTGTAACCATGCTTGAATAGTGAGTCAAGAATGAATAAAGAAGTATATAACCCATGCTTGGAACCATGCTTCAACTTTACACCTCAATTCTATTTTCACAAAATAGAAAAGAAAATTCCATGCTTCATTATAATATATATATATATATATATATATATATCATATATATTAATATATATTTAATGAAGATTAATTAGAAAGCTAATGATATTAGTTAATATATAATTATATCACATATAATTTATATTACATTATTAAATCAACACTTGATCTAATAATCTGGTTATATTATATATGACCGACTAATATCATTTATCTGTACATCACATTATCGAATCAACACTTGATTCGACAATTTAGTTATATCATATATAACCGCACCGTTAACAGATGACTGCCAGATTACAATACGGTATCACATACTCGTATTTAATCGGGCCCACACACATATCACATATGTGTCCTACTTCGTTTGGCTTGAACCAGGGAACTTCTGTGTGGGACTCTAAAGACTCGTTAATACGCCGGCAATAGGTGATGATCACATCAGTCACCTACAAGTCGTCAGCGGTACTAGCTGGACGTAACGGCTACCTGTGTATTGAGCGATATGAAGATCAACAAGCAAGCCTATCCACTGTCTCCATGAATCCTACCAGTAACACTACCATACAGTCCGGTCTCTTCGTCTGATATGTCGCATATCATGTCTAGGGGTGGAAATCGTCAGACCCCAGTAACGTGATAAGTCATGTCGATATGAGGCTCATAACAGGTCGAGAAACTACTGATAACACTTATCAGCAGATCCCCATATCAGCCATGGCCAGGGAATTCCAGTTATTGCCAATCGAGCATAGCGCAACATCAACCCCCAATATCGGGAGAGACGAAACCCCTCCTATCGCTCATTGCCTCCATACGACTCTGGACTGTAACCAAAATCCATCTGTTTGCACGACTCCTCTTGAGCGTAGTAAGGAGGAAATCAAAGCACAGTGGGAGCCGTACAAGACTCTATGACGATCTCGGGTCTACAGACTAACCTGTACCAGTGTCACCCGAGGACTGCTATCTGACGATAGGTATACTACCACATAGGAGTCCTCAGCCAGTCCTGTTGAGTATACCCAGTCTCCACTGAGCACCCGTATACTATCTCTGATGTCAAACACCAATGGATGTGGGATCATCCATCGCCCATCATATGGGTCAAGAAGCGTATACGCTAGTCTACTCTGGAATATCGATGCCCTGTCTTGATATTCCCTCGACTAGGAACAATTGAAGGATGTACTTGTGAACTACCCTGGACCCACTAGTATGATCTACATCATAGTCCTGGTAGTCAAGTACATATCCTAAGGGCTTTATCAACACGTGAGAGCAAGACAGTATCACAATACAAGTCTACATGTTAAGATAAAGGTAACCAGATAGCATACTATCATGTCGAGCAAGAAAGTCCTCTCTGTATATATATATATATATATCCAAGCATCCACTATAATATACATCATATGTACAATAATGGCCTCTAGGGCATACACATAACTAACAATCTCTTTTACTTGCACTAAGGACATGTGTTGTAGTATCTCATACCCAACATCCCAAAGAGTCTCTAAAATTGTGTCTGAGGGAGGGCCATCGTGAGTGGATCTGCTACGTTGTCCTTCATGTCAACTCTCCTGACCTCGATCTCCCGGCGATCTACTATCTCCCGGATCAGGTGATACCGTCTCAGAATATGTCTGGATCTCTGATGGGACCTGGGTTCCTTGGCCAAAGCCACCTCTCCATTGTTATCACAATACACGGGTATTGGATGATCAATGGATGGAACCACACCAAGCTCAGTAATGAACTTCTTCATCAAGACAGCTTCTTTAGCAGCATCGTTGGCAGCGATGTATTTAGCCTCCATCGTCGAGTCTGCAACGGTGTCTTGCGTGGAACTCTTCCAACACACCGCCCCTCCGTTGAGGGTAAAGACAAAACCGGAGACCGACTTACTGTCGTCCTTATCACTTTCGAAGCTGTAACACCTTAGGATGTGTTTAGTGACTAATTATATTTAAATAATGGGTTTTTAATAAGAAGTTTACCAAATTGGGTTTTAAATATTTTTTCCTAATTTAATAGATATTTTTCTAAAATTTTCCTAGGTTTGCACACACATGTGCATGTTAACTAGGGTTTTTAAAATGAGTTAATACTAGGATTAGCAACCATGGTGGGTTTAATCATGGGGTGTTCCCCTCCGAACGGCGGCCTAGACTTCGCGTCTCGCCTGAGATTCGGGGCAGATGCTATTTGGTTTTATCCGTCTACCTCTCCGAAGATTCCAAGTTGATTTATGGCACTGTGTATCGGAGGTTTAGACGGATGCGGCCGATGTAGCAAATTTCGTCAGATTCCCCCTCAAGGTGAGGGTTTTTTTTATTGTGGGGATGCTCTTCCCTACAGGCGCAAGCCCCTGCAGTTAATTACGCTACCGCGTCGCGGTAACAACTTTCTCCTTCTCCAGAATTTCACTTCGTGTCGTGGGTGTTTGTTTTATTTGTGGTTGCCCGTGGATTGTATACGGAGACTGGGTAATGCCGTCGCCCGTAGGACGTGGATTAGTACAAATCCGTATTTACTTAGATTTGGGTTTGGTGTTTTTAGTTTAAGGATGCATTAGTCATGTTGCGGCTAAGATCACTTAAACGTTCGTTAAGGATACGTTAGTCCTGTTTCAGACTAAGATCAACTTAACGTAGTGATTAATATATGGCCGTCAGGACTCGTCACCTCTCTGACGTCGTTGAAGGATTACAACGACGGGTGTCAGAGGAGTTCAGAGATGTACCCTTGAACCAAAGTTGATTTGGAGTTTTATCATTCATTTAAATATCTAAGGATACGTTAGCCGTATTTGGGGCTAAGATCAACTTAAACAGGACCGTTTAGATCCGGCAAAAGAGCATTTGGAGGCTCTATTGTTCCAGTTTAGGGACGTGGTGGTCCATATTCCAGTTTAGGGACGTGGTAGTCCGATATTAGTTTAAGGACGTTTCGGTCCGATATTAGTTTAAGGACGTTTCGGTCCCATATTAGTTTAGGGACGTCTCGGTCCGATATTAGTTTTAGGGACGTCTCGGTCCGATATTAGTTTAAGGACGTCTCGGTCCAATATTAGTTTAAGGACGTCTCGGTCCAATATTAGTTTAAGGACGTTTCGGTCCATATTCATGTGTGGTCGTTGGGACCCGTCGCCTCTCTGACGTCGTTGAAGGATTACAACGATAGATGTCAGAGGAGTTCGGAGATGTACCCTCGAACCGGTAGTAAATTGATTTAAGAGAGTAATCTTGCTCAGTCAATTTAATTTAAGGACTTACGGCCAAAATTGGGTTAAGTCCAGTTGAGAATATTCAACATTTTTCTTGATCTTTGGCCTATTAGGCCTGTGCTAGGGCTTTGCCCATGTTTAATAATGCACTGCATTCTATTCTGGCCTCCTAGGCTTTTGATTTGGGCTCTGTCCCTTTATTTATGATGCAGAGCATCTATTTTAGTTTGGGCTCTGCCCCTTTTTTTAAAAAAAACAATGCATTGCATTTTATTAGACCCGTTAGGCCTTTTTGACTTGGGCCTGGCCCTTTAAGTAATGCACTGCATTTGTGCAAAGCACTAAGAATCTTTTTAGATTCAAAACAGAAGTGCAAAGCACTTTTTTGATCCCTTGATCTAAACAAGTTTTTCCTTGTTTCAGAGAACCAAAGGTTCATAACAAGTGCAAGGCACTATTTTTATATTTATTTTATTTGTTTATTTATTTATTGAAGATCCATGATCTTGTTCTTAGATCCCTGATCTGTTCATAAGAGAAATTTCTCTTCTTTCAAAGGTTTTTACCTTTTTTTATTCTTGAGGAGTTCTTCAAAGTCCTCTTTCTCTCTTTTTTTTAAAAAATGTTGATGATCTTGAAATGAGGTCTGGGGTCCTTTTTATAGTGCCCATAAATTAGTTAAATTTGTTAAAAGAATCTTTCTCTGAGTGATTTGGGGAATTTTCCCCACCGTTGGATCTTTGATCCAAAGGCCCCTGCTTTACAGAAGAAAATCTTCTTGTTTTAACAAGAACAGAAAAGATTTATTTTATTTTGCGCAACTCCCCCAGCGCGTGACACGTGTCGCGCAGCGCTGCGCTTGCGCAGCTGCGCAGACACGTGTCACGCAGCGCAGCGCTTGCGCAGCTGTTCTTGCGCAGCTGCGCAGACAAGTGTCGCGCAGCACAGCGCTTGCGCAGACACGTGCCGCGCAGCACAGCGCTTGCGCAGCTGTGCAGACACGTGCCGCGCAGCGCAGCGCTTGCGCAACTGAAAGTTGTTTCTTTTACTTTTAGTTTTTAAAAGAGCCCTGCTCTGATTGGACGCACCGTCTTGTGCGTTGCACTGTCGTATCAACTTCTGACACATGGCGCGTTGCGCGCAGCGCACGGTATTTGAAGCGTTGCTTCACAATTTGAATTTTTTTGAAATTTAAACAGAGCCTTGCTCTGATTGGGGAAACAAATGCCCCCCCACCGTTGCGCTCACGTGGCGCGCACGTGAGTGCAGCGGTGGCAAAACCTCAGCCCTTGGATCTACTGATAAGTTGAAGGGGCGCAGGCGCCTATAAATAGGACCCTTGGTCCTTAGAAAATTCTTACAACTTTTAAGAATTTTGATTCTCAGAGCCTTTCTCTTGCCTAAGAATTTTCAGAGCCTTGCTCTTGTTCTTTCCCCAAGAACTTCAAAGTTCAGAACTTAGAATCACTCTAGGTAATTTAAATTAAATTAAATTAAATTAAATTAACAGAGCCTTGCTCTTATATATCTTTGATCTAAAGAGAAAAAAAACCCTTTAGAGTTTTATCACCAGAGCCTTGCTCTCAAAAACTTACAGATCTACAGAGATCTTGTCCATGGATTTTAACCCATGAACTGAGCTTTGCTCTTGGATCAAATGTAGATCTTTTTAGATCTGAAAAATGAAGAATTTTTCATAAGTTTCCTTGGATTTTTCAATATTCCAAAATTTTAATTCTTTTAAGTGTGTTAAAAAAAAATTTAATGGATCTTTCTATTATCACCAAAGAGCCATGCTCTTTTGAGGAATCTTGTTCCCCTGTGACCAGAGTTTGACAAATGTCACTCTGTGACAGCGCTTTGCTCTAAAAGAGGAGATTTTCTCCTTGTCTCTAGGGATTTCCCATCAATGAGGATATTCTTTGTGGATCTTTTTCCATGAATTGACGGTCTCATCTAATGATGGGATTGTCTTATTAAATGATGCACCGTCATCCAGATTTTGTAGGTCCCCCTTTGGTCCCCTACCCACTGCATCACAGTGTGGAGTAAGATTTTAAAATGCCAAGCGTTAGAACACTAAACGGTTATTTTTGTCTTTCCACAGGAAACATGTCTGACGACTTGTCTTTCCCCTTTGTTCGCTCGGAAGGAGGGTTCCCTCATTCGCCAGTGGACCGGGTGGCGCTCGCTCTTATTAAGGATCATGACCCCGAGTGCAAAAAACTCCACCTGTGGGGGAGGTGGTACAGCCAGATCATCTACGGTCGCCGCAGTTTCAATTTTGCCACGCCGTCTGAACCCATAACTCCAATCCCCTATGCGGACGAACCCCCGGCGAAGTTTGCCGTGGAGGTTAAAAATTGGAATTCGGATGACCTTCTCCAACCCGCAATTGGTGCTATTCCCGTTCAGCCGCCGCCGGCAATAGATATTTTAGGAAGGCGAATCTGTCAGGGTGAAGCACGCCCTTGGGGACAGGCCTATAATATTGGATTGGTGCCGCGACCGCCCGCCGGATATTTGCAGTAGGCCCGATACATCTTATCAGCGAAAAGGACTCGTCTAATGAAGATTGGGTTGTATTCGGCCATCTACGTCTCGCTCTTCGAGTATCCCTCTCCTCCAACGTGGTGGATCAAAGCCTTCATTGATCAATGGAATATCCCCACCCACACTTTTTTGATGGCGGATAGAGAGGTCTCAATTTCCTTGGAGGAGTTTGCCGAGCTCTCGGGTTTACCGATGATGGGGGGCATTACGAGGAGTTGCTACCTCCTGACGAATACGTTTTTGTCACTAAGCCACTGGTGTTTGACCTAACTCCGGAAAACGCCGTCCAGCATCAGTATCCGGGCCTGGTGAAGATGTAGGAGATCTACGAAGGACTCCATCTGGAATTGGGCGACCGGGGCGTCAGTTTCGCAGATTTTATTGCCCGCTTCATTCGCCCGGAGCTCCTATCAGAGCGGAGTGAGAAGTTTGCCCAGCTCGATGACCCTTTCGGCTTCGGCTTAGACCGCCGACCTGTATCGGAGAATGATCAAAGGGATTTTTATCTCCCCGGTGCTGCAGTCGTCCCTTTCTCAGAAATTGTCGTCCCGGGCATGGATGAGGAGACCTTTTTTATTGGGTTCTTGGGTTTGTGGCTATGCAGCTTTGCGCTCCCCATGCACCCATGTCATATGCGGCCCTCCGTCTTTTACCCAGCGCATCAGATGGTGGTTGGTTTACAGTTATCGGTAGGAATCGCCGGGCTGGCCTACCTTTATAAAGGACTTAGCGTAGCGGCGGACGCTAGTGAGCCGGGGGTACAGCCTGCTAACTTCCCGACGCATTATTTCACCTCTTGGATGGAAATGCACGTGCAAGGGGTGTTCGGTGTCCATAAGATTCCTCCGTTCTTTGAGAAATGCAGACTCCCGAGAGTCATGCGGTTGGTCGGCGCTTCAATTGTGTTTGCACCCCCACGGGAGTCTAGGGGGCTGCTCCTTCGTCCACATCTGGTCGGAGCGAAGATTTCCTTTGTGGATAAGGTTATAACCATAGGCTCAGAGACTACTAATTCAGTAGTGCCACTGCGCGATGATTTCAAGGACGGGGCTTCTGTATTGAAGGCTCGGGAAATCCTCCACCTCTACTCCATTCGGCCGGGCTATCTAGTGTTTAGGCAGAATGAGACCGCACTTTTCATGAGGTACAACCCGCACCGGTTTCCTCAGCAATCGAGCTACAATCAAGGGATCCCGATGGAAGCTTTCTTGGAAAAGCCTGTGGTCAGCCGAGAGGGGATGAAGAATGCAATGCATCATTTCACACGGCTTAACACGGGTTCCTATTTCTTCATTAGTGAACCCAGCTGTTTCCCTAAGATGCTTAACACGTACGTAGCTTGGTATGCGCATGCGATGGGCCCAATTATCTTAACGGAGAAGCGTATACTGGTTGACCGTAGGGGTGCGCCTCCTGGCGGTGATCGCAAGGCCCCCTTGCAACCAAGGATCCCGGTCATTCCTCCGTTGAAAGATGCCGGAGTCGACCGACCACGCGTGTTGAGACCCCCGCGTGGATTGCCGCTGTCTGCTACGGTGAATGCACCACAGGCGCCCCGTGTTCCTACGAAGACAGTTAGTGTAATGTCGCCAGAGTCCAGCGTAGGAGCGGATATCGGGACCCGCCGCCCCAAGGTGACTGCCAAGCGCAAATCAATTCCAGGTGCATCTAGAGCTGGCGGGCAAAAGAAGAAGAAGTCGATCCTTTCTCTCGACGCGATCCTCAATTTAGAGCCCGAGGCCCCTCTTACCAAAGGAATAAGTGAATATGGCAGCAATAAGGGCTTCTTGGTAGACCCTGCAGACTCCAATTTGGCGGCCGCTATTGCAGCTTCTGAGCGATCAGCAAGGATCGAAGCGATGTTAAGCAAACTCTTGGAGTCAGGTGATTATTAGCCGCTTTCCTCATCATTTCATCGCATTTTTTTTATCATTATTCTTGACTAATACTTTTCCCATTTTCAACAGGTGTCTCTACCGAAGAAGCTATTGCTGCCTCTTTGAAAACCTTCCAAGAGGAAGAGGAGAAACGTGCTCTAACAGGCGTTGGTACGTTCCACCCCGCTTTTTTTTATAAGAAAAATTTGTTATCTCTTTTGATGGTCAACCTAACCTTCTTCCTTTGTTTCTTTGTAGGGGCTATATCAGTTGATGCGGGGATCTTTCCCAAGCCTGTTTCTGACGTCCCGGTCTCGTCGGGGCTGCTGCAAGAGCCTCGACTTGAAAAAACGACGAGGGATGCCTTGAAAATTTTGGAGGCATCCCTACTCACGGACGAAGACGCCTCAATGAGAGAGGCTCTGGTGAGGTCCGTCTCAACGGCCCAGGAGGAGAGAAAGCAGCTGAGGCGCGAGGCGAAGGCGCGCCGGACTGCTTTGGCTATGGGAGCGGGCCCGAGCACCGTTCCTCGGGCAGATACTCCTTCCGGAGAGGCCCCTGTTGCCCTATCCACTGCTCGCCGACAAGTGGCGCGCGCCGTTCGAAGCACAAATGATAAGTCCACTTCAGGTAACATTTCTTTCAGAATTTTTATCGTGAGAGTTATAATGTCAACGGTTCTTATATCTATTATTTTGCAGGGCCAAGTCCGACCGAGGGTGAGGCGGAGACCGTTGAACCCAGGGGAACAGAGGAGGCGGTTCCTGCCGAACTCGAGCCGACAGTGGGCAACATCGTTGAGGCCATGGAGCCTGGTGCGGAGGTTGAGGGGCCTATAGCCGAGAAGGTCGTTGATGCCGAGCCTGAAATGGCGGCAGATGAAACGATCATTACAACTGAGTCCGGGGTGATGGCGGACGAGGCACTTGAGGCTGGCGACCTCGCGGTGACGGTAGATGAGCCGATGGAGACAGCGGAGCCCGAGGAAGTAGCGGGTGAGATGGGTACGAATCTTGGGAAAGAGTCAGCCGCTTCCTTCCAAGAGTCCGGCAACGCTCCAATCATTTCCCTCCCCGTCTACGATCTTCAGCCGTCTCCTGGTCGCGCGAGCATGACGACGGTCCCTATCGAGTCGGGTGATGAGGTTATGGGTGGTGGCCTCATGTCGATGGAGGAGGGAATTGCCTCAGTTTCGGCTGGCAGCTCGTCGGGTAAACTTCGAGTTACCATCATTCCCTCTCTTTTTTTTACATATCTTGCGATCTTTTCTAACAATTCTGTCTTTGTTTTTTACGCAGGCGCGGCCAGTGCCGATGCTCCATTGCTCGAAGGAGCACCGTCAACTACTGCTCTGGCGGTGGTCATCTCCCAGCCTTCCCTTGTGCCATCGCGGATGCTGGAAGGTATGGATTTACGACTCATGAGTTAGTCTTTTAAACGTGTAGCTTATGTACTAACGTTATACCACTGTGTCCTTTCAGGAGTGCTCTTTGATCATCTATACCAAGTGTTGCTCCCACACTTCTCCTTCCCATCCGAATTCGCTTCTCCTTCTAGTGGTGCCGGTGAGTATACTTTCATTTCGATGTCTTTATTCCCCCCCCTTTTTAGCAATGGGATGATTTCTGACTTTTCCTCTTCCTTATTGTAGTGCCACGAATTGAAGGAGGGGACGCAAGACCTGCCACGCTACCGGCCCTTCCAGCTTTACCATCTGTTGCAGCTGGTATAGTAAATTTCCTTTTTGACGATTCTTTAACATCTCTTGAACCATCGTCTAACCATGTTTTGTTTTGCAGCTATCGTTCCGGCTCCGATCCCTCTTGAGTCTCGTGTCCTTTCACCGGCAGGCCCTTTCTTGAAACGTCCATCTTCAAAGGGTGCCGTGATGAGTTTGGGCATGCTGAGCAGGTATATCGAAGAGCTTAACGCGGACGCTCTCCCTTCTGCCGCAGATTTCGCTGTGGAAGTTAACCCAATGTTGGCGGCACTCGTAAACTTTCACAATGAAGACGTCGTCGAATCTTGGGTTAACCACTGCAGGGAGGTCGAGGCCTGCCTACATCGGCTGGAGTCGACGCGTCCTTCTCCTGAAGTTTTGGCCATAAGCACCCAACGGACAGCTTGGCTCGAGCAAATCACTTCTTACTTCCGCCATTTGGAACAAGAAGCAGCTTTACGGTTGAAGAAACGTCAGGAATCTTCAAGCGCGACTGCTCGCTTGCGCGCTGAAGTTAGGACGAATGCTGCCGAGGTGAAAGCTGTCTTTGAATGCCTTCTGGAGCGTATTTCTAATGGGCTAGCCCTGAAGCGGAAGCTTGATTCCGCCGAGCGTGATGCCCGAGGCCGTGAAGCAGCTCAGCAGGTCGTTGGGGAACAGCTTGCCTCCTTCATACAGCAGCGGGCTCAAGTAGAGGCCGAACTGGCGGTGGCGGCTAATCAAGAGAAGGCGTGGAAGGAAGTACGCGAGCAATTGATAGAGCTATTCAAGAGGCTTCCTTCTCAGTAACTCTTCTTGTATCGTTTATACCTGTAAATAAAAAATGTATATGCATATTCTTTATTCTTTAGCACAATGTATCTTGTACTCAATCAAGTCTATGAATAAAAGATACACATTTTTTTTGTAACGTCTTGTGTCATTTCTCCGCCCTTTTCTTTCTTTTGTTGTCAGCGTGCCACCTTAGTAACCATGGTTGACGGATAATAGGGCATGCATCTTGACTTTCTTAAGAAATAGCGATGGCTTAGGCCGCAGGTTCAGATCTGCTGCCTAATACTTTTCAACTCCATGAGCCGTGAGGGTCTCAGAGAGACTTTTCTCCCTACGGATCGAGAGGATCTCGTAGGTGGGTTTTTCTCCTTAGGAATCGTGAGGATTCCTAAGTGTGGTTTTCTCTTATAAGTCGTAAGGATCCTATAAAAGAATTTTCCCTCTTACGAGTCGAGAGGACTCGTAAGTGGTTGTTTCCCTCCTTGTCGAAACTCGACCTTGGAGAGTGAGACCCGTGAATAGTATGCAAGAGACCATTTTGGATTGACTTGCAGGGTCCCATTGTTCAGGGAGCAAGTTTTTTAGTCCCGGCTGCCTGAGGCTTCATTTGCAAGTTGAGACGAATCGGGAATTTCCCACGGAAGCACTGGTTTTTCTGCGAGCCGACGTGAATCAGGAGGCTCTCGTCAAGGAGTGTTTGTATCCGTGAATCGAGGAATTTGCTAGGGATTATTTGTTTCCCAAGAGCCAAGGATTATTTGTTTCCTTGGGGTTTAAAACGAGTCGAGGATTCCCACGGAGACGCTGGTGGCTCTGCGAGTCGACGCGGATCAGGAGGCTCTCGTCAAGGAGTGTTTGTATCCATGAGTCAAGGAGTTTGCTAGGGATTATTTGTTTCCCAAGCGCCAAGGATTATTTGTTTCCTTGGGGTTTGAAACGAGTCGAGGATTCCCACGGAGGCACCGGTGGCTCTGCGAGTCGACGCGGATCAGGAGGCTCTCGTCAAGGAGTGTTTGTATCCGTGAGTCAAGGAGTTTGCTAGGGATTATTTGTTTCCCAAGCGCCAAGGATTATTTGTTTCCTTGGGGTTTGAAACGAGTCGAGGATTCCCACGGAAGCGCTGGTGGCTCTGCAAGTAGACGCGGATCAGGAGGCTCTCGTCAAGGAGTGTTTGTATCCGTGAGTCAAGAAGTTTGCTAGGGATTATTTGTTTCCCAAGCGCCAAGGATTATTTGTTTCCTTGGGGTTTGAAAGGAGTCGAGGATTCCCACGGAGGCACTGGTGGCTCTACGAGTCGACGCGGACCAGGAGGCTCTCGTCAATGAGTGTTTGTATCCGTGAGTCAAGGAGTTTGCTAGGGATTATTTGTTTCCCAAGCGCCAAGGATTATTTGTTTCCTTGGGATTTGAAACGAGTCGAGAATTCCCACGGAGGCACTGGTGGCTCTGCGAGTCGACGCGGATCAGGAAGCTCTCGTCAAGGAGTGTTTGTATCCGTGAGTCGAGGAGTTTGATGAAGATACTTGTTTCTTCGGAGTTGGAATGAACCGTCGAGATTTAGCTTCGTCTTCTAGCGGAGCCTGCTGGGAAAGTATGGTTCCCTCTTTGTTTACGCCCTTGAACTGTATACAGGGATCGATGTGATCTTAACTGTAAGGCCAAAGTTTTATCATTTCTTCTTTTTATTTTTTTTTATTTCCCCGATGCTCTATCATTTCAGCTTTTATATCGCGAAGGTCGCAACTGCCCAATCATTTCGGCTATTTTCGCGGTGCCCAATCATTTCGGCCATTTATTTTATTTTCACTCGCTGCTTTTTATTGCGAGTTGCCCAATCATTTCGGCCATTTTGCATGCATACATTTTTACTTGCTGCTTTTTATTGCAAGTTGCCCAATCATTTCGGCTATTTCATATGCATGTGCGACCTACTGGCTTTTCGCCGTAAGCCTGAAATTAAACACCGATTTCGGCATCAGCACCGCTACAACTGGGATATTGCCAGGAGTGAATCATCATTTGCCTCTGTCGATGTCGAACAAAGGTGGCTTAGCGACTTGGGTTAAGGTCCTGTCGACTAAGGCTTTTGACTTCATGAGCCGTAAGGGTTTCACAAAGGTATTTCTCCCTACAAGTCGTAAGGATCTTGTAGGTATATTTTCTCCTTAGGAGTCGTGAGGATTCCTAAGTGTATGTTCCTCGGTAAGTCGTAAGGATCCTACAAGAGGGTTTTCTCCTTGTAAATCGAGAGGACTTACAAGTGTTGTTCATCATGTGAACATATCCTCAGTCTCGGATGAGACTTGATTAAAGAAATGTTTATTCGCGCCCGTGGATTGTATACAAGGGTCAGTATTGAGCCACTTGTAGGGCAATATTGGAAGTTTGTGGGGGGTTTGCTTAAGCACAGATTTATGTCTCTGTAACTTAAGACTTTCAAATCTTATGAGCCGTGAGGGTCCCATAAGAGAGTTCTCCTCACGAGTCGTGAGGATCTCGCGAGTGTATTTTCTCCCTAGGAATCGTGAGGATCCCTAAGTGTGTTGCTCCCTTGTGAGCCGTAAGGATCTCACGCGGGTGGTTTCTCCTTACAAGGTCGAGAGGACCCTATAAGTGTCTTTTAACGAGGTTGCGCCCTTTCGGATTTTCATAAACACTCGCCGGTAACCTTGCTGTTTTTACTCACGGAGCCCTTTAGGGTTTTCATCCGTGCCCATTTTGCTTATGGACATACTTTTTTTTTATTATATTTTTTCTTTATTTATATTTTTTTTTATTCATCTCGTCAGCCTATGGTTGCTGCCGTATTAGTTTAAAGACGTTTCGGTCTGCTATTAGTTTAAGGACATTTCGGTCCGTCGTTAGTTTAAGGACGTTCCGGTCCGTCGTTGAGAAGGCTGGCCATTGCTTAGAAAGCTTAAGCTTAGGAAGATAGCGAGCGGACATAGTCGTCATCATCTATCGTTGACCTAGGCTGTGGCTCATTAAGCGTAGTATTTCTTTACGAAGCGACCGGTTATTGGCCTGAAAGGCCTTTCGCCGTGCAGGTCTATGAGTAGGTAGGCCCCACCATTGTAGACCTTGTCTATGATGTACGGGCCTTCATAGTTCGGCTCGAATTTTCCCCGCTTGGCGCGATTGGGGATCATATACCTTTTGACCACTACCACAAGTTCACCTTGGCGGAATGTCCTCGGCCGGATCAATCTTTCATATGAGCACGTCATCTTTGCTTTATAAGCTTCCAGATTTTGCTGTGCTATGAGCCGGGTTTCATCAAGGGCGTCAAGCTCCTCAAGCCGAAGGTGGGCATTTTCTTCGTCCGTCAGCTCATAGTGGACTGCCACTCGTAGAGAGGGTAACTCTATCTCGAGGGGGAGTACTGCTTCTGTACCGAACACCAACGCGTACGGCGTTGTGTTCGTGGCCGTTTTGAACGTAGTTCGATATGCCCAAAGAGCTTCTTGCAGTCTTTTGTGCCAGTCTTTCTTATTTCGGGACACCATTTTCTTTATGATCTTTGTTAAGGTCTTGTTGAAGGCTTCAGCTAGTCCGTTGGCTCGCGGATTGTAAACCGAGGAATATCTCCAGTCTATATTATGCTGTTGCGCGAAGCGACTGATCTTGTGGCTTCTGTAAGCTGGCCCGTTATCGGAGATGATCCATCGCGGAGTTCCAAACCGATATATGACGTATGTCTTGAAGAAATGGAGGATATTCTCCGTCTTAACTTCTCTTAACGGTACTGCTTCTGCCCATTTGGAGAAGTAGTCAGTCGTCGCCAGGATGAAACGATGTCCCCTAGACGATGCTGGTTCGATGGGGCCGACTATATCAGTCCCCCACATTTCGAATGGCCAGCTAGCCACCGTTGGATGTAGTGGATTCGGATGTTGATGGATGAAGTCCCCATGAATTTGACATGAGTGGCATTGCTTCGCATATTCGAGGCAGTCCTGGATCATCGTGGGCCAATAGCAACCCATCCGTTTGATCTTTAGTTTCATCTTTGGGCCTGCTTGGTGAGAACCGCAGACTCCGTCGTGAACTTCCTGGATGACCCTCTTCGCTTCGTCAGGTCCTAAGCATCTCAGCCATAGAGAATCAAATGACCTTTTGTACAGAGTATCATTGACGAAGGCGAAAGACAGAGCTCGTTTTATGAGCTGATGTTTCGTGGACGCTTCTTTGGGCAATCGGTGGGACTTAAAGTAGTCTATGGAGACTTCCCTCCAATCATTGGTATTTTCCCAATCTTTTACTTGCAGGGTTGTCTGCTCGCTCGCTCCCTTTTCTTCGAATAATTCCGGAGATATTTCTGCTGGGGTAAGAACTCGACGGCTTTGTACCACGATTCTAACGTCGTCGAGGTTCTCGTCAGCCAGTTCTTTAGCAAGTTTGGCCAACGCGTCTGCTTTGCTGTTTTCTGTGCGCGGTATGTTCTCCAAAGTATAGGAGGGAATTTGGGTCAACAGTTGTTGCACCTTCTCCCCGTACTTCACCAGTTCTGGCTTGCACGTTTGGTAGTCGCCGTTTACTTGACTAACGACAAGTTGAGAATCCCCATATACGAGGAGGTTTTCAATTCCTATGTCGATGGCGATCTCGAGGCCTGCTATCAGAGCTTCGTATTCGGCTTCATTGTTTGTCCTCGGCTCCGTCAGGGAGAAAGCAAAGCGCATTATCCCTCCTTGTGGAGTTACAAAGATGAGTCCTACCCCCGATTTGATTATAGGGGTACTTTGTTTGCGCTTTTTCATGGAAGATGCTCCATCGAAATAAAGTTCCCATTGGGTATCACCACCGTCGCTCGCGTCAAACGCATGTTCGTCTGGAAGATCGCAGTTTAAAGGAGAGTCGGCCGGTATCGGATGCTCAGCGAGGAAGTCGGCGATGGCCTGGCCTTTCACTGCCTTGAGAGGTTGATACGTTATCGAAAACTCCATCAAGAGTAGGGCCCATTTAGCGAGTCGTCCCGTCAATATGGCCTTTGACATCAAGTATTTAAGGGGGTCCACCTTTGAAATGAGACGGGCCTCATGCGCCAACGCATAGTGCCTAAGCTTTGTTATCGCGAAGATCAACGCCAGGCAATGTTTTTCAATGGGGGAGTAGTTGCTTTCTGCCCCCAGTAGAACTTGACTTAAGTAGTAGAGTGCTCTTTCTTTCCCTTGATCGTTCTCTTGTGCCCATAATATGCCTAAAGAACCTTCGAGGGTGGTTGTATAAAGAATGAGAGGCTTTCCCTTAGCCGGAGCAGCCAACACCGGCGGGTTCTGCAGGTATTGCTTGATTTCGTCTAGTGTGCTTTGGCATTTTTGGTCCCAGACGAACGGGGTTCCCTTCTTCATCAGGTGGCTGTAAGGACGGCACTTTCCTGAAAGGTTGGCTATAAATCGCCGTATGTATGCGAGCTTCCCTTGGAGAGACCGCAATTGTTTGAGGGTCCTTGGCGGAGGCATTTCCATGATCGCCTTGATCTTTGACGGATCTATCTCGATACCCCGGTGTCGGACGATGAATCCCAGGAATTTGCCTGAGGAAACTCTGAATGCACATTTGAGAGGGTTCATTTTCAAGTTGTATTGTCGAAGGCGTTGAAATACAGTCTTCAAATGCTCGAGATGTTCCTCATATGATTTGCTTTTAACAACGAGGTCGTCGATATAGCATTCAACGATTTCGTGTATAAGGTCATCGAAGATCTTCGTCATGGCCCTTTGGTAGGTGGCACCGGCGTTCCGTAACCCGAAGGGCATCACTTTATAACAGAATATACCCAACGGAGTCCTGAAGGCGGTGTGTTTCTGGTCTTCGGGATCCATCTTTATTTGATTATACCCTGATGAGCCATCCATGAAGGAGAAAACCTCATGAGTGGACGTATTGTCTATCATCAGTTCGGTGACTGGCACTGGGAAATCGTCTTTCGGGCAAGCTTTATTGAGATCCCGGAAGTCTACGCATATGCGCACTGTCCCATTTTTCTTCATCACTGGGACGATGTTGGCGATCCATTCAGGGTATTGAACTTCTTGGATGAAGCCAGAGTCGATTAACTTTTTGACCTCGGTATTGATGCTCATCTCAAGCTCGAGTCGCATTCTTCTCGGCGCCTGTTTGACTGGCTTGATGTTCGAGGATATCGCCAATTTATGTACAGCAATTTCTGTATCTATTCCCGGCATTTCGGAATAGTTCCACGCGAAGCAATCTCTATGCTGCAGAAGCACATCCTTTAATGCAGCTACCCTTTCTTCAGATAGTAACTCGCTGATGAATGTCGGTCGTGGATCGTTTGCAGTCCCCAACTCAATCTTCATGAGGTTATCTGCAGTGGTATGGATTCCATCTTCCAGCTCTTTTGGCGCTGGTGGGAATTCTGAGATTATCTCATCGCTGCTGTTTTCGAAGCACCAAGGAAGGCTGTCCATGTTCTCTGGCTCTTCTTTTAATATCGTTATCACGTGACAAGTATGAATTCGCTTCCAATCCCAATGCGGAACTGGTTCTTCTTTCGTGGCCTTGGGCTCGTGCTTTTGTGGTGGCGTTACCCTCCAGTTGTCGGACAGAGCGAACTTGCCAAGCTGATACTGATCTTCGACCCAATTCTTGAAGGTGAAGCAATCTTCGAGAGGATGCCCTATTACTCGGTGATAAGAGCAATAGTCTGGGTGTGATACTTCGCCTGCTTGTTCGGGGTGTTTGGACTCCGGCAGTGTAAGCATCTGATGTTTTAGAGCGAGGTCAAGTATCTTCTTCGTCTTGTCCCGAGGAAACGAGTACGCTCGACCCATTTTCTTCATAAGGGATAGATCAATAGCGCTCGACTCCCGTTTGCGTGGCTTCTTAGCCCCGCTTTGTTGTTGTTGAGCGCCTTTTTGGCCTTTCGACTTATTTCTGCTTTTGCGCTGAGCCTTCTTTATAACAGGTTGACAGGGAGCAGCCTTTTCATCTTTCACGGCTTGTTGGAGAAGGCGTTGCGTTCTGTATTTCTCGTAGATGACCATTTCGCGGTTATGGTCGTCTCGGACTTTTTGACCCGCTTCCCTTATAAGCTTGTCCATTTGTTCTTCGAACGACGGACTGGGTTCCTTTGCATCTGGCACTTTTATTGGCTCAGGATTAGCGTCCTCCCATTGAGCATCTGCTTCTTCATCGAAGTCATATATGACATAGCAGCTGTTTAATAGCTCTCGTTTCTTTGACCGGATGTATCCGAGCCCGATCGTCTCCATCCTCCCATTAGGTAGCTTGTGTTGAGTTCCGGGGACGTTCCAAACCCTGTCATAGAATTTGGCCTTCCTAACAGTCTGTTCGAAGGGTATCCCTTGGCGCTTTAACAGTCGTTTCAAGCCTTCTGTATAATATCTGGGTAGACGGATAGGCTGAAGCCTGTCGAGTGTAGAATCCGCGCCATGCCAGATTTCTTTTTCTACCTTGGTTTCTTCAGAGCGGTAAAACAGAATTGCTTTCTCGCTTTCTCGCCTGGGAAGGATATAGAATGTCCGCAACTCTTCTACACTGTAGATATTAAGTGCATCCAGTTCTTTATGGTGTCTAAGCGGCTCCACGGCTATCTGCAGACTTCGCTCTTCATCAGCAGAAGCTCTTATTGAAAGCCGAGTAGGGAATACAGCATGAACTTCATCCTCCGAATCACTACCGAAGATCAATGAAGGAACGGATGGTCCCAGCTTGGTGTATTGGGGCGGACCCGAATAAGTTATATCCTCTTCCTCCTCGGTATCGCTGCCGAAGACAGGGATAGTAGCGTTAGTTTTGTTCTCAGGCTTGTGACACCTTTCCGTGTCTTCGAAACTCGGCAAGAAGTATTTGGCATCTTCATACTTACGAACTTCATTCACGAAAAACGGATTCAATTCTCCTCCCACAGTGTACTCGAGACCATCCTTGCAATATTTCATACACTGATGCTGTGTAGAAGGGATGATATTGTACTCGTGTAACCATGGTTGACCGAGCAGAGCATTGTAGCATGTCTTGTCATCTATGACATGGAATTTAATATCTGTGACGAGCAACCCGAAGCGTAACGTCAATATCAAAGATCCAAGAGTTTTTGATGATTGGGAGTCGAACCCGGAGATGGTGATCTTGTCTCGGGCGAGGTGTTGGACACTCATGCAAACCTCCTTTAACACCCGCACATTGAGTAAATTAACAGACGATCCGTTATCGACCAAGATTTTACTTATCTTTCTGTCATGGCAGTATCCTGAGACATAAAGGGGACGATTGTGTTCGCACGTCCCGAGGAGAAGGTCTTCATCGCCAAAAGCAACGTCGGTGGTGTGCACCTCTTCCAACTCATTCTTCATCTTTTCTTCGGCCAGGAAGGCTTGGAACTGGTCCGGATCTTGTAGAGCCTTAATCAAAGAATCCCTCGCCTCTTTTGATAGTAACAGGGCATCAAGAATGCTGAGTTGTGAGGGCAGCTTCCTCAGATGCGCCAAGACATTGTAATCCACCTTATTTCTCTTCGGCGGATTCTTGGCGGTTAGCTCTTCCGCAACTTGGTCATCTAGAGTAATATCCTCAGCGACCTTTTCTTTCCCTTTATCTTTCTTGTTTAAGGGTCCGAGATTCTTTTCAGGTAGCGTCCGATTGCGTAGCTGGATATTTTCGCAAACCTTTGGCTCTTCTTCTTTTCCCGAAGTTGACTCTTTAAAGAGAGGGGCGAGTTCCAGCTCCTCATCAGAATCGCTCCCGAATGTAGGCACTTGTGACCCGCCAGTGTTAACCATGCGACAATCGCCAGTGGTTCTTTGAAGCCCTTCGGTCGTATTTCTTTGCTCTCGACGAGTTTTACGCTTTTCCCGCTTGAAGCGTTGTCGACGAGCAACATATCCTTGCCACCATTTATCGAAAGCTTTGCATTCTTGAGTGGGGTGCGAAACCTTCTGATGATATAAGCAAAAGGAGGGGTGCATTTCTATTTCACCGGTAATTTTTCCTTCAGAGGATGGTAGCTTCATGCCGATTGATGTGGCCTTAGAAAACCTTTTCTTTATCTTGAATTGGCTTTTGTCGGTAGCGAAGGTATTTTGCTCCAGCGGGATCGTCTCAGCTCTTTCATCAAGTTGCTGGCGCTTGGCCCTTTCAAATATAGCCATCTCGCGTTCTCGATCAGCTTTACTTTTCAGTCGAGCTTCGTTAAGGAACGCGTCAATCATTTCGACTGATAGCTCCGGAGTTTTTGATTCGGTATCTGCCCCCAGCGTTTTAGTGCCAGAAGTCTCTTCATCATTCGTGATCGAATGGGAGATCATATGACAGCTCGCTACATATTCCTCGGATTCATCCAATGAACTTTCTCCCTCATCTTCTTCTTGAAAGACGTGATTGAGGAACTCTTGGAGCGTAATGGGAGTCCGCGCCTTTTGGTTGTATTCATCCAGCGCGTCAATTTGCTTTTGTAAGTCCGTGCGCTTGTCGCCAGGCTTCACGGGTTTCTTAGATTTCTTCTTCTTCTTTTTCGAAGATTTTGATGGCTGGTTGCGAGTGTTTGAGCCACCACCATCGGTCTTTGGAGTTGGACGTGGCTTCAACATCCCCTCAATGTCCTGCGGTTCCTACGGGTTCTTCCACTTGATTGCTGGACATGTCTGAAGATCGTTTAGCATCCTCTTTGTCTTGGCCGATAATACAACCTCCCAAGGAGCTTCTTCAACGACGGAGCATGTTGCCTCCGGCGTATTCGTCTCCTTAGAGGTGTGGGGCTGCGGGGGATTCACCTTCCATTTATCAGATAACGCGAACTTGCCCTGTCGGTACTGGTTTTCAAGCCAATTTTTGAAAACGTAGCAATCTTCGATCGGATGGCCTAGTACTCGATGATAAGGACAGTAGTTGGGCTCGTTGACGTCACTTGGTTGCAACGGACGTTTTGGACCCGGCAGATTTATGAGTCTGTTGCGCAACGCTGGCTCGAATAACCTCCTCGTTTTATCGCGGGGAAAGGAATAAGGACGTCCCATCCTATCCTCAAGGGGTACGTACGGGCGCATATTATTTTGACGAGCAACTGGCTTCGGGTCGCTCGGTTGTTGTTGAGCATTAGCGACGACGATCGCTTTTCCCTTCCGTTTGTCATTTCGGGAGTCCGGCCTTGGAAGAGGAGGTTTATGGCCCATCTGATCCATCTGTGCTAGTTTGTCGATCAAGGCTTGGAAGGTAGTCGGCTTGAAAAACATCATAAACTGCGAGATGGTTGCTTGTGGATCGAGGGTTCCCACAAACATACCCACTGCGGGAGCTTCTTCAATGCGCTGCTCACACTTTGACCATAAATTCCGCCATCGTATAGCGTACTGAACCCACGTCTCGCCGGGTTTTACCCTGGCGTTAATCAGTGCAGTCATCGGGGTACGTTCACTGGCACTTGCAAAACGTTGAGTAAACAGCAGCTCCATCTCCGCGAAGGTTTTAATAGAGTCGTTTGGGAGTTCAGAATACCACTCGAACGCCGTATCTGATAAGCTTCCAACAAACTGGCGAAGCAACAGCTTGTCGTCACCGCCGGTGTTGCCGCAGAGTGCCCTGAACTGGGCAACATGCTGATGAGGATTGCCCGTCTCCTTGTAGACATGGAACTTGGGAATTGTATAACCTGGCGGGTACTTTATTTGATCGTACCAACTTGGGTATGGCCGCCCCGTTTTTACGACCTGACCGGCCGCTTCGGTCGCATGATGCACCCGTATTTGCTGGGCGATGTATTCATCCAAATCAGCTTTTGAGATGGTATCCTCTTTAGCTGTGGATAGAGCCGGTGGAGGATTCGGCGTCTCTCCCCTATCGTCTTCAAGAATGATCGGGGGATCTTCCGCAGGTGGTTCTTGTTGAATCATCATACCCACCATATCCTGGAACAGGAGGGCCATTTTCTTTATGTTGGCTGCCTGCTCCGCAGCTTCTTTGTCTTTCTTCTCTAGTACGCGCCGAAGGAATTCGGCGTCCGTTTCTTGTTCTTAACGCTCGTCTGAGGATGTTTCCGGGGTTTCTTTTGGCCCTGTAAGTGCGGCCATAGCGTTCATCATTTCTTGGAGCTTCTGCTGCTGCTCCTGAGCCTTGGTCACTGACCTCGTGTGCGGTCTATGACCTGTTGATATGCGGCTATCTTCTTTTCCCGATGCCATGTAAACCGTATGAACGTTATGCCCCCTGACTTGGGGCGTTTAGGTTCACCATTTTTAACTTTTTCCGCTGACACGGGAGTTTTCTCTGGTCTCCTTCTTTTGTGGGCCATTGAGGTTGAAGGAACCGTTGAAGTAGGCATCCTAGCAGCTGCTGTCCCCTGCTGTTTAATGGGACGGTCTTTTTCTTTTTCCAGCTTCACCTTTTTCTGGCGACGAGAGTGACCTGGGTCAATCACGGAGTCTTGAACCCTCCGCTAAACTTTATAAATTTTTGAAGACAGCCGTTGAGGGGGCTGTTCTTGCTTTGTTTCTGGATCTCTCTCCATAGGTGGAGGGGATCTTTTCAGTGTAGCGGTTGGAGAGTTCTTTCGTACCCTCCTCAGCAGTTCGAAGCTGTTCCCAGTCGGGACAGCAGCGTTGACCTCCACCATTGGAGCCGGTGGAGTTAGCCCTGAGGGAGAGTTGCCCCCTGCCTTCCTCACTCGTCGCCAATGGCGACGTCGAGCACGACGAGCCGTTGGGACTGGCTCAGAGATAGAGATAGCTTCTTTTTGCCCCCTGTCTGAATGAGGCACCGCCGGTGTTAACCTTTTAAAAACTGAGGTCGTTCCTTGCGGGGTAATATCCAATCTGTCAAAGATAGATCTTCGTGTAGGGGCAGGAACAGGAATCGTCAGTCTTGAAAAGACTGAGTCTTTGACGGGAGAAGCCGCCTCAACGTCTTCCGGAGCAGCGGCCGTTGCCCTCCTTGGGACAGCCATTTTAGAGTTCCTGGTCTTCTTAGCGGGCCCTTCAGAGTTTTGATCCAGCCTCGGAAAGACAGAGGCTGTTGGCTTGGTGGTGGGCGACCCGTTGACAGGGGCCGTGGTAGCAGTGAGCCGGTCGACCACCGACTTCTTGTTCACTTCCGGTGCAGGTATCGGCACAGAGAAGCTTGTAGGTGGGACCATGGTCCCGAAAAACAGGCCGGTGGTGGCCTGGGTCACCTGTTCTACCGGCAGAGCGAGGAAAGAGGCCGCTTGGGGCCCATATGCTACACCTCTAGGTGAGGTGGAGCGTCCGTTGCATTGGCACTTCGCGCAGTTGGTGCAGTTAGAATCCATGGATGCTTGAGTTCTACGCCAGACAAAAGACCAAATCTTAGTAACCTGGAAATCCAAAGGCAACCGTTAACAAACCGCGATTGGTTCGCGAAGACGACACACGAAGTGTAGAGTGGAAAGAGGAAAAGGTCCTACCGGGCGTGCCAGAATCTGTTCCCCTCCGAACGGCGGCCTAGACTTCGCGTCTCGCCTGAGATTCGGGGCAGATGCTATTTGGTTTTATCCGTCTACCTCTCCGAAGATGCCAAGTTGATTTATGGCACTTTGTATCGGAGGTTTAGACGGATGCGGCCGATGTAGCAAACTTCGTCAGATTCCCCCTCAAGGTGAGGGGTTTTTTGATTGTGGGGACGCTTTTCCCTGCAGGCGCAAGCCCCTGCAGTTAATTACGCTACCGCGTCGCGGTAACAACTTTCTCCTTCTCCGGAATTTCACTTCGTGTCGTGGGTGTTTGTTTTATTTGTGGTTGCCCGTGGATTGTATACGGAGACTGAGTAATGCCGTCGCCCGTAGGACGTGGATTAGTCCAAATCCGTATTTACTTAGATTTGGGTTTGGTGTTTTTAGTTTAAGGATGCATTAGTCGTGTTGCGGCTAAGATCAACTTAAACGTTCGTTAAGAATACGTTAGTCCTGTTTTAGACTAAGATCAACTTAACGTAGTGATTAATATATAGCCTTCAGGACTCGTCACCTCTCTGACGTCGTTGAAAGATTACAACGACGGGTGTCAGAGGAGTTCAGAGATGTACCCTTGAACCAAAGTTGATTTGGAGTTTTATCATTCATTTAAATATCTAAGGATACGTTAGCCGTATTTGGGGCTAAGATCAACTTAAACAGGACCGTTTAGATCCGGCAAAAGAGCATTTGGAGGCTCTATTGTTCCAGTTTAGGGACGTAGTGGTCCATTTTCCAGTTTAGGGACGTGGTGGTCCATCGCCAGTTTAGGGACGTGGTGGTCCATATTCCAGTTTAGGGACGTGGTAGTCCGATATTAGTTTAAGGAAGTTTCGGTCCGATATTAGTTTAAGGACATTTCGGTCCCATATTAGTTTAGGGACGTCTCGGTCCGATATTAGTTTTAGGGACGTCTCGGTCCGATATTAGTTTAAGGACGTGTCGGTCCAATATTAGTTTAAGGACGTGTCGGTCCAATATTAGTTTAAGGACGTTTCGGTCCAATATTAGTTTAAGGACGTTTCGGTCCATATTCATGTGTGGTCGTTGGGACCCATCGCCTCTCTGATGTCGTTGAAGGATTACAACGATAGATGTCAGAGGAGTTCGGAGATGTACCCTCGAACCGGTAGTAAATTGATTTAAGAGAGAAATCTTGCTCAGTCAATTTAATTTAAGGACTTACGGCCAAAATTGGGTTAAGTCCAGTTGAGAATATTCAACATTTTTCTTGATCTTTGGCCTATTAGGCCTGTGCTAGGGCTTTGCCCATGTTTAATAATGCACTGCATTCTATTCTGGCCTGCTGGGCTTTTGATTTGGGCTCTGTCCCTTTATTTATGATGCAGAGCATCTATTTTAGTTTGGGCTCTTCCCCCATTTTAAAAAAAAAATGCATTGCATTTTATTAGTCCCGTTAGGCCTTTTTGACTTGGGCCTGGCCCTTTAAGTAATGCACTGCATTTGTGCAAAGCACTAAGAATCTTTTTAGATTCAGAACAGAAGTGCAAAGCACTTTTTTGATCCCTTGATCTAAATAAGTTTTTCCTTGTTTTAGAGAACCAAAGGTTCATAACAAGTGCAAGGCACTATTTTTATTTTTATTTTATTTGTTTATTTATTTATTGAAGATCCATGATCTTGTTCTTAGATCCCTGATCTGTTCATAAGAGAAATTTCACTTCTTTCAAAGGTTTTTACCTTTTTTATTCTTGAGGAGTTCTTAAGAGTCCTCTTTCTCTCTTTTTTTTAAAAAAATATTGATGATCATGAAATGAGGTCTGGGGTCCTTTTTACAGTGCCCATAAATTAGTTAAATTTGTTAAAAGAATCTTTCTCTGAGTGATTTGGGGAATTTTCCCCACCGTTGGATCTTTGATCCAAAGGCCCCTGCTTTACAAAAGAAAATCTTCTTGTTTTAACAAGAACAGAAAAGATTTATTCTGTTTTGCGCAACTCCCCCAGCGCGTGACACGTGTCGCGCAGCGCAGCGCTTGCGCGGCTGTGCTTGCGCATCTGCGCAGACACGTGCCACGCAGCGCAGCGCTTGCGCGGCTGTGCGTGCGCGGCTGCGCAGACACGTGCCGCGCAGCGCAGCGCTTGCGCAACTGAAAGTTGTTTCTTTTACTTTTAGTTTTTAAAAGAGCCCTGCTCTGATTGGACGCACCGCCTTGGGCGTTGCGCTGTCGTATCAACTTTTGACACATGGCGCGTTGCGCGCAGCGCACGGTATTTGAAGCGTTGCTTCACAATTTGAATTTTTTGAAATTTAAACAGAGCCTTGCTCTGATTGGGGAAACATGGGGATTAAGTCGTTTGGGTTTTAATTAAGTTTAATTAGTTAATTAATAGTTTCTTTAATTTGAATTCCTTTGGGGGTTGACTTGGTGAGAGAGAGAGTGCATCATGGCTTAAGCCATGCTTGCAATTAATGAGGAGAGAGAGAGAGGAGGGGTTGACATTGGGGTGATGATTTTCCTCTCATTTTGTTTTGTTCCTTTCTCTCAACTTCACCCTCTCTCACACACACACACACACTTACCTCTCAGCAGCTGCAGCAGCAAGCATCCACAGCAGCAGCTCCTTGCATTCACAGCAGCAGCAGCAGACTTCGCAACAGCAACAGCACCACTAGCAGCAGCTAGCAGCAGCAACTGCCCCAACTCCAGCTGCAGCCCCTTCCCTTCACTTCTTCTTCTTCCTCCAGCTCCCTAGGGTCGAGTGTGGGGTATATTTCCTAAACTTACTCCCTAGTTTACTTGTTTAGTGTAGTTTTGCTTCGGTTAGTGGTTATTGATGCGATTTAGTGTGATATGAGGTGTTTAGCGGGAAGCTTGAGCAAGTGATGTGTGATTTGGTTTCAGTAGGTTGATACAGTGTTGTTAAGGCCATTTCAACCCAGCTTAGCCCCCAATTGCACTAAATTACCACCAGATCCCTATTTGATGCAATTCGTCGTTTTAAAGAAAAATTTGAGTTTCTGGAAACTGCTATCGACCCGATGAGTTCAGATTAATTTTGAGAAGACTGCAGTATACTTGTTAGGTGCTGATACCCCAGGTAGAACCCGACCCCCAAACTCCGTACAGTGGCCGCCGAAATATTCGAGCTGGCCGCAATTTGCGGCCAGATGGGTAGGGTTTGGGTTGGGGTTTGGTCCTTTGGGTGTCTTCTGCTGTGTGTAGTGTTATGGTATATATATTTTTGTAAATTAAGTTCTCTATAAAAATCTGGAACTATATACCTATTTCTCGTATTTTAAACCTCCGCGACACGCGTGATACGCGTGTGGGTTTGGGGTTTCTGCGTATCGCGACGTGTCAGGGTAGTTTCAGGCGCGTGATCACACGTTTTAGCGTATCGCGCACACGCGCGATTGGTTTACGACACTGGTTTCTAACTGTATCGTAATATCACGTTTTGTGAAATTGAGCTTATGTGTGATATATGTTATGTGATTCTAGGTTCGTCGGCGAGTGAGACGGACGCTGCGAAGAAGGGCAAGCAAGTCGTCGGCTACACTTAGCGCGAGACCTCGGTGAGTAGATTTAACATCTACGGGGATATCGCCCGCATGGCGTTATGCGTCAGGGCTGATAGGACCTTATTATTATATGTTGCTTTTACCTCATGGACTGTCATTGCATATTGCATTCCCTACTGTATGTATGCTTAGAATTGATAGAACACCGCACTATTGCTAACGGTTCATGTTGCACAAGCACTAATCTGCATGCTACACACACACCGTTAGTAGTTTCCATGACACACTCACTGTAGAACTGCCATGATTATATTGCTGTAGTTCATTTTATATATGATTCGATATGACTTTCATGGAAATTGGGAGCCGCATGATATCTTTAAAAACGGAAACTAATTTTAAAAGCGGTTTTCCCTTATACCTATATCATGGATTGATGTACGTAGCACATCGCATTGGATTTACTTCTTGGTGTTGGATTTTCATGAGATTTCTAGTTTTGAGGACCGTGGGATTTTTAAGAAAAGATGCACTTTTTGAAAACCCGGTTCCTCGTGATATGATATTTTGGTACGTCCACCACGCGTTTTCTCGGTGCTGAGACGTGTGCTTGAAACCCGATTCGAGGAGATGGATGATCCGTTTGCGGGTTCGTGGTGGACCCGGTATGGTTCCCCGGGGCGAGAAATGTTTTCGTGGAGTAGACGATGAGCCTGGCAGGGTGGCGAGTACCTACCGGTGATTGGTTGGACCTGGCGGTTATCCGGAGGATACCGACCAGAGTCGAGAGATAGATGCGGGATGATCCGTACTGCCGGGGCCGAGGGCCGATACCGCAAACGGAGCCCGTGGGCTGATCCGGACTGACGGAGCCCGATATTTTTAAATGGTTTTGATTTCTGGGTTCGGCTTACTTAGTCGCGTTACGCTGTAGACGTAGAGTGGTTAAGTGCCGGTCACGAGTCGAAATACTCGGGTCGTGACAGAAGCTCGAGTCGGTAAAGGACTCCATTTGGAGTTCACCGTTACCATACACTAAGAACATCTCCTTAGTCCTTCTCAAGTACTTGAGAATGCTCTTAACAGCTGTCCAGTGATTCTCTCCTGGATCTGCTTGATACCTATTCACTACACATAGTGAGTACGCTACATCGGGTCTGGTACATAACATCGCATACATGATAGAGCCTACTTCCGAAGCATAGGGTATCCCTTGCATGCGAGTTCTCTCAAAATCATTCCTGGGAGACATCACTTTGGAGAGAGTGAGTCCAGAGATCATGGGTACATTCCCACGCTTGGACTCTTCCATACTAAACCTCTTTAGTACGGTGTCTATGTACCTGGATTGGGACAATCCCAGTATCCGTTTAGATCTATCTCTATAAATCTTAATCCCTAAGATGTAGGAGGCATCACCTAGATCTTTTATTAAGAATCTCTGTGATAAGAAGAGCTTGACTGAGTGCAGCATAGGAACATCATTTCCTATCAAGAGTATGTCATCCACGTACAATACGAGGAAGACGACCTTACTCTCTGCAACCTTCTTGTATATACAAGGTTCATCTATATTTTTGATGAAGTCAAACTCTTTGACTACCTCATCAAAACAGATGTTCCAACTCCGCGATGCCTGCTTTAACTCATAGATGGATTTAAGCAGCTTGCACACCTTTCCACTGCTCCCACTGTCTACGAAGCCCTCTGGCTGAGTCATGTATACGCTCTCTTCTAAATCACCATTTAGAAAGGCGGCTTAACATCCATTTGCCACATTTCGTAGTCATGGTATGCAGCGATGGCAAGTAGGATCCGGATGGACTTTAGCATAGCCACTGGATAAAATGTTTCATCATAATCCACACCTGTTCATTGACAAAAACCTTTTGCAACAAGTCTAGCTTTGAAAGTCTCAACTTTTCCATCTACACCAAGTTTCTTCTTAAATATCCATTTGCTCCCAATGGGTTTTACCCCTTTAGGAGCAACTTCCAAAGTCCATACTTTATTGGTGTACATGGATTCCATCTCAGATCTCATCGCATCCAGCCATTTTACAGAGTCCCCACTTGTGATGGCCTGCTCGAAGCTAGTTGGGTCATCATCTTCCATGATGCAATCCTCTCTCCCACCATCAACGAGAAAACCGTAGTATCTCTCAGGTGGATGAGGAACCCTACTAGATCTGCGGAGAGGCTGGGGTTCGTTGGGAACTACTGAATCCTCTGGTTCCATTAAATCTTCAGTTGTAGTTTGTTCTGCTGGAGCTTCTTCTAGCTCTACCTCTTCGCCACTAATTTCTTTTGCAAGAAATTACTTTTCTAAAAAGGTGGCATGTTGAGCAACAAACACCTTTTGTTGTTCACTGTGGTAGAATAGATAACCATTTGAATGTTTAGGATATCCAACAAACTTACAAAGAACTGATCGTGTCTCGAGTTTGTCCGGATTTTTCTTTCTGACATAGGCCGCACAACCCCATATCTTAACTCGTTTAAGACATGGTCTCTTCTCACTCCATATCTCATATGGTGTGGTAGGTACAGATTTTGATGGAACTTGATTCAATAGGTATGCGGATGCTTCAAGCGCATAACCCTAAAAGGAAATAGGTAACTCAACGGTACTCATCATAGAACGCACCATATCCAATAGGTTGCGATTCCTCTGCTCTGATACACCGTTGTGCTATGGTGTATATGGAGGAGTAAGCTGAGAAAGAATCCCATTCTCTTTTAGATAGTCCAGGAACTCTGTGCTCAAGTATTCACCTCCTCAATCAGATCGAAGGATTTTAATACTTTTACCCATTAGGTTTTCTACTTCGGATTTATATTCTTTGAATTTCTCAAAAGCTTCAGACTTGTGTTTCAACAGGAACAGATGACCGAATCTTGAGAGATCATCAGTGAATGTAATGAAGTATGAGGAACCATTCCTGGCATGCGTAGACATGGGACCGCATACATCACTATGTATTAGTCCCAAGAGTTTAGTAGCTCTTTCTCCGTGTCCTGTAAACGGAGTTTTGGTCATCTTGCCTTTGAGACATGACTGGCAAGTGTCATAAGATGAAAATTCGAACGGATTCAAATATCCATCTTTATGAAACTTAGCTAGTCGTGTCGGATTGATATGACCTTGTCTACAATGCCACAAGAAGGATTCGTTCATTTCTGAACTCTTCCTCTTATGTGTGTTTTGTACGTTAAGAATTGTGTTTTGATTCAGAACGTACAACCCGTTACATAACGCACCAAACCCAATCAACACTTGATTTAGGTAAATGTTAATAACTTTATTGTCTACTATAAATTTATATCCTTCATTATCTAATAAAGAGATTGATATTAAATTGCATATCATAGAGGGTACGTAGTAATAGTCATTCAGGATCAATGTATTCCCTGTTGATAATACAAGGTGATATTCACCAACTGTTTTGGCTGCAACATTTGCACCATTCCCTACTTTTAGGGAATGATCACCTCTTCCCAGTTCTCTATCATTCCTTAGCCCATGCAACATATTGCATATGTGGGATCCCAATCCGGTATCTAATACCCAGGACGTAGAGTGTACTGAGAAACGGTTCTCTGTAACTAACACACCTGAAGAAGATGCATCAACATGCTTATTCTTCGTTTGGGTTGCGTGGGAATCCGGATATGTTCCTATCTCCTGCTCGGACTTATAACACTTATAAGTTGGAGCGGGACCAACGTTCTCCTGCTCAGTATAATAAGCGGGTTCGGTCAATACATCCAAATTATTATCTTGATTAAGGCGTAACATTGGTTGCTGCCTGGAGAAAGATAGAAGGAAACGCATTAGCGTGCGCTCTTTGCAAGATTAGATTGGTTATTATCTTATCTAATCAGGACGTCTCCCATTATTTTTATCAAATCTTCCTTCAAACCGTAAAAGGTAAGACTAGCCGGGAATAATTACACTTTAGAAGTTCGCCAATCTTTCAGCCAGGCCAGTATTGGTACTTTGAGGGAGGTTCCCCGTGCTTTCGCACGAACCTAATTAGAATAAACCTCATTTTCCCTAGGGCATGACCCCGTTAACACCTTTCTAGACACCTACTTGATTGTCTAATTGTTATGTGTAAAACTCTCCTAAGAGTAACTCTTACTCGCAGTGGGTATCGGGATCCAACTATCTCATAGAAGGTATGCAATCTCATTGTAAATTTCAACACTTGAAATTCCCGATAATTCTTTTACCCCTAGCACGCTATGACCTGACATGGGTCAACAAATCATAGTGCAACAGTCAAGTTCAACTCGTCATTTCTGATTGAATCAAACCCAACCGCACGACCCTTGACAGAGGTCAACAAGGTCGTACGACTACCCTAATCGAATCGCATCACATGCTTTATAGATAAGCACTAATCAGCTACCACACACTACGCCTTGACAGAGGTCAACAAACGCAGCACGAATACTAAATAGTACCTATCTGAAATGACGGAGGGCGACACAGGTTTTTAGAAAAACCATGAGCGTAATGAACTTGATATCGTTGTAGAATCTAGTGATTTTGAAAAGGAGTGTTTTTGAGGCTTTTCTAGCTTCACTAAAGAGGTCACTCCCGGTGAAGGGATCTCGGCTCTTTCCTTATCGAATAAGGTGCTGAATATTCTACAAGGAATACCGCTATGCAAAGCAAGAACTTATAGAAGCAATCAAAAAAATAAACCGAGTGATTTGTAGCATTTGCTAGTTTTTCTAAAGAGGTCACTCCCGGTGAAGGGATCTCGGCTCTTTCCTTATTGAATAAGGTGCTGGATATTCTACAAGGAATACCGCTATGCAAAGCAAAAACTAGAGCTACCCTTTATGAAAATTTTATTCTACAACATCTTTAAGTTTCTTTTCTTTCATTAATCTCATTAATGAAGTCCCATCAATTAAGCTTCCTAAGCATCACAGAAGAAACGAAAATACAACGTACGCTTATGCCATCCGCATTCGCCACAGTGTCCCGTTATGCACCGTTAGGTTACTTAACTAACGGCATAGCGGGGCGGGACTAGCGCGGGTGCAAAACATAAGCAACGTTTATTATATATCACATATACAATAATAAAGCATTCGTCTCACGCATATAAAATGATCACATCACAGAATATCAGCAGCAGAAGATAACATATGAAATATTGGATATACTAGGAATTTCGTTTTTTAATTTAAGACGGTATAAAACACGGATTCCACGGTCGCGATGAATAGCCAAACCCACATCCCTAGACCCCTACGAGAGCGGCAAGCAACCCTATCAATTCTAGAGTTAGGAGACCTGGACTCGACTCCTCGAGATGGTCTCCCACTGGACACCAGAACACGGTTACTTGTGCTCCCCACCTTGGGTCTATCCTAATACGGAAAAGAAACCTAATAAAAGAATATTATTTGAATATACAACAATGGTGACATCATCCTCACCCCGGAAGTGCCCCAATAAAAGAATATTACATACAATGAATTTTACATAAATGAAAATAAAAACTCTCGTCTCACATAAAACCCCCGGCTATTCAAAACGCGACGATCCAATATAATATATCCAAGTAACACAGAACATCACATGTCATAAAATAATTAGACGATGTTAAACATTCCGATCGAATCAACAAACACCCGCAATTACCCAATAAACTGAACATTTGAGCGTAGTTTCAAAATATCCATCACATGCCATAGTACCAACGAACCAGCCGTAGAAGGGCCAACTAATACCTCACATGTGGCACCGCTGAACCATCACGAACCCTAAGGTTCAGTGGCAGTTCTGACGGTCACATAATCGAGTTAGTTCTTCTAGAGGGTTCATTGAATAACTTGCACGATATTTGAATGTTTCAAACTACGGAAAAGATCCAACTCTTGAATAAATTTCCAGCGAGGGTCAAAGTGGGTATTTGCTATCCGTTCGAACTTTTTAACACCGTCTAAAATAGCCCGAAAACAGTTAGAATTACGACTATGAAATACTCCGAATTGCTGTTTTGGTAAATAAACATCACATGCAAATTTAGCAAAAATAAACAACACCTGAAACACCAAAACCCAGAGACCAGAAAACACCACAAAACTCAAACCTAAACTCCTTAAGAAATCCGGCGTTGCCGGATTTCATGGCCTTGTCGCCGGCCAAAAACTGATGGCTTGGGTTGAGTTTTGTGCTATGTTCATATACTGTCCCATACTACATTCTGCACTTGTTTAAATAATTTTTTGACAACTTTTAAAATTCGACAGAAACTGGAATTTTAGGGTTTCAAGTTTCGGAGTTTTTCGGTTTCGTAATTCTACGCAATCCGTCTAATTCTCTAGTTTGGCTCTGATACCACTGAAGGGTTCCTTAGAACGACAGCAAGGTTTTGGGGGGCATCGTGCATGCCGTTTTAAAATTTTTGTCGTTACAAAGAACCCTACGCTAGAATCGTTAACTAGAGATTTAGTCAGAATAGAATGCAAACATCTTTACATCTAAAAGGATCAAGAATACAACCTTTGTAGACGGTCCTTCTCTTCAATATGCTCCGAGTAGTAGTTCTGCAACTTGATTTGTATGTCAAAAATAATTCTAAACCGCAATCAAGAACGGCGTCGTTTGGTAGCTAGCCGGTGAGTACAGGTCGGTCCACAGGGATTTTGTGAATTTCCTAATCGCTCTAACGAGTTAATTCCGATGGGTGTCGGATTTGATTATCTCTAAAAAAACCTAAATTGATTTATACTAAGATTATCTAGATCTAAGTCTTGCTAGGGTTAGGTCTAGGGTAAGTTGGGAGATTGAATGTTTCCTCACCGCTTTCAATGCCCTATTTAAGATCTATTAGGTGTTATGGTAATTATCAAGAAAGGGGATTAGTACCATTTGGGAAGATATTTCTTACTCTAGGTTCTTGTCCTTACTTTATCGATCCTTACCCTAACCTCCATGGAAAACACGCTCAACCGGTCCTTTATACTACGGTATCACCGTTACCTTGAGGGGTAGGGTGCCGCAGGGAGCGGTGTGTGCGTGTATGCATGGAGTTCTAATTCTTATGTGTGATGGGGGAAGAAAGGGGTGAGAGATCTCATCTCTCAAACCTTTCCCTAAAGCTAACTCTAACAAGCGAGGAGACTACTCGTTCATTAAGGAATTTAAGAACATTCTAAAAAGTAAACTAAGGCAATGAAAATAAAGGAACTTACTAATTTTTATTGATGGCTCTCTCCAAACATCAACACAGTACAGATCCGAATTTATGAAGTGAAAAGAGGCATAGTCTCATACAAGATTTAGAGTTCCTATTTATAGAGGATAGGAACCCTAGGGTTACAATTGACTCGCATATCTGCTTTTACAAAAATACCCCCTAAGAAAAAGACCTATTCAACGATCCACGCGCACCGAATTTTTCTGCACCGACACGGGCCCCAGATGGCTGCGGATCCGCGGCCAAAAGCATGGTTTGGCCGCGGTTCCGCGGCCAAACAGTGGGACTGTGCCTTCAATTTTTCTGGTATGCTTCAGGGTGTATTTGTCTTCCTATTTCTTTGGTTCTTTTCTCACGTTGGCTTCTAGGTTTCTTCCAGATTCCACAGTGAATAATTGTAGTGGACTTTTACCGTTGCTTCGTGACGAAGTCTTGAACCTTGCACTACCTTGTACTTGTGAACTGATCTTCGTGTAGGCTTTATCAAGATTCTCTGTTTGTTGGTCGAAGTCTCATTTTTGTATCGTCTTTTGTCTCTTTCACTGTTTTTATTCCAAGAACCTGTAACCTGCAACTAATTAGCAGACATGGGTCAAAAGCACCTGTTTATTTGTAAAATGACTAGGAATGGGGAATATAATATTGCAATATTATGATATGAACAAATACCCCCAAACTTATCTTTTGCTCGTCCTCGAGCAAACCTAGTTTTATTCTTGACAAAAACCTAACCTCACATTCGTAGGGAAAACGCGATTGCACTGAGCTCGTGCAACAAACCGTTAAACCTCTAGGTGTCCCTAGTAGGAGGAGTGTTGTCTCCTGAGGGTTTTCAGCGGATACTACACACAAAATCCTATCAATTAGGCCCATTGACTTTAATTCTCCAATTAGGTTTTCTAACAAGGAATTCTATTATCTTCGACTCATAAATCATCCACCCGTATTCTTCACGCTTCCTTATTATTTAACTTAAGATTATATATGTTCTATAGACTTACTTAGCTTTCGGCATCTTTTAAGTTTTCCTTCTAGGGTTCTATCTCAACTTAGGAATTTTTATCATCTCTACTAAAGATACAAGTCTTATTCTTCATTCTTATCTCTTATCTAAATCTCAATCACATACCCCTACGTGTGTGTATATATCACCCCTACACTTGGAAATTCAAATCAAGCAATCATACTCTTGTCCGTTGTCCAAAGCACTTCTTAATAGGTGAATTTTTAAATGAATTTCGCTCACACATTCTTCATGCGACCGTTAATACTTCTTGAGGTACCAACAACCGATTACAAGATGTGTTTGCACATTAAAGCGTAATTCCTAGTCTTGTAACACCTAAGGCTTTAGCAGTGACTCCCAAACCGGTTGGTCTAAGACACTAGGTGATGAAGCACCCTCGCTAAATATTTTTCTATTTTTGCAGCCTTAAGTAATCACAAAGACCAGTGTTCATTTTATTATTATCTCTTTATTCACACTTGAATTTTTATTTTATTTTCTTCGTACTAAGGACTTTAGACAAGAGCATTTCAAGGTCTCCTCTACTATTCCAAGTTTCAAGGTGCGTGTTTATGCAATTTGTAGGGTATATATTTTCATAATTTAGACTTAAGCTAGGAATTATTTTTCAAACTTATATTTTAATAAAAACATCAATACTTTTCCCTTGTTTTAACTTAGCCCAAGAAGTGAACTCAAAATTTGCCTATTTCTAGATAAACTACAAAGACATATACTTTCAACCGTTAAACTTTAAGAAAGGTCATTTTTAGGGTTTTAATTTACTAAGTCTAGATCTAGTTGTTCCTAGCTAGTTAATCTTTTTGTCAAACTCAAGTCAATTATAGCCAAAATTGAATACTTTAATTTTTATAATTTTTTAAAAAAATTCAATTTTTATGGGTTTTAAAATAAGTGTGCAAATGAAAAAAATGTACACATGAATGCGAAGGAAGAAGGCTTATCGAGCATACCCCCAAACTTAACCTTGACAGTGTCCTCACTGTCATGATACACCAAGAGGGTCAAAATGTCGGCACTCCCGTGTTTATTTATTTATTATTATTTTTTTATTATTTTTTAAAATATTTTTTATTATTAAAAGAAAAAACAAAATAATATACAACAAGGTTACCCCCCAAACTAAACAAGGCCTTACACAGACCAAAGGTTAGCACCAACCATTCAAAAATTCTATCGCGATAATGGTGGGGTTGGTGAAAGAATGGGGTGTAAAGAAAAGAAATGAGACGCACACGAGACCGAATGAGAAGAAGAGTGGAATATGGTCTCGGTGGAGGAGGAGAATGGCGGAAGAGAGAAAGAAGTGTGGTACGATCTTGAGGGTGTAAATCGAGTGAATTAATTAGCGCAATTTGTGATGACTGATGTGTTAAAAGAGATTGTGCTAAACTATCAACTCGTCGAGAAATGGGGTCAAATCCCTCAAGATTCGCAAGAAAACATGGGTTTGTCGAACTTGGTAAACCATCCATTGAAAATGGAAACGCGAAGGATTCTTGCGTGGTCGAAACGATAGGAAGGACGAAAGGGAGTGATTGAGGGATAGTCTTAATCTCACCTAAGTAATCTGTCTCGAACTTGAAGGATTCCATCAATGGTCCGAAATGACTGTAAGCAACCGAGTCTGATGGTTCAACTAACTCATCTGAAAATGTAAAGGACTCAAACTCGGGAGGTGAGTTGTCAACATCGTCCGAAAAAGTGAAACACTCGTAATCATTATCGTCTGTAAGAACTGTGTCAGATTCAAAGAGAAATTTTTCAAGCTCACAGTCTTCAAGCGTGATCTTTTGCGTGGTCGGAACGATGGAAAAGAAGGATGGTGATTTAGGAAGTATAACAGTTAAAGGTTCAGGAGGATGAATTGGAAAATCCGACACATCAAAAATGGTTCAACCTCAATATTATCCTCGATACTCTCCTCAATACTATCCTCATAATTCTCCTCAAAATTTAGCCTATCCATGCCATTATCAACAAAATCAATACGCATATGAAGTTCGGGAGTGTAACGTTTTGAAAATCGTTTCGGTGAAATTTCGAAAAAAATGGTAAAATAAGCGGGTTTTCTGTAAAATGTCAAAATACAAATATTTTTAATATAAAATTAAATATACATATTCTAGCTATGTAATTGCTAGTATTTGGGGTTTATCGAGCCACTGGTAAAATTTCTAATTTTCTGAAAATTTTTCCGAAAATAATTATTTTAATATTATTTTAAGCCTTCACTAATACATTTAATTAGGGAAAATTATAAATTAGAATGGATTGAAACAAATTTTGTGCATCATAACATATTAAGCTAACCTGTAAGATATTTTTTTTGTAATGAAAAGAAGCTGTTGATATGGTGTTAGAAAATATAAAAGAAAAAGGCTTTTTTTGTGAAAATAAGTTAAATAGAGTTGAGGTGTGGTATTTATCTTCTTGTGTGTGCTCCTACACTCACACACCCCACAAATTTCAGCTTGGCCGAACCCATGGCTGCCCCACACACACACACCTCACTTGTAATGATAAAAAGAAGGGAAATTGGAAAAAAAGAAAGAATGAACATGAAACTATAATTAAAGAAGTATGGGTTTTGTTTGACTTTTGCCATAAACCCCATTCTCACTCTCTCTTCTCACTCATTCCTCCCCATTTCTGGCCGAGAGCTTCCATGAGCAGCCCCCCCCCCCCAATTTTCCCACTTCATTTCCACACAAAATTCTTCACAAATTCCACAAAAATCAAAATAAAACCTCACAAATCCCAAATCTACCATTTACCCATTATTCTTTAACCAATCTAGCATGGATCTAGGAGCTTGGAAGCTACTTTTGGAGGCTAGGATTTGCATGCTAGATCCTTAATCTTGTGAGGTATAAATCAAGACCTTTTGTTAAATTGTTGTTTGAATACCTTAAATCAAGCATTATTAGTTATTAATTTGGGTTTAATTGTATGTTTGGAAAAATTTATTAAGGGTTTATCAAATTCAAGTTACTTTTTTTTATTATGTAATTGTGGTTGCAATTGTAGTTCTTCATATTGTGAAATGATAACCTAATCAAATTTCTAGTTTGCAAATTGTTAGTTTGGAATTGTAATAATTATGCTAAATTGCTAACTAGGTTTTAGAAATTTAATTAAAATGTGGGATTAAAATCTAGTTAGGGTTTTTAGCACATCATTAAAGTTTCCATGTGTGGTTTAACCATTTAAAATATGCAAAACCAAGCTTAATTGTTAAATTGTGATTTTAGCTTTAAAAATTGTTAAAATTGGTTGTTTTTTCAAACTTGAATTTTAGGTTAATGATAATTAGTGAGATTAAAAATAAGGAAATGGTTTATATGACCTGGTTATGATACTTAGTGAATATTATGGCTATTAGTTGGGTTAAAACATCAAGTTTCGAATTAAAACGGTAATTAAGTGTTTTCTAGGTTTTGTGAAATAAATCGATTTGAGCAAATTTAAGGTTTTTATGAATTGCACCATATTTTCGACTAAATTCTAGTGCGTTATGAACGCGTGATTGGTATGTTGGGTTTTTCTCGATTGATTGACGTTTGTACATCGACATCGAGGGTTGGTTTGGCTATTTTGGCATGCGTAGGCGATAGGTTTTGACCTATGCATGATACGCGTGCCGATTTGATTTTTCGTGTGCCGTTTCGATTTCGAATTTGATTTTAATACGATGCGGTGCGTTATGATATGTAGGTACCCCCATATGGACTTCGAGACGACAAGCAAGCGCGTGGCGATGTTGGCACCGGCGAGCGAGGACCAGGTGAGTAGATTTATATCTACGGGGAGAAGCCGGGTGGATGGCGTATAGCACCCCCGCAGTCCGTGGTGGTGTATACGGATGCGTATACACACCAACAATTATTGTTGGTTATTTGGGATTAATACCGATGTTTAGGATGGATTTTGGTGTGTTGGATTATCTTAGTGTTGCGAACCTTAGGGTAGTGTTGCACTACACTTACACACATACATACTTGCATACATTCCTATTTATATGTGCTCATGGGATTCTTTATAGTTATGTGATCACATGGATATGGGACTATGTGTTCACATACGGATTTGAGGGTGATATTGGGTTTGAGCTGAGTCGATGAGATTTGTTTTGTAGTTGTGATATCGGTGATATGGCAGGATTCGTACTTGAGGTGCGTCCTGGTGTTATAGCGGATCTTGGGGCGGCGATACGGGTGAATAGTGTTATAAATAAAATGGTCGACATGTGATCGTGATATGAGGCATGATATGCTAGGATTTTGATATTAGGCCGTATCGGGTGATGTATACCCCTTGATGATGATATATGCTGACGATATCGGTTTGTACGAGATTGTCGATCAGTAGTCAGATCATGAGTATCTTGAGGATATTAGTATTGTACTAGACATAGGTCAGTATCCTAGACTACGATCTTGAATAAAGAGGATACCAGAGGAATGGTGTGAGGAATATGATATTGACCCGTACCCAGGTTTGGGGATGCCGTACGACGGATTTACGTACGAGCTATATCTTGATGATTGATCCGTACTCTTGACTTGGGATGTCTGATTGTAGATATGGTATCGGATATGATATTATTGAGGCGGGATCACCGACTAATTTATATATACAGGTATGTATATGGATCGACTCAGATGTTAGGCGGTTTCCTTACCTGTAGTCCAGCTTGTTAGCTTAGCCCTTTAGTTTAGTTTAGTTGTTAGATTAGATTCGACTCTCACCTATTTCAAAAACTAACGAATCGTGGGCATTTTAAAAGACAGCCCAAGGGATCCTACGGATATTTCAAAAGACGTATCTTTTCATAAAAACACCGTAGCCCCTATTTTCAAAACCCCATGATTCGTGTTATTTCAAAAGGCACCATTTGTAGGACTTTTATTAGATTAATGCAGATTAGTTATGGTTGCGTTTAGTTTTCAGCTCCTGCTCATTTTTGTGGTCCGCTTCGCATCGCATGTTTATATTATGTTTCATACTCCATTATTGATATCATAATGTTAGGACACCAGCACCATTACCAATGATGCATATGTACCACGTACACTTATTTGCTGGCTCACACACATCTTCATCGGTAATTGCCATGTCACGTACACCTTAGAAAATATTATTGCTTGACATAGCCTGTTAGCTAATAGTTTAGACATGATATTAGCGTACTTGCCTTATATGTTAGTTAGACATTGTAGTTATTACCTGCTACTTCATGCATACTGTTATTCATTGTTATGCCGCATTCATGGATTCTCATGCATATATTCACTATTTTACGTGTTATGGAGGTTTTGGATTCGGATTTCCATGAGATTTGTTTCTGGATTTGGAGGAAAACCGCAAAACCATAAATAAACCTTTTCTCTCTTTTAAAAATAAAAAGTACGGTTTTCCTATGATGTATGAGTCGTCCACCATGAGTTTGCTGATGGATTTCGAGACCTGATTCGAGGAGACGGATGAACCGTTTCGGGTACATGGTGGACCCGGTAAGGTACCCCGGGGCAAGAAGCGCGTGATGATGACGATGTAAGCCTGGCAGGGGAGCACTACCTACCGGTGATTTTACCCGACGGGTCGGATATCCGGAGGATACCGTCGTGGTCTTGAGACGGATGGTAGGGGCCGGTCTGGACTGACGGCGTCGTAGATATTGTGATTGAGACATTGAGATTTCGAGATATTGAGGTACAGAGACTGTGATACAGAGATATCGAGATATTGGGATTACGTTTTGTGCCGATGCTAGGCACTGTTTTATGCTGATTTCATTATGATACCTCATTTTAAAAAATACAAAGGAAATCTCACTAAATTATGAAAACAGTTCTTCATTTACATGTATTCTGTTTCCATGCATTCATACCTCATTCATATGATATATTGCTACCTGAGGCACTTACACGGGCACATGAGATTACACTCGGGTTAGATATTTACCCTAGCCTTGTTATAGGTTGTATATTATATATATAATTGAGGATATATTATGATCTTTAACCTCGGTTGCGTTGTTTATTCGATTTCTTTCCGTAGATGTTTTTCTATTCACGAGTTGGCAACTCACCCCCGTTGTGCCCCAGTTTCTTGCAGGTTTGCCGTACAGGGTTCCTTACGGCTTTGCGGGCATAATTTCCTTCGGGTGATTTGCTAGTAGGTGGGTTTACTTGTATCGTACCCCCATTATATATCTTGTATATTATTACTCCGTTGTATCTAGAAGTTCCATCAACCAAAAATGTATTTTTTTTTAGATAGAGACCGGAGATGCTATTCTTTCGACCTTAGAGTCGCCCATTTTTTTTCTGTGGTTTTCTTATGGTTTTGAGTTTTGATCCTCACCGTTGGCGTTGTATATTATATTGCTTGTGTGGTTGTGACCGTCGATTGACGAAGAGCTAGCTCCCGCTTGGGGATGCCCTTTTATTGATTTCGTATACTATTCATGTTGTATCCCGTTTGGGGGTCAGTATTTACAAAGGAGACTCTGCCGAAATTTTCAGGAAATAGTTGATGTCTTATTTAAACGCATAATTCGGCTATGCTATTAAAACTACTTGATTTAAATTGGTTTTCCTTCACTCTACTACTTTTCTTGGTTTGGATTTCTGGGTTTTCGGTTTACTTAGATTACGTACGCCTCGAGACGTTTCGTAGTTTAAGTGCCGGTCATATTCCGTACTTTCGGGTCGTAACAAAGTTGGTATCAGAGCGTTAGGTTTTACCTTCAGAGCGTAGGATGACCCTTGGTTGATGGAATAGGTGACTAAAGTAGAGTGACGTACCGTGGGTATATTCCGCGGCATATTTACGATACGCTACTCCACTTAAGAAGCCTTAGGATGCACATTTCTTTGCTCAGTATTATATTCATTCCGATCTAGCCTCATCAGTACCAGTTATGGTTTTGCTGCCACGATTACGGGCAGGGAGAGCTACGGCTAGAGTTGCGGTCAGCACGAGCTCGTCACGAACGAGGACTGACCAGGGCGAAATTCCGGTGACACGCGATTGCGGAGATGTGTCTTTTTGCTGTGTTTCCGCGCCACGAGCGTTTGGCGGATCGCCTTTATGAGGTTACTCGGATGTGCTGATCAACACTAGAGGGTTGAGCCAATGACAGAGGCCAGCCAGATTTTGATGACCGTTGGTGTAGTGCTTATTCATGATGGTCGAGGCACTGTTCAGCGGGCAGATGAGTGAGCCAGTTGTTGCTGCGAGTGACGAGATATCTCCCCATATGTTGGAGCTATTGTAGTACAAGATTGTACCAAGGGATGATAGAAGGTCGCTAGTCACCCGAGGATGAATGACTAGGACAGGTGGTTCGTTCGCCTACCCCGATGCGAGGTCACCAGATAGATTGATTCCAGCTAGAGACGACTTCACGCGGAGACGTTGAGAGTCGACAGAGACGATCGAATGTCAGAAACCTATTATTCCAAGTTTAAAGCAGTCGGAAAGACATGCAGGCAATTCTATGGTCCCTCTAGAAGAATGAAACCCTAACTCGACTTAATGACCGTGTGAAAGCCTTTGAACCTTCGGGTTTGCGGCAGTTCTACGGCGCCATTAGTGAGGCTTGGGTTTGCCCTTCTACGGCTGGACCACCGATGCTGTGGTATGTACTCGATACTATTAAACTATGCCCAAGATGTTGAGCTCTTGGGGGATTATGAGGTTTTGACGACTCGATCGGATGGCTCTACTTAATTTGGATGCTAGGTGGTGAGATGCATTTCTTGGGAGACTCCAGATACGAGGATAGTCATTGGGGCTCAGTCCATGCAGCCACGACGAGACGAGTCCAGAGCAGTCGACATTAGAAAAATGGAGTAAGAGGTTCGTACAAGATCTGGATATGATGACATTCCCCTCCGCCGACATCAGGGATGCGATACGTATGCCGAGGCGTTGTACTTGGATATACCTTCCAGAGGGAGTCACGATATGTATGCAGCCCTTCCGGAACGAGAACAGATCTAGTAAGGGACGATGACTCCCGGACAGATCAACAGAGACGAGATTTGAGAGAGATCCCGACAGGACCTTTCTGGAATGAATTACAAGAAGACCTTGACCCAGGAGTGGTCATTGTTACGCACACCAGTAGGCCAGAGTTCTTGATCATCGACGAGACGTCCCACTAGTGACCGTGATAGTTGGCCCGGGATTCTTAGAGGATGCGCTTGAGCGGTACTATTCCGCCATTATTGATTTCGATGTTTTGGGTGATTTTATTCGCATGATTTTATTTTGATGATTGGGGATTTACGATCTTTGCACAGTGTTGCACTTGATATCGTTTTCGTGCTTGGTTTCACATGTTTGTGATTTTACGGTTTTAGACATTTGAGTTGATTTTGTGCGTATATACGCACACGATTTGGTTTTTGCACGCGGTATAGTTCATATATGCTTGCAGTGCAGTATTACGTATGTTGTGCATTTAGATGCCCTGGACTTTGATTTCGATGGTGATGTTTGATATTTATTTTGTGCACCTTGTGCACCTGATTTGATTTTGCGCATGTTCAGTACTTGATATTGGATTTCATGATTTCGTGCACGATGGACGCACCTGATTTGGATTTTCGCGCATGTTTTGAAGTATGATTTTGGTGCACACCAGATGCACTAAATCGAGATTTTTCGTGCATGTCAGATGCACCTGATTTTACTGTCAGGCCCACATGTTGCCTACGACAGATGTTTCGTGCACACCCGATGCACTTAGGTATTGTTTCTGTGCATAGGTATGGCAACTATTTGGATTTTGATTTCCGTGCGCACAAAACGCACGTAGTATTCATACGCGTATTTTGGGATTGATTTTTCTTATAGAGCAGTACGTTTTTATGATATTGCTATGTGTTTTCGTACTGAGCAGGACTAGTCAGAGGACAGTACCTGAATATATTTTACATGTATAGTTTCGAGTTATATCATATTGGTTTTGCTTTAGATTTGGTATTGATGTCTTCCCCATGACTCCGATGATTGCGGGATGCTTGACGGAGTTCTGATTTGAGTTATATGCTCATTTTTCATGCGCATGCGTTGCGCTACGATTTGTTTTATGTATTTATGATTTCGGAGCCCCGGCGATTTGATGGTTTTGGCTGAAATATTTTAGTATTTGGGGGAAGTTTTAATTTAAATTCGGGGACCGAATTTCTTTAAGGGGGGAAGATTGTAACGTTTTGAAAATCGTTTCGGTGAAATTTCGAAAAAATGGTAAAATAAGGGGGTTTTCTGTAAAATGTCAAAATACAAATATTTTTAATATAAAATTAAATATACATATTCTAGCTATATAATTGCTAGTATTTGGGGTTTATCGAGCCACTGGTAAAATTTCTAATTTTCTGAAAAATTTTCCGAAAATAATTATTTTAATATTATTTTAAGCCGTCACTAATACATTTAATTAGGGAAAATTACAAATTGGAATGAGTTGAAACAAATTTTGTGCATCATAACATATTAAGCTAACCTGTAAGATATTTTTTTTGTAATGAAAAGAAGCTGTTGATATGGCGTTAGAAAATATAAAAGAAAAAGGCTTTTTTTGTGAAAATAAGTTAAATAGAGTTGAGGTGTGGTATTTATCTTCTTGTGTGTGCTCCCACTCACTGACCTACACTCACACACCCCACAAATTTCAGCTTGGCCGAACCCATGGCTGCCCCACACGCACACACCTCACTTTTAATGATAAAAAGAAGGGAAATTGGAAAAAAAGAAAGAATGAACATGAAACTATAATTAAAGAAGTATGGGTTTTGTTTGACTTTCGCCACAAACCCCATTCTCACTCTCTCTCCTCACTCATTCCTCCCCATTTCTGGCCGAGAGCTTCCATGAGCAGCCCCCCCAATTTTCCCACTTCATTTCCACACAAAATTCCTCACAAATTCCACAAAAATCAAAATAAAACCTCACAAATCCCAAATCTACCATTTACCCATTATTCTTTAACCAATCTAGCATGGATCTAGGAGCTTGGAAGCTACTTTTGGAGGCTAGGATTTGCATGCTAGATCCTTAATCTTGTGAGGTATAAATCAAGACCTTTTGTTAAATTGTTGTTTGAATACCTTAAATCAAGCATTATTAGTTATTAATTTGGGTTTAATTGTATGTTTGGAAAAATTTAGTAAGGGTTTATGAAATTCAAGTTAGTTTTTTTTATTATGTAATTGTGGTTGCAATTGTAGTTCTTCATATTGTGAAATGATAACCTAATCAAATTTCTAGTTTGCAAATTGTTAGTTTGGAATTGTAATAATTATGCTAAATTGCTAACTAGGTTTTAGAAATTTAATTAAAATGTGGGATTAAAATCTAGTTAGGGTTTTTAGCACATCATTAAGGTTTCCTTGTGTGGTTTAACCATTTAAAATATGCAAAACCAAGCTTAATTGTTAAATTGTGATTTTTGCTTTAAAAATTGTTAAAATTGGTTGTTTTTGCAAACTTGAATTTTGGGTTAATGATAATTAGTGAGATTAAAAATATGGAAATGGTTTATATGACCTGGTTATGATACTTAGTGAATATTATGGCTATTAGTTGGGTTAAAACATCAAGTTTCGAATTAAAACGGTAATTAAGTGTTTTCTAGGTTTTGTGAAATAAATTGATTTGAGCAAATTTAAGGTTTTTATGAATTGCACCATATTTTCGATTAAATTCTAGTGCGTTATGAACGCGTGATTGGTATGTTGGGTTTTTCTCGATTGATTGACGTTTGTACATCGACATCGAGGGTTGGTTTGGCTATTTTGGCAAGCGTAGGCGATAGGTTTTGACCTATGCGTGATACGCGTGCCGATTTGATTTTTCATGTGCCGTTTCGATTTCGAATTTGATTTTAATGCGATGCGGTGCGTTATGATATGTAGGTACCCCCATGTGGACTTCGAGACGACAAGCAAGCGCGTGGCGACGTTGACACCGGCGAGCGAGGACCAGGTGAGTAGATTTATATCTACGGGGAGAAGCCTGGTGGATGGCGTATAGCACCCCCGCAGTCCGTGGTGGTGTATACGGATGCGTATACACACCAACAATTATTGTTGGTTATTTGGGATTAATACCGATATTTAGGATGGATTTTGGTGTGTTGGATTATCTTAGTGTTGCGAACCCTAGGGTAGTGTTGCACTACACTTACACACATACATACTTGCATACATTCCTATTTATATGTGCTTATGGGATTCTTTATAGTTATGTGATCACATGGGTATGGGACTATGTGTTCACATACGGATTTGAGGGTGATATTGGGTTTGAGCTGAGTCGATGAGATTTGTTTTGTAGTTGTGATATGGCAGGATTCGTACTTGAGGTACGTTCTGATGTTATAGCGGATCTTGGGGCGGCGATACGGGTGAATAGTGTTATAAATAAAATGGTCGACATGTGATAGTGATATGAGACATGATATGCTAGGATTTTGATATTAGGCCATATCGGGTGATGTATACCCCTTGATGATGATATGTGCTGACGATATCGGTTTGTACGAGATTGTCGATCAGTAGTCAGATCATGAGTATCTTGAGGATATTAGTATTGTACTAGACATAGGTCAGTATCCTAGACTACGATCTTGAATAAAGAGGATACCGGAGGAATGGTGTGAGGAATATGATATTGACCCGTACCCAGGTTTGGGGATGCCGTACGACGGATTTACGTACGATCTATATCTTGATGATTGATCCGTACTCTTGACTTGGGATGTCTGATTGTAGATATGGTATCGGATATGATATTATTGAGGCGGGATCACCGACTAATTTATATATACAGGTATGTATATGGATCGACTCAGATGTTAGGCGGTTTCCTTACCTGTAGTCCAGCTTGTTAGCTTAGCCCTTTAGTTTAGTTTAGTTGTTAGATTAGATTCGATTCTCACCTATTTCAAAAACTAACGAATCGTGGGCATTTTAAAAGACAGCCCAAGGGATCCTACGGATATTTCAAAAGACATATCTTTTCATAAAAACACCGTAGCCCCTATTTTCAAAACCCCATGATTCGTGTTATTTCAAAAGGCACCATTTGTAGGACTTTTATTAGATTAATGCAGATTAGTTATGGTTGCGTCTAGTTTTCAGCTCCCGCTCATTTTTGTGGTCCGCTTCGCATCGCATGTTTATATTATGTTTCATACTCCATTATTGATATCATGCTGTTAGGACACCAGCATCATTACCGATGATGCGTATGTACCACGTACACTTATTTGCTGGCTCACACACATCTTCATCGGTAATTGCCATGTCACGTACACCTTAGAAAATATTATTGCTTGACATAGCCTGTTAGCTAATAATTTAGACATGATATTAGCGTACTTGCCTTATATGTTAGTTAGACATTGTAGTTATTACCTGCTACTTCATGCATACTGTTATTCATTGTTATGCCGCATTCATGGATTCTCATGCATATATTCACTATTTTACGTGTTATGGAGGTTTTGGATTCGGATTTCCATGAGATTTGTTTCTGGATTTGGAGGAAAACCGCAAAAACATAAATAAACCTTTTCTCTCTTTTAAAAATAAAAAGTGCGGTTTTCCCATGATGTATGAGTCATCCACCATGAGTTTGCTGATGGATTTCGAGACCCGATTCGAGGAGACGGATGAACCGTTTCGGGTACATGGTGGACCCGGTAAGGTACCCCGGGGCATGAAGCGCGTGATGATGATGATGTGAGCCTGGCAGGGGAGCACTACCTACCGGTGATTTTACCCGACGCGTCGGATATCCGGAGGATACCGTCGTGGTCTTGAGATGGATGGTAGGGGCCGGTCTGGACTGACGGCGCCCTAGATATTGTGATTGAGACATTGAGATTTCGAGATATTGAGGTACAGAGACTGTGATACAGAGATATCGAGATATTGAGATTACGTTTTGTGCCGATGCTAGGCACTGTTTTATGCTGATTTCATTATGATACCTCAATTTAAAAAATACAAAGGAAATCTCACTAAATTATGAAAATAGTTCTTCATTTACATGTATTCTGTTTCCATGCATTCATACCTCATTCATATAATATATTGCTACCTGAGGCACTGACACGGGCACATGAGATTACACTCGGGTTAGATATTTACCCTAGCCTTGTTATAGGTTGCATGTTATATATATAATTGAGGTATATTATGATCTTTGACCTCGGTTGCGTTGTTTATTCGATTTCTTTCCGTAGATGTTTTTCTATTCACGAGTTGGCAACTCACCCCCGTTGTGCCCCAGTTTCTTGCAGGTTTGCCGTACAGGGTTCCTTACGACTTTGCGGGCATAGTTTCCTTCGGGTGATTTGCTAGTAGGTGGGTTTACTTGTATCATACCCACATTATATATCTTGTATATTATTACTCCGTTGTATCTAAAAGTTCCATCAACCAAAAATGTATTTTTTTTTGAGATAGAGACCAGAGATGCTATTCTTTCGACCTTAGAGTCGCGCATTTTTTTTCCTGTGGTTTTCTTGTGGTTTTGAGTTTTGATCCTCGCCGTTGGCGTTGTATATTATATTGCTTGTGTGGTTGTGACCGTCGATTGACGAAGAGCTAGCTCCCGCTTGGGGATGCCCTTTTATTGATTTCGTATACTATTCATGTTGTATCCCGTTTGGGGGCCAGTATTTACAAAGGAGACTCTGCCGAAATTTTCAGGAAATAGTTGATGTTTTATTTAAACGCATAATTCGGCTATGTTATTAAAACTACTTGATTTAAATTGGTTTTCCTTCACTCTACTACTTTTCTTGGTTTGGATTTCTAGGTTTTCGGTTTACTTAGATTACGTACGCCTCGAGACGTTTCGTAGTTTAAGTGCCGGTCATGTTCCGTACTTTCGGGTCGTGACAGGGAGAAACATTTAATGACTCGGGATGATGAATTGGAGATAAAATTTCAGTCAAATTTATGGGTTCATCATCCAAAATATTCCCGGCGTCAATATCCTCAATCAAGTGAAAATCAATTTTTTAGACACCTCATCAAAAGCATGGATATTTATCAATTCAGGTTCTAGAGTGGAGGTGTAAGGTTCAAAAGGATTAGGTGTGGTTTCACTCGAAAGGGACTCTTCACAATCTGGAAAATCAAGCACTACAAAGTCGCACAACTCATCATTTTGGACACATGTTTGAAAACTGGAGTTGTTGGATTCAATTGGGTATGGGCAGGTTTGATTTGGAAAGGTGTAGAACTCGCTCTCTCCTCTCAAATTCTCACTCTGTCCAACCGTCTCCTCATACATTGGAATTTTTGGAGCTAGTTGGAAACTAGCTACCGGTTCACTAGGTTGCATATGGGCGGCCATGGACGCATCCACATTCTTCATCATTTTGTTTGTTGCTAAAATATAAGCTTCCAACGACTGTTCCAAACTAGACATGGGTTGTGAAGGGGTTTCGGTAAAAGATTCAAAATTGTTTGGATACGTGAAACTCCCAAATGGCTGTATAGAAGCAATGTCTAGTGAAGGTGGGAAAGTCGGGTAGGACTGGTAGGAATTGGATGGTTGGACAGGAGTAGGATCAACATTCGGATAAAAAGGTGAATGGACTTGTTGATCCCTAGAACTGGATGTGTGGAGAGGAGTGAAAGATCGGCTACGAGATTGTTCAATATGCTCAGCAATAGACATGGGTTTAGGAGTTACAACAGGACTCAAAAAAGTGGTATCAACGTACGAAGGTGGTGAAGGTTGACATGGTTGATACATAGTGGATTGTGGAGTCCAACTGTTTCTCCTAGACGCTTCTATTCGATCTTTCAAAGAAATTTTGGGCATGGAGGGGTCGTCCGTTAATTGACCGAAACAATTCACGTAAGAGGCAAAGTTTGGTTCAGGATACCAAAGTTCGGCAAGAGATTTGTGAGGTGGGGTACCCATGATGTAAAAAGGAGAAGAAAAAAAAGGTGGTTGTATGTGGGGTGCAAGGATTTCTTAGCGACAAGTTGCAAGTTTTTTTTTAAAAAAAATTCCTTTTTCCTTTTTCTCTTTTTTTGGAACTTTTTGCAAAAAAGATTTTCGATAAAGGGCATAAGCACACTTTCAATCAACCACAAATGCACAATCAGGCCTAGATCTAGGGTCACCTAGGTCAGCTAGACAGCTCCTAACTGTTCTAAAGAGCTAGAAATAGGACCTCAAACCGCCTCTTCACCGCCAATTGCGACCAGGTAAGTGCCAGTGAGTGGGAGGCTCTCCACTACAAGTAGTGGCCCTAATTAAGTAACCAATCGCCTTAGACACACTTGCCTAGACACCGCAAAGTCAGGTTAGGATCAACAGCCGATGCCTACGACTAGTCCTCTGTCCTATTGAGCGCGACGTCCTTAGGGCTGAGTCTAGTAATTTTTAATTAAATATTGGTCAATGCAGATGCCTTATGTGATTTCTGGGGTCCTGGGAAGGGTGATAAAATCCCCACCCAATCTGGATTGGTTTCAAGTCCGATTAAAGATATGCAAAACAAAAAAAATTCACTTGCAATCAATTTTGTATTTTAAGCGCGGCGCAAAGAATCCTGCACAAGATTTGTTATTTGGAAGGAGGAAGATTTTTTAGCGCAAAGAATCCTGCAGTAGATTTGATAAAAGATATATCGGGATTTGCAGAGGAGAAAGAGGGAAGCTTACTGAGCCCTTTATTTTCTGTTGACGTCACCTTACCGCGGCGCTACCGCGGCCAGAGCGAGGTAAATGCGGCGGATCCGTGGTGGACAAGACGGCACGGTTCCCAAGAAATTTTTGCAGAAGGCGACATCACCTAGCCGCCGCGGATGCGCGGTCAGAGCACGGTTTCAGTGGCGGAATAGCGGTGGGTTGCTCGGTTCACTTCTCCAGATTTTTTCTGTTGCTTTGTTGTTGAAATCCTCTGCTGTTCAGATCTGCCTTTTTCTGTTTTGATCTCTGGATTTTTCCAGATCCGAACTCGATTGTATATCCTGCAAAATTCAAACAAAAATACCCTTCAGAAAATAACAAATGATAAATTTTTATATTTTTTAAAAAAAAAATTCAGTTTTTTTTAATGATTTTTTCAATTTTAGATTAACCCGAAATTGCAAAAAGGAAATAACACGCCATCCCCGGCAACGGCGCCATTTGATTTGTATGATTTAGTTTAGCTTATGCGCTTTTAAAAGATGAATAAAAAATATTTAGTAACCGCAATCAAGAATGGCGTCGCTTGGTAGCTAGCCAGTGAGTACGGGTCGGTCCATAGGGATTTTGTGAATTTCCTAGTTGCTCTTACGAGTTAATTCCGATTGGCATCGGATTGATTAAATCTAAAAACTAAATTTATCTAGATCTAAATATTTCTAGGGTTAGGTTTAGGGTAAGTTTGGAAATGTAATAAATCTAACCGCTTTCTATACCCAATTAAGATCTATGAGGAGTTATGGTAATTATTAATAAAGTGGATTAGAACCATTCGGGAAGATGTTTCTTCCTCTAGGTTCTTGTCCTTCCTTTATCAGTCCTTACCTTAACCTCCATGGAGAACACGCTCAACCGGGCCTTTATACTACGGTATCACCGCTACCTCGTGGGATAGGATGCCGTAGGGAGCGGTATGTGCATGTTTTGCATGGAGTCCTATAAAAAAGTGTGATGGGCAAGAAAGGGGTGAGAGATCTGCATCTCTCAAGCCTTCCCCAAAGCTAACCCTAACAAGCGAGGAGGCTACTCGCTCATTAGGGAATTGAAGAACATTCTATCTATCTAACTAGGGTAAGGAATTAAATCTATACTAAGGCAATTAAATAAAACTACTTACTTGATGGCTCTCTCCAAACATTTACACAAGACTTGTCAGATCTGAATAGATGAAATAAAAAGAGGCATCGATGCTCTCCAAAAGAATTCTGAGTTTTATTAATGAAAGGAGGCATACCACAAAAGAGGTATTAGGGCTTCTATTTATAGATTCATAGAAACCCTAGGTTACAATTGACTCGCACATCTGCTTTTACAAAAATACCCCCTAAGAAAAAGACCTAGTCAACGCTCCACGCACCGCCAGCGCACCGACACGGGCACTTGATGGCTACGGTTCCGCGGCCAAACCCCACGTTTGGTCGCGGTTCCGCGGCCATGTATGGGGCTTGTGAGCTCTATTTTCTTGGGTTTGGTCTTCTTGCAGTTTTTCTCTGTTTTCTTCAGTTCTTTCTTCAAAATGTCTTCTGGTTTTCTTCCAGATCTTTCCAGTGAACATTGTAGTGGACTTTTACCATTTCTTCGTGTCGCTGCCTTTATGCTCGGTGAACTGTTGTTCATTGTTTTTCATTGTTCCTCAAAATGTAGGCGCAATCAAGATTTCACCATTTATCATTCGTAGTCTCACTTTGTATCATCTTTTTCATTGTTTTCACTGTTTTAATTCCAAGAATCTGTAACCTGCAACTAAGTAGCAGACATGGGTCAAAATCACCTATTTATTTGTAAAATGACTAGGCATGGGGAATATAATAATGCAATATTATGATATGAACACAACTCCACAAGGCTTCTCTTGAGACTTTGAACAAGCTTCTTTCGTTGCCTTCACGCCAAAGATGATCCACCACGAAGCTCCTACTAGTTCAAACTACCACTACACTAAACTCTTTAGTATATGAAACACATCACACTAATTTGCTAGAATGGTGTCAAATGATGAAGTAGGGGATGTTAAGATCTCACTAATTTGTGTTCAAGCTTCATGATTCACATCACATGTGAAGGTTGAAGCTTGAGGCAAAGCAAGAGAAGGAAGAAGCATGAGAGCAAGCATGAGAAAAAATGGCTAAGTCTTTTGGAATGTACATAATGAAAATAATATCAAGACCCCTCACTCATTCAAGTATGGAATTATGCAATATTAAATTGCAACCATACTTGAATAGTGAGTCAAGAATGAATAAAGAAGTATATAACCCATGCTTGCAACCATGCTTCAACTTTACACCTCAATTCTATTTTCACAAAATAGAAAAGAAAATGCCATGCTTCATATATATATATATATATATCATATATATTTAATGAAGATTAATTAGTGAGCTAATGATATTAGTTAATATATAATTATATCACATATAATTTATATTACATTATTAAATCAACACTTGATCTAATAATCTGGTTATATTATATATGACCGACTAATATCATTTATCTGTACATCACATTATCGAATCAACACTTGATTCGACAATCTGTTTATATCACATATAACCGCACCGATAACAGATGACTGTCACATTACAATATGGTACCACATACTCGTATTTAATCTGGCCCACACACACATCACATTTGTGTACTACTTTGTTTCGCTTGAACCAGGGAACTTCTGTGTGGGACTCTAAAGACTCCTCAATACGCCGGCAGTAGATGATGATAATATCAGTCACCTACAAGCCGTCAGCGGTACTAGCTGGACGTAACGGCTACCCGGGTATTGAGCGATATGAAGATCAACAAGCAAGCCTGTCCACAGTCTCCATGAATCCTATCAGTAACACTACCATACAGTCCGGTCTCTTCGTCTGATAAGTCGCGTATCATGTGTAGGGGTGGAAATTGTCAGACCCCAATAACGTGATAAGTCATGCCGATGTGAGGCTAATAAAAGGTCGAGTAACTACTGATAACACTTATCAGTAGATCTCCATATCAGCCCTGGCCAGGGACTTCCAGTTATTGCCAATCGAGCATAGCGCAACATCAACCCCCAATACCTGGAGAGACGAAACCCCTCCTAGTGCTCATTGCCTCCATATGACTCGGGACTGTATCCAAAATCCACCTGTTTGCATGACTCCTTTTGAGCGTGGTAGGGAAGAAATCAAAGCACAGTGGGAGCCGCACAAGACTCTATAACGATCTCGGGTCTACAGACTAACCTGTACCAGTGTCACCAGAGGACTGTTATCTGACGATACGTATACTACCACATAGGAGTCCTCGGCGAGTCCTGTTCAGTGTACCCAGTCTCCACTGAGCACCCGTATACCATCTCTAATGTCAAACACCAGTGGATGTGGGATCATCCATCGCCCATCATATGGGTCAAGAAGCTTATATGCTAGTCTACTCTGGAATATCGATGCCCTGTCTCGATATTCCCTTGACTAGGAACAATTGAAGGATGTACATGTGAACTACCCTGGCCCCACTAGTATGATCTACATCATAATCCTAGTGGTCAAGTACATATCCTAAGGTCTTTATCAACACGTGAGGGCAAGACAGTATCATAATACAAGTCTACATGTTAAGATAAAGTTAACCAGATAGCATACTATCATGTCGAGCAAGAAAGTCCTCTCTCTCTCTATATATATATATATATACATATATATATATATACACACAAACACACACATACAAGCATCCACTATAACATACATATGTACAATAATGGCCTCTAGGGCATACACATAACTAACATCTCATACCCAACATCCCGAAGAATCTCTCAAATTGTATATGGGGTATGGCCTTCGTGAGTGGATCTGCAGTGTTGTCCTTCATGTCAACTCTCCTGACCTCGATCTCACGGCGATCAACTATCTTCCGGATCAGGTGATACCGCCTCAGAATATGCCTAGATCTCTGATGGGACCTGGGTTCCTTGGCCAAAGCCATAGATCCATTGTTATCACAATACAAAGGTATTGGATGCTCAATGGATGGAACCACTCCAAGTTCAGTTATGAACTTCTTTATCCAGACAGCCTTTTTAGCAGCATCGTTGGCAGCGATGTATTCAGCCTCCATCGTTGAGTCTACCACGGTTTCCTACTTGGAACTCTTCCAACAAACCGCCCTTCCGTTGAGTGTAAAGACAAATCCCGAGTGCGACATAGAGTCGTCCTTATAACTTTGGAAGCTCGAATCGGTAAAGGACTCCACCTGGAGTTCTCCGTTACCATACACCAAGAACATCACTTTAGTCCTTCTCAAGTACTTAAGAATGTTCTTCACACTGTCCAGTGACTCTCTCCTGGATCTACTTGATACATGCTCACTACACTTAGTGAGTATGCTACATCGTGTCTGGTACATAGCATCGCGTACATGATAGAGCCTACTGCTGAAGCATAGGGTATCCCTTGCATGCGAGCTCTCTCCAAATCAGTCTTGGGAGACATCTCTTTGGAGAGAGTGAGTCCAGAGATCATGGGTAAATTCCCATGTTTGGATTCTTCCATACTAAACTTCTTTAGTATGGTGTCAATGTACCTGGATTGGGACGATCCCAGTATCTGTTTAGATCTAGCTCTATAGATTTTAATCCCCAAATGCAGGAGGCATCACCTAGATATTTCATTGAGAATCTTTGTGATAAGAAGACCTTGACCGAGTGCAACATAGGAACATCATTTCCTATCAAGAGTATGTCATCCACGTACAATACGAGGAAGAAAACCTTACTCATTGCCACCTTCTTGTAAATACAAGGTTCATCTACATTCTTGATGAAGTCAAACTCTTTGACAACAACATCAAAACAGATGTTCCAACTCCGCGATACCTGCTTTAACCCGTAGATGGATTTAAGAAGCTTGCACACCTTCCCGCTGCTCCCACTGTCTACGAAGCCCTCTGGCTGAGTCATGTACACGCACTCATCCAAATCACCATTTAGAAAGGCGGTCTTAACATCCATTTGCCAGATTTTGGAGTCATGGTATGCAGCAATGGCAAGTAGGATCCGGATGGACTTGAGCATAGCTACTGGAGAAAATTTTTCATCATAATCCACACCTGGTCGTTGACGAAAACCTTTTGCAACAAGTCTAGCATTGAAAGTCTCAACTTTTCCATCTACACCAAGTTTCTTCTTAAAGATCCATTTGCTCCCAATGGGTTTTACCCCTTCAGGAGAAACTTCTAAAGTCCATACTTTGTTGGTGTACATGGATTCCATCTCAGATCGCATTGCATCCATCCATTTCACAGAGTCCCCACTCATGATGGCCTGCTCGAAGCTAGTCGGGTCATCATCTTCCATGATGCAATCCTCGCTCCCACCATCAATGAGAAAACCGTAGTATCTCTCAGGTGGATGAGGAACCCTACTAGATCGGCGGAGAGGCTGAGGTTCATTGGCTATTATCGAATCCTCTGGTTCTACCAAATCATCTGTCGTAGTTTATATCGCTGGAACTTCTTCCAGTTCTACCTCCTCGCCACTAATTTCCTTTGCAAGAAATTCCTTTTTCTAAAAAGGTGGCATGCTGAGCAACTAACACCTTTTGTTCCTCAGGGTGGTAGAAGATATGTCCTCGTGAATTCTTGGGATATCCTACAAACTTGCACAGAATATACCTTGCCTCGAGCTTGTCCGAATTTTTCTTTTTAACATAGGCCGGAGAACCCCATATCTTCACAAAATTAAGACATGGTATCTTCCCCTCCTATATCTCATATGGAGTGGTTAGCACTGATTTGGTTGGAACTCTATTCAATAGGTATATGGTTGTCTCAAGCGCATACCCCCAAAAGGAAATAGGCAACTCAGCAGTGTTCATCATAGAGCGCACCATATCTAATAGGGTGCGATTCCTCTGCTCCGATACACCGTTGTGCTTTGGTGTATATGGAGGAGTAAGCTGAGAGAGAATCCCATTCTCTTTTAGATAGTCCAGGAACTCATTGCTCAAGTATTCTCCTCCTTGATCAGATCGAAGGATCTTAATACTTTTATCTGTTTGGTTCTCGACTTCGTGCTTATATTCTTTGAATTTCTCAAAAGCTTCAGACTTGTGTTTCAACAGGAACGCATGCCCGTATCTTGAGAGATCGTCAGTGAACGTAATAAAGTATGAGAAACCATTCCTGGCATGTGTAGATATGGGACCGCATACATCACTATGTATTAGTCCCACGAGTTCCGTAACTCTTTCTCCGTGTCCACTAAACGGAATTTTGGTCATCTTTCCTTTGGGACATGAATGGCAAGTTTTATAAGATGATAATTTGAACGGATTCAAATATCCATTTTTATGTAACTTAGCTAGTCGTGTCGCATTGATATGACCTAGTCTACAATACCACAAGAAGGATTCGTTCATTTCTGAACTCTTCCTCTTGTGTGTGTTTTGTACATTAAGAACCGTAGTTTGATTTAGAACGTATATGGCATTATTTAGCGAGCCTGATCCAATCAACTTTTGATTCAGGAAGATGTTCATAACATTATCCTATACTACAAAATTATATCCTTCTTTACTCAATAAAGAAACTGATATAAGATTGCATATCAGGGTCGGAATGTAATACCATTCGTTCAGAATCAATGTATTACCATTTAGTAATACAAGGTGATATTCGCCAACTGTTTTGGCTGCAACATTTGCACCATTCTCTACTCTTATGGAATGATCACCCTTTCCCAGTTCTCTACCTTTCTTAAACCCATGTAACATATTACATGTGTGGGATCCCGATCCGGTATCTAATACCCAGGGCATAGAGTGAACTGAGAAATAATTCTAGATAACTAATACACCCGAAGAAGATGCATCAGCATGCTTATTCTTCGTTTGGGCGGCATGGGAATCCGGATATGTCCATATTCCCTACTCAGACTTATAACATTTATAAGTTGGAGCGGGACCAACGTTTTCCTGCTCAGTATGGCAAACAGGTTCGGTCAATACATTCATATTATTATCTTGATTAAGGCCTGACATGTTCGCTACCTGAAGAGAGAGAGAAGAAATTACTTTAGCGTATGCTCTTGCAAGATTAGATTGGTTATTATCTTATCTAATCAGGATGTCTCCCACTGCTTTTATCAAATCTTCCTTCAAACCCTAAAAGGTAAGACTAGCCGGGATTAATTACACCTTACAAGTTCGCCAATCTTTCAGCCGGGCTAGTGTTGGTACTTTGAGGGAGGTTCCCCATGCTTTCGCATAGACCTAATTAAAATAAACCTCATTTTCCCATAAACATAACCCCATTAACACTTTTCTAGACACCCACTTGATCGACTAATTGTGATGTGTAAAATTCTCTCAGGAGTAACTCTTACTCGTAGTGGGTATCAGGATCCAACTATCTCATAGAAGGTATGCAATCTCATTGCAAATTTCAACACTTGAAATTCCCGATAATATTCCACCCCTAGCGTCCTATGACCTTGATGGAGGTCAACAAACCATAGGTTACTAGTCAAGTTCAACCCGTCGTTTCCAGATTGAATTAAACCCACCCGCACGACCCTTGACGGAGGTCAACAAGGTCGTACGACTACCCTAAAACAATCGCATCATATACAGTAGATAAATACTAGTCAGCTACCGCATACTACGTCTTGACGAAGGTCAACAAACGTAGCACGAATACTAAGTAGGACTTATCTGAAATGACGAAGGGCTACAACAGGTTTTTCAGAAAACCATTCGCGTAATGAACTTGATATCGTTGTAGAAACAAGTGATTTTGAAAATGAGTGTTTTTTTAGGCTTTTACTAGTTTCGCTAAAAAGCTCACTTCCGGTGAAGAGATCGTCGGTTCTTTCCTTATCAAATAAGGTGCAGGATATTTCACAAATACTGTCATGCAAAGTAAAAACTGTAGAAGCAGTCAAAAACTAAACCGAGTGAGTTGTAGCATTTGCTAGTTTCACTAAAGAGGCCACTCCCGGTGAAGGGATCTCGGCTCTTTCTTTATCGAATAAGGTGCTGGATATTCTACAAGGAATACAGCTATGCAAATCAAAAACTAGAGATACCATTTTTATAAATTTGATTCTACAACATCTTTTAGGTTTCTTCTCTTTCATTAATCTCATTAATGGCGTCCCATCATTTATGATTCCTAAGCATCGCAGAAGAAACGAAAATACAACGTACGCTTATGCCATCCGCATTCGCCACAATGTCCCGTTATGCACCATTAGGTTACTTAACTAACGGCATACCGGGGCGGGACTAGCACGAGTGTAAAACATAATCAATGTTTATTATATATCATATATAAAATAATAAAGTATCTGTCTCATGCATATATATTGCTCACATCACAGAATATCAGCAGCAGAAGATAACATATGAAATATTGGATATGCTAGGAGGTCCGTGTTTTATTTTGAGCCTGTATAAAACACAGATTCCACGGTCGCGATGAATAGCCAAACCCACATCCCTAGACCTCTACGAGAGCATCAAGCAACCCTACCAATTCTAGGGTTAGGATACCCGGTCTCGACTCCTCGAGATGGCTTCCCACTAGACTCTAGAACCCGGTTACTTATACCCCCCTCCTTCGGTCTATCCTAATGCGGAAAAGTAAATAATATACAATGGTGACAGCATCCTCAACCCAGAAGTGCCCCAATAAAAGAGTATTACATACAATTGAATTTTACATAAATGAAAATGAAAAGCTCTCATCTCACATAAAACCCCTGGCTATTCAAATCACGACGATCCAATATAACATATCACAGCAACACATAACATCACATGTCATCAACGTAAGTAAATATGCGTATCCCAATTATCGTTGATGTATAGCAACGAAACCGGTGATACACCACATAGTACACTTACGGTCGCAGAAAATAAAGTGAAAAACTACAACATTTGGAATCCACAATCACCTTAGACATCATAAACCCGAAATATCACATATTACAGATTTCATGCCTAAATATATGAATTCCATACATTGTATCACATTCCAGAAAAAGCTAGACGACGTTAAACATTCCGATCGAATCAACAAACACCCAAAATTTCCCAAAATCTCAACACTTGAGCGTAGTTTAAAATTACTCAGTACATGCCACAGTGCCAATGAACCAGCCGTAGAAGGGTCAACCAATATCTCACCTGTGGCACCGCTGAACCACCACAAACCCTGGGGTTTAGTGGCGGTTCTGACGGTCATAGAATCGAGTTAAGGTTTCGTTCTTCTAGAGGGTCCACTGCATCACTTGCACGATATTTGAATGTTCTTTAACTAGGGAAAAATCCAACTCTTGAAAATTTTCCGGCAAGGGTTAAAGTGGGTATTTGATATCTGATCGAACTTTTTAACACCGTCTAAATTAACCCGAAAACAAACTAGAATTACGAATACGAAACAGTCCGAATTGCTTATGCAGAAAATTAGCATCACATGCAAATTTAGAAAAAATAAACAACACCTGAAACCCCAAAACCCAGAAACTGGACACTACCAAATTTTGAAGCCAGGAATCCAAAATTCACCCAAGGATCTCGGAAATTTCAAGGTTGTGGCCGTCCAGAATTGGGCTAAATTGCTTCAATTTTTGGTGGTGTTCATGTTATATCACATATAACACACTGCAGTTATTTAAAAAAAAATTAAAGCACTTTTTAAATTCGACAGAAACTAGGTTGTTAGGTTTCATGTTTCAGATTCGTTTCGGTTTCGTAATCCTACACAATCTGTCTAATTCTCTAACTAGGCTCTGATACCACTGTAGGGTTGTATAGCACGGCAGCAAGGTTTCGGGTGGCATCGTTCATGCTAAATTAAAATTTTGCCGTTCTAAATAACCCTAACCCTAGGTTCTTAACTAAAGAATCATACGGAATCGATAAAGCAAACAACTTTACTTCTAAGTGATTAGGGATTACAACCTTTGTAGTCCGTTCCTTCGCTTCATAAGCTCAAAGTTGCGGTCCCTTCACTACGATCATCAAGCTCCCGGACTCTTGAAAGGCTCCATGAGGTGAATGATGCATCCTTGCTAGAAGTCTTCACAATCCAAGATGATCTACGTCGAGGCAACACGAACTCAAGCTTTTTCTTCACTAATGTAAAATTAGTGAAGCTAACACCCTAATCTAAATGACTAGTATAGAAGAGGATGATGAAGTAGGAAGTGGGCTCTCTTTAGTTTTCTTTTTCTCATAATTTTTCTTTTCCTTTTCAAAACTTAGAGAGAGAGCTTGAAGGAGATGAAGGAGGAAGAAGATGAATGAATAAGATGAGGTAAGAAATGCAACCTTGGGTTAATATGTGTCATGGCTAACTCATGTAGAGAATTGACCATGGCAATAAGTGATTAGGGTTAGGTTAATAAATATCTTAGCAATGACAAAATTGGTGGACTTAGTTAAAGCATCTTGAAGTTTCTACAAAGCTCATGCATGACTTAATCCATTCAATTTTGAATTACAAAAATAAATATAAATCCAACCATAATAAAAACCATGGTGTAATTCTCATAAACCCTAGGTGCATGTATAACCTAACATGTTACAATTATACATATCACACACACACACACACACGCACACACACACACACACATATATATAAAATTTTGTAACAAAAGAAAAGAATACAATAAACATATATCACATATATGTTAAATGTATCCAAAGTGAGAAAATGAAATACTTAAGTGAGCAAATATTAGTTAATGTAATTTAATATATCAAATATATATAATTCTCCATTAAATTATTAAATCAACACTTGATTTAATAATCCGGCTATAGTACATATAACCGACTAATATAATATGTATCATTTCATCGAATCGACACTTGATCCGATGACCCGGCTATATCACATATAACCCGCCGATATCACATATCGCGAGAATAGAATACGGTATCACATATCGTAATAATCTCGGTCCCGCACATATCACATATGTGCTCCTACTCCGTTTCACTTGAGCCAGGAAACCTCTATGCAGGACTCTAAAGACTCGTCAATACGCCGACAGTAGGTGATGATCATATCAAACACCCACAAGCTGCAAGCGGTCAGCTAAACGTAACAGCCACCCGGGTATTGAGCGATTAGAAGATCAACAAGCAAGCCTGTACATACACCTGCGAATCCAATCAGTAACACTACCGTACAGTCCGGCATCTTCATCTGATATGTCGCATATCCAGTCTAGGGGTAGTAAACGTCAGACCCCAGTAACCGATAAGTCATGCCAATGTAAGGCTTATAATGGGTCGAGAAACTACTAATAACACTTACAAGTAGATCTACATATCAGCCCTGGCCAGGGACTTCCAGTTATAGCCAATCGAGCACAGCGCAACATCAACCCCCAATACCGGGAGAGACGAAACCCCTCCTATCGCTCATTACCTCCATGTGATTCTGGACTGTACCCAAAAGCCACCATTTTGCACGTTCTCATGTACGTAGTAAGGTGAAAATCAAAGCACACTGGGAATCACGCAAGACTCTATGACGATCTCAGGTCTATAGACTAACCTGTACCAGTGTCACCAGAGACCTGCTATCTGACGATAGGTATAATACCATCTAGGAGTTCTCGGCGAGTCCGTTCAGTGTACCCAGTCTCCATTGAGCACCCATATACCATCTTTGATGTCAAACACCAATGGATGTGGGATCAACCATCGCCCATCATATGGGTCAAGATGTGTATATGCTAGTCTACTCTAGAGTATCGATACCCTGTCTCGATACACCCTCGACTAGGAACAATTATAGGATGTACTCGTGGACTACCCTGGCCTCACTATAATGATCTGCATCATATTCCTAGTAGTCAAGTACATATCCTAAGGGCTTTATCAACATGTGAGAGCAAGACAATAATACAATACAAGTCAACATGTTTAAACAAAGTGAAACCAGATAGCATACTATCATGTCGAGCAAGAAAGTCCTCTCTATATATATCCAAGTATCCACTATAATATACATCATATGTACAACAATGGCCTCTAGGGCATATACATAACTAACACACCATGTGTTTTCTCGGTTATGAGTTATTTGATACCCGATTCGAGGAGCTAGATGAGGCCGTTTGCAGGTACATGGTGGACCCGGTATGGTACCCCGGGGCAAGAAAGGTATGTTGTGCAGTAGACGATGAGCCTGGCAGAGGGACTACTACCTACCGGTGACAGTATTTGAACTCGGTGGTTATCCGGAGGATATCGACCTGAGTCGAGAGATGGTATGGGCCGATCCGGACTGACGGAGCCCGAGATATGAGGATTTACGTGTCGATGTTGGACACGGGTTTCATGATGTTTCGAGTGTCTATGTTGGACACTCAGGTTCCATGATTTTGATGTGCTGTTGATGGACACACGTTGGTTGATATCCTCATATTTATATGCATATACTTTCTGTAGGGTTCTTAGGCACACCCATGAGGTTCTACAAGTGATCAAACATGGCCAATTCAAAAAATTTCTATGTGCCAAAGTAACCCTAAGCAAGATCGTAACTAGAGGATAGGCGAAACAAGCAAGTAAACAACTTTATTGCTAAAGGAAAGTGACTACAACCTTTGTAGATCCGGTGCTCCACTTCCTTGGCTCCGTGATGACGTCCCTCCGCTGTACCCATCGGAATCCTAGACTCCCACGGTGGTTTCATCGGAGAAAAGATCGGGCTAGGTCGTCGACTTCGATGCCGAAGATGATCTACGTCGAGGTAACTCAAGATCAAGCTCCAACTTCACCAATTCATGGAACTTGTGAAGAAAACACCCTATACTACATGGCAAGTGGTAGAGGATGAAGAAATAGGAAGTGGGTTCACTTTGGATTTTGATTTCTTACTTGGAATCATCACTTGACATTTTTGTAGAAAGCTTTTCTTCTCTTCACTTGAAGAAGAAGATAAAGAAGAAGGAAAAAAGAATATGAAAGAAAATAAAATCAAGTGATGGTTATCATTATGCAACCATGGTTAAGTGTAGAGATTAAACTAGGGTTAGGTGAATGGTTAGGTTTAGCAAAAGAAACAAAAATGGTCAAAGCTTCTTGAAGCTTCAAGGAAAAAACAAAAGAAGCAACCATTTCTTTTCTTGCTAAAATGAATAAATAAATAAAACAAAGATAACAAAACCCTAACCATTCACTTAAACATGGTTTAAAGTAAACATACACCCAACTTTGCATGTATCATCAAACATGATATAAACTAGTGCACAAAACTATATCATATATACAATGTGCACATCAACTGAGAAAATCCATCTTAAGTGAACAAATACTAGTTAATGCAAAGTAATATATCAAATATATAATTATACATTAAATCATTAAATCATCACTTGATTTAACGATCCGGTCATATCGCATATGACCGACTAATATCCATTGTATCGACTTATCGAATCAATCCTCGATTCGATAACTAGGTTATATCGCATACAACCAATCGATACATTCATCGCGAGAATAGAATACGGTATCACATACACGCATTATTCTCGGTCCCGCACATATCTCATATGCGCTCCTATTTCGTTTCTCTTGAGCCAGGAAACCTCTGTGTAGGACTCTAAAGACTCGTCAATACGCCGGAAGCAGGTGATGATCATATCAAACACCCACAAGCCGCAAGCGGTCTGCTAAACGTAACGGCCACCCGGGTATTGAGCGATCAGAAGATCGATGAGCAAGCCCGCTCACACTCCTGTGAATCCAACCAGTAACACTTACCGTACAGTCCGGTCTGTTCGTCTGATATGTCGCATATCTCGCCTAGGGGTGGTAAACGTCAGACCCAAGTAGCTCGATAAGTCATGCCGATGTAAGGTCCATAACAAGCGTGAAACTACTGATAACTCTTACCAGTATATCACAGCAACCCTGGCCAGGGATTTCCAGTTATGGCCAGTCGTGCATAGCGCAACATCAACCCTCAATACCGGGAGAGACGAAACCCCTCCTATCGCTCATTGCCTCCATGTGAATCGGGACTGTACCCAAAAACCACCTGTTTGCACGACTCAGTAGAGCCGTGGTAGGGTGGAAATCAAAGCACAGTGGGAGACACACAAGACTCTATGACGATCTCGGGTCAACAGACTAAGCTGTACCAGTGTCACCAGAGAACTGTCATGTGACGTGAGATATAATACCATCTGGGAGTTCTCGGTGAGTTCGTTTAGTGTACCCAGTCTTCACTGAGCACCCGCATACCATCTCTGATGTCAAACACCAATGGATATGGGATCATCCATCGCCCATCACAAGGGTCGAGAAGATATACGCTAGTCTACACTGGAATATCGATGCCCCGTCTCGATATTCCCACGACTAGGAACATTGAAGGATGTACTCATGGACTACCCAGGCCCCACTAGTATGATCTGCATCATAGTCCTGGAAGTCGAGTACATATCCTAAGGGCTTTATCAACATGTAACAGAGAGACAGAAAGTATACATGTTAAGATAAAGAGCAACCAGATAGCGTGCTATCATGTCGAGCAAGAAAGTCCTACCTATATATGTCCCAGCATCCACTACAATATACATCCTATGTATATTAATGGCCTCTAGGACATACATATAACTAACAATCTCCCACTTGCACTAGGGCCATCTGTAGCAGTGGTTGCAGTATCTCATACTCAACCATCCCATAAAAGTCTCTCTCTTGGAAAAGGCCTTTGTGAGTGGATCCGCCGTGTTGTCCTCTAAGTCTACTCTCCTATCCTCGATCACCTTGGAGATCAACTATCTCCTTGATCAGGTGATGCTGTCTCATAATATGTCTGGGTCACTGATGGGATCATGGTTCCTTGGCCAAAGCCATACTTCCATTGTCATACAATGGTAGGAACCAAGTTCATCTTATGAACCAATATACACCCAAACTGCCTCTTTGGTAGTATCTTTAATAGTGATGTCATCAGCCTTTATCGTCTAGTCTGCCACGGCATATAGCTTGGAACTCTTCCAGCATACCGTCCCTCCACTGAGGGTAAAGACAATGCCTGCGACTGACATTCAGTCGTCCTTATCACCCTGGAACCTTTCCAGTGATTCTCCCCAGGATCGATTGACACCATCTCACTAAACCCTAGTGAGAAGCCTAACATCCATTTAGATCTATCTCATAGATCCAAATCCCAGGATTTAGGAGGTATCACCTTTATCCTATTTGGAGAATCCTTATGATAAGAGGAGATTGACCGAGCGTAGCATAGAAAACTCCTTCTCTATCAAGAGTCTGTTATCCACGTACTCTACGAGGATCACCACCTTACTCTCTACTACCTTTTTGTATATACAAGGTTCATCTACCATTTTGATGAAGTCAAACTCTTTGACTACCACATCAAAACAGATGTTCCAACTCCGTGATGCCTGCTTTATTTACGTAAAGCAACTTGCACACGTTTCCGCTGCTCCCACTGTTTACGAAGCTCTCTGGCTGTGTACTTATAGACGTTCTCTTCTAAATCAGTATTTAGAAAAGCAGTCATGACACCCAACCACTAGATATCGTAGTCATGGTATGTAGCCGTGGCAAGTAGGATCCGGATGGACTTAAGCATAGCCACTGGAAAAGGTTTCATCATTATCCATGCTTGGTCGATGACGAAAACCTTTAACATGTCTAGCTTTGAAAGTCTCAACTTTTCCATCTACACCAAGTAATCTTCTCAAGATATACTTGCTCCTGATGGGGTTTTAACCCTTCAGATATAGCATCCAAAGTCCATACTTTGTTGGTGTACATGGATTCCATCTCAGATCGCTAAGCATCCAGCCATTCTTACAGAGTCCCTACTCTCGATGGCCAGCTCGAAACTAGTTAGGTCATCATCTCATGATGCAATCCTCGCTCCCACTGTCATCGAGAAATCGAAGTATCTCTCAGGAAGGTAAGGAACCCTGCTAGATCGGTGGAGAGGCTGAGGTTCGTTGGGGACTATAGAATCCTCTGGTTTTGTCAAATCAGCTGCAGTTTTGTATGGTTGGAACCTTTCCAGTTCTACAGAACTGACCTTGCCTCGATCTTGTCCGGATTTTTCTTTTGACATAGGCCGGACAATCCCAAATCTTAACTTACTTACGAGATAGGCTCTTCCCATACCATATCCTATATGGAGTGGTAGGCACTGATTTGATTTGAACCTAATTCTATAGGTATGCAGCTTCTCAAGTGCATAACCCTTTAAAAGAAACAGGTAACTCAGTAATACTCATCATAGAGCGCACCATATCTCATAGGGTGTGATTGCTCCGCCCCGATACACCGTTGTGCTGTGGTGTATTCAGAAGAGCAATACCGAGAGAGAATCTCATTCTCCTTTAGAATAGTCCAAGAATTCCATTCACAAGTATTCTCCTCCCTGATCTCATCAACGGACATAATACTTATACCCGGTTTTTGGTTCTCTACTTCTAACTTATATTCTGAGAATATCTCAAAAGCTTCGGACTTATGTTTCAATAGGAACATATGGCTGAATCTTGAGAGATTATCAGAGAATGTAATGAAGTACAAAGAACCGGTCCTGGCATGTGTAGACAGGGGACCTTACATACATCATCATGTATCAGTCCCAAGGTTCACTAACTCTTTCTCTGTTTCCAATAAACAGAGCTTTGGTCATCTAATCTTTGTGACATGACTGTCAAGTTTCACAAGATGTAAATTCAAACTGATTTAAATATGTATCTAGATGTAACTTCAGCCAGTCGGGTCGCATTGATATGGCCTAGTCTACAATGCCTCAAGAAGAATTCGTTCATTTCTGAACTATTCCTCTTGTGTGTGTTCTGTATACTAGGAACTGTAGTTTGATTTAGAACGTCAATGCTTTTAGATAACGTGCCTGATCCGATCAACTTTTGAAATAGGAAATGTTCAAAACATTATCCATTAATACAAAATTATATCCTTCTTTACTAATAAAGAGATTGATATGATTTTGTACATCAGGTTCGGTATCTAATAGCATTTGTTCAGAATCAATGTATTGGTAATACAGGGTGACAGTGACCAACAGACTTGGCTGCAACACTTGCCCCATTTTCTGTCTCATGAAACTTATCACCCGTTCTCAGTTCTCTGCCTTTCTGTAGCCCTATGTAACAGATTACATATCTGGGATCCTGATCCAGTATCAGATACCCAGGACGCAGAGGATACTGAGAAACAGTTCTTTATAATGAACACACCCGAAGGAGATGCATCATATGCACTTTCTTCGTTTGGGCGGCATAGGAATTCTGCTATTCCCCTATTTCCTGCTCTGTCTTATAACAATTATAAGTTGGAGTGGGACCAATGTTTCCCAGCTCAGTATAACAAGCGGGTTCGGTCAATATATCCGTATTATTATCTTGATTAAGGCGTGATATGGTCGCTACCTGGAGAGAGAGAGAGAAGAAAACACTCTGCGTGCGCTCTTGCAAGATTAGATTGGTTATATATTTTATCTAATCAGGATGGCTCCCACTGTTTTTATCAAATCTTCCTTCAAACCTTAAAAGGAAAGACTAGCTGGGATTAATTACACTCTACAAGTTCGCCAATCTTTCAGCCAGGCCAGTGTCGGTACTTTGAGGGAGGTTCCCCGTGCTTTCGCACGGACCTAATTAAAGTAAACCTCGTTTTCCCAAAGACGTAACCCTGTTGACACCTTTCTAGACACCTACTTGATCGGCTAATTGTAAAGTGCAAAACTCTCCCTGGAGTAACAATTACTCGCAGTGGGTATCGGGATCCAACTATCATATAGAAGGTATGCGATCTCATTGCAAATTTCAACACTTGAAACTCCCGATAAAGGTTTTTACCCCTAGCACCTATGACCTTGGCTAAGGTCAACAAATCATAAGCACTAGTCAAGTTCTACCCATCATTTCGTGATTAATTAGACCCACCCACATGACCCTTGGCTAAGGTCAACAAAGCCACATGACTGTCCTAACTAATCGCATCATATGCGGTGTAGGAAGACATCACTTAGCTACCGTACACCGTGCCTTGACTATGGTCAACAAACACAGCACGAATACTAAGTACTCTACTTCCTAAAATGACGAAGGGTTGCGAATGGTTTTTAATAAAACCTTTAACGCTTTGAACTTGATCTCGTTGCGGAATCAAATGGTTTTTAAATGGAATGTTTTTTAGGCTTTTCTAGTTTTGCTAAAGGGGTCACTCCCGGTGAAGGGATCGTCGGCCCTTTCCTCATCGAATATGGTGCAGGATATATCATATATACCGCTGTGCAAAGAAAAACTATAGAAGCAATCAAAAGACAAACCGAGGGTTGTAGCATCTGCCAGTTATTGCTAAAGGAGCCACTCCCGGTAAAGGGATCTTGGTCCTTTCCTTATCGAATAAGGTGCAGGATGTTCTACAAGGAACACCGCGATGCAAAGCAAGAACTGTAGCTACCTGTTTTTATTTTTGAAATTCGATTCCACAACATCTATTAGGTTTATTTTCTTTCATTAATCACATTAATGAATATCCCATCATTTAAGTCCACCTAAACATCACAGATAAATATAACGTACGCTTATGCCATCCGCATTCGCCTCGATGTCCCGTATGCACCGTTAGGTTAGGTAACTAACGGCAGAGCGGGGCAGGGCTAGCGCGGGTGTAAAACATAAGCAACGTCTATATAATATATCATATATACTATATATAATATCTATCTGAACATATCACATGATCACATCACAGATAACGCCGCAGAAAAATATCATATGAAATATTGGATATACTAGGACGTCCGTGTTTTATTTTGAGCCTGAATAAAACACGGATTCCACGGTCGTGATGAATAGCCAATCCCACACCCCTAGACCCCTACGAGAGCGGCAAGCAACCCTACCAATTCTAGGGTTAGGATACCCGGACTCGACTCCTCGAGATGGTCTCCCACTGGACCCCAGAACCCGGTTATTTATGCTCCCCGCCTTGGGTCTATCCTAATGCGGAAAAGTAAATAATATACAAATGGTGACATCATCCGCAACCTGGAAGTGCCCCAATAAAAGAATATTACATACAAGTTTTTTTTTGGTTTTTTTTACATGAATGAAAGATGAAAAACACTCGTCTCACATAAAAAACCCCGGCTATTCAAACACGACGATCCAATATAACATATCCAGCAACACATAACATCACATGTCATCAACGTAAGTAAATATGCGCATCCCAATTGTCGTTGACATATAGCAACGAAACCGGCGATATCACATATTACACTTACGGTCACAGAAAAGAAAGTGTAAAACTACAACAGTTGGAATCCGCAAACCCTTTAGACATCGCATGCCAAACTAAATGAAATTCCTTAGACATCGCATGCCTAACAATTATAAACCCCGCATTTTAGTCTCTTTATCGAAAACTCTTTTCAATATCAAGTCGGGCAATTCAACAAGATTCCCGACATTCTGATCGAATGCTCGTCGCAAACTTTAGTAGACGGCCGCACCCCTGATACCGTCGACGAAGTGCACTAAGGCGGAACACCGCTGCCGCGAGCACCTGAACGGATGCTTTTGGCGACGGGGTTCTCCTACAGTCACTTGGTCGGGGCTATGGGGTGTAGCTGTCAATTAAGTTTACCCGGCGAGTATCCGCGTACGCTACGTGATTGCGACGGACTTTTGATCGCATCAAAATCCCGTGGCAACCGATCATGTGAGACTAAACTGTTATGTTTATAACATTCAAATCAGTTATCTCATAACTACTTGTGGATTCCAATTATTGTATCACATTCCAGATAAAATAGAAAATGTTAAACTTTCCGATCGAACAGTCAAACACCCAAGTTTTCCCGAAATAGCTCAACACATGAAATAAGTTTAAAAACATTCACTTCATGCCTCAGTACCAACGGTCCAGCCGTAGAAGGGTCAAGCCAACGCCTCACATGTGGCACGCCGTACTGCCCCAAACCCTAAGGTTCAAAGGGCGGTTCAAGACGGTCACATAATCGAGTTAAGGTTTGTTGTCTTCTAGAGGATCCATCGCGTTACTTGCACTACTTAGAACGTCTTTAAACCACGGAAAAATCCAACATTTGGAAACTTCCCGACAGGGGAAAAAGTGGGTATTTATATCCGGTCGAACTTTTTAACATATTCTAAAATTACCCGGAAAAACACATAGACAAAATTAGACAATCCGATCGAATCTACGAACTCCCAATACAACCCAGAAAACTCAACTCTTGAGTGCAATTTAAAATTCCCAGAAAACTCAGCACTAACAGATAGGAATTACTGTTCAAAATTCACAAAACAATGTGACATTATGGCCGCGGAACCGCTGCACGAGCCATGCTCGTGCCGCGCTTCCGCGGCGCAATGGTGGATTCAGGCGCACGTGCAGCACAGTATTTCTTATAAATCCCTGCTGATTTTTCTGCATATTTTTAATTCACAAAAATCCCTGATTTAAAAAAAAGTACAGAGAAGGATTTTGCATTAGGGTTTCGGTTCGATCGGACTTCTAACATCGTCTAAAGCTCTAGCTAGGCTCCGATACCACTGTAGTGTTCCTAGGCACACCCATGAGGTTCTACAAGTGATCAAACATGGCCAATTCAAAAAAATTCTATGTGCCAAAGTAACCCTAAGCAAGATCGTAACTAGAAGATAGGCGAAATAAGCAAGTAAACAACTTTATTGCTAAAGGAAAGTGACTACAACCTTTGTAGATCCTTAACCTTGTGGTCGTGGGTTCGGGCCCCACGGTGGGCGCTACTGTAGGGTTCCTAGGCACACCCATGAGGTTCTACAAGTGATCTAACATAGCCAATTCAAAAATTTTCTATGTGCCAAAGTAACCCTAAGCAATGTCGTAACTAGAGGATAGGCGAAACAAGCAAGTAAACAACTTTATTGCTAAAGGAAAGTGACTACAACCTTTGTAGATCCGGTGCTCCACTTCCTTGGCTCCGTGATGACGTCCCTCCGCTGTACCCATCGGAATCCTAGACTATCGCGGTGGTTTCATCGGAGAAAAGATCAGGCTAGGTCGTCGACTTCGATGCCGAAGATGATCTACGTCGAGGCAACTCAAGATCAAGCTCCAACTTCACCAAGTCATGGAACTTGTGAAGAAAATACCCTATACTACATGGCAAGTGGTAGAGGATGAAGAAATAGGAAGTGGGTTCACTTTGGATTTTGATTTCTCACTTGGAATCATCACTTGACATTTTTGTAGAAAGCTTTTCTTCTCTTCACTTGAAGAAGAAGATGAAGAAGAAGGAAAAAAGAATATGAAAGAAAATAAAATCAAGTGATGGTTATCATTATGCAACCATGGTTAAGTGTAGAGAATAAACTAGGGTTAGGTGAATGGTTAGGTTTAGCAAAAGAAACAAAAATGGTCAAAGCTTCTTGAAGTTTCAAGGAAAAAACAAAAGAAGCAACCATTTCTTTTCTTGCTAAAATTAATAAATAAATAAAACAAAGATAACAAAACCCTAACCATTCACTTAAACATGGTTTGAAGTAAACATACACCCAACTTTGCATGTATCATCAAACATGATACAAACTAGTGCACAAAACTATATCATATATACAATGTGCACATCAAGTGAGAAAATCCATCTTAAGTGAACAAATACTAGTTAATACAAAGTAATATATCAAATATATAATTATACAATAAATCATTAAATCGCATATGGCCGACTAATATCCAATGTATCGACTTATCGAATCAATCCTTGATTCGATAACTAGGTTATATCGCATACAACCAATCGATACATTCATCGCGAGAATAGAATACGGTATCACATACACGTATTATTCTCGGTCCCGCACATATCTCATATGCGCTCCTATTTCGTTTCGCTTGAGCCAGGAAACCTCTGTGTAGGACTCTAAAGACTCGTCAATACGCCGGCAGCAAGTGATGATCATATCAAACACTCACAAGCCACAAGCGGTCTGCTAAACGTAACAGCCACCTGGGTATTGAACGATCAGAAGATCGACGAGCAAGCCCACTCACACTCTTATGAATCCAACCAGTAACACTTACCGTACAGTCCAGTCTGTTCGTCTGATATGTCGCATATCTCGCCTAGGTGTGGTAAACGTCAGACCCCAGTAGCTCGATAAGTCATGCCGATGTAAGGTCCATAACAAGCGTGAAACTACTGATAACTCTTACCAGTATATCACAGCAACCCTGGCCAGGGATTTCCAGTTATGGCCAGTTGTGCATAGCACAACATCAACCCCCAATACCGGGAGAGACGAAACCCGTCCTATCGCTCATTGCCTCCATGTGAATCGGGACTGTACCCAAAAACCACCTGTTTGCACGACTCAGTAGAGCCGTGGTAGGGTGGAAATCAAAGCACAGTGGGAGACACACAAGACTCTATGACGATCTCGGGTCAACAGACTAAGCTGTACCAGTGTCACCAGAGAACTGCCATCTGACATGAGGTATAATACCATCTGGGAGTTCTCGGCGAGTCCGTTCAGTGTACCCAGTCTTCACTGAGCACCCGCATACCATCTCTGATGTCAAACACCAATGGATATGGGATCATCCATCGCCCATCACATAGGTCGAGAAGATATACGCTAGTCTACACTGGAATATTGATGCCCCGTCTCGATATTCCCACGACTAGGAACATTGAAGGATGTACTCATGGACTACCCAGGCCCCACTAGTATGATCTGCATCATAGTCCTAGAAGTCGAGTACACATCCTAAGGGCTTTATCAACATGTAACAGAGAGACAGAAAGTATACATGTTAAGATAAAGAGCAACCAGATAGCGTACTATCATGTCGAGCAATAAAGTCCTACCTATATATGTCCCAGCATCCACTACAATATACATCCTATGTATAGTAATGGCCTCTAGGGCATACATATAACTAACACTTTCATGATATTTACATGCATGTTATTGTTGTATCATTGATGGACACATAGATGTTATCTACACGCATACAGGCGTTGATTATATTGTTGGTATATACGCAGATACGGTTACCTTAGATATTATAGTATTACCTTTATGATATGGTTGACCTAGGAATCGTTGTTTTATTCGATTTCTACCTGATGATGTTTTCTACTCACGGGTTGGCAACTTACCCCCGTTGTGCCACAGTTCTTGCAGGTTGACTGCATGGATCAGTAGCGGCATCGCTGGAACACAACTTGCATTCGGGTGATTTGCTTTGGTAGATGGTACATGTTGGATCGTACCACTCTTTTATTTACTATTCTGTTTTATCTAGTTAACTCCATCAATTAGAAACTAGTATTTGTATAAGTAGTAAGACTTAGAAAGACTTGTGGTTGCGAGACTTAGAGCGATGGGTTATATGTTCGCTTGGTGGGTTTGATGTCTTGCTTTACATTTCTCTTTGTGTTGATCTTCGCCGTTGGGTGTCGTATACATATATTTTGACTTGTGTGGTTGTCGTTCCGCCGAGTGGCGAAGAGCTAGCTCCCGCTTGGGGATGCCTTTTATATTATCATGTATATGTGGTTTTAGATCAAAATATACAAGGGAGGTGCTGCCCAAATTTTAAAAAGACGAAACATGCTTTTTTCAACTAGTAAAATCCACTTGCATTTTTCATGTTCCATTATCTATGCATTTAAGAAAACATTTGATTTTTTCATACCTTTATTTCAAAACTTCACCTCTTTTATTTTCTTTAAAAGGTTTAGATTTCTGGGCTTCGGCTTACTTAATTTACGTCACGCCTTTAGACGTGTCATGATTTAATTGTCGGTCACGAACTAAATTTTGGGTCGTGACAATATCTAATAGGGTGCGATTTCTCCACTCCGATACAACGTTCAGCTGTGGTGTATACGGAGGAGTAAGCTGAGAGAGAATCCCATTCTCTTTTAAATAGTCACGGAATTCTGTGCTCAAGTATTCTCCTTCCCGATCAGATCAAAAGATTTTAATACTTTTACCCGTTTAGTTCTCCCATTCGCACTTATATTCCTTGAATTTCTCAAAAAATTCAGATTTGTGTTTCATCTGGAGGGTTCCTAGGCACTCTCAAGAGGTCTCACAAGGCATCAACCATGCCAATTTTGAAAATACGGTGCCGAGAAACCCTAGACTACGGATCGTTAGCTAGATGTCTAGGCGATAAAATGAAACTAGTTAACACTTAACTACAAGAAACGGAAATACAACCTTTGTAGATCCGGTCCTCCACCTCCATAGCTCCGCAATGAAGTCTCCTCGCTTTCTAAGTCGAACCCCGGGCTCTAGCGTCGGCTTCATCGGAGAATGGATGGGCTAGGTCATCGACGACGATGCCGAAGATGATCTACGTCGAGGCATAGCTAGATCAAGCTCCAACTTCACCAAGTCGTGAAACTTGTGAAGAAAACACACTCTACTACTTCGCAAGAGGTAGAGGATGAATAAATAGGAAGTGGGTAGACTGTAGAATTGGATTTCTCACTTGTTTTCATCAATCACCATTGATGAAGAAAGGTTTTCTTCAAGTGAAGAAGAAGAAGAAGATGAAGATAGAATATCATAAGTATTATCTAAAATGAATAATAATAAGAATACTTATCATATCCTAACCTTGGTTAGGAGTAGAGAATAGACTAGGGTTAAATGGAGTGGTTAGGGTTAAGCATGAGACAAAATGGTCACTTTGGTCAAATGTTCAAGAAGCTTCAACTAGAAAACAAACAAAGCCACCATTTTCCTTTTATGCTTATCATTTTCAAAATGAATAACTAAATAAGATAAATCAAAAAGAAAACAAAACCCTAACCATTCATATAACCATGGTTTAGTCTTTACACAAACCCAAGTTAGCATGCATCATCAAACATGATACAAACTTGTGTACAAAAGTATATCACATATACAATGTGCACAATCCAAGTGAGAAAATCCATTTAAAGTGAACCAATACTAGTTAATGCAAAGTAATATATCAAATATATAATTATACATTAAATCATTAAATCAACACTTGATTTAACGATCCGGTCATATCGCATATAACCGACTAGTATCTTATGTATCGTCTTATCGAATCAACGCTTGAATCGATAACTAGGTTATATCGCATACAACCAATCGATACATTCATCTCGAGAATGGAATACGGTATCACATACACGCATTATTCTCGGTCCCGCACATATCTCATATGCGCTCCTATTTCGTTTCGCTTGAGCCAGGAAACCTCTGTGTAGGACTCTAAAGACTCGTCAATACGCCGGCAGCAGGTGATGATCATATCAAACACCCACAAGCCGCAAGCGGTCTGCTTAACGTAACGGCCACCCGGGTATTGAGCGATCAGAAGATCGACGAGCAAGCCCGCTCACACTCCAGTGAACCCAACCAGTAACACTACCGTACAGTCCGGTCTCGTCGTCTGATATGTCGCATATCTTGCCTAGGGGTGGTAAACGTCAGACCCCAATAGCTCGATAAGTCGTGTCGATATGAGGTCTATAACAATTCGAGAAACTACTGGTAACACTTACCAGTATATCTCAGCAACCCTGGCCAGGGATTTCCTGTTATAGCCAATCGAACACAGCGCAACATCAACCCCCTATACCGGGAGAGACGAATCCGCTCTTATCGCTCATTGCCTCCATGTGACTTGGGACTGTACCCAAAAACCACCGTTTTGCACGCCCTCTTGGACGTGGTAAGATGGAAATCAAAGCACAGTGGGAACCACACAAGACTCTATGACGATCTCGGGTCAACAGACTACTCTGTACCAGTGTCACCAGAGAACTGCCATCTGACGTGAGGTATAATACCATCTGGGAGTTCTCGGCGAGTCCGTCCATTGTACCCAGTCTCTACTGAGCACCCGTATATCATCTTTGATGTCAAACACCAATGGATATGGGATCATCCATCACCTATCTGTATGGGTCGAGAAGGTATACGCTAGTCTACTCTGGTATATCGATGCCCCGTTTTGATACACCCACGACTAGGGACTTTGAAGGATGTACTTATGGACTACCATGTCCCCACTAGTATGATCCGCATCATAGTCCAGGTAGTCAAGTACACATCCTAAGGGCTTTACCAACATATAACAGAGAGACAATCAGTATACACGTTAAGGTAAAGGGTAACCGGATAGCATACTATCATGTCGAGTAAGAAAGTCCTCCCTATATATGTCCCAGCATCCACCACAATATACATCCTATGTATAGCAATGGCCTCTAGGGCATACATATAACTAACAATCTCCCACTTGCACTAGGGCCATCTGATAGCAGTGGTTGTAGTATCTCATACTCAACCATCCCTTAAGAGTCTCTCTCTAGGAATAGGCCTTTGTGAGTGGATCCGCCGTGTTGTCCTCTGAGTCTACTCTCCTAACCTGATCCCTTAGAGATCAACCATCTCCATGATCAGGTGATACTGCCTTAGAATATGTCTGGATCACTGATGGGACTTGCGTTCCTTGGCATACGCCACAATTCCATTGTCTCACAATGGTAGGAACATAGTTCATCTCATAAACCATTATACACCCAAACAGCCTCTTTGGTAGCATCTTAAGTAGCGATGTATCCTGCCTTTATCTTCTAGTATGCCACGGTATCTAGCTTGGAACTCTTCCAACATACCGTCCTTGTGCTTAGGGTAAAGACAATGCCTGTGACTGACATTCAGTCATCTTTATCACCCTGGAACCCTTCCAGTGATTCTCCCCAGGATCGATTGATACCATCTCACTACAACTAGTGAGTATCCTAACATCCATTTAGATCTATCTCATAGATCCAAAACCCAGGATTTAGTAGGCATCATGTTTGATCCTATATGGAGAATCATAGTGATAATTGGAGATTGATCGAGCGTAGCATAGGAAACTCTTTCCCTATCAAGAGTATGTCATCCACGCACTCTACGAGAATCGCCACCATACTCCCTACTGCCTTTTTATTTATACAAGGTTCATCTACCATTTTGATGATGTCAAACTCTTTGACTAATCTATCAAAACAGATGTTCCAACTCCGCGATGCCTGCTTTATCCTAAAAAGCATCTTGCACACATTTCCGCTGCTCCTACTGTCTACGAGGCCCTCTGGCTGTGTACTTATAGACGCACTCTTCTAAAACATCATTTATAAAAGCAGTCATGACACCCAACCACCAGATATCGTAGTCATGGTATGTAGCCGTGGCAAGTAGGATCTGGATGGACTTAAGCATAGCTCCTTAGAAAAGGTTTCATCATTATCCACGCCTGGTTGATGATGAAAACCTTTAACAAGTCTAGCTTTGAAAGTCTCAACTTTTCCATCTACACCAAGTAATCTTCTCAAGATATACTTGCTCCTGATGGGGATTTAACCCTTCAGATATAGCAACCAAAGTCCATACTTTGTTGGTGTATAAGGATTCCATCTCAGATCGCTAAGCATCCTGCCATTCTTACAGAGTCTTACTCCTGATGGCCAGCTCGAAACCAGTTGGGTCATCATCTCATGATGTAATCCTCGCTTCCACTGTCATAGAGAAACCGAAGTATCTCTCAGGTGGGTGAGGAACCCTACTAGATCGGCGGAGAGGCTGAGGTTCGTTGGTTTCTACTGAATCCTTTGGTTCTATCAAATCATCAGCTGCAGTTTGTATAGCTGGAACCTTTCCAGTTCTACATTACAGACTTTGCCTCGAGCTTGTCTGGATTTTGCTTTTAGACATTAGCCGGACAACCCCAAATCTTAACTAGCTTAAGAGATGGGCTCTTCCCTTTCCATATCACATATGAAGTGGTAGGCTACTGATTTGATCGGGACCCTATTCAATAGGTATGCAGCTTCTCAAGTGCATAACTCCCAAAGGAAAAAGGTAACTCAGTAGTACTCATCATAGAGCACACCATATTAAATAGGGTGTATCTGCTCCGCCCCGACATACCATCGTGCTATGGTGTATTCAGAGGAGTAATGCCGAGAGAGAATCTCATTCTCCTTTAGAATAGTCCAGGAATTCCGTGCTCAAGTATTCTCCTACTCGATCACATCAAAGGACATAATACTTATACCCGTATTTTGGTTCTCTACTTCTAACTTATATTCTGTGAATATCTCAAAAGGTTCGGACATGTGTTTCAACAGGAACATAGGTCTGATTCTCGAAAGATCATCAGAGAATGTAACGAAGTAAAAAAGAACCAGTCCTGGCATGTGTAGACTGGGGACCTACATACATCAACATGTATCATCCCAAGAGTTCACTAACTCTTTCTCTGTTCCCAATAAACAGGGCTGTGGTCATCTTATCTTTGTGACATGACTGACGAGTTTCACAAGATGTAATTCAAACTGATTTGAATATGCATCTACATGTAACTCCAGCTAGTCGGGTCTCATTGATATGACCTAGTCTACAATACCTCAAGAAGAATTCGTTCATTTCTGAACTCTTCCTCTTGTGTGTGTTCTATATACTAAGAACTGTAGTTTGATTTAGAACATTAATGCTTTTAGATAACGTGCCTGAACCGATCAACTTTTGATATAGGAAATGTTCAAAACATTATCCAACAATACAAAATTTCATCGTTTCTTTACTAATAAAGAGACAGATATGATTTTGTATATCAGGTTCGGTATCTAATAACATTCATTCAGAATCAATGTATTACAATACAGGGTGACAGTGACCAACAGACTTGGCTGCAACACTTGCCCCGTTTTCTGCCTCATGAAACTTATCACCCGTTCTCAGTTCTCTACCTTTCTGTAGCCCTATGTAACAGATTACATAACTGGGATCCTGATCTGGTATCACATACCCAGGACGTAGAGCATACTGAGAAACAGTTCTGTATAATGAACACACCCGAAGATGATGCATCAACATGCACTCTCTTCGTTAGGGCGGCACGGGAAATCTGGTATTCCCCAATTTCCTGCTCTGTCTTATAACAATTATAAGTTGGAGCGGGACCAACGTTCCCCAGCTCAGTATAACAAGCGGGTTCGGTCAATAATCCGTATTATTATCTTGATTAAGGCGTGATATGGTCGCTACCTTGAGAGAGAGAGAAGAAAACACTCAGCGTGCACTCTTACAAGAATAGATTGGTTATTTTTTTATCTAATCAGGATGGCTCCCACTGCTTTTTATCAAATCTTCCTTCAAACCCTAAAAGGAAAGACTAGCCGGGATTAATTACACACTACAAGTTCGCCAATCTTCCAGCCAGGCCAGTGTCGGTACTTTGAGGGAGGTCCCCCGTGCTTTCGCACGAACCTAATTAATGTAAACCTCGTTTTCCCAGAGGCGTAACCTCGTGGACACCTTTCTAGACACCTACCTGATCGGCTAATTGTAATGTATAAAACTCTCCCAGGAGTAACAATTACTCGCAGCGGGTATCGGGATCAAACTATCTCATAGAAGGTATGCAATCTCATTGCAAATTTCAACACTTGAAATTCCCGATAATATTTTGCCCCTAACGTGCTATGACCTTGACGAAAGCCAACAAACCCTAGCCCGCTAGTCAAGTTCAACCCGTACATTTCTTGATTGAATTAAACCCACCCGCACGACCCTTGACGAAAGCCAACAAAGCCGCACGACTACCCTAATCCAATCGCATCGTATGCTAGCAGATAAGCAGCATATAGCTACCGCACACTGCACCTTGACGAAAGCCAACAAATGCAGCACGAATACTATATACAACTTATCTGAAATGACGGAGGGCTACGACAGGTTTTTATGAAAACCTATTGCGTAATGAACTTGATATCGTTTTAGAATCAAATGATTTTAAAATGGAGTGTTTTTTAGGCTTTTCTAGTTTTGCTAAAGGAGTCACTCCCGGTGAAGGGATCGTCGGTCCTTTCCTCGTCGAATGAGGTGTGGGATATATCATATATATCACTGTGCAAAGCAAAAACACTTAAAAGCAATCAAAAGACAAACCGAGTGTGTAGCATCTGCCAGTTATTGCTAAAGGAGTCACTCCCGGTGAAGGGATCTCGGTCCTTTCCTCATCGAATAAGGTGCAGGATATATCACATATACCGCTGTGCAAAGCAAGAACTGTAGCTACCTGTTTTATTTTGAAATTCGATTCTACAACATCTTAGGTTTCTTTTAATTTCATTTATCTCATTAATGAAGTCCCACCATTTAAGTACCTAAACATTACAGATAAATACGACGTACACTTATGCCATCCGCATTCGCCTCGATGTCCCCTCGTGCACCGTTAGGTTAGGTAACTAACGGCAGAGCGGGGCAGGGCTAGCGCGGGTGTAAAACATAAGTAACCTCTATATAATATATCATATATACTATATACTGTATCTATCACAGAACATCACATGATCACATCACAGATATCGCAGCAGTAGAATCATATGAAATATTGGATATACTAGGACGTCTGTGTTTTCAATACGAGCCAGTATAAAACACGGATTCCACGGTCATGATGAATAGCCAAACCAACACCCCTAGAACCCTACGAGAGCGGCAAGCAACCCTACCAATTCTGGAGTTAGGAGACCCGGACTCGACTCCTCGAGTTGGTCTCCCACTGGACTCCAGAACCCGGTTACTTGTGCCCTCCTCCTTGGGTCTATCCTAGTGCAGAAAAGTAAATAATATACAAAGGGTGACAACTTCCGCAACCTGGAAGTGCCCCAATAAAATAATATTACATACAAGTTTTTACATGAATGAAAATGAAAAACACTCATCTCACATAAAAAAAAAACCCGGCTATTCAAACACGACGATCCAATATAACATATCCAGCAACACATAACATCACATGTCATCAACGTAAGTAAATATGTCTATCCCAATTGTCGTTGACATATAGCAACGAAACCGGCGATATCACATATTACACTTACGGTCACAGAAAAGAAAGTGTAAAACTAAAACAGTTGGAATCCCCAACCACCTCAGACATCGCATGCCTGACCAAATGAATTTCTTAGACATCGCATGCCTAACAATTATAAACCCCGCATTTTAGTCTCATTATCGAAAACACTTTTCAATATCAAGTCGGGAAATTCAACAAGATTGCCGACATCCTGATCGAATGCTCGTCGCAAACTTTAGTAGGCGGCCGCACCCCCGACGCCGTCGACGAAGTGCACCAAGGCGGAACACCGCTACCGCGAGCACCCGAACGGATGCTTTCGGCGACGGGTTTCTCCTACAGTCACTTGGTCGGGGCTATAGGGTGTAGCTGTCTATTAAGTTTACCGGCGAATATCCGCGTACGCTACGTGATTGCGACGGACTTTTGATCACATCAAAATTCCGTGGCAACCGATCAAGTGAGACTAAACCGCTAGATTTACAACATTCATTCAGTTATCTCATAACTATTTGTGAATTCCAAGTATTGTATCCCATTCCAGATAAGCAGAAAATGTTAAACTTTCCGATCGAACATTCAAACACCCAAGTTTTCCCGATACAGATCAACACATGAAACAAGTCTAAAAACATTCAGTTCGTGCCTCAGTACCAACGGTCCAGCCGTAGAAGGGTCAAGCCAACGCCTCACATGTGGCACGCCGTACTGCCCCAAACCCGAAGGTTCAAAGTGCAGTTCAAGACGGTCACATAATCGAGTTAAGGTTTGTTGTCTTCTAGAGGGTCCATCGAGTTACTTGCACTACTTAGAACGTCTTTAAACTACGGAAAAATCCAACACTTGGAAATTTCCCGACAGGGGAAAAATTGGGTATTTATATCCGGTCGAACCTTTTAACATATTCAATGAATATCCGGAAAAACACAGACAAGATTAGACAATCCGATCGAATCACCAAAGTCCCAACACAACCCCAGAAAACTCAACTGTTGAGTGCAGATTAAAACTTCCCAGAGACATTGGAAACAGATACGGGCATTACTGTATTAAAACGACACCCCAATCATTACAGACGGCCGCGGAACCGCCGCAAAAGGAGGCTATTGCCGCGGTTCCGCGGCGCATTGGTGGAGTTAGGGGCTCGTTTTCTACAGTAACTCTTATAATTTCCTGCTCTATTTTCTGCGAATTTTTAATTCTGAAAAATCCCTATTTTTGAAAAAAATCCAGAGAGCATGGAAAATTGGGGTTTCGGGTTCGTTCGGATTTCTAACGCCGTCTAGACTTCGCCTAAGGCTCTAGCCTGGCTCTGATACCACTGTAGGGTTCCTAAGCACTCTCAAGAGGTCTCACAAGGCATCAACCATGCCAATTTTGAAAATACGGTGCCGAGAAACCCTAGACTACGGATCGTTAGCTAGATGTCTAGGCGATAAAATGAAACTAGTTAACACTTAACTACAAGAAACGGAAATACAACCTTTGTAGATCCGGTCCTCCACCTCCATAGCTCCGCAATGAAGTCTCCTCGCTGTCCAAGTCGAACCCCGGGCTCTAGCGTCGGCTTCATCGGAGAATGGACGGGCTAGGTCATCGACGACGATGCCGAAGATGATCTACGTCGAGGCATCGCTAAATCAAGCTCCAACTTCACCAAGTCATGAAACTTGTGAAGAAAACACACTCTACTACTTGGCAAGAGGTAGAGGATGAAGAAATAGGAAGTGGGTAGACTTTAGAATTGGATTTCTCACTTGTTTTCATCAATCACCATTGATGAAGAAAGGTTTTCTTCAAGTGAAGAAGAAGAAGAAGATGAAGATAGAATATCATAAGTATTATATAAAATGAATAATAATATGAATACTTATCATATCCTAACCTTGGTTAGGTGTAGAGAATAGACTAGGGTTAAATGGAGTGGTTAGGGTTAAGCATGGGACAAAATGGTCACTTTGGTCAAATGTTCAAGAAGCTTCAACTAGAAAACAAACAAAGCCACCATTTTCCTTTTATGCTTATCATTTTCAAAATGAATAACTAAATAAGATAAATCAAAAAGAAAACAAAACCCTAACCATTCATATAACCATGGTTTAGTCTTTACACAAACCCAAGTTAGCATGCATCATCAAACATGATACAAACTTGTGTACAAAAGTATATCACATATACAATGTGCACAATCCAAGTGAGAAAATCCATTTAAAGTGAACCAATACTAGTTAATGCAAAGTAATATATCAAATATATAATTATACATTAAATCATTAAATCAACACTTGATTTAACGATCCGGTCATATCGCATATAACCGACTAGTATCTTATGTATCGTCTTATCGAATCATTGCTTGAATCGATAACTAGGTTTTATCGCATACAACCAATCGATACATTCATCGCGAGAATGGAATACGGTATCACATACACGCATTATTCTCGGTCCCGCACATATCTCATATGCGCTCCTATTTCGTTTCGCTTGAGCTAGGAAACCTCTGTGTAGGACTCTAAAGACTCGTCAATACGCCGGCAGCAGGTGATGATCATATCAAACACCCACAAGCCGCAAGCGGTCTGCTAAATGTAACGGCCACCCGGGTATTGAGCGATCAGAAGATCGACGAGCAAGCCCGCTCACACTCCAGTGAATCCAACCAGTAACACTACCGTACAGTCCGGTCTCGTCGTCTGATATGTCGCATATCTTGCCTAGGGGTGGTAAACGTCAGACCCCAATAGCTCGATAAGTCGTGTCGATATGAGGTCTATAACAATTCGAGAAACTACTGGTAACACTTACCAGTATATCTCAGCAACCCTGGCCAGGGATTTCCTGTTATAGCCAATCGAACACAGCGCAACATCAACCCCCTATACCGGGAGAGACGAATCCCCTCCTATCGCTCATTGCCTCCATGTGACTCGGGAATGTACCCAAAAACCACCGTTTTGCACGCCCTCTTGGACGTGGTAAGATGGAAATCAAAGCTCAGTGGGAACCACACAAGACTCTATGACGATCTCGGGTCAACAGACTACTCTGTACCAGTGTCACCAGAGAACTGCCATCTGACGTGAGGTATAATACCATCTGGGAGTTCTCGGCGAGTCCGTCCAGTGTACCCAGTCTCTACTGAGCACCCGTATATCATCTCCGATGTCAAACACCAATGGATATGGGATCATCCATCGCCCATCTGTATGGGTCGAGAAGGTATACGCTAGTCTACTCTGGTATATCGATGCCCCGTCTCGATACACCCACGACTAGGGACTTTAAAGGATGTACTTATGGACTACCATGTCCCCACTAGTATGATCCGCATCATAGTCCAGGTAGTCAAGTACACATCCTAAGGGCTTTACCAACATGTAACAGAGAGACAATCAGTATACACGTTAAGGTAAAGGGTAACTGGATAGCATACTATCATGTCGAGCAAGAAAGTCCTCCCTATATATGTCCCAGCATCCACCACAATATACATCCTATGTATAGCAATGGCCTCTAGGGCATGCATATAACTAACATCATCAGGAACACATGTCCATATCTTGAGAGATCATCGGTGAATGTAATGAAGTATGAGGAACCATTCCTGGCATGTGTACACATAGGACCGCATACATCACTATGTATCACTCCAAAGATTTCAGTAGCTCTTTCTCTGTGTCCAGTAAACGGAGTTTTGGTCATTTCACCCTTGAGACATGACTGGAAAGTTTCATAAGATGTGAATTGTCATGAGCCGAAATTGGCACGTGACGGCCCTTAAACAACGCGATGTCTACAGGCATAACGCACTTTAAGTAAGCCAAAAACCCAGCAATCTAAACCAACAAAAGTAGTAAGTGATAAGAATATTGTTAAAACTTTTGAAAATCTCGAGTACAAATTCTTTAAAGTCCAAATTTACATTCTTAAAAATTTTGGCAGCACCTCCTTTGTAAAAGCTAACCCCAAAAATGGGTACAACATAAAGATAAAGTAAAGCATCCCCAACGGGAGCAAATCCACGCACAATGGCGGAAAACAACCACCACAACAGATATACGACGCCGTAGCGAAGAAATAAAAGACGATAAAAGTAAAACTGCATAAAAGACATCCAAGTTAACAAAAAAATACAATATCGTCCTCACATCTCGTTTCTAAGTCAATACATGAGAATGGTAGATGGAGTGTACAAAGTACAAAGATATACAATGAGCAACATCGGATAACCGTAAAACCCACCTATAGAAAATCTGCATGCAGTCAGCCGAAGCGGTATCCGCTGCAAAAGATGATATGATAGGTAGAAGCCCTGCCTCGACTACTCTGAGGAACAACCTGCAACCCTGTGGCACAACAGGGGTGAGTTGCCAACTCGTGAATAGTAAATAACATATGCAGATAATCGTAAGTATGCACGTACTGCGCGAATCTATCACATGCAAGCTAATAGCAATAATGGCCATATGTATGCAACAGTCATGAAAGGTACTCTATCAGGTACAACTAAAACATGAAGAAATAATATGGCAATATGTTTATGCAACAATCGTGAAAGGTACTCTATCAGGTACTACTAATACATGAAGCAATGCATATCAAATAAATGCGGAATATGGAATAAAACATGTCATCCTCACAGAATCCTCATCGTGGCAGGACCAGTGTCCATCAAGACAATCTAAATCCGAAATTCCTCAAATCAGCACCCAAATTGGCCCTCATATCCTGTAAGTCTCATATATCCTGAGTGTCCAATATGAAGTAAATCTCATGTAATGAATAAGTATATTTGCAAGATTACTATGATGATGTATATAAATTAGATATGTATACATATATATTAGCGTCACATTCCACTAATATATATATATATATATATATATATATATATATATATATATAACAACGTCCCATTCCACTGTTATATATATACTTAGGAGTAAAAATATCATGAAAACAAGTATCTAGCATCGACACATAAATACTTATATCCATACGTTCCTCGAATCGTAAGTGTCCGGTATCGACACCCATGATCCACGTATCGGTCTTTCTCATATTCATACGTTCCTTGAATCGTAAGTGTCCGGTATCGACACCCGTGATCCACGTATCGGTTTTTCTGATATTTATACATTCCTCGAAACCCAAGCGTCTCACCTCGACACTTGTGTTCCACGTATCGGTATATACGTCCTCTGAATCTTAAGTGCCCCAACATCGACACTCTCAATCCCGTATCGGTTTAAAACAAATCTCCGAGTAGATGCATACAAATATCAAGTAAAGAATAAGAATACTTGCATAATTTCATGAAACCACCACGGTCCTCAAATCCAGAAAATATCATATGAAATCCATATCTCAATGCGAAATTCCATGAATATAACATTGCAACATAAAAACAGTAATGTGAGCATATGCAGTAAAAACCGCTATCTAACTGCAACAATTTATTATACATCATGCGGTTTCTAATTTCTCCAAGTCCATACAACATCAAATAAAGGTGAACATATAGCTATAGCCAGGTATACGTAACCACGTCGGCATAGCAAGATATGTGTATTTACCTATCAATAATGATGTAATAGCCTCCAGGTATATGTACAAGTATGTATGCATGATGTACACGTAGCTATGTCTCGTATGTGTATACATATATCACTAATGGTACAATACCATATAGGTATATAGGTAACTAGCATGTAGGCAAGTCAAGGCATATGTGTAAGTATGTAGGTATACACGTATGCTATATGTCATATGCATAATAAAAATAAGGATTTTGTCTTAAGTCCCTAGCCAATACAATATCACGTATGCATAGGTGTTGTGCGTGTCATGGCAATTATTGACGGTATGAGTGGCATACAATCAATGCTCGTGCAACATGAACCGTCAATAATAGTGCAGTGTCAAGGGTACAAGTCTAAGCACAACAAGTAATAATATGCAATGAAGTTTTATGCACAATCTCTATATGTGCAATATAAACATGCGGCTAATATCATATCATATCTAGCCCTGACGCATAACGCCATGCGAGAGATTCCCCTGTAGATATTAAATCTACTCACCAACGCTCCTGGCTAACTAAAGCCAACCACCTGTTTTCCCTTCTTCACAGTGTCCGAAGTCCCCGCTTGCGACCCTAAAATTTCACAAATACATCACATAAGCTAAATATCCTATGCCGACATAAAGATAACGAAACGCAAGGATAAAGTCCAGAAAATTACACTGCGCACCTAGTGCACAAAATGCGCACGACATCGGCAAAAACCCTAGATAGGATCGCTAAACTACACAACCACCAAGTCTAGACTCCGATCGTACCGATCGCGCAAACCCAACACAATACTTCGAAAAGAAGATAAAATATATAACCTCGCAACGACCAATTAAACCTACATCCAAAATTCACCGAAACCTAATAAGCAACTTATCGCATAAATTAGTACAAGTTTAAAGCAAACACAATTCTAGTGATAATAAACATCGCAAAGCAGCTTAACTAAGATATCCAAACCATTTCCATAAATTTAATCTCACCCAAAACTTGCTTTATTAAAACCTAGTTTTCTAAAAACACAATTAGACAAATTAGGAATTAACAACAATTATCATATTCCCACTAGGTTAAGTTTTCCTAATCTTCAATTAACAATTTACCCTTTTTATCAAGTTAAACCCTAATTTGAACTTCACTAAAATTATCATGAAACCACAAATCATGCTAATTAAGTTATATTAAACAATTAAATAGCTAATTTAATGATTTAAACATAACAATTAAAGATTTGGGTTAGAAATTATACCTCCTCAAGAACACGAAATAGAAACTAGATCCATCATTTTATCCTCCAAAAATGATGTTTTCTTGAAGATCAAAGCAAGTTTTATGAAGAAGAATGATGTGTTTGGATTTAATTATGAGTTTGTAGGATTATTTAAGGATTTTTGGTGATTTATTTTAGCTTTGGAGAGATGAAAATGAGCAAGAGAAGAAAGAGGAGAGCAAAGGGGGGAGGGCTCGGCCTTGCAAAAGGGAGGGGGTTTTGTGCAAAGAAATGGAAATATCTAGCTAAAAATGGCAATAAATGCACATTAAAGCAATTAAAGTCTTATGCCACACCTTTCGTTTCTTTTAAAAATTCAATTTCAATTACAAATATCTAGATATTTTATGGATGGTTGGATTAACTAAAAATCTAGTGATTAGATTAACATAGATTCACATTAGAAGTAATTAACCCAAGCCCAAAATTGTAATTACCACTAATAAAGTGCATAATTAACAACTTAAAATAATATTAAATTAGGGAAAAATTCTATTTGAAAACTTCCAATTGACCCCTAAAGCCCGCAAACTAGCTTCATTCTAGCTAAACTATGTGCCATCAAGTCTATACAGAAGTTTGATCACAATCGGGTTAAAACGGAAAACACCGACTATTTCACCCTAAAATGGAAAAATTCGCATAACGATTTCTAAAACGTTACAATCTCCCCCCTTAAAGAAATTCGGTTCCCGAAATAAAATTTAACTACGCGTGCCTTCGAAGAGATGAGGGAATTTCTTCCGCATCTCGCTCTCGGCCTCCCAAGTGATCTCCTCACTAGTAGGGCCACGCCAAAGAACCTTCACAAATAGCAAGACCTTTGACCGAAGTTTCATCACCTGCCGATCCAATATAACTACCGGCTGCTCGGTGAACGAAAGATCACGCTCAAGCTGAACGGTCTGGTGCTGAATCTTGTGAGAAGGATTATGAAGGTATCTACGAAGTATCGACACAAGGAATACGGGTGAATACTCAATAATCTGGGCGGAAGTGCCATATTATAGGCAATGGTACTAACTCGCTTCAAGGATCTCAAAAGGACCTACAATCTGGGACTAAGCTTCCCAAAACTCAACACGCCATTCATCGAAGAAATCCGTAGGAATACATGATCTCCCACTGCGAACTTAAGTCTGCGACAACAACTGTCGGCATAAGACTCCTGTCTGCACTGGGATGCTCTCATCCTGACCTGAATCAACTGGATCATTTCCGAAGCCTCTCGGCTGGCTGGGGTCCAAAAATCCCGCTCTCGCGGAGTCAGTAAAACAGACTGGCGATCGACACAACCTAACACATAAAGCCAAGAAAGTTTCCACCTGAAACGTCTCCTGATAACAGTTATCGAAGGGAACCATATCAATGGAAAGTGATGATCCCAACTGCCAACAACAATTAGTACGTACGCATAAGCATATCCTCCAGAGTCTGTATAGTCCGCTCTATCTAACCATCGGCCAACGGATGGAAAAGCGGAGCTAAAGCTCAACCAGTACCCAAAGCTTCCTGAAGCTTCTGCCAACGACGGCTAGCGAACTGGGTGCCTCTATTGGATACAACGCATGAAGGAACTCCATGCAAACGCACAAACTTAACGAAGAACAACTGAGCAAACTGAGCATAACCGAACCACAATCACCCGAATGGAGTCATACCCCTGACTAAACCTGGGTAGACCCACAACGAATTTCATAGAGATCTGCTCTCATTCCCACTACGAAATGGTAAAAAGGTTGCAACTCACCAGCCGGTCTCAATGCTCAACCTTAGCTCACAACAAAACAAGCACCTCGAAACGAAATACGAAACCTCACTCTTCATCCCTGCCCACCCGTAACTACCTCACAAGTCACGTCACATCTTGGTGGAGCTTGGACGAACACAGAAAGCTGACTGATGTGCCTGCTCTAGGATCTCGCATCTCTACCCATCAGTATCAGGTACATGCCAACGAGTCCGAAACGTAGCACACCCTGGTCAAAAATCAGAACTCCGAATCTTTATCCTGCCGAACATGCTCCAGAATCTCAGACAAACGAGCATCGGCGGGCAGTGCCTCACGAAAATGATTAAGTAAAAGTGGATGGGCACGGACCTGAGCAAGATGTACCCTCGAAAGAGGCGAACTTAAGCTTTACTCAACGATCACACAAGAACTGTAAATCTGCAGAAGACTGTCTCCGAACTGCGCACAATTGGAACAAACTACCCCCAGGCCTACGACTCAAGCATCAGCTACCACAATCGCCTTGCCACGGGAAACAAAGGATCTCAGAAACACAATCCTTCACACGCTCCATCCAACGACGCTGTCTCAACAATCAAAACCCGCTGCAGGAAGATGTACACAAGCTCTGGTGGTCCGTGAAAATCTGACACGACTCTCCACACAAGTAGTGTCCTCAAATTTTCAACGCACAAGCACCGTGGCCATCTCCAGATCACGAATGGGATATCCTGCTCGTACTTCCTCCAACTATCGGGAAGCAAAAGCGATAACTCTAAAATGCCTCATCAACGCAAAATCGAGCCTCGCTCGTGAAACATCACAGTTAAACAACAAAGTCGCCCGATCCAGAAGCAAAGAAAGAACTGGTGCAGTCGTCAACCGAGTCTTCAACTGCTGAAAACTCCGCACGCATGCCTCAGTCCAAGAAAAGAAACCTCCTTCCTTGCCAGTCCGGTCAACGGTGCAGCGATACACAAGAAATCCTTCACGAAACGGCGGTAAAAAACCGGCTAAGCCCAAAAAGCTGTGGACCTCTGTCCCTGATGCAATTCTGGGCTAAGCTGTACGGCCTCGATCTTCCTCGGGTCCATACGAATACCGTCTCCCGTAACTACAAGACCTAGGAGTTCAATATAATCAATCCTGTAGGAACACTCCGAGAATTTAGCAAACCACAGGTGCTCTCCCAATGTCTGCAAAGAAAATCCTCAAGTGTTGCACACGTTCCTCACAACTTTTGGAAAAGACCAGAATGTCATCAATAACACCACAAACAACTGGTCGAGGAACGGCCTGAAGAAATCCGGTTCATCACATCACGAACGCTGTGAGGGCATCAGTGAGTCCAACGACACCACCAAAACTCATACTGCCCGTAGCACGCACAAAAGCAGTCTTCGGAATGTCATCACTCCGAACCCGCAACCAATGATGACCCGATCCCAAACAAACATAAAAAAAATGTCTCGTACTCTGGAGCTGATCAAAGAAATCGTCAATGCGAGGTAAAGGATACCTATCCGCACCGTAACTCAGTTCAATTGACGATCAATCAATACCCAACCTCAAACTGCCGTCCTTCTCCTGGATTAACAGAATAGGACCTCCACAAAGCGAAACACTCGGACGTACAAGTCCCCTATCTAGCAAACTCTGCAGCAGATCCTTAATCTCCCTAAGCTCCGCAGGCTCATCTGGAACAAAGTTGGAAACTCCGGCACGATAGGAACCCGGTCCAACATGTAGGGTCACTAGGCACTCTAACAAGGTTCTACAAGGCATCTACCATGCCCGATTAAAAAATTAGCCATGCCGAACAACCCTAAACAAGATCTTTGCTAGATAATTAGGGTTTCACATGCAAGTAAACATCTTTACTATCTAAGTGAAGAAGAAAATACAACCTTTGTAGATCGGTCCTTCACTTCATAAGCTCCTTGTAGTAGTCCTTTCACTGCGATCATCGAACTCCCGGACTCTCGGACGGCTCCATGAGAAGATGGAAACGGTTTTGCTTGAAGTCTTCGAGGCCGAAAATGATCTACGTCGAGAGAATACGAACTCAAGCTTCTACTTCACTAACTAGAGAATTAGTGAAGCAAACACCATAAACTAAAGTGCTAGTCTAGTAGAGGATGATGAAATAGGAAATGGGTACACTTTAGAATTTATTCTCTCATAATATTTCTCTCTCTTTATCAAACCCTAGCAAGCATTTGAAGGAGGAAGAAGATGAGCTCAAGAAAAATGAGAATGAAAAACTAATCAAGAGAGAGAGTGAACCATGGGTGAGTTTATATCATATATTAACTCATGTAAAGACACAACCATGGCTACATTATAATGGTTAAGTTAATTAATATCTCAAGTAAAACAAAACTAGTAGACTGAGTCAATGCAACCCTAAGCTTCATGAAGCTTCATGTATGTGAGCTCATCATCCATTAATTTTAGAATTACATTAAATATAAAAAACCTAACACTATAATTAGTATGGTATAAGTCTTATACACCCATGTAAGTTGTATCAACAACCATGATACAAAAAGGACACAAATAAATATATATCACATATATATTAAGTTGTGCACAAGTGAGAAAAACAAATGCTTAAGTGAACCAATGTTAGTTGGTGTAAATTAGTATATTACATATACAATTATAGACTAAATTATTAAATCAACACTTGAATTAATAATCCGGTTATATCTCATATAATCGACTAACATCCAATGTATCGCCTTATCGAATCAACCCTTGATTCGATAACCTGGTTATATCGCATATAACCGATCGATACAAACATCGCGAGAATAGAATACGGTATCTCATACTCGCATTATTCTCGGTCCCGCACATATCACATATGCGCTCCTATTTCGTTTTGCCTGAGCCAGTAAAACCTCTATGTAGGACTCTAAAGACTCGTCAATACGCCGGCAGTAGGTGATGTCATATCAAGCACCCACAAGCCGTCAGCGGTACTAGCTGGACGTAACGGCTACCCGGGTATTGAGCGATCAGAAGATCAGCAAGCAAGCCCGCTCCAACTCTTGCAAAAATCCTGACAGTGACACTACCGTACAGTCCGGTCTCCTCGTCTGATATGTCGCATATCAAGTCTAGGGGTGGTAAACGTCAGACCCCAATAACCGATAAGTCGTGCCGATATGAGGCTCATAACGGGTTGAGAAACTACTGGTAACACTTACCGGTAAATCTCTAAACCAGCCCTGGCCAGGGACTTCCCTGTTATGGCCAATCGAGCACAGCGCAACATCAACCCCCAATACCGGGAGAGACGAAACCCCTCCTATCGCTCATTGCCTCCATGCGACTCGGGACTGTACCCAAAAACCACCGTTTTGCACGCCCTCTTGGACGTGGTAAGGTGGAAATCAAAGCACAGAGGGAATCACACAAGACTCTATGACGATCTTGGATCTACAGACTAACTTGCACCGGTGTCACCAGAGAACTGCCATCTGACGTGAGGTATAATACCATCTGGGAATTCTCGGCGAGTCCGTACAGTGTACCCAGTCTCTACTGAGCACCCGTATATCATCTCTGATGTCAAACACCAATAGATATGGGATCATCCATCGCCCATCTATATGGGTCGAGAAGCTATACGCTAGTCTACTCTGGTATATCGATGCCCCGTCTCGATACACCGACGACTAGGACTTTGAAGGATGTACTTATGGACTACCATGTCCCTACTAGTATGATCCGCATCATAGTCCAGATAGTCAAGTACACATCCTAAGGGCTTTACCAACATGTAGTAGAGAGACAATCAGAGTACACGTTAAGGTAAAGAGTAACCAGATAGCATACTATCATGTCGAGCAAGAAAGTCCTCCCTATATATGTCCAAGCATCCACTACAATATACATCTCATGTATAGTAATGGCCTCTAGGGCATTCATATAACTAACAATCTCCCACTTGCACTAGGGCCATCTGATAACAGTGGTTGTAGTATCTCATACTCAACCATCCCATAATAGTCTCTCTCTGGGAAAATGCCTTTGTGGGTGAATCCGCTGTGTTGTCCTCTGAGTCTACTCTCCTAACCTCGATCTCCTGGAGATCAACCATCTTCATGATCAGGTGATACTGCCTTAGAATATGTCTGGATCATTGATGGGACAGGCGTTCCTTGGCATAAGCCACAACTCTATTGTCACAAAATGGAAGGAACGGAGTTCATCTCATGAACTAATACACACCCAGACTGCATCTTTGGTAGCGATGTATTCAGCCTTTATCGTCTAGTATGCCACGGTATTTAGCTTGGAACTCTTCCAACATACCGTCCCTTTACTGAGGGTAAAGACAATGCATGTGACTGACATTCAGTCGACCTTACCACCGTGGAAGCTATCCAGTGATTCTCCCCAAGATTGATTGATACCATTTCACTACACCTAGTGAGGGTCCTAACATCCAGATAGATCTATCTCATAGATTCAAACCCTGGATTTATGAGGTATCACCTTGATCCTATATGGATAATCCTTGTGATAAGAGGAGATTGACAGAGCGTAGCATAGGAAACTCCTTTCCTTACAAGAGTATGTCATCCACGTACAATACGAGGAAGACGACCTTACTATCTACTACCCTTTTGTATATACAAGGTTCATCTACCACTTTGATGAAGTCAAACGCTTTGACGACCACATCAAAACAGATGTTCCAACTCCGCAATGCCTGCTTTAACCTGTAAAGCAACTTACACACGTTTCCGCTGCTCCTACTGTCTACGAAGCCCCCTGGCTGTGTACTTATAGACGCTCCCTTCTAAATCACTATTTAGAACAGCCGTCATGATACCCAACCGCCAGATATCGTAGTCATGGTATGTAGCAGTGGTAAGTAGGGTCTGGATGGACTTAAGCATGTGGACTTAGAAAAGGTTTCATCACAATCCACACCTGGTCAATGATGCAAACTTTTAACAAGTCTAGCTTTGAAAGTCTCAACCTTTCCATGTACACAAAGTAATCTTCTCAAGATATACTTGCTCCTTATGGGGATATAATCCCTTTAGATATAGCAACTGAAGTCCATAATTCGTTGGTATACATAGATTCCATCTCAGATCGCATAGCATCCAGCCATCCTTACAGAGTCCCCACTCCTGATGGCCTGCTCGAAACTAGTTGGGTCATCATCTCATGATGCAATCCTCACTCACACTATAATAGAGAAACCAAAGTATCTCTCAGGTGGGTGAGGAACCCTACCAGATCGGCGGAGAGGCTGAGGTTCGTTGGGAACTATTGAAATCTCCGGTTCTACCAAATCATCAGCTGCAGTTTGTATAGCTGGAACTCCTTCCAGTTCTACCTCATGACCACTAATTTCTTCACAAGAAATCCTTTTTCTCAAAAATGTGGCATGTCGAGAAATAAAACAATTTTGTTCCTCGGTGCGGTAGAAGATATTCCCTTGCTAATGCTTGAGATATTCAACAAATTTCTACAGAACTGCCCTTGCCTTGAGCTTGTCCGTATTTTGCTTTTAGACATAGGCCGGACAACCCTAAATCTTAACTGACTTAAGAGATGGGCTTTTCTCTTACCATATCTCATATGGAGTGGTAGGCAGCTGATTTGGTTGGAATGCCATTCAATAGGCATGCAGCTTCTCAAGTGCATAACTCCCAAAAGAAAATAAGCAACTCAGTAATACTCATCATAGAGCGCACCATATCTCATAGGGTGCAATTGCTCCGCCCCGATACACCGACGTGTTGTAGTGTATACGGAGGAGTAATGCTGAGAGAGAATCTCATTCTCCTTTAGAATGGTCCAGGAATCCCATGCTCAAGTATTCTCCTCCCTGATCACATCAAAGGACATAATACTTATACCCGTTTTTGGTTCTCTACTTCTAACTTATATTCTGTGATTATCTCAAAAGTTTCGGACTTGTGTTTGAACAGGAACATATGTCTGAATCTTGAGAGATCATCAGTGAATGTAATGAAGTATAAAGAACTGGTCCTTGCATATGTAGACAGGGGACCTTCATACATCAGCATGTATCAATCCCAAGGGTTCACTAACTCTTTCTCTGTTTCCAATAAACAGAGCTATGGTCATCTTATCTTCGTGACATGACCGACAAGTTTCATAAGATGTAAATTCAAACTAATTTAAATATGCATCTAAATGTAACTTTAGCTAGTCGGGTCGCATTGATATAACCTAGTCTACACTGCCTCAAGAAGAATTCCTTCATTTCTGAACACTTCCTCTTGTGTGTGTTCTGTATACTAAGAACTGTAGTTTGATTTAGAACATCAATACTTTTAGATAACGTGCCTGAACCGATCAACTCTTGATATAGGAAATGTTCAAAACATTATCCAACAATACAAAATTATATCCTTCTTTACTAATAAAGAGACTGATATGATGTTGTATATCAGGTTCGATATCTAATAACATTCGTTCAGAATCAATGTATTCTGATAATACATGGTGATAACTACCAACATTCTTGGCTGCAACACTTGCACCATTTCTATGTCATGAAACTTATCACCCGTTCTTAGTTCTCTACCTATCTGTAGCCCATGTAACAGATTACATATGTGGGATCCTGATACGGTATCTAATACCCAGGACGTAAAGGATACTGAGAAACAGTTCTCTATAATGAACAAACCCGAAGAAGATGCATCAACATGCACTTTCTTCGTTTGGGCGGCATGGCAATTCTGGTAATCCCCAATATCCTGTTCAGTTTTATAACTTTTATAAGAAAGAACGGAACCAACGTTCCCCAGCACAGTATAACATGTGGGTTTAGTCAATACATCCATATTATTATCTTGATTAAGGCATGATATGGTCGCTACCTGGAGAGAGAGAGAAGAAAACACTCTGCGTGCGCTCTTGCAAGATCAGATTGGTTATAATTTTATCTAATTGGGATGGCTCCCACTATTTTTATCAAATCTTCCTTCAAACCCTAAAAGAAAAGACTAGCCGGGATTAATTACACCCTACAACTTCGCCAATCTTTCAGCCAGGCCAGTGTCGGTACTTTGAGAGAGGTTCCCCGTGCTTTCGTACGGACATAATTAAAGTAAACCTCATTTTTCCAGAGGCGTAACCCCGTTGACACCTTTCTAGACACCTAATTGATCGGCTAATTGTCCTATGTAAAACTCTCCCAGGAGTAACAATTACTCGCAGTGGGTATCGGGATCCAACTATCTCATAGAAGGTATGCAATCTCATTGCAAATTTCAACACTTGAAATTCTCGATAATATTTTTCCCCAAACGATCTATGACCTTGACAAGGTCAACAAACCATAGACCGTAAGTCAAGTTCAACCCGTCATTTCTTGATTGAATTAAACCCACCCGCACGACCCTTGATAAGGCCCACAAGGCCGTACGACTACCCTAATCTAATCTGCATCATATGCATAAGCAGATAAATAATGGTCAGCTACCGCACACTGCGCCTTGACAAGGTCAACAAACGCAGCACGAATACTAAGCAGGACTTATCTGAAAAGATGGAGGGCTTCGACAGGTTTTTCTGAAAACCTATTGCGTAATGAACTTGATATCGTTGTAGAATCAAGTGAATTTTGAAATGGAGTGATTTTGAGGCTTTCATTAGTTTTGCTAAAGAGGTCACTCCCGGTGAAGGGATCTCGGCTCTTTCCTTATGAAATAAGGTGCATGATATATCATATATATCGCTATGCAAAGCAAAAACTCCAAAAGCAATCAAAGGACAAACCGAGTGTTGTAGCATCTGCCAGTTTTGCTAAAGAGGTCACTCCCAGTGAAGGGATCTCGGCTCATTCCTCATCGAATAAGGTGCAGGATATATCATATATATCGCTATGCAAAGCAAAAACAGTAGCTGCCCTTTTTGAAAAATTTGATTCTGCAACATCTTTTAGGTTTCTTTTCTTTTATTAATCATATTAATGAAGTCCCATCATTTAAGTCACCTAAACATCACAGATAAATACGACGTACACTTATGCCATCCGCATTCGCCTCGATGTCCCCTCGTGCACTGTTAGTTTAGGTAACTAACGGCAGAGCGGGGCAGGGCTAGCGCGGGTGTAAAACATAAGTAACGTCTATATAATATATCATATATACTATATACAGTATCCATCTCAACATATCAAATGACCACATCACAGATATCGCAGAAGAAGAATCATATGAAATAATGGATATACTAGAAGGTCCGTGTTTTATTTTGAGCCTCTATAAAACACGAATTCCACGGTCGTGATGAATAGCCAAACCCACACCCCTAGACCCCTACGAGAGCGGCAAGCAACCCTACCAATTCTAGAGTTAGGAGACCCGGACTCGACTCCTCGAGTTGGTCTCCCGCTGTACCCTAGAAACCGGTTACTTGTTCTCCCCTCCTTGGGTCTACCTAATGCGGAAAAGTAAATAATATACAATGGTGACATCATCCTCATCCCGGAAGTTCCCCAATAAAAGAATATTACATACAATGAATTTTACATGAATGAAAATAAAAACCCTCATCTCACATAAAACCCCCGGCTATTCAGAACACGACGATCCAATATAACATATCCAGCAACACATAACATCACATGTCATCAACGTAAGTAAATATGCACATCCCAATTGTCGTTGACATATAGCAACGAAACCGGTGATATCACATATTATACTTACGGTTGTTAGTGTATATGCCCTAGAGGCCATTACTGTATAATACTAGTTTGTATATTACTTAATGGAAGCTTGGAATATTCACCTTGTATATACAATCTTGCTCAAAATAGTAGTATGCTACTTGGTTTGTTTCTACTTCAATGTGTACATGTGTTTATTTTTGTATATCGCCTATACACATTAGTGGAGCCCTTAGGATCTTTGCTTGATTACCAGCGATGTGATGGCCGTCACACTAGTGGGGCTGGGTAATCTATAAGCACATCCTTATGCAGGTCCCTGGTCGCAGGACTATCGAGACAGGGCATCGATACTCCGGAGTAGACCAGCGCATGCGCTTCTCATCCCAGTATGGGAGACAGTCTGTCCCACAGCCGTCAGTACGTCGTACTTGAGATAGTATGCGGGTGCTCGTTAGGTTACGGGTACACTGGACAGGACTCGTCGGGAACTGACTAGTTGGTATTATGCCTATCGTCAGTTATCAGTTCCCAGGTGACATGAGTACAGCTTAGTCCGGTGACTTGACACTGTCACTTCGCCTCGAGTGTGTTCCCACTGCACTTTGATTACTACCCGACCACGGCTCAAAGGAGTCGTGCAAACAGGTAGTAGTTGGGTGCAGTCCCGAAGCACTTGGAGGCAGTGACGGTTAGACAGGATTCGTCTCTCCCGGTATTGGGGGTTGACATCGCGCTGTGTCTAGGAGAGCCATTACACGAGTAGTCCCTGGCCAGGGCAAACGAGATATACTGGTAGGCTTCCAGTGTTATCTCAGGGTGTTTTGGGCTTCGCTCCGGCACGACTTGTACCGCTATTGGGCGACTGACGTTTACCGCCCCCTATGTAAGTGCACGGCGGCGCCCCGGCCGTCAATCCGACGCCGGAATGCGGAAGCGGTGATAAACTTTAATTTTTGCGGACTTTGCAAACCGGCACCACCGCGCACTAAACACCGGATCGTAACCATTAACAAGTCTACGCTACTAACAAGAAAGGGAAGAGATGTACCGACTGATCCGAGTCCTCCGGTCTTCATCTCCACTCCGATCTCCTCGCGGGATCTCCGTCCGTCTCCTCCTCGTCGGAAAGGGCACCACAACGCCTGTAGCTTTTACGGGCTCCCACCTCAATACCGAGGAAACTCGGGCGCGAAGCTGGCGAATCGACGCGTCCAAGATTTGCTGTAGGAAGTGTAGTGTAGAGGCTACTTGTCTCTTTGGGGTTTGTTGCCTTTGGATGGAGGAATGAAGATTGAACTTTGGAGGGAAATGAAGCTACCAATTTTTGCAAGGAAATGAGATGAACAAATGAAGCATCAAAAATGAACCTCTCATTTTTCTCTCCTCCTCAAAAATGTGGCCGGCCAATGCTATATCGAAATGGTGGAGGGAATCAATAATTAGTATGAAGGAAGGTGAGTGTAGGATAAGAAAAGAGGTGACCACATCCAAACATACACCATGCTTCATATTTAAATCCAACCATACCCTTTCTAATCATCATTTAATGCATCATGGAGCAAAAGAAATGAAAGCTATCATAATCAATCATTATGCAAGAAAACCCCTCCACAAATGTAATTTGCAAAACTGCAAATTACCCCCTCCATCGGAAAAGTCCGGCCGGGAAAGAACAAAGGAAAACCGGCCGGAACGGAATGCAAACTGGCAACTCCAGAAAACTGGTCCCGTAATAAATTACAGGAAAACCCCGATACTGTGCATACACACCCGCATCTGTATTCCGTCCGGATACAAATGCAAAGAGACAAAATCTACACTGTACTAAACTAGGACCGGCTTAAACCAAAGCCGGCTAGTATTATCCGTTCGATCCTGATCCGTGCAATACCGCACGTATCTGATCGAACCCTGCCATAAACCTATACGGCTACTAGTACAAACCGTCCGATCCTGATCCGTGCAATACCGCACGTATCTGATCGGACCCTGCCATATCTCCATACGGCCTCTACAGCGTTTCGCACGAAAGCTGAGTAACTGAAAAGTGTGGTAGACTCTAAAGACTCGTCAATACTATGGCTGTGGATTTAACCACTAGCACGTCAGAGGTATAAGCCAATACGTAACGGGCCACCAGCTATTGACTAAAAGGGACGTCGATGAGCGAACTCATCCTGACACCCTACTGAGCCTGTCAGTGACAATATCCGTACAGTCCGGTCCGTTCGTCTATAAGCATCGCATGTCGGGCCTAGGGGTGGGTAAAAGTCAGACCCCCAAAAGCGGTACAAGTCGTGTCGGAGTGTAGCCCAGAACACCCTGAGATACTACTGGAATACCTACCAGTAAATCTCCTGCCTTGGCCAAGGACTTCGTGTAATGGCTCTCCTAGACACAGCGCGACCTCACCCCCAATACCGGGAGAGACGAAACCCCCGAAGATCCGCTCACTGCCTCCATGTGGCTCGGGACTGTACCCAACTAAAACCTGTTTGCACGACTCCTTTGAGCCGTGGTAGGGTAGTAATCAAAGCACAGTGGGAACTCACACGAGACAAATGACGATCCCCAGGTCGATGAACTAACCTGTACACATGTCACCTGGGAACTGCTATCTGACGTCAGGTATAAGACCAACTAGCATGTCCCCGGCGAGTCCTGTCCGATGTACTCATAACCCAATGAGCACCTGTATACATGTTAGGTGATCCAACTGACACCAGTGGCTTGTGAGACCGGCCACCGCCCCTCGTCGGGGTCTCGACTGTATACACCAGTCTACTCTGGAGAATCGATGCCCTGTCTCGAAACTCCTACGACTAGGGACCTTTTAAGGATATGCTTGTAGACCCCAGCTCTCACGTATATGATCGCCCTCATACTGCTGGTCGTCAAGCAAGAATCCTAGGGGCTCTATCAACGTGCAATAGCGACCTGTCAGGTCACCTAAAGCAGTACACGATGATAAAGGTAAACCAGATAGCAAACTATCATCTCGAGTAAGACTGTCGTCCCGGGATAGGTCCTCCCTCAATCATTGCAATCACGTGCCTGTGATCCAATAATTGACTCTGAGGGCACTATCTCCAACAATCTCCCACTTGCACTCAAGGCTAATTATTGCGATGTCGCATACTCACAGCCCGTGTGATACCGAACACCCAACTCCTCTACTAGTCAGTCTCACAAAGCTCGTTTGCGAGACTATTGCGTTCGAGGAATAGCCTCAGCGAGTGGATCCGCTTTGAAGTTTCTTTCTATGTCTCTCTATATCTCAAGTTCGCGGAGAATGCCATCTCCCGAAATGAGCAATACCTGTCTTAGAATGTCTGGATGTCTGATGGGACCGAGCTCATAAATGTACTCCAAATCCAAACTTCTTAGACTGTATCGTCAACTGAACTTAATCAGTATCCTGCGCCATGCCTCCCTCAGTATTGCTTTGGACCACCTGTCCAAAATACTGCCCCTTGTCAGAGGGAAAACTATAACTCTGACAACCTCCTTGTCGTCCATGTCACCTTGGAAGCCTGGAATGATAACTGTCTCCCAAATGAGGCTGTCGTTATCATATCCCTAGAACATCCACTTATGTTCTAAAACTGCTTCCGACTGTTTCTCCAGGATTGGATAAATATCAACTTATCGCATCTAGTGCAAGAACAACATCTGGTGTGGTACTTGACATCTCATGATTGACTCAATTGCCTAAGCAAGTGATCTGCCAATCATGCACATCCCTCTCTACTTTAGTCTATAAGACACCTTTAGAGAGGGTGACTCCATTACCTGCAGGTACACCACCATGCCAGGAGTCATCCATTCTAAATACTCTTAGAATGCTGTCAAAGTACCCTGATTGGGAAACCACCCAAATCTAGATCTAACACCATAGATCTAGTAACCAGTATGTCTGATATAATGTCCAAGTCCCATGTGGAGAAACCACTGTGTGACGACCAAAGTATAACCGATCGTAGTATAGGAGTTTCCTTTCCTACTTTGTGTATGTCATCCAAATACCATGACATCACACCCTACTACCTTCTCAACAGATCCATCCCCTATTCTGATGACGTCAAACCCATGACTGTCACATCAGAAATAGATGATCTATCTCCGCTATATCTGCTTTAGTCTATAAATAGACATAAGCCTGATGTCCACCAATGCTTCCGCTGCTCCCACTGACTACGACAACCCTCTCGCAGAGTCATATAGATGTGCACTTCTAAAGCTAGTTTAGAACGACGCTATACTCATCCTCCTGCCGGGTCTCGCAGCCTGGAACAACAACAATGGCAAGTGTGGGTAAACAAGAACTTCCCTGTCACCGTCCTTGAGGCTACCGGAGTGCCTCTCGGGTGCCTGAAGTTACCCACCGTATCTGCGGAGTGGCCAATGGAATGTCAAATCAGATTGAATCTTTAGGTTCCTTATCAAATCTTCAGTAATCGTTTGCGGTTCTGGAATCACTTCCAGTTCTACCATACTCCCACTACTGTTTTCTGAAAAATCCATTTTAATTAAAACTGTGGCGAGTCAAGAACAATATTACTATTGATCTCCCAGATGGTAGAAAGTCAACCCTCGTCATAGCCTGGGTCAACCCACAAACAGCCATTACAGAAACGTGCCTTGAGTTATCCAGAGTCTGGTTTTAATCATAAGCCGGACAACTCCCCGTACCTTAACAATGTTAAGATATGAACTGTACTATATCCAATATAGAACCAGAGGCACTGATTTAATTGAACCAGATTCAAATCATGCAGCTGTCTCCAGTGCATGTCAACCAAATGGAGAGAGGCCGATCAGCGTTACTCAACTTAGGAATGCTTCCAATTATGAGTAACCTGAAAGAGAAGCAATTTCTCTTTATCATTACTATCAACTGAATACCATACACAAGTATCTATATCTTCGATCACATTGAAGAATCCCGATACTTGCTACACCTGGTTCTCTACTCTATTCAAATACCTATAACTCCTCAAAACTTAGACCCTGTGTTTCTACGAAACACATGTCTAAGAACTAGAGAAGTTAAAAGTAAACAGAACATAGTATGAGGACCAACCCCTCTGTCCTTATGGACACCGGACAACATGCAATACTCTGTATAAGTCCGCCGAGTCTAACAACTCTTTCACTGTGTGTCGTAGGTTGAAAACTGTACTTATGGTTAAGAAGAATTACACCGCTGTTTAATGCTCCTTACCTAACCATCCACTGATATAGGTAAATGTCATCGACATAATATCAAAAGGTATATCTCACTCTATTCAAATAGATGTACAGATATATCAATTTGAAATTGGTGCACAACAGCGGATATTCAAAACCAAATATTTGCCGACCGGCAAACAGACCAGGTGATCTCCTCAAATATCACCGATTACAACGAATCCCGATATAATGAGGATGATCACCCAATTCCCAATAACTTACTCCCACTCATCATCTGTAAAACCATACAGATGTGAGAATCAAACCTGGTAAATACATACCCTGGAGCAAGTGTCTAAATGGGAAATCAGTTTTCTTTTAACAGTACACAGTGAAACTGAAACATTGAAATGTTTCGATGGGGTATCCCGGTATTCCTAGTAATGCCTCTACCATTATCCAGATTCACAACTATAACCGTATAATTCTTTGCCACCTCTCCAAACCCCTTTATATGTCTTTAGTCGTTACCTTCTGCACACCCCTTAGGCCAAATGGTTTTCTTCCTTCCCTACCGTTCGGCACCAGCCTATGGTTTGGAAGAAGACTATCCAATAAGCATAATGGGTGTACTGTCCTAATCCTAGGAGCACTCGCAATACGAGAGAAGGTGAAGATAAAAGACAACCGAATAAACCTTATTCTTATTTCTCCTGAACCAGGATCCATCCCCGAACTGGAACGAGTTCCTTTCGAGTTCGTATATAACCATACGATGGATTATCCAATAAAATGGGATCTTCGTAGTGATACGGAGTGTCCTGGAGAAATACAAAGGTGATTTAGGATTGGCGAAGAAATACTTGGTTTGGTTGTGAATAGCAGTCGCAATTTACTTTGCCCTCTTACTAATCCCTTGCTTTGTCTGAACTTAATACCTTCTGTACACCGTTTAGGCTAACTGGTTTTCTTCATTCCCTACCGGTCAGCACCAGCCTATGGTTTGGAAGAAGACTATCCAATTTGCGTAATAGGTGTACTACTCCTAAACTAAGGAGTACTCGCAACCTGAGAGAGGGTGAAAAGAAAAGACAACTGAATAATCTTATCCGTTTTCTCCAGAACCAGAAACCATCCTCGAATAAATTCCTTCGAGTTCGTATCTAACCATACGATGGTTTTGTCCAATGGAAGTGGACGTTCGTAGTAATACGGGGTGTCTTGGAGAAAAGGGTAAAAGTAGGAGTGGCAATGAGGTCTGCAACTCTGACAATCCAAAAGCCTGTGTTAAGAAGGTTTGGTCAACTTGGTCACTGAGTCATAGTCATAGGGTCGGGTCAATGGTCGCTGCCAGAGAGAGAGAGAAAAGAAACACTCAGCGTGCACTCTAACCAAGATCAGAATGGTTACCAATTTATCTAATCTGGAAACCTCCCACTGTACCTCAAATTCTCCTCCAAACCTGAAAGAAGAATTAGTCGGGGTCACCCGAGGAGTAAACTAACTCATCAGTGGGAATCGGGATCCAACTATCACTGCATGATAACGTGACGGAATCCGCTCACGGTGTCACACTCCAGAAGGTATGCGCATATCTGGCAAGTTTCAGTACTTTTGAAACTCCCGATGTGATTTCTGCCCCATGCTCTTATGACCTTGACGAAGGTCAACAAATCATAAGTCACATGTCAAGTTCCACCCGTCATTATCCAGGTTAATTTGAACCCACCCGTACAAGCCCTTGACGAAGGTCAACAAGGCTATACGACTGTCCCAAACCAACACATCTATCTATGCAGCAGAAAGGCAACAAGCAGCTACCATACACTATGCCTTGACGAAGGTCAACAAACATAGCATGAATACTACGTGCTACCCGTCTGAAACGACGGAGGGCTACGAATGGTTTCTGGCGAAAACCTTTAACGTAATGAACTTGATATCGTTGAAGGAACGGATAGCTTTTTAGAAAATATAGTGACGAAAACCTTCACTAAAGAGGTCACTCCCGGTGAAGGGATCTCGGCTCTTTCCCCGTAGAATGGGGTGCAGGATATTCCAAACGAATACCACGATGCAAAGCAAAAGTAATCGGCTATAGTGAAGTTAATGCCCTGACGCAAACTTCTGTCCAAGGGGTCACTCCCGGTGAAGGGATCTCGGCCCTTGCCTCGTCGACTGAGGAGCAGGATATTCCAAACGAATACCACGATGCAAAACAAAAGTGAACGTCCTTGCAATAACAGCTTTTTGAAAAGTGTTCCAACAACATCAGAATAGGTTTGTTTAACTTGCATTGATCCGAATCAACACAGTCCCATCAATTGATCACACCACAAAGAACGAAAATATACTGACGTACGTATATGCCATCCGCATTCGCCACTGGGTCCCGTCATCACCCGTTAGGTTAGCTTACTAACGGCAGAGCGGGGACTGGACTAGCGCGGATGAAAAACATATACAACATCTACTTATATATATACCAATATATTATATTTCGCTCAAGGCGTGAAAAGAAATGCAACATCACAGAAATGTACAGTATCACAGAACAATACAGATATCTGGGATCCCCGGGTTTCACAGAGCCACTACTGAAACCCGACGTTCCCCTGGTCGTGTGGATAGCCTGTGCAATGAAATCCTAGACCCCTACGGGCGCGGCAAGTCACCCGCCAAAACCTGAAGCGAGGCAACCCCCTTCAGCGCCGTGAATGGACCACCCAGCACTTCACGGAATCCGGTAACTTGGGCACCCCTCCTGGGTCAAACTGTACCCCCTACGAGTGCGTCGAATAGCCCGCCAATCCTGCACTGAAGCCCCTTCCGTCCCAATGCCATGAGATGCGGGCTTGTTGCCTTGTAGAACCCGGCTATCCGTGCACCCCTCCGCGGGGTAATCCTAGTACAGAAAGTAAAATATACATACACCGGGTACATCGACCGCAACCAGGTCGTGCCCCAAAAGAATAATACAAACTGGCAGTGACGGCAGTCCACATGTCGGACGCTCGCCCCGTAATATCAAATGTACATAAAACGACAGCACTGCACTAGCATTGCATCCAGGCTATCCCCACGACCGATCCGCAACATCACAGCAAAACACATAACATCATCGTGAAAGTCACGTTCGCAAATCCGTCTAACCGGGCTATAGCAGTTAGACCGGATTTACCGATCGAGTGACATTCACGGTCGCAGATATAATGTAAATACTGTGAAAAATGTGTTTAAAATTTTCCGATTGATCAAACCTTAACAAGTGGGCCCCCAATCAAAACTGTAGCACTCACAGAAAACCTGGGCCCAATTTTAATATTCCAGAAACCAAATTTCTTACTCAGGAACATACTGTAGAATTTTTGGGGGGTGAACTATTCACATTGCGGCGGAAGCGCGGCACCAGCAAGGGTTTGGCCGCCCTTCCGCGGTGGTATGAACAGTTCATACTACCAAATTTTTTCAGTATACTTATATTTCCCTGAACATCATTCTGAGACAACCTGAAAAATTTTTGGACTCAAAAAAAATTCGACAGAAACTGATGTGCTTGAAAAAAACGGTTTCGGGATTTTGTTCGATCGGAAACGTAAAACACATTAAACCAAGCTAGACGAAGTTAATGGCAAGGCTCTGATACCACTGTAAGTGCACGGCGGTGCCCCGGCCGTCAATCCGACGCCGGAATGCGGAAGCGGTGATAAACTTTAATTTTTGCGGACTTTGCAAACCGGCACCACCGCGCACTAAACACCGGATCATAACCATTAACAAGTCTACGCTACTAACAAGAAAGGGAAGAGATGTACCGACTGATCCGAGTCCTCCGGTCTTCATCTCCACTCCGATCTCCTCGCGGGATCTCCGTCCGTCTCCTCCTCGTCGGAAAGGGCACCACAACGCCTGTAGCTTTTACGGGCTCCCACCTCAATACCGAGGCAACTCGGGCGCGAAGCTGGCGAATCGACGCGTCCAAGATTTGCTGTAGGAAGTGTAGTGTAGAGGCTACTTGTCTCTTTGGGGTTTGTTGCCTTTGGATGGAGGAATGAAGATTGAACTTTGGAGGGAAATGAAGCTACCAATTTTTGCAAGGAAATGAGATGAACAAATGAAGCATCAAAAATGAACCTCTCATTTTTCTCTCCTCCTCAAAAATGTGGCCGGCCAATGCTATATCGAAATGGTGGAGGGAATCATTAATTAGTATGAAGGAAGGTGAGTGTAGGATAAGAAAAGAGGTGACCACATCCAAACATACACCATGCTTCATATTTAAATCCAACCATACCCTTTCTAATCATCATTTAATGCATCATGGAGCAAAAGAAATGAAAGCTATCATAATCAATCATTATGCAAGAAAACCCCTCCACAAATGTAATTTGCAAAACTGCAAATTACCCCCTCCATCGGAAAAGTCCGGCCGGGAAAGAACAAAGGAAAACCGGCCGGAACGGAATGCAAACTGGCAACTCCAGAAAACTGGTCCCGTAATAAATTACAGGAAAACCCCGATACTGTGCATACACACCCGCATCTGTATTCCGTCCGGATACAAATGCAAAGAGACAAAATCTACACTGTACTAAACTAGGACCGGCTTAAACCAAAGCCGGCTAGTATTATCCGTTCGATCCTGATCCGTGCAATACCGCACGTATCTGATCGAACCCTGCCATAAACCTATACGGCTACTAGTACAAACCGTCCGATCCTGATCCGTGCAATACCGCACGTATCTGATCGGACCCTGCCATATCTCCATACGGCCTCTACAGCGTTTCGCCCGAAAGCTGAGTAACTGAAAAGTGTGGTAGACTCTAAAGACTCGTCAATACTATGGCTGTGGATTTAACCACTAGCACGTCAGAGGTATAAGCCAATACGTAACGGGCCACCAGCTATTGACTAAAAGGGACGTCGATGAGCGAACTCATCCTGACACCCTACTGAGCCTGTCAGTGACAATATCCGTACAGTCCGGTCCGTTCGTCTATGAGCATCGCATGTCGGGCCTACGGGGTGGGTAAAAGTCAGACCCCCAAAAGCGGTACAAGTCGTGTCGGAGTGTAGCCCAGAACACCCTGAGATACTACTAGAATACCTACCAGTAAATCTCCTGCCTTGGCCAAGGACTTCGTGTAATGGCTCTCCTAGACACAGCGCGACCTCACCCCCAATACCGGGAGAGACGAAACCCCCGAAGATCCGCTCACTGCCTCCATGTGGCTCGGGACTGTACCCAACTAAAACCTGTTTGCACGACTCCTTTGAGCCATGGTAGGGTAGTAATCAAAGCACAGTGGGAACTCACACGAGACAAATGACGATCCCCAGGTCGATGAACTAACCTGTACACATGTCACCTGGGAACTGCTATCTGACGTCAGGTATAAGACCAACTAGCATGTCCCCGGCGAGTCCTGTCCGGTGTACTCATAACCCAATGAGCACCTGTATACATCTTAGGTGATCCAACTGACACCAGTGGCTTGTGAGACCGGCCACCGCCCCTCGTCGGGGTCTCGACTGTATACACTAGTCTACTCTGGAGAATCGATGCCCTGTCTCGAAACTCCCACGACTAGGGACCTTCTAAGGATATGCTTGTAGACCCCAGCTCTCACGTATATGATCGCCCTCATACTGCTGGTCGTCAAGCAAGAATCCTAGGGGCTCTATCAACGTGCAATAGCGACCTATCAGGTCACCTAAAGCAGTACACGATGATAAAGGTAAACCAGATAGCAAACTATCATCTCGAGTAAGACTGTCGTCCCGGGATAGGTCCTCCCTCAATCATTGCAATCACGTGCCTGTGATCCAATAATTGACTCTGAGGGCACTATCTCCAACGCCCTAGGCCCGCCATGCGATGTATCAGACGAACAGACCGGACTGTACGGAGAATGTCATATTCAGGCTCAGTAGGAGTTCAGATGGGTTTCGCCTCGTCGGTCTTCTTGTCTGCATTACCTGGGGACCGTTACGCACAGCTAGTGCCGCTTGCGGTCTGTGGTTAAACCCACTGCCAGCGTAGTGTCGAGTCTTTAGAGTCCCACACAGAAAGCTTTTCGCCTTTAGGCAAAAGAGTAGAGGTCGCATGGTTTTGCGACAGGTCGCATGGTTTTGCGACAGGGTTCGGTCACATCCGTGCACTTGTGCACGTACAGTGTCCGGACAGTTTGCACTAGCGGGCTTTGGTTTAAGCCAGATCCTAGTGTACGTATTGGGATTGGATTTATCCAGTTTGCATTCGTGTTCCTCGGAACGCGGATGCGGGTGTGTATGCACAGTTGACAGGGAGACAGATGCAGCGGATTCTCATTAGGGTTGTTGACCGTTGACCATTGACTATTGACTTTTTGCTCAACCCTAAAAAGAATATGATATGTGATTAACTATTATATTAATTAAGTATTATGGTGACATGGTTGTTGACTTTTGTTGACTTTGTTGACTTGTTGACTTTTGTTGACTTGTTGACTTTGTTGACCGGTTGACTAGGCTTGACTAGTTGACCATCATGATAACCATAGCCATCATTTCATGGCAAAGACTTTTGCTTGCTTGCTCATTTGTGCAAAATGAGTGCATGAAATGATATGGTTACGGTTGCTTCAACCATCACATAACACTTGATTTGGTATAATGAGTTATGATGGTTTTGGATTATGAGAGGGTGAAAGACAAAAGTGTTGCTCATTCTTTCTTGCTCACTCTCTCTCTTGTTCTTGAGCTCTCTTGCTCTTGCTTTCACCCTCTTCCTCTTGCTCCCTCTCTTGACTCTATGGTTCACATATCTCATGAGTTGAGAATCAAGAACCATAGATAAAATCCCATACAAACTCTTCTCTACTCATTCTAGTTCACAAGGTTTAGCAAACCGAGTGAACTAGTTTCTTCAAAGTTCGAAGAAGGAGCCAAAGGTTGGAGCTTTCAGGTGGATCTATCTTCGGCGTATGGAGACGACGGGAAGAAGCCAATCCGGACCACCATCGGAGCTTGAAGACGAAGGAGTTCAAGACAAGCAAGGTATAACCCCCTAACCGAGTAGCTAGAAACTCGTAGTTAGGTTGTTAGTTAGATGTTTAACCAAGATCCGGGTTATAGGTCCATGTTACCACCTCTATAAAAATCGTTTTTTACCAAATTCCGCATACCCGAAAGTACCGGGAGAGGTAGCATGGACTTACAACGGTCGCAGAAAAGAAAGTGTAAAACTACAACATTTGGAATCCACAATTACTTTAGACATCATAAATCCGAAATATCACATACTTCGCATTTCATGCCTAACTATATGAATTCCACATATTGTATCACATTCCAGATAAATAGACAGTATTAAACTTTCCGATCGAATAATCAAATGCCCAAGATTTCCTAAATAGCTCAACACTTGAGCGGAGTTCAAAAATTCCAGAATACGTCACAGTACCAATGGTCCAGCCTTAAAAAGGGTCAAGCCAATGCCTCACATGTGGCACGCCGTACTGCCCCAAACCCTAAGGTTTAAAGGCGGTTCAGACAGTCACATAATCGAGTTAAGGTTTGTGTTCTTCTAGAGGGTCCATCGCGTTACTTGCACGTTTTTCCGAAAGAGTTAAACCCAAGAAAAATTCAACGCTTGAAAGTTTTTCGTGCCGGGAAAAAATGAGTTTATGATATCCGTTCGAACATTTTAATAGTTTCTAAATTATCCAGAAAAAGAACGAAATTAAATTTTCCGATCGAATCAACGAATTCAAAATAATCCCCAGAACACTCAACACTTGAGTCAGATTAAAAATACCCAGAAATATGCAGGAACAGCTAAGGATAATACTGTGCAAACACGTGTCAATAATGCCAAAGTACGGCCGTGGAACAGCCGCTGGAAGCAGGTTCCTGCCGCGGTTCCGCGGCGACTTCATGGTATCATGAGTTCGGGTTCATGGTAATTCTTAGAATTTCCTGCTGATTTTTTAAAGTATTTTTAATGCAGAAAAAATCACATTTCTAAAAATTGTCCAGAGGGGAGTTCAAAGTCGGTGTTTCGGGGTTCGATCGGACTTTTAACTTCGTATACACGTCGCCAAATACTCTAGCTAGGCTCTGATACCACTGAAGGGTTACTAGGCACTCTAACAAGGTTCTACAAGGCATCTACCATGCCCGATTAAAAAATTAGCCGTGCCGAACAACCCTAAACAAGATCTTTGCTAGATAATTAGGGTTTCACATGCAAGTAAACATCTTTACTATCTAAGTGAAGAAGAAAATACAACCTTTGTAGATCGGTCCTTCACTTCATAAGCACCTTGTAGTAGTCCCTTCGCTGCGATCATCGAACTCCCGGACTCTCGGACGGCTCCTTGAGAAGATGGCAACGGTTTTTCTTGAAGTCTTCGAGGCCGAAGATGATCTACGTCGAGGGAATACGAACTCAAGCTTCTACTTCACTAACTAGAGAATTAGTGAAGCAAACACCCTAAACTAAAGTGCTAGTCTAGTAGAGGATGATGAAATAGAAAATGGGTACACTTTAGAATTTCTTTTCTCACAATATTTCTCTCTCTTTATCAAACCCAAGCAAGCATTTGAAGGAGGAAGAAGATGAGCTCAAGTAAAATGAGAACGAAAAACTAATCAAGAGAGAGAGTGAACCTGTTCAGTTGATTAAACTGCACATTTATTATTACATTTTTCCTAGAAATTCCATATTTAAAAAGGTCTTTATTATAATATATCATACATATGAGGGTTTATTTGTAAAAATACTATTTTCCATGTGTTGATATATTAAAATTAGCATTTGGTAGGAAAATGTATATAATATTATTTACCTAATCCTAGTAGACTTAGTCTTCTAAATATTATTGTTGTGCAGAATTTTCACGTCTTAAATCAAGGAAATCAAGTTGTTAAAGCTAACCTGCCTAATTAAGAAATCAATTCTGGCAGAAGAAAAGAAAAGATTTCCAAATTCTGAAGGTTCCAAGGATCGCCAAATGTCAAAACAACAGTTACCCAGAAAAATGATCAATGGAGGAGATTGAATGGTCGTGGATCTGCGGCCTTACCCCCCTGGGCCGCGGATCCGCGGCAATGTTGAGGATCTAGGGTTCGCAAAAATTGTGGGTGGATCTCTACAGTTAGCTTCCATATTTAGAAGCAAAGGTTCTGGCTTTGGACTATAAATAGAGACCGAGAGCTTCTTGGAAAATTTATCAAGTCGATGCGATCACGAAGTCCAAGACGGCTCACGCATCCAGGCTGATCATCAACTGTTCATCTACCTTCTTGGAAGAGATCGAGAAGCAAGCTAGTCTTTGTAATCATTTTCTAAGGATCAAAGTGTAATGAATATTGTTGATTAATAAAGGTAGTTCTTTTCCTTATTCTATTTCTTCGTAGTTTAATTATGAATTTTCTCTCCATCTCTTTTTCTCCCAACATGCGCGAGTAATTCTCCGCTTGTTAGGGTTCATAGGATTAGGGTAGGCTAATGGATGATGAACATCCCTAAGCCCTTTTTAAGTCCTATAAAGTTTATGAACTTTATCAAAAGAATCATTAACATCCTAATCGGGCGCGCTAACAGTTCTTTGTTAGTTCCGACCGCGATTAGAGATTAGATTAGTGATTGTTTTGGTAAATGCTAGATATGAACGGAGTTCCGTGTCGAGATAAGGGTTAAGAGTGGGATTCCTTTTCCCTCCAGAAACCCTAATCTACACGCATCACCGTCGTTCTAGTTTTAAATCTATTAAAGGATAAAAAGGGTAACTTTTAATTAATCGTCCATGACTACTACATCCTAACGAACCCTACAAGCCCCCTTATTATATTAACTACATCACTAAAATAATCTAAATCTATATTTTTGCATTCTTGCTTAATATAGATCTAGAAACCATTCCACAAAATTCTTTATCCCTCCTCTCTTTCTCAACACGTCTAAAGTAAGAATAAAAGGTTCCACGTTTCCCTGAGGACGACCCGTACTCACCTCGGTCTAACTATACGCGACACCGTTCTGATTGCGGTTACACTACAAAAACACTCTTTCGAACTAATCAAATGGCGCCGTTGCCGGGAATACGTGCGTAATTTTTTATTCTTACTATTTGTGTTGAATTCTTAGACGATTCATATCATTATTAAAACAAAACTGCAAATTGCATATTTAACGATTTGTGTGTGAATTTTGCGAGGGAATCTGGAGTCACGGACTTGAGGAAACAGAAGATTTAGGGTTTCAGTCTTTTCTGGTATCTTTCTTAACTCTTTCTCTCTCCTCTAAAATCCAATAAAATCTATTTTCTGCAGGATTCTTTGCAAAATAGCGCCGCTCAAAAAATCTTTTTGCAAAAGTTTTGTGATTGGTTTTGTTTTGCATATTTTAATACGGACTTTAAGGGGCAAAGACCAAATCAAGATTAGGTGGGGATTTCATCACCCTTCCTAAGCCCCACAAATCACAAACCGAGCATCTGCATCAACCCTACAATAATTTAAAAAATATCTAGACCAGACTCTAAGGACTGTCGCGCTCATTAAGGACAGAGGAAGGTCGTGGGTAATCTATCGCTTATCCTCATTACTCTTGTAGTGCCTAGGCAAGTGTGTCCAAGGCGAGTGGTTACTTAATTAGGACCACTACTTTCGTAGTGGGGAGCCTCCCACTCACCTGGCACATACCTGGCTATAAGAGTAGTAAAGAGGCGGTAGAGGATTTATCCTGCGGCTTGTCCTTTGGAAGTCTAGGAACGGTCTAGAGACTGGACCTAGGTGACCTTAGCTCTAGGGTTGCTTGTGAATCTTAGGGAGATTTATCTTGAGTCCCACTTTTTCAAAAACAAACCAATTTTAAATCACACACGCGCTTCCACTTGCACTAAACCCGCTTAGTGCATGCTCGGCTGGACACGGGATCCTAGTGCCCGTCTTGTCCGCATTCCTGCTATCGACGCCGAAGTCAGTACTTCTTCATCTTCTTTTCCCCCACCATACACGACCGAGATGGACGGCACTCCATCAGATTATAACACCATGCTGCCACCGCCCGTAGGTGCGCAGAATCCACCGCGCATCTCTCTCCAAGAGAGATGATATCCTATCTGTGGTCCTCTTCCCACATGTCTATCTCTTCCACCACCTAACGGGGATAATTTCGAAATTAAATCCCACCACATCAATCTGCTGCCCAAATTTCATGGGCTTGAATCGGAAGACGCATACGTTTTCATTACCAAATTCGAAAACGTATGCGCAATGATGGGTACTTCACAATTGACTTTAGATGCTATGCGCTTACGTCTTCTCCCATTCACACTGTGCGACTTGGCAGAAAAATGGCTTTACAATACTGCCGCACACTCTATCACTAATTGGGATGAATTCGTCATAGTATTTCTTAAGAAGTTTTACCCAAATCATAAGACTGCCCATGTTAGAAGCGAGATCAACCAGTTCACCCAGCTTCCCAATGAACCATTTTGGAAGTGCTTTGAACGTTTCAAGTATCTGCTTGTCCAATGTCCTCATCATGGAATCAATAGATGGAATTTATGTCGGATTATATATGAAGGCATTAATCCAGCGACAAAGCAGATTCTTGAAACAATGTGTCAATACAATTTCATGTCTAAAGACGACGGTGAAGCTTGGAAATATCTGGAAGATCTTGCTGAACACACTTTGCAGTGGGAAAGCGTAAAACCACCTTCATCTAGGGGAGGTGTTCACCAGCTCGATGTTTCTATCGCAGTAAAAGGCGAAATGGCAGCGATACAGAAGAAACTCGACGCTATTGAGAACAGATTCTCATCATTCTCCTTAAATCAGGTCACGCTTCCTAAGACCGTCTGTGGTTGCTGTTCGGATCCTTCACACTTAACGGAAGAATGTCCTATGAATGCACCGTTTCAAGATCACGAGCAAACTAATGCTGCTTTTCAGCAGCGACCTAGAGACGACCCTTATTCTTCCACGTACAATCAAGGATGGAGGAATCGTCCTAACTTTGCTTGGAATCAAAACCAACAAAGCAATTATCAAAGACCTCCTCCACAGCAACCACAACCACAGAATCAGCCCCCCTTTCAGTCATAGAATTTCCAAAATCCGACCAACATTTCTACACCACAAGTGGCCGGTACTGACAACTCACTTGCACAAACTTTGGATATGTTCATGAAACAATCCATGCAATTGTCGGCTGAGATGAAGTCTTCTATTGATACCATAACGAAAAACTCCGCCTCCCATGGTGAGAGTATTAAATCAATAGAAAACCAAATTGCACAGTTAAACGCCGCAATGAGTGGGAGAGAGAAAGGGAAACTCCCATCTCAACCCATACCTAATCCTGGCCACTCACAAAATTATAATGTGAGTGCTGTTACCACGTTGAGATCGGGAAAAGTGCTGAATAACCGAGTGGGTGAGCAATGTGATGATAGTGACACCAATGATACCCCAGCTTCTTCTTCTTCCCCTAATTCGTCTAATCTCCCACCTTCACCCGAGCCTATTCTCCGTTTTCCCCAAGGCTCGAACATTTCGCCTAATCTATCTAAGTCGATTCCCACTCCAATTTTGGTATCGAATCCTTCCCTACAGTCTTCTCCACAAACGTTAGACCCAAAACTTATTGATCAAGCACCTTATCCAAACAGGTTAATGGGCAACAGACCAAGTCCACAAATGGAGAAGATTGTGGAAATTTTTAAGCAAGTTAACATAAACATTCCTCTCCTAGATGCTATTCAACAAGTTCCGGCATATGCGAAAATCCTAAAGGACTTGTGCACTAGGAAGAGAAAAGTTCAAGTACCTAAAAAAGTTTTCCTTACGAGTAATGTGAGAACAGCTTTTACACAACAACTACCAAAGAAACGAAAGGACCCCGGAAGTCCTACAATTTCAATTTCTATTGGGGGTAAAAATATCAATCGTGCTCTACTCGATTTAGGTGCTAGTGTTAACTTGCTTCCGTATTCTTTTTATGAGCAATTAGGGATCGGAGAGTTAAAACCTGCGCATTGCACTCTTCAGATGGCCGATCGATCTATCAATCAACCTAGGGGTGAGCTAGAGGATGTGTTAATTAAAGTCGGGGAATTCATATTTCCTGTGGACTTTATCGTTATTGATACACAACCTGTGGCAAACCCACGCAATCAAATCCCGGTGATACTCGGTCGACCCTTTTTGGCCACTTCCAACGCAGTAATCAATTGTAGAAACGACTCTATGACCCTATCCTTTGGAAAGAAGTCAATTGAGCTTAACATTTACAAGTTGGGAAGTGAACCCTCCGAACCCTATGCTCATGTGTGTTCTGTCGAATTAATGGATGTCGACAGCAGCGAATTTGATCAACCTCATAATTCTGACTCTTTTCATATGTTGTTGCTTGACACGGACTCTTCCACCGAGTTGTCCGGGTCAACATCTAACGCTAATAAGGAACTTTTTATAGAGTCTGACGATCACCCCATTTTTTCTGATGACATTATTTTTTAGGGTATCGATGAAAGCTTTGAGGAAATTTTCGCTGATGAACTCGCATTTTTACAAGACACGGGTGTTGAGATGAATCAACTCCAAGATGAAGAAATTAGACCTCCACCCCTTCTTTTGGACAATCATGATAATGCGAGTAATCCATCATTACTATCACTGTGCCGTCTCTCCAAATTGAGACGCAATCCTTTTCCATTACACCTCTTATCACCTCCCCACTTCTTCACGTCGAAAGGTGACATGTTCTTCCACCAACCTTGGTACTTCATCGATAAAATTTTTGAATGGTTGGTGTTGACCTTCGGTCTTTGCAAAGCTTGGCATTGACCAATAACCTTACCCTCCTAGTGTGATTTTAAAAGATTAACATTGTTTAACTCAAGTTTGGGGGGGTATATTTTGGCTCTTGAAAGAAAATGATTTTTACAAAATTGTGAGCAAAAAAATAAGTTTTGGGGAGGATTTCACTTGCATATATTCTTGCCCCCATTAATAATTTCCTCCCAAGTCTACAGGTTTTTGAGCTTAACGGATGACATCAGTGAGGAAACTGCTGTAAACAGGTTTGGGGGAGATTTGTGCTTATTTACACATACTTTGCATTATAATATATATAAGCACAAAAAAAATTTGATAATAAAAGAATAGAAAGTGAAAAATTACATCCAAAAGATAGGAATAGTTTAAGAAAACCAAGAAAATTAGAAGTTTTCTTAAACGAACTGGTAATAAGTAGTTATGAGCTGTTGTCCCAAAGGTTAGTAAGTTGAAGGAAGTCACTAATCTGAGGATAAAAATAAGTCTGAAAAATAGTGTCTATTCTGGAAGCCAAATATTTGAATGTTGATACCCTACTATATGCACTTACACACGTCTTGAAACTCGGGATAGTAGAGGATACCTTGAAATGCTCTTGTCTAAAAGCCAAAGTATGAAGGAAATAAAAAAATGAAGAAAATATTAAAATGGTGAAAAATGTAATGATGAACACTGGTTTTGTTATCGCCAAGGCAGCAATAAAAAATATAGCGAGGGTGCCTCTTCACCTAGTGCCCTAAGGCCAACTGGTCAGGGAGTCACTGCTAAGCCTTAGGTGGTGCAAGACGAGGAAAATATTATCACCGAATCAGCAAGCACATGAGTAATCGGTCAGTTAGTACCTCAAGAAGTATTAACGGTCGCATGAAAATGTGTGAGCAAATCTAAATATTCATCATGTTAAAAAGTACTGAGGTAGATGGACAAGAGTATGATAGCTTGAATTGAATTCTCCGAGTGTAGGGATGTCATTTCACACACGTAGGGGTATATGATCAATGTTTGGAAGAATGGTAGGAATGAAGAATAAAGACGATGTTTTATTGAGGGATAATGGGATTTCTAACATCTTTTCATGACTATTAAGATAGGGCTCATGACAACTGAAAAGCTAGTGCAGTTGGAAACTCTTATTTTCAAAGTCTTTCTTTTATGGTTCTTATCTTTATATGTAAATTTCACCATCTCTCTTTTATTAAAGGATTTTGTGGGTGTAATCCGCTGAAAACCCTCAGGAGACAACACTCCTCCTACTAGGGACACCTAGAGGTTTAACGGCTTGTTGCACGTGCTCAGTGCAATCGTGTTTGCCTACGAAAGTGTGCTTAGTTTTCTCTTTTTTCTTCTTCTCCTTCTCTTGAATAAACTAGTTTGCACGGGACGATCAAAGATAAGTTTGGGGGTATTTGTTCAGTTGATTAAACTGCACATTTATTATTACATTTTTCCTACAAATTCCATATTTAAAAAGGTCTTTATTATAATATATCATACATATGTGGGTTTATTTGTAAAAATACTATTTTCCATGTGTTGATATATTATAATTAGCATTTGGTAGGAAAATGTATATAATATTATTTACCTAATCCTAGTAGACTTAGTCTACTAAATATTATTGTTGTGCAGAATTTTCAGGTCTTAAATCAAGGAAATCAAGTTGTTAAAGCTAACCTGCCTAATTAAGAAATCAATTCTGGCAGAAGAAAAGAAAAGATTTCCAAATTCTGAAGGTTCCAAGGATCGCCAAATGTCAAAACAACAGTTACCCAGAAAAATGATCAATGGGGGAGATTGAATGGTCGCGGATTCGCGGCCTTACCCCCCTTGGTCCGCGGATCCGCGGCAATGTTGAGGATCTAGGGTTTGCAAAAATTGTGGGTGGATCTCTACAGTTAGCTTCCATATTTAGAGGCAAAGGTTCTGGCTTTGGACTATAAATAGGGACCGAGAGCTTCTTTGAAAATTTATCAAGTCGACGCGATCACGAAGTCCAAAACGGCTCACGCATCCAGGCTGATCATCAACTGTTCATCTACCTTCTTGGAAGAGATCGAGAAGCAAGCTAGTCTTTGTAATCATTTTCTAAGGATCAAAGTGTAATGAATATTTTTGATTAATAAAGGTAGTTCTTTTTCTTATACTATTTCTTCGTAGTTTAATTATGCATTTTCTCTCCATCTCTTTTTCTCCTAACATGCGCGAGTAATTCTCCGCTTGTTAGGGTTCGTAGGATTAGGGTAGGCTAATGGATGATGAACATCCCTAAACCCTTTTTAAGTCCTATAAAGTTTATGAACTTTATCAAAAGAATCATTAACATCCTAATCGGGCGTGCTAACAATTCATTGTTAGTCCCGACCACGATTAGAGATTTGATTAGTGATTGTTTTGGTAAAGGCTAGATATGAACGGAGTTCCGTGTCGAGATAAGGGTTAAGAGTGGGATTCCTTTTCCCTCCAGAAACCCTAATCTACACGCATCACCGTCGTTCTAGTTTAAATCTATTAAAGGATAAAAAGGGTAACTTTTAATTAATCGTCCATGACTACTACATCCTAACGAACCCTACAAGCCCCCTTATTATATTAACTACATCACTAAAATAATCTAGATCTATATTTTTGCATTCTTGCTTAACGTAGATCTAGAAACCTTTCCACAAAATTCTTTATCCCTCCTCTCTTTCTCAACACGTCTAAAGTAAGAATAAAAGGTTCCACGTTTCCCTGAGGACGACCCGTACTCACCTCGGTCTAGCTACACGCGACACCGTTCTGATTGCGGTTACACTACGAAAACACTCTTTCGAACCAATCAGAACCATAGGTGAGTTTATATCATATATTAACTCATGTAGAGACACAACCATGGCTACATTATAATGGTTAGGTTAATTAATATCTCAAGTAAAACAAAATTAGTAGACTAAGTCAATGTAACCCTAAGCTTCATGAAGCTTCATGCATGTGAGCTCATCATCCACTAATTTTAGAATTACTTTAAATATAAAAAACCTAACATTATAATTAGTATGGTATAAGTCTTATACACCCATGTAAGTTGTATCAACAACCATGATATAAAAAGAACACAAATAAATATATATCACATATATATTAAGTTGTGCATAAGTGAGAAAAACAAATGTTTAAGTGAACCAATGTTAGTTAGTGTAAATTAGTATATCACATATACAATTATAGACTAAATTATTAAATCAACACTTGACTTAATAATCCGGTTATATCTCATATAACCGACTAACATCAAATGTATCGCCTTATCGAACCAACCCTTGATTCGATAACCTGGTTATATCTGTTGGAGATAGTGCCCTCAAAGTCAATTATTGGATCGCAGGTACGTGATTGCAATGATTGAGGCATGACCTATACCGATATGACAGTCTTGCTCGAGATGATAGTATGCTATCTGGTTTGACTTTATCATCATATACATGCTTTAGTTCACTATTGCATGATGATAGAGCCCATAGGATTCTTGCTTGACTACCAGCAGTATGATGGCGATCATATACGTGGGAGCTGGGGTCTGTAAGCACATCCTTAAAGTGTCCCTAGTCGTGGGAGTTTCGAGACAGGGCATTGATACTCCAGAGTAGACTAGTGTATACAGTCGAGACCCTGACGAGGGGCAATGGCCGGTCTCACAAGCCATTGGTGTCAGTTAGTTCACCTAAGATGTATACAGGTGCTCATTGGGTTATGAGTACACCGGACAGGACTCGCCGGGAACATGCTAGTTGGTATTATACATATCGTCAGATAGCAGTTCCCTGGTAAGATGTGTACAGGTTAGTTCATCGACCTGAGGTCGTCATTTGCCTCGTGTGAGTTCCCACTGTGCTTTGATTTCTAACCTACCACGGCTCAAAGGAGTCGTGCAAACAGGTCTTTTTTGGGTACAGTCTCGAGCCACATGGAGGCAAGTGAGTGGATCGGCAGGGGATTCGTCTCTCCCGGTATTGGGGGTGAGGTCGCGCTGTGTCTAGGAGAGCCATTACACAAAGCCCTCGGCCGAGGCAGGAGATTTACTGGTAGGTACTCCAGTAGTATCTCAGGGTGTTCTGGACCACTCTCTGAAACGACTTATACCGCTATTGGGGGTCTGACGTTACCAGTCCCTAGGCCGATATGCGATACTCATAGACGAACGAACCGGACTGTATGTATATTGTCACTGTAGGCTCAGTAGGGTTTATGGATGAGTTCGCTCGTCAGCTTCCCTTCCAATCAATACATAGACAACCGTTACGTACAGCTCGTACTTCTGACGTGTTAGTGGTTATACCCAGTGCCAGTGTGTTGATGAGTCATTAGAGTCCCCCACAGACACTTTCCCAAGTTCGGGTGAAACATTGTAGAGGCCGTATAGTTTTATGGCAGGGTTCGGAAAATGCACGTGCGTTTACGCACGTGTCATATTTCGGGCAGATAATACTGGTCGGCTTTGGTTTAAGCCGGATCCAAGTATTATGCTGTGTAGATATAATATCTTTGTCTCAGTTGCATTTGTATTCGGTCGTAATACAAATGTGGGTATGTTTATACAGTTATGGGGTTATCCAAAAATTCGTTTCAGGTTCACTTTTGGAAGTTGCCAGTTTTCAGTTTTCTATCGGCCGTATTTAACATTCGGTTAAATAAGAATTTATTTTTTCTTGAGATGAGTGTAGAAGTTTCTAGAGGCTTATAGAAGGTTGTGACTAGGTTCATGCATCTTTGTGACTCATTAGCGCATTTAATGATGTTTGATGACTAGGGTTAATGATTCATCATTTGCATTGAATGTGTTCATACAAGGTGTTATTGTGACCCATTCTTTCTTTATCTTATGGTTACCACTCCTTGCTCCTACACTCACTCTCTCCTCTCTATATATTGGCCGAACATTATGATGGAGGCAATATGGTTGTTCATTTGAGAAAAGAGATAGTTTATAGTGTATGGAAATTTCATAGCTCAATTTTTCCATCACCCGATTCAAATGGCAACTTCATTAACCGTTCGTCCGTAGCTTTAGAGGTAACGAGACAAAGTGTTCTACTCATTCTCTACATCAATCTTGGTCATCTCTTTTAGCAAACTTGATGATCGAGTTGCCTCGGTTCAGAGGCGGGAGCCCGTTTAAAGATCCGTCGACGTGGTGCCACCTGGACAAGAAGAATGGAGATCGAGGAGATCGGAGCAGCCGCAACAAAGCGTGGGATGATGGTTGAAGACCGAAGGACTCCGATCGTTCGGTATAATATTTCTACCCACTTTGTAGTTTGTTAGTTTAGCTTTAATGGCATATCCGGGTTATAGTACGCGATAGCGCCAGTTGTAAAAAGATTTTGTTCCGCATTTGGCGTCTGTTAGACGGCCGACTTATAGTGGTATCAGAGCCTCACTATTAAGCTATACTAATTTGGGCTAACACGTTTAAAATATCAATCGAACGGAATTTCGAAAATCACATTTTTCAGTGCTAAACTTTCTGTCGATTTTAAATCAAGTCTAAAAATTATTTTGCATATCACAGAAAATTGAGCAGGGTTTTTGAAGAGTTACGGTAAAATTTGGACACGTGTTACCACTATACCGCCGCGGAACCGCGGTCAAAGCTTGGGTTTGACCGCGGAATCGCGGCCAGTATGTGGCAACAGTGGATCAAATTTTTACAGTGTGTTCTTCATGTGAAATTGTGGCTTCTGGAATATTTCTTTTGGGCCCAGATTTTGTTACTGTACAACAGATGTTTATGGGGCCCACTTTGGGATATTTGATCGATCAAAATTTAAACTTATTAGCATACAATACTTACTTTATATCTCCGACCGGGAATGTCATTTGAGCGGTAAATTGCGTCTAATTGCTATAGCTCTTTTAAACGGATTTGCGAACGTGACATTCGCGTTGATGTTCTGTGTTGTGCTGTAATGTTGCGGATATGTCATGGTGGATAGCAGTGTACAATGGTAGTGCAGTTTGGATTTATTTGTACATTTGATATTGCGGGGCGAGCGTCCAACATGTGGACTGCCGTCACTGCCTGTTGTATAATATTCTTTTGGAGCACGACCGGGTTGAGGTCGATGTACCCATTGTACATATTTTTCATTTCTGTACTAGGTTTATCCCGCGAAGGAGTGCACGGATAGCCGGGTTCTGGAGGGCAACGGGTCCGTATCTCATGGCTTTGAGCGGCAGAGGGACCTCACTCTAGAATTGGCAGACTATTTGCCGCACTCGTAAGGGGTACAGGTTGACCCAAGGAGGGGTGCTCAATTTACCGGATTCCGTGAAGTACCGGGTGTTCCATTCACTATGATGTGGGGACTACCTCGCTTCAGGTTTTGGTGGGTAACTTGCCGCACCTGTAGGGGTCTAGGTTTCATTGCACAAGCTATTCATACGACCGGAGGAACGTCGGGTTTCAGTAGAGGCTCTGTGAAACCCGAGGATCCCAGATTATCTGTATTGTTCTGTGATGCTTATTACTTTTCTGTAATGTTTCATATTATCACGCCTGGAGCGATTATTGTATGTTGGTATATATACTATTAGATGTTGTATATGTTTTACACCCGCGCTAGTCCAGCCCCCGCTCTGTCGTTAGTTAAGTAACCTAACGGGTGATGACGGGACCCAGTGACGAATGTGGATGGCATATACGTACATTTTATTTTCGTTCTTTTCTGGTGTGATTGTTTGATGAGACTGCATTGATTCTTATCAATGCAAGGATAAAACAAACCTATATTTGATGTTGTTGGAACAAATTTTAAAAAGGTGCTATTACAAAGCTGTTTCCTTTTGTTTTGCATAGTGATATTCAGTTAGAATATCCCGCACCTCATTCGACGAGGCAAGGGCCGATATCCCTTCACCGGGAATGACCCCTTAGGCATAAGTTTACGTCAGGGTAATAACTTCACTATAGTCGATTACAGGTTGCTTTGCATCGCGGTATTCAGTTGGAATATCCTGCACCTCATTCCACGAGGAAAGAGCCGAGATCCCTTCACCGGGAGTGACCTCTTTAGCAAAGGTTTTCGTCACTATATCTTTATAAAAAGCTATCAGGTTCCTTCAACGAGATCAAGTTCATTACGTTAAAGGTTTTTTGCCAAAAACCAGCCGTAGCCCTCCGTCATTTCTTATGGATGGTCAGTAGTATTCAAGCTATGTTTGTTGACTAAAGTCAAGGCATAGTGTTTGGTAGCCGCTGGGTATTCATCTGTTGCATAGATAGATGCGTTGGTTTGGGACAGTCGTATTACCTTGTTGACTAAAGTCAAGGGTATGTACGGGTGGGTTCAAATCAACCTGGACAATGACGGGTAGAACTTGACATGTGACTTATGATTTGTTGACTAAAGTCAAGTTCATAAGAGCATGAGGCAAAAATCATATCGGGAGTTTTCTAAAGAAACTGAAACTTGCCAAGTATGCGCATACCTTCTGGAGTGTGATAACTTGAGTGGCTTTCATCAAGTTATCATGCGATGATAGTTGGATCCTGATTCTCACTGATGAGTTGGTTTACTCTTCGGGTGATCCCGACTAATTCTTCTTTCAGGTTTGGAGGAGAATTTGAGATAACAGTGGGAGGTTTCCTGATTAGATAAAGTGATAACCATTCTGATCTAGGTTAGAGTGCACGCAGAGTGTTTCTTTTCTCTCTCTCTTTGGCAGCGACCTTTGACCGACCCTAGACTATGACTCAGTGACCAAGTTGACCGAACTTTCTTAAAATACTGGCTTTTGGATTGCCCAAGTTGCATAAGTCATTGCCGCTCCTTCTTTTACCCTTTGCATTTCTCAGAACACCCCGTATTACTACGGACATCCACTTCCATTGGATAGATCAATCGAAGGGACTTCTTCGAGGATGGATCCAGGTTCAGGAGAAATAGAATAAAGTATTATTCAGTTGTCTTTTATTATCACCTTCTCTGAGGTTGCGAGGGCTCCTTAGTCTAGGAGAGTACACCTATTAGGCTTATTTGATAGTCTTATTCCAAACCATAGGCTGGTGCCGAAAGGTAGGGAATGAAAAAAACCAATTAGCCTAAGTAGGGTGTACAGAAGGTAATAACTAAAGACAAAATAAAGGGCTTAGAAAGAGGGCAAAGTAAATTGCGACTGTTACCATTCACGATCAAACCGCGTACTTCATCGCTACTCCTATTTTCACCTTTGCTTTTTCCCAGTTCGGGAGAAAAAGAATAAGGTATTATTCAGTTGTCTTTTATCATCACCTTCTCTCAAGTTGCGAGTACTCCTAGGTTTAGGAGGGTACACCTATTATGCTTACTGGATAGTCTTCTTCCAAACCATAGGCTGGTGCCGAACGGTAGGGAAGGAAGAAAACCATTTAGCCTAACGATGGTGTACAGAAGGTAATGAATAAAGACAAATAAAGGGATTTGGAGAGATGGCAATAAAATATACGGTTAAAGTCATGAATTGGATTATGGAAGAGGCATTACTAGGAATACCAGGATACCCCTACGAAACATTTTCATGTTTCAGTGCATTGTTAAAAGAAAACTGATTTCCCGATTAAATACTTACTCCAGGGTATGTATTTACCAGGTATCATTCTCATATCTGTATGGTTTTACAGATGATGAGTGGGAGTAAGTTATTGGGAATTAGGTGATCATCCTCATTATATCGGAATCCGTTGTAATTTGTGATATTTGAGGAAATCGCATGGGTACAGTTTTCAACCTACGATGCACAAGGTTTTGAGTTATTCAACTCAGTGGACTTATACAGAGTATTGTATGTTGTCCAGTGTCCGTCAGGACAGAGGGGTAGGTCCTCGTACTATGTTCTGTTTACTTGTGACTTCTCTAATATTTTAGACAAGTGTTTCGTAGAAATACAATGTCTAAGTTTTGAGAAGTTGTGGGTATAAGAATAAAGTAGAGAACCAGATGTCGCAAGTATCGGGATTCTTCAAAGAGATCGAAGATGTAGATTCTTGTGATAGGTATTCAGTTGATAGTAATAGTTTTGAGAAACTTGTTTCTCTTTCAGGTTACTCATAATTGGATAGATTCCTAAGTTGAGTAATGCTGATAAGCCTCTCTCCATTAAGTTGATATGCACTGGAGACGGTTGCATAGTTTGAATCTGGTTCCAATTAAATTAGTGCCTCAATTTCTATATTGTATATAGAATGGTTCATATCTTAACGATGTTAAGATACGGGGAGTTGTCCGGCTTATGCTTAAAACCAGACTCTGGATAACTCAGGGTACGTTTCTGTAATGGCAGTTTGTGGGTTAACCTGGGCTATGTCGAGGGTTGATTTTCTACCATCTGGAAGATCAATAGTGATATTGTTCTAGACTCGCCATAGTTATAGTAAAATGGATTTTTTCAGAAAACAGTACTAGGAGTATGGTAGAACTGGAACTGATTCCAGAACCGCAAACGATTACGGAAAATTTAATAGGACCTATATATTCAATCAGGTTTGACATTCCATTAGCCACTCCGCAGATATGGTGGGTAACCTCAGACACCCAAGAGGTACTCCGGTAGCCTCAAGGATGGTGACAGGGAGGTTCTTGTTTACCCAGACTTGACACTACTGTTGTTCCAGACTATGAGACCCGGCAGGAGGATATGTATAACGTCGTTCTAAACTAGCTTTAGAAGTGTACGTATATATTATTCTGCTAGAGGGTTGTCGTAGTCAGTGGGAGCAGCGGAAGCATAGTGGGCAAGTAGCTTATGTCTATTTATAGGCTTGAGCAGAGATAGAGGAAATTAGATCATCTAAATTTGATATGACAGTCATGGCTTTGACTTCATCAGAATAGGGGATGGATCTGGTGAGAAGGTAGTAGAGTGTGATGTCCTGGTATTTGGATGACATACACAGAGTAGGAAGTAAAATTCCTATACTACGATCGGTTGTACTGTGGTAGTCACATAGTTGTTTCTCCACAAAGGATAATGGATATAATATCAAACATTTTGGTTACTAGATCTATGGTTTTAGATCTAGATTTGGGTAGTTTCCCAATATGGGAACTTTGACAATATTCTAATAGTATTTTAGAATAGATGACTTCTGGCATGGTGGTGTACCTGCTGGTGATGGAGTCACCCTCTCTAAAGGTGTCTCAGAGACTAAAGGAGAGAGGGATGTGCATGATTGGCAGATCACTTGCTCAGGAAATTGAGTCAATCATGAGATGTCAAGTACCACACCAGATGTTGTTTTTGCACTAGATGCGATAAGTTTATATTAATCCAATCCTGGAGAAACATAAGGAAGCAGTTTTAGAACATAAGTGCATGTGCATGTTCTACGGATTTGATGACAACAGCCTCCTTCGGGAGACAGTTATCATTCCAGGCTTCAAAGGTGACATGGTTGACAGAGTGATTGTTAGATTTATAGTTTTCCCTCCAACGAGGGACAGTATTATGGACAGGTGGTCCAAGAAGATACTGTGGGAGGCATGGTGCTGGATACTAATTAGGTTCAGTGATCGATACAGTCTAAGAAGTTTGGATTTGGAGTTCATTTATGAACTAGGTCCCATCAGATATCCAGACGTATTCTAAGATAGATATTACTCAATTCGGGAGATGGCTTTCTCCGCGAACTTGAGATTAAGAGAGACATAGAAAGAAACATCATGGCGGATCCACTCGCTGAGGCTATTTCTCGAACACAAGAGTTTTACAAACTTTCTTTGTGAAACTGATTAGTAAAGGAGTTGGATGTTCGGTATCACACGGGCTGTGAGTATGCGACATCGCAATAATTATCCTTAAGTGCAAGTGGGAGATTGTTAGAGATAGTGCCCTCAAAGTCAATTATTGGATCGCACGTATGTGATTGCAATGATTGAGGTAGGACCTATACCGATATGACAGTCTTGCTCGAGATGATAGTATGCTATCTGGTTTGACTTTATCATCGTATACATGCTTTAGTTCACTATTGCATGATGATAGAGCCCATAGGATTCTTGCTTGACTACCAGCAGTATGATGGCGATCATATACGTGGGAGCTGGGGTCTGTAAGCACATCCTTAAAGTGTCCCTAGTCGTGGGAGTTTCGAGACATGGCATCGATACTCCAGAGTAGACTAGTGTATACAGTCGAGACCCCGACGAGGGGCAATGGCCGGTCCCACGAGCCATTGGTGTCAGTTAGTTCACCTAAGATGTATACAGGTGCTCATTGGGTTATGAGTACACCGGACAGGACTCGCCGAGAACATGCTAGTTGGTATTATACATATCGTCAGATAGCAGTTCCCTGGTAACATGTGTATAGGTTAGTTCATCGACCTGAGGTCGTCATTTGTCTCGTGTGAGTTCCCACTGTGCTTTGATTTCTACCCTACCATGGCTCAAAGAAGTCATGCAAACTGGTCTTTTTTGGGTACAGTCCCGAGCCACATGGAGGCAAGTGAGCGGATCGGCAGGGGATTCGTCTCTCCCGGTATTGGGGGTGAGATCGCGCTGTGTCTAGGAGAGCCATTACACAAAGCTCTCGGCCGAGGCAGGAGATTTGCTGGTAGGTACTCCAGTAGTATCTCAGGGTGTTGTGGGCCACTCTCTGACACGACTTATACCTCTATTGGGGGTCTGCAGTTACCAGCCCCTAGGCCGATATGCGATACTCATAGACGAACGGACCGGAATGTCTGTATATTGTCACTGTTAGGCTCAGTAGGGTTTATGGATGAGTTCGCTCGTCAGCTTCCCTTCCAATCAATATATAGGCAACCGTTACGTACAGCTCGTACCTCTGACGTGCTAGTGGTTATACCCAGTGCCAGTGTGTTGATGAGTCATTAGAGTCCCCTACAGACACTTTCCCAAGTTCGGGCGAAACGTTGTAGAGGCCGTATGGTTTTATGGCAGGGCTCGGAAAATGCACGTGCGTTTACGCACGTGTCATATTTCGGGCAGATAATACTGGTCAGCTTTGGTTTAAGCCGGATCCAAGTATTATGCTATGTAGATATAATATCTTTGTCTCAGTTGCATTTGTATTCGGTCGTAGTACAAATGCGGGTATGTTTATACTGTTACGGGGTTATCCTGAAATTCGTTTCAGGATCACTTTTGGAAGTTGCCAGTTTCTAGTTTTCTATCGGCCGTATTTAACATTCGGTTAAATACGGATTTATCTTTTCTTGAGATGAGTGTGGAAGTTTCTAGAGGCTTCTAGAAGGTTGTGACTAGGTTCATGCATCTTTGTGACTCATTAGTGCATTTAATGATGTTTGATGACTAGGGTTAATGATTCATCCTTTGCATTGAATGTGTTCATACAAGGTGTTATTGTGACCCATTCTTTCTTTATCTTATAGTTACCACTCCTTGCTCCTACACTCACTCTCTCCTCTATATATATTGGCCGACCATTATGATGGAGGCTATATGGTTGTTCATTTGAGAAAAGAGATAGTTTATAGTGTGTGGAAATTTCATAGCTCCATTTTTTCCATCACCCGATTCAAATGGCAACTTCATTAACCGTTCGTCCATAGCTTTGGACGTAAGGAGACAAAGTGTTCTACTCATTCTCTACATCAATCTTGGTCATCTCTTTTAGCAAACTTGATGATCGAGTTGCCTCGGTTCAGAGGCGGGAGCCCGTTTAAAGATCCGTCGACGTGGTGCCACCTGGACGAGAAGAATGGAGATCGAGGAGATCGGAGCAGCCGCAACAAAGCGTGGGATGATGGTTGAAGACCGAAGGACTCGGATCGTTCGTATAACATTTCTACCCACTTTGTAGTTTGTTAGTTTAGCTTTAATGGCAGATCCGGGTTATAGTACGCGATAGCGCCAGTTGTAAAAAGTTTTTGTTCCGCATTTGGCGTCTGTTAGACGGCAAATGCGCTACCGTGGACTCACAATATCGCATATAACCGATCGATACAAACATCGCGAGAATAGAATACGGTATCTCATACTCACATTATTCTCGGTCCCGCACATATCACATATGCGCTCCTATTTCGTTTTGCCTGAGCCAGTAAAACCTCTATATAGGACTCTAAAGACTCGTCAATACACCGGCTGTAGTTGATGATCATTTCAAGCACCCACAAGTCCTCAGCGGTACTAGCTGGACGTAACGGCTACCCGGGTATTGAGCGATCAGAAGATCAGCAAGCAAGCCCACTCCAACTCCTGCAAAAATCCTGACAGTGACACTACCGCACAGTCCGGACTCCTCGTCTGATATGTCGCATATCAAGTCTAGGGGTGGTAAACGTCAGACCCCAATAACCGATAAGTCCTGCCGATATGAGGCTCATAACGGATCGAGAAACTATTGGTAACACTTACCAGTAAATCTCTAAACCAGCCCTGGCCAGGGACTTCCCTGTTATGGCCAATCGAGCACAGCGCAACATCAACCCCCAATACCGGGAGAGACGAAACCCCTCCTATCGCTCATTGCCTCCATGCGACTCGGGACTGTACCCAAAAACCACCATTTTGCACGCCCTCTTGGACGTGGTAAGGTGGAAATCAAAGCACAGTAGGAATCACACAAGACTCTATGACGATCTCGGGTCTACAGACTAACCTGCACCAGTGTCACCAGGGAACTGCCATCTGACGTGAGGTATAATACCATCTGGGAGTTCTCTGCGAGTCCGTCCAGTGTACCCAGTCTCTACTGAGCACCCGTATATCATCTATGATGTCAAACACTAATGGATATGGGATCATCCATCGCCCATCTATATGGGTCGAGAAGCTATACGCTAGTCTACTCTGGTATATCGATGCCCCGTCTCGATACACCGACGACTAGGGACTTTGAAGGATTTACTTATGGACTACCATGTCCCCACTAGTATGATCCGCATCATAGTCCAGGTAGTCAAGTACACATCCTAAGGGCTTTAACAACATGTAGCAGAGAGACAATCAGAGTACATGTTAAAGTAAAGAGTAACCAGATAGCATACTATCATGTCGAGCAAGAAAGTCCTCCCTATATATGTCCAAGCATCCACTACAATATACATCTCATGTATAGTAATGGCCTCTAGGGAATACATATAACTAACAAAAAAAAAACCACTGTGGCTCCGGTATCACGAAAGAAAGCCAAGAATCCTCGACATCCTTTCCTCAAAATCCGACTAGCGAAAAAGACTGAATTCAAGCTGTAGGGGCGGCACCACTGTCCCCTTGCACAACAAGAACTGACTCACTGGGAAAACAAATCCTAACTGTTTTCTCGCGGCAGTCCATAGACGTATAACACGCAGCTAACCAGTCCGTGCCCAGAAGAACGTCAAATCCAACATATCTAGAAGGATCAAAACGACGGACGAATCTCTATCTCCTATCCAATTGGCACACGACCGAAACACGTGTCGCGCACCAAAAGAATCGCTGACACAATTAATACAACAAAAGGCTGATCTAGCTAACACGACTCTTCTCGTCCCAAGCCTCTGCTACTCCCGCGACGTGCACGAAAACCTGTCACGGCGACTGAACCTCTGTCTCGGGACTGTCACACCTGCACAAGCCCTCCTCTGTCTTCAAACTCCTAAAGTCTCGGAAAGACGCTCCTCGTCAAATAGGGCTGCGTCTACTAGTGCTATGTAAGTAACACAATGCTGTGTGCTGATAGCAAGGAATAACTGGGTAACAGGGGTAGCAACCTCCTATCGCTGCACTCGACTGGCCTCAACCAATGACCTCATCATCTGGCGCAAGTCCTGCATATCTTTCTCAAGCCTCGCGATACGATCTATCGAAGACGGATCAAACAGCTCCTGAACAACAAGCGTACCGTACCGGTCAGTCCTCATCCCAAACGAGTCAACTCTGACCTCGGCTCTCGCTGCCTCTCTCTAAGCCCTCATAGTCATCGGCGGCAAGAGGCTATAAATGGAAACATGATTCGATATGAACACGGAAATCGAATCACAAGGATATGTATTATCAAGGAAGGAATTTCAAGCAATCAGTACTTAGGTCACTTTAGGCGGAGTACCGTGTCGTAAGTATGCCGCGGACATACACACGCTATATTACTCTGCTTAAGCTACCTACTCCATCATACCAAGGTCATCCTACACTCCAAAAGGTAAAACTTAGCACTCTGATACCAACTTCGTCACGACCCGAAATTGGCATGTGACGGCCCTTAAACTACGCAATGTCTACAGGCATAACACATTTTAAGTAAGCCAAAAACCCAGCAATCTAAACCAACAAAAGTATTAAGTGATAAGAACATTGTTAAAACTTTTGAAAATCTCGAATACAAATTCTTTAAAGTCCAAATTTACTTTCTTAAAAATTTTGGCAGCACCTCCTTTGTAAAAACAAACCCCAAAACGGGTACAACATAAAGATAAAGTAAAGCATCCCCAACGGGAGCAAATCCACGCCCAACGGCGGAAAACAACCACCACAACAGATATACGACGCCATAGCGAAGAAATAAAAGACGATAAAAGTAAAACTGCATAAAAGACATCCAAGTCACCAGAATATACAATATCGTCCTAACATCTCGTCTTTAAGTCAATACATGAGAATGGTAGATGGAGAGTGCAAGGTAAAAAGATATACAATGAGCAACATCGGATAAGCGCAAAACCCACCTATAGCTAATCTGCACGTAGTCATCCGAAGCGGTATACGCTGCAAAAGATGATATGAAGGGTAGAAGCCCTGCCTCGACTACTCTGAGAAACAACCTGCAACCCTGTGGCACAACGGGGGTGAGTTTCTAACTCGTGAATAGTAAATAACATATGCAAGTAATCGCAAGTATGCACGTACTGCGCGAATCTATCACATGCAAGCTAATAGCATATGTTCCTCGACGACACATAAATACTCATATCCATATGTTCCTCGAATTGTAAGTGTCCGGTATCGACACCCGTGATCCACGTATCGGTCTTTCTCATACTCATACGTTCCTCGAATTGTAAGGGTCCGGTATCGACACCCGTGATCCACGTATCGGTTTTTCTGATATCTATACGTTCCTCGAAACCCAAGTGTCTCACCTCGACACTTGTGTTCCACGTATTGGTTTATGTGTCCTTCGAATCTTAAGTGCCCTAACATCGACACTCTCGATCCCGTATCGGTTTAAAACAAATCTCTGAGTGGATGCATACAAATATCAAGTAAAGAATAAGAATACTTACATAATTTCATGAAACAACCACGGTCCTCAAATCCAGAAAACATCATGTGAAATCCATATCTCAATACGAAATTCCATGAATATAACATATGCAATATAAAACAGTAATGTGAGCATATGAAGGAAAAAACGCTATGTAACCGCAACAAGTTATTATATATCATGCGGTTTCTAATTTCTCTAAGTCCATACAACATCAAATAAAAGTGAACATGTAGCTATAGCCAGGTATACGTAACTACGTCGGCATAGCAAGATATGTGTATCTACCTATCAATAATGATGTAATACCATCCAGATATATGTACAAGTATGTATGCATGATGTACACGTAGCTATGTCTCATATGTGTATATACCTATCACTAATGGTACAATACCATATAGGTATATAGGTAACTAGCATGTAGGCATGTCAAGGCATATGTGTAAGCATGTAGGTTTACAGGTATGTTATATGTCATATGCACAATAAAAATAAGGATTTTGTCTCAAGTCCCTAACCAATACAATATCACGTATGCATAGGTGTTGTGCGTGTCATGGCAATTATTGATGGTATGAGTGGCATATAATCAGTGCTCGTGCAACATGAACCGCCAATAATAGTGCAGTGTTTAAGGGTACAAGTCTAAGCACAACAAGTAATAATATGCAATGAAGTTTTATGCACAATCTCTATATGTACAATATAAACATGCGGCTAATATCATATCATATCTAGCCCTGACGCATAACGCCATGCGGGCGATTCCCCTGTAAATGTTAAATCTACTCACCAACGCTCCTGGCTAATTAAAGCCAACCACCTGCTTTCCCTTCTTCGCAGCGTCCGAAGTCCCCGCTTGCGACCCTAAAATTTCACAAACACATCACATAAGCTAAATATCCTACGCCGACACAAAGATAACGAAACGCAAGGATAACGCCTAGAAAATTACACTGCACACCTAGTGCACAAAATGCGCACGACATCGGCAAAAACCCTAGCTAGGGTCGCTAAACTACGCAATCACCAAGTCTAGACTCCGATCGTACCGATAGCGCAAACCCAACACAATACTTCGAAAAGAAGATAAAATATATAACCTCGCAATGACCAATTGAACCTACGTCCAAAATTCACCAAAACATAGTAAGCAACTTATCGCATAAATTAGCACATGTTTAAAGCTAACACAATTCTAGCGATAACAAACATCGCAAAGTAGCTTAACTAAGATATCCAAACCATTTCCATAAATTTAATCTCACCCAAAATTTCTTTATTAAAACCTAGTTTGCTAAAAACACAATTAGACAAATTAGGAATTAACAACAATTATCATATTCCCACTAGGTTAAGTTTTCCTAATCTTCAATTAACAATTTACCCTTTTTATCAAGTTAAACCCTAACTTAAACTTCACTAAAATTATCATGACACCACAAATCATGCTAATTAAGCTATATTAAACAATTAAATAGCTAATTTAATGATTTAGACATAACAATTAATGATTTGGGTTAGAAATTATACCTCCTCAAGAACACAAAATAGAAACTAGATCCATCATTTTAGCCTCCAAAAATGATTTTTTCTTGAAGATCAAAGCAAGTTTTGTGATGAAGAATGATGGGTTTGGATTTAATTATGAGTTTGTAGGATTATTTAAGGATTTTTGGTGATTTATTTTAGCTTTGGAGAGATGAAAATGAGCAAGAGAAGAAGGAGGACAGCAAAAAGGGGAGGGCTCAGCCTTGCAAAAGGGGGGGGGTTTGTGCAAAGAAATGGAAATATCTAGCTAAAAATGGCAATAAATGCTCATTAAAGCAATTAAAGTCTTATGCCACCTCTTTCTTTTCTTTTAAAAATTCAATTTCAATTACAATTATCTAGATATTTTATGGATGGTTGGATTAACTAAAAATCTAATGATTAGATTAACATAGATTTACATTAGAAGTAATTAACCCAAGCCCAAAATTGTAATTACCACTAATAAAATGCATAATTAACAACTTAAAATAATATTAAATTAGGGAAAAATTCTATTTGAACCCAAACATCCAATTGACCCCTAAAGCCCGCAAACTAGCTTCATTCTAGCTAAACTAGGTGTCGTCGAGTCTATACAGAAGTTTGATCACAATCGGGTTAAAACGAAAAACACCGACTATTTCACCCTAAAACGGCAAAATTCGCATGACGATATCTAAAACGTTACATGAATTCAAACTGATTCAAATATCCATCTTTATGCAACTTAGCTAGTCTTGTTGCATTGATATGACCTAGTATACAATGCCACAAGAAGGCTCCGTTCATTTCTGAACTTTTCCTCTTGTGTGTGCTCTGTACGTTTAGAACTGTAGTTTGATTTAGAACGCATATACCGTTACATAACGTACCAAACCCAATCAACACTTGATTTTGGAAAATGTTCATAACATTATCTTCTAATACAAAGTTATATCCTTCTTTATGCAACAAAGAAACTGATATAATATTGCACATCATAGTTGGTACGTAATAACAGTCGTTCAGAATCATTGTATTACCATTTGGTAATACTATGAGATATTCGCCAACAGTTTTGGCTGCAACAATTGCTCCATTCCTTAGTTTTAGAGACATATTACCCTTTCCCAATTCTCTACCACTTCTTAGCCCATGTGAAAAATTACAAACGCGGGATCCTGATCCAGTATCCAATACCCAGGACGTAGAGCAAACTGAGAAACAGTTCTCGGTAACGAACACACCCGAAGAAGATGCATCATCATGCTCCTTCTTCGTTTGGGTATCATTGGAATCCGGTTATTCCCCTATTCCTTTATCAGACTTATGACAGTCATAAGATAGAGCGGAACCAACGTACCCTAGCCCAGTATAATAAGTGTGTTGTTAGTTATATGTATGCCCTAGAGGCCATTACTGTACGGGGGAAGTATATTGTAGTGGATGCATGGACATATATAGGGAGGACTTTCTTGCTCGATATGATAGTATGCTATCTGGTTGCTTTTTATCTTAACATGGACACTTATTGTCTCTCTATTACATGTTGATAAAGCCCTAAAGATGAGTACTTGACTACCAGGATTATGATGCAGATCATACTAGTGGGGACAGGGTAGTCGGTAAGTACATCCTTCAAATGTTCCTAGTCGTGGGAGTATCGAGACAGAGCATCGATACTCCATAGTAGACTGGCGTATATGCTTCTCGACCTATATGATGGACGATGGATGATCCCACATCTATTGGTGTTTGACATCAGAGAAGGTATACGGGTGCTCAGTGGAGACTGGGTACACTGGACAGACTCGCCGAGAACTCTAAGATGGTATTATACCTATCGTCGGATAGCAGTTCTCTGGTGACACTGGTACAGGTTAGTCTATAGATCCGAGATCGTCATAGAGACTTGTGTGATTCCCACTGTGCTTTGATTTCCACCATACCACGGTCAAGAGATCGTGCAAAAAGGTGGGTTTTGGGTACAGTCCCGAGTCACATGGAGGCAATGAGCGATAGGAGGGGTTTCGTCTCTCCCGGTATTGGGAGTTGATTTTGCGCTATGCTCGATTGGCCATAACAGGAAATCCCTGGCCAGGGTTGCTGAGATTTACTGGTAAGTGTTATCAGTAGTTTCTCGAACCGTTATGGACCTTCAATCGGCATGCTTATCAGGCTATTGGGGTCCGACGTTATACCACCCCCAGGCTGTAATATGCGACATATCTGACGAAGAGACCAGACTGTACGGTGGTGTTACTGATTGGATTCGCAGGAGTATGAGCAGGATTGCTTGTTGATCTTCTGATCGCTCAATACTCGGGTCACCGTTACGTTTAGCAGACCGCTTGCGGCTTGTGAGTGTTTGATATGATCATCACCTACTACCGGCGTATTGACGAGTCTTTAGAGTCCTACACAGAAGTTTCCTGGTTCATGCGAAACGAAGTAGGAGCACATATGTGTTATGTGTGGGACCGAGATTAATGCGTGTATGTGATACCGCATTCTATTATCACGACTTATGACATTGGTCGATTATATGTGATATAGACGGGTTATCGGATCAAGTGTTGATTCGATAAGTTGTTGCATTTGATATTAGTCAGTTATACAGGATATAGCCGGATTATTAAATCAAGTGTTGATTTAATAATTTAATGTATAATTATATATTTGATATATTACATTACAATAACTAATATTTGCTCACTTATGATTTCTTTTTCTCACTTGATTGTACACATAATATATATGTGATATATATTTGTGTATATGTTTTATGTCATGCTTGATGATACATGCTTCTTGGGTGTGTGTGACTTACACCATGCTATGCAAAAAGGAGGGTTTTATTTATTTTAGTAAATGAAAATTGTAGGAATTTTGTCATGGCAAGAAGCTTGTAGAAACTTGCTTGTTCATTAACTTAGTCCACAACTTTTGTTTTGCTTAAGATATTTATAAACCGAACCATTATTATTAGCCATGGTAAAGTCTCTACATGGGTTAATATTTGATATTAACTCACCCATGGTTATCATTCTCCACTTGATTTTGATCATGAGAGATTTCTTCATCTTCTTCCTCAAAGCTCACTAGCTTTTGGAAAATGGAGAAAATATTGTGAGAAAAAGAAAACTAAAGAGAGCCCATTTCCTATTTCATCATCCTCTACTATTAGCCATTTAGTTTAGGGTGTTTGCTTCACTAAATCCTAATTTAGTGAAGAGGTAGCATTAGCTTGAGACTCCTTGACGTAGATCATCTTCGGCCTCGAAGACTTCGAGCAAGTTTGCATCTTTCACCTTGTGGAGCCTCTCAAGAGTTCGGGAGATTCTTACTCGCAGCGAAGGGACTTCTACACGGAGCATTTTAAGTGAAGGACCGGACTATAAAGGTTGTATTCCTCATTCACTTGTATGTAAAGTTGTTTACATATCGATTCGTCGGATTTTCTAGTAACGATTCTAGGGTTAAGGTTAGCTAATGCGGAATTTTTTTTAAAATGGCATGGACGATGCCTCCCGAAAACTTGCTGCCATGCTAGACAACCCTACAATGGTATCAGATCCATGCTAGAAAATTAGGCGATGTTTGCTAAGATTACGAAACCGAAACTACTCCGAAACACCTGATACAAAATCTAGTTTCTGTCGAATTTTTAAAGGTGTAAAAAAAAAATTTAAACAACTGCAGAATGTTGTATGTGATATAACATGAACATTGGAAAAATTTGAAGCATTTTAGCTTGATTATGGCCGGCCACATGGGGGTTAAAACCGAGCTCACCGGGTCAAATTTGGAATTCTGTCTTCAAATTTTCATGGTGTTCCAGTCTCTGGGTTTTGGTGTTTCAGGTGTTGTTTGTTTTTGCTAAATTTTCATGTGATGTTAACTTTTTGCAAAATCAATTCGGAGTGTTTCGTAATCGTAATTCTAACATGTATTCGTGTTTTTTAGACGACGTTAAAAAGTTTGAATGGATATCAATAACCCAATTTTTCCCTGCTGGAAATTTTCCAAGAGTTGGATATTTTTCGAGTTTAAAATTTCAGAAAATCTTGCAAGCGATTCTGTGGTCCCACTAGAAGAACGAAACCCTAACTCGATTATATGACCATCAGAACCGCCATCAAACCTTAAGGTTTGTGGTAGTTCAGCGGTGCCACAGGTGAGGCATTGGTTGACCCTTCTACGGCTGGTTCATAAGAACTGTGGCATGATCTGGGTACTTTTTGAACTCCGCTCAAGTGTTAAGCTTGTCGGGAAATTTTGGGTCTTTGCTTATTCGATCGAAAATTTTAACATCGTCTAGCTATCTGTGATTGTGATATAATATTTGGAATCCACATAATTGGCTATGAGATGACTAGTTTGAATTTTATAAATCTAGCAGTTTAGTCTCATTTGATCGGTTGCCACGGAATTTTGATGTGGATCGAAAGTCCGTCGCAATTACGTAGTGTACGCGGATACTCGCCGGGTAAGCTTACTAGATAGCCACGCCCTAAATCCCCGACCAAGTGACTGTAAGAGAACCCCATCGTCAAAAGCATCCGTTCGGGTGCTCGCGGCCGTGGTGTTCCGCCTTAATGCACTTCGTTGACGGCATCGAGGGCGCAGCCGTCTATTAATGTTTCTGGCGAGCATTCGATCAGGTTATCGGGAATCTTGTTGAATTACCCGACAGGTTATTGGAAAGTGTTTTCAATATCGAGACTAAAATGCGGGGTTTATAATTGTTAGGCATGTGATGTCTAAGGAATTCATTATGTGATACATTGGGTTTATGATGTCTAAGGTGGTTGCGGATTCCAATTGTTGTAGTTTTTCACTTTCTTTTCTGCGACCGTAAGTGTAATATATGGCGTATCGTCGGTTCGTTGCTATATGTCAACGACAATTGGGATATGCATATTTACTTACGTTGATGACATGTGATGTTATGTGTTGCTGTGATATGTTATATTGGATCGTTGTGTTTTGAATAGCCGGGGATATTTATGTGAGATGCGAGTTTTTCATTTTTATTCATGTAAAATCTTATATATAATATTCTTTTATTGGGGCACTTCCGGGTTGAGGATGATGTCACCATTGATGTATATTATTTATTTTTCCGCATTAGGATAGACGCAAGGCGGGGAGCATAAGTAATCGGGTTATAAGGTCCAGTGGGAGACCATCTCGAGGAGTCGAGATCGGGTATCCTAACTCTAGAATTGGTAGGGTTGCTTTCCGCTCTTGTAGGGGTCTAGGGATGTAGGTTTGGCTATTCATCACGACCGTGGAACCCGCGTTTTTTATTGGCTTAAATAAAACACGGAATTCCTAATATATCCAATATTTCATATGTGATTCTTCTGTTGCTGATATTCTTTGATGTGGTCACTTGATATGTTGAGATGATTGCTTATATTATATATATGAGATATAATAAATATTGATGCTTTCGTTTCTTATGGGATGCTTAGGAAGCATAAATTGATGGGAAATCATTAATGAGATTAATGAAAATAAAAGAAACCTAAAGATGTTGTAGAAACTTGTTTAAAAACTGGTAGCTCTAGTTCTTGCTTTGCATAGCAGTATTCCTTGTAGAATATCCAGCACCTTATTCGATAAAGAAAGGGCCAAGATCCCTTCACCGGGAGTGACATCTTTAGCGAAACTGGAAGATGCTACAACCCACTCTGTTTGTCTTTTGATTGCTTCTATAGTTTTTACTTTGCATAGTGGTATTAGTGAAATATCCTGCACCTCATTCGATGAGGAAAGAACCGAAATCCCTTCACCGGGAGTGACCTCTTTAGCAAAATTAGTAAAAGCCTAAAAAACACTCCTTTCTCAAAATCACTCGATTCTACAACAAGATCAAGTTCATTACGCAAAGGGTTTTCTTAAAAACCTGTCGTAGCCCTCCGTCATTTCAGATATGTACTACGTAGTATTTGTGCTAGGTTTGTTGACCTCCGTCAAGGCGTAGTGTGCGGTAGCCGACTAGTGCTTATCTGCTGCATACGATGCGATTGGATTAGGGTAGTTGTGCGGCCTTGTTGACCTCCGTCAAGGGTCGTGCGAGTGTGTTTAATTCAATCAAGAAATGTACGGGTTGAACTTGACTAGTAGCCTATGGTTTGTTGACCTCTGTCAAGGTCATAGGACGCTAGGGGCAAAACATTATCGGGAATTTCAAGTGTTGAAATTTGCAATGAGATTGCATACCTTCTATGAGATAGTTGGATCCCGATACCCACTGCAAGTAAGAGTTACTCCTGGGAGAATTTTACACATTACAATAAACCGATCAAGTAGGTGCCTAGAAAGGTGTTAACGGGGTTACGCCCCTGGAAAAATGAGGTTTATTTTAATTAGGTCCGTGCGAAAGCACAAGGAACCTCCCTTAAAATACCGACACTGGCCTGGCCGAAAGATTGGCGAACTTGTAGGGTGTAATTAATCCCGGCTAATTTTACCTTTTAGGGTTTGAAGGTAGATTTGACTAAAACAGAAGGAGCCATCCTGATTAGATAAACTAATAACCAATCTAATCCTGCAAGAGCGCACGCAGAGTGTTTTCTTCTCTCTCTCCCGGTAGCGACCATGTCTGTAACGTTTTGAAAATCGTTTCGGTGAAATTTCGAAAAAAATCGGTAAAATAAGGGGATTTTCTGTAAAAAGTCAAAATATAAATATCTTATTATAAAAATTAAATATACACATTCTAGCTATGTAATTGCTATTATTTGGTGTTTATTGAGCCGCTGGTGAAATTTCAAATTTTCTGAAAAAAAATATTATTTTATTATTATTTTAAGCCGTCGCTAATACATTTAATTAGGGAAAATTACAAATTGGGATGAGTTGAAACAATTTTGTGCATCATAAAACATTAAATAAAATTTTATCATGTGGTTTTTGGAAAGAAATCATTTGCCAAAACGGTTTAGAAATTATTGAAGAAAAAAGGCTTTTTTTTTAGCGTAAATGGATGTTTGGGGTATTGTATTTATCATTTTTCATCACCCCACACCCGTACCCACACCCACACACCCCCATTCACTTATCCCCTTGAAGAATTCAGTAGCCCCCTCTTTTGTCCCCACTTGGATTTTAAAGAAAAGAAATGAAAGAAAAGAAAAGAAAAAAAGAGTAGAAAATGATATAATTTGAGTTGACTTTGACTTGAACTAACTTTCCCCACCTCACTCTCTCTCCTCCCTCACCCAATCCCCCAAGATTTCTGGCCAAAACCTGAACCAAAACAGCCCCAAATACTTCATCTCATTTTTCCATCAAAATCCCCAAATATTTCTATCAAAAATCCACCCTTTTTCTCAAAAATTCAAAGCTAATTCTAAATCCAAGCTTTACCCATTATTCTTTAGCTATTCAAGCATGGATCTTGGAGCATGAAATCATTGTTGGAGGTATAATCATAACCTTATGCTTAATTTGTTGTTAAATTACTTGAATCTAGCTATTAGGTGTTAAATTAGGGTTTTAAATTTCAAGTTTTGAAATTTAAAAAAAGGGTTTTGATTACTAAGTTAGGGTTTGTTGTGGAAATGAGTTGTGTTTGATTGTGTATGGTTTAGTGAGGTGGATTAATATATTTAGTTTTGTAGAAAACTAATCTAGTTGTTAATTACAAGTTGTTACTTGAAAAATGTCCAACTTAAGCTTTTTGTTGCAAACTATTTTTTTTGATTTAATTCGAAATATGAGATTAAAAATATGGTTAAGGTTTTTATCATATTATTAACTTTATTAAGTGTAGTTTAACACTTTAGTTCATGAAAATCCAACCTAAATTGTAGTTTGTGCATTTTTGCTATGAAATTGTTAAAAAGGGTTTTTTGTAAACTAAAATATTAGAATTTTTGGAATTTAATGAGATTAAATTCCGGAAATTTGTTTATACGACTTATTTAAGATATTTAATAAATATATTGGCCGCTACATTCATTTAAACATCCTGTTTTGTACAAAAACGGCGAATTGTGTATGCTAGATTTTCGGAAAAATGACTTTTTAAGCAAAATTGAGGTTTTTGTGAGTTTTAACCTACTTTATATTAAAATTAGTGTTCGTGAATGTGCAAATGAGTGTGATTGGATTTTTCTCGATGGTTTGACGTTTGTACATCGACATCGAGGGTTGGTTTGACTATTCTTGCATGCGTAGGCGATAGGTTTGGACCTATGCGTGATACGCGTGCCGATTTGATTTTTGTATGCCGTTTCGATTTCGAATTTAGTTTTAATGCGATATGGTGCGTTATGATATGTAGGTACCCCCATGTGGACTTCGAGACGACAAGCAAGCGCGTGGCGACGTCGGTACCGGCTAGCGAGGACCAGGTGAGTAGATTTATATCTACGGGGAGAAGTGGGTGGATGGCGTATAGCACCCCCGCAGTCCGTGGTGATGTATACGGATGCGTATACAAACCAACAATTTATGATATGTTTTTAGGATTTATTATTGATGATTTTAGATGGATATTGGTGTTCGATTGGTGCATGGTTACGAAACCTTAGGTAGTGGGTGCACTACACTTACACATACACACATATACATACTTGCATACATTCCTTATTTCATATGTGCGTGTATGGGAATATATTTATATGTTCACATGGGTATGGGACTATGTGTTCACATACGGATTTGAGGAGGATACTTGGGATTGAGTTGAGTCAATGAGATTTGTTTGTGGTTGTGATCTCGGTGATATGGCAGGATTCGTACTTAAGGTACGTCCTGGTGTTATAGCGGATCTTGCGGCAGCGATACGGGTGAATAGTGTTATAAATAAATGGTCGACATGTGATCGTGATATGAGGCATAATATGCTAGGATATTGATATTAGGCCGTATCGGGCGATGTATACCCCTTGATGATGATATGTGCTGACGATATCGGTTTGTACGAGATTGTCGATCAGTAGTCAGATCATGAGTATATTGAGGATATTAGTATTGTACTAGACATAGGTCAGTACCCTAGACTATGATCTTGGATAAAGAGGATACCAGAGGAATAGTGTGAGGAATATGATATTGACCCGTACCCAGATTTGGGGATGCCGTACGACGGATTTACGTACGAGCTATATCTTGATGATCGATCCGCACTCTTGACTTGGGATGTCTGATTATAGATATGGTATCGGATATGATATTATTGAGGCGGGATCACCGACTAATATATATACAGGTATGTATATGTATCGACTCAGATGTTAGGCGGTTTCCTTACCTGTAGTCTAGCTTATAGCGTAGCCCTTTAGTTTAGTTAGTTGTTAGATTAGATTCGGTTCCTACCTATTTCAAAGCTTACGAATCGTGCGTATTTTTAAAGACATCCTAAGGGATCCTACGGATATTTCAAAAAACGTATCTTTTCTTAAAAACACCGTAGCCCCTATTTTCAAAACCCCACGATTCGTGTTATTTCAAAAGGCACCATTGTAGGACTTATATTAGGTTAAAACAGATTAATTATCGTTGCGTCTAGTATTCAGCTCCCGCTCATTATTGTTGTTTGCTCCGCATCACATGCTTATATTATGCTTCATATTCTACTGTTGATGTCTTGTGGTTAGGACACAGCACCATTACCGATGATGCGTATGTACCACGTACACTTACTTGCCGGCTCACACACATCTTCATCGGTAATTGCCATGTCACGTACACCTTAGAAAATATTATTGCTTGACATAGCCTGTTAGCTAATAGTTTAGACATGATATTAGTGTACTTGCCTTATATGTTAGTTTAGACATTATAGTTATTACCTGCTACCTCATGCATACTGTTATTCATTGTTATGCCGCATTCATGGATTCTCATGCATATATTCACTTTTTACGTGCTATTGAGGTTTTGGATTTGGATTTCCATGAGATTTTCTGGATTTGGGGAAAACCGCAAAACATATACAAACTTCTTCTTTCTCTTTTTAAATAAAAAGCACGGTTTTTCCCATGATGTATGAGTCGTCCACCATGAGTTTGCTGATAGATTTGGAGACCCGATTCGAGGAGTTGGATGAACCGTTTCGGGTACATGGTGGACCCGGTAAGGTACCCCGGGGCAAGAAGCTCGTGGTGGTGACGATAAGCCTGGCAGGGGGAGACTACCTACCGGTGATTTTACCCGACGCGTCGGATATCCGGAGGATACCGTCGTGGTCTTGAGATGGATGGTAGGGGCCGGTCTGGACTGACGGCGCTCTAGATATTGAGATTGAGATATTGAGATTTCAAGATATTGAGGTACTGAGATTTGATGATACAGGCCAGTCCGGATGGCCGGAGCCTGAGGTTTTGAGACATTGAGATTTATGTTTTGTGTCGATGCTAGACACTGTTGATGCTGATTTCATTTATGATACCTCATTTTAAAAATACAAAGGAAATCTCACTAATTTATGAAAACAGTTTCTTCATTTACATGTATTCTGTTTTCATGCATTCATACCTCATTCATATGATATATTGCTACCTGAGGCACTGACACGGGCACATGAGATCACACTCGGGTTAGATATTACCCTAGCCATTGTTATAGGCTGCATGTTATTCATATATTTGAGGATATATTATGATCATTGACCTAGGTTGCGTTATTCATGCGATTTTCTGTTCGTAGATCTTTTTCTACTCACGAGTTGGCAACTCACCCCCGTTGTGCCCCAGTTTCTTGCAGGTGTTGCCGTACGGATTTCATTACGGCTTTGCGGGTACGGTTTCTTTTCGGGTGACTTGCTAGTAGGTGGGTTTATTGTATCTTACCCATCATTATACCTTGTATATTATATTTCAGTTGTATCTAGAAGTTCCATCAACCAAACTTGTATTTTTTTGAGATAGAGACCAGTAATGTTATTCTTTCGACCATAGAGTAGCATGTTTTATTTCTTGAGTTTCTTGCTGGTTGAGTTCCATTTCTGTTGTGATCCTCGCCTTTAGGCGTTGTATATTATGTTGCATACAGGTTGATTTGATATGGTTCTTCCTATTCTCTACTACTTCTCTTGGTTTGGATTTCTGGGTTTCGGCTTACTTAGCATACGTACTCCTTGAGACGTTCGTAGTCTAAGTGCCGGTCATGTTCCGTACTTTCGGGTCGTGACAAAGTTGGTATCAAAGCGTTAGGTTTTACCTTCGGAGCGTAGGATGACCCTTGGTTGATGGAATAGGTGACTAAAGTAGAGTGACGTACCGTTGGTATGTTCCGCGGCATATTTATGACACGCCACTCCACTTAAGAAGCCTTAGGATGTACATTTCCTTGTTCATTATTATATTCCTTCCTGATCTAGCCACATCGGTACCAGTTTGGTTTTGCTGCCACGATTACGGGCAGGGAGAGCTACGGCTAGAGTTGCGGTCAGCACAAGCTCGGCACGAACGAGGACTGACCAGGGCATGATTCCGGCGACACCCGATTATAGAGAGGTGTCTTTTGACTGTGTTTCCGCGCCACGAGCGTTTGGCGGATCGCCTTTATGAGGTTACTCGGATGTGCTGATCGACATTAGAGGATTGAGCTAATGATAGAGGCCAGCCAGATCTTGATGACCGTTGGTGTGTTGCTTATTCATGATGATCGAGGCACTGTTCGGCGTGCAGATGAGCGAGCCAGTTATTGCTGCGAACGATGAGGTATTGCCCCAGATGCTGGAGTTAGTGCAGAACGAGTTGTACTAAGAGATGATTGAAGGTCGCTAGTCATCGTGGATGAATGACTAGGACATGTGGATCGTTCGCCTAACCCGATGCGAGGTCATCGGATAGATGGATTCCAGCTAGAGATGACTTCACGTGGAGACGTTTGGAGTCGACAGAGACGATCGAATGTCAGAAACCTATTATTCCAAGTTTAAGATAGTCGGAAAGACATGTAGGCAATTCTATGGTCCCTCTAGAAGAATGAAACCCTAACTCGACTTAATGACCGTGTGAAAGCCTTTGAACCTTAGGGTTTGCGGCAGTTCTGCGGCGCCATTAGTGAGGCTTGGGTTTGCCCTTCTACGGCTGGACCACCGATGCTGTGGTATGTACTCGATACTATTAAACTGTACCCAAGATGTTGAGCTCTTGGTGGATTATGAGGTTTTGACGAATCGATTGGATGGCTCGACTTAATTCGGATGCTAGGTGGTGAGATGCATTCTTGGGAGACTCCAGATACGAGGATAGCCGTTGGACCTCAGTCCATGCAGCCGCGACGAGACGAGTCCAAAGCAGACGACATTAGAGAAAAGTGGAATAAGAGGTTCGCACCAGATCTAGATGAGATGACGTTCCACTCCGCCGACATCAGAGAGGCGATACGCATGCCGAGGCATGGTACTTGGACTTACCTTCCAGAAGGAGTCGCGATGAGTATGCAGTCGTTCCAGAGCAAGATGCAGATATAGGAAAGGACAATGACTTCCGGACATTTGGCAGAGACGAGACATGGAAGAGACCGTAAGCAGGATTCCTTCCAGGATACTGCTGCGATGATACTTGCACCCAGGATCAGATGTGTCACGTGCATTCAGAGAGCCAGAGGCCGACGCCAGTGATATGCTGCCTTGACAGGGCCGATGAGCCGATGGATTGTGAGATTGGTAATCCACGGAGAAGACTTGGACCCAGGAGTGGTCATGTTACGCACACCAGCAGGCCAGAGTTCATGATCATCGACGAGACGTCCCACTAGTGACCGCGACAGTTGGCCCGAGATTCTTAGAGGATGCACTTGAGCGGTACTGTTCCGCCATTATTGATTTCGATGTTTTGGGTGATTTATTCGTATGATTTGATTTTGATGATTGAGGATTTACGATCTTTGCACAGTGTTGCACTTGATATCGTTTTTGTGCTTTAGTTTCACATGTTTGTGATTTTACGGTTTTAAACAGTTGAGTTGATTTTGTGCGTATGCACGCACGCGATTTGGTTCCTGCACTCTGTATAGTTTATATATGCTGGCAGTGCAGTGACATGTATTTTGTGCACTTGGATACACTGGATTTCGATTTCGAGGGTGATGCTCGACATTTGTTTTGTGCATTTTATGCACCGGATTGGATTTTTAGCGCCTGTTGGGCGCCTGTTACGAGATGCGATTTGGTGCACACCAGATGCACTAATTCGAGATTTTTCGTGCATGTCAGATGCACCTGATTTTGCTGTCAGGCACACATGTTGCCTACGACAAATGTTTCGTGCACACCTGATGCACTTAGATGTTGTTTCTGTGCGCTTGTATGGCACATTCATGGATTTTGATTTCCGTGCGCACCAGACGCACATAGTATTCATGTGCATATTTTGGGATTGATTTCTTATAGAGCAGTACGTTTTTATGATATTGCTATGTGTTTCCGTACTGAGCAGGACTAGTCAGAGGACAGTACCTGAATACATTTTGCATGCATTGATAGTTATTGAAGGGATTTCCAAAAAGCGAGCTATAGCCTCAGTATTTACCTACGTGTCTGATATGACACGAAATGTTTAAAACAAGGATACCCTTCTAAATTGTTTCCAAAACGGCGGAACGTACATTTCAAACAAAGGTATATATGTATATAGTTATTTTCTTATGGTAGACGTCCGCCACTGTGCAGTGTTATACGCGTTGCACAGCGACTTAAAGAGATTTGGCATGCATTTCCTTCAGATACTTACAGATATAGATTCGATATTTACATTTATAGTTTCGAGTTATATCATATTGGTTTTGATTTAGATTTGGCATTGATGTCTTCTCCATGACTCCGATGATTGCGGGATGCTTGACGGAGTTTTGATTTGAGTTATATGCTCATTTTTCAAGCGCATGCGCTGCGCTACGATTTGTTTTATGTAGTTACAATTTCGGAGCCCCGACGACTTGATGGTTTTTCTTAGATGTTTTAGTATTTGGGGGAGTTTGAATTTAAATTCAGGGACCGAATTTCTTTAAGGGGGGAAGATTGTAACGTTTTGAAAATCGTTTCGGTGAAATTTCGAAAAAAACGGTAAAATAAGGGGGTTTTCTGTAAAAAGTCAAAATATAAATATCTTATTATAAAAATTAAATATACACATTCTAGCTATGTAATTGCTATTATTTGGTGTTTATTGAGCCGCTGGTGAAATTTCAACTTTTCTGAAAAAAATATTATTTTATTATTATTTTAAGCCGTCGCTAATACATTTAATTAGGGAAAATTACAAATTGGGATGAGTTGAAACAATTTTGTGCATCATAAAACATTAAATAAAATTTTATCATGTGGTTTTTGGAACGAAATCATTTGCCAAAACGGTTTAGAAATTATTGAAGAAAAAAGGCTTTTTTTTAGCGTAAATGGATGTTTGGGGTATTGTATTTATCATTTTTCATCACCCCACACCCGTACCCACACCCACACACCCACATTCACTTATCCCCTTGAAGAATTCAGCAGCCCCCTCTTTTGTCCCCACTTGGATTTTAAAGAAAAGAAATGAAAGAAAAGAAAAGAAAAAAAGAGTAGAAAATGGTATAATTTGAGTTGACTTTGACTTGAACTAACTTTCCCTACCTCACTCTCTCTCCTCCCTCACCCAATCCCCCAAGATTTCTGGCCAAAACCTGAACCAAAACAGCCCCAAATACTTCATCTCATTTTTCCATCAAAATCCCCAAATATTTCTATCAAAAATCCACCCTTTTTCTCAAAAATTCAAAGCTAATTCTAAATCCAAGCTTTACCCATTATTCTTTAGCTATTCAAGCATGGATCTTGGAGCATGAAATCATTGTTGGAGGCTAAGATTTTTGCAAGTTTGATCTCAAGCTTGTGAGGTATAATCATAACCTTATGCTTAATTTGTTGTTAAATTACTTGAATCTAGCCATTAGGTGTTAAATTAGGGTTTTAAATTTCAAGTTTTGAAATTTAAAGAAAGGGTCTTGATTACTAAGTTAGGGTTTGTTGTGGAAATGAGTTGTGTTTGATTGTGTATGGTTTAGTGAGGTGGATTAATATATTTAGTTTTGTAGAAAACTAATCTAGTTGTTAATTACAAGTTGTTACTTGAAAAATGTCCAAATTAAGCTTTTTGTTGCAAACTAGTTTTTTTGATTTATTCGAAATATGAGATTAAAAATATGGTTAGGGTTTTTATCATATTATTAACTTTATTAAGTGTAGTTTAACACTTTAGTTCATGGAAAACCAACCTAAATTGTAGTTTGTGCATTTTTGCTATGAAATTGTTAAAAAGGGTATTTTGTAAACTAGAATATTAGGATTTTTGGAATTTAATGAGATTAAATTCCGGAAATTTGTTTATACGACTTATGTAAGATATTTAATAAATATATTGGCCGCTACATTCATTTAAAATCCTGTTTTGTACAAAAACGGCGAATTGTGTTTGCTAGATTTTCGGAAAAATGACTTTTTAAGCAAAATTGAGGTTTTTGTGAGTTTAACCTAGTTTATATTAAAATTAGTGTTCGTGAATGTGCAAATGAGTGTGATTGGATTTTTCTCGATGGTTTGACGTTTGTACATCGACATCGAGGGTTGGTTTGACTATTCTTGCATGCGTAGGCGATAGGTTTGGACCTATGCGTGATACGCGTGCCGATTTGATTTTCGTATGCCGTTTCGATTTCGAATTTAGTTTTAATGCGATATGGTGCGTTATGATATGTAGGTACCCCCATGTGGACTTCGAGACGACAAGCAAGCGCGTGGCGACGTCGGTACCGGCTAGCGAGGACCAGGTGAGTAGATTTATATCTACGGGGAGAAGTCGGGTGGATGGCGTATAGCACCCCCGCAGTCCGTGGTGATGTATACGGATGCGTATACACACCAACAATTTATGATATGTTTTTAGGATTTATTATTGATGATTTTAGATGGATATTGGTGTTCGATTGGTGCATGGTTACGAAACCTTAGGTAGTGGGTGCACTACACTTACACATACACACATATACATACTTGCATACATTCCTTATTTCATATGTGCGTGTATGGGAATATATTTATATGTTCACATGGGTATGGGACTATGTGTTCACATACGGATTTGAGGAGGATACTTGGGATTGAGTTGAGTCGATGAGATTTGTTTGTGGTTGTGATCTCGGTGATATGGCAGGATTCGTACTTAAGGTACGTCCTGGTGTTATAGCGGATCTTGCGGCGGCGATACGGGTGAATAGTGTTATAAATAAATGGTCGACATGTGATCGTGATATGAGGCATAATATGCTAGGATATTGATATTAGGCCGTATCGGGCGATGTATACCCCTTGATGATGATATGTGCTGACGATATCGGTTTGTACGAGATTGTCGATCAGTAGTCAGATCATGAGTATATTGAGGATATTAGTATTGTACTAGACATAGGTCAGTACCCTAGACTATGATCTTGGATAAAGAGGATACCAGAGGAATAGTGTGAGGAATATGATATTGACCCGTACCCAGATTTGGGGATGCCGTACGACGGATTTACGTACGAGCTATATCTTGATGATCGATCCGCACTCTTGACTTGGGATGTCTGATTATAGATATGGTATCGGATATGATATTATTGAGGCGGGATCACCGACTAATATATATACAGGTATGTATATGTATCGACTCAGATGTTAGACGGTTTCCTTACCTGTAGTCTGGCTTATAGCGTAGCCCTTTAGTTTAGTTAGTTGTTAGATTAGATTCGGTTCCTACCTATTTCAAAGCTTACGAATCGTGCGTATTTTTAAAGACAGCCTAAGGGATCCTACGGATATTTCAAAAAACGTATCTTTTCTTAAAAACACCGTAGCCCCTATTTTCAAAACCCCACGATTCGTGTTATTTCAAAAGGCACCATTGTAAGACTTATATTAGGTTAAAAAAGATTAATTATCTTTGCGTCTAGTATTCAGCTCCCGCTCATTATTGTTGTTTGCTCCGCATTACATGCTTATATTATGCTTCATATTCTACTGTTGATGTCTTGTGGTTAGGACACAGCACCATTACCGATGATGCGTATGTACCACGTACACTTACTTGCCGGCTCACACATATCTTTATCGGTAATTGCCATGTCACGTACACCTTAGAAAATATTATTGCTTGACATAGCCTGTTAGCTAATAGTTTAGACATGATATTAGTGTACTTGCCTTATATGTTAGTTTAGACATTATAGTTATTACCTGCTACCTCATGCATACTGTTATTCATTGTTATGCCGCATTCATGGATTCTCATGCATATATTCACTTTTTACGTGCTATTGAGGTTTTGGATTTGGATTTCCATGAGATTTTCTGGATTTGGGGAAAACCGCAAAACATATACAAACTTCTTCTTTCTCTTTTTAAATAAAAAGCGCGGTTTTTCCCATGATGTATGAGTCGTCCACCATGAGTTTGCTGATAGATTTGGAGACCCGATTCGAGGAGTTGGATGAACCGTTTCGGGTACATGGTGGACCCGGTAAGGTACCCCGGGGCAAGAAGCTCGTGGTGGTGACGATGAGCCTGGCAGGGGGAGACTACCTACCGGTGATTTTACCCGACGCGTCGGATATCCGGAGGATACCGTCGTGGTCTTGAAATGGATGGTAGGGGCCGGTCTGGACTGACGGCGCTCTAGATATTGAGATTGAGACATTGAGATTTCGAGATATTGAGGTACTGAGATTTGATGATACAGGCCAGTCCGGATGGCCGGAGCCTGAGGTTTTGAGACATTGAGATTTATGTTTTGTGTCGATGCTAGACACTGTTGATGCTGATTTCATTTATGATACCTCATTTTAAAAATACAAAGGAAATCTCACTAATTTATGAAAACAGTTTCTTCATTTACATGTATTCTGTTTTCATGCATTCATACCTCATTCATATGATATATTGCTACCTGAGACACTGACACGGGCACATGAGATCACACTCGGGTTAGATATTACCCTAGCCATTATTATAGGCTGCATGTTATTCATATATTTGAGGATATATTATGATCATTGACCTAGGTTGCGTTATTCATGCGATTTTCTGTTCGTAGATCTTTTTCTACTCACGAGTTGGCAACTCACCCCCGTTGTGCCCCAGTTTCTTGCAGGTGTTGCCGTACGGATTTCATTACGGCTTTGCGGGCACGGTTTCTTTTCGGGTGACTTGCTAGTAGGTGGGTTTATTGTATCTTACCCATCATTATACCTTGTATATTATATTTCAGTTGTATCTAGAAGTTCCATCAACCAAACTTGTATTTTTTTGAGATAGAGACCAGTAATGTTATTCTTTCGACCATAGAGTAGCATGTTTTATTTCTTGAGTTTCTTGCTGGTTGAGTTCCATTTCTGTTGTGATCCTCGCCTTTAGGCGTTGTATATTATGTTGCATACAGGTTGATTTGATATGGTTCTTCCTATTCTCTACTACTTCTCTTGGTTTGGATTTCTGGGTTTCGGCTTACTTAGCATACGTACTCCTTGAGACGTTCATAGTCTAAGTGCCGGTCATGTTCCGTACTTTCGGGTCGTGACAATGTCATGCCTTAATCAAGATAATAATATGGATGCATTGACTGAACCTGCTTATTCTACTGAACTAGGGAACATTGGATCCGCTCTATCTTATAACTGTTATAAGTCTGAGCAGAAAATAGGGGAATATCCGGATTCCCATGCCACCCAATCGAGGATTAAGCATGTCGATGCATATTCTTCGGGTGTGTTCATTACCGAGAACTGTTTCTCAGTATCCTCTACGTCCTAGGTATGTGATACCGGATTAGGATCCCGCATATGTAATATGTTACATAAGCTACAGAAAGGCAGAGAACTGAGAATGTGTGATATGTCTCTAAGTGTTAGAGAATGGTGCAATTGTTGTAGCCAAGTCTGTTGGCAGATATCACCTTGTATTAATACATTGATTCTGGAAAATGTTATTACAGACCGAACTGATATACAACATTACATCATATTCTTTACTGAGTTAAAGAAGGATATAATTCTGTATTAGAGGATAATGTTGTGAACGTTTTCCTGAATCAAGAGTTGATTCGATCAGGCACATTACATAATAGCATATACGTTCTAAATCAAACCGCGGTTCAAAGTATGTAGAACACACAAAAGAGGAGTAGTTCAGAAATGAACGAATCCTTCTTGAGGCATTGCAGACTAGGCCATATCAATGCGACACGACCAGCTAACTTACATGAGGATAAATATGAGAATCTTTTCGAATTTTCATCTTATGATACTTGCCAATCTTGCCTCAAAGGTAAAATGACCAATACTCCGTTTACTGGAAACAGAGAAAGAGTTAGTGAACTCTTGGGATGGATACATAATGATGTATACGGTCTAATGTCTACAAATTCCAGGGTTGGTTCTTTGTACTTCATTACATTCATCGACGATCTCTCAAGATTCGGACATATGTTCCTGTTGAAACACAAGTCTGAAACTTTTGAGAAATTAAAGGAATATAAGCTTGAAGTTGAGAACCAGACGGGTAGAAGTATTAAGTTCTACGATGTGATCGAGGAGGAGAATACTTGCGCATGGAGTTCCTGGAGTTTCTAAAAGGAGAATGAGATTCTCTCTTAGCTTACCCCTTTGAATACACCACAGCACAACGGTGTATCGAGGCGGAGGTATCGCACCCTATGAGATATGGCGCGCTCTATGATGAGTATTGCTGAGTTACCTGTTTCCTTTTGGTGTTATGCACTTGAGAAGCTGCATACCTATTGAATAGGGTTCCATCCAAATCAGTGCCTACCACTACATATGAGATATGGAATGGGAAGAGACAATGTCTTAAACAAGTTAAGATATTGGGTTGTCCGGCCTATGCTAAAAAGCAAAATCCGGACAAGCTCGAGGCAAGGTCAATCCTGTAAGTTTGTTAGGATATCCCAAACAATTGCGAGGGAATATCTTCTACCAAACTGAGGAGCAAAAGGTGTTTTGTTTCTCAGCATGCTACCATTTTAGAAAAGGAATTTCTTGTGAAGAAATTTATGGTCATGAGGTAGAACTGGGAGTTGTTCCATCTAGACAAGCTAACAGCTGATGATTTGTTAGAACCAAAGGATTCAATAGTCTCCAACGAATCTCAGCCTCTCCACAAATCTGGTAGGGTTTCTCATCCACTTGAGAGATACTATGGTATTCTTGGTGACAGTGGGAGCGAGGATTGCATCATGGTAGATGATGGCCCAACTAGGTTCAGGCAGGCTATCACAAGTGGAGACTTTGTGAAATGGCTGTATGCTATGCGATCAAAGATGGAATCCATGTACACCAACAAAGTATAAATTTGAATGTTGCACCTGAAGAGGTAAAACCCATTGGGAGCAAATGGATCTTAAGAAGATTCTTAGTGTAAATGGAAAAATTGATACTTTCAAAGCTATGCTTAAGTCCATCAGGATCAATGCACGCATCGCGGAGTTGGAACTTCTGTTTTGATGTGGTAGTCAAAGAGTTTGACTTTATCAAAATGGTAAATGAACCTTGTATATACAAGAAGGTTGAAGAGAGTAAGGTTGTCTTCCACGTATTTTTACGTAGATGACATACTCTTGATAGGAAATGGTTTCCTATGCTACACTCGGTCAAGCTCCTCTTATCACGGGGATTCTCAATAGAAAATTTGAATGATACCTACTACATATTGTGGATTATGATCTATGATGATAGATCTAAGTGGATGTTGGGAGTGTCCCAAATCCAGATACATTAACACCATACTAAATGGGTTTAGTATGGAAGATTCTAAGCGTGGTGGTTCGCCCACTTACTCATAGATCACTCTCTCCAAAAAGATGTCTCCCAAGACTGATTTGGAGAGAGCTCGCGTGCAAGGGATACCCTATGCTTCGGCAGAAGACTTTGTCATGTGTGCGATGTTATATAGCAGACCAAATGTAGCTGACTCACTAGGGGCAGTGATCAGGAATCAATCGGATCTTAGGAGAATTACTGGATAGCTGTGGAAGACATTCTTAAGTACTTGAGAACCACTAAAAGAATGTTCTTGGTTCGAGCTTCCAGAGAGATAAGGTCGACTGAGAGTCAGTCACAGGCATTGTCTTTACCCTCAGTAGAGGGACGATATGTTGGAAGAGTTCCAAGCTATACCGAGACATACTAGACGATAAAGGCTGAAAATATTACTACCAATGATGTTGCCAAAGTGACTGTCTGGGCATTTTCTTGTTCATGAGATGAATAAGGTTCCTACCATTGAGCGTCTAATAACTGTTATTGTGACAACAATGGAGTTGTGGCTTTGGCCTAGGAACACCGGTCCCATCAGCATTCGAGACATATTCTGAGGCAAGTATCACCTGATCAGGGAGATGGTTGATCTCCAAAGGATTGAGGTCAGGAGAGTTGACACGAAGGATAACACGGCGAATCCACTCACAAAGGCCTTTCCCCTAGAAAGACTTCTTTGGGATGGTTGAGTATGGGATACTACAACCACTGCTATATTGTTGGGTATTGTATACTACAACAGATGACCTTAGTGCAAGTGGGATATTGTTAGTTATATCTATGCCCTATAGGCCATTACTGTACATGGGATGTATATTGTAGTGGATGCTTGGACATATATAGGGAGGACTTTCTTGCTCGATATGATAGTATGCTATCTGGTTGCCCTTTATCTTAACATGTACACTTATTTTCTCTCTATTACATGTTGATAAAGCCCTTAGGATGAGTACTTGACTACCAGGATTATGATACAGATCATACTAGTGGGGACAGGGTAGTTGGTAAGTACATCCTTCAAATGTTCCTAGTTGTGGGAGTATCGAGACAGGGCATCGATACTCCAGAGTAGACTAACGTATACGCTTCTCGACCCATATGATAGGCGATGGATGATCCCACATACATTGGTGTTTGACATCAGAGAAGGTATATGGGTGCTCAGTGGAGACTGGGTACACTGGACGGACTCGCCGAGAACTCCTAGATGGTATTATACCTATCGTCGGATAGCAGTTCTCTGGTGACATTGGTACAGGTTAGTCTGTAGACCCGACATCGTCATAGAGTCTTGTGTGATTCCCACTGTGCTTTGATTTCCACCATACCACGGTCAAGAGATCATGCAAAAAGGTGGTTTTTGGGTATAGTCCCGAGTCATATGCAGGCAATGAGCGATATGAGGGGTTTCGTCTCTCCCTGTATTGGGAGTTGATGTTGCGCTATGCTCGATTGGCCATAATAGGAAATCCCTGGCCAGGGTTGCTGGGATTTACTACTAAGTGTTATCAGTAGTTTCTCGAACCGTTATGGACCTTGCATCGGCATGACTTATCAGGCTATTGGGGTTTGACGTTATACCACCCCCAGGGTGTGATATGCGACATATCTGACGAAGAGACCGGACTACACGGTAGTGTTACTGATTGGATTCGCAGGAGTATGAGCAAACTTGAATGTTGATCTTCTGATCGCTCAATATCCGGGTGGCCGTTACGTTTAGTAGACCGCTTGCAGCTTGTGGGTGTTTGATATGATCATCACCTACTGCCGGCGTATTAACGAGTCTTTAGAGTCCTACACAGAGGTTTCCTGATTCATGTGAAACGGAGTAGAAGCACATCTATGATATGTGCGGGACCGAGATTAATGCGTGTATGTGATACCGCATTCTATTCTCACGACTTGTGACATTGGTCGGTTATATGTGATATAACCGGGTTATCGGATCAAGTGTTGATTCGATAAGTTGTTGCATTTGATATTAGTCGGTTATACAGGATATAGCCGGATTATTAAATCAAGTGTTGATTTAATAATTTAATGTATAATTATATATTTGATATATTACATTACATTAACTAATATTTGCTCACTTATGATTTCTTTTTCTCACTTGATTGTACACATAGTATATATGTGATATATATTTGTGTACATGTTTTGTATCATGCTTGATGATACATGCTTCTTGGGTGTGTGTGTGATTTACACCATGCTATGCATAATGTAGGGTTTTATTTATTTTAGTAAATCAAAATTGTGGGAATTTTGTCATGGCAAGAAGCATGGAGAAGCTTGCTTGTTCATTGACTTAGTCCACAACTTTTGTTTTCCTTAAGATATTTATAAACCGAACCATTATTATTAGCCATGGTAAAGTCTCTACATGGGTTAATATTTGATATTAACTCACCCATGGTTATCATTCTCCACTTGATTTTGATCATGAGAGATTTCTTCATCTTCTTCCTCAAAGCTCACTAGCTTTTGGAAAATGGAGAAAATATTGTGAGAAAAAGAAAACTAAAGAGAGCCCATTTCCTATTTCATCATCCTCTACTATTAGCCATTTAGTTTAGGGTGTTTGCTTCACTAAACCCTAATTTAGTGAAGAGGAAGCATGAGCTTGAGACTCCTCGACGTAGATCATCTTCGGCCTCGAAGACTTCGAGCAAGTTTGCATCTTTCACCTTGTGGAGCCTCTCAAGAGTTCGGGAGATTCTTACTTGCAGCGAAGGGACTTCTACACGGAACATTTGAAGTGAAGGACCGGTCTACAAAGGTTGTATTCCTCATTCACTTGTATGTAAAGTTGTTTACATATCGATTCGTCGGATTTTCTAGTAACGATTCCAGGGTTAGGGTTAGATAATACGACATTTTTTTTTAAATGGCATGGACGATGCCTCCCGAAAACTTGCTGCCGTGCTAAAAAACCCTACAGGTTCAGTCAATACATCCATATTATTATCTTGATTAAGGCGTGTCATTGGTCGGTACCTGGAGAGAGCGAGAGAGAAGGAAACGCTTTATCATACGCTCTTTGCAAGATTATATTAGTTATTATCTTCTCTAATCAGAATGGCTCCCACTGTTTTTATCGAATATTCCTTCAAACAATAAAAGGTAAGATTAGTCGGGATTAATTACACCCAACAAGTTCGCCAATTGGTCAGCTAGGCAGGTATTGGTACTCTGATGGAGTCTCTCTATGCTTTCGCATGGAACTAATTAAATAACCTCATTTCCGCAGAGGCATAACCCCGTTAACACCTTTCTTAGACAGCTATTGGATCAGCTGATTGTAAAGTGAAAAACTCTCCCAGGAGTAACACTTACTCGCGGTGGGCATCGGGATCCAACTATCTCATAGAAGGTATGAAATTTCATTGCGAATTTCAACACTTGAAATTCCCAATATCTGTTTTTACCCCACGCGATTTATGACCTTGACAAGGTCAACAAACCATAAACCGCAAGTCAAGTTAAACCTGTTCATTTCGTGATTGAATTAAACACATCTGCACGACTCTTGACAAGGTTAACAAGGCCGTAGGACTACCCTAGTCCAATCGCATCATATGCGGTAGATAAGCACTAATCAGCTACCACTCACTATGCATTGACAAGGTCAACAAACGTGACACGAATATTAAATAGCACTTATCTGAAATGACGGAAGGCTACGACTGGTTTTGTAGAAAATCTTTAACGTAATGAACTTTATATCGTTGTAGAATCTAGTGATTTGAAAAGGAGTGTTTTTAGTAGATTTTACTAGTTTTGCTAAAGAGGTTAGTCTCGGTGAAGAGATCTCGACTATTTCCTCATCGAATGAGGTGTTGGATATTCATCAAGGAATACCACTATGCAAAACAAGAACTAGAGAAGCTATCAAAACAAAACCGAGTGGGTTATAGCATTTGCTAGTTTTGCTAAAGCGGTCACTCCCGCTGAAGGGATCTCGGCTCTTTCCTCATCGAATGAGGTGCTGGATATTCATCAAGGAATACCACTATGCAAAGCAAGAACTAAAGCTACCTTTTTAAAAAATTTGATTCTACAACATTTTCAGGTTTCTTTTCTTTCCATTAATCTCATTAATGTAGTCCCATCATTTATGTTTCCCTAAACATCATAGAAAAGAAATGAAAATAGAACGTACGCTTATGCCATCCGCATTCGCCACGGGGCCCATCATGCACCGTTGGGTTACTTAACTAACGGCAGAGCGGGGGCTGGACTAGCGCTGGTGCAAAACATAAGCAACGTTTATTATATATATCATATATATATATCATTCGTCTCACGCAGTTATATGATCACATCACAGAACACAAGCAGCAGAAATCAACATATGAAATATTGGATTTAGTAGGAGGTCCGTGTTTTAAATTCAGCCGGTAATGAAAAATATGGATTCAACGTTCGTGATGAATAGCCAAACCCACACCCTAGACCCCTACGACAGCGGCAAGCAACCCTGCCAATTCTAGAGTCAGGAGACTCGGTCTCGACTCCTCGAGATGGTCTCCCTCTGGACTCTAAAACCTGGTTACTTGTGCTCCCCGCCTTAGGTCTATCCTAATGCGGAAAAGGAAATAATTTACATCAATGGTGACATCATTCTCAACCCAGAAGTGTCCCAAGAAAAGAATATTACATACATTTCACATGAATGAAAATAGAAAAACTCTCATCTCACGAAAAAAAACCGTCTATTCAATCACGACGATCCAATATTACATATCACAGCAACACATAACATCATATGTCATCAACGTAAGTAAATATGCGTATCCCAAATTCCGTTGACATATAGCAACGAGATCGGGGATACCCCACATATTACACTTACGGTCATAGAAAAGAAATGAAAAACTACAATAATTAGAATACGCATTTTCCTTAGACATCATAAACTTGGAATATCTCATATTCCGAATTTCATGCCTAACACTATAAACCTTTCATTTTAGTCTCAAACTGAAAACTCTTTTCAATAATCAGTCAGATAAATCAACAAGATTCTCGACTGTCGTGTTCGCGTACTATATGCAATTACGACGGAGTTTTGATCCGAATCGAAACTTCGTGACAATCGATCAACCGAGACTAAAATGCTAGATTTATAAAATACTAACTAGTTTTCACAAAACTAATTATTGTGGATTCTAAATATTGTATTATATATCATCATAATTAGACGACATTAAATATTTCGATCGACTTATCAAATACCCACAAATCCCAGAGACCTCAACAAATTGAGTCTCACTAAAAATATCCAGAAAATGACAAATATGTCAATGGAGTAGCATAAGAAAATAGATCACATAATACCATAAACATGCAGTGGAACCACGGCCAAACTAGGGGTTAGGCCGCGGTTCCGCGGAGCTTTAAAAGAATTAGTGCTTCGAATTTCTTGGGCCTCCATTAAATACCCTGCCCAATTTTCTGACTATTTTTAATCTCGAAAATTTTAAATTTTGAAAAATGGACAGAAACTTGTCAAAAACCGGCTTCGAAAATTCGATCGAACACTTTAACGTTGTAAAGACTTCCCCTAATGTTCTAGCTTGGCTCTGATACCATAAACATGCAGTGGAACCGCGACCAAACTGGGTCTATAGACTAACCTGTACCAGTGTCACCAAAGAACTGCTATCAAATGATAGGTATGGTACCATCTAGAAGTTCTCGGCGAGTCTTGTTCGGTGTACCCATTCTCTAATGAGCACATGTGCACAATCTTTGATGTCAAACACCAATGGTTATGGGATCAACCATCGCCCCATATAGGGTCAAGAAACGTACACACTAGTCTACTCTGGAATATCGATACCCTGCCTCGATATCCCCTCGAGTAGGAATAATTAAAGGATGTGCTTATGGACTATTCAGGCCCCACTAGTATGATCTGCATCATAGTCGTGGAAGTCAAGTCAACATCCTAAGTGTTAGTGATATATGTCGTAGAGGCCATTATTGTATCATACTGGATTATATATTACTTAATGAGTGCTTGGGATATACACGGATATAGTAACAGTCTTGCTCGAAATGGTAGCATGCTACCTGGTTTGTTTCTACCTCTATATATGCATGTGTTTCTTTTAGCATATCGCTTATACATATTAGTAGAGTACTTAGGATCTTTGCTTGATTACCAGCGTTGTGATGGCAGTCATACTAGTGGGGGATGGGTAGTCTATAAGCACATCCTATACAGGTCCCTAGTAGTAGGATTATCAAGACGGTGCATCGATACTCCATAGTAGACTAGTGTATACGCTTCTCATCCCAGCAGGGGAGATGATTTATCCCACAGTCATTAGTACGTCGTACTGGAGATAATATGCAGGTGCTCATTAGGTTATGAGTACATTGGACAGGACTCATCGGGAACCGTTGGTGGATATTATACCTATCGTTGGGTACCAGTTCCCAAGTGACATGAGTACAGCTTAGTCCGTCGACTTGACACTGCTGCTTCGCCTCGAGTGTATTCCCACTGTACTTTGATTACTAACCTACCACGGCTCAAAGGAGTCGTGCAAATAGGTAGTAGTTGTGTGCAGTCCCGAAGCACTTGGAGGCAGTGGCGGTTAGATAGGATTCGTCTCTCCCGGTATTGGGGGTTGATATCACGCTTTGTTCGGAAGGCCATTACACAATGTCCTTGGCCAAGGCAAACGAGATTTACTGGTAGATACTCCAGTAGTTTCTCAGGGTGTTTTGGGCTATTCTCTGACACGACTTATTGCGCTACTAGGGGTCTGACGATGACCGCCCCTAGGCCCGATATGCGATACTTTTAAACGAAAAAACCGGACTATACAGAGATTGTCACATTCAGGCTCATTAGGAGTTCGGATGGGTTTGCTTATCGGCCTTCTTATCGACACATACCTGGGTAGCCGTTATGTGAAGCTAGTACTGCAGGGTTCCCTAGGTCGCCGCTGGGTTTCGGGAGGCATCGACCATGCCATTTTTAAAAAATTAGAATGCTAAAGAACCCTAACCCTAGAATCTAAACTGGTGAATTAGACGAAAGAACATATAAACATCTTTACATCTAAGTGAACAAGGAATACAACCTTTGTAGACCGGTCCTTCACTTCAATAGCTCCGTGTAGTAGTCCCTTTGCTCCAAGTAGTGAACTATCGGACTCTAGAAAGGCTGCACAAGATGAACGGAACAACCTTACTTGAAGTCTTCGAGTCCGAAGATGATCTACGCCGAGGAGACACCAACTCAAGCTACATCTTCACTAATTAGGGTTTAGTGAAGCATACACTCTAAACTAAATGGCTAGTATAGTAGAGGATGAAGAAGTAGGAATTTTGCTCACTTTAGATTTATTTTTCTCACAATATTTCTTCACCTTGAGAAAAGCAAGAAAGCTTTTTCTTGATGAAGAAGAAGATGAAAATGGAGAAGAGAATGAAACTCATGAGGTGAGAATAGCAACCATGGATGAGTTTGTATCATATATTAACTCATGTAGAGACTAAAGTATGGCTAAGGATAATGGTTAGGTTAATAAATATCTTAAGTAAAACAAATTAGTGGACTAAGTCAATGGACACTTCAAGCTTCTATAAGCTTCAACCATGACTAATTCCACCAATTTGTGAATTACTAAAATAAATAAAAACATTTAATTATCAAGAGCATGGTGTGAGTCTTAGATACCCATGTTGCATATATCAACAACCATGACACAATAACATATATCATATATATATATATATATATATATATATATATATATTAAAGTGTACACAAAAGTCAGAAAAAGAAATGTTTAAGTGAGATAATATTAGTTAATGTAATTCAATATATCAAATATATAATTATACATTAAATTATTAAATAAACACTTGATTTAATAATCCGACTATATCACATACAACCGACGAATATCATATGTATCATATTATCGAATCAACACTTGATCCGATAACCCGGCTATATCTTATATAACCAACCGATATCACATATCGCGAGAATAGAATACGGTATCATATACACGTATTAATCTCGGTCCTTCACATATCACATATGTTCTTCTACTTCGTTTCGCTTGAGCCAGGAAATCTCTATGTAGAACTCTAAAGACTCGTTAATACGCCGGCAGTAGGTGGTGATCATATCAGCCACCTACAAGCCGCAAGCGGTCTACTAAACGTAACTGCCACCCAGGTATTGAGTGATCAGAAGATCAACAAGCAAGCCTGCTCATACTCCTGTGATTCCATCAAGTAACACTACCGTACAGTCCGGTCTCTTCTTCTGATATGTCGCATATCACAGCCTGGGGGTGGTATAACGTCAGAACCCAATAGCATGATAAGTCATGCCGATGTGAGGCTCATAACGATTCGCGAAACTACTGATAACACTTACCAGTAGATCTCAGCAACCCTGGTCAGGGATTTCCTGTTATGGCCAATCAAGCATAGCACAACATCAACCCCCAATACCGGGAGAGACGAAATCCCCTCCTATCGCTCATTACCTCCATGTGACTCAGGACTGTACCCAAAGCCACCGTTTTGCACGATCTCCTGAACGTGATAAGGTAGAAATCAAAGCACAGTGGGAATCACACAAGACTCTATGACGATCTCGGGTCGACAGACTAACCTGTACCAGTGTCACCAGAGAACTGCTATCTGACGATAGGTATAATACCATCTAGGAGTTCTCGGCGAGTCCATTCAGTGTACCCAGTCTCTACTGAGCACCCGTATACCATCTCTGATGTCAAACACCAATGGATATAAGATCATCCATCGCCCATCATATAGGTCGAGAAGCGTATACGCTAGTCTACTCTGGAATATCGATGCCCCGTCTCGATACTCCCACGACTAGGAACAATTGAAGGATGTACTTACCGACTACCTATGCCTAACGAGTATGATCTGCATCATAATCCTGGTAGTCAAGTACTCATCCTAAAGGCTTTATCAACATGTAATAGAGAGACAATAAGTGTACATGTTAAGATAAAGAGCAACCAGATAGCATACTATCATGTCGAGCAAGAAAGTCATTCCTATATATGTCCAAGCATCCACTATAATATATATCACATATATAATAATAGCCTCTAGGGCATACATATAACTAATAATCTCCCACTTGCACTAAGGCCATTTGTTGTAGTATCTCATACCCAACGCCCCATAAAAGTCTCTCTAGGGAAAGGCCTCTGTGAGTGGATCCGCCGTGTTATCCTTCGCTTCAACTCTCCTAACCTCGATCCCTTAGAGATCAACCATCTCCCTGATCAGGTGATTCTGTCCTCAGAATATGTGTAGATCACTGATGAGACCGGCGTTCCTAAGCCAAAACCACAACTCCATTGATTGTCACAATAACAGTTATTGGACGCTCAATGGTAGGAACTATGTTCATCTTATGAACAATAAATATCCAGACATCCACTTTGGTAGCATCATTGTTAGCGATGTATTCAGCCTTTATCGTCTAGTTTGCCACGGTATCTAGATTGGAACACTTCCAACTTACCGTCCCTCCACCGAGGGTAAAGACAAAGCCCGTGACTGACTTTCAGTCGTCCTTATCACTCTAGAAGCTCGAATTAGTAAAGGACTCCCACTGGAGTTCACCGTTACCAAACCCCAAGAACATTTTTTCCGTGCTTCTCAAGTACTTAAGAATGTCCTCCACAGCTTTCCAGTGATTCTCCCAAGATCCGATTGATTCCTGATCACTACACCTAGTGAGCAGTTACATCTGGTCTGGTACATAATATCGCATACATGATAGAGCCTAGTGCTGAAGCATAGGGTATCCCTTGCACGCGAGCTCTCTCCAAATCAGTCTCAGGAGACATCTTTTTGGAGAGAGTGATTCCTGAGTAAGTGGACGAACCACCACGCTTAGAATCTTCCATACTAAACCCCTATAGAATGGTGTTAATATACCTGGATTTGGGACACTCCCAACATCCACATAGATCTATCACCATAGATCATAATCCATAAGATATAGTAGGTATCATCCAGATCTTCCATGGAGACTCGTGATAAGAGGAGCTTGACCGAGTGTAGCATAGGAAACCATTTCCTATCAAGAGTGTCATCTACGTATAATACGTGGAAGACAACCATACTCTCTACAATCTTCTTGTATATACAAGATCCATCTACCTTTTTGATGAAGTAAAACTCTTTGACTACCACATAAAAATAGATGTTCCAACTTCCCGATGCGTGCTTTAATCCTGATGGACTTAAGCATAGCCACTGGAGAAAAAGGTTTCATCATAATCCACACCTGGATATTGACTAAAACATTTTGCTACAAGTCTAGCTTTGAAAGTCTTAACTTTTCCATTTACACCAAGAATCTTCTCAAGATCAACTTGCTCCCGATGGGTTTTACCCCTTCAGGTGCAACATTCAAAGTCATACTTTGTTGGTGTATATGGATTCCATCTCTGATTGCATAATATCTAGCCATTTCACAGAGTTCCCACTCATGATGGCCTGCATGAATCTAGTTGGGTCATCATCTACCATGATGCAATCCCCGCTCCCACCAACACCGAGGAAACCGTAGTATCTCTCAGCTGGATGAGGAACCCTACCAGATTCGCGGAGAGGCTGAGATTCGTTGGAGACTATTGAATCCTTTGGTTTCACCGAATCATCGGCTGTTAGTTTGTCCAGCTGGAACTCCTTCCAGTTCTACCTCATGACCATAAATTTCTTCATAAGAAATTCCTTTCCTAAAAAGGTGGCATGCTGAGAAACAAAACACCTTTTGCTCCTCAGTGTGGTAGAAGATATTCCCTCACAAATGTTCGGGATATCCAACAAACCTGCAGAACCGACTTTGCCTCAAGTTTGTCCGGATTTTGCTTTTCAACATATGTCGGACAACCCCATATCTTAACTTGTTTAAGACATGATCTCTTCCCATACCATATCTCATATAGAGTGGTAGGCACTGATTTGGATGGAACCCCATTCAATAGGTATGCAGCCTCTCAAGTGCATAACACCAAAAGGAAACAGGCAACTCAGCAGTAATCATCTTAGAGCGCATCATATCTCATAAGGCGCGATACCTCCGCCCCGATTCACCATTGTGTTGTGGTGTATATGAAGGAGTAAGCTGAGAGAGAATCATATTCTCTGTTTAGAATATCCAGGAACTCCATGCTCAAGTATTTGCCTCCTCGATCACATCGAAGGACTGTAATACTTCCACCCGTCTGGTTCTTAACTTCAAGCTTATATTCCTTGAATTTCTCAAAAGTTTCAGACTTGTGTTTCAACAGGAACATATATCTGAATCTTGAGAGATCGTCGATGAATGTAATGAAGTACGAAGAACCAACCCTGGCATTTGTAGACATAGGACCATATACATCATCATGTATCCATCCCAAGAGTTCAGTAACACTTTCTCTGTTTCCAGTAAACGGGGTATTGGTCATTTTACCTTTGAGACAATACTGGCAAGTATCATAAGATGAAAATTCGAAAAAATTCTAATATTCATCCTTATGTAACTTAGCTAGTCGTGTCGCATTGATATGACCCAGCCTACAATACCACAAGAAGGATTCGTTTATTTCTGAACTACTCCTCTTGTGTGTGTTCTACATACTTTGAACTGTGGTTTGATTTAGAACATATATGCTATTACATAATGTGCCTGACCCAATCAACTCTAAATTAAGGAAAATGTTCACAACATTATCCTCCAATACATAATTATATCCTTCTTTAACTCAATAAAGAATCTGATGTAATGTTGTTTATCAGGTTCGGTATCTAATAACATTTCTTCAGAATTAATGTATTTACTATTTGGTAATACAAGGTGATATATACCAACTGATTTGGCTGCAACAATTGCACCATTCTCTAACACTTAGAGACTTATCACCTTTTCTCAGTTCTCTACCTTTCTGAAGCCTATGTAACAAATTACATATGTGGGATCCTAATTCGGTATCTTATACCTAGGACGTAGAGGATACTGAGAAACAGTTCTCGGTAACGAACACACCCGAAGAATATGCATCAACATGCTCATTCCTCGATTGGGTAGCGTAGGAATCCGGATATTACCATATTTCCTGCTCAGACTTATAACAATTATAAGTTGGAGTGGAACCAACGTTTCATAGCTCAGTATAATAAGCAGGTTCGGTCAATACATCCATATTATTATCTTGATTAAGGCATGACATGGTCGCTACCAGGAGAGAGGGAGAAGAAAACACTCTGCGTATGCTCTTGCAAGATCAGATTGGTTATTATTTTATCTAATCAGGATGGCTCCCACTGTTTTTATCAAATCTTCCTTCAAACCCAAAAAGGTAAGACTGGCCGGGATTAATTACACCCTACAAATTCGCCAATCTTTCGGCCAGGCCAGTGTCGGTACTTTGATGGAGGTTCCCTGTGCTTTCGCACGGACCTAATTAAAATAAACCTCATTTTCTCAGGGGCTTAACCCCGTTAACACCTTTCTAGACACCTACTTGATCGGCTAATTGTAATGTGTAAAACTCTCCTAGGAGTAACACTTACTCGCAGTGGGTATCGGGATCCAACTATCTCATAGAAGGTATGCAATCTCATTGCAAATTTCAAGACGTTCTTTTGAGGTTTATAATTTATTTGTTCTAGAAAAATGGGAGGGCGGTGTTCGTTCATATTGATTTGATTGAAGGGGTCGTCTCTGACGGGAGCTGAAGCGACGGTTTTGTGTGAAATTCCCGATAATATTTTTCCCCTGGCAACTTATGACCTTAACAAGGTCAACAAATCATAAGTGCTAGCCAAATTCAACCCGTCATTTCCTGATTGAATTAAACCCACTTGTACGACCCTTAACATAGTCAACAAAGTCGTACAACTACCCTAATCCAATCGCATTATATGTTTTAGCAGATAAGCACTAATCAGCTACCGCACAATACGTCTTATCATAGTCAATAAATGTAGCACGAATACTAAATAATACTTATCTGAAATGACGAAGGGCTACAGCGGGTTTTTTAAGAAAACCTTTTGCGTAATGAACTTGATATCGTCGTAGAATCGAGTGATTTTGAAAAGGAAAGTTTTTGAGGCTTTTACTAGTTTTGCTAAAGAGGTCACTCCCGGTGAAGGGATCTCGGCTCTTTCCTTATCGAATAAGGTGAAGGATATTTCACAAATACCACTATGAAAATCATGAACTAAAAAGGCAAACAAAAGACAAAACCGAGTGGGTTGTAGCATCTGCCAGTTTCGGTAAAGAGGTCACTCCCGGTGAAGGGATCTCAGCTCTTTCCTTATCAAATAAGGTGATGGATATTCTACAAGGAATACCGCTATGCAAAGCAAGAACTAGAGCTACCAGTTTTTAAAACAAGATTCTGCAACATCTTTAGGATTCTTGTATTTCGTTAATCTCATTAATGAAGTCCCATCAATTATGATTCCTAAGTATCATAGAAGAAACGAAAGCAGCAATATTTATTATATATCATATATATAATATAAACATTCATCTCAGAATATCAAGTGATCATATCACAGAATATTAGCAGCAGAAGAACACATATGAAATATTGGATATACTAGGAATTCTGTGTTTTAATTAAGCCAATAAAAAACGCGAATTCCACGGTCACGATGAATAGCCAAACCCACATCCCTAGACCCCTACGAGAGTGGCAAGCAACCCTACCAATTCTAGAGTTAGAAGACCCGATCTCAAATCCTTGAGATGGTCTCCTACTGGACTCTAGAACCCGGTTACTTATGCTCTCCGCCTTGGGTCTATCCTAATGTGGAAAAGTAAATAATATACATCAATGGTGACATCATCCTCAACCCGGAAGTGCCCCAATAAAAGATATTACATACAAGCTTTTACATGAATGAAAATGAAAAACTCTCATCTTACATAAAAAAACCCGGCTATTCAAAACACGGCGATCCAATATAACATATCACAACAACACATAACATCACATGTCATCAACGTAAGTAAATATGCGTATCCCAATTGTCGTTGACATATAACAACGAAACTGGCGATACACCACATATTACACTTACGGTCGCAGAAAAGAAAGTGAAAAACAATAACAATTGGAATCCGCAACCACCTTAGATATCATAAACCCAATGTATCACATACTTTGGATTTCATGCCTAACCAAATGAATTCCTTAGACATCACATGCCTAACAATTATAAACCCCGCATTTTAGTCTCGATATTGAAAACACTTTTCAATAACCAGTCGGGTAATTCAAAAAGATTCCCGACAACATGATCGAATGCTCGTCGGAAACTTTAGTAGACAGCCGCACCCCCGATGCCGTCGATGAAGTGCACTTAGGCAGAACACCGTGGCCGCGAGCATCCTAACGGATGCTTTTGGCGATGGGGTTCTCCTACAGTCACTTAGTTGGGGTTATGGGGCATGGCTATCTAGTAAGGTTACCCGGCAAGTATCTGCGTACGCTGCGTGATTGTGACAGACTTTTGATCCACATCAAAATCCCGTGGCAACCGATAATGAGACTGAATAGCTAGATTTATAAAATTCAAATTAGTTTTCATAAAACTAAATATTGTGGATTCCAATTATTGTATCATAATCATAGATAGTTAGACGATGTTAAACTTTTCCATCGAATCAACAAATACCCAAAATTTCACAAAGAGCTCAACACTTGAGCAGAGTTTAAAAAGAACCCAGAACATGCCACAGCACCTATGGACCAACCATAGAAAGGTCAACCCTTGCCTCACTTATGGCGCCGCGGAACTACCACAAACCCTAGGGTTTGGTGGTTGTTCCGACAGTCACAGAAACGAGTTAAGGTTTCGTTCTTCTAGAGGGTCCACAGAATCACCTGCATGATTTTCTGAAGATCTTAACTTAGAAAAATCCAACTCTTGGAAAATTTCCAGCGAGGGAAAAAATAAGTTATTGATATCCGTTCGAACTTTTTAACATCGTCAAAAAACCAGAAATGATGTTAGAATTACGACTACGAAACACTCCGAATTGCCTTTATAGAAATATAACATCACATGCAATATCAGTAAAAACAAGCAACACCTGAAACACCAAAACCCAGAGACTGGAACACCATAGAAATTTGAAGCCAGAATGCCACTACAAATCCGACGAGCTCGAAAATTATACACATGTCTCCGGCCAAATTCCGACGAGGAGGGTTCAAATTTCTACGGTGTTCATGTTACATCTCATATAACATTCTGCAACTGCTTAAAAAAATTTAGACACTGAAAATTTTGACAGAATCTAGGTTTTTATTTCGAGTATTTCGGAGTTGTTTTTGTTTCGTAATTATACAAACATCATTTAATTCTCTAGCATGGCTCTGATACCACTGCAGGGTTCCCTTGGTCACCGCTGGGATTCGGAAGGTATCGACCATGCCATTTTTAAAAAATTGGAGCGCTAAAGAACCCTAACCCTAGAATCTAAACTAGAGAATTAGACGAAATAACATGTAAACATCTTTACATCTAAATGAACAAGGAATACAACCTTTGTAGACCGGTCCTTCACTTCAATAGCTCCATGTAGTAGTCCCTTCGCTCCAAGTAGTGAACTCCCGGACTCTAGAAAGGCTCCACAAGATGAACAGAACAAGCTTGCTTGAAGTCTTCGAGGCCGAAGATGATCTACGTCGATTAGACACCAACTCAAGCTACCTCTTCACTAATTAGGGTTTAGTGAAGCAAACACCCTAAACTAAATGGTTAGTATAGTAGAGGATGATGAAGTAGGAATTTTGCTCACTTTAGATTTATTTTTCTCACAATATTTCTTCACCTTGAGAAAAGCAAGAAAGCATTTTCTTGATGAAGAAGAAGATGAAAATGGAGAAGAGAATGAAACTCATGAAGTGAGAATAGCAACCATGGGTGAGTTTGTATCATATACTAACTCATGTAGAGACTAAACTATGGCTAAGGATAATGGTTAGGTTAATAAATATCTTAAGTAAAACAAATTAGTGGACTAAGTCAATGGACACTACAAGCTTCTACAAGCTTCAACCATGACTAATTCCACAAATTTGTGAATTACTAAAATAAATAAAAACCTTTAATTATCAAGAGCATGGTGTGAGTCTTATACACCCATGTTGCATATATCAACAACCATAACATAATATCATATATCATATATACATTAAAGTGTACACAAAAGTGAGAAAAATAAATGTTTAAGTGAGATAATATTAGTTAATGTAATTCAATATATCAAATATATAATTATACATTAAATTATTAAATCAACACTTGATTTAATAATCCGGCTATATCACATACAACCGACTAATATTATATGTATCATCTTATCGAAATAACACTTGATCCGATAACCCGGCTATATCTCATATAACCGACCGATAACACATATCGTGAGAATAGAATACGGTATCACATACATGTATTAATCTCGGTCCCGCACATATCACATATGTGCTCCTAATTCGTTTCGCTTGAGCCAGGAAATCTCTGTATAGGACACTAAAGACTCATCAATAGGCCGGTAGTATGTGGTGATCATATCAGCCACCCACAAGCCGCAAGCGGTCCACTAAACATGAGCGCTCAGAAGAACAACAAGAAAGCCTGCTCATACTCTTGCGAATCCATCAAATAACAATACCGTACAGTCCAGTCTCTTCGTTTGATATATCGCATATGACAGCCTAGGGGTGGTATAACGTCAGACCCCAATAGCTTGATAAGTCATGCCGATGTGAGGCTCATAACGGTTCAAGAAACTACTGATAACACTTACCAGTAGATTTCAGCAACCCTGGCCAGGGATTTCCTGTTATAGCCAATCGAGCATAGCGCAACATCAACCCCCAATACGGAGAGAAACGAAATCCCCTCCTATCGCTCATTTCCTCCATGTGACTCGGGACTGTACCCAAAAACCACCGTTTTGTACGATCTCTTGAACGTGGTAAGGTGGAAATCAAAGCACAGTAGGAATCACAAAAGACTCTATGACGATCTCGGGTCGATAGACTAACTTGTACCAGTGTCACCAGGGAACTGCTATCTGACAATAGGTATAATACCATCTAGGAGTTCTCGACAAGTCTGTTCAGTGTACCCAGTCTCCACTGAGCACCCGTATACCATCTCTGATTTCAAACACCAATGGATATGGGATCATCCATCGCCCATCATATGGGTCAAGAAGCGTATACGCTAGTGTACTCTAGAATATCGATGCCCCGTCTCGATACTCCCACGACTAGGAACGATTGAACAATGTACTTACCGACTACCACTGCCCCACTAGTATGATCTGCATCATAATCCTGGTAGTCAAGTACTCATCCTAAGGGCTTTATCAATATGTAATAGAGAGACAATAAGTGTACATGTTAAGATAAAGAGCAACCAGATAGCATACTATCATGTCGAGCAAGAAAGTCCTCCCTGTATATGTCCAAGCATCCACTATAATATACATCACATGTATAATAATGGCCTCTAGGGCATACATATAACTAACAAGTACCGCTTGCGACTTGTGGTTAAACCCACTGCCAGCGTAGTGTCGAGTCTTTAAAGTCCCACATAGAGAGTTTCCCTGCACCGGGAAAAAGGTGTAGAGGTCGTATGGTTTTACGGCAGGGCTTCGATTACTTACATATACTTGTGCACGTATGATGATCGGGCGGATAATACTAGTGGGCTTTGGTTTAACCCGGATCCTAGTATTAAATTGATGGATCAGTTTTGTCTCATAATATTCGTGTTTCTCGAAACACGGATACGGGTATGTATATACGGATGAGAGGGGTATTCTTGTAATTACTCAAGATTGTTTTTTAGAAGGAGATACCTCATTAGGGGTTTGACCATTGACTTGATTAAAATAATTATGAGGTGGAGGAAATTATTTGTTATAAATGATAATTGTGCCATGGCTACTTGGTTTGACTATTTGACTTAGATATTTTGAGAGATATTTTATGGCACTAGATATTTTGGGTGAGATATTTTTCTTGCCATGCTTGTAGTCATATCAAGAAAGCCATCTCAATTATCATAATGAAAAACATTTTCTCTTTCCTCAAGCCATCTCCTTCTTCTTCATCTCAACCCTTAAGTATCATGAGTTGAGAAACCTAGGGATCCAAGAGACAAAGCACTCCATCTTCTCACTCTACACCCTCTAGGACTTCTATTTTAGCAAACTATAAGCCGTAGTTACCTCGGATTTGAGGTAGGAGCTCGGACTATAGACTCTCGGGTGGATCGTCTTTGACTCGATGAGGCCGTCGAGGTTGCCCGATCCGTTTTCGATCCTTGGAGCTAACGACGAGTAGAGGACGGTGATGAAGACCTGAAGAACATGTATCGTGCAGTATAAATTTGTATCCAAGCAGTTAAACCTCAAGTAGTATGCTAGCTATGGTTTATGTTCGATCCTTAGTCTAGTCGGTGTTGCGAAGCCTGTAAAAATCATTTTTTTTCAATTTCCGCCTCCCCGCGAACACGTGGGGTGCGCGACATCGACTTAAAGTTGTACCAGAGCCTCTCATAAACCTTAAATAGCTTGTTGCGAAGTTAGAAATCCGCCGTTTTTGTCGCGCACAAACTGCCGATAAAAACAGTTTCCAAAAATGATGTTTTGAGTTGTTTGCACACCCTGCGGGGTCACGGTTTGAACCGAAAAAGCCGCATGGTGAAGTGTGCACACCCCGGGGACCCCTCGGGGGGGACCGAACGGCTGTGCCCACTCCCCAATACCACCATAAGGTGGTCTTGGCGGTGGGGACCCGAAACTGCCCTACCTTTTGCAGTTTCGGGTCTGCCTCACCCCCTGGCCACCTCGTGGTGGCCTCAGAGGTGGGTTACCCTTTCTAGGCCCCCCAACTCGAATTTAATTTCGTTCTCTAACTCTCCGTGAAGATTCGGGCGGGTTTCGAGTTCGTTTCGACTCCCGGATTGGCTTAAAACGGTCGTTTTTGGAACTTCAACTCACTGGATTTTCAAGTTTTGGAAAATTGGTTAAGTTTGCTAATTGCGTGCGGAATTCTAATTTCGCGGTTACTTTACAAGCTTTGTGATACGTATATGTGTTTGGAAACGTTGACTAATTGCTATACGTCGATTAGTCGAAGTTGCACATATCTGTGATGTTGTTATGTTGATTTGTGTATATGAACTAGTTAGATCGTCGTGGATGAATAGCCGGGGATGTGAGATGAGGGTTTTCATTCTTTCATTCGATGTAAATTTGTAAAGTGATGTAATATTATTTTTGCGGGGCAAATCCGGATTGAGCTTGTAGCCACCGTTGTATTATTTCTTTTACTGTTTTTTCTCCTAGAATAGACCTAAGGTGGGGTGCTCAAACTACTGGGTACTTTGAAGTGCCGAGTGGCCTACTCACTTTGCTAAGAGAGGTTGCTTCAGTTTGGGTATTTGGCAGGCAGTTTGCCGCACCCGTAGGGGTATAGGGTGGGGTTTGGCTATTCATCACAACCGTGGAATATGTCTTTCGTTACAGGCTCAAACGAAACGCGGAATTCCTAGTATATCCAATATGTTCATCTGTGATCTGGAATGCCTATTATTGCATGAGACAACTGTATATATCTATATATGATATCCAGTAGGCGTTGCTTAAGTTTTGCATCCGCGCTAGTCCTGCCCCCGATCTGTCGTTAGTTAAGTAACCTAATGGGTGATGACGGGGCCCAGTGGCGAATGCGAATGGAATAAGTGGACGTCATATTTTCGTTTCTTTCTGTGATGATAGGTGTAAATGATGGGACTGCATTACATTAATGAAAAGAAAATAAACCAAAGCTGAATCGTTGGAACAAATTTTAAAACTACTCGGTTATTTTAAAACGGGAGACTTTTAAATGCGGAGCTTAAACCACACCTTTTAAAAGCTATCAGGTTCCTTCGATTATATCAAGTTCACTACGTTCACGGTTTTGCCAAAACCATTCGTAACCCTCCGTCATTTCAATTGATTATTCAGTAGTATTCAAGCAATGTATTTTGACCTTCGCCAAGGCATAGTGTTTGGTAGCTGCTGGATATTCATCTGTAGCATAGATAGATGCGTTGGTTTAGGGCAGTCGTACTATTATTTTAGCCTTCGTCAAGGGTATGTACGGGTGGGTTCAAATTAACCTGGACAATGACGGGTAGTGTTTATCACAGAAAACTGCATTTTAATACCACTCATTCATTATCTATTTTTTGTATATATCGGTACTATTAACCAGTGTCTGCTCAGTAAATACAGATTACAGGTATCCGTGATACAATACTGGAAACACACTAAAAATCACAGATATAACGTTTTTGAGCCGACACTGCAATCGGAACTGCATACCGATCAATATTTCAAGAGTTACTTTTTGCAACATGCATGTGTACACACTTTTTACCTAAATGGTCCAACACATACAAGTGTGTACACTAGCTTGTTGGTACATGGACCTAGAGAGGGGGCTGCCATGGCATATGGTGGGCACACATGGGGGACAAGAATGTTAAATGCAAAAAGGTGTGATGTGATATAAAGAATCATGTCTCCCTCCAATCTATTGGGTACAAACCAGGCTTGTACAAAGAAATCAAGCAATACCGGTGGAATGGTGGAGAACACATAACTTCACACAACAAGCACGAGCCCCAATGTCCAACATAAAACTGACGACACCCTTGAAATAGCCGATCTCGCCGACCCCCCTAGCCCCAATGAGTCCCGTTTTTGTTCTGTCTATCCCTTGCTGCCACGTCATCTTATTTTTATTACTTGTTTAATCTTCTTTTATACCTATAAAAGGCAGATCAGTGAGCAAGGGAAGGGGTCTCACATTGTCTCATTCTTTACACTAGATTCACAACTCTTTTGTTTTCTTTTTGTTCTTGTACATAGCTACTTCCCCTTGAGTTCTTTGTCTTCTCTTGATCTTGCAACCTCTTAATGACCTTGCAAGTTTAAGTTTTGGTTATTGAACTCAAGGGTCATGTCATCACTTGGAATCAATAAAGCTTTCATTTTGCCTTCATTTTACCTTGAGTTCTTAGCCTTCTCTTGATCTTGCAACCTTTTCTTTGAGCATGCAAGTTTAAGTTTAGGTTATTGAACCTATGGTTTGTAGTATCGCTTTGGGTTCTTAGTATTTTATTTCTTACTTTACTTACTTGCTCTTTTATTTCCATGCCCTTTACTTACTTGCATTTTATTACCTTGCAATTTACTTACTTGTAATGTTGCTCTTTTCTTTTCTTTTATCTTTTCCTTTGCTCTCTCTCTCTCTTTTGGGTTTTAATTTTTGTGAATAATAATGTTGTTAGGAAAGAAAACGATATTGTATGTTAAGATTTCCTTTCTCATTTCCTTTTCCCGATATTTTCCATCGAACTCCGCCCAAACCTTACGCAAGCGCTCCGTTAGGCATCCTACCCTACCAAGGTATCGGTGATTCTTAACCGTGACCGGTTGCGTTCGGATTGGCCGGAGGCAAAAGCAAGCGACAAGAACGGACGGACAAGGGTCAATAAGCCGGATTTCATAAATACCGTTCTTAAGCACCCTAATCCACGTTGTTGCCGATTGCTCTAGTTTTAATGGTCGAGCTCGGCTCAAAGGATTGAATACGGATTTCTTTAACTTACACTAACGTATCTATTCCTAACAAACTTATACTTTCATATACACACATAGGTTAGAAATGAACAATTCCGCCATGCGTATTAACTCATGATAAAAAGAACGTGAAACGCACCGTCTTCCTGCGGACTACCCGTACTCATCGTGGCTAGTTACACGCGACGCCGTCCTGATTGCGGTTAACTTTTAGAAATTTAAAAATACAGCGCGCGAAAGCACTATAAATCAAATGGCGTTGTTGCCGGGAAGACAGTAACGTTTTTATTCTAGTTATTTCGGGTCAATCTTGTTTATATCACTAACACCATTTTAAAACAAAACAAAAAAATTTCAAAAAAAAATTCAAAAAAAAATCAACATTTCTAACATTTTTGCTCTCTGGATTTCTGACTTACTAGCACTCTGGATCTGAACAGAAAAGATAAGCAATTCCATTGAGACACTAGTAGAACACTTAGACACCTGAAGAAATTTAGAGCCCAAACTCTAAGGGAAAACTGGCGACACCCCTAAAAATTCCGATGACGCCGGCCTTTTCTCTTCAATTTGCTCCCAAAATTTCTTCTGTGCTCCAGTGTTCTAATTTTATTGCTTGATTTTTATAATTTTCGGTGTGCAGGAGTTTAGGCATTCATATCGCTTTTTCGCACTAAAATTCCGTTTTCCGACATTTTCAGAATTTTACGGATTTGCGAACTGCGATTGTGTGGAGCAAAGTGTACATTCAAGGCTAAGGTGATTGCGAAGTACAGTGCTAAAGATCCGAGTAGATTGACCCGCGCAAGCGAACTTTTCAAGCTAGCCGGATTCACTTCAACGGGGGTTTCTTAACCCAAAAACTCATCGGTACGTATTTTCCTAACACCTTCTTCTCAAATCCGACGCATCCACTATTCTATCTTTGCAGGATTCTTTGCAAGTTCGTTGTCAAACGCCAAAGGTGATTAACCCATATTTGTTGCAGTGCCGAGCTTAAACATAAAAAAAGATTGTTTGATGTTTTGAACAAATTTTTTGATTAATTTGCGCTTTACATCCATTAATACGGACATAAGGGCAAGCGAACCCCATAATATACGGTAAAGAATTTCATCCACTTTTCCGTGGCCCACAAATCACGAAATTGAGCATGACGTTTACCCGCACCAATTTTTAAAAGAAACTAGACTTTAAGCCTTAAGGATTTCGCGCTCACTAGGAGAAGTTAACTGTGTTTAGAACACCGCTTAACGGTATATCGTTTACGGGGTGCCTAGGAAAGTGTTCACAGTGAAACTGCCAAAAGAGAAAAGGTTATCTAATTAAGGACCTTCGCGAAAGCGTTGGAAAACCTCCCCTTATCTCTGCACTTACCTGGCCTCGTGATCAGTATATCTTGAGCCCGTTTCTCGACACAGTTTTATTTTGACAATCAAGTTCTTGAGCAGGTCTAGTTGACCTAGGTGAACCCTAGACCGATTAGGTGTGTGGTATTTTGTGTCGTGATTATTTTTGAGTTTATATTTCTGTAGCATTTTTAAAAAAAATATTATTTTGGGAATTTTTATAATTAAATAATAAAATATTGAATATTTTAATAAAGCGGTATAATTAAATACCGATAAATGGGGGGAAATTTTCGAAAATTATGGAAATTACTAAAAAGATGGTGTTTTTTGTGAATTATACAATTTAAAGTTTTTATGATTAATTATACGCTAATTTAGTGCTAATCGCGATTAAAAATCACTAATCGCGCTTTAAGCTAGTTTTGTGCAAAACATGCACCATGTCTTTTTTTTCACTTGTTACATTTTACTACATGATTTTGGGTGAAGGGTTAATTGTTTTGGGTTTACTATTGAGGAGAGAAGAAAAGAAAAGAAAATAGAAAACGAAAAGAATAAAGAATTAGGTGTGGGTGAGAGAGAGAAAGGTGAGGGTTGCTTTGACTTGGCCATTCCCTCTTCATTCTTCACCCATTTCCTCACCCCTCAACTCCCTTGCTGCTGCTGCTGCCGCCCCCTCTCTTCCTTCTCCACTACAACCCCCAAAACCCCATTAAAAACAACCCAAAACCCCATTCCCATTTCACAAAAGTTGTGCACAACCTCACAAGCTACCCATTGGACCAAGAAAAATTTGATTTTGGCGCTGTAGAGGATTCATGGGAGCTAAATGAGGTAACCCTTTCACAATTATTGTAGTGTTTCAAGTGCTTAAGCCTCATTTCAAGTTTAAAATCGTTTTGGCGAAGTTTAGTGAGCTTTGAAAACTCAAGTTGGGAATTAGCGTTTGATTTGAGTAGAGATGGTGTAATTGGCCCTTTAAGATGACCTTAGACCCCCTGCAACGATAAGAACCCAGACCAAACACCATACAAAAACCTGGAACTAAAAACAGAAAACTGTGAATGTCGGTTTTGTGAGTGTTTAAGGCGTGCAGGGAAATCTGTAGTGATCCGAGACCAATACTAGAAAAGTAAACAGTACCAGTAGCCGAGATAGACCACCACGAGGCCACCCTACCAGAACGAGCCCCTAACTCCCCCTCTGAACCAGCCTGGCCGGAATTTAACCTTAAGTGGCAGGCCACCTTGGTGGGTTGGGTGCCCAGGTTGCCTCCATAGCTCACATAGACCCTATACATCACCCTAGACCTGTTTGCTTACCTAGTTTTCACCTTATACAAAATCTGGGACTAAAAACTTAATTTGCTGTTTTGATTTGAGTTATTGTTTTCCATATTTTAAATCCTAAATTTTGGTGTTTGTGCTTTATCTCGATCACGTGACGTTTGTACGTCTATATCGAGTAATATCGGGTTGATTTGCAAGAGCTAACCATAGGTTCTAACCTATAGGCATTTGAGAGGGTCGTTTTGGTTTTCGTGTGTCGTTTCGCTTTCGATTTGGTTTTAATGCGATACGATGCGTGTGATATGTAGGTGCCCCCATGAGGATTCGAGACGATGAAGATGATGGTGGCGACGTCGGCACCGGCAAACGAAGATGCAGGTGAGTAGATTATATCTACAGGGGAAGTCGGGTGGATGGCGTATAGCACCCCCGCAGTTTGATGTATATGATGCTATATATACTTTATACTATATATGATAGCTTTATGCGTGACATGGATATTCTAGATGTGATTTGGTGTACTATGGTTAGATTAGGGTTAAGAAGTAAACTAGTATAATTTCCTAGTTGCGAACCCTAGAATAGGTTTACACCCACACGCACACACATGCTTACTTGTTATACTTATATCTGGATGATGAGGATAGTGGATGATATTTGGAGATGAGTCGATGAGATTGGGCATAGTTCCATGAGATCGATGATATGATGTGGTTCGTATTTGGGATACGACATAAGATTTTAGCGGGCCTTTGGACGTGTGTTTTACACACGCATTTATATTTACATAGATGCTATCGGTTTGTACGAGACTTAGATCAGTAACCCAGATCATGAGATATGATGATAAGGATACCAGATAATTGATGAGATGAAAATGATATTGATCCGTACCCAGATTTGGGATGTTGTACGATGAATTTACCGTACGAACTTTATATTGATGATAGATCCGCACTCTTGACTCGAGAATGTCATATTGTATATTGTATCGTATATGATACTATTGAGGCAGGATCACCGACTATTATATTTATATATATATATATATATATATATATATATATATATATCGAATCAGATTTAGATGGTTTCCATACCCCTTCCGATTAGCTTGTTAGTTAGATCTATAGTTTGCATAGTAGATGTTAGGCTAGACCGAGTCATACCTATTTCAGAACAAACGAATCGGGAGTATTTTAAAGATAGGCAAAGGGATTCTACGGATATTTTCAAAAGACGCATCTTTTCTTAAAAACATCGTAGCCCTTATTTCACTTAAAAAAACCGATTCGTCTTATTTCAAATGGCAAAACTGTATGACATTTTTATATTGATGCAGATTCTTCACTGTTGTGTTTATTAGTCGATTTCTGCATATTCTTGCTATTCACACCGCATTGCATGTGTAAATGTATTTATTGTTATATTAAAACCATGATGTCAGGACACAAGCACCATTATCGATGATGCGTATGTTCCACATACACCTGCTTGCCGGCTCACACACTTCATCATCAATAATTGCCATGTCACTACACAGTAGGATTATTGCATCAGAATATAATCCCTTGCATGGCATACTTGCGTACATACATATTGTACACCCATACTTACATACATACGTATTTGCACATACATAGATGATTCTGGCTTGAATTGGAGATTTGGGAACCGCAAGATACATTTTAAAAACTGATTCATTTTAAAGGAGCGGTTTTCCCTCGATATGTGCATATTACTATTGAATGTTGCATAATATACTAATATGCTTACATTTCTTTTATATGTCGCATACATCATGCTTTATGATTATACGCATTGAGATAGGTTGTTTCCATGATATTTCTGGATTTGGGAATCGTGGGTATTTCAAAAAAGAGTATGTATTATTTAAAAAACCCAGTTACCCTTGATATGATATTTCAGTGCGTCCACCATGAGTTTTCTCGATTCTGAGAGTGACATGTGAAACCCGATTCGAGGAGGCGGATGAGGCCGATTGCGGGTACATTATAGACCCGGTATGGTACCCCGGGGCGAGAACGGATCGCTGTGTTGCAGACGGTGAGCCTGGCAGTGGGACTACTACCTACCGGTGATAGTATTTGGGCTCGGCGGATATCCGGAGGATACCGACCGGAGTCGAGAGTTGATATAGGCCGATCCGGACTGACGGAACCCATGGGCCGATCCGGACTGACGGAGCTCGATATATGAGGATTTACGTGCCGATGCTGGGCACGAATTTCATGATGTTTTCGAGTGTTGATGCTAGACACTCAGGTCCCATGATTTTGATATGTCGCGAGGGACACATGTTGATTTATATCCTCATACTTCCATACATATGCTTTATGATATTTACATGCATGACGCTTTATATAATTGGGTGACATGTGGACGAGATCCACAAACATATAATCGACATTGATGACATTGATCACATAGTTGGATGATATCCACATACTCATAGACTTCCTGATATAGTTGACATTGATTACATTGATCATACCTCATAGTTATGATATGTTGCTACCTGAGGCACTGACACGAGCACTTGGTACTACACTTCTGTATAGTTGTTTACCCTTGCCACCTTATCATGCTTCAGACTTATTCATATTGAGGATATATTATTATTGATCGTATTGACTGTAAGTGCACGGCAGCGCCCCGGCCGTCAATCCGAGGCCAAAATGCGGAAACGAAACTTTTACGAAACTTGTAAACCGGCACTACCGCGCACTATAAACCCGGATCGGGCCATTAACCTAATGCTAGCAAACAAGAGATGGGGTAGAATTCTATACCGAACGATCCGTGTCCTTCGGTCTTCGGCCTCCATCCCGATCTCCTCGCGGAATCTCCGATCTTCATCTTCTCGTCGGAAAGGGCACCACATCGCCGGGTTATTTTACGGGCTCCCACCTCTAGACCGAGGCAACTCGGGCACGAAGTTGGCGAGCCAACATGTCCAAGAATGTTATAGGCTAGTGTAAAGTGGTTTGTCTCAATGGGGTAGTTGAAGTTGCCATAATGTAGTAGAGGAGAGAATGAACTTTGGAGAATGATGGTGTATTTTGTTGCAAGCCAAAATGTGAGATGAATAAAAATTTCCCACCACAAGAAAATGAAATCCTCTCTCCTCTCAAGAAGTGGCCGGCCATATCAAATATGGAGAAGGGAAAATACAAGGGAGGTGAGTGTAGTAAAAGGAATGGTGACCATAAGCCAAATCAAGCCTCACATCAAAAACCCTTCAATCTTCTCACCATTAATGCTAGCCATCATGAAGAAAAAAGCAAAGGTTTTATATCTATGATAATCTATCCATTTATAAGAAACCCCCTCCACAATGCTAATTTGCACAACTGCAAATTAGCCCCTCCAACAGAAAAATCCGGCCAAGAAGGAACAAAGGAAAACTGGACGAAACGGATTACAAACTGGCAACTTCAAAAAACTGATCCCGTAATAAATTACAGGAAAACCCCGCGACCGTATATACATACCCGCATTTGTATTCCGACCGAATACAAATGCAATGAGACAAAATCTACACTGTACAATACTAGGATCCGGCTTAAACCAAAGCCTGCTAGTATTATCCGTCCGATCATGATCCGTGCAATACCGCACGTATATGATCGAACCCTGCCATATCTCCATACGACCTCTACAGCGTTTCGCCCGAAACTTGAGAAACTGTCTGTGGGGGACTCTAAAGACTCGTCAATACTTTGGCTGTGGATTTAACCACTAGCACGTCAGAGGTATTAGCCATACGTAACTGGCTACCAGGTATTGACCAAAAGGGGCGTCGATGAGCGAACTCATCCTGACACCCTACTGAGCCTGTCAGTGACAATATCCGTACAGTCCAGTCCGTTCGTCTATGAGCATCGCATGGCGGGTCTAGGGGGTTGGTAAAAGACAGACCCCCAAAAGCGATACAAGTCGTGTCGGAGTGTAGCCCAGAACACCCTGAGATACTACTGGAATACCTACCAGTAAATCTCCTGCCTTGGCCAAGGACTTCGTGTAATGGCTCTCCTAGACACAGCGCAACCTCACCCCCAATACCGGGAGAGACGAACCTCTGCAGATCCGCTCACTGCCTCCATGTGGCTCGGGACTGTACCCAACTAAAACCTGTTTGCATGACTCCTTTGAGCATGGTCGGGCAGTAATCAAAGTATAGTGGAAACTCACACGAGTCAAATGACGATCTCAGGTCGATGAACTAACCTGTACACATGTCACCAGGGAACTGCTATCTGACGTCAAGTATAAGACCAACTAGCAGGCTCCCGGCGAGTCTTGTCCGGTGTACTCATAACCCAATGAGCACCTGTATACATCTTAGGTGAACCAACTGACACCAATAGCTTGTGAGATCGCCCACCGCCCCTCGTCGGGGTCTCGACTGTATACACTAGTCTACTCTGGAGTATCGATGCCCTGTCTCGAAAACTCCCACGACTAGGGACCTTTTAAGGATGTTCTTATAGACCCCAGCTCCTATGTATATGATCGCCCTCATACTGTTGGCAGTCAAGCAAGAATCCTAGGGGCTCTATCAACGTGCAATAGTGATCAGTAAGGTCACCTAAAGCAGTACACGATGATAAAGATAAACCAGATAGCATACTATCATCTTGAGTAAGACTGTCCTACCGGTATAGGTCCTCCCTCAATCATTGCAATCACGTGCCTGTGATCCAATAATTGACTCTGAGGGCACTATCTCCAACAATCTCCCACTTGCACTCAAGGCTAATTATTGCGATGTCAGATACTCACAACCCGTGTGATACTGAACACCCAACTCCTCTACTAGTCAGTCTCACAAAGCTCGTTTGCGAAACTATTGCGTTCAAGGAATAGCCTCAGTGAGTGGATCCGCTGTGATGTTTCTTTCTATGTCTCTCTTTATCTCAAGTTCGCGGAGAAACCCATCTCCCGAAATGAGCAATACCTGTCTTAGAATATGTTTGGATGTCTGATGGGACCTAGTTCATAGGTGAACTCCAAATCCAAACTTCTTAGACTGTATCGTCGACCGAACTTAATTAGTGTCCTGCGCCATGCCTCCCTCAGTATCCGCCTGGACCACCTGTCCAAAATACTGCCCCTCGTCAGAGGGAAAACTATAACTCTGACAGCCACTCTGTCATCCAGGTCACCTTGGAAGCCTGGAATGATAACTCTCTCCCGAATGAGGCTGTCGTTATCATATCCGTAGAACATCCACTTATGTTCTAAAACTGCTTCCGAATGTTTCTCCAGGATTGGATTAATATCAACTTACTGCATCTCGTGCAAAAACAACATCTGGTGTGGTACTTGACATCTCATGATTGACTCAATTGCCTAAGCAAGTGATCTGCCAATCATGTACATCCCTCTCCCCTTTAGTCTGTAAGACACCTTTAGAGAGGGTGACTCCATCACCTGCAGGTACACTACCGTGCCAGGAGTCGTCCATTCTAAAACACCTTTAGAATGCTGTTTAAGTACCCAGATTGGGAAACTACCCAAATCTAGATCTAAAACTATAGATCTAGTAACCAGATTGTGTAATATTATATCCAAGCCCTATGTGGAGAAACCACTGTGTGACAACCAAAGTATAACCGATCGTAGTATAGGAATTTCACTTCCTACTCTGTGTATGTCATCCAAATACCAGGACATCACACCCTACTACCTTCTTAACAGATCCATCCTCTATTCTGATGAAGTCAAACCTATGACTGTCACATCAGAAATAGATGATCTATCTCCGCTATATCAGCTTTAGTCTATAAATAGACATAAGCCACTTGTCCACTATGCTTCCGCTGCTCCCACTGACTACGACAACCCTCTGGCAGAGTCATATACACGTACGCTTCTAAAGCCAGTTTAGAACGACGCTATACTCATCCTCCTGCCGGGTCTCACAGTCTGGAACAACAGCAATGGTAAGTCTGGGTGAACAAGAAACTCCCTGTCACCGTCTTTGAGCATACCGAAGTACCTCTCGAGTGCCTGAGGTTACCCACCTTATTTGCGGAGTGGCTAATGGAATATCAAACAAGATTGAATCTTGAGGTTCTTATCAAATTTTCAGTAATTGTGTGCGGTTCTGGAATCACTTCCAGTTCTACCATACTCCCACTACTGTTTTATGAAAAAATCCATTTTTATTAAAACTGTGGCGAGTCAAGAACAATATCACTATTGATCTTCCAGATGGTAGAAAGTCAACCCTCGTCATAGCCTGGGTCAACCCACAAACCGCCATTACAGAAACGTGCCTTGAGTTATCCAGAGTTTGGTTTTAAGCATAAGCCAGAAAAACTCCCCGTACCTTAACATCGTTAAGATATGAACTGTTCTATATCCAATATAGAAACAGAGGCACTGATTTAATTGAACCAGATTCAAATCATGCAGCTGTCTCCAGTGCATGTCAACTAAATGGAAGGAGGCCTATCAGCGTTACTCAACTTAGGAATGCTTCCAATTATGAGTGACCTGAAAGAGAAACAAGTTTCTCAAAATCATTACTATCAACTGAATACCATACACAAGTATCTACATCTTCGATCACCTTGAAGAATCCCGATACTTGAAACACCTGGTTCTCTACTTTATTCATATACCTATAACTTCTCAAAATTTAGACCTTGCATTTCTACGAAACGCATGTCTAAGAACTAGAGAAGTCATAAGTAAACATGATATAGTACGAGTACCAACCCCTTTGTCCTCATGGACACTGGACAACATACAATACTCTGTATAAGTCTCCTGAGTCCAATAACTCAATCGCTGTATGTCGTAGGTTGAAAACTGTACTTATGGTTAAGAAGAATTACACCGCTGTTTAATACTCCTTACCTAACCATCCACTAATATAGGTAAATGTTATAGACATAATTTCAAAAAGTTATATCTCACTTCATAAAAAATGAACGTACAGATATATCAATTTGAAATTGGTGCATAACAACGGATATTCAAAACCAAATATTTGCCGTCCGGCAAACAACCCAGGCTATTTCCTCAAATATCACCAATTACAACGAATTCCGATATAATGAGGATGATCACCTAATTCCCAATAACTTACTCCCACTCATCATCTGTAAAACCATACAGATATGAGAATCATACCTGGTAAATACATACCCTGGAGCAAGGACTAATTGGGAAATCAGTTTTCTTTTAACAGTACACAGTGAAACTGAAACATTGAAATGTTTCGTAGCGGTGTCCGGGTATTCCTAGTAATGCCTCTTCCATTATCCAGATTCACAACTGTAACCGTATATTTCTTTGCCATCTGTCCAAATCCCTTTATATGTCTTTAGTCATTACCTTCTGTACACCCTCTTAAGCTAAATGGTTTTCTTCCTTCCCTACCGTTCGGCACCAGCCTATGGTTTGGAAGAAGACTATCCAATAAGCATAAAGGGTGTACTGTCCTAATCCTAGGAGCACTCGCAACCCGAGAGAAGGTGAGGATAAAAGACAACTGAATAAAACCTTATTCCTATTTCTCCTGAACCAGAATCCATCCCCGAACTGGAACAAGTTCCTTTCGAGTTCGTATATAACCATACGATGGAGTATCCAAATAACTGTGGATCTTCGTAGTGATACGGAGTGTTCTGGAGAAATACAAAGGTGAAGTGGGAGTGGTAATGAAATACTTGGTTTGGTCGTGAATAGCAGTCGCATTATACTTTGCCCTCTTTGTTAGTTGTATGTATGCCCTAGAGGCCAGTATTGTACAGATGATGTATATTATATTGGATGCTTGGACATATATAGAGAGGACTTTCTTGCTCGATATGATAGTATGCTATCTGGTTGCTCTTTACTTTAACATGTATACATGTTTCTTTATACTGTCTTATAGTTACATGTTGGTAAAGCCCTTAGGATGTGTACTTGACTACCTGGACTATGATGCGGATCATACTAGTGGGGACATGGTAGTCCATAAGTACATCCTTCAAGGTCCCTAGTCGTAGGTGTATCGAGACGGGGCATCGATATACCAGAGTAGACTAGCGTATACGCTTCTCGACCCATGAGATGGGCGATGGATGATCTTATATCCATTGGTGTTTGACATCAGAGATGGTATACGGGTGCTCAGTGAAGACTGGGTACACTGGACGGACTCGCCGAGAACTCCCAGATGGTATTATACCTCACGTCAGATGGCAGTTCTCTGGTGACACTTGTGCAGGTTAGTCTGTAGACCTGAGATCGTCATAGAGTCTCGTGTGATTCCCACGGTGCTTTGATTTCCACCTTACCACATCCATGAGGGCGTGCAAAACGGTGGTTTTTGGGTACAGTCCCGAGTCACATGGAGGCAATGAGCGATAGGAGGGGTTTCGTCTCTCCCGGTCTTGGGGGTTGATGTTGCGCTGTGCTCGATTGGCCGTAACAGGGAAGTCCCTGGCAAGGGCTGATTAGATATTACTGGTAAGTGTTACCAGTAGTTTCTCGACCCGTTATGAGCCTCACATCGGCACGACTTATCGGTTTTGGGGTCTGACGTTTACCACCCATAGACTTGATGTGCGACATATCAGACAAGGAAACCGGACTGTACGGGAAGTGTTGCCGGCAGGCTTTCACAAGAGTTGGAGCGGGCTTCCTTGCTGATCTTCAGATCGCTCAATACCCGGGTAGCCGTTACGTCCAGCTAGTACTGCTGACGGCTTGTGGGTGTGTGATGTGGTCATCACCTACTGCCGGCGTATTGACGAGTCTTTAGAGTCCTACATAGAGGTTTTACTGGCTCAGGCAAAACGAAATAGGAGCGCATATGTGATATGTGCGAGACCGAGAATAAATGCGTGTATGTGATACCGTATTCTATTCTCGCGACTATATGTATCGGTCGGTTATATATGATATGGCCTGGTTATCGAATCAAGTGTTGATTCGATAAGTCGATACAATGGATGTTAGCCGGTTATATGAGATGTGACCGGATTATTAAGTCAAGTGTTGATTTAATAATTAAGTGTATAATTGTATATTAGATATACTAGTTTTCATTTACTAACACTTGTTCACTTTAGGGTTTTTCTCACTTGTACACTACTTTAACATATATATGATATATGTTTAAAATGTGTTGTCATTTTGTATCATGGTTGATGATACACAATATATGGGTGTATGAGACTTACACTATGCTAATGTTTATTTTGGGTTTTTAATATTTAAAGTAATTGCAAAATCAAGTGGAGGATTTGAAAATACATGAAGCTTGTGGAAGCTTGTGGATGCATTGACTAATCCAACTTGATTTTGTTTTTACTATGGATTTTTATTAACCCAACCATAACCATTAGCTTAGGGTTAAGTCTCTACAAAGGTTAGTATATGATACTCACTCACCATGGTTACTCTTCTCACTTGATCATTATCCTCATTCCTTTCTTTTGTTCATCTTCTTCATTGAGCAAAAGAAATTGCTTGCTAGGGTTTTGAAAAAAGAGTGAAACTTTGTGAGAATTAAAAATCTAATGAGAACCCACTTCCTATTTCTCCATCCTCATCAAGACTAGCACTCTTGTATAGGGTGTTTTCTTCACTAATTCTCAAATTAGTGAAGTAGTAGCTTGAGTCGGAATTCCCTCGACGTAGATCATCTTCGGCCTCGGGGACTTCAAGCAAGGTCGCACATTTCGCCTCGTGAAGCCATGCAAGGGTCAGGGAGATCCACGATCTCAGTGAAGGGACTTCAACAAGGAGCAAATGAAGTGAAGGACCGATCTACAAAGGTTGTATTTCGTATCCCTTTTGAGTAAAGTTGTTTACTTGCTTATTGATTCGCCTAAACTCTAGTATACGATCTTGCTTAGTGTTATTCGGCACATAAAAATTTAATTTTGGCATGGTCGATGCCTTGTAGAGCCTTGTTAGTGTGCCTAGTAACCTTACAGTGGTATCAGAGCCTAGCTAGAGCATTAGGCGATGTGTTAACGAAGTTAAAACTCCGAACGAACCCGAACACGTCGAAATCAAACCCTCTCTGTACAATTTTTAAAATCTGGGAATTTTCCAAATTAAAAATGCTTAAAAAATCAGTCGGAAAATATAAGGAATACTGTGCAAAACGACACTGTTTAGAGCCCAAAGCGCCGCGGATCCGCGGCACGAGCATGGCTCGTGCGGCGGTTCCGCGGCCATATTGTGATGTCACCTTTAACTGTTTGCACAGTAATGTTCCTATTCACTTGCCGGATATTTTTCTGGGCATTTTTATCTGACTCAAGTGTTGAGTATTTTGGGGTTTATTTTGAAATCGCTGATTCGATCGGAGAATTTAATTTTGTTATGTTGGCTCGTGCGGCGGTTCCGCGGCCATATTGTGACGTCACCTTTAACTGTTTGCACAGTAATGTTCCTATTCACTTGCCTGATATTTTTCTGGGCATTTTTATCTGACTCAAGTGTTGAGTATTTTGGGGTTTATTTTGAAATCGCTGATTCGATCGGAGAATTTAATTTTGTTATGTTTTTCCGGATAATTTAGAAAGTATTAAAATGTTCGAACGGATATCATTAACTCAATTTTTTCCCGGCACGAAAAACATTCAAGTGTTGAATTTTTATCGGGGTTTAAATCTTTCGGAAAAACGTGCATGTGATGCGATGGACCCTCCAGAAGACAACAGACCTTAACTCGATTATGTGACTGTCTTGAACTGCCCTTTGAACCTTAGGGTTTGGGGCAGTACGGCGTGCCACATGTGAGGCGTTAGCTTGACCCTTCTACGGCTGGACCGTTGCTACTGTGAAGTATTCTGGAATCTTTAAACTCCGCTCAAGTGTTGAGCTATTATGGAAATCTTGAGTATTTGATTATTCGATCGGAAAGTTTAATACTGTCTATTTATCTGGAATGTGATACAATATGTGGAATTCATACAGTTAGGCATGAAATGCGAAATATGTGATATTTCGGATTTACGATGTCTAAAGAGATTGTGGATTCCAAATGTTGTAGTTTTACACTTTCTTTTCTGCGACCGTAAGTGTAATATGTGATATCGCCGGTTTCGTTGCTATATGTCAACGACAATTGGGATGCGCATATTTACTTACGTTGATGACATGTGATGTTCTGTGTTGCTGGATATGTTATATTGGATCGTCGCGTTCTGAATAGCCAAGGGTTTTTATGTGAGATGAGAGTTTTTATTTTCATTCATGTAAAATTTAATTGTATGTAATATTCTTTTATTGGGGCACTTCCGGGTCGAGGTTGATGTCACCTTTTGTATATTATTTACTTTTCCGCACTAGGATAGACCCAAGGAGGAGAGCACAAGTAACCGGGTTCTAGGGTCCAGAGGGAGACCAATTCGAGGAGTCGAGTCCGAGTCTCCTAACTCTAGAATTGGTAGGGTTGCTTGCTGCTCTCGTAGGGGTCTAAGGGTGTGGGTTTGGCTATTCATCGCGACCGTGGAATCCGTGTTTTATAGAGGCTCAAAATAAAACACGGACGTCCTAGTATATCCAATGTTTCATATGTTTCTTCTGCTGCGATATCTGTGATGTGATCATTTGATGTTCTGTGATAAATACTGTATATAGTATATATGATATATTATATAGGCGTTACTTATGTTTTACACCTGCGCTAGCCCTGCCCTGCTCTGCCGTTAGTTACCTAACCTAACGGTGCACGAGGGGACATCGAGGCAAATGCGGATGGCATAAGTGTACGTCGTATTTATCTGTGATGTTTAGGTGACTTAAATGATGGGACTTCATTAATGTGATTAATGAAAGAAAAGAAACCTAAAAGATGTTGTAGAATCAAATTTTCAAATAAAAAGGGTAGCTACAGTTTTGCTTTGCATAGCGGTATATCTGATATACCCTGCACCTTATTCGATGGGGAAAAAGCCGAGATCCCTTCACCGGGAGTGACCTTTTTAGCAAAACTGGCAGATGCTACAACACTCGGTTTGACTTTTGACTGCTTTTGGAGTTTTGCTTTGCATAGTGATGTATATGATATATCCTGCACCTTATTCCATAAGGAAAGAGCCGAGATCCCTTCACCGGGAGTGACCTCTTTAGCAAAACTAATAAAAGCCTCAAAATCACTCCATTTCAAAATTCATGCGATTCTACGACGATATCAAGTTCATTACGCAATAGGTTTTCTGAAAAACCTGCGTAGCCCTCCGTCATTTCAGATAAAGACTAGTTAGTATTCGTGCTACGTTTGTTGACTATGTTAAGGCGTAGTGTGCGGTAGCTAATTAGTACTTATCTGCTAAAACATAAGATGTGATTGGATTAGGGTAGTTGTACGACTTTGTTGACTATGTTAAGGGTCGTGCAGGTGGGTTTAATTCAATCGGGAAATGACGGGTTGAACTTGACTAGCAATTATGATTTGTTGACTATGTTAAGGTCATAAATTGCTAGGGGCAAAATATTATCGGGAATTTCAAGAGTTGAGATTTGCAATGAGATTGCATGCCTTCTATGAGATAGTTGGATCCCGATACCCACTGCGAGTAATTGTTACTCCCGGGAGAGTTTTACACAGGACAATTAGCCGATCAAGTAGGTGTCTAGAAAGGTGTCAATGGGGTTACGCCTCTAGGAAAATGAGGTTTACTTTAATTAGGTCCGTGCGAAAGCACGGGGAACCTCCCTCAAAGTACCGACACTGGCCTGGCTGAAAGATGGGCGAAGTTGTAGGGTGTAATTAATCCGGCTAGTATTTCCTTTTAGGGTTTGAAGGAAGATTTGATAAAAAAAAGTGGGAGCCATCCTGATTAGATAAGATAATAACCAATCTGATCTTGCAAGAGCATACGCTAAAGTGTTTTCTTCTCTCTCTCTCCAGGTAGCGACCATATCATGCCTTAATAAAGATAATAATATGGATGTATTGACCGAACCCGCATGTTATACTGTGCTGGGGAACGTTGGTTCCGTTCTTTCTTATAAGAGTTATAAGACTGAACAGGATATAGGGGAATACCAGGATTCTCATGCCACCCGAATGAAGAAAGTACATGTTGATGCATTTTCTTCAGGTGTGTTCGTTACAGAGAACTGTTTCTCCATTTGCTCTATGTCCTGGGTATTAGATACCGGGTCAGGATCCCATATATGTAATCAGTTACATGGGCTTAGGAAAGGTAGAGAACTTGGAGAAGGTGATAAAGACATAAGGGTTGGAAATGGTGCAATTGTTGCAGCTAAAACCGTCGGGGAATATCACCTTGTATTACCAACTAGTAATACATAGATTCTGAACGAATGTTATTACACGCTGAACCTGATATGCAATATTATATCGGTTTCTTTGTTGAGTAAAGAGGGATATAATTTTGTACTACAGGATAATGTTATGAATATTTTCCGTAACCAAAAGTTGGTTGGATCAGGCACGTTGTGCAATGGCATTTATGTTCTAAATCAATCAACAGTTCTGAGTTTAACAAACACACACAAGAGGAAAAGTTCAGAATTGAACGAATCCTTCTTGTGGCATTGTAGACTGGGTCACATTAATGCGACACGACTAACTAAGTTGCATAAGGATGGGTATTTAAATCCGTTTGAATTTTCATCTTATGACACTTGCCAGTCATGTCTCAAAGGCAAGATGACCAAAACTCCGTTTACGGGACACGGAGAAAGAGTTACTGAACTCTTGGGACTGGTACATAGTGATGTATGCGGTCCCATGTCTACACATGCCAGGGATGGTTCTTCGTACTTCATTACATTCACTGACGATCTCTCTAGATTCGGATATGTGTTCCTGATGAAACACAAATCAGAAGCTTTTGAGAAATTTAAAGAATATAAACAAGAAGTCGAGAACCAAACCGGGAAAAGTATTAAAATCCTTCGATCTGATCGAGGAGGTGAATACTTGAGCAATGAATTCCTAGACTTCCTAAAAGAGAATGGGATTCTCTCTCAGCTAACTCCTCCATATACACCACAGCACAATGGTGTATCGGAACGGAGGAACCGCACCCTATTAGATATGGTGCGCTCAATGATGAGTACAGCTGAGTTACCTATTTCCTTCTGGGGATGTGCGCTTGAAGCAGCAGCATACCTATTGAATCAAGTTCCGTCTAAATCTGTACCTACCAAACCATATGAGATATGGAGTGGGAAGAGACCATATTTTAAACGAGTTAAGATATGGGGTTGTCCGGCCTATGTCAAAAGGAAAAATCCAGACAAACTCGAGGCACGGTCAGTTCTTTGCAAGTTTGTGGGATATCCTAAGAACTCCCAAGGATAATTTTTCTACCACGCTGAAGAACAAAAAGTGTTTGTTTCTCAATATGCCACCTTTTTGGAAAAGGAATTTCTTGTAAAAGAAATTAGTGGCAAAGTGGTAGAGCTGGAAAAGGTTCCAGATACACAAACTGCAACTGAAGATTTAGTGGAACCAGAGGATTCGGTAGTTCCCAACGAACCTCAGCCTCTCCGCCGATCTAGTAGGGTTCCTCACCCACCTGAGAGATACTATGGTTTTCTCATAGATGGTGGGAGAGAGGATTGCATCATGGTTGATGATGACCCAACTAGCTTCGAGCAGGCCATCACGAGTGGGAACTCAGTGAAATGGCTGGATGCAATGCGGTCCGAGATGGAATCCATGTACACCAAAAAAGTGTGGACTTTAGAAGTTGCTCCTGAAGGGGTAAAACCCATTGGGAGCAAGTGGATCTTCAAGAAAAAACTTGGTGTAGATGGGATAGTGGAGACTTTCAAAGCTAGACTTGTTGCAAAAGGTTTTCGTCAAAGACTAGGTGTGGACTATGACAAAACCTTTTCTCCAGTGGCTATGCTTAATCCATCTGGATCATGCTTGCCATCGCTGCATATCATGACTACGAAATCTGGCAAATGGATGTTAAGACCGCATTTCTAAACGGTGATTTAGAAGAATGCGTGTACATGACTCAGCCAGAGGGCTTCGTATATAGTGGGAGCAGCGGGAAGGTGTGCAAGCTGCTTAAATCCATTTATGGATTGAAGCAAGCATCGCGGAGTTGGAACATCTGCTTTGACGTCGTTATCAAAGAGTTTGATTTCGTCAAAAACATAGATGAACCTTGTATCTACAAGAATGTGGCAGAGAGTAAGGTTGTCTTCCTCGTATTGAACGTGGACGACATACTCTTGATAGGAAATGTAACGTTTTGAAAATCGTTTCGGTGGAATTTCGAAAAAACGGTAAAATAAGGGGGTTTTCTGTAAAAAGTCAAAATACAAATATCTTATTATAAAAATTAAATATACATATTCTAGATATATAATTGCTATTATTTGGTGTTTATTGAGCCGCTGGTGAAATTTCAAATTTTCTGAAAAAAATATTATTTTATTATTATTTTAAGCCGTCACTAATACATTTAATTAGGGAAAATTACAAATTGGAATGAGTTGAAACAAATTTTGTGCATCATAAAACATTAAATAAAAATTTTTCATGTGGTTTTTGGAACGAAATCATTTGCCAAAACGGTTTAGAAATTATTGAAGAAAAAAGGCTTTTTTTTAGCGTAAATGGATGTTTGGGGTATTGTATTTATCATTTTTCATCACCCCACACCCGTGCCCACACCCACACACCCCCACTTACCCCTCCTCTTAGCTAAATTCAGCAGCCCTCACTTTTTCCCCACTTGGTTTGCAAAGGAAAAAGAAATGAAATGAAATAAAAGAAAAGATTAGAAAATAGATAAAGTAGTTAGACTTTGACCTTACCTTGACCTTGACTTTCCTCCCTTGCATTTTCCTCACCTCCCTCTCTCTCCCCTCACCCATTTCTGGCCGAAATTCTCAGCCCCCAAACAGCATCCCCTTCCTCCCTCTTCTCCTCTCATTTTCCATCAAAAAATTCACCCATTTCCATCAAAAATCAAAGCTAAAATGCAAATCCAAGCCCTACCCATTTTTCCTTAGCCTATCTAGCATGGATCTTGGTGAAAAGTTTGCATTTTGGAGACAAGTTTCATGTTGATCTCAAGATGGTTATGAGGTATAAATCTTGTTCTTTTTTTGAGTTGTTTGTTATTACTTCAAATTATGTTAATGAAAGGTTTAGTTTAGATTATAAATTTAGAGTCCAAATTCAAGATTAGGGTTTATGAAATTGAAGTGGGGTTTTGTGTTGGAGTTGAATGGTGATCAATTGTGCATGGTTATGTGATGTATTTTGTATCTTAGGGCATGCAAAATGTAATCTTGTTGCTTAGTGCTAATTTTAACACTAAAATATCCAATTTAGCTTTATTTAAGCAAACTAGTTTTTAGCTTTTGGTTCCAAATGGGTGATTTAAAATCTAATTATGGTTTTGACGACTTTATTAACATTATAAAATGTAGTTTAATGCTTTAAATCATGCAAATCCAAACTAGTTTGTTGTATGTGCATTTTTGCTATGAAATTGTAAAAAGGGTATTTTGTAAACTAGAATATTAGGGTTTTTGGAATTTAATGAGATTAAATTCCGGAAATGGTTTTTATGACTTATGTTAGATATTTAATAAATATATTGGCCGCTACATTCATTTAAATATCGTGTTTTGTACGAAAACGGCGAATTGTGCTTGCTAGATTTTCGGAAAAACGACTTTTTGAGTGAAATTGGCGTTTTTGTGAGTTTCAACCTAGTTTATATTAAAATTAGTGTTCGTGGATGTGCAAATGAGTGTGATTGGATTTTCCTCGATGGTTTGATGTTTGTACATCGACATCGAGGGTTGGTTTGACTATTCTTGCATGCGTAGGCGATAGGTTTGGACCTATGCGTGATACGCGTGCCGATTTGGTTTTCTTATGCCGTTTCGATTTCGAATTTAGTTTTAATGCGATATGGTGCGTTATGATATGTAGGTACCCCCATGTGGACTTCGAGACGACAAGCAAGCGCGTGGCGACGTCGGCACCGGCGAGCGAGGTTCAGGTGAGTAGATTTATATCTACGGGGAGAAGTCGGGTGGATGGCGTATAGCACCCCCGCAGTCCGTGGTGGTGTATACAGATGCGTATACACACCAACAATTATTATATATTATTTAGGATTAATAACGATGCTTAGGATGGATATTGGTGTGTTGGACTATTTTTAGTGTTGCGAACCCTAGGGTAGTGTTGCACTACACATACACACATACATACTTGCATACATTCCTATTGATATGTACTCATAGGATTCTTTATAGTTATGTGTTCACATGGGTATGGGACTATGTGTTCACATACGGATTGAGGATGATACTTGGGATTGAGCTGAGTCGATGAGATTCGATTTGAGGCCGTGAGATCGGTGATATAGCAGGGTTCGCATCTTAGATACGACATGACGTTGTAGCGGGTCCTTGACGTAGTGTTTCACACACGTCCATGCATACGTAGGCGGTATCAGTATGGTACTATACGTAGATCAGTACCCCGATCATGATATTTGATAAAGAGGATACCGGGTGAATAGTATGATGAATATGATATTGACCCGTACCCAGATTTGGGATGCCGTACGACAGATTTACGTACGAGCTATATTGATGATTGATCCGCACTCTTGACTTGGGATGCCTGATTATAGATATGGTATCGGATATGATATTGTTGAGGCGGGATCACCGACTATACATATACAGGTATGTATATGTATCGACTCAGATAATAGGCGGTTTCCTTACCTGTAGTTCAGCTTGTTAGTTCAGCCGTATAGTTTAGTGTAGTTGTTAGATTAGATTAGACTTCTTACCTATTTCAAAAACTAACGAATCGTGGGCATTTTTAAAGACAGCTCAAGGGAATCTACGGATATTTCAAAAACGACGTATCCTTTCATAAAAACACCGTAGCCCTATTTTCAAAACCCCATGATTCGTGTTATTTCAAAAGGCACCATTCGTAGGACTTATATTAGATTATTGTAGATTAGTTATCATTGTGTCTAGTATTCAGCTCCCGCACATTATTGCTGTTCGCTCTGCCTCGCATATTTATTTTGCTGCATATTCCATTATTGAGATCATGCTGTTAGGACACCAGCACCATTACCGATGATGCGTATGTACCACGTACACCTACTTGCCGGCTCACACACATCTTCATCGGTAATTGCCATGTCACGTACACTTTAGAGAATATAATTGCTTGACTTAGATTGTTAGCTGGTAGTTTTGACATGATATTAGTGTACTTCCCTTATATGCCATATTAGACATTGTAGTTATTACCTACCACTTCATGCATACGGTTATTCAGTTGTTCATGCCTAGTTCATTATCATTGACATATGCACTTGTGATGATTTCTTGAGATTTATGATATTTCTGGATTTCGGGGAAAGCCGCAAAATTTACAACTTATGATCTTTTAAAATATAAAATATTGCGGTTTTCTAGTGATGTAAAGTGTCGTCCACCATGAGTTTGCTGTGGTTTTGGAGATCCGTGTCGAGGAGTGGAGGAACCGTCACGGGTACATGGTGGGCCCGGTATGGTACCCCGGGGCAAGAGGAATGTGGTGTTGACGTTGAGCCTGGCTGGGGAGCACTACCTACCGGTGATATTACCCGATGCGTCGGATATCAGGAGGATACCGTCGTGGTCTTGAGATGGATGGTAGGGGCCGGTCCGGACTGACGGCGCCCTAGATATTGAGCTTGAGACATTGATATTTCGAGACAGTGAGATTTATGTTTTGTGTCGATGCTAGACACTGTTGATACTGATTTCATTATGATACCTCAGTTAAAAAATACGAAGGAAATCTCACTAATTTATGAGAACAGTTTCTTCATTTACATGTATTCTGTTTCATGCATTCATACCTCATTCATATGATATATTGCTACTTGAGGCACTGACACGGGCACATGAGATTACACTCGGGTTAGATATTTACCCTAGCCTTGTTATAGGCTGCATGTTATATACTTATTTTGAGGATATATTATGATCATTGACCTAGGATTGCGTTATTTATGCGATTTCTGTGCGTAGATATTTTCTATTCACGAGTTAGCAACTCACCCCCGTTGTGCCCAGTTTCTTGCAGGTTTGCCGTACCGGTTTCCTTACGGCTTTGCGGGCATAGTTTCATTCGGGTGATTTGCTAGTAGGTGGGTTTACTTGTATCATACCCCCATTATTTACCTTGTATGATATTATTCAGTTGTATCTAGTAAATTCCATCAACCAAACATGTATTTATTGAGTTAGAGACCAGTGTTGTTTATTCTTTCGACCTTAGAGTCGCTCGTTATATTTCTGGTGGTTTTGAGTTCCTTTTGAGTTTTGATCCTCACCGTTGGCGTTGTATATTATATTGCTTGTGTGGTTGTGACCGTCGATTGACGAAGAGCTAGCTCCCGCTTGGGGATGCCTTTTTATTGATTTCGTATACTATTCATGTTGTATCCCGTTTGGGAGCCAGTTTTTACAAAGGAGACTCTGCCGAAATTTTCAGTAAATTTTGATGTTCTTAAAAACCGCATAATTCGGCTTATGCTATTAAAACTACTTTTTTTAAATTGGTTTTCCTTCACTCTACTTCTTTTCTTGGTTTGGATTTCTGGGTTTTCGGTTTACTTAGATTACGTACGCCTCGAGACGTTTCGTAGTTTAAGTGCCGGTCATATTCCGTACTTTCGGGACGTGACAAAGTTGGTATCAGAGCGTTAGGTTTTACCTTTGGAGCGTAGGATGACCCTTGGTTGATGGAATAGGTGACTAAAGTAGAGTGACGTACCGTTGGTATGTTCCGCGGCATATTTACGACACGCCACTCCACTTATGAAGCCTTAGGATGTACATTTCCTTGTTCAGTATTATATTCCTTCCTGATCTAGCCTCGTCGGTACCAGTTTGGTTTTGCTGCTACGGTTACCGGCAGGGAGAGCTACGGCTAGAGTTGCGGTCAGCACAAGCTCGTCACGAACGAGGACTGACCAGGGCGAAATTTCGGCGACACACGATTGCAGATATGTGTCTTTTTACTGTGTTTCCGCCCCACGAGCGTTTGGCGGATCGCCTTTATGAGGTTACTCGGAGGTGCTGATCGACACTAGAGGATTGAGCCACTGACAGAGGCCAGCCAGATTTTGATGACCGTTGGTGTGTTGCTTATTCATGATGGTCGAGGAACTGTTCAGCGTGCAGGTGAGCGAGCTAGTTATTGCTGCGAACGACGAGATATTGCCCCAGATGATGGCGTTAGTGCAGAACGAGTTGTACTAAGAGATGATAGAAGGTCGCTAGTCATCGAGGATGAATGACTAGGACTTGTGGATCGTTCGCCTACCCCGATGCGAGGTCATCAGATAGATTGATTCCAGCTGGAGATGATTTCACGCGGAGACATTGAGAGTCGACAGAGACGATCGAATGTCAGCAACCTATTATTCCAAGTTTTAAGTTGTCGGAAAGACATGCAGGCAATTCTATGGTCCCTCTAGAAGAATGAAACCCTAACTCGACTTAATGACCGTGTGAAAGCCTTTGAACCTTCGGGTTTGCGGCAGTTCTACGGCGCCATTAGTGAGGCTTGGGTTTGCCCTTCTACGGCTGGACCACCGATGCTGTGGTATGTACCCGATACTATTAAACTGTGCCCAAGATGTTGAGCTCTTGGGGGATTATGAGGTTTTGACGACTCGATCGGATGGCTCGACTTAATTCGGATGCTAGGTGGTGAGATGCATTCTTGGGAGACTCCAGATACGAGGATAGTCGTTGGAGCTCAATCCATGCAGCCGCGACGAGACGAGTCCAAAGCAGACGATATTAGAGAAAAGTGAAGTAAGAGGTTCGTACCAGATCTAGATGAGATGACGTTCCACTCCGCCGACATCAGAGATGCGATGCGCATGCCGAGGCAGAGTACTGGATATACCTTCCAGAAGGAGTCGCGATGGGTATGCAGCCGTTACAGAGCAAGATGCAGATATAGGAAAGGACAATGACTTCCGGACAGTTGGCAGAGACAGGACATGGAAGAGACCGTGAGCAGGATTCCTTCCAGGACACTGCTGCAATGATACTCGCACCCAGGATCAGATGTGTCACGTACATTCAGAGAGCCAGAGGCCGACGCCAGTGATATGCTGTCTTACGAGTGGTCGCGATGATTGACCAAGAGATGACCAGAGGAGTGCCAGAACGGAATCGTCCCCGTTAGCACACCTGACAGGGCCGATGAGCCGATGGACCGAAAGATTGGTAATTCACAGTGAAGACCTTGACCCAGGAGTGGTCATGGTTACGCACGCCAGCAGGACAGAGTTCATGATCATCGACGAGACGTCCCACTAGTGACCGCGATAGTTGCCGAGATTCTTAGAGGATGCGCTTAAGCAGTACTATTCCTCCATTATTGATTACGATGTTTTGGGTGATTTATTCGTATGATTTGATTTTGATGATTGAGGATTTACGATCTTTGCACAGTGTTGCACTTGATATCGTTTCGTTCTTTAGTTTCACATGTTTGTGATTTTACGGTTTTAAACAGTTGAGTTGGTTTTATGCATATGCACGCACACGATTTGGTTCCTGCACTCTGTATAGTTTATATATGCTTGCAGTGCAGTGATACGCCTTTTGTGCACTTAGATGCACTGGACTTCGATTTCGATTGTGATACTCGATATTTGTTTTGTGCACCTTGTGCACCTGAGTGATTTTGCGCACGTTCGGCGCTTAATATTGGATTTCATGATTTCGTGCACGATGGATGCACCTGATTTAGATTTTCGCGCATGTTGAGCGCATGTCTTGAGATGCGATTTTGGTGCACACCAGATGCACTAAATCAATATTTTTCGTGCATGTCAGATGCACCTGATTTTGCTGTCAGGCACACACGTTGCCTACGACAGATGTTTCGTGCACACCCGATGCACTTAGATGTTGTTTCTGTGCGCATGTATGGCATATTCATGGATTTTGATTTCCGTGCGCACCAGACGCACGTAGCATTCATGTGCATATTTTGGGGATTGATTTCGTATAGAGCAGTACGTTTTTATGATATTGCTATGTGTTTCCGTACTGAGCAGGGCTAGTCAGAGGACAGTACCTGAATACATTTTGCATGCATTGATAGTTATTGAAGGGATTTCCAAAAAGCGAGCTATAGCCTCAGTATTTACCTACGTGTCTGATATGACACGAAATGTTTAAAACAAGGAGACCCTTCTAAATTGTTTCCAAAACGGCGGAACGTACATTTCAAACAAAAGTATATATGTATATAGTTATTTTTTTTATGGTAGACGTCCGCCACTGTGCAGTGTTATACGCGTTGCACAGCGACTTAAAGAGATTTGGCATGCATTTCCTTCAGATACTTACAGATATAGATTCGATATTTACATTTATAGTTTCGAGTTATATCATATTGGTTTTGATTTGGATTTGGCATTGATGTCTTCTCCACGACTCCGATGATCGCGGGATGCTTGGAGGAGTTTTGATTTGAGTTATATACTCATTTTTCAAGCGCATGCGCTGCGCTACGATTTGTTTTATGTATTTACAATTTCGGAGCCCCGACGAGTTGATGGGTTCTCTTAGATGTTTTAGTATTTGGGGGAGTTTGAATTTAAATTCGGGGACCGAATTTCTTTAAGGGGGGAAGATTGTAACGTTTTGAAAATCGTTTCGGTGGAATTTCGAAAAAACGGTAAAATAAGGGGGTTTTCTGTAAAAAGTCAAAATACAAATATCTTATTATAAAAATTAAATATACATATTCTAGATATATAATTGCTATTATTTGGTGTTTATTGAGCCGCTGGTGAAATTTCAAATTTTCTGAAAAAAATATTATTTTATTATTATTTTAAGCCGTCACTAATACATTTAATTAGGGAAAATTACAAATTGGAATGAGTTGAAACAAATTTTGTGCATCATAAAACATTAAATAAAAATTTGTCATGTGGTTTTTGGAACGAAATCATTTGCCAAAACGGTTTAGAAATTATTGAAGAAAAAAGGCTTTTTTTTAGCGTAAATGGATGTTTGGGGTATTGTATTTATCATTTTTCATCACCCCACACCCGTGCCCACACCCACACACCCCCACTTACCCATCCCCTTAGCCAAATTCAGCAGCCCTCACTTTTTCCCCACTTGGTTTGCAAAGGAAAAAGAAATGAAATGAAATAAAAGAAAAGATTAGAAAATAGATAAAGTAGTTAGACTTTGACCTTACCTTGACCTTGACTTTCCTCCCTTGCATTTTCCTCACCTCCCTCTCTCTCCCCTCACCCATTTCTGGCTGAAATTCTCAGCCCCCAAACAGCAGCCCCTTCCTCCCTCTTCTCCTCTCATTTTCCATCAAAAAATTCACCCATTTCCATCAAAAATCAAAGCTAAAATGCAAATCCAAGCCCTACCCATTTTTCCTTAGCCTATCTAGCATGGATCTTGGTGAAAAGTTTGCATTTTGGAGACAAGTTTCATGTTGATCTCAAGATGGTTATGAGGTATAAATCTTGTTCTTTTTTTGAGTTGTTTGTTATTACTTCAAATTATGTTAATCAAAGGTTTAGTTTAGATTATAAATTTAGAGTCCAAATTCAAGATTAGGGTTTATGAAATTGAAGTGGGGTTTTGTATTGGAGTTGAATGGTGATCAATTGTGCATGGTTATGTGATGTATTTTGTATCTTAGGGCATGCAAAATGTAATCTTGTTGCTTAGTGCTAATTGTAACACTAAAATATCCAATTTAGCTTTATTTAAGCAAACTAGTTTTTAGCTTTTGGTTCCAAATGGGTGATTTAAAATCTAATTAAGGTTTTGATGACTTTATTAACATTATAAAATGTAGTTTAATGCTTTAAATCATGCAAATCCAAACTAGTTTGTTGTATGTGCATTTTTGCTATGAAATTGTAAAAAGGGTATTTTGTAAACTAGAATATTAGGGTTTTTGGAATTTAATGAGATTAAATTCCGGAAATGGTTTTTATGACTTATGTAATATATTTAATAAATATATTGGCCGCTACATTCATTTAAATATCGTGTTTTGTACAAAAACGGCGAATTGTGCTTGCTAGATTTTCGGAAAAACGACTTTTTGAGTGAAATTGGCGTTTTTGTGAGTTTCAACCTAGTTTATATTAAAATTAGTGTTCGTGGATGTGCAAATGAGTGTGATTGGATTTTCCTCGATGGTTTGATGTTTGTACATCGACATCGAGGGTTGGTTTGACTATTCTTGCATGCGTAGGCGATGGGTTTGGACCTATGCGTGATACGCGTGCCGATTTGGTTTTCTTATGCCGTTTCGATTTCGAATTTAGTTTTAATGCGATATGGTGCGTTATGATATGTAGGTACCCCCATGTGGACTTCGAGACGACAAGCAAGCGCGTGGCGACGTCGGCACCGGCGAGCGAGGTTCAGGTGAGTATATTTATATCTACGGGGAGAAGTCGGGTGGATGGCGTATAGCACCCCCGCAGTCCGTGGTGGTGTATACAGATGCGTATACACACCAACAATTATTATATGTTATTTAGGATTAATAACGATTCTTAGGATGGATATTGGTGTGTTGGACTATTTTTAGTGTTGCGAACCCTAGGGTAGTGTTGCACTACACATACACACATACATACTTGCATACATTCATATTGATATGTACTCATGGGATTATTTATAGTTATGTGTTCACATGGGTATGGGACTATGTGTTCACATACGGATTGAGGATGATACTTGGGATTGAGCTGAGTCGATGAGATTCGATTTGAGGCCGTGAGATCGGTGATATAGCAGGGTTCGTATCTTAGATACGACATGACGTTGTAGCGGGTCCTTGACGTAGTGTTTCACACACGTCCATGCATACGTAGGCGGTATCAGTATGGTACTATACGTAGATCAGTACCCCGATCATGATATTTGATAAAGAGGATACCGGGTGAATAGTATGATGAATATGATATTGACCCGTACCCAGATTTGGGATGTCGTACGACAGATTTACGTACGAGCTATATTGATGATTGATCCGCACTCTTGACTTGGGATGCCTGATTATAGATATGGTATCGGATATGATATTGTTGAGGCGGGATCACCGACTATACATATACAGGTATGTATATGTATCGACTCAGATAATAGGCGGTTTCCTTACCTGTAGTTCAGCTTGTTAGTTCAGCCGTATAGTTTAGTGTAGTTGTTAGATTAGATTAGACTTCTTACCTATTTCAAAAACTAACGAATCGTGGGCATTTTTAAAGACAGCTCAAGGGAATCTACGGATATTTCAAAAACGACGTATCCTTTCATAAAAACACCGTAGCCCTATTTTCAAAACCCCATGATTCGTGTTATTTCAAAAGGCACCATTCGTAGGACTTATATTAGATTATTGTAGATTAGTTATCGTTGTGTCTAGTATTCAGCTCCCGCACATTATTGCTGTTCGCTCTGCCTCGCATATTTATTTTGCTGCATATTCCATTATTGAGATCATGCTGTTAGGACACCAGCACCATTACCGATGATGCGTATGTACCACGTACACCTACTTGCCGGCTCACACACATCTTCATCGGTAATTGCCATGTCACGTACACTTTAGAGAAAATAATTGCTTGACTTAGATTGTTAGCTGGTAGTTTTGACATGATATTAGTGTACTTCCCTTATATGCCATATTAGACATTGTAGTTATTACCTACCACTTCATGCATACGGTTATTCAGTTGTTCATGCCTAGTTCATTATCATTGACATATGTACTTGTGATGATTTCTTGAGATTTATGATATTTCTGGATTTCGGGGAAAGCCGCAAAATTTACAACTTATGATCTTTTAAAATATAAAATGTTGCGGTTTTCTAGTGATGTAAAGTGTCGTCCACCATGAGTTTGCTGTGGTTTTGGAGATCCGTGTCGAGGAGTGGAGGAACCGTCACGGGTACATGGTGGGCCCGGTATGGTACCCCGGGGCAAGAGGAATGTGGTGTTGACGTTGAGCCTGGCTGGGGAGCACTACCTACCGGTGATATTACCCGACGCGTCGGATATCCGGAGGATACCGTCGTGGTCTTGAGATGGATGGTAGGGGCCGGTCCGGACTGACGGCGCCCTAGATATTGAGCTTGAGACATTGATATTTCGAGACAGTGAGATTTATGTTTTGTGTCGATGCTAGACACTGTTGATACTGATTTCATTATGATACCTCAGTTTAAAAATACGAAGGAAATCTCACTAATTTTTTAGAACAGTTTCTTCATTTACATGTATTCTGTTTCATGCATTCATAACTCATTCATATGATATATTGCTACTTGAGGCACTGACACGGGCACATGAGATTACACTCGGGTTAGATATTTACCCTAGCCTTGTTATAGGCTGCATGTTATATACTTATTTTGAGGATATATTATGATCATTGTCCTAGGATTGCGTTATTTATGCGATTTCTGTGCGTAGATATTTTCTATTCACGAGTTGGCAACTCACCCCCGTTGTGCCCAGTTTCTTGCAGGTTTGCCGTACCGGTTTCCTTACGGCTTTGCGGGCATAGTTTCATTCGGGTGATTTGCTAGTAGGTGGGTTTACTTGTATCATACCCCCATTATTTACCTTGTATGATATTATTCAGTTGTATCTAGTAAATTCCATCAACCAAACATGTATTTATTGAGTTAGAGACCAGTGTTGTTTATTCTTTCGACCTTAGAGTCGCTCGTTATATTTCTGGTGATTTTGAGTTCCTTTTGAGTTTTGATCCTCACCGTTGGCGTTGTATATTATATTGCTTGTGTGGTTGTGACCGTCGATTGACGAAGAGCTAGCTCCCGCTTGGGGATGCCTTTTTATTGATTTCGTATACTATTCATGTTGTATCCCGTTTGGGAGCCAGTTTTTACAAAGGAGACTCTGCCGAAATTTTCAGTAAATTTTGATGTTCTTAAAAACCGCATAATTCGGCTTATGCTATTAAAACTACTTGTTTTAAATTGGTTTTCCTTCACTCTACTTCTTTTCTTGGTTTGGATTTCTGGGTTTTCGGTTTACTTAGATTACGTACGCCTCGAGACGTTTCGTACTTTAAGTGCCGGTCATGTTCCGTACTTTCGGGACGTGACAGGAAATGACATTCCTATGCTGCAATCAGTGAAACTCTTCTTATCACAAAGATTCTCAATGAAAGATCTTGGTGATGCCTCCTGCATATTGGGAATTATGATCTATAGAGTTAGATCTATACGGATATTGGGATTGTCCCAATCCCGGTACATTGACACCATACTAAAGAGGTTTAGTATGGAAGAGTCCAAACGTGGGTTTTTACCCATAATCTCAGGGCTCACTCTCTCCAAAGAGATGTCTCCCAAGACTGATTTGGAGAGAGCCCGCATGTAAGGGATACCCTATGCTTCGGCAGTAGGCTCTATCATGTGCGTGATGCTATGTACCAGACCCGATGTAGCATACTCATTAAGTGTAGTGAGTAGGTATCAAGCTGATCCTGGAGAGAGTCACTAGACAGATGTGAAGAGCATTCTCAAGTACTTACGAAGGACTAAAGAGATGCTCTTGGTGTATGGTAACGGAGAATTCCAAGTGGAGTCCTTTACCGATTCGAGCTTCCAGAGTGATAAGGACGACTCTAAGTCGCAGTCGGGATTTGTCTTTACCCTTTACGGAGGGGCGGTTAGCTGGAAGAGTACCAAGCAGGAAACCGTGGCAGACTCGACGATGGAGGCTGAATACATCGCTGCCAACGATGCTGCCAAAGAGGCTGTCTGGATCAAGAAGTTCATTACCGAACTTGGAGTGGTTCCATCCATTGAGCATCCAATATCATTGTATTGTGATAACAATGGAGCGGTGGCTTTGGCCAAGGAACCCAGGTCCCATCAGCGATCCAGGAATATTCTGAGGCGGTATCACCTGATCCGGGAGATAGTTGATCGCCGGGAGATCGAGGTCAGGAGGGTTGACACGAAGAACAACACCGCGGATCCACTCACGAAGGCCATTCCCCAGATACAGTTTGAGAGACTCTTCGGGATCCTCGGTATGCGATACTACAACAGCTGGCCCTAGTGCAAGTGGGAGATTGTTAGTTGTATGTATGCCCTAGAGGCCAGTATTGTATAGATGATGTATATTATATTGGATGCTTGGACATATATAGAGAGAACTTTCTTGCTCGATATGATAGTATGTTATCTGGTTGCTCTTTACTTTAACATGTATACATGTCTCTTTATACTGTCTTATAGTTACATGTTGGTAAAGACCTTAGGATGTGTACTTGACTACCTGGACTATGATGCGGATCATACTAGTGGGGGCATGGTAGTCCATAAGTACATCCTTCAAGGTCCCTGGTCGTGGGTGTATCGAGACGGGGCATCGATATACCAGAGTAGACTAGCGTATACGCTTCTCGACCCATGAGATGGGCGATGGATGATCCCATATCCATTGGTGTTTGACATCAGAGATGGTATATGGGTGCACAGTGAAGACTGTGTACACTGGACGGAATCGCCGAGAACTCCCAGATGGTATTATACCTCACGTCAGATGGCAGTTCTCTGGTGACACTTGTGCAGGTTAGTCTGTAGACCCGAGATCGTCATAGTGTCTCGTGTGATTCCCACTGTGCTTTGATTTCCACCTTACCACGTCCATGAGGGCGTGCAAAACGGTGGTTTTTGGGTACAGTCCAGAGTCATATGGAGGCAATGAGCGATAGGAGGGGTTTCGTCTCTCCCGGTATTGGGTGTTGATGTTGCGCTGTGCTCGATTGGCCGTAACAGGGAAGTCCCTGGCCAAGGCTGATTAGAGATTTACTGGTAAGTGTTACCAGTAGTTTCTCGACCCGTTATGAGCCTCACATCGGCACGACTTATCGGTTATTGGGGTCTGACGTTTACCACCCCTAGACTTGATATGCGACATATCAGACGAGGAGACCGGACTGTACGGGAAGTGTTGCCGGCAGGCTTTTACAGGAGTTGGAGCGGGCTTCCTTGCTGATCTTCTGATCGCTCAATACCCGGGTAGCCGTTACGTCCAGCTAGTACCGCTGACGGCTTGTGGGTGTGTGATGTGATCATCACCTACTGCCGGCGTATTGACGAGTCTTTAGAGTCCTACATAGAGGTTTTACTGGCTCAGGAAAAACGAAATAGGAGCGCATATGTGATATGTGCGAGATCGAGAATAAATGTGTGTTTGTGATACCGTATTCTATTCTCGCGACTATATGTATCGGTCGGTTATATATGATATGGCCGGTTTATCGAATCAAGTGTTGATTCGATAAGTCGATACAATGGATGTTAGCCGGTTATATGAGATGTGACCGGATTATTAAGTCAAGTGTTGATTTAATAATTAAGTGTATAATTGTATATTAGATATACTAGTTTTCATTTACTAACACTTGTTCACTTTAGGGTTTTTCTCACTTGTACACTACTTTAACATATATATGATATATGTTTAAAATGTGTTGTCATTTTGTATCATGGTTGATGATACACAATATATGGGTGTATGAGACTTACACTATGCTAATGTTTATTTTGGGTTTTTAATATTTAAAGTAATTGCAAAATCAAGTGGAGGATTTGAAAATACATGAAGCTTGTGGAAGCTTGTGGATGCATTGACTAATCCAACTTGATTTTGTTTTTACTATGGATTTTTATTAACCCAACCATAACCATTAGCCTAGGGTTAAGTCTCTACAAGGGTTAGTATATGATACTCACTCACCATGGTTACTCTTCTCACTTGATCATTATCCTCATTCCTTTCTTTTGTTCATCTTCTTCATTGAGCAAAAGAAATTGCTTGCTAGGGTTTTAAAAAAAGAGTGAAACTTTGTGAGAATTAAAAATCCAATGAGATCCCACTTCCTATTTCTCCATCCTCATCAAGACTAGCACTCTTGTATAAGGTGTTTGCTTCATTAATTCTCAAATTAGTGAAGTAGTAGCTTGAGTCGGAATTCCCTGGACGTAGATCATCTTCGGCCTCGGAGACTTCAAGCAAGGTCGCACCTTTCGCCTCGTGAAGCCATGCAAGGGTCCGGGAGATCCACGATCGCAGCGAAGGGACTTCAACAAGGAGCAAATGAAGTGAAGGACCGATCTACAAAGGTTGTATTTCATATCCCTTTTGAGTAAAGTTGTTTACTTGCTTATTGATTCGCCTAAACTCTAGTATACGATCTTGCTTAGTGTTATTCGGCACATAAAAATTTAATTTTAGCATGGTCGATGCCTTGTAGAGCCTTGTTAGTGTGCCTAGTAACCCTACACTCTTACTAATCACTTTATTTGTCTTTACTTAATACCTTCTGCACACCATCGTTAGGCTAATTGGTTTTCTTCATTCCCTACCGTTCGGCATCTTCCTATGGTTTGGAAGAAAATTATCCAATTTGCGTAATAGGTGTACTATCCCCTAATCCAAGGAATACTCGCAACCTGAGAGAAGGTAAAAGGAAAAGACAACTGAATAGTCCTATTCGTTTTCTCCAGAACCGGAAACCATCCTCAAATCAATTCCTTCGAGTTCGTATATAACCATACGATGGTTTTATCCAATGGAAGTGGATGTTCGTAATAATACGGGGTGTCCTGGAGAAAAGGATAAAAGTAGGAGTGGCAATGAGGTATGCAACTCTGACAATCCAAAAGCCAGTGTTTTAAGAAGGTTCGGTTAACTTGGTCACTGAGTCATAGTCTAGGGTCGGGTCATGGTCGCTGCCAAAGAGAGAGAGAAAAGAAACACTCAGCGTGCACTCTAACCTAGATCAGAATGGTTATCAATTTATTTAATCAGGAAACCTCCCACTGTAACGTCAAATTCTTCTCCAAACCTGAAAGAAGAATTAGTCGGGATAACCCAAGGAGTAAACCAACTCATCAGTGGGAATCGGGATCCAACTATCATCGCATGATAACGTGACGGAATCCGCTCACATTATCTCACTCCAGAAGGTATGCGCATATCTGGCAAGTTTCAGTTTCTTTAGAATCTCCCGATGTGATTTTTACCCCATGCTCTTATGACCTTGACGAAGGACAACATATCATAAGTCACATGTCAAGTTCTACCCATCATTATCCAGGTTAATTTGAACCCAACCGTACATACCCTTGACGAAGGCCAAAATAGTAGTACGACTGTCCCAAACCAACGCATCTATCTATGCTGCAGAAAAGTACCAAATAGCTACCATACACTATGCCTTGACGAAGGCCAACATACATAGCATGAATACTATGTGCTACCTTTCTGAAATGACGGAGGGCTACGAATGGTTTTTGGCAAAAAACCTTTAACGTAATGAACTTGATATCGTTGAAGGAACCGGATAGCTTTTATAAAAATATAGTGGCGAAAACCTTTGCTAAAGACGTCACTCCCGGCGAAGGGATCTCGGCTCTTTCCCCGTAGAATGAGGTGCAGGATATTCCAACTGAATACCATGATGCAAAGCCAAAAGTAATCGACTATAGTGAAGTTATTACCCTGACGCAAACTTTTGTCCAAGGGGTCACTCCCGGTGAAGGGATCTCGGCCCTTGCCTCGTCGACTGAGGTGCTGGATATTCATAACCGAATACCACTGTGCAAAACAAAAGAGAACATCCTTGCAATAACAGCTTTTTGAAAAATGTTCCAACAACATCAGAATAGGTTTGTTTAGCTTGCATTGATCTGAATCAACGCAGTCCCATCAATTGATCACACCACAAAAGAACGAAAATATGATGTACGTATATGCCATCCGCATTCACCACTGGGTCCCGTCATCACCCGTTAGGTTACTTAACTAACGACAGAGCGAGGACTGGACTAGCGCGGATGCAAAACATATACAACATCTACTAGTATATATATCAATATATAATATTCGCTCAAGGTGTGATAAAATGCAACATCACAGAAACGTAATAAGCATCACAGAACAATACAGATATCTGGGATCCCCGGGTTTCACAAAGCCGCTACTGAAACCCGACGTTCCCCTGGTCGTGTGGATAGCCTGTGCAATGAAATCCTAGACCCCTACGGGCGCGGAAAGTTACCTGCCAAAACCTGAAGTGAGGCAGCCCCCTTCAACAACGTGAATGGACCACCCAGCACTTCACGGAATCCGGTAACTTGGGCACCCCTCCTTGGGTCAACCTGTACCCCCTACGAGTGCGGCGAATAGCCCGCCAATTCTAGAGTGATGCCCCCTCCGTCTCAAAGCCATGAGATGTGGGCCCGTTGCCCTCTAGAACCAGGCTACCCGTGCACCCAACCGTGGGGTAATCCTAGTACAGAAAGTAAAATATACATACAACGGGTACATCGACCTCAGCCCGGTCGTGCCCCAAAAGAATAATATAAAAACAGGCAGTGACGGCAGTCCACATGTCGGACGCTCGCCCCGCAATATCAAATGTACATAATAAACCAAACTGTACTACCATTGCATCCAGGCTATCCACCACGACAAATCCGCAACATCACAGCACAACACAAAACATCAACGTGAATGTCACGTTCGTAAATCCGTCTAAAAGGGCTATAGCAGTTAGACAGGATTTACCGATCAAATGACATTCACGGTCGCAGATATAATGTAAATACTTTGAACTAACCTGTTTACAATTTTCGATCGACAAAAATTCCGAAGTGGGCCCCAAGCACAACTGTAGCACTCAAAAACATCTGGGCCCAAAAGGAATATACCAGAAACCCTATTTCCATGTCAGAGAGCCACTGTAAAAATTTGATGCAGTGAAGCCAAATTTCGGTGGCGGTCCGCAGCCAAAACGTGGTTTTGGCCGCTGATCCGCCGCGCTACAGTAACTTCAGCCTACCAAATTTTCACAGAATGCATAAAAAACCCTGCACGTATTTTAACAATGTACCAAATAATTTTTAGAGCACTGTAAAAATTCAACAGAAACATGACATGGAAACGCGTTTTTTGGAAAATCCGTTCGATCGAACTTGTAAACACGTTAGAGCAAGCTAGACTAGGTTAATGGCATGGCTCTGATACCAGTGTAAGTGCACGGCAGCGCCCCGGCCGTCAATCCGAGGCCAAAATGCGGAAACGAAACTTTTACGAAACTTGTAAACCGGCACTACCGCGCACTCTAAACCTGGATCGAGCCATTAACCTAATGCTAGCAAACAAGAGAAGGGGTAGAATGCTATACCGAACGATCTGTATCCTTCGGTCTTTGGCCTCCATCCCGATCTCCTCGCGGAATCTCCGATCTTCATCTTCTCGCCGGAAAGGGCACCACATCGCCGGGTTCTTTTTCGGGCTCCCACCTCTGGACCGAGGCAACTCGGGCACGAAGTTGGCGAGCCGACGTGTCCAAGAATGCTGTAGGCTAGTGTAGAGTGGTTTGTCTCAATGGGGTAGTTGAAGTTGCCATAATGTAGTAGAGGAGAGAATGAACTTTGGAGAATGATGGTTTATTTTGTTGCAAGCCAAAATGTGAGATGAATAAAAATTTCCCACCACAAGAAAATGAAATCCTCTCTCCTCTCAAGAAGTGGCCGGCCATATCAAATATGGAGAAGGGAAAATACAATGGAGGTGAGTGTAGTAAAAGGAATGGTGACCATAAGCCAAATCAAGCCTCACATCAAAAACCCTTCAATCTTCTCACCATTAATGCTATCCATCATGAAGAAAAAAGAAAAGATGCTATATCTATCATATTCTCTCCATTTACAAGAAACCCCCTCCACAATGCTAATTTGCACAACTGCAAATTAGCCCCTCCAACAGAAAAATCCGGCCAAGAAGGAACAAAGAAAAACTGGCCGAAACGGAATACAAACTGGCAACTTCAAAAAACTGATCCCGTAATAAATTACAGGAAAATCCCGCGACCGTATATACATACCCGCATTTGTATTCCGACCGAATACAAATGCAATGAGACAAAATCTAAAATGTACAATACTAGGATCCGGCTTAAACCAAAGCCCGCTAGTATTATCCGTCCGATCATGATCCGTGCAATACCGCACGTATATGATCGAACCCTGCCATATCTCCATACGGCCTCTACAGCGTTTCGCCCGAAACTTGAGAAATTGTCTGTGGGGGACTCTAAAGACTCGTCAATATTTTGGCTGTGGATTTAACCACTAGCACGTCAGAGGTATTAGCCATACATAACGGGCTACCAGGTATTGACCAAAAGGGACGTCGATGAGTGAACTCATCCTGACACCCTACTGAGCCTGTCAGTGACAATATCCGTACAGTCCGGTCCGTTCGTCTATGAGCATCGCATGGCGGGCCTAGCGGGTTGGTAAAAGTCAGACCCCCAAAAGCGGTACAAGTCGTGTCGGAGTGTAGCCCGGAACACCCTGAGATACTACTGGAATACCTTCCAGTAAATCTCCTGCCTTGGCCAAGGACTTCGTGTAATGGATCTCCTAGACACAGCGCGACCTCACCCCCAATACCGGGAGAGACGAACCCCTGCAGATCCGCTCACTGCCTCCATGTGGCTCGGAACTGTACCCAACTAAAACCTGTTTGCACGACTCCTTTGAGCGTGGTAGGGTAGTAATCAAAGTATAGTGGGAACTCACACGAGACAAATGACGATCTCAGGTCGATGAACTAACATGTACACATGTCACCAGGGAACTGCTATCTGACGTCAGGTATAAGACCAACTAGCAGGTTCCCGGCGAGTCCTGTCCGGTGTACTCATAACCCCATGAGCACCTGTATACATCTTAGGTGAACCAACTGACACCAATGGCTTGTGAGACCGGCCACCGCCCCTCGTCGGGGTATCGACTGTATACACTAGTTTACTCTGGAGTATCGATGCCCTGTCTCAAAAACTCCCACAACTAGGGACCTTTTAAGGATGTGCTTATAGACCCCAGCTCCCACGTATATGATCGCCCTCAAACTGCTGGCTGTCAAGCAAGAATCCTAGGGGCTCTATCAACGTTCAATAGTGATCAGTAAGGTCACCTAAAGCAGTACACGATGATAAAGATAAACCGGATAGAATACTATCATCTTGAGTAAGACTGTCCTACCGGTATAGGTCCTCCCTCAATCATTGCAATCACGTGCCCGTGATCCAATAATTGACTCTGAGGGCACTATCTCCAAAATTGATCTAGGATTGTGTCATACATACGATTTCTGCTCTGTGATGTTTTCTATTCACGAGTTGGCAACTCACCCCCGTTGTGCCACAGTTCTTGCAGGTTTTGCCGTACAAGTTTCATTGCGATTTTCTGGCACACTGCTTCCCTTACGGGTGATTTGCTTTGGTAGGTGGGTTCTTTTGCATCAGAACCACCATTGTATATATATTATTCAGTTGTATCTAGTAATTCCATCAACCAAACTTGTATATTGTTTCAGACTTAGAAAACCAGTTGTTTATTATTTCGACCTTAGAGTCGCGCGTTGTACTATTATGGTTTTCATGCTGATTTTGAGTTTCCTTTTGAGTTTTGATCCACGCCCTTCGGCGTTGTATATTATACTGCTTGCGTGGTTATGACCGTCGATTGACGAAGAGCTAGCTCCCGCTTGGGGATGCCTTTTATCATTGTGCATATATTATTCTTATTGTACCCCGTTCGGAGCCAGTATTTACAAAGGAAACTCTGCCGAAATTTTCAGAAAAGTCTAGAGATTTTTAAAATGCACATTCGGCTTACTTATTTAAAAACCTTGCTTTTAAACATGTTTTCTTTACTTCTTAAAAACTAGTTTTCTTTATTTACTCCTTAAAATGGTTTTAGATTACTAGTCTTTTGGCTTACTTGAATTAGATGGGGTCCTATAGACTTCATATGATTCAAGGGCCAGTCACGTGCTATTTCAGGTCATGACAAAGTTGGTATCAGAGCGCTACGTTAATCTTGGTTCGAGTCTAAATTTGACTATGCGGAGCCTAGAGCGTTTATATATATACGGAACTTAGGCTTGACCTTACGGAACTTAGACTTAGTCGAGGGGGTATTATACCCGAACTTTCATCGCATAGGTTGACCTTGGTTGATAGAGTAGGTGACTTGAGGAGAGTGACGTACCGTGTGTATGTTCCACGGCATACTTACGATACGCCACTCCGCTTAAGAAACCTTAGGATATACATTTCCTTGCACAGTATTATATTCATTCCTATGATCTATCCTCATCGATATTGGTTTTGATTTTTTCTTCCACGATTGCACGGGAAGAGAGAGCTACCGCTAGAGTTGCATCAGCTTGAGCTCGTCAGGGACGAGGACTGACCAGGGCGTGATTCCAGGGACATTTGATTGCATAGAGAGGCGTCGTTTTATCGTGTTTTCGCGCCATGAGCGTTTGACGGATCGCTTTTACAAGATTACTCGGACGTGCAGATTAGCACCAGAGGATTGAGCCACTGCTAGAGGCCAGCCAGAATGTGATGACTATTGATATATCGCTTATTCATCATGATTGAGGCACTGTTCAGCGTACAGACGAATGAGCCAGTTGTTGCTGCGAATGACGAGATATCGCCCAGATGTTGGAGCTACTGCAGCATGAGTATATACTTAGAAATATGATGGAGGGTTGCTAGTCACCCGAGGATGAATGACTAGGACATGTAGTTTGTTCGCTTACCCCGATGCGAGGTCATCAGATTGATTGATTCCAGCTAGAGATGACTTCACGCAGGTTCGTTGGTAGTCGATAGAGACGATCGAATGTCAGGAACCCACTTCCTAGTTTAAAGTATTCGAAAGAAAATTCAAGTAATGCTATGGACCCTCTAGAAGAATGAAACCCTAACTCGACGTAATGACCTTGAAACGCCTTCAAACCTTAGGGTTTGCGGCAGTTTAGCGGTTCCATTTGTGAGGCTTGGGTTTGCCCTTCTACAGTTGGTCCACAGGTGTTGTGGCATGTACTGGAATACTATTAAACTGTACTCAAGATGTTGATCTCTTAGGGGATTATGAGATTTTGACAAATCGATCGAATGGTTCGACATCATTCGGATATCATGCGATGGGATACATTGCTTGAGAGACTCTAGATACGAGTATATCCGTTGGAGCGCAGTCCATGCAGCCAAGAGAAGACTTGGACCAGGATCAGACATGTTACGCACACCTAGGAGACCAGTAAGCTGACCAGGTTCAGATAGAGGACCTCACCCAGATGCGTTGTGAGTTGATCAAGAACGGACGAGTATGGAGTATACCTCCGCAGGTTGGGACGAGTTTCTGAGGACGTGTTCGGCTAGATATCTACCACAGAGTGATGAAGATACCGAATTCATGATTTCGAGTCCGTGTGAGAAACTTCGGATTGACCGTAGCCGAGAACATTTGCACTGCGTAGATAGTGACGTGACGTCGAGGTGGACGATGATACAGACAAATGGGAAAAGAGGTTCGTGCGAGATGCTGACGAGCTGTTGTTACTCCTCGTTAAGATTAAAGGTCGGATATTTCTACAGAGGTGTTGGGATGCGACCAGTTTCCGAGAAAATACTGTGCTGAGGACGCAGATGTCCAGAGAGCGAGAGAAGATTATGCAAGAGTACCAGCCTCCGTACAGTTTGGCATAGGTGAGATCGGAAGAGACCTTGAGCAGAATTCCTTCCAGGACACTGCTGCGATAAGATTTACACCCAGGATCAGATGTGTGATGTGTATTCAGAGGACCAGAGGTCGGCGCCAGTGACGTGCTGCTTTACGAGTGGTCGTGAGGATTGACCGAGAGATGACCAAAGAAGTGCCAGGACGGAATTGTCCTCGTTAGCACACCTGACAGGGCCGATAAGCCGATGGATTGCGAGATTGGTAATCCACAGAGGAGATAAGGACCCAGAGACAGAGGACGCCAGACCATGAACAGGAGGCAAGTAGATATCCTGTGCTGCTAGAATTGGATGCACCGACACCTTCTCGACTTTGAAGGAGGATATATCGACGACGGTATTTATGATTTGTGATTTGGTGATTCGATTATCACGCATCCGTCACCTTGGATTTTGGTATTTTGGGCGATCTATTCGCATGATTTAGTCTTGATGACTGAGTTTCATGATATTTGTTTTCGTGCACCACGGTTGCACCTACTGGGTATTCATATTTGTGCACAGTTATTGCACCTGAAATCGTTTTTGTGCCTTGGCTGCATATGCTTATGACTTCATGGATTTCATACAGTTGGGATGATTTTGTGCATATGGAATGCACCCGATTCGATTTTTGCACTCGGTGTTAGAGATAGTGCCCTCAGAGTCAATTATTGGATCACAGGCACGTGATTGCAATGATTGATGGAGGACCTATCCCGATAGGACAGTCTTACTCGAGATGGTAGTATGCTATCTGGTTTATCTTTATCATCGTGTATTGCTTTAGGTGACCTGACAGGTCGCTGTTACACGTTGATAGAGCCCCTAGGATTCTTGCTTGACTGCCAGCAGTATGAGGGCGATCATATACGTGGGAGCTGGTAGTCTATAAGCACATCCTTAAAAGGACCCTAGTCGTGGGAGTTTCGAGACAGGGCATCGATACTCCAGAGTAGACTAGTGTATACAGTCGAGACCCCGACGAGGGGCGGTGGCCGGTCTCATAAGCCATTGGTGTCAGTTGGATCACCTAAGATGTATACAGGTGCTCATTGGGTTATGAGTACACCGGACAGGACTCGCCGGGAACATGCTAGTTGGTCTTATACCTGACGTCAGATAGCAGTTCCCTGGTGACATGTGTACAGGTTAGTTCATCGACCTGAGGATCGTCATTTGTCTCGTGTGAGTTCCCACTGTACTTTGATTACTACCCTACCACGCTCAAAGGAGACGTGCAAACAGGTTTTAGTTGGGTACAGTCCCGGGCCACATGGAGGAAGTGAGCGGATCTTCAGGGGTTCGTCTCTCCCGGTATTGGGGGTGAGGTCGCGCTGTGTCTAGGAGAGCCATTACACGAAGTCCTTGGCCAAGGCAGGAGATTTAGTGGTAGGTATTCTAGTAGTATCTCAGGGTGTTCTGGGCTACACTCTGACACGACTTGTACCGCTTTTGGGGGTCTGACTTTTACCAACCCCCTAGGCCCGCCATGCGATGCTCATAGACGAACGGACCGGACTGTACGGATATTGTCACTGACAGGCTCAGTAGGCCGTATGGTGATATGGCACGGTTCGATCAGATACGTGCGGTATTGCACGGATCAGGATCGGACAATTAATACTAGAGGCCGTATGGATAAAACCACTTCCATTGGACAAAACCATCGTATGGTTAGATACGAACTCGAAGGAATTTATTCGAGGATGGTTTCCGGTTCTGGAGAAAACGGGTAGGACTATTCAATTGTCTTTTCCTTTTATCTTCTCTCAGGTTGTGAGTACTCCTTAGTTTAGGAGATAGTACACCAATTACGCAAATTGGATAGTCTTCTTCCAAACCATAGGCAGGTGCCGAACGGTGGGGAATGAAGAAAACCAATTAGCATAATGATGGTGTGCAGAAGGTATTAAGTAAAGACATAACAAGGGATTAGTTAGAGGGCAAAGTAAATTGCGACTGCTATTCACGACCAAACCAAGTATTTCTTCGCCAATCCTAAATCACCTTTGTATTTCTCCAGAACACTCCGTATCACTACGAAGATCCACAGTTTATTGGATACTCCATCGTATGGTTATATACGAACTCGAAAGGAACTTGTTCCAGTTCGGGGATGGATTCTGGTTCAGGAGAAATAGAAATAAGGTTTATTCAGTTGTCTTTTATCTTCACCTTCTCTCGCTTTGCGAGTGTTCCTAGGATTAGGACAGCACACCCATTATGCTTATTGGATAGTCTTCTTCCAAACCATAGGCTGGTGCCGAACGGTAGGGAAGGAAGAAAACCATTTGGCCTAAAGGGGTGTGCAGAAGGTAATGACTAAAGACATATAAAGGGATTTGGAAAGGTGGCAAAGAATTACACGGTTACAATTGTGAATCTGGATAATGAAAGAGGCATTACTAGGAATACCGGGATACCCCATCGAAACATTTCAATGTTTCAATTTCACTGTGTACTGTTAAAGGATAACTGATTTCCCAATTAGACACTTGCTCCAGGGTATGTATTTACCAGGTATGATTCTCACATCTGTATGGTTTTACAGATGATGAGTGGGAGTAAGTTATTGGGAATTAGGTGATCGTCCTCATTATATCGGGATTCGTTGTAATCGGTGATATTTGAGGAAATCACCTGGGCTGTTTGCCGGTCGGGAAATATTTAGTTTTGAATATCCGCTGTTATGCACCAATTTCAAATCGATATATCTGTACGTCTATTTTCATAGAGTGAGATATACCTTTTGAAATTATGTCAGTGACATTTACCTATATCAGTGGATGGTTAGGTAAGGAGTATTAAACAGCGGTGTAATTCTTCTTAACCATAAGTACAGTTTTCAACCTACGACACACAGTGAATGAGTTATCAGACTCAAGGGACTTATACAGAGTATTGTATGTTGTCCAGGGTCCATCAGGACAGAGGGGTTGGTCCTCGTACTATATTCGGTTTACTTATGACTTCTCTAGTTTTTAGACAAGTATTTCGTGGAAACACAGGGTCCGAATTTTGAGAAGTTATAGGTATTTGAATAAATTAGAGAACCAGGTATTGAAAATATCGGGATTCTTCAAAGTGATCGAAGATGTAGATACTTGTGTATGGTATTCAGTTGATAGTAATGGTTAAGAGAACTTGCTTCTCTTTCAGGTTACTCATAATTGGAAGCATTCCTAAGTTGAGTAACGTTGATCGGCCTTTTTCCATTTAGTTGACATTCACTGGAGACAGCTGCATGATTTGAATCTGGTTCAATTAAATCAGTGTCTCTGGTTCTATATTGGATATAGAACAGGTCATATCTTAACGATGTTAAGGTACGGGGAGTTGTCCGGTTTATGCTTAAAACCAGACTCTGGATAACTCAAGGCACGTTTCTGTAATGGCTGTTTGTGGGTTGACCCATGCTATGACGAGGGTTGACTTTCTACCATCCGAAAGATCAATAGTGATATTGTTCTAGACTCGCCACAGTTTTATTAAAAATAGATTTTTTTTTCAGAAAACAGTAGTGGGAGTATGGTAGAACTGGAAGTGATTCCAGAACCACAAATGATTACTGAAGATTTGATAAGGAACCTAAAGATTCAATCTGGATTGACATTCCATTGGACACTCCGCAGATAAGGTGGGTAACTTCAGGCACCCGAGAGGTACTCCGGTAGCCTCAAGGACGGTGACAGGGAAGTTCTTGTTTACCCACACTTGCCATTGCTATTGTTCCAGACTGCGAGACCCGGCAGGAGGATGAGTATAGCGTCGTTCTGAACTGGCTTCAGAAGTGTACGTGTATATGACTCTGCCAGAGGGTTGTCGTAGTCAGTGGGAGCAGCGGAAGCATTGGTGGACAGGTATCTTATGTCTATTTATAGACTAAAGCAGATATAGCGGAGATAGATCATCAATTTCTGATGTGACAGTCATAGGTTTGACTTCATCAGAATAGGGGATGGATCTGTTGAGAAGGTAGTAGGGTGTGTTGTCATGGTATTTGGATGACATACACAGAGTAGGAAGTGATTTTCCTATACTACGATCGGTTATACTTTGGTCGTCACACAGTAGTTTCTCCACATGGGACTTAGACATTATATCAGACATACTGGATACTAGATCTATGGTTTTAGATCTAGATTTGGGTGGTTTCCCAATCTGGGTACTCAGATAGCATTCTAAGAGTATTTAGAATGGACGACTCCTGGCACGGTAGTGTACCTGCGGGTAATGGAGTCACCCTCTCTAAAGGTGTCTTACAGACTAAAGGGGAGAGGGATGTGCATGATTGGCAGATCACTTGCTTAGGCATTTGAGTCAATCATGAGATGTCAAGTACCACACCAGATGTTGTTCTTGCACTAGATACAATAAGTTGACATTGATCCAATCCTGGAGAAACAGTCGGAAGCAGTTTTAGAACATAAGTGGATGTTCTAGGGATATGATAACGACAGCCTCATTCGGGAGACAGTTATCATTCCAGGCTTCCAAGGTGACCTGGACGACAAGGAGGTTGTCAGAGTTATAGTTTTTCCTTCTGACGAGGGGCAGTATTTTGGACAGGTGGTCCAAGGCAATACGGAGGGAGGCATGGCGCAGGATACTGATTCAGTTCAGTTGACGATACAGTCTGAGAAGTTTGGATTTGGAGTTCATTTATGAGCTAGGTCCCATCAGACATCCAGACACATTCTAAGACAGGTATTGCTCATTTCGGGAGATGGGTTTCTCCGCGAACTTGAGATATAGAGAGACATAGAAAGAAACATCAAGGCGGATCCACTCACTGAGGCTATTCCTCGAACACATTAGTTTCGCAAACTGGTTTTGTGAGACTGATCAGTAGAGGAGTTGGGTGTTCGGTATCATACGGGCTGTGAGTATGCGACATCGCAATAATTAGCCTTGAGTGCAAGTGGGAGATTGTTGGAGATAGTGCCCTCAGAGTCAATTATTGGATCACAGGCACGTGATTGGAATGATTGATGGATGACCTATCCCGATAGGACAGTCTTACTCGAGATGGTAGTATGCTATCTGGTTTATCTTTATCATCGTGTACTGCTTTAGGTGACCTGACAGGTCGCTATTACACGTTGATAGAGCCCCTAGGATTCTTGCTTGACTGCCAGCAGTATGAGGGCGATCATATACATGGGAGCTGGTAGTCTATAAGCACATCCTTAAAAGGTCCCTAGTCGTGGGAGTTTCGAGATAGGGCATCGATACTCCAGAGTAGACTAGTGTATACAGTCGAGACCCCGACGAGGGGCGGTGGCCGGTCTCACAAGCCATTGGTGTCAGTTGGATCACCTAAGATGTATACAGGTGCTCATTGGGTTATGAGTACACCGGACAGGACTCGCCGGGAACATGCTAGTTGGTCTTATACCTGACGTCAGATAGCAGTTCCCTGGTGACATGTGTACAGGTTAGTTCATCGACCTAAGGATCGTCATTTGTCTCGTGTGAGTTCCCACTGTACTTTGATTACTACCCTACCACGCTCAAAGGAGACGTGCAAACAGGTTTTAGTTGGGTACAGTCCCGAGCCACATGGAGGCAGTGAGCGGATCTTCACGGGTTCGTCTCTCCCGGTATTGGGGGTGAGGTCGCGCTGTGTCTAGGAGAGCCATTACACGAAGTCCTTGGCCAAGGCAGGAGATTTACTGGTAGGTATTCCAGTAGTATCTCAGGGTGTTCTGGGCTACACTCCGACACGACTTGTACCGCTTTTGGGGGTCTGACTTTTACCAACCCCCTAGGCCCGCCATGCGATGCTCATAGACGAACGGACCGGACTGTATGGATATTGTCACTGACAGGCTCAGTAGGGTGTCAGGATGAGTTCGCTCATCGACGTCCCTTTTGGTCAATAGCTGGTGGCCCGTCATGTATGGCTAATACCTCTGACGTGCTAGTGGTTAAATCCACCACCATAGTATTGACGAGTCTTTAGAGTCCACCACACATTCAGTTACTCAAGTTTCGGGCGAAACGCTGTAGAGGCCGTATGGAGATATGGCACGGTTCGATCAGATACGTGCGGTATTGCACGGATCAGGATCGGACAGTTAGTACTAGAGGCCGTATGGAGATAAGGCACGGTTCGATCAGATACGTGCGGTATTGCACGGATCAGGATCGGACAGTTAGTACTAGAGGCCGTATGGAGATATGGCACGGTTCGATCAGATACGTGCGGTATTGCACGGATCAGGATCGGACAGTTAGTACTAGAGGTCGTATGGATATATGGCAGGGTTCGATCAGATACGTGCGGTATTGCACGGATCAGGATCGAACGGATATTACTGGCCGACTTTGGTTTAAGCCGGATCCTAGTATAGTACAGTGTAGATTTGTCTCATTGCATTTGTATTTCGGTCGGAATACAAATGCGGGTGTGTATACACAGTATCGAGGTTTTCCTGTAATTTATTACGGGACCAGTTTTCTGGAGTTTCCAGTTTGCTTTCCGTTTCGGCCATATTTCTTTGTATCCTTCATTGGCCGAAGATTGGTGGAGGAGGGCTTATTTGCATTTTTGCAAATAAGCATTTTGGAAGGGGGTCTTTGCATATTATTGTATCATGATACTTTCACCACCATTTGACTTCTTCTTGTCATCATGGTTTAACTTGTGGAAAGATGATGGTTGTTTTGGAGTGTGGGTTTTTGGTTGTGATCATTGGATTCTCTCATCATCACTTGCTTGCATCATTGCATTCCACCCACCCCTTGACTTTGCTCTCTCTCTCCATTCATGCATGGGCCGGCCACTTGTGAGGGAGGGGATTTTCTCTTTTGGTTGGGAGAAAAATGCTAATCTCATTCTTTTGGATGCTACATTTTTCTCATCTCTCTCCAAGTTCTTATTCCCCCACCATCTCAAAAGGCAACCTCCACTACCCCAAATGAGACATGAGCATTACACATTCTACAGCAAACCTTGGGCACGTCGACTCGCCAGCTTCATGCCCGAGTTTCCTCGGTATAGAGGTGGGAGCCCGTAAAAGAAGCAGGCGACGTGGTGCCCTTCCGGCGACGAGGTGGAGACCGGAGACTCCACGGGAGATCGGGACGACGACGAGAAGACCGGAGGACACGGATCACTCGGTATATCTCTCTTTCGCATCTAGTAGTTAGCTAGGACTAGTTAATGGCCCGACCCGGGTATTAGTGCGCGGTGGTGCCGATTCAAGAAAATTAAAGTTAGCCATCGCTTCCGCATTTGGCCTCGGGATGGAGGCTGGGGCGCCGCCGTGCACTTACAGTGGTATCAGAGCCTCGCCATTAACATAGTCTAGTTTTGCCTAATGTGTTTTACATCTCCGATCGAACATTTTTCCAAAAACCATATTTTTCTTCACATTAGTTTCTGTCGAAATTTTTTGAAGTCCAAAAATTTTTCAGGTTGTCTCAGAATGATGTACAGGGTTTTTTAAGAGTTCTGTGAAAATTTGGGCTCGTGAACAGTCCAAACCACCGCGGAACCACGGCCAAACCCTTGCTTGGGCTGCGGTTCCGCCGCGACTTTAACTGTTCAGTCCCCCTAACTTTTGTAGAATGCTCCTGAGTTGAAAATGTGGTTTCTGGAATGTTATTTTTGGGCCCAGAATTTCTTGATGTGCTACAGTAGTACTTTGGGGCCCACTTGATAAAATTTAATCGATCGGATATTTTAAACACATTATTTCACAGTATTTACATTATATCTGCGACCGTGAATGTCACTTGATCGGTAAATCCTGTCTGACTGCTATAGCCCGGTTAGACGGATTTGCGAACGTGACTTTCACGTTGATGTTCTGTGTTATGCTGTGATGTTGCGGATTGGTCGTGGGGGATGGCCTGGATGCAATGCTAGTACAGAGTTTGTTGTATTATGTACATTTGATATTGTGGGGAAAGCGTCCGACATGTGGACTGCCGTCACTGCCTGATTGTATTATTATTTTGGGGCACGACCAGGTTGCGGTCGATGTACCCGTTGTATGTATATATTACTTTCTGTACTAGGATTACCCCAAGGTGGGGTGCACGGATAGCCGGGTTCCAGAGGGCAACGGGCCCGCATCTCATGGCATTGAGACGGAGGGGGCCTCACTCTAGGATTGGCGGGCTATTCGCCGCACTCGTAGGGGGTACAGGTTGACCCAGGAGGGGTGCCTAAGTTACCGGATTCCGTGAAGTGCTGGGTGGTCCATTCACGGTGCTGAAGGGGGCTGCCTCGCTTCAGGTTTTCGCGGGTAACTTGCCGCGCCCGTAGGGGTCTAGGATGTCATTGCACAGGCTATCCACACGACCAGGGGAACGTCGGGTTTCAGTAGTGGCTCTGTGAAACCCGGGGATCCCAGATATCTGTGTTGTTCAGTGATGCTGTACATTTCTGTGATGTTGCATTTTTATCACGCCTTGAGAGAAATGTAATATATTGGTATATATATTAGTAGATGTTGTATATGTTTTGCATCCGCGCTAGTCCAGTCCCCGCTCTGTCGTTAGTTAGCTAACCTAACGGGTAATGACGGGACCCAGTGGAGAATACGGATGGCATATACGTACGTCATATTATTTTCGTTCTTTGTGGTGTGATCAATTGATGGGACTGCGTTGATTCGGATCAATGCAGGTTAAAAACAAACCTATTCTAATGTTGTTGGAACACTTTTCAAAAGGCTGTTATTGCAAGGACGTTCTCTTTTGTTTAGCATCGTGGTATTCAGTTGGAATATCCTGCTCCTCAGTCGACGAGGCAAGGGCCGAGATCCCTTCACCGGGAGTGACCCCTTGGACAGAAGTTTGCGTCAGGGCATTAACTTCACTATAGCCGATTACTTTTGCTTTGCATCGTGGTATTCAGTTGGAATATCCTGCACCTCATTCTACGGGGAAAGAGCCGAGATCCCTTCACCGGGAGTGACCTCTTTAGCAAAGGTTTTCGTCACTGTATTTTTTAAAAGCTATCCGTTCCTTCAACGATATCAAGTTCTTTACGTTAAAGTTTTTCGCCAGAAACCATTCGTAGCCCTTCGTCGTTTCATATGGGTAGTCAATAGTATTCAAGCTGTGTTTGTTGGCCAAAGTCAAGGCACAGTGTTTGGTAGCTGTTGGTTATTCATATGCAGCATAGATAGATGCGTTGGTTTGGGACAGTCGTACTATTTTGTTGGCCAAAGTCAAGGGTATGTACGGGTGGGTTCAAATTGACCTGGAGAATGACGGGTAGAACTTGACATGTGACTTATGATTTGTTGGCCAAAGTCAAGGTCATAAGAGCATGGGGTAAAAATCCACATCGGGAGTTTCTAAAGAAACTGAAACTTGCCAGATATGCGCATACCTTCTGGAGTGTGATGACGTGAGCGGATTCCGTCACGTTATCATGCGATGATAGTTGGATCCCGATTCCCACTGATGAGTTGGTTTACTCCTCGGGTGATCCCGACTAATTCTTCTTTAAGGTTTGGAGGAGAATTTGACGGTACAGTGGGAGGTTTCCAGATTAGATAAATTGGTAACCAATCTGATCTAGGATAGAGTGCACGCTGAGTGTTTCTTTTCTCTCTCTCTTTGGCAGCGACCATTGACCCGACCCTAAGACTATGACTCAGTGACTAAATTAACAGAACCTTCTAAAACACTGGCTTTTGGATTATCAGAGTTGCAAACCTCATTGCCACTCCTACTTTTACCCTTTTCTCCAGGACACCCCGTATTACTACGAACGTCCACTTCCATCGGACAAAACCATCATATGGTTAGATACGAACTCGAAGGAATTTATTCGAGGATGGTTTCCGGTTCTGGAGAAAACGGATAGGACTATTCAGTTGTCTTTTCCTTTTACCTTCTCTCAGGTTGTGAGTACTCCTTGGTTTAGGAGATAGTATACCTATTACGCAAATTGGATAGTCTTCTTCCAAACCATAGGCAGGTGCCAAACGGTGGGGAATGAAGAAAACCAATTAGCATAATGATGGTGTGCAGAAGGTATTAAGTAAAGACATAACAAGGGATTAGTTAGAGGGCAAAGTAAATTGCGACTGCTATTCACGACCAAACCAAGTATTTCTTCGCCAATCCTAAATCACCTTTGTATTTCTCCAGAACACTCCGTATCACTATGAAGATCCACAGTTTATTGGATACTCCATCGTATGGTTATATACGAACTCGAAAGGAACTTGTTCCAGTTCGGGGATGGATTCTGGTTCAGGAGAAATAGGAATAAGGTTTATTCAGTTGTCTTTTATCTTCACCTTCTCTCGCTTTGCGAGTGTTCCTAGGATTAGGACAGCACACCCATTATGCTTATTGGATAGTCTTCTTCCAAACCATAGGCTGGTGCCGAACGGTAGGGAAGGAAGAAAACCATTTGGCCTAAAGGGGTGTGCAGAAGGTAATGACTAAAGACATATAAAGGGATTTGGAAAGGTGGCAAAGAATTACACGGTTACAATTGTGAATCTGGATAATGGAAGAGGCATTACTAGGAATACCGGGATACCCCATCGAAACATTTCAATGTTTCAGTTTCACTGTGTACTGTTAAAGGATAACTGATTTCCCAATTAGACACTTGCTCCAGGGTATGTATTTACCAGGTATGATTCTCACATCTGTATGGTTTTACAGATGATGAGTGGGAGTAAGTTATTGGGAATTAGGTGATCGTCTTCATTATATCGGGATTCGTTGTAATCGGTGATATTTGAGGAAATCACCTGGGCTGTTTGCCGGTCGGGAAATATTTTGTTTTGAATATCCGCTGTTATGCACCAATTTCAAATCGACATATCTGTACGTCTATTTTCATAGAGTGAGATATACCTTTTGAAATTATGTCAGTGACATTTACCTATATCAGTGGATGGTTAGGTAAGGAGCATTAAACAGCGGTGTAATTCTTCTTAACCATAAGTACAGTTTTCAACCTACGACACACAGTGAATGAGTTATCAGACTCAAGGGACTTATACAGAGTATTGTATGTTGTCCAGGGTCCATCAGGACAGAGGGGTTGGTCCTCGTACTATATTCGGTTTACTTATGACTTCTCTAGTTTTTAGACAAGTATTTCGTGGAAACACAGGGTCCGAATTTTGAGAAGTTATAGGTATTTGAATAAAGTAGAGAACCAGGTATTGCAAGTATCGGGATTCTTCAAAGTGATCGAAGATGTAGATACTTGTGTATGGTATTCAGTTGATAGTAATGGTTAAGAGAACTTTCTTCTCTTTCAGGTTACTCATAATTGGAAGCATTCCTAAGTTGAGTAACGCTGATCGGCCTTTTTCCATTTAGTTGACATTCACTGGAGACAGCTGCATGATTTGAATCTGGTTCAATTAAATCAGTGCCTCTGGTTCTATATTGGATATAGAACAGTTCATATCTTAACGATGTTAAGGTACGGGGAGTTGTCCGGTTTATGCTTAAAACCAGACTCTGGATAACTCAAGGCACGTTTCTGTAATGGCTGTTTGTGGGTTGACCCAGGCTATGACGAGGGTTGACTTTCTACCATCCGAAAGATCAATAGTGATATTGTTCTAGATTCGCCACATTTTTATTAAAAATGGATTTTTTTTCAGAAAACAGTAGTGGGAGTATGGTAGAACTGGAAGTGATTCCAGAACCACAAACGGTTACTGAAGATTTGATAAGGAACCTAAAGATTCAATCTAGATTGACATTCCATTGGACACTCCGCAGATAAGGTGGGTAACTTCAGGCAACCGAGAGGTACTCCGGTAGCCTTAAGGACGGTGACAGGGAAGTTCTTGTTTACCCACACTTGCCATTGCTGTTGTTCCAGACTGCGAGACCCGGCAGGAGGATGAGTATAGCGTCGTTCTGAACTGGCTTCAGAAGTGTACGTGTATATGACTCTGCCAGAGGGTTGTCGTAGTCAGTGGGAGCAGCGGAAGCATTGGTGGACAGGTAGCTTATGTCTATTTATAGACTAAAGCAGATAAAGCGGAGATAGATCATCAATTTCTGATATGACAGTCATAGGTTTGACTTCATCAGAATAGGGGATGGATCTGTTGAGAAGGTAGTAGGGTGTGTTGTCATGGTATTTGGATGACATACACAGAGTAGGAAGTGATATTCCTATACTACGATCGGTTATACTTTGGTCGTCACACAGTAGTTTCTCCACATGGGACTTGGACATTATATCAGACATACTGGTTACTAGATCTATGGTTTTAGATCTAGATTTGGGTGGTTTCCCAATCTAGGTACTTATATAGCATTCTAAGAGTATTTAGAATGGACGACTCCTGGCACGGTAGTGTACCTGCTGGTAATGGAGTCACCCTCTCTAAAGGTGTCTTACACACTAAAGGGGAGAGGGATGTGCATGATTGGCAGATCACTTGCTTAGGCATTTGAGTCAATCATGAGATGTCAAGTACCACACCAGATGTTGTTCTTGCACTAGATGCAATAAGTTGACATTGATCCAATCCTGGAGAAACAGTCGGAAGCAGTTTTAGAACATAAGTGGATGTTCTAGGGATATGATAACGACAGCCTCATTCGGGAAACAGTTATCATTCCAGGCTTCCAAGGTGACCTGGACGACAAGGAGGTTGTCAGAGTTATAGTTTTCCTTCTGACGAGGGGCAGTATTTTGGACAGGTGGTCCAAGGCAATACTGAGGGAGGCATGGCGCAGGATACTGATTAAGTTCAGTTGACGATACAGTCTGAGAAGTTTGGATTTGGAGTTTATTTACGAGCTAGGTCCCATCAGACATCCAGACACATTCTAAAACAGGTATTGCTCATTTCGGGAGATGGGTTTCTCCGCGAACTTGAGATATAGAGAGACATAGAAAGAAATATCAAGGCGGATCCACTCACTGAGGCTATTCCTCGAACACATTAGTTTCGCAAACTGGTTTTGTGAGACTGATCAGTAGAGGATTTGGGTGTTCGGTATCACACGGGCTGTGAGTATGCGACATCGCAATAATTAGCCTTGAGTGCAAGTGGGAGATTGTTGGAGATAGTGCCCTCAGAGTCAATTATTGGATCACAGGCACGTGATTGCAATGATTGATGGAGGACCTATCCCGATAAGACAGTCTTACTTGAGATGGTAGTATGCTATCTGGTTTATCTTTATCATCGTGTACTGCTTTAGGTGACCTAACAGGTCGCTATTACACGTTGATAGATGTTGGAGATAGTGCCCTCATAGTCAATTATTGGATCGCAGGTACGTGATTGCAATGATTGCGGAGGACCTATACCGGTAGGACAGTCTTACTCGAGATGATAGTATGCTATCTGGTTTGCCTCTATCAGTCGTGTACATGTTCAGGTGACTGATTACATGTTACACTTTGAAAGAGCCCTTAGGATCTTGCTTTACCACCAACAGTATGATGGCGATCATATACGTGAGAGTTGGGTGGTTTATATGCATATCCTTAATTGTGGTCCCTAGTCGTGGAAGTTTCGAGACAGGGCATCGATACTCCGGAGTAGACTAGTGTGTACAGTCGAGACCCCGACGAGGGGCGGTGGCCGGTCTCACAAGCCACTGGTGTCAGTTGGATCACCAAAGATGTATACAGGTGCTCATTGGGTTATGAGTACACCGGACAGGACTCGCCGGGAATCTGCTAGTTAGTACTATATCTATCGTCAGATAGCAGTTCCCTGGTGACATGTGTACAGGTTAGTTCATCGACCTGAGGTCGTCATTTGTCTCGTGTGAGTTCCCACTGTGCTTTGATTTCTACCCTACCACGGCTCAAAGGAGTCGTGCAAACAGGTAGTTTTTGGGTACAGTCCCGAGCCATATGGAGGCACGTGAGCGGATCGGCAGGGGATTCGTCTCTCCCGGTATTGGGGGCAAGGTCGTGCTGTGTCTAGGAGAGCCATTACACAAAGTCCATGGCCATGGCAGGAGATTTACTGGTAGTTATTCCAGTAGTATCTCAGTGTGTTATTGGGTTACACTCCGACACGACTTATACTGCTATTGGGGGTCTGACGTTACTAGCCCCCTAGGAAGATATACGATACTCATAGACGAACGGACCGGACTGTATATACATTATCACTGTTAGGCTCAGTAGGGTTTCTGGATGAGTTCGCTCATCAGCCTCCCTTGAGGTCAGTCCATGGGCAGCCGTTACGCATAGCTAGTGCCGCTGACGGTTTGTGGTTAAACCCACTGCCAGGATACTGACGAGTCATTAGAGTTCCCCACAGACAGTTTCCTAAGTTCGGGCGAAACGTTGTAGAGGCCGTATGGTTTTATGGCAGGGTTCGGAAAATGCATGTGCGTTTACGCACGTGTTATTTTTCGGGCAGATGATACTGGTCGGCTTTGGTTTAAGCCGGATCCAAGTATTATATTGAGTAGATATAATATCTTTGTCTCAGTTGCATTTGTTTTCGGTCGTAATACAAATGCGGGTATATTTATACAGTTACGGGGTTATCCTGAAAGTCGTTTCAGGATCACTTTTGGAAGTTGCCAGTTTCCAGTTTTCTATCAGCCGTCTTTTAACATTCAGTTAAAGACGGATTTATCTTTTCTTCAGTTGAGGTGAGTCAGTGTTCTAGAAGCATCTAGATGAGGTGACTAGGATTAATTGGTGTTGATTTTTCATTGGATGCATTTAATGGTTCATTAATGCATGATGACTAGGTTTATGACTCATGCTTTAACATTAAAGCATTTTGTTTTGGTTAAGATCTTTTGTTCATGATATCATTTCTAATAGTCACCTCCCTCCTCCTACCATCACCTCCCTCCTCTATATGAGTGGCCGGCCTTCCCCTTCCCCTCCACACACTCTCTCACTTGTTGATTTCATTTAGGAAAAAGATATGATAGATTTTGGGGTGTATGGAATTTCACAGCTCATTTCATTCCATCACCCGATTCCCTCGGCAACTTCATTTACCGATCGTCCACGGACTTGGACGAAGTGAGACAAATTCATCTACTCATTCTCTACATCATTCTTGGTCGTCTCTTTTAGCAAACTTGACGACCGAGTTGCCTCAAGACAGAGGCGGGAGCCCGTTTAAAGAATCGTCGACGTGGTGCCACCTCGACAAGGATATTGGAGATCGATGAGATCGGAGCAGCCGCAACGGAGCGTGGGATGATGGTTAAAGAACGAAGGACTCGGATCGTTCGGTATAACCTTTCTACACTCTTTACAGTTTGTTAGTTTAGCAATAATGGTAGATCCGGGTTAAAGTATACGATAGCGCCAGTTAAAAAGTTTTTGTTCCGCATTTGGCGTCTGTAGACGGCCGGGGCGCTAGCGTAGACTAACAGTGGTATCAGAGCCTAACCATTTTGCTATGCTAACTTGTGCTAACGCGTTTAAAATATCGATCGAACCGGAAATCGAAAATTGCAAAATTCCAAGCTCACAGTTTCTGTCGATTTTAAATGGTCTCCTAAAATTTTTCTACATATCTTAAAAATCTGTGCAGGCTTTTCTAAGAACCACGACCAAATTTGGGCACGTGACTCCACCAAACCGCCGCGGAAACGCGGCCAAACCCATGGTTTGGCCGCGCATCCGCGGCCACTTGGTGAGCTCATGCTCCCAAATTTGTACAGTGGGTTCTCTGCTGGATTTTGGGGTTTTTGGTATATATCTTTTGGGCCCAGGTTTTGTTACTGTTCACCAGTAAGTCGTGGGGCCTACTTCTTGATATTTGGTCGATCGAAATTTAAATATGTTAGTTTACAGTGCTTACATTATATCTCCGACCGGGAATGTCATTTGATTGGTAAACCGCGTTTGATTGCTATAGTTCTTTTAGACGGGTTTGCGAACATGACATTCGCGTTGATGTTCTGTGTTGTGCTGTGTTGTTGCGGATTTGTCGTGGTGGATAGCAGTGTGCAATGATAGTACAGTTTGTGTTTATTTGTACATTTGATATTGCGGGGCGAGCGTCCAACATGTGGACTGCCGTCACTGCCTGTTGTATAATATTCTTTTGGGGCACGACCAGGTTGCGGTCGATGTACCTGTTGTACTATTTTTCATTACTGTACTAGGTTTTACCCCGCGACGGAGTGCACGGATAACCGGGTTCTGGAGGGCAACGGGTCCGCATCTTATGGCTTTGAGAGGCAGAGGGGCCCCACTCTAAAATTGGCAGACTATTCGCCGCACTCGTAGGGGGTACAGGTTGACCCAAGGAGGGGTGCCCAAGATTACCGGATTCCGTGAAGTGCTGGGTGGTCCATTCACTATGCTGTAGGGGGCTGCCTTGCTTCAGGTTTTGGCGGGTAACTTGCCGCACCCGTAGGGGTCTAGGTTTCATTGCACAGGCTATCCACACGACAGGGGAACGTCGGGTTTCAGCAGCGGCTCTGTGAAACCCGGGGATCCCAGATTATCTGTACTGTTCTGTGATGCTTATTACTTTTCTGTAATGTTGCATATTATCACGCCTGGAGAGATTATTGTATATTGGTTTATATACTATTAGATGTTGTATATGTTTTACACCCGCACTAGTCCAGTCCCCGCTCTGTCGTTAGTTAAGTAACCTAACGGGTGATGACGGGACCCAGTGACGAATGCGGATGGCATATACGTACATTTTATTTTCGTTCTTTTCTGGTGTGATTGATTGATGGGACTGCGTTGATTCTAATCAATGCAAAGTAAAGCAAACCTGTATTCAGTTGTTGGAACAAATTTAAAAAGTGTTATTGCAAAGACGTTTCCTTTTGTTCTGCATAGCGGTATTCAGTGGAATATCCTGCACCTCATTCGACGGGGCAAGGGCTGATATCCCTTCACCGGGACTGACCCCTTGGGCAGAAGTTTGCGTCAGGGTAATAACTTCACTATAGTCGATAACATGTTGCTTTGCATAGCGGTATTCAGTGGAATATCCTGCACCTCATTCCATGAGGAAAGAGCCGAGATCCCTTCACCGGGAGTGACCTCTTTAGCAAAAGGTTTTCGCCACTATATTTTAAAAAGCTATCAGGTTCCTTCAGCGATATCAAGTTCACTACGTTAAAGGTTTTTCGCCAAAAACCAGCCGTAGCCCTCCGTCACTTCTTTTGGGTATTCAGTAGTATTCAAGCTATGTATTTTGACCAACGCCAAGGCATAGTGTTTGGTAGCTGCTGGGTATTCAATTGTTGCATAGATAGATGAGTTAGTTTGGGACAATCGTTCTGCCATTTTGGCAAACGTCAAGGGCATGTGCGGGTGGGTTCAAATTGACAAGATAGTGACGGGTAGAACTTGGCATGTGACTTATGACATTTTGACCAACGCCAAGGTTATAAGAGCATGGGGCAAAAATCATATCGGGAGTTTCTAAAGAAACTGAAACTTGCCAAGTATGCGCATACCTTCTGGAGTATGAGTAACGTGGATGCATTCCATCACGTTATCATGCGATGAGAGTTGGATCCCGATTCCCACTGATGAGTTGGTTTACTCTTCGGGTGATCCCGATTGATTCTTCTTTTAGATTTGGAGGAGAATTTGACAGGACAGTGGGAGGTTTCCGGATTAGATAAAGTGATAACCATTCTGATCTAGCTTAGAGTGCACGCAGAGTGTTTCTTTTCTCTCTCTCTTTGGCAGCGACCTTTGACCGACCCTAGACTATGACTCAGTGACCAGGTTGACCGAACCTTCTTAAAATACTGGCTCTTGGATTGTCTGAGTTGCATAAGTCATTGCCACTCCTTCTTTTACCCTTTGAATTTCTCAGAACACCCGTATTACTACGGATATCCACTTCCATTGGATAGATCCATCGTATGGTTATATACGAACTCGAAGGGACTTCTTCGAGGATGGATCAAGGTTCAGGAGAAATAGAATTGGTTTATTCAGTTGTCTTTTATTATCACCTTCTCTCAGGTTGCGAGGGCTCCTTGGTTTAGGAGAGTACACCTATTACGCTTATTGGATAGTCTTATTCCAAACCATAGGCTGGTGCCGAAAGGTAGGGAATGAAGAAAACCAATTAGCCTAAATAGGGTGTGCAGAAGGTAATATGTAAAGACAAAATAAAGGGATTAGAAAGAGGGCAAAGTAAATTGCGACTGTTATCATTCACGACCTAAACCGCGTACTTCATCGCCACTCCTATTTCACCTTTAAAAGAATAAGGTATTATTCAATTGTCTTTTATCATCACCTTCTCTCAAGTTGTGAGTACTCCTTGGTTTAGGAGGGCACACCAATTATGCTTACTGGATAGTCATCTTCCAAACCATAGGCTGGTGCCGAACGGTAGGGAAGGAAGAAAACCATTTAGCCTAACGATGGTGTACAGAAGGTAATGACTAAAGACAAATAAAGGGATTTGGAGAGATGGCAATAAAATATACGGTTGAAATCATGAATTGGATTATGGAAGAGGCATTACTATGAATACCAGGATACCCCTACGAAACATATTCATGTTTCAGTGCATTGTTAATGGAAAACTGTTTTCCCGATTAGATACTTACTCCAGGGTGTGTATTCACCAGGTTTCATTCTCATATCTGTATGGTTTTACAGATGATGAGTGGGAGGAAGTTATTGGGAATTAGGTGATCATCCTCATTATATCGGAATTCGTTGTAATTGGTGATATTTGAGGAAATCGCCAGGGTACAGTTTTTAACCTACGACGCACAGGTTTTGAGTTGTTCAACTCAGCGGACTTATACAGAGTATTGTATATTGTCCAAGTGTCCATCAGGACAAAGGGGTAGGTCCTCGTACTATGTTCTGTTTACTTATAACTTCTCTAGTATTTAGACAAGTGTTTCGTAGAAATACAAGGTCTAAGTTTTGAGAAGTTGTGGGTATAAGAATAAAGTAGAGAACCAGGTATCACAAGTATCAGGATTCTTCAAAGAGATCGAAGATGTAGATTCTTGTGATTGGTATTCAGATGATAGTGATGGTTTTGAGAAACGTGTTTCTCTTTCAGGTTGCTCATAATTGGATGGATTCCTAAGTTGAGTAATGCTGATTAGCCTTTTTCCATTAAGTTGAGATGCACTGGAGACAGCTGCATGATTTGAATATGGTTCTAATTAAATAAGTGCCAAAGTTTCTATATTGGATATAGAATAGTTCATACCTTAAAAGATGTTAAGGTATGGGGAGTTGTCCAGCTTATGCTTAAAACCAGACTCTGGATAACTCAGGGCACGTTTCTGTAATGGTTGTTTGTGGGTTGACCCTGGCTATGACGAGGGTTGATATTCTACCATTTGGAAGATCAATAGTGATATTGTTCTTGACTCGCCACAGTTTTAGTAAAATGGATCTTTTTCAGAAAACAGAAGTAGGAGTATGGTAGAACTGGAAGTGATTCCAGAACCGCAAACATTTACGGAAAATTTAATAAGACCTATATATTCAATCAGGTTTGACATTCCAATAGCCACTCCGCAGATATGGTAGGTAACCTCAGACACCCGAGAGATACTTCGGTAGGCTCAAGGACGGTGACAGGGAGGTTTTTATCTACCAAGACTTGACACTACTGTTGTTCCAGGCTATGAGACCAGGTAGGAGGGTTGTCGTAGTCAGTGGGAGCAGCAGAAGCATAGTGGGCAAGTAGCTTATGTCTATTTATAGACTTGAGCAGTTATAGCGGAGATAGATCATCTAATTTTGATGTGACAGTCATGGGTTTGACTTCAATCAGAATAGGGGATGGATCTGTTAAGAAGGTAGTAGGGTGTGATGTCATTGTATCTGGATGACATATGCAGAGTGGGAAGTAAAATTCCTATACTACGATCGGTTGTACTGTGGTCGTCACACAGTTGTTTCTCCAGACAGGATATGGATATAATATTTGACATTCTGGTTTCTAGATCTATGGTTTTAGATCTGGATTTGGGTAGTTTCCCAATGTGGGTACTTTGACAGTATTCTAATGGTTTTTAGAATAGATGACTCCTAGCATGGTGGTGTACCTGCAGGTGATGGAGTCACCCTCTCTAAAGGTGTCTTACAGACTAAAGGGGAGAGGGATGTGCATGATTGACAGATCACTTGCTTAGGCAGTTGAGTCAATCGTGAGATGTCAAGTACCACACCAGATGTTGTTTTTGCACTAGATACGATGAGTTTATATTAATCCAATCCTGGAGAAACATAAGGAAGAAGTTTTTGAACATAAGTGCATGTTCTACGGATTTGATGATGGCAGCCTCCTTCGGGAGATGATTATCATTCCAGGCTTCAAAGGTGACATGGTTGACAGAGTGATTGTCAGAGTTATAGTTTTTCCCTCTGACGAAGAGGGACAGTATTATGGACAGGTGGTCCAAGAGGATACTGTGGGTGGCATGGTGCCGGATACTGATTAGGTTCAGTGATCGATACAGTCTAAGAAGTTTGGATTTGGAGTTCATTTATGAACTAGGTCCCATCAGATATCCAGACATATTCTAAGACAAGTATTACTCAATTCGGGAGATGGCTTTCTCCGCGAACATGAGATTTAGAGAGATATAGAAAGAAACATCCTGGCGGATCCACTCACTGAGGCTATTTCTCGAACATAATAGTTTTACAAACGGGCTTTGTGAAACTGATTAGTAGAGGAGTTAGATGTTCGGTTTCACACGGGCTGTGAGTAATCGACATCGCAATAATTAGCCTTGAGTGCAAGTGGGAGATTGTTGGAGATAGTGCCCTCATTGTCAATTATTGGATCGCAGGTACGTGATTGCAATGATTGCGGAGGACCTATACCGGTAGGACAGTCTTACTCGAGATGATAGTATGCTATCTGGTTTGCCTTTATCAGTCGTGTACATGTTCAGGTGACTGATTACATGTTACACTTTGAAAGAGCCCTTAGGATCTTGCTTTACCACCAACAGTATGATGGCGATCATATACGTGAGAGTTGGGTGGTTTATATGCATATCCTTAATTGTGGTCCCTAGTCGTGGGAGTTTCGAGACAGGGCATCGATACTCCGGAGTAGACTAGTGTGTACAGTCGAGACCGCGACGAGGGGCGGTGGCCGGTCTCACAAGCCACTGGTGTCAGTTGGATCACCTAAGATGTATACATGTGCTCATTGGGTTATGAGTACACCGGACAGGACTCGCCGGGAATCTGCTAGTTAGTACTATATCTATCGTCAGATAGCAGTTCCCTGGTGACATGTGTACAGGTTAGTTCATCGACCTGAGGTCGTCATTTGTCTCGTGTGAGTTCCCACTGTGCTTTGATTTCTACCCTACCACGGCTCAAAGGAGTCGTGCAAACAGGTAGTTTTTGGGTACAGTCCCGAGCCATATGGAGGCACGTGAGCGGATCGGCAGGGGATTCGTCTCTCCCGGTATTGGGGGCGAGGTCGTGCTGTGTCTAGGAGAGCCATTACACAAAGTCCATGGCCATGGCTAGAGATTTACTGGTAGGTATTCCAGTAGTATCTCAGTTTGTTATTGGGCTACACTCCGACACGACTTATACTGCTATTGGGGGTCTGACGTTACTAGCCCCCTAGGCAGATATGCGATACTCATAGACGAACGGACTGGACTGTATATACATTATCACTGTTAGGCTCAGTAGGGTTTCTGGATGAGTTCGCTTATCAGCCTCCCTTGAGGTCAGTCCATGGGCAGCCGTTACGCATAGCTAGTGCCGCTGACGGTTTGTGGTTAAACCCACTACCAGGGTACTGACGAGTCATTAGAGTTCCCCACAGACAGTTTCCCAAGTTTGGGCGAAACGTTGTAGAGGCCGTATGGTTTTATGGCAGGGTTCGGAAAATGCACGTGCGTTTACGCACGTGTTATTTTTCGGGCAGATGATACTGGTCGGCTTTGGTTTAAGCCGGATCCAAGTATTATATTGAGTAGATATAATATCTTTGTCTCAGTTGCATTTGTATTCGGTCGTAATACAAATGCGGGTATATTTATATAGTTACGGGGTTATCCTGAAAGTCGTTTCAGGATCACTTTTGGAAGTTGCCAGTTTCCAGTTTTCTATCAGCCGTCTTTTAACATTCAGTTAAAGACGGATTTATCTTTTCTTCAGTTGAGGTGAGTCAGTGTTCTAGAAGCATCTAGATGAGGTGACTAGGATTAATTGGTGTTGATTTTTCATTGGATGCATTTAATGGTTCATTAATGCATGATGACTAGGTTTATGACTCATGCTTTAACATTAAAGCAATTTGTTTTGGTTAAGATCTTTTGTTCATGATATCATTTCTAATAGTCACCTCCCTCCTCCTACCATCACCTCCCTCCTCTATATGAGTGGCCGGCCTTCCCCTTCCCCTCCACACACTCTCTCACTTGTTGATTTCATTTGGGAAAAAGATATGATAGATTTTGGGGTGTATGGAATTTCACAGCTCATTTCATTCCATCACCCGATTCCCTCGGCAACTTCATTTACCGATCGTCCACGGACTTGGACGAAATGAGACAAAGTCATCTACTCATTCTCTACGTCATTCTTGGTCGTCTCTTTTAGCAAACTTGACGACCGAGTTGCCTCAAGACAGAGGCGGGAGCCCGTTTAAAGAATCGTCGACGTGGTGCCACCTCGACAAGGATATCGGAGATCGACGAGATCGGAGCAGCCGCAACGGAGCGTGGGATGATGGTTAAAGAACGAAGGACTCGGATCGTTCGGTATAACCTTTCTACACTCTTTACAGTTTGTTAGTTTAGCAATAATGGTAGATCCGGGTTAAAGTATACGATAGCGCTAGTTAAAAAGTTTTTGTTCCGCATTTGGCGTCTGTAGACGGCCGGGGCGCTAGCGTAGACTAACAATAGAGCCCCTAGGATTCTTGCTTGACTGCCAGCAGTATGAGGGCGATCATATACGTGGGAGCTGGTAGTCTATAAGCACATCCTTAAAAGGTTCCTAGTCGTGGGAGTTTTGAGACAGGGCATCGGTACTCGAGAGTAGACTAGTGTATACAGTCGAGACCCCGACGAGGGGCGGTGGCCGGTCTCACAAGCCATTGGTGTCAGTTGGATCACCTAAGATGTATACAGGTGCTCATTGGGTTATGAGTACACCGGACAGGACTCGCCGGGAACATGCTAGTTGGTCTTATACCTGACGTCAGATAGCAGTTCCCTGGTGACATATGTACAGGTTAGTTCATCGACCTGTGGATCGTCATTTGTCTCATGTGAGTTCCCACTGTACTTTGATTACTACCCTACCACGCTCAAAGGAGACGTGCAAATAGGTTTTAGTTGGGTACAGTCCCGAGCCACATGGAGGCAGTGAGCGGATCTTCAGGGGTTCGTCTCTCCCGGTATTGGGGGTGAGGTCGCGCTGTGTCTAGGAGAGCCATTACACGAAGTCCTTGGCCAAGGCAGGAGATTTACTCGTAGGTATTCCAGTAGTATCTCAGGGTGTTCTGAGCTACACTCCGACACGACTTGTACCGCTTTTGGCGGTCTGACTTTTACCAACCCCCTAGGCCCGCCATGGGATGCTCATAGATGAACGGACCGGACTGTACGGATATTGTCACTGACAGGCTCAGTAGGGTGTCAGGATGAGTTCGCTCATCGACGTCCCTTTTGGTCAATAGCTGGTGGCCCGTCACGTATGGCTAATACCTCTGACTTGATAGTGGTTAAATCCACAGCCATAGTATTGACGAGTCTTTAGAGTCCACCACACATTCAGTTACTCAAGTTTCGGGCGAAACGCTGTAGAGGCCGTATGGAGATATGGCACGGTTCGATCAGATACGTGCGGTATTGCACGGATCAGGATCGGACAGTTAGTACTAGAGGCCGTATGGAGATATGGCACGGGTCGATCAGATACGTGCGGTATTGCACGGATCAGGATCGGACAGTTAGTACTAGAGGCCGTATGGAGATATTGCACGATTCGATCAGATACGTGCGGTATTGCACGGATCAGGATCGGACAGTTAGTACTAGGGGCCGTATGGATATATGGCAGGGTTCGATCAGATACGTGCGGTATTGCACGGATCAGGATCGAACGGATATTACTGGCCGACTTTGGTTTAAGCCGGATCCTAGTATAGTACAGTGTAGATTTTGTCTCATTGCATTTTTATTTCGGTCGGAATACAAATGCGGGTGTGTATACACAGTATCGGGGTTTTCCTGTAATTTATTACGGGACCAGTTTTCTGGAGTTGCCAGTTTGCTTTCCGTTTCGGCCATATTTCTTTGTATCCTTCATTGGCCGAAGATTGGTAGAGGAGGGCTTATTTGCATTTGTGCAAATAAGCATTTTGGAAGGGGGTCTTTGCATATTATTGTATCATGATACTTTCACCACCATTTGACTTCTTCTTGTCATCATGGTTTGACTTGTGGAAAGATGATGGTTGTTTCGGAGTGTGGGTTTTTGGTTGTGATCATTGGATTCTCTCATCATCACTTGCTTGCATCATTGCATTCCACCCACCCCTTGACTTTGCTCTCTCTCTCCATTCATGCATGGGCCGGCCACTTGTGAGGGAGGGGGTTTTCTCTTTTGGTTGGGAGAAAAATGCTAATCTCATTCTTTTGGATGCTACATTTTTCTCATCTCTCTCCAAGTTCTTATTCCTCCACCATCTCAAAAGGCAACCTCCACTACCCCAAATGAGACATGAGCATTACACATTCTACAGCAAACCTTGGGCACGTCGACTCGCCAGCTTCGTGCCCGAGTTGCCTCGGTATAGAGGTGGGAGCCCGTAAAAGAAGCAGGCGACGTGGTGCCCTTCCGGCGACGAGGTGGAGACCGGAGACTCCGCGGGAGATCGGGACGACGACGAGAAGACCGGAGGACATGGATCACTCGGTATATCTCTCTTTCCCATCTAGTAGTTAGCTAGGACTAGTTAATGGCCCGATCCGGGTATTAGTGCGCGGTGGTGCCAGTTCAAGAAAATTAAAGTTAGCCATCGCTTCCGCATTTTGCCTCGGGATGGAGGCCGGGGCGCCACCGTGCACTTACACTCGGTATAGTTCATATATGCTTGCAGTGCTGTGATACGTATTTTGTGCACTACAGTTGCACAGGACTTCGATTTGATGTCATTCGATATGTTAATTTTGATTTCATGCCTATGTTATGCATGTGATTTGACTTATGCTTTCAGCATAGTTTTCATGCACTTTTATTATTTTGATTTGATTTGTGAACGCTGATGCACATGGTTGTGAGATTATATACCGCGGTATACCTGATTTGGATTAAGCCGTATTATATACCGTCGATTTTGATTCTGATATTGATGTTGATTTCTTACACTCCGTGCATTTGATTTGGATTTTGCGCATGATCGACGCTTGATATTGGATTTTGTGATTTCGTGCATGTTGGATGCGCATGATTTAGATTTTATTCGTTCATGATGGATGCACCTGATTTGGATTTTCGCGCATGTTGAGCGCATGTTTTGAGATGCGATTTTGGTGCATACCCGATGCAGTAAATCGGGATTCTTCGTACATGTCACATGCACCTGATGTTGCTGTCAGGCACGCCCGTTGCCCTTGGCAAATGTTTCGTGCACACCCGTTACACCTAGATGTTGTTTCTGTGCACATGTATGGCACATATATGGATTTTGATTTCCATGCACACCAGACGCACAGGGTATTCTTATATACATTTTGGTATTGATTTCTTATGGAGCAGTACGTTTTTATTATATTTGCTATTTGTTTTCGTACTGAGCAGGACTAGTCAGAGGACGGTACCTGAATATATTTTGCATGCATTGATAGTTATCGAAAGGATTTCAAAAAATAGAGCTATAGTCTCAGTATTTACCTACGTGTCTGATATGACACGACACGTTTAAAACAAAGAAACCCTTCTAAATTGTTTTTCAAAATGGCGGAACGTACATATTAAACAAAAGATATATACATATATGGTTATTTTCTTACAATAGACGTCTGCCACTGTGCAGTGTTATGCGCATCGCACAGCGACTTAAAATGGTTTGGCATGAATTTCCTTCAGTTATTTACATGTATAGATTTGATGTCTACATGTATAATTTTGATGTATATCATATTGGTTTTGTTTTGGATTTGACATTTGTGTCTTTACCATGACTCCAATGATTGCGGGATGCTTGACGGAGTTTTGATTTTGAGTTATCTGCTCATTACTCATGCGCATGCATTCCGCTATGATGCGTTTTGTGTATTAATGATTTCGGAGCCCCGACGACTTGGACTTTTACTGAAATGTTTTAGTGTTTGAGAGGTTTAAATTTAAATTCGGGGACCGAATTTCTTTAAGGGGGGAAGATTGTAACATTTCAAAAAAATAAAATATTATTTTGGGAATTTTTATAATTACATAATAAAATATTGAATATTTTAATAAAGCGGTATAATTAAATACCGATAAATGGGGGGAAATTTGGAAAATTATGGAAATTACTAAAAAGATGGTGTTTTCTGTGAATTATACAATTTTAAGTTTTTATGATTAATTATACGCTAATTTAGTGCTAATCGCGATTAAAAATCGCTAATCGCGTTTTAAGCTAGTTTTGTGCAAAACATGCACATGTCTTTTTTTCACTTGTTACATTTTACTACATGATTTTGGGTGAAGGGTTAATTGTTTTGGGTTTACTATTGAGGAGAGAAGAAAAGAAAAGAAAATAGAAAAGGAAAAGAATTAAAAATTAGGTATGGGTGAGAGAGAGAAAGGTGAGGGTTGCTTTGACTTGGCCATTCCCTCTTCATTCTTCACCTATTTCCTCTCCCCTCAACTCCTTTGCTGCTGCTGCTGCTGCTGCTGCTGCCCCCTCTCTTCCTCCTCTACTACAACCCCCAAAACTCCATTAAAAACAATCCAAAACCCCATTCCCTTTTCACAAAAGTTGTGCACAATCTCACAAGCTACCCATTGGACCAAGAAAAATTTGATTTTGGCGCTGTAGAGGATTCATGATAGCTAAATGAGGTAACCCTTTCACAATTATTGTAGTGTTTCAAGTGCTTAAGCCTCATTTCAAGTTTAAAATCGTTTTGGCGAAGTTTAGTGAGCTTTGAAAACTCAAGTTGGGAATTAGGGTTTGATTTGAGTAGAGATGGTGTAATTGGGCATTAGAGATGACCTTAGACCCCCTACAACGATAAGAACCCAGACCAAACACCATTCAAAAACCTGGAACTGAAAACAGAAAACTGTGAATGTCGGATTTGTGAGTGTTTAAGGTGTGCAGGGAAATCTGGAGTGATCCGAGACCAATACTAGAAAAGTAAACAGTACCAGTAGCCGAGATGGACAACCACGAGGCCACCCTACCAAAACGAGCCCCTAACTCCCCCTCTGAACCGGCCTGGACGGAATTTAGCCTTAAGTGGCCGGCCACCTTGGTGGGTTGGGTGCCCAGGTTGCCTCCATTGCTCACATAGACCCTATACATCACGCTAGACCTGTTTGCTTACCTAGTTTTCATCTTATACAAAATCTGGGACTAAAAACATAATTTTCTGTTTTGATTTGAGCTATAGTTTTCCGTATTTTAAATCCTGAATTTTGGTGTTTGTGCTTTATCTCAATCACGTGACGTTTGTACGTCTATATCGAGTAATATCGGGTTGATTTACGAGAGCTAACCATAGGTTCTAACCTATAGGCTTTTCAGCAGGTCGTTTTGGTTTTCGTGTGTCGTTTCTCTTTCGATTTGGTTTTAATGCGATACGATGCGTGTGATATGTAGGTACCCCCACGAGGATTCGAGACGATGAAGAAGATGGTGGCGACGTCGGCACCGGCAAACGAAGATGCAGGTGAGTAGATTATATCTACGGGGGAAGTCGGGTGGATGGCGTATAGCACCCCCGTAGTTCGATGTATAGGATGCTATATATACTTTATACTATATATGATATCTTTATGCATGACATGGATATTCTAGATATGATTAGGTGTACTATGGTTAGATTAGGGTTTAGAAGTAGACTAGTATAATTTCCTAGTTGCGAACCCTAGAATAGGTTTACACCCACACGCACACACATGCTTACTTGTTATACTTATACCTGGATGATGAGGATAGTGGATGATATTTGGAAATGAGTCAATGAGATTGGGCATAGCGCCATGAGATCGGTGATATGATATGGTTCGTATTTGGGATACGACATGAGATTTTAGCGGGCCTTTGGACGTGTGTTTTACACACGCATTTATATTTACATAGATGGTATCGGTTTGTACGAGACTTAGATCGGTACCCCAGATCATGAGATATGATGATAAGGATACCAGATAATTGATGAGATGAATGTGATATTGACCCGTACCCAGATTTGGGATATCGTACGATGAATTTACCGTACGAGCTTTATATTGATGATAGATTCGCACTCTTGACTCGAGAATGTCATATTGTATATTGTATCGTATGTGATACTATTGAGGCGGGATCACCGACTATTATATTTATATATATATATATATATATATATATATATATATCGACTCAGATTTAGGTGTTTTCCATACCCCTCCCGATTAGCTTGTTAGTTAGATCTATAGTTTGCTTAGTAGATGTTAGGCTAGACCGAGTCATACCTATTTCAGAACTAACAAATCGGGAGTATTTTAAAGATAGGAAAAGGGATTCTACGGATATTTTCAAAAGACGCATCTTTTCTTAAAAACACTGTAGCCCTTATTTTACTAAAAAAAACCCGATTCGTCTTATTTCAAATGGCAAAACTGTATGACATTTTTATATTGATGCAGATTCTTCACTGTTGTGTTTATTAGTCGATTTTTGCATATTCTTACTATTCGTACCGCATTGCATGTGTAAATTTATTTATTGTTATATTAAAACCATGCTGTCAGGACACCAGCACCATTATCGATGAAGCGTATGTTCCACATACACCTGCTTGCCGGCTCACAAACTTCATCATTGATAATTGCCATGTCACTACACAGTAGGATTATTGCATCAGGATATAATTCCTTGCATGGCATACTTGCGTACATACATATTGTACACCCATACTTACATACATACGTATTTGCACATACATAGATGATTCTGGCTTGAATTGGAGATTTGGGAACCGCAAGATACATTTTAAAAACCGATTCATTTTAAAGGAGTGGTTTTCCCTCGATATGTGCATATTACTATTCCATGTTACATAATATACTGATATGCTTACATTTCTTTTATATGTCGCATACATCATGCTTTATGATTATACGCATTGAGATAGGTTGTTTCCATGATATTTCTGGATTTGGGAATCGTGGGTATTTCAAAAGAGAGTATGTATTGTTTTAAAAACCCGGTTACCTTTGATATGATATTTCAGTGCGTCCACCATGTGTTTTCTCGGTTCTGAGAGCGACATGTGAAACCCTATTCGAGGAGGCGGATGAGGCCGATAGCGGGTACATTGTGGACCCGGTATGGTACCCCGGGGCGAGAACGGATCGCTGTGTTGCAGACGGTGAGCCTGGCAGTAGGACTACTACCTACCGGTGATAGTATTTGGGCTCGGCGGATATCCGGAGGATACCGACCGGAGTCGAGAGTTGATATGGGCCGTTCCGGACTGACGGAGCTCGATATATGAGGATTTACGTGCCGATGCTGGGCACGGATTTCATGATGTTTTCGAGTGTCGATGCTAGACACTCAGGTTCCATGATTTTGATATGTCGCGAGGGACACATGTTGATTTATATCCTCATACTTCCATGCATATGCTTTATGATATTTACATGCATGATGCTTTATGTCATTGGGTGACACGTGGATGAGATCCACATACATATAGTCGACATTGGTGACATTGATCACATAGTTGGATGATATCCACATACTCATAGACTTCCTGATATAGTTGAAATTGATTACATTGATCATACCTCATAGTTATTATATGTTGCTACCTGAGTCACTGACACGAGCACTTGGTACTACACTTCTGTATAGTTGTTTACCGTTGCCACCTTATCATGCTTCAGACTTATTCATATTGAGGATATATTATTATTGATCGTATTGACCTATGATTGTGTCATACATACGATTTCTTCTCTGTGATATTTTCTATTCACGAGTTGGCAACTCACCCCCGTTGTGCCACAGTTCTTGCAGGTTTTGCCGTACAGGTTTCATTGCGGCTTTATGGCACACTGCTTCCCTTACGGGTGATTTGCTTTGGTAGGTGGGTTCTTTTGCATCAGAACCACCATTGTATATGTATTATTCAGTTGTATCTAGTAATTCCATCAACCAAACTTGTATATTGTTTCAGACTTAGAAAACTAGTTGTGTATTATTTCGACCTTTGAGTCGCGCGTTGTAGTATTATGGTTTTCATGCTGATTTTGAGTTTTCTTTTGAGTTTTGATTCTCGCACTTCGGCGTTGTATATTCTACTGCTTGCATGGTTGTGACCGTTGATTGACGAAGAGCTAGCTCCCGCTTAGGGATGCCTTTTATCATTGTGCATATATTATTCTTGTTGTACCCAGTTCGGGGCCAGTATTTACAAAGGAAACTCTGCCGAAATTTTCAGAAAAGACTAGAGATTTTAAAAATACATATTCGGCTTACTTATTTAAAAACCTTGCCTTTAAACATGTTTTTTTTACTTCTTAAAAACTAGTTTTCTTTATTTACTCCTTAAAATGGTTTTAGATTTCTGGGCTTTTGGCTTACTTGAATTAGATGGGGTCCTATATACTTCATATGATTCAAAGGCCAGTCACGTGCTATTTTGGGTCGTGACAATTTCTTTCTTTTGTTAATCCCTAACATAAAAACTTTATAAAAAAAAATTCACATTCTTCTTCCTCTCTTTCTCTTCATATCATGTGTACCCCACCCAGAAAAACTCTTGCCGAACTTTGGTACCCACAACCGGACATTACTTCTTACGGTTCTTGCTTTGGTCAAACTTCGAACGATCCATCCATGCCCCATCTTTCTTTGAAAGATCAGATAAACGCGTCCAGGACGATCAACTTGACTTCGCGATCCACTTTGTATCAACCGTTTCAACCTACCCCTCCTTCTTACATTGATACCCCTTTTGAGAGTCCTGTTGTAACTCCAAGACCTATGTCTATTGCTGAACGTATTGAAAAATCTCGTAGCCGATCTTTCACTCCTTTCACCACTGCAACTTCTTTTGATCAACAATTCCATTCACCTTCTTATCATGACATAGATCATCATGCTGTCCAACCATTCAATTCCTATCAATCCAACCCAACTGTTGCACATTCCCTAGACATTGCTTCTACACAGCCATTTAAGAGTTTCCAGTATCCAACCAACTTTGAATCTTTTACTGAAACTCCTGCACAACCCATGTCTAGTCCGGAACAGTCGTTGGAAGATTTTCGTGTAGCGTCATACAAACAGATGATGGATTTGAATGCGTCCATGACTACCCTCATACAACCTAGAGACCTGGTAGCTAGTTTCCAACTAGCACCAAATTTTCCAATGTATGATGAGGCGATAGGACAGGTTGAGAATTTGAGTGGTGAGAGTGAGCAGTACACCCTTCCAAATCAAACCTACCCATTGCAAATTGAATCCCACAACTCCGGTTTTGAATATCTATCAAGTGTCCCAAATGATTTACCAATTGAAGATAGAATGTTTAATGAGTTGTGCGACTTTGTAGTGTTTGATTTACCCGATTGTGAAGGGTCCATTCCAAGTGAAACCAATCCTAAACCTTTTAACCTCTACACCTCTATCCTAGAACCACAATTGATTAAAATCTATGCTTTTGATGATGTGTCTAAGAAATTTGATTTTCACTTGATTGAGCATATTGATGCTGGGAATATTTTGGATGAGTTTTTCTCACCAATTCATCATGTCCTTTCACTTCCGTGTGGACATCATCCCAAGTCATTGACTGTCTTTCCCGAACTCCATATGCGTATGGAAATTGATGATAAATGCATGGATAAGCTGAATTTTGAGGAGTCTTTTGAGGATAGTTTTGAGGATGAGCCAGTTTTACTTGATGAGTCGGATTTTCCAATTCATCTTATCCCTTCCATTGACTGTGTACACCCTCTTGAACCTTTAATTGATACCCTTCCTCGATCACTCCCATCCATCCTTTCCATCGTTCCGACCATGCAAGACACCGTATCACTTTCATTTTCTATGTCTGGTTTACCAAGTTCGGTCTACCCATATTTTCTCACGAATCTTAAGGGATTTGACCCCATCTCTCGACGGGTTAATAGATTAGTACAATCGCTTTTTACACATCGGTCATTACAAATTGTACTAATTTATTCACTCCATTTCCACATTCAAGTTCGTATTCCACTTCTTTCTCCCCCCCCCCGCCATTCTACTCCTCGACTGAGACCGTATTCCGCTTCTATCCCCATACGGTCTCGCGTATTCTCCATTTATTTCTTCTCCGCATTCTTTCACCAACCGGCACACTATTGCGATAAATTTTTTGAATGGTTGGTGTTAACATTTGGCCTGTGTAAGGCCTTATATAGTTTGATATTGTTCTCTCCCCCCTAACTCTGAACTTCAACGCTTAACAGTGGAAATACAGTTTCACTTAAGTTTGTGGGGAACCTTTTTGTGTATATATATTTTTGGTTTGGTTTTTATTTTATTTATAAAAAAACAAAAAAAACATGGGTGCACCGACAATTTTGACCCTCTTGGTGTAGCCTGACAATGAGGGCACTGTCAAGTTTAAGTTTGGGGGTATGCTCGGTAAGCTTTCTACCTTCGCCTTCATATGTGCATTTTGCATTTAAATACTTATTTAAAACCCTATAAAAATCGAAAATTTTTACAAAAATATAAAAACTTTGTCGTCAAGTTAGCTAATAGGGTAACTTAGATTTCTATTTCCGAAAGTTTAGTTGATACGTTAAAAATAACTAAATCGTAGGCTTAGGAATTGAAAACCCTAAAAATAACCCTCCTTCTGTTTAACCTTGGTAATTGTAACGTTTTGAAAATCGTTTAGGTGAAATTTCGGATAAGCGGTAAAATAACTGGTGTTTTCCGTAAAAACCAAGATATAATTATTTTTCGGCATAGAGTTAAATATACATATTCTAGCTATGTAATTGTTAGTATTTGATATTTAATGGGTTACTTGTAAATTTCTAGTTTACTGAAATATTTTCCGTAATTAATTATTTTAAATATTATTTTAAACCTTCACTAACACATTTAATTAGAGATAATTACAAATTGGAATGGGTTAATACAAGTTTTGTGCATCATGACATATTAAGCCAAATTGTAACATGTTGTTTTTGAAATGAAATGAAATTGTCAAGATGGGTTTAGAAAATATAAAGAAAAAGGCTTAAATTATGAAAATAAATTAAGTTGAAGTGAGGTACGGAAGTGTTTTCTTTTGACTTGGGAAATTATACCAACACAACACCTCACCCATTCATTCCCATCACATGGCCGAACCATGGGCTGCCCTCACCAATTTCCTGCTCCAAAATTAGAAGAGAAAACAAAGAAGAAAAGATAAAATGATAAAAGTTAATTAATTAACAATGAAGCATTGTGTATTGTATGAGGTATGGTGTGTGCTTTGACTTTTTCCCTTTCACTTTCACCCTCCCCTATTATTGATCTCGGCCTGATGGCAGCAGCCCCCCCCCCTTCATCTCTCCATCACATTTCATGCTAAAATTCACTCAAAAGTCCAATAAAATCCACAAAAATTGCCATTAACTCCTAATCAAACTTTTAACCCTTTTTCCTTGGCCATTCAAGTATGGATTTTGGGAGCAAGAGAAAATTTTGGGATGGCTAAGTTGCAAGCTAGATCTATGGTTTCTGAGGTATAAATTCTAACCAAATTGTTTGATTGTTGCTATAATACTTCAATATAAGCTAATTGGATACTTAATTAGGTTTTAATTTCAAATTTGGAAATTTAAGAATGGGGTTTGAATTCAAGTTAGGGTTTTGAGTATTTGGATTATGGTTGTGTGATGTATTTAACATCTTAAGACTTGTAAAAACAAAGCTGGTTGCTAGTTTGCTAAAAGTATTTTTAAAATTGTTCTAATTAAGATATTTAGCAAACTAGGTTTTTAGGATTAATGTAATGGGATGAAATTAAAAATCTAGTTAATGTTTTTGTGACCTAATTAAGATAATAGGTGAACATTGTGGCCATTAGAATTGTTAAAATATCAAGTTTTGTACTAAAACGGCTAATTGATGCTTACTAGGTTTCTTGAAATAAATCGATTTGATCAATTTTAAGATTTTGATGATTTGCACCCTATTTCTTATTTATTTAGTGAGTTGTGAAACCACGATTGGTACGTTTTGGTTTTAAGTTTGGGGATTTTCACGTATAGTGACCCTCGTTGTAGTTTGTGGCGTTGTCGCGGCACGTTTCGTGCACCAAGTGTGTGCGCGTCGGGTTAATGCGCGTCATTGACTTATATTGTTTGTGTCAGCGGCTATTTATATTTATTCTCTTATTTCCTTGTATACATTACTATGATTGGGTGCTGAGGCGTCGGACGTGGTGTGGAAATGACAGAGCTGAAATCGGATCAGATTAGCCAAGGCGTCCAGGTGAGTAGATATATGTCTACGGGGGAAGTCGGGTGGATGGCGTATAGCACCCCCGCAATTTTGTAGCACATGATGCGTTATTACATATGTGTGTGTGTGTGTGTGTGTGTGTGTGTGTGTGTTTTTATGAGATCTGTGTGATTAGCAAGAATTGCTTAGATGACTTTGGGTTAGTGTTAGCGTATTTGGATGATAGTGCTTTAGTTAATTTCTTAGTTGCGAACCCTTGAGTATAGACTATACATTACATACACATGCACACACACACGGATACATTTGATTTTCTTGTGCGTATATATATATATATGTGTGTGTGTGTGTGTGTGTGTGTGTGTGTGAGTATGTGTGTGTATACGCACACACACACTGATGATGAGGATAGTATATGATACTTGGAGATGAGTCGATGGGATTGGGCATGATGTCGTTAGATCGGTGATATGATTTGGGTCGTGTTATGAGGTATGACATATTATATTAGCGGATTGATGGGCGATATGTTTTCATACACACGCGGTTGTATATTGATGGTATCGGTATGTACTAGACTTAGATCAGTACCCTGTTTATGATATTATGATAATGATACCATATGGATATTGACGTATATATGATAGGCGACCCGTACCCCGATTTTTGGATGCTGTACGATGGATTTACCGTACGAGATATAATTATGATAATAGATCCGCACTCTTGACTTGAGAATATCGTATTATATATATTTTTTCATATGTGACGCTATTAAGGCTGGATCACCGACTACTATATATATATATATATATATATATAGTCTCAGACTTAGGTGGTTTTCCTTACCCTTCCGTTTAGTCTTTTAGCTTGTCCTGTAGTTTACTTAGTAGATGTTAGACTGGGCTCGAGTCATAATTATTTCCAAAACTAACGAATCGTGAGTATTTTAAGGACAGGCCGAGGGATACTACGGGTATTTCAAAGGACGTACCTTTTCTTAAAAACACTGTAGCCCTATTTTCTAAACACCACGATTCGTGTTATTTCAAATGCCAAAACAGTATGACTCATATTTAGAAACGTATATTCGTATTTGCTGCGTTTACTATTCATTTTCCATATATTCATGTCGTTATTATCGCATTGCATGCTTAAATGTGTTTTTATTGTATTATGAAACCATGCTATTAGGACACCAGCACCATTACCGATGATGTGTATGCTCCACGTACACTTGCTTGCCGGCTTACACACATCATCATCAGTAATTGCCATGTCATGCACACTTTAGAGAATATTACCTTACTGATATCGCTTGTTAGCTGATAGTTCCGATATGTCATTACTGTGCTAGTTTAGATATTGCATTCTTTATTAGATACCCATGCATGTTTATAAATTCATTTGTCATGCAATATTATAGAGCCAGTCCGGATTGCCGGAGCCCGGTATTCACTATTATTGACTCTTCATATTTGGATTTCGGATTTTCCATGAGATTTCTGGATTTGGAGAAACCGCAAGATTTTATAAACTCATTTATCATTTTCAAAAGATCAAAGTGCGGTTTTCTCGTAATATGATGTGAGATACGTCCACCGTGAGTTTTCTCGGCTCTTGAATGATATCATACACCCGATTCGAGGAGGAGGAGGAACCGTCTGCGGGTGCATGGTGGACCCTGTGCGGTACCCCGGGGCAAGATGGTCGCAGATGATGGCGTTGAGCCTGGCAGGGGAGCACCACCAACCGGTTATTTATGACGCGGCGGATATCCGAAGGATACCGATGTAGTCGTAAGATTTTGATGAGGGGCCAGTCCAGATAGCCGGAGCCCGAGATATTGAGACTTTGAGGTATTGAGATTATATGATATGGGCCAGTCCGGATAGCCGGAGCCTGAGATATTGGATATTTGGATATATGTTTTGTGTCGATGCTTGACACAGATTTCATGTTGATTTCATTGATGATACCTCGATTTTTATATACAGAAATCTCACTAAGTAAAGAAAACGGTTTTCTCATTCATGATGTATTCTGTTTTCATTTCATTGCATTCATACATCATATATGTATTATGTTGCTACCTGAGGCACTAACACGAGCACTTGATATTTCACTTATGTGTAGATGGTCCAGGATATTATATTGAGGATATATTATTAGTGTATGACCTAGGATAGAGTCATACATGCGATTTCTGCTCGGTGATGTTTTCTACTCACGAGTTTGCAACTCACCCCCGTTGTGCCACAGTTTCATGCAGGTTTTGCCGTATAGGTTTCCTTGGCGGCTTTGCTGGCACACTATCTCATTCTGGGTGATTGCTTTGGTAGGTGGGTTCCACCATTGTACTTTATTATATTCAGTTGTATCTAGTAACTCTATTAACCAGACTTGTATATTTATTAGACCTAAAAGACCAGTTGTATATTCTTTCGACCTTAGAGTCGCGCGCTGTATTATTATGGTTTTCTTGATGATATTGGTTTCCTTTTGAGTTTTGATCCTCGCCTTTCGGAGTTGTATACTATATTGCTTGCGTGGTTGTGACCGCCAATTGGCGAAGAGCTAGCTCCCGCTTGGGGATGCCTTTATTTATATTATTCATGTTTGTACCCGTTTAGGGCCAGTATTTACAAAGGAGACTCTGCTAAAATTTTCGGGAAAATATGATGTTGCTTTTAAATATTTTATGACACTTATCTTATTAAAACCATTTGCATTAAAACAAGTTTTCCTTCACTTCTCTTTAAAATAGTTTAGATTTCTGGGCTTTTGGCTTACTTGAATTAGATGGGGTCCTATAGACTTCATATGATTCGAGTGCTAGTCACGTGTCATTTCGGGTCGTGACAAAGTTGGTATCAAAGCGCTAGGTTTAACCTTGGTTCGAGTGTATGTTTGACTATGCGAAGTCTAGGGCGTTTATATATATTCGAAACCTAGGCTTGACCTTACGGAACTTAGACTTGGTCGAGGGGGTATTAGACCCGAACTTTCGTAGCATAGGTTGACCTTGGTTGATGGAGTAGGTGACTTAAGTAGAGTAACGTACTGTGTGTATGTTCCGCGGCATACTTACGATACGCTACTTCGCTTAAGAAGCCTTAGGATGTACATTTCTTTGCACAGTACTATATTCATTCCTATGATCTATCCTCATCGATATCGGTTGGTGATTTTGTTACCACGATTGCATAGGCAGAGAGAGCTGCGGCTAGAGTTGTGGTCAGCACGAGCTCGTCTTGGACGAGGACTTACCAGGATGTATTCTGGCGACACACGATTGCATAGATGTGTCGTTTTATTGTGTTTTTCGCACCGTGAGCATTGATGGATTGCTTTTACTGAAATTGCTCGAACGTGCAGATCAGCACCAGAGGATTGGGCCACTGCTAGAGGACGGCTAGAATGTGATGCCCGTCAATGCACTGTTATTCTTGATGATTGAGGCACTGTTCAGCGTGCAGACGAATGAGCCAATTACTGCTTTGAATGACAAGATATCGCCCCAGATGTTTGAAGCTATTACAGCACGAGTTGTACTTAGAGGTATGATAGAAGATCGCTAGCCGCCCGAGGATGAATAACTAGGACATGTGGTTCGTTCGCCTACTCCGATGCGAGGTCATCAGATTGATTGATTCCAACTTGAGAATACTTCACGCAGGTACGTTGAGAGTCGATAGAAGACGATCGAATGTGAGAAGCCCATTTCCCAAGTTTAAGGTATTCGGAAAAACATGCAAGTAATTCCATGGATCCTTTAGAAGAATGAAACCCTAACTCGATATAATGACCATGGGAACGCTTTTGAACCTTAGGGTTTGCAGCAGTTCCGCAGTGCCATTAATGAGACTTGGGTTTGCCCTTCTACGGCTGGTCCATAGGTACTGTGGCATGTACTGAATATTATTAAACTATACTCAAGAGTTGAGCTCTTGGGGGATTATGGAACTTTACGAATCGATCGAAAAGTTCGACGTCGTTCGGATATCATGTGATAGGATACATTGCTTGGGAGACTCCAAATATGAGTATAGCCGTTGGAGCGCAGTCCATGCAGCCACGAAGAGACGAGTCTGAATCAGTCGACATTAGAGAAAAGTGGAGTAAGAGGTTCGTACGAGATTTCGAAGAGATGACGTTCCACTCCGTTGACATCAGAGATGTGATACGCATGCAGAGGCGTTGAATTTGGATATATCTTCCAGAAAGAGTCATGATGCATATGCAGCCGTTCTGGAGAAAGGAATAGATTTAGTAAATGGTGATAACTTCCGGACATTCCTGCAGAAACGAGATTGGGAGAGAACCAGACAAGATCTTTCTGGAAATACTAAGCGAGAAGACTTGGACCCAGGATCGGTCGTATTACAAACACCCAGTAGGCCAGAGTTCCGCATCGTCGATGAGACCTGTTATGAGTCACCATGACAGTTGGCCAGAGATCTTTGGAGGATGTGCTACAGCGGGACTGTTTCCGTCATCTTGGATTTCGGTATTTTGGGCGATTTATTTGCATGATTGAGATTTTGTGCACCACAGTTGCACTTGACTTCGATTTGATGTCATTCGAGAGCTAGATTTTGATTTCATGCCTATGGTATGCGTGTGATTTGACTTATGCTTTCGGCATAGTTTTCATGCACTTTAGTATTTTGATGCGATTTTGTGCACACCAGATGCACTAAATCGGGATTTCTTCGTGCATATCAGATGCACCTGATTTTGTTGTCAGGCACACTCGTTGCCCTTGACAGGTGTTTTCGTGCACACCCGTTGCATTTAGATTTTATTTCTATGCACATGTTTGGCACATTCATTGATTTCGATTTCGGTGCGCACCAGACGCACGTGGCATTGTTACATGTACTATTGAGTACGATTTCTTTTGAGCAGTACGTTTTTATGATAATTACCATTTGGTATAGTAGCTGAGCAGAACTAGTCTGAGGACAGTACCTGAATATGTTTTTGCATGCATCAATAGTTTTCGAAGGGATTTCCAAAGGAGCTATAGTCTCAGTATTTTCCTATGTGTCCGAGATGACACGAAACATGTTACAAAGGAAACCCCTCTAAATTATTTTAAAACGGCAGGACGGGTGTAATAAACAAAGGATATATATGTAAATATATAATTATTTTTCTAAAAAAAACGTCCGCTACTGGTTCTGTGATACGCGCATTGCACAGCGACTTGAAAAAGGTTTGGCATGCATTTCTTTCAAAGGTTTTGATGAGCTTACAACGATGCGTACTATGTACATATTATAGTTTTGAGTATATCATGTTGGTTTTCGTATTGGACTTTGACAACGGTATCTTCACCGTGACTCCGATGAATGCGTGATGTTTGACGGAGTTTTGATTTTGAGTTATATACTCGTTTTCCTGCGCATGCATTGCACTAAGATGTGTTTTAGGTATTGATGATTTCGGAACCCCGATGACTTGATTATTTTGCTGAAATGTTTTAGTATTTGGGGGTGTTTTAATTTAAATTCGGGGACCGAATTTCTTTAAGGGGGAATATTGTAACGTTTTGAAAATCGTTTAGGTGAAATTTCGGATAAGCGGTAAAATAACTGATGTTTTCCGTAAAAACCAAGATATAATTATTTTTCGGCATAGAGTTAAATATACATATTCTAGCTATATATGTAATTGCTATTATTTGATATTTAATGGGTCACTTGTAAATTTCTCGTTTACTGAAATATTTTCCGTAATTAATCATTTTAAATATTATTTTAAACCTTCACTAATACATTTAATTAGGGATAATTACAAATTGGAATGGGTTAATACAAATTTTGTGCATCATGACATATTAAGCCAAAATGTAACATGTTGGTTTTGAAATGAAATGAAATTATCAAGATGGGTTTAGAAAATATAAAGAAAAAGGCTTAAATTATGAAAATAAATTAAGTTGAAGTGAGGTATGGAAGTGTTTTCTTTTGACTTGGGAAATTATACCAACACAACACCTCACCACTCATTCCCATCACATGGCCGAACCATGGGCTGCCCTCACCAATTTCCCACTCCAAAATTAGAAGAGAAAACAAAGAAGAAAAGATAAAATGATAAAAGTTAATTAATTAACAATGAAGCATGGTGTATTGTATGAGGTATGGTGTGTGCTTTGACTTTTCCTTTTCACTTTCACCCCTCCCCCATTATTGATCTCGGCCTGATGGCAGCCCCCACTTTCATCTCTCCATCACATTCCATGCTAAAATTCACTCAAAAGTCCAATAAAATCCACACAAATTGCCATTAATTCCTAATCAAACCTTTAACCCTTTTTCCTTGGCCATTCAAGCATGGATTTTGGGAGCAAGAGAGCATTTTTGGATGGCTAAGTTGCAAGCTAGATCTATGGTTTGTAAGGTATAAATCCTAACCAAATTGTTTAATTGTTGCTATAATACTTCAATATAAGCTAATTAGATACTTAATTAGGTTTTAATTTCAAATTTTGAAATTTAAGAATGGGGTTTGAATTCATATTTGGGTTTTGAGTATTTGGATTATGGTTGTGTGATGTATTTAACATCTTAAGACTTGTAAAAACAAAGATGGTTGCTAGTTTGCTAAATGTATTTTTAAAATTGTTCTAATTAAGATATTTAGCAAACTATGTTTTTAGGATTAATGTAATGAGATGAAACTAAAAATCTAGTTAATGTTTTTGTGACCTAATTAAGATAATTGGTGAACATTGTGGCCATTAGAATTGTTAAAACATCAAATTTGTACTAAAACGGCTAATTGATGCTTACTAGGTTTCTTGATATAAATCGATTTGACCAATTTTAAGGTTTTGATGATTTGAACCCTATTTCTTATGTATTTAGTGAGTTGTGAAACCACGATTGGTACGTTTGGGTTTTAAGTTTGGGGATTTTCACGTATAGTGACCCTCGTTATAGTTTGTGGTGTTGTCGCGGCGCGTTTCGTGCACCAAGTGTGTGCGCGTCGGGTAAATGCGTGTGGTTGACTTGTATTGTTTGTGTCTGCGACTATTTATATTTATTCTTTTATTTCCTTGTGTATGTTACTAGGATCGGGTGCAGAGGTGTCGGACGTGGCGCGGAAATGACAGAGCTGAAATCGGATCAGATTAGCCAAGGCGTCCAGGTGAGTAGATATATATCTACGGGGGAAGTCGGGTGGATGGCGTTTAGCACCCCCGCAATTTCGTAGCACTTGATGTGTTATTATATATATAGGTATATGTTAGTTATATGTATGCCCTAGAGGCCATTACTGTACATAGGATGTATATTGTAGTGGATGCTGGGACATATATAGGGATGTCTTTCTTGCTCGACATGATAGTATGCTATCTGGTTGCTCTTTACCTTAACGTGTAAACTGATTGTCTCTCTGTTACATGTTGGTAAAGCCCTTAGGATGTGTACTTGACTACGTGGACTATGATGCGGATCATACTAGTGGGGACATGGTAGTCCATAAGTACATCCTTCAAGGTCCCTAGTCGTGGGTGTATCGAGACGGGGCATCGATATACCAGAGTAGACTAGCGTATACCTTCTCGACCCATACAGATGGGCGATGGATGATCCCATATCCATTGGTGTTTGACATCAGAGATGATATACGGGTGCTCAGTAGAGACTGGGTACACTGGACGGACTCGCCGAGAACTCCCAGATGGTATTATACCTTACTTCAGATGGCAGTTCTCTTGTGACACTGGTGTTGGAGATAGTGCCCTCAGAGTCAATTATTGGATCGCAGGTATGTGATTGCAATGATTGCGGAGGACCTATACCGGTAGGACAGTCTTACTCAAGATGATAGTATGCTATCTGGTTTTCCTTTATCAGTCGTGTACATGTTCAGGTGACTGATTACATGTTACACTTTGATAGAGCCCTTAGGATCTTGCTTTACTACCAACAGTATGATGGCGATCATATACGTGAGAGTTGGGTAGTTTATATGCATATCCTTAATTGTGGTCCCTAGTCGTGGGAGTTTCGAGACAGGGCATCGATATTCCGGAGTAGACTAGTGTGTACAGTCGAGACCCCGACGAGGGGCGGTGGCCGGTCTCACAAGCCACTGGTGTCAGTTGGATCACCTAAGATGTATACAGGTGCTCATTGGGTTATGAGTACACCGGACAGGACTCGCCGGGAATCTGCTAGTTAGTACTATACCTATCGTTAGATAGCAGTTCCCTGGTGACATGTGTACAGGTTAGTTCATCGACCTGAGGTCGTCATTTGTCTCGTGTGAGTTCCCACTGTGCTTTGATTTCTACCCTACCACGGCTCAAAGGAGTCATGCAAATAGGTAGTTTTTGGGTACAGTCCCGAGCCATATGGAAGCACGTGAGCGGATCGGCAGGGGATTCGTCTCTCCCGGTATTGGGGGCGAGATCGTGCTGTGTCTAGGAGAGCCATTACATAAAGCCCACGGCCGTGGCAGGAGATTTACTGGTAGGTACTCCAGTAGTATCTCAGGGTGTTATTGGGCTTCACTCCGACACGACTTATACTGCTAATGGGGGTCTGACGTTACTATCCCCCTAGGCAGATATGCGATACTCATTGACGAACGGACCGGACTGTATATACATTATCACTGTTAGGCTCAGTAGGGTTTCCGGATGAGTTCGCTCATCGGCCTCCCTTGAGGTCAGTCCATGGGCAGCCGTTACGCAAAGCTAGTGCCGCTGACGGTTTGTGGTTAAACCCACTGCCAGGGTACTGACGAGTCATTAGAGTCCCCCACAGACAGTTTCCCAAGTTCGGGCGAAACGTTGTAGAGGCCGTATGGTTTTATGGCAGGGTTCGGAAAATGCACGTGCGTTTACGCACGTGTTATTTTTCGGGCAGATGATACTGGTCGGCTTTGGTTTAAGCCGGATCCGAGTATTATATTGAGTAGGTATAATATCTTTGTCTCAGTTGCATTTGTATTCGGTCGTAATACAAATGCGGGTATATTTATACAGTTTCGGGGTTGTCCTGAAATTCGTTTCAGAATCACTTTTGGAAGTTGCCAGTTTCCAGTTTTCTATCAGCCGTCTTTTAACATTCGGTTAAAGACGGATTTATCTTTTCTTGGATGAGGGTGAGTCATGCTTCTAGAAGGTTCTAGAAAGGGTGACTTGACATGGTGAGTCATTAGTGCTTTAATGGAGCCATTAATGCAATGGTGACTAGGTTAATGAATCACCATTTGCATTAATGAGGTTTTGTTTGCTTAAGGATATTTTTCTTGTGTTCACACATGATATTTCTTTCTTATGGTCACCCTCTTCTCTCCTACACTCACCCTCCTTCCCTATATATGGCCGGCCCCTCCTCTCTCTCACTAGGATTTGATGTTTTCATTTGGTTACAAAAGATATGATAGATTTTGGGGTGTATGGAATTTCACAGCTCATTTCATTCCATCACCCGATTCCCACGGCAACTTCATTAACCGATCGTCCATGGAGTTGGACGAAGTGAGACAAAGTCATCTACTCATTCTCTACATCATTCTTGGTCGTCTCTTTTAGCAAACTTGACGACCGAGTTGCCTCGAGTCAGAGGCGGGAGCCCGTTTAAAGAATCAGTGACGTGGTGCCACCTGGACGAGCATATCGGAGATCGACGAGATCGGAGCAGCCGTAACGGAGCGTGGGATGATGGTTAAAGAACTAAGGACTCGGATCGTTCGGTATAACCTTTCTACACTCTTTACAGTTTGTTAGTTTAACAATAATGGCAGATCCGGGTTAAAGTATACGATAGCGCCAGTTAAAAAGTTTTTGTTCCGCATTTGGCGTCTGTAGACGGCCGGGGCGCTACCGTAGACTTACAGTGGTATCAGAGCCTCACCATTTTGCTTTACTGACTTGTGCTAACGCCTTTAAAACATCGATCGAAGCGGATATCGAAAAACACAATTTTCAAATTCACAGTTTCTGTAGATTTTAAATGATGTCCTAAAATTATTCTACACATCTCAGAAAACTGTGCAGGGTTTTTTAAGAACGCCGTACAAATTTAGGCACGTGAATCGACAAGACTGCCGTGGAAACGCGGCCAAACCCATGGTTTGGCCACGCATCCGCGGCCGTTCTGAGCGATCATGCCCCCAAATTTGTACAGTGTATTCTTCTCTGGAATTTGGGGTTTTTGGTATATATCTTTTGGGCCCAGATTTTATTACTGTTCAGCAGATTTTCGTGGGGCCCACTTCTTGATATTTGGTCGAGCGAAATTTAAACATGTTAGTTTACAGTGCTTACATTATATCTCCGACCGGGAATGTCATTTGTGTAAGTGCACGGCGGCGCCCCGGCCGTCAATCCGACACCGGAATGCGGAAGCGGTGAAAAACTAAAAATTTTCGGACTTTGCAAACCGGCACCACCGCGCACTAAACACCCGGATCGTTACCATTAACAAGTCTAAGCTAACTAGAAGATGGGAAAGAGATATACCGACGATCCAAGTCCTCCGGTCTTCATCTCCAATCCGATCTCCTCGCGGGATCTCCGTCCGTCTCATCCTCGTCGCCGGAAGTGCACCACGTTGCCTACATCGTTTACGGGCTCCCACCTCAATGCCGAGGCAACTCGGGCACGAAGCCGGCTACTCGACGTGCCCAAGGTTCGTTGTAGAATATGTAGTGAGCAAGTCTCATTTTTTGGGGTTTGTGGAATTGCCATTGGTGAAGGAAAAGAGAGCTTGGAGAGAGGTGAGAAAAATGGAGCATACTCAAGAAGGAATGTATCATATTTTTTTCCACTCATCAAAATGAAAATCAATCCCATCCATCCAAGGAATGGCCGCCCCCCCCCCCTTCATGTGTGATTGGAGAGAGAGAGAGAGAGCAAGGTCAAGGGGTGGGTGGAAGCAATGATGCAAGAGGGCATCATGAAAGGATATGATCACAAGCAAAAACCACACACAACCACAACCATCATGAACAACCATGATGCTAACAAAGTCAAGCCATCATGAAGTATGAAGTCAAGCAAGTCAAAGGAGGGTGCTATCATGATACAACAAAATGCAAAGACCCCCTTCCACAAATGCCTATTTGCAACAATGCAAATAAGCCCTCCTCCACCAATCTTCGGCCAATGAACGGAACAATGGAAATCGGCCGAAACGGAAAGCAAACTGGCAACTCCATAAAACTGGTCCCGTAACAAATTACAGGAAAACCCCGATACTGTGCATACACACCCGCATTTGTATTCCGACCGAAATACAAATGCAATGAGACAAAATCTACACTGTACTATACTAGAATCCGGCTTATACCAAAACCGGATAGTAATATCTGTTCGATCCTGATCCGTGCAATACCGCACGTATCTGATCGAACCCTGCCATATAACCATACGGCCTATAGTACAAACTGTCTGATCCTGATCCGTGCAATACCGCACGTATCTGATCGGACCTTGCCATATCTCCATACGGCCTCTACAACCTTTCGCCCGAAAGCTGAGTAACTGAAATGTGGGGGACTCTAAAGACTCGTCAATACCTTGGTTGTGGATTTAACCACTAGCACGTCAGAGGTATAAGCCAATACGTGACGGGCTACCAGGTACTGACCAAATGGGACGTCGATGAGGAAGCTCACCCCGACACCCAACTGAGCCTGTCCGTGACAATATCCGTGCAGTCCGGTCCGTTCGTCTATGAGTATCGCATGGCGGGCCTAGGGGGTTGGTAAAAGTCAGACCCCCAAAAGCGGTACAAGTCGTGTCGGAGTGTAGCCCAGAACACCCTGAGATACTACTGGAATACCTACCAGTAAATCTCCTTGCCTTGGCCAAGGACTTTGTGTAATGGCTCTCCTAGACACAGCACGACCTCACCCCCAATACCGGGGAGAGACAAACCCCTGAAGATACGCTCACTGCCTCCATGTGGCTCGGGACTGTACCCAACTAAAACCTGTTTGCACGACTCCTTTGAGCCGTGGTAGGGTAGTAATCAAAGTACAGTGGGAACTCACACGAGACAAATGACGATCCCCAGGTCGATGAACTAACCTGCACACATGTCACCAGGGAACTGCCATCTGACGTCTGGTATATTACCAACTAGCATGTTCCCGGCGAGTCCTGTCCGGTGTACTCATAACCCAATGAGCACCTGTATACATCTTAGGTGATCCTACTGACACCAGTGGCTTGTGAGACCGGCCACCGCCCCTCGTCGGGGTCTCGACTGTATACACTAGTCTACTAATGGAGTATCGATGCCCAGTCTCGAAACTCCCACGACTAGGGACCTTTTAAGGATAAGCTTATAGACCCCCAGCTCCCACTTATATGATCGCCCTCATACTGCTGGTGGTCAAGCAAGAATCCTAGGGGCTCTATCAATGTGTAATAGCGACGTGTCAGGTCACCTAAAGCAGTACACGATGATAAAGGTAAACCAGATAGCATACTATCATCTCGAGTAAGACTGTCCTACCGGGATAGGTCCTCCCTCAATCATTACAATCACGTACCTGTGACCTAATAATTGACTCTGAGGGCACTATCTCCAACAATTTGATCGGTAAACCGCGTCTGATTGCTATAGTTCTTTTAGACGGGTTTGCGAACGTGACATTCGCGTTGATGTTCTGTGTTGTGCTGTGATGTTGCGGATTTGTCGTGGTGGATAGCAGTGTGCAATGGTAGTACAGTTTGAGTTTATTTGTACATTTGATATTGCGGGGCGAGCGTCCAACTTGTGGACTGCCGTCACTGCCTGTTGTATAATATTCTTTTGGGGCATAACCAGGTTGCGGTCGATGTACCTGTTGTACTATTTTTCATTACTGTACTAGGCTTTGCCCCGCGACGGAGAGCACGGATAGCCGGGTTCCACTCTAGAATTTGCAGACTATTCGCCGCACTCGTAGGGGGTACAGGTTGACCCAAGGAGGGGTGCCCAAGATTACCGGATTCCGTGAAGTGCTGGGTGGTCCATTCACTATGCTGTAGGGGGCTGCCTCGCTTCAGGTTTTGGCGGGTAACTTGCCGCACCCGTAGGGGTCTAGGTTTCATTGCACAGGCTATCCATACGACAGGGGAACGTCGAGTTTCAGCAGCGGCTCTGTGAAACTCGGGGATCCCAGATTATCTGTATTGTTCTGTGATGCTTATTACTTTTCTGTAATGTTGCATATTATCACGCCTGGAGCGATTATTGTATATTGGTTTATATACTATTAGATGTTGTATATGTTTTACCCCCGCGCTAGTCCAGGTCCCCGCTCTGTCGTTAGTTAAGTAACCTAACGGGTAATGACGGGACCCAGTGACGAATGCGGATGGCATAGACGTACATTTTATTTTCGTTCTTTTCTGGTGTGATCGATTGATGGGACTGCGTTGATTCTGATCAATGCAAAGTAAAGCAAACCTGTTTACAGTTGTTGGAACAAATTAAAAAGTGTTATTGCAAAGACGTTTCCTTTTGTTATGCATAGCGGTATTCAGTGGAATATCCTGCACCTCATTCGACGGGGCAAGGGCCGATATCCCTTCACCGGGGCTGACCCCTTGGGCAGAAGTTTGCGTCAGGGTAATAACTTCACTATATTCGATTACAAGTTGCTTTGCATAGCGGTATTCAGTGGAATATCCTGCACCTCATTCCACGAGGAAAGAGCCGAGATCCCTTCACCGGGAGTGACCTCTTTAGCAAAGGTTTTCGCCACTATATTTAAAAAAAAAAAAACTATCAGGTTCCTTCAGCGATATCATGTTCACTACGTTAAAGGTTTTTCGCCAAAAACCAGTCGTAGCCCTCCGTCACTTCTTTTGGGTATTTAGTAGTATTCAAGCTATGCATTTTAGCCAAAGTTAAGGCATAATGTTTGGTAGCTGCTGGGTATTCATTTGTTGCATAGATAGATAAGTTAGTTTGGGACAGTCGTTCTGCCGATTGGCCAAAGTCAGGGGCATGTGCGGGTGGGTTCAAATTGACAAGATAGTGACGGGTAGAACTTGGCATGTGACTTATGACATTTTGACCAAAGCCAAGGTTATAAAAGCATGGGGCAAAAATCATATCGGGAGTTTCTAAAGAAACTGAAACTTGCCAAGTATGCGCATACCTTCTGGAGTATGAGTAACGTGGATGCATTCCATCACATTATCATGCGATGAGAGTTGGATCCCGATTCCCACTGATGAGTTGGTTTACTCTTCGGGTGATCCCGATTAATTCTTCTTTCTGGTTTGGAGGAGAATTTGACAGGACAGTGGGAGGTTTCTGGATTAGATAAAGTGATAACCATTCTGATCTAGGTTAGAGTGCACGCAGAGTGTTTCTTTTCTCTCTCTCTTTGGCAGCGACCTTTGACCGACCCTAGACTATGACTCAGTGACCAAGTTGACCGAACCTTCTTAAAATACTGGCTTTTGGATTGTCTGAGTTGCATAAGTCATTTCCACTCCTTCTTTTACCCTTTGTATTTCTCAGAACACCAGTATTACTACGGACATCCACTTCCATTGGATAGATCCATCGTATGGTTATATACGAACTCGAAGGGACTTCTTCGAGGATGGATCAAGGTTCAGGAGAAATAGAATTGGTTTATTCAGTTGTCTTTTATTATCACCTTCTCTCAGGTTGCGAGGGCTCCTTGGTTTAGGAGAGTACACCTATTACGCTTATTGGATAGTCTTATTCCAAACCATAGGCAGGTGCCGAAAGGTAGGGAATGAAGAAAACCAATTAGCCTAAGTAGGGTGTGCAGAAGGTAATATGTAAAGACAAAATAAAGGGATTAGAAAGAGGGCAAAGTAAATTGCGACTGTTATCATTCACGACCAAACCGCGTACTTCATCGCCACTCCAATTTCACCTTTAAAAGAATAAGGTATTATTCAGATGTCTTTTATCATCACCTTCTCTCAAGATACGAGTACTCCTTGGTGAAGGAGGGTACACCTATTATGCTTACTGGATAGTCTTCTTTCAAACCATAGGCTGGTGCCGAACGGTAGGGAAGGAAGAAAACCATTTAGCCTAACGATGGTGTACAGAAGGTAATGACTTAAGACAAATAAAGGGATTTGGAGAGATGACAATGAAATATACGGTTATAGTCATGAATTGGATTTTGGAAGAGGCATTGCTATGAATACCAGGATACCCCTACGAAACATTTTCATGTTTCAGTGCATTGTTAAAGAAAAACTGTTTTCCCAATTAGATACTTACTCCAAGGGTATGTATTTACCAGGTTTCATTCTCATATCTGTATGGTTTTACAGATGATGAGTGGGAGTAAGTTATTGGGAATTAGGTGATTATCCTCATTATATCGGAATTCGTTGTAATTGGTGATATTTGAGGAAATCGCCAAGGTACAGTTTTCCACCTACGACGCACAGGTTTTGAGTTGTTAACTCAGCGGACTTATACAGAGTATTGTATGTTGTCCAGTGTCCATCAGGACAAAGGGGTAGGTCCTCATACTATGTTCTGTTTACTTATAACTTCTCTAGTATTTAGACAAGTGTTTCGTAGAAATACAAGGTCTAAGTTTTGAGAAGTTGTGGGTATAAGAATAAAGTAGAGAACCAGGTATCACAAGTATCGGGATTCTTCAAAGAGATCGAAGATGTAGATTCTTGTGATTGGTATTCAGATGATAGTGATGGTTTTGAGAAACGTGTTTCTCTTTCAGGTTACTCATAATTGGATGGATTCCTAAGTTGAGTAATGCTGATTAGCCTCTTTCCATTAAGTTGATATGCACTAGAGACAACTGCATGGTTTGAATATGGTTCCAATTAAATAAGTACCAAAGTTTCTATATTGGATATAGAATAGTTCGTACCTTAAAAGATATTAAGGTACGGGGAGTTGTCCAGCTTATGCTTAAAACCAGACTCTGGATAACTCAGGGCACGTTTCTGTAATGGCTGTTTGTGGGTTGACCCTGGCTATGACGAGGGTTGATATTCTACCATTTGGAAGATCAATAGTGATATTGTTCTTGACTCGCCACAGTTTTAGTAAAAATGGATTTTTTTAGAAAACAGTAGTGGGAGTATGGTAGAACTGGAAGTGATTCCAGAACCACGAACGATTACGGAAAATTTAATAGGACCTATATATTCAATCAGGTTTGACATTCCAATAGCCACTCCGCAGATTTGGTGGGTAACCTCAGATACCCGAGAGGTACTCCGGTAGCCTCAAGGACGGTGACAGGAAGGTTCTTATCTACCCAGACTTGACACTACTGATGTTCCAGGCTATGAGACCCGGTAGGAGGGTTGTCGTAGTCAGTGGGAGCAGTGGAAGCATAGCGGGCAAGATGCTTATATCTATTTATAGACCTGAGCAGTTATAGCGGAGATAGATCATCTAATTTTTATGTGACAGTCATGGGTTTGACTTCAATCAGGATAGGGGATGGATCTGTTAAGAAGGTAGTAGGGTGTGATGTCATGGTATCTGGATGATATACACAGAGTAGGAAGTAAAATTCCTATACTACGATCGGTTGTACTGTGGTTGTCACACAGTTGTTTCTCCAGACAGGATATGGATATAATATCAGACATTATGGTTTCTAGATCTATGGTTTTAGATCTGGATTTGGGTAGTTTCCCAATGTGGGTAATTTGACAGTATTCTAATGGTTTTTAGAATAGATGACTCCTAGCATGGTGGTGTACCTGCAGGTGATGGAGTCACCCTCTCTAAAGGTGTCTTACAGACTAAAGAGGAGAGGGATGTGCATGATTGGCAGATCACTTGCTTAGGTAATTGAGTCAATCATGAGATGTCAAGTACCACACCAAATGTTGTTTTTGCACTAGATGCAATAAGTTTGTATTAATCCAATCCAGGAGAAACATAAGGAAGCAGTTTTAGAACATAAGTACATGTTCTACGGATTTGATGACGGCAGCCTCCTTCGGGAGACGATTATCAATCCAGGATTCAAAGGTGACATGGTTGACAGAGTGATTGTCAGAGTTATAGTTTTTCCCTCTGATGAGGAACAGTATTATGGACAGGTGGTCCAAGAGGATACTGTGGGTGGCATGGTGCCGGATACTGATTAGGTTCAGTGATCGATACAGTCTAAGAAGTTTGGATTTGGAGTTCATTTATGAACTAGGTCCCATCAGATATCCAGACATATTCTAAACAGGTATTACTCGATTCGGGAGATGGATTTCTCCGCGAACTTGAGATTAAGAGAGATATAGAAAGAAACATCTAGGCGGATCCACTCACTGAGGCTATTTCTCAAACACAATAGTTTTACAAACGGGCTTTGTGAAACAGATTAGTTGAGGAGTTGGATGTTCGGTTTCACACGGGCTGTGAGTAGTCGACATTGCAATAATTAGCCTTGAGTGCAAGTGGGAGATTGTTGGAGATAGTGCCCTCAGAGTCAATTATTGGATCGCAGGTACATGATTGCAATGATTGCGGAAGACCTATACCGGTAGGACAGTCTTACTCAAGATGATAGTATGCTATCTGGTTTGCCTTTATCAGTCGTGTACATATTCAGGTGACTGATTACATGTTACACTTTGATAGAGCCCTTAGGATCTTGCTTTACTACCAACAGTATGATGGCGATCATATACGTGAGAGTTGGGTAGTTTATATGCATATCCTTAATTGTGGTCCCTAGTCGTGGGAGTTTCGAGACAAGGCATCGATACTCCGGAGTAGACTAGTGTGTACAGTCGAGACCCCGACGAGGGGCGGTGGCCGGTCTCACAAGCCACTGGTGTCAGTTGGATCACCTAAGATGTATACAGGTGCTCATTGGGTTATGAGTACACCGGACAGGACTCGCCGGGAATCTGCTAGTTAGTACTATACCTATCGTCAGATAGCAGTTCCCTGGTGACATGTGTACAGGTTAGTTCATCAACCTGAGGTCGTCATTTGTCTCGTATGAGTTCCTACTGTGCTTTGATTTCTACCCTACCACGGCTCAAAGGAGTCGTGCAAACAGGTAGTTTTTGGGTACATTCCCGAGCCATATGGAGGCACGTGAGCGGATCGGCAGGGGATTCGTCTCTCCCGGTATTGGGGGCGAGATCGTGCTGTGTCTAGGAGAGCCATTACACAAAGCCCACGGCCGTGGCAGGAGATTTACTGGTAGGTACTCCAGTAGTATCTCAGGGTGTTATTGGGCTTCACTCCGACACGACTTATACTGCTAATGGGGGTCTGACGTTACTAGCCCCCTAGGCAGATATGCGATACTCATTGACGAACGGACCGGACTGTATATACATTGTCACTGTTAGGCTCAGTAGGGTTTCCGGATGAGTTCGCTCATCGGCCTCCCTTGAGGTCAGTCCATGGGCAGCCGTTACGCATAGCTAGTGCCGCTGAAGGTTTGTGGTTAAACCCACTGCCAGTGTACTGACGAGTCATTAGAGTCCCCCACAGACAGTTTCCCAAGTTCGGGCGAAACGTTGTAGAGGCCGTATGGTTTTATGGCAGGGTTCGGAAAATGCACGTGCGTTTACGCACGTGTTATTTTTCGGGCAGATGATACTGGTCGGCTTTGGTTTAAGCCGGATCCGAGTATTATATTGAGTAGGTATAATATCTTTGTCTCAGTTGCATTTGTATTCGGTCGTAATACAAATGCGGGTATATTTATACAGTTTCGGGGTTGTCCTGAAATTCGTTTCAGGATCACTTTTGGAAGTTGCCAGTTTCCAGTTTTCTATCAGCCGTCTTTTAACATTCGGTTAAAGGCGGATTTATCTTTTCTTGGATGAGGGTGAGTCATGCTTCTAGAAGGTTCTAGAAAGGGTGACTTGACATGGTGAGTCATTAGTGCTTTAATGGAGCCATTAATGCAATGGTGACTAGGTTAATGATTCACCATTTGCATTAATGAGGTTTTATTTGCTTAAGGATATTTTTCTTGTGTTCACACATGATATTTCTTTCTTATGGTCACCCTCTTCTCTCCTACACTCAACCCCCTTCCCTATATATGGCCGGCCCCTCCTCTCTCTCACTAGGACTTGATGTTTTCATTTGGTTACAAAAGATATGATAGATTTTGGGGTGTATGGAATTTCACAGCTCATTTCATTCCATCACCCGATTCCCACGGCAACTTCATTAACCGATCGTCCACGGATTTGGACGAAGTGAGACAAAGTCATATACTCATTCTCTACATCATTCTTGGTTGTCTCTTTTAGCAAACTTGACGATCGAGTTGCCTCGAGTCAGAGGCGGGAGCCCGTTTAAAGAATCAGTGACGTGGTGCCACCTGGATGAGCAGATCGGAGATCGACGAGATCGGAGCAGCCGCAACGGAGCGTGGGATGATGGTTAAAGAACGAAGGACTCGTATCGTTCGGTATAACCTTTCTACACTCTTTACAGTTTGTTAGTTTAGCAATAATGGCAGATCCGGGTTAAAGTATACGATAGCGCCAGTTAAAAAGTTTTTGTTCCGTATTTGGCATCTGTAGACGGCCGGGGCGCTACCGTAGACTTACAACTGGTACAGGTTAGTCTGTAGACCCGAGATCGTCATAGAGTCTTGTGTGATTCCCACTGTGCTTTGATTTCCACCTTACCACGTCCAAGAGGGTGTGCAAAACGGTGGTTTTTGGGTACAGTCCCGAATCACATGGAGGCAATGAGCGATAGGAGGGGATTCGTCTCTCCCGGTATAGGGAGTTGATGTTGCGCTGTGTTCGATTGGCTATAACCGGAAATCCCTGGCCAGGGTTGTTGAGATTTACTGGTAAGTGTTACCAGTAGTTTCTCGAACTGTTATAGACCTCATATCGACATGACTTATCGAGTTATTAGGGTCTGACGTTTACCACCCCTAGGCGAGATATGCGACATATCAGACGATCAGACCAGACTGTGCGGTAAGTGTTGCTGGTTGGATTCACAGGAGTGTGAGCGGGCTTGCTCATCGATCTTCTGATCGCTCAATACCCGGGTGGCCGTTACGTTTAGCAGACCGCTTGCTGCTTGTGGGTGTTTGATATGATCATCACCTGCTGCCGGCGTATTGACGAGTCTTTAGAGTCATACACAGAGGTTTCCTGGCTCAAGCGAAACGAAATAGGAGCGCATATGAGATATGTGCGGGACCAAGAATAATACCAGTATGTGATACTATATTCGATTCTCGTGATTTGTGACAGTGATCGGTTATATGCGATATAGCCGGGTTATCGGATCAAGTGTTGATTCGATAAGTTGTTACTATTGATATTAGTCGGTTATATGCGATATGACCGGATCGTTAAATCAAGTGTTGATTTAATGATTTAATGTATAATTATATATTTGATATATTACTTTACATTAACTAGTATTTGTTCACTTAAGATGGATTTTCTCACTTGATGTGCACATTGTATATATGATATAGTTTTGTGCACTAGTTTGTATCATGTTTGATGATACATGCAAACTTGGGTGTATGTTTGATTTAAACCTTGGTTAAGTAAATGGTTAGGGTTTTTATTTATTTATTCATTTATTTTTTTTGGCAAAAAGAGAAATGGTGTCTTGCTTTGTTTTATTGTTGAAGCTTCATGAAGCTTTGAAAAAGTCTACCATTTTTGTTTCATGCTAAACCTAACCATTCACCTAACCTTAGTTTATTCTCTACACTTAACCATGGTTGCTAATATGATAAGAATGAGTTATTTTATATTTTCAAAATTTTCTTATCATATTATCATCTTCTTCTTCTTCTTCAAGAAGAAAGAAGCTTGCTAGCTTCAATGGTGAAATGAGAAAAAGAGTGAGAAATCCAATTCTAAAGTGAACCCACTTCCTATTTCTTCATCCTCTACCACTTGCCAAGTAGTATAGGGTGTTTTCTTCATAAGTTTCATGACTTGGTGAAGTTGGAGCTTGATCTTGAGTTGCCTCGACGTAGATCGTCTTCGGCATTGAAGTCGGCGACCTAGCCCGATCATTTCTCCGATGGAATCAACACTAGAGTCCGAGATCCGATGATCGCAGCGAGGGGACATCATCACGGAGCTATGGAGGTGGAGGACCGGATCTACAAAGGTTGTATTTTCCGTTCACTCTTAGTTAAGTTGTTAACTAGTTGCATGTTTCGTCTAAAACTCTAGTCAACGATCGCATTAGGGTTTCTCGGCACCGGAATTTTTTGAATTTGGCATGGTTGATACCTTGTGAGACCTCATTAGTGTGCCTAGGAACCCCACAGTGGTATCAGAGCCTAGCTAGAGCCTTAAGCGATGTGTAGACGATATTAGAAGTCCGATCGAACCGAAACCCTAATACAAATTCCTTCTCTGTACATTTTTTTAAATCGGGGATTTTTGTGAATTAAAAATATGCAGAAAAATAAGCAGGCATTTATAAGAATTACTGTACAAAACGGGACCCCTAAATCATTCAAAGAGCCGCGGAAACGCGGCACGAGCATGGCTCGTGCGGTGGTTCCGCGGCCGTACGGTCGCTTCTTTCAGATCTGTTTGCACAGTAATTCATAACTTTGATTCCTGTATTTTCTGGGTAATTTTATTTTCTACTCAAGAGTTGAGTATTCTGGATTGTATTGGGGACTCTGTGTTTCGATCGGGAAGTTTAACTTCGTCTGTGTTTTTCCGGATAATTTTTGAATATGTTAAAAAGTTCGACCGGATATGAATACCCACTTTTCCCCTGCCGGGAAATTTCCAATTGTTGGATTTTTCCGTGGTTTAATAACGTTCTAAGTAGTGCAAGTAACGCGATGGTCACTCTAGAAGACAACAAACCTTAACTCGATTATGTGACCGTCTTGAACTGCCCTTTGAACCTTAGGGTTTGGGGTAGTACGACGTGCCACATGTGAGGCGTTGGCTTGACCCTTCTACGGCTGGACCGTTGGTACTGAGGCATGAAGAGAATGTTTTTAGACTTATTTCATGTGTTGAGCTGTTTCGGGAAAACTTGGGTGTTTGACTGTTCGATCGGAAAGTTTAACATTTTCTATTTATCTGGAATGTGATACAATAATTGGAATTCACAAGTAGTTATGAGATAACTAATATGAATGTTATAAACACAGCACTTTAGTCTCACTTGATCAGTTGCCACGGAATTTTGATGCGATCAAAAGTCTGTCGCAATCTAGTAGCGTACGCGGATACTCGCCGGTAAAACTTAATAGATAGCCACGCCCTATAGCCCCGACCAAGTGACTGTAGGAGAACCCCGTTGCCGAAAGCATCCGTCCGGGTGCTCGCGGCAGCGGTGTTCCGCCTTGGTGCACTTCGTTGACGGTATCGGGGGTGCGACCGCCTACTAAAGTTTGCGACGAGCATTCGATCAGAATGTCGGGAATCTTGTTGAATTGCCCGACTTGGTATTGAAAAGTGTTTTTGATTTTGAGACTAAAATGCGGAGTTTATAATTGTTAGGCATGTGATGTCTAAGGAATTCATTTGATTAGGCATGCGATGTCTAAAGAAGTTGCGGATTCCAACTGTTGTAGTTTTACACTTTCTTTTCTGTGACCGTAAGTGTAATATGTGATATCGCCGGTTTCGTTGCTATATGTCAACGACAATTGGGATACGCATGTTTACTTACGTTGATGACATATGATGTTATGTGTTGCTGGATATGTTATATTGGATCGTCGTGTTTGAATAGCCGGGTTTTTTTTATGTGAGATGAGTGTTTTTCATTTTCATTCATGTAAAAACTTGTATGTAATATTCTTTTATTGGGGCACTTCCAGGTTGCGGAAGATGTCACCCATTGTATATTATTTACTTTTCCGCACTAGGATAGACCCAAGGAGGAGGGCACAAGTAACCGGGTTCTGGAGTCCAGTGGGAGACCAACTCGAGGAGTCGAGTCCGAGTCTCCTAACTCTAGAATTGGAAGTGTTGGTTGCCGCTCTCGTAGGGGTCTAGGGGTGTGGGTTTGGCTATTCATCGCGACCGTGGAATCCGTTTTTATACTGGCTCGTATTGAAAACATGGACGTCCTAGTATATCCAATATTTCATATGATTCTTCTGCTGCGATATCTGTGATGTGATCATTTGATGTTCTGTGATAAATACTGTATATAGTATATATGATATATTATATAGATGTTACTTATGTTTTACACCCGCGCTAGCCCTGCCCTGCTCTGCCGTTTGTTACCTAACCTAACGGTGCACGAGGGGACATCGAGGCGAATGCGGATGGCATAAGTGTACGTCGTATTTATCTGTGATGTTTAGGTGATTTAAATGATGGGACTTCATTAATGTGATTAATGAAAGAAAAGAAACCTAAGATGTTGTGGAATCGAATTTTCAAAAATAGGTAGCTATAGTTCTTGCTTTGCATCGCAGTGTTCCTTGTAGAACATCCCGCACCTTATTCGATAAGGAAAGGACCGAGATCCCTTCACCGGGAGTGACTCCTTTAGCAATAACTGGCAGATGCTACAACCCTCGGTTTGTCTTTTGATTGCTCCTATAGTTCTTGCTTTGCACAGCGGTATATATGATATATCCTGCACCTTATTCGATGAGGAACGGGCCGACGATCCCTTCACCGGGAGTGACCCCTTTAGCAAAACTAGAAAAGCCACAAAAGCACTCCATTTTAAAATCATTTGATTCTACAACGATATCAAGTTCATTACACAATAGGTTTTCAGAAAAACCTGTCGTAGCCCTCCGTCATTTCAGATAAGTCATGTTTAGTATTCGTGCTGCGTTTGTTGACCTTGTCAAGGCGCAGTGTGCGGTAGCTAACCAGTATTTATCTGCTTATGCATATGATGCAGATTGGGTTAGGGTAGTCGTGCGGCCTTGTTGACCTTGTCAAGGGTCGTGCGTGTGGGTTTGATTCAATCAAGAAATGACGGGTTGAACTTGACTTGCGGTCTATGGTTTGTTGACCTTGTCAAGGTCATAGATCGTTTGGGGCAAAATATTATCGGGAATTTCAAGTGTTGAAATTTGCAATAAGATTGCATACCTTCTATGAGATAGTTGGATCCCGATACCCACTGCGAGTAAGAGTTACTCCTGGGAGAGTTTTACACAATACAATTAGCCGATCAAGTAGGTGTCTAGAAAGGTGTCAACGGGGTTACGCCTCTGGGAAAACGAGGTTTACATTAATTAGGTCCATGCGAAAGCACGGGGAACCTCCCTCAAAGTACCGACACTGGCCTGGCTGAAAGATTGGCGAACTTGTAGCGTGTAATTAATCCCGGCTAGTCTTTCCTTTTAGGGTTTGAAGGAAGATTTGATAAAAATAGTGGGAGCCATCCTGATTAAATAAAATTATAACCAATCTATTCTTGCTAGAGCGCACGCAGAGTGTTTTCTTCTCTCTCTCTCTCCAGGTAGCGACCATATCACGCCTTAATCAAGATAATAAAACGGATATATTGACCGAACCCGCTTGTTATACTGAGCTGGGGAACGTTGGTCCCGCTACAACTTATAATTGTTATAAGACAGAGCAGGAATTGGGGAATACCAGATTTCCCGTGCCGCCCAAACGAAGAAAGTGCATGTTGATGCATCATCTTCGGGTGTGTTCATTACAAAGAACTGTTTCTCTGTATCCTCTACGTCCTGGGTATTTGATACCGGATCAGGATCCCAGATATGTAATCTGTTACATACGGCTACAGATAGGTAGAGAACTGAGAACGGGTGATAAGTTTCATGAGACAGAAAACGGGGCAAGTGTTGCAGCCAAGTCTGTTGGTCACTGTCACCCTGTATTACCAGTACATTGATTCTGAACAAATGATATTAGATACCGAACCTGATATACAAAATCATATCAGTCTCTTTATTAGTAAAGAAGGATATAATTTTGTATTGTTGGATATTGTTTTGAACATTTCCTATATCAAAAGTTGATCGGTTCAGGCACGTTATCTAAAAGCATTGATGTTCTAAATCAAACTACAGTTCTTTAGTATACGGAACACACACAAGAGGAAGAGTTCAGAAATGAACGGATCCTTCTTGAGGTATTGTAGACTAGGTCATATCAATGCGACCCGACTGGCTGAAGTTACATTTAGATGTATATTTAAATCAGTTTGAATTTACATCTTATGAAACTTGCCAGTCATGTCACAAAGATTAGATGACCGTAGCTCTGTTTATTGGAAACAGAGAAAGAGTTAGTGAACTCTTGGGATTGTTACATGTTTTTGTATGGAAGTCTCCAGTCTACACATGCCAAGACTGGTTCTTTATACTTCATTACATTCTCTGATGATCTCTCAAGATTCAGACATATGTTCCTGTTGAAACACAAGTCCGAACCTTTTGAGATATTCACAGAATATAAATTAGAAGTAGAGAACCAAAATACGGGTATAAGTATTATTTCCTTTGATGTGATCAAGGAGGAGAATATTTGAGCATGGAATTCTTGGACTATTCTAAAGGAGAATGAGATTCTCTCTCAGCATTACTCCTCCGTATACACCATAGCACGATGGTGTATCGGGGTGGAGCAATCACACCCTATATGATATGGTGCGCTCTATGATAAGTACTACTGAGTTACCTATTTCCTTTTGGGAGTTATGCACTTATGAAGTTGCATACCTATTGAGTAGGGTTCCAATCAAATCAGTTGCCTACCACTTCATATGTGATATGGAAAGGGAAGAGCCCATACCTTAAGTTAGTTGAGATTTGGGGTTGTCCAGCCTATGTCTAAAGGCAAAATCCGGACAAGCTCGAGGCAAGGTTTGTTATGTAGAACTGGAAATGTTCCAGCTATACAAACTGTAGCTGATGATTTAGTAGAACCGAAGGATTCAATAGTAACCAACGAACCTCAGCCTCTCCGCCGATCTAGTAGGGTTCCTCACCCACATGAGAGTTACTTCGGTTTCTCTATGACAGTGGGAGCGAGGATTGCATCATGAGATGATGACCCAACTAGTTTCGAGCTGGCCATCAGGAGTGGGACTTTGTAAGAATGGCTGGATGCTTAGCGATCTGAAATGGAATCCATGTACACCAACAAAGTATGGACTTTGGTTGCTTTATCTAAAGGGTTAAATCCCCATCAGGAGCAAGTATATCTTGAGAAGATTACTTGGTGCACATGGAAAAGTTGAGACTTTCAAAGCTAGACTTGTTAAAGGTTTGCATCATTGACCAGGTATGGATTATGTTGAAACCTTTTCTAAGGATCTATGCTTAAGTCCATCCAGATCCTACTTGCCACGGCTACATACCATGACTACGATATCTGGCGGTTGGGTGTCATGACTGCTTTTCTAAATGATGTTTTAGAAGAGTGCGTCTATAAGTACACAGCCAGAGGGCTTCGTAGACAGTGGGAGCAGTGGAAACGTGTGCAAGATGTTTTATGTGATAAAGCAGGCATCGCGGAGTTGGAACGTCTGTTTTGATGAATTAGTCAAACAGTTTGAGATTATCAAAACGGTAGATGAACCTTGTATATACAAAAAGGTAGTAGGGAATATGGTAGTGATCCTCGTAGAGTACGTGGATGACATACTCTTGATAGGGAAGGAGTTTCCTATGCTACGCTCGGTCAATCTCTGCTTATCACAATGATTCTCCATATAGGATCAAAGTGATACCTACTAAATCCTGGGTTTTGGATCTTTGAGATAGATCTAATTGGATATTAGGATACTCACTAGTTGTAGTGAGATGGTATCAATTGGTCCTAGGGAGAATCACTGGAGGGGTTCCAGGGTGATAAGGACGGCTGAAAGTCAGTCACAGGCATTGTCTTTACCCTCAGTAAAGGGACGGTATGTTGGAAGAGTTCCAAGCTAGATACCGTGGCATACTAGATGATAAAGGCTGGATACATCGCTACTTAAGATGCTACCAAGCAGGCAGTCTGGATGTATATTTGTTCATGAGATGAACTTAGTTCCTCCTATTGTGTGACAATGGAGTTGTGTCTTATGCCAAGGAACGCCTGTCCCATCAGTGATCCAGACATATTCTAAGACAGTATCACCTGATCATGGAGATGGCTGATCTTCAGGGGATCGAGGTAAGGAGAGTAGACTCAGAGGACGACACGGCGGATCCACTCACAAAGGCCTTTTCCCAGAGAGAGATTTTTATGGGATGGTTGAGTATGAGATACTACAACCACTGCTACAGATGGCCCTAGTGCAAGTGGGAGATTGTTAGTTATATGTATGCCCTAGAGGCCATTACTGTACATAGGATGTATATTGTAGTAGATGCTGGGACATATATAGGGAGGACTTGCTTGCTCGACATGATAATATGCTATCTGGTTGTTCTTTACCTTAACGTGTAAACTGATTGTCTCTCTGTTACATGTTGGTAAAGCCCTTAGGATGTGTACTTGACTACCTAGACTATGATGCGGATCATACTAGTGGGGACATGGTAGTCCATAAGTATATCCTTCAAGGTCCCTAGTCGTGGGTGTATCAAGAAGAGGCATCGATATACCAGAATAGATTAGCATATACATTCTCGACCCATACAGATGGGCGATGGATGATCCCATATCCATTGGTGTTTGACATCAGAGATGATATACGGGTGCTCGGTAGAGACTGGGTACACTGGACGGACTCGCCGAGAACTCCCAGATGGTATTATACCTTACGTCAGATGGCGGTTCACTGGTGACACTGGTACAGGTTAGTCTGTAGACCCGAGATCGTCATAGAGTCTTGTGTGATTCCCACTGTGCTTTGATTTCAAACTTACCACGTCCAAGAGGGCGTGCAAAACGGTGGTTTTTGGGTACAGTCCCGAATCACATGGAGGCAATGAGCGATAGGAGGGGATTCGTCTCTCCCGGTATAGGGAGTTGATGTTGTGCAGTGTTCGATTGGCTATAACCGGAAATCCCTGGCCAGGGTTGCTGAGATTTACTTGTAAGTGTTACCAGTAGTTTCTCGAACTGTTATAGACCTCATATCGACAAGACTTATCGAGTTATTGGGGTCTGACGTTTACCACCCCTAGGCGAGATATGCGACATATCAGACGATCAGACCGGACTGTGCGGTAAGTGTTGCTGGTTGGATTCATAGAAGTGTGAGCGGGCTTGCTCGTCGATCTTCTGATCGCTCAATATCCGGGTGGCCGTTACGTTTAGCAGACCGCTTGCGGCTTGTGAGTGTTTGATATTATCATCACCTGCTGCCGGCGTATTGACGAGTCTTTAGAGTCCAACATAGAGGTTTCCTGGCTCAAGCGAAACGAAATAGGAGCGTATATGAGATATGTGCAGGACCGAGAATAATACCAGTATGTGATATTGTATTCGATTCTCGCGATTTGTGACAGTGATCGGTTATATGCGATATAGCCGGGTTATCGGATCAAGTGTTGATTCGATAAGTTGTTACTATTGATATTAGTCGGTTATATGCGATATGACCGGGTCGTTAAATCAAGTGTTGATTTAATGATTTAATGTATAATTATATATTTGATATATTACTTTACATTAACTAGTATTTGTTCACTTAAGATGGATTTTCTCACTTGATGTGCACATTGTATATATGATATAGTTTTGTGCACTAGTTTGTATCATGTTTGATGATACATGCAAACTTGGGTGTATGTTTGATTTAAACCTTGGTTAAGTAAATGGTTAGGGTTTTTATTTATTTATTCATTTATTTTTTTTGGCAAAAAGAGAAATGGTGGCTTGTTTTGTTTTATAGTTGAAGCTTCATGAAGCTTTGAAAAAGTCTACCATTTTTGTTTCATGCTAAACCTAACCATTCACCTAACCTTAGTTTATTCTATACACTTAACCATGGTTGCTAATATGATAAGAATGACTTATTTTCCATTTTCCAATTTTTCTTATCATATTATCATCTTCTTCTTCTTCTTCTTCTTCAAGAAGAAAGAAGCTTGCTAGCTTCAATGGTGAAATGAGAAAAAGAGTGAGAAATCCAATTCTAAAGTGAACCCACTTCCTACTTCTTCATCCTCTACCACTTGCCAAGTAGTATAGGGTGTTTTCTTCACAAGTTTCATGACTTGGTGAAGTTGGAGCTTGATCTTGAGTTGCCTCGACGTAGATCATCTTCGGCATTGAAGTCGACGACCTAGCCCGATCATTTCTCCGATGGAATCAACACTAGAGTCCGAGATCCGATGATCGCAGCGAGGGGACATCATCACGGAGCTATGGAGGTGGAGGACCGGATCTACAAAGGTTGTATTTTCCGTTCACTCTTAGTTAAGTTGTTAACTAGTTGCATGTTTCGCCTAAAACTCTAGTCAACGATCGCATTAGGGTTTCTCGGCACAGGAAATTTTTGAATTTGGCATGGTTGATGCCTTGTGAGACCTCATTAGTGTGCCTAGGAACCCTACAGTATATATGTTTTTATGAGATGTGTGTCATTAGCAAGAATTGCTTAAATGACTTTGGGTTAGTGTTAGCGTATTTGGATGATAGTGCTTTAGTTAATTTCTTAGTCGCGAACACTAGAGTATAGACTATACATACTTACACACGCACACACACACGCATACATTTGATTTTCTTATGCGTATATGGGGATATATATATATATATGTATGTATGTATGTATGTATGTATGTGAGTATGTGTGTATAAATATATATATATATATATATATATATATATGTATACATATACACGGATGATGAGGATAGTATATGATACTTGGAGATGAGTCAATGTGATTGGGCACGATGTCGTTAGATCGGTGATATGATTTGGGTCGTGTTATAAGGTACGATATTATCTTAGCGGATTGATGGGCGATATGTTTTCATACATACGCAGTTGTATGTTGATGGTATCGGTATGTACTAGACTTAGATCAGTACCATGTTCATAATATTATGATAATGATTCCTTATGGATATTGAGGTATATGTGATAGGCGACCCGTACCCCGATTTTGGGATGCCGTACGATGGATTTGTCGTACGAGGTATAATTATGATAATAGATCCGCACTCTTGACTCGAGGATATCGTATTATATATATTTTATCATATGTGATGCTATTGAGGCGTGATCACCAACTACTAGATATATATATATCGACTCAGACTTAGGTGGTTTTCCTTACCCTTCCGTTTAGTCTTTTAGCTTGTCCTGTAGTTTACTTAGTAGATGTTAGACTAGGCTCGAGTCATACATATTTCCAAAACTAACGAATCATGAGTATTTTAAGGACTGGTCGAGGGATACTACGGGTATTTCAAAGGACGTACCTTTTCTTAAAAACACCATAGCCCTATTTTCTAAACACAACGATTCGTGTTATTTCAAATGCCAAAACAGTATGACTCGTATTTAGAAACATATATTCGTATTTGCTACGTTTACTATTCATTTTTCTTATATTCATGTCGTTATTATCGCATTGCATGCTTAAATGTGTTTTTATTGTATTATGAAACCATGCTGTCAGGACACCAGCACCATTACCGATGATGCGTATGCTCCACGTACACTTGCTTGCCAGCTCACACACATCATCATCAGTAATTGCCATGTCGCGCACACTTTAGAGAATATTACCTTACTGATATCGCTTGTTAGTTGATAGTTCTGATATGTCATTACTATGCTAGTTTAGATATTGCATTCTTTATTAGATACCCATGCATGTTTATACATTCATTTGTCATGCAATATTATAGGGCCAGTCTAGATTGCCGGAGCCCGGTATTCATTAATATTGACTCTTCATATTTGGATTTCGGATTTTCCATGAGATCTGGATTTGGAGAAACCGCAAAATTTTATAAACTCATTTATCATTTTCAAAAGATAAAAAGTGTGGTTTTCTCGTGATATGATGTGAGAAACGTCCACCATGAGTTTTCTCGGCTCTTGAGCGATATCATACACCCAATTCGAGGAGGAGGAGGAACCGTCTGTAGGTGCATGGTGGACCCGGTGCGGTACCCCGGAGCAAGATGGTCGCAGATGATGGCGTTGAGCCTGGCAGGGGAGCACCACCAACCGGTTATTTATGACGTGGCGGATATCCGGAGGATACCGACGTAGTCGTGAGATTTTGATGAGGGGACAGTCCGGATAGCCGGAGCCCAGGGGCCATCCCGGATAGCCGGAGCCCACGGGCCATCCCGGATAGCTGGAGCCCAAGATATTGAGATTTTGAGGTATTGAGATTATATGATACGGGCCAGTCCGGATAGCGGGAGCCCGAGATATTGGATATTTGGATATATGTTTTGTGTCGATGCTTGACACGGATTTCATGTTGATTTCATTGATGATACCTCGATTTTTATATACAGAAATCTCACTAAGTAAAGAAAACAGTTTTCTCATTCATGATGTATTCTATTTTCATTACATTGCATTCATACATCATATATGTATTATGTTGCTACCTGAGGCACTAACACGAGCACTTGATATTACACTTTTGTGTAGATGGTCCAGGATATTATATTGAGGATATATTATTAGTGTATGACCTACGATAGAGTCATACATACCATTTCTACTCGGTGATGTCTTCTACTCATGAGTTGGCAACTCACCCCCGTTGTGCCACAGTTTCTTGCAGGTTTTGCCGTACAGGTTTCCTTAGCGTCTTTGCTGGCACACTACCTCATTCCGAGTGATTGCTTTGGTAGGTGGGTTCACTCGCATCGTGACCACCATTGTACTTTATTATATTCGGTTGTATCTAGTAACTCCATCAACCAGACTTGTATATTTATTAGACCTAGAAGACCTATTTTATATTCTTTCGACCTTAGAGTCGCACGCTGTATTATTATGGTTTTCTTGATGATATTGGTTTCCTTTTGTGTTTTGATCCTTGCCCTTCGGCGTTGTATACTATATTGCTTGCGTAGTTGTGACCGCCAATTGGCGAAGAGCTAGCTCCCACTTGGGGATGCCTTTATGTATATTATTCATGTTTGTACCCGTTTAGGGCCAGTATTTACAAAGGAGACTCTGCCGAAATTTTCGGGAAAATATGATGTTGCTTTTAAATGTTTATGCCACTTATCTTATTAAAACCACTTGCTTTAAAACAAGTTTTCCTTCACTTCTCTTTAAAATGGTTTAGATTTCTGGGCTTTTGGCTTACTTGAATTAGATGGGGTCCTATAGACTTCATATGATTCGACTGCCAGTCGCATGCCATTTCAGGTCGTGACAGTAATTATTCGTCCTTGCAGTTTTTTTTATAGAAGCAGGTAATCTTGAGTTCAGTTCTTGAGTTAAGTCAAGATGAAGGGAAACTAATGAATGCTTTACTGAAGGATAAGTCTGAAAAATAGTTTCTATTCTTAAGTCCAAATTTAGAAAGTATATACCCAACAAACTGCACATACACGCACCTTAAAACTTGGGATAGTAGAGGATACCTAGAAATACTCTTTCCTGAAAACCTAGTATGAAAGAAAAAACGGTATTTAAAGCTAACCATTAAAGGAGCATCATTAAAAAATATATCCGGTCTTGAAAAAGAAAAATAAAGAAAAAAGAAAATAAAATAAATAAAGCCAAGACCTGGAAACTGCTATTTACGCTTTAAGCTCACACATTCAGTAATCGGCTGTTAATGCCTCAAGAAGCATTCATAGTCGTATGAAAAGTGTGTGAGCAAAACCATCCATCATTAATGAAAAGAAGTAGTATTAGGCATTAGGGCAAGGGTACTATTGCTTGAATTGAATTCTTAAGTGTAAGGGTGAAATTTTACACACACGTAAGGGTATACAATTGATGTTTGGAGAAAAGATAGGAATAAAGAATAAGACTTATGTTTTCTGTAAAGATGATAAAAATCCCTGATTGGAGACCGCACTTTAGAAGGAAAACTTAAGAGAAACCGAGATCTTTTTTAACTGTAAAACGTATAGGATCTGGGGTTGAATGAATAGGAGGCGTGAAACATAAGGGTTAAATATTTCTAACTTCAGATGATAGAATTTCTAACCTAGATACTAAACTGTAGGAGTAAAATCGACGTTAACTTTTGAAACTAGCTTGATTGGATTTTGTGGGTGTAATCCGTTGAAAACCCTCAGGAGACAACACTCCTCCTACTAGGGACACCTAGAGGTTTAACGGCTTGTTGCACAAGCTCAGTGCAATCGCATTCCCTATGAAAATGAGGTTAGGATTTTTTGTTTTGCTCGGGACGAGCAAAAGATAAGTTTAGGGGAATTTGTTTATCACAGAAAACTGCATTTTAATACCACTCATTCATTATCTATTTTTTGTATATATCGGTACTATTAACCAATGTCTGCTCAGTAAATACAGATTACAGGTATCCGTGACACAAGACTGGAAACACACTCAAAATCGCGGATATAACGTTTTTGAGCCGACACTGCAATCGGAACTGCATACCGATCAATATTTCAAGAGTTTCTTTTTGCAACATGCATGTGTACACACTTTTTACCTAAATGGTCCAACACATACAAGTGTGTACACTAGCTTGTTGGTACATAGACCGAGAGAAGGGGCTGCCATGGCACATGGTGGGCACACATGGGGGACAAGAATGTTAAATGCAAAAAGGTGTGATGTGATATAAAGTATCATATCTCCCTCTAATATACTGAGTACAAACTAGGTTTATACAAAGAAATCAAGCAATACCAGTGGAATGGTGGAGAGCACACAACTTCACACAACAAGCACGAGCCCCAATGTCCAACATAAAACCGGCGACACCCTTGAAATAGCCTATCTCGCCGGCCCCCCTAGCCCCAATGAGTCCCATTTTTGTTCTGTCCATCCCTTACTGCCACGTCATCTTATTTTTATTACTTGTTTAATCTTCTTTTGTGCCTATAAAAGACAGATCAGTGAGCAAAGGAAGGGGTCTCACATTTTCTCATTCTTTACACTATATTCACAGCTCTTTTGTTTTTTTTGTTCTTGTACATAGCTAGTTCCCCTTGAGTTCTTTTCCTTCTCTTGATCTTACAACCTCTTCATTGAGCTTGCAAGTTTAAGTTTTGGTTATTGAACATAATGGTTGTATCATCACTTGGAATCAATAAAGCTTTCATTTTGCCTTCATTTTGCCTTGAGTTCTTAGCCTTCTCTTGATCTTGCAAGCTCTTCATTAAGCTTGCAAGTTTAAGTTTAGGTTATTGAACCCATGGTTTGTAGTATCGCTCTGGGTTCTTAGTATTTTATTTCTTGCTTTACTTACTTGCTCTTTTATTTCCATGCCCTTTACTTGCATTTTATTACCTTGCAATTTACTTACTTGTAATGTTGCTCTTTTCTTTTCTTTTCTTTTATCTTTTCCTTTGCTCTATCTCTCTTTTTGTGGTTTTGATGTTTGTGAATAATGATGTTGTTAGAAAAGAAAACGATATTGTAAACTAAGATTTCCTTTCTCATTTCCTTTTCCCGATATTTTCCATCGAACTCCGCCCATACCTTACGCAAGCGCTCCGTTTGACACACTACCCTACCAAGGTATCGGTGATTCCTAACCGTGACCGGTTGTGTTCGGATTGGCCGGAAGCGAAAGCAAGTGACAAGAACGGACGGACAAGGGTCAATAAGCCGGATTTCACAAATACCGTGCTTAAGCACCCTGATTAGTCGAAAATATTACATCTTTTTACCGGCAATTTCCTCATCATTTGCATTCATATAGAAGTGTTCGGCATTCATATTTCACATATTAGCAAATCTGTCGCAAAATATCAGATTACATGTGTTAGACCTTAAAACCGGCATTTCTAAGGAAATTGACTACATTTCATGGCATCGCATCATCTCTATATTGCGCAACACTTGTTTTGAGATCTGTGCAGGAAAACCCAGAAGTAAAGCCAAAAATTTACATGGTGCTGATCAAACATTACACCAACTCAAAGTTTGTAGATCTGGTAGCAATCCAAAAGGCAAAACACAATTCCACATATCAGATAAAGCCCCAAAGTTTAGCCCAAAGCAACACTGGAATTTTGAAGCCATCAAGAGCCAACATGGCCGCGGAACCGCGGCCGGAGCTGGCTTGCGCCGCGGTTCCGCGGCAGCTTAGACACGTCAGCAACTCATTTCAGCTTCATAATTCCCACCTCACTTCCAGAAGCTCTTCAAGCCACTTAAAGTTCCAGAAGACTCCAGAGACTTCTGCCAGATCAGCAAACTAGGGTTTCTAATGCTTAATTAATCCTAGCTTAAAACCTAAGCTAGCTCCTAACAAACTAATTCTAGAAGCTCCTCAACAAACTTTTGGAGGGAATTGTAATTTCAAACCTAGACCTAGGGTTAGGGAAGTTTATAAATAGAAGCCTAAACCTAGGGTAAAAAGGATCCCCCAATCTAGTATCAAACTAGAGCCATTCTATCTCTTACCTCATCTTCTTCTTCCACAAGTCTAGTGACAAGGCTTGTGTGAAACCCTAACCCTAATCCAATCCACAAATGCCCACTTCAAGATTCATGGAGTTCAAGCCAAGCAAGTCTTCTACAACCTTTTAGAAGCAAAGCCGGACTTCATCGGAGCACGAGATCGAAGCGATCCAAGACTCAAGAAGCCGAGCGATGCAAGATTCGACGAGCGATGTTCCTTCCTCTTGTGATTCTTGAGAATTGGAACTTCTTGTTGATGTAATAAAGGTGAAGATTTTTTAAACTTGTTTACATTTTAATTCTAGCATCATGATTTCATTTCGATTCTTGAATGTATTCTTTGCGATGATGTGTGAATAAACTCCGCTCGTGGAGGAATCGAGATGATCGTAGAACGATTGTAACGTGTTAAAATTGATTAAATAAATAATTAAATGAATAAAAGTGTTTAAGTGAATTTTAGGATTTTCGGTAAAGTAAAATGTATTTTTCGTAAAACCAAACCGTGATTGTTTTCATTATAATTTTTTAAATATCTATTTTAATTATGAAATTACTAGTAAATGGTGTTTATTTAGCCACTTATAAATTTTTAGTTTAATAAAATATTTTTCCTAAATTAATTATTTTAAATATTAACATAAGCTTTATTTTTACACTAAATTAGTGTAAATTATAAATTTAAATGGTTTTAATTTGTAAAAATGAACCATGGCATATTAGAAATTAGTGTGTATCATGCAAAATTTATTTGCAAATTTTTCCTATTTTCTAGAGCTTTCTTGAGTTGCTATAGTAAATAAATAAATAAATAATTAAATAAACCATGAAAAGACTTAAGTGTTGTTCTTTCTCTTGAAACTTTTACACACTTTTCCCACTCTCTTCTTTCTCTCCCTCACCTCTCTAGGGCCGGCCACAAACCCCCCCATGCCAGCCCCCCCCTTTTACCACCTCATTTTTATTCAAAATTCATTAAAAATACATCAAAAATTCCATTAAAATTCCACAAAATCTTATTTATTTCATACTCTTTATTCCTTGCTCATTTTTATATGAAATTTGGAGATGGAAGGCATGCATTTTGGAGGCTCATTTCTTGTTTGGATTTCATATTTTGGGAGGTATAATTTCTTTCTTTTGATTTATTGTTTTAGATGTTCATTTAAGCTTAATTAGATTTAATGAATTAATTCTATTTTTTTTTTAAAATTCAAGTTAGGGTTTGTAAATTCAAGTTATGATTTTTGTTAATTATTTAGGGTTATAATAGTTAGTTTAACACTTTTAGAATTGGAAAATATTGCATGGTTGTTGAATTGCAAAATTTTCATTTAAAATTGTTTTAAATTAGGAATTTAGTTAACTAGGTTTTTGCAAAATGTGTTTGTAGTTAATTTAAAATTCTAATTTGGGTTGTAATCATTGGATTATAGTTTTAGTGGAAATGTTAGCATGTTAATGGAAAGAAAAACTTAGTTTGATTGCTAGTTTCAATGGATAATTGATAAATTGTGATAAAAAAATTGCTAATTTTGTAAACTAGATTTTAGAAATTCCTATATAAATGAGATTAAAAATATAATTATGGTTTCATTATATCATTATCATCATAAATTGTGGTTTAAGTCATTAATTTATGCAAAATCATGTTTTGAGGTGGAATTGTGGTATTTTGCTTGAAAAATGTTGAAAATTGTTAAAGGGTGCAAGCTAGAAATTTCAAATTACTACAAATATGTGTAATAAAAATATAGTAATAGTTTGTATAGTCTAGTTATGCTATTTAATGCGATTTATGACCTTTGGTTTCATTTAAATGTCAAGTTTTGATGAAAAACGGTTGGCATTTTCGGGTTTTTCGAAAACGGACGATTTGATCGATTTTAGTGTTTCGATGAATTTGATCATGTTTTACAATATAAGTAATGTGTTTTAAACCTACGAGTTATCTGTTGATGTTTATCTCGATCCATCGGAGTTTGTACGCCGATATCGAGAGATATTTGGTTCTTTTGCGTGGACGGGACATAAGTTTTAACCTATGCTTGTTCCTTGTATCGTTTGACTTTTGTATGTGATTCGGTTTACGATGCTATTTCTATGTATGCGTTTAGGTACCCTTCAAGTGGACTGCGGGCGATGAAGAGGAGGATGGCGACACCGTCGTCGGCAGACATGGACCAGGTGAGTAGATGCATATCTACGGGGGGATATCGGGTGGATGGCGTTCAGCCCCCCCGCATACGTAGAATAGGAATAGTATTTATTGTCAATAGGAAACCAGATGTGACCCTAGATACTTAACGCGTAGGACCCTAGTAATAACCCTAGGCTGAACTAGACTGATTCAGGAAAACCTTATCAGGGGATGAGTACCTTGGAAAAGTTCTTAGGTTTCAGGTAGAAACACACACGCACACACTGAAACTCGACATGGAGTATATGTATATGTGTGTATATATATAAAACTAGGTATAGGTGTATATATATATACAACACGTATATGGGATTCATTGATGTGATATGATATCTGAGGTATGATGAAACAGTATAACTGGGCTTGATGCCGTGATTCTTGACTATACAGTCGTATTAAAGTGTTAGCGGATCATTAGAGAATGAGATAATGAACATGAATATATAAATTATGAAGGGTGGTGGTGATATTGAGGTACATGGGACGCTAAAATAGTACATGGGCTGTAGCTTGTGACTTGATGACGATAAGATATCGGTATGACTTAATCACAATATGATACATGTGACATGATATTTCTGAGGATAAACTAATGATTATTCCATGATGGCAATGATATATGATTTATGTATGCGATTATAGTTTAGCACCTTGATCATGAAATGTGTTGATGATGACACATTACGAATAATGAGACACCTAGGAGATACTTGACCCGTACCCCGATATTGGGATGCCGTACGATGGATTTTACCGTACGAGGCTTAGATATGATGATTGATCCGCACTCTTGATTCGAGGAAGCCGTGCTACGTACGTGACGCTACTGAGGCGGGATCGCCGACTATTAGAGATATTGGTTCAGACCTTAGGTAGATGCTTGTTTCTTATTGACTAGTTTCTTAGGTTAGTTCCTTAGGATATTAGATGGACACTAGTTTAGGTTCGACTCACATAGTGGTAGTTGTACTCGTATATCGCGGAGGAGTGGATAATGCACACCTGTATTACATTCATACTGTAATCATCATGGTGCATGTTCTTACATATGTTGCTATAATCAGTATAAACCTTACCTGTTAGGACACCAGCACTATTACCGATGATGCGCATATTCCACGCACACTTATTTGCCGGCTCACACACATCATCATCGGTAATTGCTATGTCACGTACACTTTAGATCATATTATCTTTTATTGATAGAATCAGTTAACCACTAAACCGATAAAATATTGTGATTTCTCTCTTATGTTAGTATAAGGCATGATAGTTATTACTTAGACATTCATGCATTCATATTTTCATGTTATCGCGCAGTATTATGGGCATATGCCGACACTTATCATATACTTACTCATGATTTTGAGATTTGGATTTCTATGAGATTTCTGGATTTTTTGGGAAAACCGTAAAAATATATAAAAACTTCTCTCTCTCTCCTCTTCTTTTTTCAAAATAAGATGTGGTTTTCTCGTGATGTATGTGTCGTCCACCATGAGATTTCATGTTTTCTGATGGATTTCGAGACCCGATTCGAGGAGTGGATGAACCGTCTCGGGTACATGGTGGGCCCGGTATGGTACCCCGGGGCAAGAAGATCGAGTTGTAGACGATGAGCCTGGCAGGGGAAGGCTACCTACCGGTGATGTCTGGCGCGGCGGATATCCGGAGGATACCGACCGTTGTCGTGAGATTTGATGATATGGGCCGATCCGGACTGACGGAGCCCGAGATATTGAGACTATGAGACTTGAGATTTACATGTTTGTGTCGATGCTTGACACGGATTTCCATGGATTTCATTGTTGATATTTCCTGTTTCTATACCCGTTTTACTATGATAACAGCTAAAGATTTCGTATACAGATATACCAGGATTTCAGGATTTGTTTATTTTACATTCATGGTGCATCCATATCCAATCATATGACATAGTACTATATGAGGCACTGACACGACACGGAGTATTTTCACTTACACGTAGTATTACCCTGCTATTACTAGATGATTGAGATATAGTAGTGTATTATTATGACCTAGGATAGCGTCGTGCATTCGATTTCTTTTCGTAGATGTCTTCTACGCACGAGTTGGCAACTCACCCCCGTTGTGCTAAATTTTATTACAGGTTCGATGTACAGGTTTCCGTGGCAGCTTGTTGGCACATCTTTTCTTCAGGGTGATTTGCACGGTAGGTTGGTTCACTTGTATCCGAACCACCATTGTACTTTTATTCATTCATTTGTATCTAGTAAGCTCCATCAACCATATTTGTATTACTTGATAAGTTTATTGGACCAGTCTTTTATTTCGACCTTAGAGTCGCGCGTGTATTATTCTGATCTGGCGGTTTTGTTTTCTTTTGAGTTTTGAGCCTCGCCCTTTGGCGTTGTATACTATTGTGCTTGGTGTGGTTGTTTCCGCCTGTTGGCGTTGGGTTAGCTCCCGTTTGGGGATGCTTTTTATTGTTGTTTATGTATATTATATTTGTTGTACCCGTTTGGGGGCCAGTTTTTATAGAGGAGACTCTGCCGAAATTTTTGGGAAAATTTGCTGATGTTTTAAACTTATTCCTTCATGTTTTCTTTTACTGCTTCTTCTTCTTTTTCATGGTTTAGATTTCTGGGCTTCAGCTTACTTAGGTTACGTGGCGCCTCTAGACGCTTCGTAATCTAAGTGTCGGTCACGTTCCGTACTTTCGGGTCGTGACAAAGTTGGTATCAGAGCGCTAGGTTTAACCTTGTATAAGTTTAGGTGGCCCTTGGTTGATGGAGTAGGCGATTTAGGTAGAGTAACGTACCGTGGGTATGGTCCGCGGCATACTTACGATACGCTACTCTGCTTAAGGAGCCTTAGGATGTACATTGTTTGCACCGTATTTCATTCGTTCCTTTGATCTGTCTTCGTCGATGTCGGATGGTGGTTTCTGTTACCACGGGCAGAGGAAGCTGCGGCTCGAATGCGATAACCATTAGAGTATTGGTTATTATTGAGGATTGAAGCATTGTTTAGCGTGCGGATGAAAGGTATTCACATGCCGTCCGGATGAAGTTAAAGGGTTCGAACGATTATCAGAAAACCATTTTCCCAAGTTTAAAGTATTCGGAAAAACATGCAGGTATTTCGATGGACCCTCTAGAAGAATGAAACCCTAACTCGACATAATGACCACGAGAACGCCCTTGAACCTTAGGGTTTACGGCAGTTTCGCAGTGCCATTAGTGAGGCTTGGGTTTGCCCTTCTACAGCTGGATCATCGATGCTGGGGTATGTACCGGATATTTTTAAACTGTACTTGAGTGTTGAGCTCTCGGGGAATTATGGGATTTTGATGGATCGATCGAAAAGTTTAATGTAGTCCGGATATCAAGTGAAGGGATCGACTATGTGGGAGACTCTAGACATGAGTATTGCCGTTGGTAGCGCAGTCGGCACACCTATGAAAGAACGAGTTCGAAGCAGTCGACATCAGAGGAAAGAGGTGCACATTGACGATAGTGTTTACAATTGTGATTTAGTGATTTGAATTTCATATTTTCATTGATTGGATTTTTGTATTTTGAGGATTTTGTTCTACGATTGGTATTTCATGTGTGTACCTTCATTCTATTTGTGTTTCATATATCAGTTGTATTGATGTTGTTTAGTACAGACCCAGTACACTTGATTTGGTTTTATATATATTTTGGGATTTTTGATTGATTTCGTGCAAAGGGGTTACACATGATTTTTACATATGTTTCGACCTAGTTTTCATGCATTTTTGTACTGTGATTTCGATTTTGATATTCAATGTATGTTTTCGTGCACCATGTGCACCTGATTAGGATTCTTGTGCATACTTGGCGCACTTGATGCGATTTTGTGCACACCAGATGCACTAAATCAGGGTTTTGTGCAGATTAGATACACCTGATATTGTGTCGTGCACGCCCGTTGCACTTGACAGATGTTTTTGGTGCACACATGTTGCACTTAGTTTTATTTTGTGGGTATTCATGGTATCTGTAATTGGTTTCGATTTCAGTGCGCACCGGACGCACATGACATTCTATTGATGTGATTGGGATTGATTTTAGTTTGAGCAGTATGTTTTCCTAATTATTATTATTGATTTAGTAACTAGGCGGGACGTGTATGTTAAATAAACGATATATATATATATAGTTATTTTTTTTAAATTAAACGTCCGTTACTTATGCCGTGACACGTGCATTGCACGGCGATTTTCAAGAGGAGTTTTTGTATGCTTCTTTATTATGATGATTCGGCGATTTTACTAGGATGCGAACTATATATAAGTTATAGATTGATGTATATTATGATGGTTTTCATATTGAGTTTTGATATTTTATTCTCGCCATAACTCCGATGATTGCGTTATGCTTGACGGAGTTGATTTTTGTTATGTATTGATGATTTCGGAGCCCCGACAATTTGAATGTTTTGCTAAACGTTTTAGTATTTGGAGGGGGAGTTTTAATTTAAATTCGGGGACCGAATTTCTAAAAGGGGGGAAGATTGTAACGTGTTAAAAATGATTAAATAAATAATTAAATGAATAAAAGTGTTTAAGTGAATTTTAGGATTTTCGGTAAAGTAAAATGTATTTTTCGTAAAACCAAACCGTGATTGTTTTCATTATAATTTTTTAAATATCTATTTTAATTATGAAATTACTAGTAAATGGTGTTTATTTAGCCACTTATAAATTTTTAGTTTAATAAAATATTTTTCCTAAATTAATTATTTTAAATATTAACATTAGCTTTATTTTTACACTAAATTAGTGTAAATTACAAATTTAAATGGTTTTAATTTGTAAAAATGAACCATGGCATATTAGAAATTAGTGTGTATCATGCAAAATTTATTTGTAATTTTTCCTATTTTCTAGACCTTTCTTGAGTTGCTATAGTAAATAAATAAATAATTAATTAAATAAACCATGAAAAGACTTAAGTGTTGTTCTTTCTCTTGAAACTTCTACACACTTTTTCCACTCTCTTCTTTCTCTCCCTCACCTCTCTAGGGCCGGCCACAAACCCCCCCATGGCAGCCCCCCCCTTTTACCACCTCATTTTTATTCAAAATTCATTAAAAATACATCAAAAATTCCATTAAAATTCCACAAAATCCTATTTATTTCATACTCTTTATTCCTTGCTCATTTTTATATGAAATTTGGAGATGGAAGGCATGCATTTTGGAGGCTCATTTCTTGTTTAGATTTCATATTTTGGGAGGTATAATTTCTTTCTTTTGATTTATTGTTTTAGATGTTCATTTAAGCTTAATTAGATTTAATGAATTAATTCTATATTTTTTTTAAAATTCAAGTTAGGGTTTGTAAATTCAAGTTATGATTTTTGTTAATTATTTAGGGTTATAATAGTTAGTTTAACACTTTTAGAATTGGAAAATATTGCATGGTTGTTGAATTGTAAAATTTTCATTTAAAATTGTTTTAAATTAGGAATTTAGTTAACTAGGTTTTTACAAAATGTGTTTGTGGTTAATATAAAATTCTAATTTGGGTTGTTATCATTGTATTATAGTTTTAGTGGAAATGTTAGCATGTTAATGGAAAGAAAAACTTAGTTTGATTGCTAGTTTCAATGGATAATTGATAAATTGTGATAAAAAAAAATTGCTAATTTTGTAAACTAGATTTTAGAAATTCCTATATAAATGAGATTAAAAATATAATTATGGTTTCATTATATCATTATCATCATAAATTGTGGTTTAAGTCATTAATTTATGCAAAATCATGTTTTGAGGTGGAATTGTGGTATTTTGCTTGGAAAATGTTGAAAATTGTTAAAGGGTGCAAACTAGAAATTTCAAATTACTACAAATATGTGTAATAAAAATATAGTAATAGTTTGTATAGTCTAGTTATGCTATTTAATTAGTTTTATGACCTTTGGTTTCATTTAAATGTCAAGTTTTGATGAAAAACGGTAAATTGGCATTTTCGGGTTTTTCGAAAACGGACGATTTGATCGATTTTAGTGTTTCGATGAATTTGATCCTGTTTTACAATATAAGTAATGTGTTTTAAACCTACGAGTTATCTGTTGATGTTTATCTCGATCCATCGGAGTTTGTACGCCGATATCGAGCGATATTTGGTTCTTTTGCGTGGACGGGACATAGGTTTTAACCTATGCTTGTTCCTTGTATCGTTTGACTTTTGTATGTGATTCGGTTTACGATGCTATTTATATGTATGTGTTTAGGTACCCTTCAAGTGGACTGCGGGCGATGAAGAGGAGGATGGCGACACCGTCGTCGGCAGACATGGACCAGGTGAGTAGATGCATATCTACGGGGGGAAATCGGGTGGATGGCGTTTAGCACCCCCGCATACGTAGAATAGGAATAGTATTTATTGTCAGTAGGAAACCAGATGTGACCCTAGATACTTAACGCGTAGGACCCTAGTAATAACCCTAGGCTGAACTAGACTGATTCAGGAAAACCTTATCAGGGGATGAGTACCTTGGAAAAGTTCTTAGGTTTCAGGTAGTAACACACACGCACACACTGAAACTCGACATGGAGTATACGTATATGTGTGTGTATATATAAAACTAGGTATAGGTGTATATATATATATACAACACGTATATGGGATTCATTGATGTGATATGATATCTGAGGTATGATGAAACAGTATAACTGGGCTTGATGCCGTGATTCTTGACTATACAGTCGTATTAAAGTGTTAGCGGATCATTAGAGAATGAGATAATGAACATGAATTTATATATTATGAAGGGTGGTGGTGATATTGAGGTACATGGGACGCTAAAATAGTACCTGGGCTGTAGCTTGTGACTTGATGACGATAAGATATCGGTATGACTTAATCACAATATGATACATGTGACATGATATTTTTAAGGATAAACTAATGATTATTCTATGATGGCAATGATATATGATTTATGTAGGCGATTATAGTTTATCACCTTGATCATGAGATGTGTTGATGATGACACATTACGAATAATGAGACACCTAGGAGATACTTGACCCGTATCCCGATATTGGGATGCCGTACGATGGATTTTACCGTACGAGGCTTAGATATGATGATTGATCCGCGCTCTTGATTCGAGGAAGCCGTACTACGTACATGATGCTTTTGAGGCGGGATCGCCGACTATTAGAGATATTGGTTCAGACCTTAGGTAGATGCTTGTTTCTTATTGACTAGTTTCTTAGGTTAGTTCCTTAGGATATTAGATGGACACTAGTTTAGGTTTGACTCACATAGTGGTAGTTGTACTCGTATATCGCGGAGGAGTGGATAATGCACACCTGTATTACATTCATACTGTAATCATCATGGTATGTTGCTATAATTAGTATAAACCTTACCTGTTAGGACACCAACACCATTACCGATGATGCGCATATTCCACGCACACTTATTTGCCGGCTCACACACATCATCATCGGTAATTGCTATGTCACGTACACTTTAGATCATATTATCTTTTATTAATAGAATCAGTTAACCACTAAACCGATAAAATATTATGATTTCTCTCTTATGTTAGTATAAGACATGATAGTTATTACTTAGACATTCATGCATTCATATTTACATGTTATCGCGCAGTATTATGGGCATATGCCGACACTTATCATATACTTACTAATGATTTTGAGATTTGGATTTCTATGAGATTTCTGGATTTTTGGGGAAAACCGCAAAAATATATAAAAACTTCTCTCTCTCTCCTCTTCTTTTTTCAAAATAAGATGCGGTTTTCTCGTGATGTATGTGTCGTCCACCATGAGATTTCATGTTTTCTGATGGATTTCGAGACCCGATTCGAGGAGTGGATGAACCGTCTCGGGTACATGGTGGGCCCGGTATGGTACCCCGGGGCAAGAAGATCGAGTTGTAGACGATGAGCCTGGCAGGGGAAGGCTACCTACCGGTGATGTCTGGCGCGGCGGATATCCGGAGGATACCGACCGTTGTCGTGAGATTTGATGATATGGGCCGATCCGGACTGACGGAGCCCGAGATATTGAGACTATGAGACTTGAGATTTACATGTTTGTGTCGATACTTGACACGGATTTCCATGGATTTCATTGTTGATATTTCCGGTTTCTATACCCGTTTTACTATGATAACAGCTAAAGATTTCTTATACAGATATACCTGGATTTCAGGATTTGTTTATTTTACATTCATGGTGCATGCATATCCATTCATATGACATAGTACTATATGAAGCACTGACACGACACGGAGTATTTGCACTTACACGTAGTATTACCCTGCTATTACTAGATGATTGAGATATAGTAGTGTATTATTATGACCTAGGATAGCGTCGTGCATTCGATTTCTTTTTGTAGATGTCTTCTACTCATGAGTTGGCAACTCACCCCCGTTGTGCCAAATTTTATTACAGGTTCGATGTACAGGTTTCCGTGGCAGCTTGTTGGCACATCTTTTCTTCAGGGTGATTTGCACGGTAGGTTGGTTCACTTGTATCCGAACCACCATTGTACTTTTATTCATTCATTTGTATCTAGTAAGCTCCATCAACCATATTTGTATTACTTGATAAGTTTATTAGTCTTTTATTTCGACCTTAGAGTCGCGCGTGTATTATTCTGATCTGGTGGTTTTGTTTTCTTTTGAGTTTTGAGCCTCGCCCTTTGGCGTTGTATACTATTGTGCTTGTTGTGGTTGTTTCCGCCTGTTGGCGTTGGGTTAGCTCCCGTTTGGGGATGCTTTTTATTGTTGTTTATGTATATTATATTTGTTGTACCCGTTTGGGGGCCAGTTTTTATTGAGGAGACTCTGCCGAAATTTTTGGGAAAATTTGCTGATGTTTTAAACTTATTCCTTCATGTTTTCTTTTACTGCTTCTTCTTCTTTTTCATGGTTTAGATTTCTGGGCTTCGGCTTACTTAGGTTACGTGGCTCCTCTAGACGCTTCGTAATCTAAGTGCCGGTCACGTTCCGTACTTTCGGGTCGTGACAATGATGATGTTGATAAATCTTTAAACGTTTTCTTAAGTCCTAAAGCGGTTGTAAATTCTTGAAAATAGAATGATCGATGATCTAGATCAATGTGAAATGGGTTCTTGATTCTTTTTCGCACGATCTAGAGAATCAACGATCGATCATTGTATTTTCAAGAAGCTATCTAGTGAATGTGATTCATCAAAAGGACAAAGGATAGGACGAAGAACCCTAATTCTTCGCAAGATCCTTAAACCTCGATCAATCGACATCGTGTTAGCATCAATTCGTTAATGGATAAGAAACGTTGATTTCTAATCTTCATCACATCTACAATCTAATCGATTCCTACAAGTTTTACTTCAAATCTTGAAACCCTAAAGTGATTGGAATTCTATTGAAACTCGATTCTTGATGTTTATCATTTTCTTCATTCTTGATTAGAATAGTGACACTTGAAACATTTGATAAAATCTTGAATCATGTTTTCTTTTCTCTTTGATTAACTTTTCAATTCAAACAAATCAAATATAAAAACGAATCGCACAATCCCTGTGGACGATCCGCACTCGCTTACGATATACAACCGACACTGTAATTGATTGCGGTCAAATATAATTCTTTGATTGTGAACTTTATTCATTTTCTAATTACCGACACAAAGAGACTCTTATCGATCAAATGAAACCGAAATCGGGGACTATTTGAATTGATACTTTTACATACACAACCGGAAATTTATGATCAATCACACCCTTATCCACGTTGTTGTCGATTACTCTAGCTTTAATGGTCGAGCTCGGCTCAAAGGATTGAGTACGGATTTCCTTAACTTACACTAACCTATCTATTCCTAACAAACTTATACTTGCATATATACACATAGGTTAGAAATGATCAATTCCACCACGCGCATTAACTCGTGATAACAAGAACGTGAAACACACCATCTCCCTGCGGACGACCCGTACTCATCGCGGATAGCTACACGTGACGCCGTCCTGATTGCAGTTAACTTTTAGAACTTTAAAAATACGATGCCCGAAAGCGCTATCAATCAGGTAGAACTTGACATGTGACTTATGATATGTTGGCCTTCGTCAAGGTCATAACAGCATGGGGCAAAAATCCACATCGGGAGTTTCTAAGAAAACTGAAACTTGCTAGTGATGCATGTTAGTTGTATATATGCCCTAGAGGCCATTGTTGTACATATGATGTATATTATAGTGGATGCTTGGATATATATAGAGAGGACTTTCTTGCTCGATATAAAGTATGCTATCTGGTTTCACTTTGTCTAAACATGTTAACTTGTATTGGTTTACAGTCTTGCTCTCACATGTTGATAAAGCCCTTAGGATATGTACTCGATTACTGGGATTATGATGCAGATCATACTAGTAGGGCCAGGGTAGTCCAAGAGTACATCCTATAACTGTTCCTAGTTGAGGATGTATCGAGACAGGGCATCAATACACCAGAGTAGACTAGCGTATATGCATCTTGACCCATATGATGGGCGATGGATGATCCCATATCCATTGGTGTTTGACATTAAAGATGGTGTACGGGTGATCAGTGGAGACTGGGTACACTAAATGGGCCTGCCGAGAACTCCTAGATGGTATTATACCTATCGTCAGATAGCAGTTCTCTGGTGACACTGGTACAGGTTAGTCTGTAAACCCGAGATCGTCATAGAGTCTTGTGTGATTCCCACTGTACTTTGATTTCCACCTTACCACGTCCAAGAGGGCGTGCAAAATGGTGGCTTTTGGGTATAGTCCCGAATCACATGGAGTCAATGAGCGATAGGAGGGGTTTCGTCTCTCCCGGTATTGGGAGTTAATGTTGCGCCGTGTTCGATGGGCTATAACTGGAAGTCCCTGGACAGGGCTGATATGAAGTGCTACTGGTAAGAGTTATCAGTAGTTTCTCGACCCGTTATGAGCCTCACATCGACACGACTTATCGGTTACTGGGGTCTGACGTTTACCACCCCTAGACTGGATATGCGACATATGAGACGAAGAGACCGGACTGTATGGTAGTGTTACTGATTGGCTCGACGAGAGTTTTGACAGCTTCGCTGGTTTTCTTCTGATCGCTCAATACCCGGGTGGCCGTTATGTTTAGTTGACCGCTTGCGGCTTGTGGGTGTTTGATACGATCATCACCTACTGCCGACGTATTGACAAGTCTTAGAGTCCCACACAGGAGTTTCTTAGCTCAGGCGAAATGATGTGGTGTGCATATGAAATATGCGCGGGACCCAATTGAATGCGAGTATGTGATATCGTGTGTTAATCGGGCGTTTTTCTATTGGTCAAGTCGTATGTGATATGACCGGTTTGTTAAATCAAGTGTTGATTTAACATTTGACTTTTAGTTTAATTCTTTATTTAAACCCTTTTCTTTGTTGAAGATGTATGCATGCATGTATGCACATGTTGATGTGCATGGACACATACATACATGGATGTGTATCATGGTTGATGATACACTATATGGTGGTGTTCATATCAGATTTTTGCATTTTTATACCGCCCAATTTTTATCACATTGCTTATCGGTAGGTACTTTTGAGCCGTGTTTGCTAGTTAATTGCAGGATACAGGTTCTCATCTCTAAACAATGAAATTCATGGAAAAGCATGACAAATTCCGGATTACTGCCAACCACAAATAAAACACGGGTCTCCGCTCTCTATCCGTAAGTTGCCGCACACCAGTTTAAGGGACAAAATGGCAAATCGATATCATTTTCATGCACAAAGCTCAATGTCAAAACAAGATCCAACATATCTACGCGGTGCTCGAGGAAATCATGGCAAAAGATCCACATCACATCACCTTTTGTTCTGCTGAAATTCTGGAAAAATTATGAAGAGTTTCTGAGAAAAAACATATACCACACTGCATACAACAACAAACAGGAGAAAACCACCAAGTTTCATGGCCTAACTCCACTAAAGGGCCGCGGTTCCGCGGCATAAGCATGCTTAGGCCGCGGAACCGCGGCCGTACGAGCTCCTCAGTGGACGATGTTTCAGGGGTATTTTGGTCATTCTATATGGAGGCAGTTTGTTGCCCTAGGTTTCCATTTCCCTGCCTATAAATAGTCCAGAACTTGCCAAAGCCAAGGGTGCTTATTCTTGTATTTAGATTTTAGAATACATGTTGTTGTTCTTCTCTCTTCTCCATTAAAAACTTGTAGTGAGCTTTTGTGAGTGAAGGATGAATAAAGGAGTTCTTTTTGTTACCATGCTTGTCTTGTTATTTTGATAATTATAATTGCTTGTATTTTTCATTTGCTAATCTAGTTGTTGTTATTTGTTATTTGTTTCTTTCTTGTTCTCTTTTTCTTTATCCTTAAACAACAATGATACTTAAGCTTGATCCTTGCCAAAGTGAGGTCTCAAATAGCTAGTTGTAATCTTCTAACCTCTTTCTTTCTATCTTCCTCCTTTGTTTTATTTTCCTTTTTCTTGTAATGGGTGAGTAGTTTTCTCACTTGTTAGGGTAGGATAAGGAAAGTTTGAGAGAAGGAAATCTCTCTCGCTCTTTTCTTGCCCAACATCTTAATTCGAACTCCCGTTAATTGAACCACAATCCGCTCCCTACGACACCCTATCCTACATGATAGCGGTGATTCCTTAGTGAGACAGGTTGTGGTTGAATTAACCGGAGGTTAAGGCTAAGAGCCAAGAACGGAAAGACAAGCACCAAAAGGAAGAACTTATGCGTTGGAAAGCCTAGCTTATACTCGCAAGTTCCTTCCTAGTCGTGCTAATCCCCGTTGTTGCCGATTACCGTAACACCGATATTAAGAATAGCAACGAAAGAAGTGAGCGACTCCTAACTCAAACTAATTAACCTAATCCTAACCCTAACAAGCTCTCTTTATATATCATTTTAGCACATAAGTAATCTTAAAACAAACCTGGACATTTAGACTTAACTCGTTAAAGCACATAGAAAAAGATTCCCATCTCCCTGCGAATGACCCGTACTCAACCGGCTAGCTACAAGCGAAACCGTCTTGATTGCGGTAATAAACTTGAACACGCAAAAAACCTACCAATCAAATGGCGCCGTTGCCGGGGAGACGGTAGTTTATTTCTTTGTGTAATTTCGGGTTAATTTGTGAATATAAATCTAACCGAAAAACAACAAAAAAATAAATACATTGTAAAAAAAATCATTTTGTTATTTTTGATTAGTTTTTGTGCAAGTTTGCTGGATAAAACGAAGCTCGAGTTCAGTGCCAAAGACGTGGGAAGTTAGACCCATATCTCGCGGCTACACCGCGACGGATCAAGACGGAGACAACGGTCTACTGTAAAATTCTGGAGCCGATCCAGTAAGTAAATCAAGATTCAGGAGCTCCAAACAAGCAGAGGACACCCAAAAGAGCACACACCAGAAAACTGAAGTCCCAACTCTCCATTCTTGCCGTGGAACCGCGGCATAAGCAGGATTAGGCCGCGGAACCGCGGCCACTTGGTGCCCTCATCAACTCAAAATCACTGTGAGTCCTTCTGCTCTCTTCCCCACTCCTCTGAACTCCACTGAACTGTATTTTCTGCAGCATTCTTTGCGCAAACTCTCTTCCCCTTCCAATAAAATTGTCCTTGTGCAGGATTCTTTGCGCCGTGCTAAAAAAATAAAAATTGATTGCAGTTGATTGTTACTGCTTTGCATATATTAATACAGACTTTAAGGGGCTTGAAACAAATCCAGATTGGGTGGGGATTTCATCACCCTTCCCACGACCCCAGAAATCACAAAAAGCATATGCATTGACCATTGCTTAAATTAAAAAATACTAGACTCGGCCCTAAGGACTTCGCGCTCAATAGGACAGACGACTAGTTACAGGCATCAGCCGTTTATCCTATCCTGACTTTGCGGTGTCTAGGCAAGTGTGTCCAAAGCAAGTGGTTACTTAATTAGGACCAGTACTTACGTAGTGGGGAGACTCCCACTTACCTGGCCGCAATTGGCGGAGAAGAGGCGGTTTGAGGTCCTATTTCTAGCCCTTTGGAACAGTTAGGAGCTGTCTAGCTGACCTAGATGACCCTAGATCTAGGTGTGATTGTGCATATCTTGTTTATGATTGCTTGAAGCCGTAAGTCCGTACATATTTCTGTAAAGATCTTTCTAAAAAAAAGAAGAAAAAAAACACAAAAACCAAAAACTTTTATAAAAACTTGCCCTTTGTCGCCAGAATCCATTTTTCATCCACCTCCTATCGTTTTTCTCCATTGACGTTTTCTTACCCTCACCTTCTCCGCTTTGACATACACTAAACTCGTTTAGTGTATGTCCGCTTGGACTCGGGACACTTGTTGGAGATAGTGCCCTCAGAGTCAATTATTGGATCACAGGCACGTGATTGCGATGATTGAGGGAGGACCTATCCTGGTAGGACAGTCTTACTCAAGATGATAGTATGCTATCTGGTTTATCTTTATCATCGTGTACTGCTTTAGGTGACTTTACAGGTCACTATTGCACGTTGATAGAGCCCCTAGGATTCTTGCTTGACTACCAGCAGTATGAGGGCGATCATATACGTGGGAGCTGGGGTCTATAAGCACATCCTTAAAAGGTCCCTAGTCGAGGGAGTTTCGAGACAGGGCATCGATACTCCAGAGTAGACTAGTGTATACAGTCGAGACCCCGACGAGGGGCGGTGGCCAGTCTCACAATCCACTGGTGTCAGTTGGTTCACCTAAGATGTATACAGGTGTTCATTGGGTTATGAGTACACCGGACAGGACTCGCCGGGAACATGCTAGTTGGTCTTATACCAGACGTCGGATAGCAGTTCCTTGGTGACATGTGTACAGGTTAGTTCATCGACCTGAGATCGTCACTTGTCTCGTGTGAGTTCCCACTGTGCTTTGATTACTACCCTACCACGCTCAAAGGAGACGTGCAAACAGGTTTTAATTGGGTACAGTCCCGAGCCACATGGAGGCAGTGAGCGGATCTGCAGGGGTTCGTCTCTCCCGGTATTGGGGGTGAGGTCGCGCTGTGTCTAGGAGAGCCATTACATGAAGTCCTTGGCCAAGGCAGGAGATTTACTGGTAGGTATTCCAGTAGTATCTCAGGGTGTTATGGGCTACACTCCGACACGACTTGTACCGCTTTTGGGGGTCTGACTTTTACCAACCCCCTAGGCCCGCCATGCGATGCTCATAGACGAACGGACCGGACTGTACGGATATTGTCACTGACAGGCTCAGTAGGGTGTCAGGATGAGTTCGCTCATCGACGTCCCTTTTGGTCAATAGCTGGTAGCCCGTCACGTATGGCTAATACCTCTGACGTGCTAGTGGTTAAATCCGCAGCCATAGTATTGACGAGTCTTTAGAGTCCACCACACACAGTTACTCAAGTTTTGGGCGAAACGCTGTAGAGGCCGTATGGAGATATGGCAGGGTTCGATCAGATACGTGCGGTATTGCACGAATCGTGATCGGACGGATTTTACCAGCGGGCTTTAGTTTAAGCCGGATCCTAGTATTAGACAGTGTAGATTTTGTCTCTTTGCATTTATGTTAAGTGGGAATACAAATGCGGGTATGTATATACAGTCGCGGGGTGTTCCTATAATTTATTACGGGATCAGTTTTCTGAAGTTACCAGTATGCTTTCCGGTTTCGGCCGTTTTCCTTTGTTGCTTCTCGGCCGGACTTTTGTGATGGAGGGGCTAATTTGCAAGTTCGCAAATTAGCATTAGTGGAGGAGGTATTTGTGAAATGAAAGATTATGATAGCATCTTTTTATTCCATTCTTTTCTTTCATCATTTCTTGCATTAATGAGATTAGAGTTGATTAGAAATTGAGATGATGTTGTTATCATCATTTTTGGATGTGGTCACCCTTTTGCTTTGACTACTCTCACCTTCCTTCATGTTTTGATTCCTCCAACATTTTTGATAAGGCGGGGCCGGCCAATTTAGGAGAGAGAGAGAGAGAGGTTCATATTTTTTGGGGTGGGAAAAAGTATCATTGATCTCATTTTTAGCTTGCCACAAAAATTCCCAAGTTCATCTCTTTTCTTTACCTCCATCCAAAGGCAACTTCAAACCCAAATGAGACAACCCTACTACACTACACCTACAGCACTCTTGGACGCGTCGGCTTGCCAACTTCACGCCCGAGTTGCCTCGGACAAGAGGTGGGAGCCCGTAAAAGAATTTGGCTATGGTGCCCTTTTCGACGAGGAGGCGACGACCGGAGATTCCGTGAGGAGATCGGAGTGGAGACGAAGACCGAAGGACATGGATCGCTTGGTATATCTCTCTACCCTCTTTCGATAGTTTGCTAGGATTAGGTTAATGGCCCGATCCGGGATTTTTGTGCGCGGTGGTGCCGATTTACTAGTTTGTAAAGTTTTTCGTTTCCGCATTCCGGCGTCGGATTGACGGCCGGGGTGCCGCCGTGCACTTATAGTGGTATAAGAGACTCTCCATTAACCTAGTCTAGCTTGCTCTAATGTGTTTACAAGTTCGATCGAACATTTATCCCAAAACCGCATTTTCATAGCATATGTTTCTGTCGAAATTTTTTTGGGCTCGAAAATTTTTTCAGGTTGTTGCAGAAACACGTGCAGGTAATTATAAGCATTCTGTAAAAATTTGGTTGCGTGACGTCATCATCCCACCGCGGAACCGTGGCCAAACCCATGCTTGGGCCGCGGTTCCGCCGCCATTTTCACCCCTCTCTGCACCAAATTTCTATAGTCGCTTTCTGTGATGAAAATGGGGGTTTTGGAATATTCTTTTTGGGCCCAGATTTTCTCTGAGTGCTACAGTTGTGCTTGAGGCCCACTTGGGTAAATTTGATCGATCGAAAATTTTAAACATGTTAGTTCACAGTATTTACATTATATCTGCGACCGTGAATGTCACTCGATCGGTAAATCCAGTCTATCTGCTATAGCCCTTTTAGACGGATTTGCGAACGTGACATTCACGTTGATGTTCTGTGTTGTGCTGTGATGTTGCGGATTGGTCGTGGGGGATAGCCTGGATGCAATGGTAGTACAGTTTGGTTTATTATGTACATTTGATATTGCGGGGAGAGCGTCCGACATGTGGACTGCCGTCACTGCCTGTTTGTATATTATTCTTTTGGGGCACGACCGGGTCGAGGTCGATGTACCCGTTGTATATTTTACTTTCTGTACTAGGATTACCCCACGGAGGGGCGCACGGATAGCTGGGTTCTAGAGGGCAACGGGCCCGCAGCTCATGGCATTGAGACGGAAGGGGCTTCACTCTAGAATTGGAGGGCTATTCGCCGCACTCGTAGGGGGTACAGGTTGACCCAGGAGGGGTGCCCAAGTTACCGGATTCCGTGAAGTGCTGGGTGGTCCATTCACGTTGCTGAAGGGGGCTGCCTCGCTTCAGGTTTTGGCGGGTAACTTGCCGCGCCCGTAGGGGTCTAGGATTTCATTGCACAGGCTATCCACACGACCAGGGGAACGTCGGGTTTCAGTAGCGGCTCTATGAAACCCGGGGATCCCAGATATCTGTATTGATCTGTGATGCTGGTTACATTTCTGTGATGTTGCTTTTTATCACGCCTTGAGCGAAATATTATATATTGATATATATACTAGTAGATGTTGTATATGTTTTGCATCCGCGCCAGTCCAGTCCCCGCTCTGTCGTTAGTTAAGCAACCTAACGGGTGATGATGGGACCCAGTGGCGAATGCGGGTGGCATATACGTACATCATTATTTTCGTTCTTTATTGGTGTGATCAATTGATGGGACTGCGTTGATTCGGATCAATGCAAGCTAAACAAACATATTCTGATGTTGTTGGAACATTTTTCAAAAAGCTGTTATTGCAAGGGCGTTCTCTTTTGTTTTGCACAGTGGTATTCAGTTGGAATATCCTGCACCTCAGTCGACGAGGCAAGGGCCGAGATCCCTTCACCAGGAGTGACCCCTTGGATAGAAGTTTGCGTCAGGGCAATAACTTCACTATAATCGTTTACTTTTGCTTTGCATCATGGTATTCAGTTGGAATATCCTGCACCTCATTCTACGGGGAAAAAGCCGAGATCCCTTCACCGGGAGTGACCTCTTTAGCAAAGGTTTTCGTCACTTTAATTTTAAAAAGCTATCCGGTTCCTTCAACGATATCAAGTTCATTACGTTAAAGGTTTTCGCCAGAAACCATTCGTAGCCCTCCGTCCTTTCATATGGATAGTCAATAGTATTCAGGCTGTGTTTGTTGGCCAAAGTCAAGGCACAGTGATTGGTAGCTGTTGGGTATTCATATGCAGCATAGATAGATGCGTTGGTTTGGGACAGTCGTACTGCCTTGTTGGCCAAAGTCAAGAGTAGGTACGGGTGGGTTCAAATTAACCTGGAGAATGACGGGTAGAACTTGACATGCGACTTATGATTTGTTGGCCAAAGTCAAGGTCATAAGAGCATGGGGTAAAATCCACATCGGGAGTTTCTAAAGAAACGGAAACTTCCCAGATATGCGCATACCTTCTGGAGTGTGATAACGTGAGCGGATTCCGTCACGTTATCATGCGATGATAGTTGGATCAGGATTCCCACTGATGAGTTGGTTTATTCTTCCGGTGATCCCGACTAATTCTTCTTTCAGGTTTGGAGAAGAATTTGACGTTACAGTTGGAGGTTTCCTGATTAGATAAAGTGATAACCATTCTGATCTAGGTTAGAGTGCACGCTGAGTGTTTCTTTTCTCTCTCTCTTTGGCAGCGACCATGACCCGACCTTTGACTATGACTCAGTGACCAAAATTAACCGAACCTTCTTATAAGACTGGCTTTTGGATTGTCCGAGTTGCAAACCTCATTGCCACTCCTACTTTTACCCTTTTCTCCAGGACACCCCGTATTACTACGAACGTCCACTTACATTGGACAAAACCATCGTATGTTTATATACGAACTCGAAGGAATTTATTCGAGGATGGTTTCCGGTTCTGGAGAAAACGAATAAGAATATTCAATTGTCTTTTCCTTTTACCTTCTCTCAGGTTGCGAGTACTCCTTGGTTTAGGAGATAGTACACCTATTACGCAAATTGGATAGTCTTCTTCCAAACCTTAGGCTGGTGCCGAACGGTGGGGAATGAAGAAAACCAATTAGCATAACGATGGTGTACAGAAGGTATTAAGTAAAGACATATCAAGGGATTAGTAAGAGGGCAAAGTAAATTGTGACTGCTATTCACGACCAAACCAAGTATTTCATTACCACTCCCACTTCACCTTTGTATTTCTCCAGGAAACTCCGTATCACTACGAAGATCCACAGTTTATTTGGATACTCCATCGTATGGTTATATACGAACTCGAAAGGAACTTGTTCCAGTTCGGGGATGGATTCTGGTTCAGGAGAAATAGGAATAAGGTTTATTCGGTTGTCTTTTATCTTCACCTTCTCTCGCATTGCGAGTGCTCCTAGGATTAGGACAGTACACCCATTATGCTTATTGGATAGTCTTCTTCCAAACCATAGGCTGGTGCCGAACGGTAGGGAAGGAAGAAAACCATTTATCCTAAGAGGGTGTACAGAAGGTAATGACTAAAGACATATAAAGGGATTTGGAAAGATGGCAAAGAATTATACGGTTACAGTTGTGAATCTGGATAATGGAAGAGGCATTACTAGGAATACCCGGATACCCCATCGAAACATTCCAATGTTTCAGTTTCGCTGTGTACTGTTAAAAGAAAACTGATTTCCCAATTAGCCCTTGCTCCAGGGTATGTATTTACCAGGCATGATTCTCACATCTGTATGGTATTATAGATGATGAGTGGGAGTAAGTTATTGGAAATTAGGTGATCATCCTCATTATATCGGAATTCGTTGTAATTGGTGATATTTGAGGAAATCGCCTGGGTTGTTTGCCGGACGGCAAATATTTGGTTTTGAATATCCGTTGTTATGCACCAATTTCAAATTGATATATCTGTACGTCTATTTTTATAGAGTGAGATATACCTTTTTGAAATTATGTCTATGACATTTACCTATATCAGTGGATGGTTAGGTAAGGAGCATTAAACAGCGGTGTAATTCTTCATAACCATAGTACAGTTTTCAACCTACGACATACAGGGAATGAGTTATTAGACTCAAGGGACTTGTACAAAGTATTTGTATATTGTCCAGTTTCTATTAGGACAGAGGGGTTGGTCCTCGTACTATATTCGTTTTACTTATGACTTCTCTGGTTCTTAGACAAGTGTTTCGTAGAAACACAAGGTCCAAGTTTTGAGAAGTTATAGGTATAAGAGTAAAGTAGAGAACCAGGTATTGCAAGTATCGGGATTCTTCAAGGTGATCGAAGATGTAGATACTTGTGAATGGTATTCAGTTGATAGTAATGATGAAAAGAACTTGCTTCTCTTTCAGGTTACTCATAATTGGAAGCACTCCTAAGTTGAGTAACGCTGATCGTCCTATCTTCCATTTAGTTGACATGCACTGGAGACAGCTGTATGATTTGAATCTGGTTCAATTAAATCAGTGCCTCTGGTTCTATATTGGATATAGAACAGTTCATATCTTGACATTGTCAAGGTACAGGGAGTTGTCCGGCTTATGCTTAAAACCAGACTCTGGATAACTCAAAGCACGTTTCTGTAATGGCTGTTTGTGGGTTGACCCAGGCTATGACGAGGGTTGACTTTCTACCATCTGGAAGATCAATAGTGATATTGTTCTTGACTCGCCACAGTTTTAGTAAAAATGGATTTTTTTTCAGAAAGCAGTAGTGGGAGTATGGTAGAACTGGAAGTGATTCCAGAATCGCAAACGATTACTGAAGATTTGATAAAGAACCTAAAGATTCAATCTGGTTTGACATTCCATTGGCCACTCCGCAGATATGGTGGGTAACCTCAGGCGCTCGAGAGGTACTTCGGTATGCTCAAGGACGGTGGCAGGGAGGTTCTTGTTTACCCAGGCTTGCCATTGCTGTTGCTCCAGGCTGTGAGACCCGGCAGGAGAATGAGTATAGCGTCGTTCTGAACTAGCTTTAGAAGTGTACGTCTATATGACTCTGCCAGAGGGTTGTCATAGTCAGTGGGAGCAGCGGAAGCATGGTGGACAAGTGGCTTATGTCTATTTATAGACTAAAGCAGATACAACTGAGATAGATCATCAATTTCTGATGTGACAGTCATAGGTTTGACTTCATCAGAATAGGGGATGGATCTGTTAAGAAGGTAGTAGGGTGTGATGTCCTGGTATTTGGATGACATACACAGAGTAGGAAGTGAAATTCCTATACTACGGTCGGTTATACTTTGGTTGTCACACAATAGTTTCTCCACATAGGAATTGGATATTATATCAGACATTCTGGTTACTGGATCTATGGTTTTAGATCTAGATTTGGGAAGTGTCCCAATCAGGGTACTTGACAGCATTCTAAGTGTAACGTCTTCAAAATAATAAAATATGATTTTTGGGAAATTTTATAATTTAATATTATTTTAATGAATATTTTAATATTCTGGTATAATTAAATACAGATAAATGGGGAAAAATTATGGAAAATTCTAAAATAAGGTATTTTAAGGAATTGCCTCGTTTGCTGTGCATGCCCCCATTTCCTCTAGTTTTGACCCTGAGTATGTCTAGTTTTGACTGATTCCATCTAGGGTGAAATCTGGGTTGATTTTCCTATGTTGGTGTATAATTTGGGACTTGTTTTAGCATGAATTTTGGTATTTGGTGATTCATTCCTGTCGGGTGGCGTTTGGACGTCAACGACAAGTGGATTTTGATTGTGTTTACATGCGAGTCGATAGGTTTTTACCTATGCGGGTAGCGTGTGCTATTTTGGTTTCCGATGTGATTTTCATGTGCTTTAGCATTGTGATATACTTGTAGGTACCCCGTGTGATGTTGAGGCAAAGGAGGTGAAGATAGCGACATCGGCTTTGGCACACGAGAAGCAATGTGAGTAGATTTATATCTACGGGGAGAAGTCGGGTGGATGGCGTATAGCACCCCCGCAGTCCGTGGTGATGTATACGAATACGTATACACACGAATATTTATATTGTGTTGTTTAGGGTTATTGATGGTAATAATGATATTTTGATGATAAGAATATATTGGTTTAGTATAGTGCGAACCCTAGAGTAGTGGTTGCACTCACACATACATTTACACACATACTTGCATTCATTCTTTCATTTATTAGAGTGCATATGATGGTGCGTATATCTACACATGGGTATGGGACTATGTGTTTATATACGGGATTTGAGGATGATACGTGGTTTGAGATGATACTTGATGTGAGGCCGTGAGATCGGCGATGTGACATAGCTTGTCTTCGAGGTGCGATATGATAGTTTTAGCGGGCCTTTGGACATGTGCTTTACCCGCATTCATATTTTTATAGATGGTATCGATTTGTACTAGACTTAGAGTATTACCCCAGATTATGCGATCTGATGATAGTGATACCTGATATGTGATGAGGTACTGTGATATTGACCCCTACCCAGCTATTGGGATGTCGTACGACGATCTACCGTACGAGCCGATATTGATGATAGATCCGCACTCATGACTCGAGGATATCTTACGATATGTTATTGAGGCGGGATCACCGACTATCATATCTATATATTTTGACTCAGATTAGGTGGTTTCTTACCCCTCCTGTCTAGATTACTTAGTAGACATTAGACTGGACCGAGTCATACCTATTTCAAACTAACGAATCGGGGATATTTTAAAGATAGGCAGAAGGGTCATACGGATATTTTCAAATGATGTATCTTTTCTTAAAACACCGTAGCCCTTGTTTTTCCAAAAGCCCTGATTCGTCTTATTTCAAATGGCACCCCTGCATGACTTGTACAGATTGGTGTAAATTCTTTACTTTTGCGTTGATTATTCGATTCCGCATATTCATGCTATTTGCATTGCATCGCTTGTACTGTGGTTATATTTCAGTCATGCTGCTAGGACACCCGCACCATTATCGATGATGCATATGTTCCACGTACACTTGTTGCCGGCTCACACACTCATCATCGATAATTGCCATGTCACTACACTATAGTACTATTGCATTCATGATATGATTCTGGCATGGCATATTGTACACTTATACCTGTACATATATATAGATGATTCTAGCTTGATTGGGGATTTGGGAACCGCAAGATACTCTTTAAAAACAGATTCCTTTTAAAAGAGCGGTCTCCCTCGACATGTGCACATTATTATTCCATGTTGCATGACTTACTGATATACTTGCATTACTGTTACATGCCGCATACATCATGCTTTGACTGTACGCATTGAGATATGTTGTTTCTATGATATTTCTGGATTTGGGAACCGAGGGTATTTCAAAAGAGAATATGTCATTTCTTTAAAAACCCGGTTACCCTTGATATGATATTTCAGTGCGTCCACCATGTGTTTTCTCAGTGCTGAGAGCGACATGTGTAACCCGAATCGAGGCGTGGATGAGCCGATTGCGGGTACATGGTGGACCCGGTATGGTTCCCCTCGGCAAGATGATCGATGAGCTTTGCCGATTGAGCCTGGAGGCGGACGAGTACCTACCGGTGATTGGTTGGACCTGACGGTTATCCGGAGGATACCGACCAGAGTCGATAGATGTTTTGGGCATACTGCCGGGGCCGAGGGCCGATACCGCAGACAGAGCCCGCGGGCCGATCCGGACTGACGGAGCCCGATATATAAGGATTTACGTGCCGTTGCTGGGTACAGTTTTCATGATGTTTTCGGGTGTCGATGCTGGGCACCCTGGTTCCATGATTCTGATGTGTCGCGAGGGACACGGGTGGTTATATCCTCATATTATTTCCCATGCACATGATTCATGATATTTACAGGCATGGTGGTTATTGTCAGTGGGTGACGAGTGGACGGGATCCACGAGTGTGCAGATTTGATTACATTGGTTATACCTCATATTCATGACATGCGATTACCTGAGGCACTAGCACGAGCACTTGGCACTACACTCATGTATAGAGATTACATTGCCAGTTTAGCATGCTTCAGCTTTATTCATATTGAGGTTTATTTATATCTGATCGTATTGACCTAGGATGGGTCATGCATTCGATCTCTGCTTGTAGATATTTTCTATTCACGAGTTGGCAACTCACCCCCGTTGTGCCCCAGTTCTTGCAGGTTTTTGCCGTACAGATTCCATAGCGGTATTTCTGGCACACTGCTTCCTTATGGGTGACTTGCTTGGATAGGTGGGTTCTTTTGTATCAGAACCGCCATTGTTCATGTATCATTTATTGTATCTAGAATTTCCATCAACCAAAACTTGTTTATTGTTTCAGACTTAGAAAACAGTGTTGTTTTATTTCAACCTTAGAGTCGCGCTAGTAGTATTACGGTTTTCTGGCAGTTTGAGTTTCTTTTTTTTTGGGGTTTTGATCCTCGCCCTTTGGCGTTGTATATTATTATTGCTTGCGTGGTTGTGACCGTCGATGGACGAAGAGCTAGCTCCCGTTTGGGGATGCCTTTTATCATTTCATATATATTATTCTTGTTGTACCCCGTTCCGGGCCAGTTTTTACAAAGGAAACTCTGCCGAAATTTTCAGGAAAGGTTACACATTTTAAAAAAATGCATATTCGGCTTAGTTATTTAAAAACTTTGATTTCCAAACATGATTTCCTTACTTTTCAAAAACAGTTTTCCTTATTTACTCTTTAAATGGTTTTAGATTGCTGGGCTTTTGGCTTACTTGGATCAGATGGGGTCCTATAGACTTCATATGGTTCAAGGGCCAGTCACGTGCTCTTTCGGGTCGTGACAAAGTTGGTATCAGAGCACTAGGTTGACCTTGGTTCGAGTCTGAGTTTGACTATGTGGAGCCTAGGGAGTTATTTATATACGGAACTTAGGCTTGACCTTACGGAACTTAGACTTGGTCGAGGGGTATTAGACCCGAACTTTCGTCGTGTAGGATGACCCTTGGTTGATGGAATAGGTGACTAAAGTAGAGTGACGTACCGTGGGTATGTTCCGCGGCATACTTACGACACGCCACTCCGCTTAAGAAACCTTAGGTTGTACATTTCCTTGCATTGTGTCATATTCCTTCCTATGATCTATCTTCATCGATACTGGTTATGGTTTTGCTGCCGCGATTGCACGGGCAGAGTGAGCTACGGCTCGAGTTGTCAGCATGAGCTCGTCGCGGACGAGGACTGACCGGGACGTGATTCCAGAGACATACGGTTGCATTGAGGCTTCGTATTTTGTGTTTCCACACTATGGGCGTTTGACAGATCGCTGCTGTGAGATTTCTAGGATGTACCGGACGGTACCAGAGGATTGAGCCACTGATAGAGGCCAGCCAGGATGTGCTGACCGTTGATGTATCACTTATTCATGATGGTTGAGGCGCTGCTTAGCGTACCGACGAATGAGCCAGTTGTTGCTGCGAGTGATGAGATATCGCCCAGATGATTGGAGCTACTGCAGCATGAGCATATTCATAGAGATGTGATAGTGAGTCGCTAGTCACCGAGGATTAATGACTAGGACATGTGGTTCGTTCGCTTACCCCGATGCGAGGTCATCAGATAGATTGATTCCAGCTAGAGGCGACTTCACGCAGATTCGTTGAGAGTCGATTGAGACGATCGAAGGTCAGGAACCCATTTTCCAAGTTTAAAGTATACGGAAAGACATGCAGGTGATTCTATGGACCCTCTAGAAGAAAGAAACCCTAACTCGACTTAATGACCGTGTGAAAGCCTTTGAACCTTAAGGTTTGCGGCAGTTCCTCGGCGCCATTAGTGAGGCTTGGGTTTGCCCTTCTACGGCTGGACCACCGACGCTGTGGCATGTACTCGATACTATTAAACTGTACCCGAGATGTGAGCTCTTGGGGGATTATGAGGTTCTGACGAGTCGATCGGATGGTTCGACATCTTTCGGATATTGTGATGGAACACTGCTTGGGAGACTCCAAATGCGAGCATAGCCGTCGGAGCGCAGTTCGTGTAGCCATGATGAGATGAGTCCGAATCAGTCGATAGTGGAGCAAGGTGGAGTAAAGAGTTTGCACGAGATTTCGACGAGATGACGTTCCACTCCGCTGACATCAGAGATGCGATATGCACGCTGAGGACGTGTTCGGCTAGATATCTTCTACTGAGTGATGAAGATACTGAGTTCGTGATTTCGAGTCCGTGTTAGAGACTTCGGGTGGACCGTAGCCGAGGACATTGCAGTGTGCTGATAAAGACGCGACGTCGAATGGTCGATGATACAGACAAGCGGGACAAGAAGTTCGTGCGAGAGGCAGACGAGCTATTACTACACCCCGTTAAGATTAAAGGCCGGACATGCATACAGAGGCGCAGAGATGCGACCAGCTTCCGATGAGATGTTGTACTAAGGACGCAGAGGTCCAGAGAGCGAGAAAAGATTACGCCAGAATACCAGCCTCCTTACAGTTTGGCTTAGGCAAGATCAGAAGAAAGCTTGAGTAGGATTCCTTCCAGTACACTGCTGCAATAAGAGTTGCACCCAGGATCGGATGTGTGATTGCATTCAGAGGACCCGAGGTCGGCGCCAGAGATGTGCTGCTTTACGAGCGGTCGTGAGGATTGACCGAGAGATGACCAGGGAAGTGCAAGAACGGAATCGTTCCTGTCAGCACACCTGACCGGGCCGATGAGCCGATGGATTGCGAGTTGGTAATCTACAGGAAAGATCAGGAACCAGAGGCAGAGGACGCCATCCGCGAGCAAGAGGCAAGTAGATATCTTGCGCCGCTAGCATCGGATGTACCGGTACCTTCTCGACCCTGAAGGAGGGTATACCGACGACGGTAATTATGATTTGTGATTTTGTGATTTGATTATCACGTATCCGTTGCTTTGGATTTCGGTATTTTGGACGATCTATTCGCATGATTTAGTCTTGATGACTGAGTTTCATGATATTTGATTTTGTGCACCATGGTTGCACCTACTGGGTATTTATACCTTGTACATAGTTATTACTCTTGAGCTGTTGATTGCGATTTCATGCCTATTTTATACTGGTGATTTGATTTACGCTTCCAGCAGAGTTTCATGTAATTTTAGTGTTTTGATTTTGCACTCGGTATAGCTTATATGTGCTTGTAGTGCATCGAAATGTGTTTTGTGCCCGCAGCTGCACACGTTTATGATTTTCTTCATATCTGGATACACTTGGTGTTGCTGCTTACGTATTTGAGTTATTGCTTGGTATTTGTGCATGGGATGCACCAGTTCTATACTTCGTGCATTTGTCGCCCCAGTTTTTATGTTTCTTGCGTTTATCGCATCAGATTTATATTTCGTGCCTTTGTTGCACTGGATTTATATTTTGTGCATTACGATTGCACCTGACTTCGATTTGATGCCTTTCGGTATGTCGATTTTGATTGTGATATTGATGTGGATTCTTGCACTCCGTGCTTTTGACTGGACTTACGCATATTCGACGTTGCTATTGGATTTTGTGATTCCGTGCATATTGAGTGCGCAGGGTCTAGATTTTCATTCGTGCATGATGGATGCACCGATTTGGATTTTCGCGCATGTTGGGCGCATGTTTTGAGATACGATTTTGGGGCACACCAGATGCACTAAATCGAGATTCTTCGTGCATGTCAGATGCACCTGTTTTGGCTGTCAGGCACACATGTTGCCTATGACAGATGCTTCGTGCACACCCGTTGCACCTAGATGTTGTTTTATGCACATGTTTAGCGCATATATGGATTTTGATTTCCGTGCGCGTCAGACGCACAGGGTGGTGTTATGTGCATTTTTGGAATTTATTCCTTTTGGAGTAGTATATTTTTATGATGTGGGATATTTGCTTTCATACTGAGCAGGACTAGTCAGTGGACAGTGCCTGGATATATTTTGCATGCATCGATAGTTATCGAAGGGATTTCCGAAAAGCGAGCTATAGTCTCAGTATATACCTACGTGTCCGATATGACACAAAACGTTTTAAAAACAAGGAAACCCTTCTGATTATTTTCAAAATGGTGGAACGTGCTTATTAAACAAAGGATATATATACACATATATAGTTATTTTCTTATGAGAAACGTCCGCCACTGGGCAGTGTTACGCGCATCGCACAGCGACTTAAAAAGATTTGGCATACAGTTGCATCAGCTAATTACATGTATAGATTGGGTGTCTACATGTATAGTCTTGGTCCATATCATATTGATTTTGTATTGGATTTGACATTGTGTCGTTACCATGACTCCGATGATTGCGGATGCTTGATGGAGTGTTGCTTTTGAGTTATCTGCTCAGTACTCATGCGCATGCATTGCGCTATGATGTTTTATGTATAGATGATTTCGGAGCCCCGATGACTTGGAATTTGTATTGAAATATTTTAGTATTTGGGGGTTTAAATTTAAATTCGGGGACCGAATTTCTTTAAGGGGGGTAGATTGTAACGTCTTCAAAATAATAAAATATGATTTTTGGGAAATTTTATAATTTAATATTATTTTAATGAATATTTTAATATTCTGGTATAATTAAATACAGATAAATGGGGAAAAATTATGGAAAATTCTAAAATAAGGTATTTTAAGGAATTGCCTCGTTTTCTGTGCATGCCCCCATTTCCTCTAGTTTTGACCCTGAGTATGTCTAGTTTTGACTGATTCCATCTAGGGTGAAATCTGGGTTGATTTTCCTATGTTGGTGTATAATTTGGGACTTGTTTTAGCATGGATTTTGGTATTTGGTGATTCATTCCTGTCGGGTGGCGTTTGGACGTCAACGACAAGTGGATTTTGATTGTGTTTACATGCGAGTCGATAGGTTTTTACCTATGCGGGTAGCGTGTGCTATTTTGGTTTCCGATGTGATTTTCATGTGCTTTAGCATTGTGATATACTTGTAGGTACCCCGCGTGATGTTGAGGCAAAGGAGGTGAAGATAGCGACATCGGCTTTGGCACACGAGAAGCAATGTGAGTAGATTTATATCTACGGGGAGAAGTCGGGTGGATGGCGTATAGCACCCCCGCAGTCCGTGGTGATGTATACGAATACGTATACACACGAATATTTATATTGTGTTGTTTAGGGTTATTGATGGTAATAATGATATTTTGATGATAAGAATATATTGGTTTAGTATAGTGCGAACCCTAGAGTAGTGGTTGCACTCACACATACATTTACACACATACTTGCATTCATTCTTTCATTTATTAGAGAGCATATGATGGTGCGTATATCTACACATGGGTATGGGACTATGTGTTTATATACGGGATTTGAGGATGATACGTGGTTTGAGATGATACTTGATGTGAGGCCGTGAGATCGGCGATGTGACATAGCTTGTCTTCGAGGTGCGATATGATAGTTTTAGCGGGCCTTTGGACATGTGCTTTACCCGCATTCATATTTTTATAGATGGTATCGATTTGTACTAGACTTAGAGTAGTACCCCAGATTATGCGATCTGATGATAGTGATACTTGATATGTGATGATGTACTGTGATATTGACCCCTACCCAGCTATTGGGATGTTGTACGACGATCTACCGTACGAGCCGATATTGATGATAGATCCGCACTCATGACTCGAGGATATCTTACGATATGTTATTGAGGCGGGATCACCGACTATCATATCTATATATTTTGACTCAGATTAGGTGGTTTCTTACCCCTCCTGTCTAGATTACTTAGTAGACATTAGACTAGACCGAGTCATACCTATTTCAAACTAACGAATCGGGGATATTTTAAAGATAGGCAGAAGGGTCATACGGATATTTTCAAATGATGTATCTTTTCTTAAAACACCGTAGCCCTTGTTTTTCCAAAAGCCCTGATTCGTCTTATTTCAAATGGCACCCCTGCATGACTTGTACAGATTGGTGTAGATTCTTTACTTTTGCGTTGATTATTCGATTCCGCATATTCATGCTATTTGCATTGCATCGCTTGTACTGTGGTTATATTTCAGTCATGCTGCTAGGACACCAGCACCATTATCGATGATGCATATGTTCCACGTACACTTGTTGCCGGCTCACACACTCATCATCGATAATTGCCATGTCACTACACTATAGTACTATTGCATTCATGATATGATTCTGGCATGGCATATTGTACACTTATACCTGTACATATATATAGATGATTCTAGCTTGATTGGGGATTTGGGAACCGCAAGATACTCTTTAAAAACAGATTCCTTTTAAAAGAGCGGTCTCCCTCGACATGTGCACATTATTATTCCATGTTGCATGACTTACTGATATACTTGCATTACTGTTACATGCCGCATACATCATGCTTTGACTGTACGCATTGAGATATGTTGTTTCTATGATATTTCTGGATTTGGGAACCGAGGGTATTTCAAAAGAGAATATGTCATTTCTTTAAAAACCCGGTTACCCTTGATATGATATTTCAGTGCGTCCACCATGTGTTTTCTCGGTGCTGAGAGCGACATGTGTAACCCGAATCGAGGCGTGGATGAGCCGATTGCGGGTACATGGTGGACCCGGTATGGTTCCCCTCGGCAAGATGATCGATGATCTTTGCCGATTGAGCCTGGAGGCGGGCGAGTACCTACCGGTGATTGGTTGGACCTGACGGTTATCCGGAGGATACCGACCAGAGTCGATATATGTTTTGGGCATACTGCCGGGGCCGAGGGCCGATACCGCAGACAGAGCCCGCGGGCCGATCCGGACTAACGGAGCCCGATATATGAGGATTTACGTGCCGATGCTGCGTACAGTTTTCATGATGTTTTCGGGTGTCGATGCTGGACACCCTGGTTCCATGATTCTGATGTGTCGCGAGGGACACGGGTGGTTATATCCTCATATTATTTCCCATGCACATGATTCATGATATTTACAGGCATGGTGGTTATTGTCAGTGGGTGACGAGTGGACGGGATCCACGAGTGTGCAGATTTGATTACATTGGTTATACCTCATATTCATGACATGCGATTACCTGAGGCACTAGCACGAGCACTTGGCACTACACTCATGTATAGAGATTACATTGCCGTTTAGCATGCTTCAGCTTTATTCATATTGAGGTTTATTTATATCTGATCGTATTGACCTAGGATGGGTCATGCATTCGATCTCTGCTTGTAGATATTTTCTATTCACGAGTTGGCAACTCACCCCCGTTGTGCCCCAGTTCTTGCAGGTATTTGCCGTACAGATTCCATAGCGGCATTTCTGGCACACTGCTTCCTTATGGGTGACTTGCTTGGATAGGTGGGTTCTTTTGTATCAGAACCGCCATTGTTCATGTATCATTTATTGTATCTAGAATTTCCATCAACCAAAACTTGTTTATTGTTTCAGACTTAGAAAACAGTGTTGTTTTATTTCGACCTTAGAGTCGCGCTAGTAGTATTACGGTTTTCTGGCAGTTTGAGTTTCTTTTTTTTTGGGTTTTGATCCTCGCCCTTTGGCGTTGTATATTATTATTGCTTGCGTGGTTGTGACCGTCGATGGACGAAGAGCTAGCTCCCGTTTGGGGATGCCTTTTATCATTTCATATATATTATTCTTGTTGTACCCCGTTCCGGGCCAGTTTTTACAAAGGAAACTCTGCCGAAATTTTCAGGAAAGGTTACACATTTTAAAAAAATGCATATTCGGCTTAGTTATTTAAAAACTTTGATTTCCAAACATGATTTCCTTACTTTTCAAAAACAGTTTTCCTTATTTACTCTTTAAATGGTTTTAGATTGCTGGGCTTTTGGCTTACTTGGATCAGATGGGGTCCTATAGACTTCATATGGTTCAAGGCCCAGTCACGTGCTCTTTCGGGTCGTGACAAAGTTTGTATCAGAGCGCTAGGTTGACCTTGGTTCGAGTCTGAGTTTGACTATGTGGAGCCTAGGGAGTTATTTATATACGGAACTTAGGCTTGACCTTACGGAACTTAGACTTGGTCGAGGGGTATTAGACCCGAACTTTCGTCGTGTAGGATGACCCTTGGTTGATGGAATAGGTGACTAAAGTAGAGTGACGTACCGTGGGTATGTTCCGCGGCATACTTACGACACGCCACTCCGCTTAAGAAACCTTAGGTTGTACATTTCCTTGCATTGTGTCATATTCCTTCCTATGATCTATCTTCATCGATACTGGTTATGGTTTTGCTGCCGCGATTGCACGGGCAGAGTGAGCTACGGCTCGAGTTGTCAGCATGAGCTCGTCGCGGACGAGGACTGACCGGGACGTGATTCCAGAGACATACGGTTGCATTGAGGCTTCGTATTTTGTGTTTCCACACTATGGGCGTTTGACAGATCGCTGCTGTGAGATTTCTAGGATGTACCGGACGGTACCAGAGGATTGAGCCACTGATAGAGGCCAGCCAGGATGTGCTGACCGTTGATGTATCACTTATTCATGATGGTTGAGGCGCTGCTTAGCGTACCGACGAATGAGCCAGTTGTTGCTGCGAGTGATGAGATATCGCCCAGATGATTGGAGCTACTGCAGCATGAGCATATTCATAGAGATGTGATAGTGAGTCGCTAGTCACCGAGGATTAATGACTAGGACATGTGGTTCGTTCGCTTACCCCGATGCGAGGTCATCAGATAGATTGATTCCAGCTAGAGGCGACTTCACGCAGATTCGTTGAGAGTCGATTGAGACGATCGAAGGTCAGGAACCCATTTTCCAAGTTTAAAGTATACGGAAAGACATGCAGGTGATTCTATGGACCCTCTAGAAGAAAGAAACCCTAACTCGACTTAATGACCGTGTGAAAGCCTTTGAACCTTAGGGTTTGCGGCACATTAGTGAGGCTTGGGTTTGCCCTTCTACGGCTGGACCACCGACGCTGTGGCATGTACTCGATACTATTAAACTGTACCCGAGATGTGAGCTCTTGGGGGATTATGAGGTTCTGACGAGTCGATCGGATGGTTCGACATCTTTCGGATATTGTGATGGGACACTGCTTGGGAGACTCCAGATGCGAGCATAGCCGTCGGAGCGCAGTTCGTGTAGCCATGATGAGATGAGTCAATCATGAGATGTCAAGTACAACACCAGATGTTGTTTTTGCAGTAGATGCAGTAAGTTGATATTAATCCAATCCTGGAGAAACGATCGGAAGCAGTTTTAAAACATAAGTGGATGTTCTAGGGATATGATAACGGCATCCTCCTTCAGGAGACAGTTATCATTCCAGGCTTCCATGGTGACCTGGACGGCAGAGTGGCTGTCAGTGTTGTATTTTTCCCTCTGACAAAGGGCAGTATTTTGGACAGGTGGTCCAGGTGGATACTAAGGGAAGGATGGCGCAGGATACTGATTAAGTTCAGTTGACGATACAGTCTAAGAATTTTGGATTTGGAGTTCATTTATGAGCTAGGTCCCATCAGATATCCAGACATATTCTAAGACAGGTATTGCTCATTTCGGGAGATGGGTTTCTCCGCGAACTTGAGATAAAGAGAGACATAGAAAGAAACTTCAGAGCGGATCCACTCACTGAGGCTATTCCTCGAACGCAATAGTTTCACAAACGAGCTTTGTGAGACTGACTAGTAGAGGAGTTGGGTGTTCGGTATCACACGGGCTGTGAGTATGCGGCATCGCAATAATTAGCCTTGAGCGCAAGTGGGAGATTGTTGGAGATAGTGCCCTCAGAGTCAATTATTGGATCACAGGCACGTGATTGCGATGATTGAGGGAGGACCTATCCCGGTAGGACAGTCTTACTCAAGATGATAGTATGCTATCTGGTTTATCTTTATCATCGTGTACTGCTTTAGGTGACCTTACAGGTCACTATTGCACGTTGATAGAGCCCCTAGGATTCTTGCTTGACTACCAGCAGTATGAGGGCGATCATATACGTGGGAGCTGGGGTCTATAAGCACATCCTTAAAAGGTCCCTAGTCGAGGGAGTTTCGAGACAGTGCATCGATACTCCAAAGTAGACTAGTGTATACAGTCGAGACCCCGACGAGGGGCGGTGGCCGGTCTCACAAGCCACTGGTGTCAGTTGGTTCACCTAAGATGTATACAGGTGCTCATTGGGTTATGAGTACACCGGACAGGACTCGCCGGAAACATGCTAGTTGGTCTTATACCTGACGTCGGATAGAAGTTCCCTGGTGACATGTGTACAGGTTAGTTCATCGACCTGAGATCGTCACTTGTCTCGTGTGAGTTCCCACTGTGCTTTGATTACTACCCTACCACACTCAAAGGAGACGTGCAAACAGGTTTTAATTGGGTACAGTCCCGAGCCACATGGAGGCAGTGAGTAGATCTGCAGGGGTTCGTCTCTCCCGGTATTGGGGGTGAGGTCGCGCTGTGTCTAGGAGAGCCATTACACGAAGTCCTTGGCCAAGGCAGGAGATTTACTGGTAGGTATTCCAGTAGTATCTCAGGGTGTTATGGGCTACACTCCGACACGACTTGTACCATTTTTGGGGGTCTGACTTTTACCAACCCCCTTGGCCCGCCATGCGATACTCATAGACGAACGGACCGGACTGTATGGATATTGTCACTGACAGGCTCAGTAGGGTGTCAGGATGAGTTCGCTCATCGACGTCCCTTTTGGTTAATAGCTGGTAGCTGATTGGATGATTTAGCGTGCTTGCGATTTCTAAAAGATAGATCAAAAATATTTGTAACCGCAATCAAGAATGGCGTCGCATGAAGCTAGCCGGTGAGTACGGGTCGGTCCACAAGGATGTTGTGAATTTCCGATTTGCGCTTACGAGTTAATTCCGAAGGGTGATCGGATTGATTATTAAATCTAAAAATATAATTAACCTAGGGCAATTATCTAGATCTATTCTTGCTATGGCTAGGTTTAGGGATGGTTTGGAAATGTAATTAAATCTCACCGCTTTCAATACCCGAATGAAGATCTGTGAGGAGTTATGGTAATTATCAATAAAGTGGATTAGATCCGTTCGGGAAGGTGTTCCTTCCTCTAGGTTCTTGTCCTTCCTTTAGATATCCTTACCCTAACCTCCATGGAAAACATCACACCCGGGCCTTTATACTACGGTATCACCGCTACCTCGAGGGATAGAGTGCCGTAGGGAGCGGTATGTGCATGTATGCATGGAGTCCTATTGTAAATATTTGGTGGGTAAGAAAGGGATGAGAGATCTCATCTCTCAAAATCCTTCCCAATGCTAAACCCTAAACAAGTTCCTAGGGCATGAAATTAAATCTACCTTGGGCAAGGAATTGAAAACTACACTAGGGCAAGAAATTAAATTACTTACAGATGCATCCCTCTAATCATCCATGCAGAGTTGTCAGATCTGAATTTCTGAATGGAGAAGAAACACCGATGCTCTCCAAAAAGGATTTCTGAATTTTTATTAAAAGGAGGCATAAAGAAAATACAATGTTTTGGGTTCCTATTTATAGAGAATAGGAAACCCTAGGTTACATCTTGAACCGCATGTCTAAAATTACAAATATAGCCCTATAAAGACCAGTCAACACCGCCACCAATTTATGGTAAAATTTCTATCCCCTAATTGCCCATCACTGCCGCGGAACCGCGACATTAAGCCTGGTTTGGCCGCGGTTCCGCGGCCAAAAGGAAGGTTTGTGCTTTGAGACTTCTGTTGTGGGCTTCTGGTGTCTTGTGCTTCCTGTATCTTTATGTCTTTTCTTAATTTGGATTCTAGGTTCTTTCAGATCTTCCAGTGAACATTGTTGTGGACTTTAACCGTGGCTTTATGTCGACGTCTTGAACCTTGCTTTGTGAACTGTTTCTTATGTAGGCTTGATCAAGAGTATTCTGTTTGTTGGTCAAAGTCCACCTTTTCATCGTCTTTACATCGTTTTCACTGTTTTCTGTCCAAGAACCTGTAACCTATAACATGTAGCAGACATGCGTCAAAAGCACCTGTTTATTTATAAAAAGAATAAGAATGAGGAATATAATAATGCAATATTATGGTGTGAACAAATACCCCCAAACTTATCTTTTGCTCGTCCTCGAGCAAACTTATTTTTATTCACTAAAATCCTAACCGCACTTTCGCAGGGAAACGCGATTGCACTGAGCATGTGCAACAAGTCGTTAAACCTCTAGGTGTCCCTAGTAGGAGGAGTGTTATCTCCTGAGGGTTTTCAGCGGAAACTACCCACAAAATCCTATCAATTTGGCTTTTCGACTTTTGTTCTCCAATTAGGTTTTCTAACAAGGAATTCTATTATCGTCGACCCGCAAATTATCCACCCATATTCTTCACTCTTCCTCATCATTTAACTTAAGATTATATATGTTATGCAGACTTACTCAGCTTTCAGCATCTCTTAAGTTTTCCTTCTAGGATTCCATCTCCACTTAGGAATTTCTATCAACTCTATTAAAGATATAAGTTCTATTTTTCATTCCTCTCTCTTATCTAAATTCCAATCACATACCCCTACGTGTGTGTATAGATCACCCTTACACTTGGAAATTCAAATCAAGCAATCGTACTCTCGTCCTTTGTCCAAAGCACTTATTAGTGAATTTTTAATTGAATTTCACTTACACATCCTTCATGCGACCGTTAATACTTCTTGAGGTACCAACGACCGATTACAAAATGTGTTTGCACATTTAAGCGTAATTCCTAGTCTTGCAACACCCAAGGCTTTTAGCAGTGACTCCCAAACCAGTTGGTCTAAGGCACTAGGTGATGAAGCACCTTCGCTAAATATTTTTCTATTTTTTACAGCCTTATGTAATCACAAAAACCAGTGTCCATTTTTTTTATTCTTTATTCACTTTTTTTATTTTCATTGTACTAAGGACTTTAGACAAGAGCACTTCAAGGTCTCTTCTACTATTCCAAGTTTCAAGGTGCGTGATTGTGCAAATTGTAGGGTATACATTTTCAGAATCTAGACTTAAGCTAGGAACTATTTTTCAAACTTATACTCTAAATAGAACATTAATACTCTTCCCTTGTTTCGACTTAGCCCAAGAAGTGAACCCAAAATTTGCCTATTTCTAAATAAACTACAAGGCATATACTTTCTACCGTTAAACTTTAAGGAATGTTATTTTTAGGGTTTTTAATTCACTAAGTCTAAGATCTAGTTGTTCCTAGCCAGTTAACCTATTTGTCAAACTCAAGTCAATTAGCCAAAATTGAATACATTAATTTTTATAATTTTTGAAATTTTTCAAATTTTTATGGGTTTTCAAATAAATATGCAAATGCAAAAAAATATGTACAAATGAATGCGAAGGAAAAAGACGTACCGAGCATACCCCCAAACTTGAACTTTACAGTGTCCTCACTGTCATGCTAAACCAAGAGGGTCAAAATGCCGATACTCCCCTGTTTATTTATTTATAAATTTTTTTATATTTTTAATGTTTTGAATTTTTTTTTTATTTTTTATAGAAAAAGAAAACAAAAATATATACATATATACAAAGGTCCCCCCCCCCAACTTAAGCTTGACCTTACACAAGCCAAAGGTTAGCACCAACCATTCAAAAATCTTATCGTGGAAATGGTATAGTTGGTGCAAGAAAATAAGAAGCACGCGAGACCGTGTGGAAAGAATGGTAGAATATGGTCTCGGTGGGGGAGAAGAATGGCGAAAAGAAGAAGGAAGTGGAGTACGATCTTGAGGGTGTAAATTGAGTGAATAAATTAGCGCAATATGTGATGACCGATATGTTATAAGCGATTGCGCTAACCTATCAACCCGTCGGGAAATGGGGTCAAATCCCTCAAGATTCGCAAGAAAACATGGGTACGCCGAACTTGGTATAGGAGATGAAAGCGTAACGGTCATTTGCCCGGTCGGGACAATAGGAAAGACGAAAGGGAGTGAATTAGGGATAGTATCTTTCTCACCGTAGTAAACTGTTTTGAACTTGAAAGATTCTATTAATGGTTCGAAACTACTATAATCAACCGAGTCTGATGGCTCATCTGAAAATGTAAAGGACTCAAACTCGGGCGGTGAGTCATCAACCTCGTCCGAAAAAGTGAAACACTCGTAGGTGTTAACGTCTGTGAGAATTGTGTCAGATTCAAAGGAAAAGGTTTCAAGCTCACAGTCTTCAAGCGGGGTCGGAACAATGGAAAGGAGGGAGGGTGATTTAGTTACACGTTCAAGAGGATGAATTGGAAAATCAGACACATCAAACAAAAATGATTCAACCTCAATATTATCCTCAAGACTCTCGTGAATACTATCCTCAATATTCAACTCATTATTTAGCCTATCCATGCCATTATCATCAAAATTAAGACGCATATGAGATTCGGGAGAAACATTTAATAACTCAGGATGATGATTTGAACATAAAATTTCAAGCAAATCGACAGGTTCATCATCCGAAATATTCCCGGCGTCTATATCCTCAATCAAGTGAAAATCAATTTCTTTAGACACCTCATCAAAATCATGGATATCTATCGATTTAGGTTCTAGAGTGGAGGTGTAAAGATCGAAAGGATTAGGTGTGGTTGCACTCGAAAGGGGTTCCTCACAATCTGGCAAATCAAATACTATAAATTCGCTCAACTCATCTTTATTTTCAACAGGTGAACTATTTAGGGCAATCGATGGAAAATGGTAGGTTTGATTTGAAAATCCTCTCTCATTCTCACTCTGTCCAACTGCCGCCTCATACATTGAAAAATTTGGAGCTAGCGGGACACTAGCTACCGGTTCACTAGGTTGCATAAGGGCGGCCATGGACGCTTCCACATTCCTCATCATTTTATTTGTTGCTGCAATGTACGCTTCCAACGACTCTTCCAAACTAGACTTAGGTGGTGAGGGGGTTTCAGTAAAAGATTCAAAATTGGTTGGATATGTGAAACTCCCTAATGGCTGTGTCGAAACAGTGTCTAGTGAAGGTGGGAAGGACGGGTATGACTTGTAGGACAGGGGTAGGGTCAACATATGGATAAGAAGGTGAAAAATCGTGCGGATCCCTAGAACTAGATGAGTGGAGAGGGGTGAAAGATCTACTGCGAGATTGAGCAATATGCTCAGCAATGCACATCGGCCTAGGAGTGACAGAAGGACTTGAAGAAGTGGTATCAACATATGTAGGTGGTAAAGGTTGACTCGGTTGACACAAAGTAGGTTGAAAAGTCAAACTATTTCTCCTAGACGTCTCTATTTGACCTTTCAACGAAATTTTAGGCATGGAAGGATCGTCTTTAAATTGAACGAACAAGTTTCTGAATGACGCAAAATTAGGTTCGGGATACCAAAGTTCGGCAAGTGATTTATTATGTGGGGTACCCATGTTAGAAGAAAGGGTGAAAGAAAGAAAGTTGGGTGGTGGTGCAAGGATTTATTTGCGGCAAAAGTTTTCAAGTTCTCTAATAAAAATTTTCCTTTTTCTTTTTCTTTATTTGAAAATTGTTGCAAAAAGATTTTTAATAAAAGATATGCAACAGAAAAAATATTACCTGCAATTAGTTATTATTTTAAGCATATCACAAGAATCTTTATTTGGAAAAAATTGTTGCAAAAAGATATTCGAGAAAAGATATGCAACAAAAAAAAGATTACTTGCAATCAATTTTTATTTTAAGCATATCATAAAGAATCTTTATTTGGAAAAAATTGTTGAAAAAAGATATTCGAGAAAAGATATGCAACAAAAAAGATTACTTGCAATCACTTTCAATTTTAAACGAGGCGCACAAATCCTGCACAAGATTGTTATTTGGAAGGGGAAATATTTTTATAGCGCACAGAATCCTGCAGGAATTTTCAGAAAAGATATTTCAAAAATTACAGATGAGAAACAGAAGATCTTACAGAAAATGTTTCAGAAGAAGATGCCACTGTACCGCCGCCTTTCCGCGATAAACACGCATTTGTGCCGCGTTTTCGCGGCGAGATTGTCGGCTCGAGTCCCCAAAAAATTTTATATGCTCTGATTCCACTAGAAAGCCGCGGTTCCACGGCCTAAGGTGGGTTTTGGCCGCGGAATCGCGGCGGGTTGGGGGAATTGGGTCTCCTAAAAATTTTCACTGTTCTGTTATTTGATTCCCCTTCTGTTTCGATCTTCTGATTTCTGTTTCGCCTTCTGGAAATTTCCAAAACGTCTTTGTAAATCCTGCAAAATTAAAACAACAAAGTATCCCTTCCAAAAATAACAAAATATATATATTTTTATATTTTTTTTGGATTTTTTAGATTTTTATGAATTTTTAAATTTTATGATTAACCCGAAATTGCGAAAAGGAATGTTCCATGCCATCCCCGGCAACGGCGCCATTTGATTGGATGATTTAGCGTGCTTGCGCTTTCTAAAAGATAGATCAAAAATATTTGTAACCGCAATCAAGAACGGCGTCGCATGAAGCTAGCCGGTGAGTACGGGTCGGTCCACAGGGATGTTGTGAATTTCCGATTTGCGCTTACGAGTTAATTCCGAAGGGTGTTCGGATTGATTATTAAATCTAAAAATCTAATTAACCTAGGGCAATTATCTAGATCTATTCTTGCTAGGGCTAGGTTTAGGGATGGTTTGGAAATGTAATTAAATCTCACCGCTTTCAATACCCGAATGAAGATCTGTGAGAAGTTATGGTAATTATCAATAAAGTGGATTATATCCGTTCGGGAAGGTGTTCCTTCCTCTAGGTTCTTGTCCTTCCTTTAGAGATCCTTACCCTAACCTCCATGGAAGACATCACACCCGGGCCTTTATACTACGGTATCACCACTACCTCGAGGGATAGAGTGCCGTAGGGAGCGGTATGTGCATGTATGCATGGAGTCCTATTGTAAATATTTGGTGGGTAAGAAAGGGATGAGAGATCTCATCTCTCAAAATCCTTCCCAATGCTAAACCCTAAACAAGTTCCTAGGGCATGAAATTAAATCTGCCTAGGGCAAGGAATTGAAAACTACACTAGGGCAAGAAATTAATTTACTTACAGATGCATCCCTCCAATCATCCATGCAGGGTTGTCAGATCTGAATTTCTGAATAGAGAAGAAACACCGATGCTCTCCAAAAAGGATTTCTGAATTTTTATTAAAAGGAGGCATAAAGAAAATACAATGTTTTGGGTTCCTATTTATAGAGAATAGGAAACCCTAGGTTACATCTTGAACCGCATGTCTAAAATTACAAATATAGCCCTATAAAGACCAGTCAACGCCGCCACCAATTTATAGCAAAATTTCTATCCCCTAATTGCTCATCACTGCCGCGGAACCGCGGCATTAGGCCTGGTTTGGCCGCGGTTCCGCGGCCAAAAGGAAGGTTTGTGCTTTGAGACTTCTGTTGTGGGCTTCTGGTGTCTTGTGCTTCCTGTATCTTTATGTCTTTTCTTAATTTGGATTCTAGGTTCTTTCAGATCTTTCAGTGAACATTGTTGTGGACTTTAACCGTGGCTTTATGTCGACGTCTTGAACCTTGCTTTGTGAACTGTTTCTTATGTAGGCTTGATCAAGAGTATTCTGTTTGTTGGTCAAAGTCCACATTTTCATTGTCTTTACATCGTTTTCACTGTTTTCTGTCCAAGAACCTGTAACCTGTAACATGTAGCAGACATGCGTCAAAAGCACCTGTTTATTTATAAAAAGAATAAGAATAAGGAATATAATAATGCAATATTATGGTGTGAACAGTAGCCCGTCACGTATGGCTAATACCTCTGACGTGCTAGTGGTTAAATCCACAGCCATAGTATTGACGAGTCTTTAGAGTCCACCACACACAGTTACTCAAGTTTTGGGCGAAACGCTGTAGAGGCCGTATGGAGATATGGCAGGGTTCGATCAGATACGTGCGGTATTGCACGAATAGTGATCGGACGGATTTTACTAGCGGGCTTTAGTTTAAGCCGGGTCCTAGTATTAGACAGTGTAGATTTTGTCTCTTTGCATTTGTGTTCAGTGGGAATACAAATGCGGATATGTATATACAGTCGCGGGGTGTTCCTGTAATTTATTACGGGATCAGTTTTCTGAAGTTGCCAGTATGCTTTCCGGTTTCAGCCGTTTTCCTTTGTTGCTTCTCGGCCGGACTTTTGTGATGGAGGGGCTAATTTGCAAGTTCGCAAATTAGCATTAGTGGAGGAGGTATTTGTGAAATGAAAGATTATGATAGCATCTTTTGATTCCATTCTTTTCTTTCATCATTTCTTGCATTAATGAGATTAGAGTAGATTAGAAATTGAGATGATGTTGTTATCATCACTTTTGGATGTGGTCACCCCTTTGCTTTTACTACTCTCACCTTCCTTTATGTTTTGATTCCTCCACCATTTTTGATAAGGAGGGGCCGGCCACTTTAGGAGAAAGAGAGAGGTTCATATTTTTTTGGGGTGGGAAAAAGTATCATTGATCTCATTTTTAGCTTGCCACAAAAATTCCCAAGTTCATCTCTTTTCTTTACCTCCATCCAAAGGCAACTTCAAACCCAAATGAGACAACCCTACTACACTACACCTACAGCACTCTTGGACGCGTCGGCTTACCAACTTCGCGCCCGGGTTGCCTCGGACAAGAGGTGGGAGCCCATAAAAGAATTTGGCTACGTGGTGCCCTTTTCGACGAGGAGGCGACGACCGGAGATTCCGCGAGGAGATCGGAGTGGAGACGAAGACCGAAAGACACGGATCGCTTGGTATATCTCTCTACCCTCTTTCTATAGTTTGCTAGGATTAGGTTAATGGCCCGATCCGGGATTTTTGTGCGCGGTGGTGCCGGTTTACTAGTTTGTAAAGTTTTGCGTTTCCGCATTCCGGCGTCGGATTGACGGCCGGGGTTCGCCGTGCACTTACAACACTAGCGCCTGCCTAGTCCGCGTTACGTTAGTCGCTACCGACTACGCGATCGACTCAGACGTCGAAACTCCTTCTACGCCTCTTTCACCCTTACCTTTGCCGGCCAACTCCGACATTGACCGGAATTCTGTTTATACATCCTCACCTTCACCATCACCAACCTCTTCTTCCGCGATGTCAGGATTTAATCCAAACATCTCTTTGACTCCCCCGGGATTGACTCCACCTCCTACGGATGCAAATAACCCACCACCACCGCCTGTTATAGCGCCGCAGCGAATCGCGCTCCAGGATCGTTTCTATCCCACCCGTTCTGCACTTCCCACTTGTCTTTCTCTTCCACCGGCCAATGGGGATAATTTTAAAATTAAGCCCCACTTCATTAACATGCTTCCGAAATTTCATGGGCTTGAATCTGAAGATGCCTATATCTTCATCAACAAGTTCCAAAATGTTTGTGCCATGATGAAAACTACCCAGCTGTCGGACGATGCTATACGGCTACGGGTCATTCCGTTCACTTTATGCGATCTTGCTGAAAAATGGCTGTATAGCACCGCTTCCCACTCCATAACCAGTTGGGATGAGTTTGTGAAAGCGTTTCTCAAGAAATTCTATCCGAATCATAAAACCGCAAGGATCCGTAACGAAATCAACCAATTCTCTCAGCTTCCTACTGAACCCTTCTGGAAGTGCTTTGACCGGTATAAAGACCTTGTTGTTCAGTGTTCTCACCATGGTATCGAGAAATGGCAACTTTGCCAAACCTTATACGAGGGCCTGAACCCAGCAACCAAACAGTTGTTGGAAACCATTTGTCAGGGCCACTTCCGATCGAAATCTGACGATGAAGCATGGCAATTCTTCGACGACCTTGCGGAACAAACGCTTCAATGGGAGAGCACCAGACCAACAACAACTTCTTCTTCCTCCACTTCTACTGGTCAGTCTAGGGTAGGAATTCATCAACTTGATGTCTCTATTGCGATGAAAGATGAAATGGCTGCAATAACGAGAAAACTTGAAGTGATAAAGAACAAATTTTCATCTCTTGCTCCCGCCCCTGTTCTTCCCCTTCGTACCATTTGTGCTTGTTGTTCCGATCCTTCTCACTTAACCGAAGAGTGTCCTTACAATCCACCATCTCAAGGACAGGATCAGGTTAATGATGCATTTCAGCAAAGACCGAGAAATGATCCATACTCTTCCACCTACAATCCCGGTTGGAGGAACCACCCCAATTTCTCCTTGAATCAGAACCAGCAGCAATTCCAAGGCAATAATTTCCAAAGGCCCCCTCCTCCGCAACAACAAGCGCAACAACAAACTTAACATCAGTTTCAGCAGCCCTTCCAACCCCAACCTTTTCAAAATCAGACGAACAACTTTGCACCCAACAATTCTTTTCCACAAAACAACTTTGTTCCGTCAAACAACGATAAGGTTTGCTCGCTAGAACGAAGTCTGGAGGCGTTCGTTAAACAATCGACACAATCCACCGCCAACATCCAGTCGTCTATTCAGTCTTTGGTGCAACACACTGCTGCACACGGGAAAAGCATCAAGACCATCGAAGTCCAGATTGCACAGCTGAATGCGGCGTTAAGCGAGCGAGAAAAGGGGAAGCTTCCATCTCAACCACTCCCAAATCCCGGTCACCCACATAATGTACATGTTTCTCTTGAACAACAGAACTATAATGTGAGTGCCGTGACTATATTGAGATCGTGAAGGATGCTGCACAACAACATCGGCACAGCAATTGAGGATAATGACACCCCGGCCGCTTCTTCTTCTTCTTCTTCGTCTTCTAAGCCTATTCTCCATTCTTCAAAAGGCTCTTCTTCTTCTTCTTCTTCTGCTCTGAACGGACCCACTTCTCACTCCACGAAAACACCAGCTCTGGGATCCATTCCAGCTCCACAATCTCCTCCACAAGCATTGGACTCAACCAATTTTAAAAACGTTCCATTTCCAAACCGGTTGAGGTCCAATAAACAAAATCCACAAATGGAGAAGATTCTGGAGTTGTTTAAGCAGGTCAACATCAACATTCCCCTTTTAGATGTTGTCCAACAAGTCCCGTCCTACGCGAAAATCTTAAAGGACTTGTGCACGAAAAAGAGGAAATCTCAGGTACCCAAGAAAGTTTTCTTGGCTAGTGCAGTGAGTGATGCTCTTACCCAATCTTTACCGCAAAAACGGAAGGACCCTGGCTGTCCTACGATTTCTATTTCCATTGGGGATAAGAACATCAACCGCGCACTATTAGATCTTGGTGCCAGTGTTAACCTGCTTCCGTACTCAGTATATAAGCAATTAGATGTAGGAGAGCTGAAACCCACACACTGTACTCTCCAAATGGCCGACCGATCAATCACCCATCCTGGGGGTGAGCTAGAGGATGTGTTAATCAAGGTTGGGGACTTCATATTCCCCGTTGACTTCATTTTATTAGACACGCAGCCTGTAGCTAACCCCCGGAATCAAATTCCGGTGATACTCGGTCGCCCATTCCTTGCAACCTCAAATGCTGTGATTAATTGTCGCAATGGTTCATGAACCTATCTTTTAGAAACATGACAATTGAACTCAACATTTTTAGGTTGGGGAATCAGCCCACTGAACCTAATGCTCATATACTAGACGTTTGCTCAATCCAGGAGATCACCCAAGAAGAGTGTGAATTCGAGGAGTTTTTGTTCAATCACGATAACCTTAACGCCACTAGTGCGTTCCTCTTCGAACCTGCTGCTGTTTCTGTGCCCGATAATGACTACGAGTGTTTCACTTTCTCGAACGATCTTAGCCCCTCACCACCCGAGTTTGAATCCTTCGAATTTCCGGATGAGTTACCTGAACCATCCAACTCGGTCGCTTACACTCGTTTCGAACCTTTGCTGGAATCCTTTGAGTTCGAGACCTTCTCACCAATCTTGCCTTCAATCGTTTCACCTCCAACGCTCGAACTCAAGCCTTTGCCGTCTCACCTTAAGTACGCTTACTTGGGAGAGAACGAGACCCTCCCTGTTATCATCTCGGCTTCTCTAGCTCCAGAGCAAGAGAAAGCCCTTCTTGCGGTCTTGCACAGCAATAGGCAAGCTTTTGGCTGGTCAATGGCGGACATCAAGGGGATTAGTCCTCTGATCGTTGAACATCACATTCATCTGATGGATGATGCCAAACCAGCCAGGGATCCACAAAGGCGACTCAACCCAGTCATGAAGGAGGCTGTGAAAAAGGAAATCGTGAAGTGTCTGGATGGTGGTATCATTTACCCTATCTCTGATAGCCAGTGGGTTATCCCCATTCACGTTGTCCCCAAGAAATCAGGCATAACGGTCATTACTAACGAGGCGAATGAGTTAATCCCTACTCGCACCCAAACTGGGTGGCGAGTATGCATCGATTACAGAAAACTCAACGCCGCAACGCGGAAGGACCACTTTCCGCTACCTTTCATTGACCAAATGCTTGAACGATTTGTCGGACATGAGTACTACTGCTTTCTTGATGGATACTCCGGCTATAATCAGATTCCCATCGCCAAAAAAGACCAGGAAAAGACCACATTCACTTGTCCTTTCGGCACATTTGCATATCGACGCATGCCCTTTGGGTTATGCAATGCGCCCGCTACCTTCCAGCGGTGTATGATAGGAATCTTCTCAGACATGGTGGAGAAATTCCTGGAGATCTTCATGGACGATTTCTCCATCTTCGGCGATTCCTTTAACGAGTGTTTGCTGCATCTTGACGCTGTCCTTACCCGATGTAAGGACAAGAACCTCACATTGAATTGGGAGAAGTGCCACTTCATGGTGCGCGAAGGTATTTTCTTAGGACATATCATTTCGCAAAATGGCATAGAGGTTGACAAAGCGAAGATTGAGGTCATTTCCAATCTTCCTCCTCCCAGATGCGTCCGAGACATCCGAGCCTTCCTTGGCCATGCCGGTTTCTATAGACGGTTCATCAAGGACTTTAGCAAGATTGCTAGGCCCTTGACTCTTCTACTGGACAAGGACACGCCATTCGAGTTCAACGCGAGCTGTGTGACTGCGTTCGAGTCATTAAAAAGCTCACTCACTTCTGCTCCCGTTCTTTCTTCACCTGACTGGACGCACCCATTTGAGATTATGTGCGATGCATCCGACTTTGCCATTGGTGCTGTCCTTGGACAACACATCAACAAGATGCCGCACGTAATCTATTATGCTAGCTGAACCTTGAACGACGCCCAACTTAATTATACAACAACTGAGAAGGAATTCTTGGCTGTTATATTTGCTTTAGAAAAGTTCAGGCCTTACCTCATCGGCTCTCCAGTCATTGTCTATACAGACCATTCTGCTATGCGCCATCTTTTTGCGAAGAAAGATGCAAAATCTCGGCTAATACGTTGGATCCTCTTACTTCAAGAGTTTGACCTTGTCATCAAGGACAAAAGAGGATGTGAAAACGTAGTCGCCGACCATCTCTCACGACTTCCTTCTTCGCCGTCGCCTCAACTTCCGATCAACGACGTTTTTCCGGATGAACAGCTCTTGACAGTATCTCGCGAACCCTGGTTCGCAGATATTGTGAACTATTTGGCCACAGGGCTACTACCGACTGAATGGTCAAGTCAGGACAGACTTCGATTCTTATTCCAAGTAAAACACTTTTACTGGGACGAACCCTATCTGTTCAAGTACTGTCCCGACCAGATTATTTGTCGGTGTGTCCCTGACGATGAATTCAAGAGTGTGCTGTCATTTTGCCACGATCAAGCATGTGGCGGGCATTTTGGCCCCAGAAAGACAGCTGAGAAGATCTTGCAATGTGGTTTCAACTGGCCACAACTCTTCAAAGACGCTCATGACTATTGCAAGACTTGCTCCCGGTGCCAACACTTGGGCCGGATATCCCGGAGGAACGAGATGCCACTCCAACCAATCTTGGTTGTGGAGATTTTCGACGTTTGGGGGATAGATTTCATGGGGCCGTTTCCCAACTCTTTCGGGAACTTGTACATCCTTCTCGCTGTTGATTATGTCTCTAAGTGGGTTGTGGCTGTGCCCAGCCGGACTAACGACAACAAGGTTGTCGTTAGGTTTCTTAAAGAAAACATTTTCTCCCGTTTTGGGCACCCCCGAGCGATCATTAGCGACAATGGAACTCATTTCTGCAATAAGACTTTCGAGGCCTTGATGCGGAAATATTCCATTAATCATAAGCTATCTACGCCCTACCACCCCCAAAGCTGTGGGCAAGCCGAAGTTTCAAATCGGCAAATCAAGCAAATACTGGAGAAGACGGTTTCTAAGAACCGTAAGGATTGGTCGCTGAAACTCACTGATGCCCTTTGGGCATTTCGAACTGCTTATAAGACCGATCTTGGTATGTCTCCCTATCGGCTTGTGTACGGAAAGGCTTGCCACCTCCCTGTGGAAATAGAGCATCACGCATTTTGGGCGATTAAGGAGCTAAATCTGTCTCTCGAAGATGCGGGCAGCCATCGGAAGCTGCAGTTGAACGAATTGAGCGAGCTTAGGGATGAAGCTTACGAAAACGCGGTTGTCGTTAAGAACTGAACGAAGGTGTTTCACGATAAACACCTTTTGCACAAAACTTTCACACCTGGTCAACAGGTGCTGCTTTACGACACCCGGCTACACTTCCATCCAGGAAAGCTCAGATCTCGCTGGAAAGGGCCGTATTTTGTGCGGAATGTGTATCCGCATGGCGCTGTGGATTTGGAGAATCCAAAGGACGGTTCATTTTTCAAAGTAAACGGACACCGACTTAAACCATACCTTAGCGCCGAACCAACAGAGAAGCTCCTGGTCTTACAGGAGCCGGTTTACCCTGCATAATCTTCCTCTACCTACCACCAAACTTCGGTTATCCAGCCAAGAACAGTGGACACTGTTCCAAATAAGTTTGGGGGTATGTATATACCTTTTTGTATATATTTGTAGATATTCTTTTCCATTTTTACTATTTTTCTTTTTCTTTGAAAAAAAAACACACAAAAAAATGTGTATCTAACCGACAATTTTGAACCTTCAATGATCTCTTCATGCAATGACAGTGAGGACACTGTCCAGTTTAAGTTTGGGGGTACGCTCAGTACGCATTTCTAACCTTCGCATTCATATGTATATTTTGCATCTGCATACTAAAATCCATAAAATCCATAAAAATCTGAAAATTTTCTAAAAACATAAACACTTTTCTGTCAAGTTAGCTAGTGGGAGAACTCTGATTCAACATTTCGACGGTTTTGTTTGATAAGATAAGAATAACTAAATCTTATTTTTAGATTTTGAAAACCTAAAAGATAACTCTCCTTTGAAGTTAACTATAGCTGATATACGTCTTTACATCACACTACACGTGTTGTGAGTTTTGGAAATTAGATGACAAGTCTTTTATGTCTAAAAACATTTAAATGGATAAATGATTTTCTGAGGATCAAATAGGTTTGTTCTGAAATAAGTAATATCAAGAATAGTTTATGAAGTGAAGCGAATATGAAGGAATGTTATTGATGCCTTAATTGGAACTAATTCTGAAAAATAACCCATCTGAAACTTGATTGGAATGATTACACACCTAACCCACTAAACACGTCTTTTATCCAAAAAATAACTGAACTGCCGGTTATATCTCCGTTCGCATTGAATCATCATGATTTTCACGCTAAATTGTCTTTTATTTTTGGGCCTAGGTAACTTGAGTAATTAAGTCCGCTGGGGTGTCTCTACACCTAATGCCCTAAAGCCAACTGGTTTGGGTGCATTGGCTCAAAGCTCGTTAAGAAGCCTAGAAAGTCCAGATAAAAACAAAGTCAAGCAAGTGTTCTCTCCGAGTTAAAATTCCTAACGGTTCTTTGTGTGAGAATAATCTTGACAAAAGACAGGTTTTTAAAAAAAAAATATTTCTAGCGGAGATATGATGGTTTTATTCTATGATAAAGACTATTGCATGTTCACAGAGGTGTGTATGAAATGAAAACAAGAAAAAGGTGGAGTGAAAAATAAGACCTAGTTTCCTGTTGAGGAAGATAGAAATTCTGAAATTGAAACCTTACTGGAAAACGAAACTTGAAAAATGCTTAACTCTTTATAAAACCTATGTGATCCTTTTAAAATTTTATCTGGGCTTTTATTGTGTGACATAATGACTTTAATCGATCCTTCTGGAACTTAACGACACTATTTGCACTGCACGTAAAGACATATAAAATCTTAAGTTAAATAAGAAGCGAGGTGTGAAAAATAAAGGTTCGATAGTCTAGACTCAGGATAATAGAATTGTTATTTTCTGAAACAAAACATTAGGGGTTTTGAATCGTAGTTATTTTGCAAAACTAGCTTGACCGGATTTTATGGGTAGTATCCACTGAAAACCCTCAGGAGACAACACTCCACCTACTAGGGACCTCTAGAGGTTTAACGGCTTGTTGCACATGCTCAGTGCAATCGCGTTCCCTGCGAAAGCGAGGTTAGGAATTTTTGTGAATAAATTAGCTTTGCTCGGGACGAGAAAATGATAAGTTTGGGGGTATTTGTTCATATCAGATTTTTGCAATTTTATACCGCCCAATTTTTATCACATTGCTTATCGGTAGGTACTCTTGAGCCGTGTTTGCTAGTTAATTGCAGGATACAGGTTCTCAGCTCTAAACAATGAAATTCATGGAAAAGCATGACAAATTCCGGATTACTGCTAACCACAGATAAAACACGGGTCTCCGCTCTCTATCCGTATATTGCCGCACACCAGTTTAAGGGACAAAATGGCAAATCGATGTCATTTTCATGCACAAAGCTCAATGTCAACACAAGATCCAACATATCTACGCGGTGCTCGAGGAAATCATGGAAAAAGATCCACATCACATCACCTTTTGTTCTGCTGAAATTCTGGAAAAATTGTGAAGAGTTTCTGAGAAAAACCATATACCACACTGCATACAACAACAAACAGGAGAAAACCACCCAGTTTCATGGCCTAACTCCACTAAAGGGCCGCGGTTCCGCGGCATAAGCATGCTTAGGCCACGGAACCGCGGCTATACGAGCTCCTCGGTGGACTATGTTTCAGGGGTATTTTGGTCATTCTATATGGAGGCAGTTTGTTGCCCTAGGTTTCTATTTCCCTGCCTATAAATAGTCCAGAACTTGCCAAAGCCAAGGGTGCTTATTCTTGTATTTAGATTTTAGAATACATGTTGTTGTTCTTCTCTCTTCTCCATTAAAAACTTGTAGTGAGCTTTTGTGAGTGAAGGATGAATAAAGGAGTTCTTTTTGTTACCATGCTTGTCTTGTTATTTTGATAATTATAATTGCTTGTATTTTTCATTTGCTAATCTAATTGTTGTTATTTGTTGTTTGTTTCTTTCTTGTTATCTTTTTCTTTATCCTTAAACAACAATGATGCTTAAGCTTGATCCTTGCCAAAGTAAGGTCTCAAATAGCTAGTTGTAATCTTCTAACCTCTTTCTTTCTATTTTCCTCCTTTGTTTTATTTTCCTTTTTCTTGTAATGGGTGAGTAGTTTTCTCACTTGTTAGGGTAGGATAAGGAAAGTTTGAGAGAAGGAAATCTCTCTCACTCTTTTCTTGCCCAACATCTTAATTCGAACTCCCGTTAATTGAACCACAATCCGCTCCCTACGGCACCGTATCCTACATGATAGCGGTGATTCCTTAGTGAGACCGGTTGTGGTTGAATTAACCGGAGGTTAAGGCTAAGAGCCAAGAACGGACGGACAAGCACCAAAAGGAAGAACTTATGCGTTGGAAAGCCTAGCTTATACTCGCAAGTTCCTTCCTAGTCGTGCTAATCCCCGTTGTTGCCGATTACCGTAACACCGATATTAAGAATGGCAATGAAAGAAGTGAGCGACTCCTAACTCAAACTAACCTAATCCTAACCCTAACAAGCTCTCTTTATATATCATTTTAGCACATAAGTAATCTCAAAACAAACCTGGACATTTGGACTTAACTCATTAAAGCACATAGAAAAAGAATCCCATCTCCCTGCGGACGACCCGTACTCAACCGACTAGCTACAAGCGAAACCGTCTTGATTGCGGTAATAAACTTGAACACGCAAAAAATCTACCAATCAGGTGGCAATGCAAGACTCACATGGTTGTTAATATATATATATATATGTGTGTGTGTGTGTGTGTGTGTGTGTGTATATATGTATATATATATATATATTCATTTTTGAGTTAAAATTAAAAATTATTCACTCATGGTTAATGTTTATCTTCATTTGACTTGTTGACCATTCTTGACCTAACTTTTAACCATGAGTTAATTCTCTTTTGGCTTTTAAACTCAATCAAAAATATCTAGATATTATCTAACCATGGTTTGAGGAGAGAATGATTTAATATTGATTATTTTATTCTCGTCTCATTAAGTTTTATTATTCATCACAAAAGCTTTTGAGCTTGAGCTTTGCCATCATCTTCTTCTTTCTCCCTCTCTTGAGTTTTCATTTGAGTGGGTTAGAGAAAAATAAAGGTTTTTTATTAGAGAATACAAACCACCTCATCATTCTACACACATCTAGCCCATTTGTGTAGAGAGTTTTGCTATATTTCTTCCATGGATCAAGTAAAGCAAGGAGTTTTGGGCAAAGGGATTTCGGGTGGATCATCGTGGACTTGGAAGGTTGCTAGCGATCCGTTCCAAACTCTCAACAGTCCAAGGAGTAACCAAAGAGAGACTACAAAGGTTGTAATCTCTACTCTTAGTGATAGATTGTTCTTTGTATGTGATACAAAACTTGTTACCCTAAATATTCTAGTTAAGATTCATGATTTGTTTGCTTTGCACCTCTCTAAATTTTAAAGTGGCATGAGTGATGCTACCAAAACCTAGACTAGGTGCAAGGGAAACCCAACAGTGGTATCAGAGCCAAGCTAGAATTTTATACACGGTGTTAAAACAATTACGAAAACGAAATCGACTCCGAAAATACGGTATTTGAAACCCTTGATATTGCTATCTGGAAATTTTGTAAAAAGTCCTTTAAAATTTTTTTTAGCAACTGCAGAAATTAGTATGAGAGGTACTGAGAACACTGGAGCACTACGAGGCAAATCCACCTCAAAAATCCGAGCACATTGGCTCTTTGGCCGGCCTGCTCGGCCAGATCACCCCCAAACTGCTCCGTATTTCTCCTGTGGTCTTCTCTGTAGGATTTGGAGTTTCAGGTATTGTTTGCTTAGCCTAATTTTTCATGTGATGATTGATTTGATCAGGGGATATTTCGTAGTATTTCATAGTCGTATAATTTAACACTGTACTAGTAACCTTGACAATGTTTAGCAGTTCGAACGAACTTCGAACCCCACATTTTGTACCCCGCTGAAATTTCCAAGTGTTGCAATTTTCCCAAGTTGATTGTATTCGTAAAATCGTGCAAGTATCCCTATGGCCCCTCTAGAAGAATATAATAACCTTAAATCGATTCTATGCCCACGGAACCGCGATCGAACCCTACCTATGGTTTGTCGTAGTTCCGTGGTGCCATAGGTGAGGCATTGGTTAACCCCTTCTACGGTTGGTCCATAGACACTGTGGCACGGTTTTTGAGTATTTTGACTTTTCTCAAGTGTTGAGCTTTTGGGGTAATTTGTGGGTGTATGTTGATTCGATCGAAACGTTAAACATCATCTTGATATATTTGAATGTGATACAATATGTGGAATTCATATAGTTAGGCATGAAATCCGTAATATGTGATATTTCGGGTTTACGATGTCTAAGGTGATAGTGGATTCCAAATATTGTAGTTTTTCACTTTTCTTTTCTGCGACTGTAAGTGTAGTATGTGGTGTATCGCCGGCTTCGTTGCTATACATCAACGACAATCGGGATACGCATACTTGCTTATGTTGATGATATTAGATATTTTGTGTTGTTGTGATATGTTATATTGGATCGTCGTGTTCTGAAAGCCAGGGGTTTTATGTGAGATGAGGGTTTTTATTTTCATTCATGTAAAATTCATTGTATGTAATATTCTTTTATTGGGGCACTTCCGGGTTGAGGATGATGTCACCATTGAATATTATTTACTTTTCCGCATTAGGATAGACCCAAGGAGGGGAGCACAAGTGACCGAGTTCTAGGGTTCAGTGGGAGGCCATCTCGAGGAGTCGAGACCGGGTCTCCTAAACTCCAGAATTGGCAGGGTCACTTGCCGCTCTCGTAGAGGTCTAGGGGTGTGGGTTTGGCTATTCATCGCGGCCGTGGAATCCGTGTTTTATACAGGCTCAAAATAAAACACGGACCTCCTAGTATATCCAATATTTCATATGATTCTTCTGCTGCTGATATACTGTGATGTGATCATATTATATGCGTGAAACGAATGCTTTATTATTGTATATATGATATATAATAAACGTTGCTTATGTTTTACACCCGAGCTAGTCCCGTCCCGATATGACGTTAGTTAAGTAACCTAACATGCATAACGGGACACAGTGGCGAATGCGGATGGCATAAGCGTACGTTGTATTTTCGTTTCTTCTATGATGCTTAGGAAGCATAAATGATGGGACTCATTAATGAGATTAATGAAAGAAAAAGAAACCTAAAAGATGTTGTAGAATCAAATTTTATAAAAAAAAAAGGGGGGGTAGCACTAGTTTTTGCTTTGCATAGCAGTATTCCTTGTAGAATATCCAGCACCTTATTCGATAAGGAAAGATCCGAGATCCCTTCACCGGGAATGATCTCTTAGCGAAACTAGCAAATACTACAACTCACTCGATTTTGTTTTTGATTGCATCTATAGTTCTTGCTTTGCACAGCGGTATTTGTGAAATATCCCGCACCTTATTCGATAAGGAAAGAGTCGAGATCCCTTCACCGGGAGTGACCTCTTTAGAAAAACAAGAAAAAGCCTCAAAAACACTCTTTTTCAAAAATCACTTGTTTCTACAACGCTATCAAGTTCATTACGCTCATGGTTTTCTGAAAAACCTGCGTAGCCCTCCGTCATTTCAGATAAAGATTATTTAGTATTCGTGATGCGTTTGTTGACCTCTGTCAAGGCGTAGTGTGCGGTAGCTGATTAGTACTTATCTGTAAAATATGAGATGAGATTGGATTAGGGTAGTCGTACGACCTTGCTGACCTCGGTCAAGGGTCGTACGAGTGGGTTTGATTCAATCAAGAAATGACGGGTTGAACTTGACTAGTGCACTATGGTCTGTTGACCTCTGTCAAGGTCATAGCACACTAGGGGCAAAATAATTATCAGGAATTTCAAGAGTTGAAATTTGCAATGAGATTGCATACCTTCTATGAGATAGTTGGATCCTGATACCCACTGCAAGTAAGAGTTACTCCTAAGAGAGTTTTACACATGACAATTAGTCGATCAAGTAGGTGTCTAGAAAGGTGTTAACGGGGTTATGTCTCAGGGAAAATGAGGTTTATTCTAATTAGGTTCGTGCGAAAGCACGGGGAACCTCCCTCAAAGTACCAACACTGGCTTGGTTGAAAGATTGGCGAACTTGTAAGGTGTAATTAATCCCGGCTAATCTTACCTTTTAGGGTTTGAAGAAAGATTTGATGAAAACAGTGGAAGCCATCCTGATTAGATATAATCTTGCAAGAGCATACGCTAAAGTGTTTTCTTCTCTCTCTCTCTCTCTCCAGGTAGCGACCATGTCAGGCCCTAATCAAGATAATAATATGGATGTATTGACTGAACCCGCTTATTATACTGAGCAGGGGAACGTTGGTCCCGCTCCAACTTATAATTGTTATACGTCCGAGCAGGAAATAGGAGAACATCCAGATTCTCACGCCGCCCAAATGAAGAATAAGCTTGATGATGCATCTTCTTCGGGTGTGTTAGTTATCGAGAACTGTTTCTCAGTTCATTCTACGTCCTGGGTATTAGATACCGGATCGGGATCCCACATATGTAATATCTTACTATAACATTCTGAAAATTTAGAAATAAATAAAATTAATTAATTAAATAATAAAATGTTAAATTAAAAAGTTTTTAAAAACCAAATAAGACATTTGCATAAGTAGTATGTAAAACAAATTAAATTAAAATTTTAATAGGTAACAATAATAAAATTTAAGGGTTTTAATGTAAATTTTAGCTTCATTTTAATTAAAATAGTGTTATGCAATAACATAGGTAGTGAGGGGTTGTTATGTAAAATTTAGGAAATTGTGCAAATTTGAATTGTTAAGGGTGTAAGTAGAAAAGAGGTTAAATAAGGTTTTTAGTTCAGAAATTATTCACAAGATAAATAAAATTGGAATGATAATACCTTGACACCTCCTTCTTTCATGCACGACACACACACAACACCTCCTCCTTACATGAGGATGGCACCCTTTGGTCTTTGACATCTCCTCCTACACCTCACTCTTCAGTTGATAAAACTGCACATTTGTATTACATTTTTCCTACCATTTTCATATTAAAAAAGGACTTTATTATAATATATTATACATATGAGACTTTATGTGTAAAAACATTATTTTCCATGTGTTAATATATTTTAATTATCATTTGGTAGGAAAATGTATGCAAATATTATTGACCTAATCCTAGTAGAACAAAGTCTATTAAAATCTTATTTGAGTTGTTGTGCAGAATTTTCCAAGTTGTTATGCAGAATATATCAAAGAAATCAAGCTGTTGAAGAAATCTTGTCAAATTAAGAAGCAAAACTTGGAGACCAAGTCTGGAAGCAACCGAGAGAAGATTTCTGAATTATGAAGGTGCCTAGGATTGCCACATGTCACAAGATGCAAGCACAAGAATTTTGATCAAGATATCTCACCCGTTGGCCATGGATCCGCGGCCTTAGCCCCCATTTGCCGCGGATCCGCCGCAATATTATGGAATTAGAGAAAAAGATTTTTTGGGGTTAATCTCTGCTGAAATTTACCAAGTTTCCAACTAAAAGATTCTGGCTTTGCACTATAAAATGGCACCGAGAGCCTCTTGGAAAAGTTATCAAGCTGAAGAGATCACGAAGTCCAAGACGGCTCACGCATCCAGGCTGATCATCAACTGTTCGTCTACCTCCTTAGGAAAGATCGAGAAGCAACTAGTTTGTAATCATTTTCTACGGAATAAAGTGTAGATTGTTCAAGTTGATTAATAAAGGTAGTTGTTTTATTTAATTCTTTTGCATTTTACATTATGTTTTCCCTCTCTATCTTTTCATCTTCTTCTCCCAACATGCTCGAGTAATTCTCCGCTTGTTAGGGTTCGTAGGATTAGGGTAGGCTAATGGACGATGAAAATAATTAAACCCTTTTTAAGTCCTATAAAGTTTAGGAACTTTATCAAAAGAATCATTAACATCCTAATCGGGCGCGCTAGCAATTCTTTGCTAGTTCCGACCGCGATTAGAGATTAGATTAATGATTGTTTTAGTAAAGGCTAGATATGAACGGAGTTCCGTGTCGAGATAAGGGTTACGAGTGGGATTCCTTTTCCCTCCAGAAACCCTAATCTACACGCATCACCGTCGTTCTAGTTCTAAATCTATTAATGGATAAAAAGGGTAACTTTTAATTAATTGTCCATAACTACTAAATCCTAACGAACCCTACAAGCCCTCTTATTATATTAATTACATCTTTAAAATAATCTAGATCTATATTTTACATTCTTGTTTTACGTAGATCTAGAAACCATTCTATAAAATTCTTTATCCCTCCTCTCTTTCTCAACACATCTAAAGTAAAAGTAAAAGGTTCCACGTTTCCCAGAGGACGACCCGTACTCATCTCGGTCTAGCTACACGCGACACCGTTCTGATTGCGGTTAAACTACAAAAACACTCTTTCACATCAATCAAATGGCGCCGTTGCCGGGGATACGTGCGTAATTTTTTATTTTTACTATTTGTGTTGAATTCTTAGACGATTTATATCATTATTAACACAAAACTGCAAATTGCATATTTAACGACTTGTGCGTGAATTTTGCAAGGAGATCTGGAGTTACAGAATTGAGGAAAACAGAAGACAGAGCCATTCATCGAGATCCAGAGGAGCACAGAAGGACATAGAAAAATTTTCACCAAGCGATCCATCCACCTCGCGGCGGAACCGCGGCACTAAGGGGCTTCCTGCGGCGGAAACACGGCTGCTTGGAGGGATTAGGGCTACAGAACTCTCTGGTAAGATTCTCAACTCCTTCTCTCTCCTCTCAAATCCAATAAAATCTATCTTCTGCAGGATTCTTTGCGAAAATTGCGCCGCTAAAAAATCTTTTTGCAAAAGTTTTATGATTGGTTTTGTTTTGCATATTGTATTACGGATTCTAAGGGGCAAAGACCAAATCAAGATTAGGTGGGGATTTCATCACCCTTCCTAAGCCCCACAAATCACAAACCGAGCATATAGATCAACCCTTCATTAATTTAAAAAATATCTAGACCAGACTCTAAGGACTGTCGCGCTCAATAAGGACAGAGGAAGGTCGTGGGTAATCTATCGTTTACCCGCATTACTTTTGTAGTGCCTAGGAAAGTGTGACAAAGGCTAGTTGTTTTTAATTAGGCCCACGACGTGGTTCCTTCCCACTTACCTGGCACTTATCTGGCTACAAGGGTAGTACGGAGGCGGTAGAGGATTGATCCTGCGGCTTGTCCTTTGGAAGTCTAGGAGCGGTCTAGAGACTGACCTAGGTAACCTTAGTTCTAGGGTTGCTTGTGCATCTTAGGGAGATTTGTCTTGAGTCCCACTTTTTCAAAACAAACCAATTTTTAAACCACACACACGCTGCCACTTGCACTAAACCCGCTTAGTGCATGCTCGGCTGGACACGGGATCCTAGTGCCCGTCTTGTCCGCGTTCCTGCTATCGACGCCGAAGTCGGTACTTCTTCATCTTCTTTTTCCCCACCACACACCACAACGACCGTGATGGACGGCACTCCATCTAATTATAACACCACGCTGCCACCGCCCGCAGGTGAGCAGAATCCACCGCGCATCTCTCTCCAAGAGAGATGCTATCCTATTCGTGGTCCTATACCTACTTGTCTATCTCTTCCACCACCTAACGGGGATAATTTCGAAATTAAACCCCACTACATCAATCTGCTGCCCAAATTTCACGGTCTTGAATCGGAAGACGCGTACGTTTTCATCACCAAATTCGAAAACGTATGCGCAATGATGGGTACTTCACAATTGACCTTAGATGCTATGCGCTTACGTCTTCTCCCATTCACACTGTGCGACTTGGCAGAAAAATGGCTTTATAATACTGCCGCACACTCTATCGCTAATTGGGATGAATTCGTCATAGCATTTCTTAAGAAGTTTTACCCAAATCATAAGACTGCACATATTAGGAGCGAGATCAACCAGTTCACCCAGCTTCCCAATGAACCATTTTGGAAGTGCTTTGAACGTTTCAAAGATCTGCTTGTCCAATGCCCCCATCACGGAATACAAAGATGGGATTTATGTCGGATTATATATGAGGGCATTAATCCAGCGACAAAGCAGATGCTTGAAATAATGTGTCAATGCAATTTCATGTCTAAAGATGACGGTGAAGCATGGAAATATCTGGAAGACCTTGCTGAACACACGTTGCAGTGGGAAAGCGTAAGACCACCTTCAACTAAGGGAGGTATTCACCAGCTCGATGTTTCTATCGCAGTAAAAGCCGAAATGGCAGCGATACAGAAGAAACTCGATGCTATTGAAAACAAGTTCTCAACATTCTCCCTAAATCAGGTCACACTTCCTAAGACTGTCTGTGGTTGCTGTTCGGATCCTTCACACTTAACGGAAGAATGTCCTATGAATGCATCGTTTCAAGCTAATGCTGCTTTTCAGCAGCGACCTAGAAACGAGCCTTATTCTTCCACATACAATCAAGGATGGAGGAATCATCCTAACTTTGCTTGGAATCAAAACCAACAAAGTAATTATCAAAGACCTCCTCCACAGCAACCACAACCACAGAATCAGCCCCCATTTCGGTCACAAAATTTCCAAAATCCGGCCAACATTTCTACACCACAAGTGGCCTGTACTGACAACTCACTTGCACAAACTTTGGATATGTTCATGAAACAATCCATGCAAAATTCAGCTGAGATAAGGTCTTCTATTGATACCCTAACGAAAAACTCCTCCTCCCATGATGAGAGTATCAAATCAATAGAAAACCAAATCGCACAGTTAAAGCCGTAATGAGTGCGAGAGAGAAAGGGAAACTCCCATCTCAACCCATACCTAATCCTGGCCACTCACAAAGTTATAATGTGAGTGCTGTTACCACGTTGAGATCGGGAAAAGTGCTGAATGACCGAGTGGGTGAGCAGTGTGATGATAGTGACACCAATGATACCCCAGCTTCTTCTTCTTCCCCTAATTCGTCTAGTCTCCCATATTCATCCGAGCCTATTCTCCGTTTTCCCGAAGGCTCGAACCCTTCGCCCATTTCGCCAAATCTATCTAAGTCGATTCCCACTCCAGTTTTGGGATCGAATCCATCCCCACAGTCTTCTCCACAAACGTTGGCCCCAAAACTTATTGATCAAGCATCTTATCCAAACAGGTTGAGGGGCAACAGACCAAGTCCACAAATGGAGAAGATCGTGGAAATTTTTAAGCAAGTTAACATAAACATTCCTCTCCTAGATGCTATTCAGCAAGTTCCGTCATATGCGAAAATCCTAAAGGACTTGTGCACTAGGAAGAGAAAAGTTCAAGTACCTAAAAAAGTTTTCCTTGCGAGTAATGTGAGCACAGCTTTTACACAACAACTTCCCAAGAAACGAAAGGACCCCGGAAGTCCTACAATTTCAATCTCTATTGGGGGTAAAAATATCAATAGTGCTCTACTCGATTTAGGTGCTAGTGTTAACTTGCTTCCGTATTCTGTTTATGAGCAATTAGGGATCGGAGAGTTAAAACCTGCGCATTGCACTCTTCAGATGGCCGATCGATCTATCACCCAACCAAGGGGTGAGGTAGAGGATGTGTTAATCAAAGTCGGGGAATTCATATTCCCTGTGGACTTTATCATTATAGATACACAACCTGTAGCAAACCCACGCAATCAAATCCCGGTGATACTCGGTCGACCCTTTTTGGCCACTTCCAACGCTATAATTAATTGTAGAAATGGCTCCATGACCCTATCCTTTGGAAAGAAGTCAATTGAGCTTAACATTTACAAGTTGGGAAGTGAACCCTCCGAACCCTATGCTCATGTGTGTTCTGTCGAATTAATGGATGTCGACAGCAGCGAATTTGATCAACCTCATAATTCTGACTCTTTTCATATGTTGTTGCTTGATACGGACTCTCCCACCGAGTTGTCCGAGTCAACATCTGACGCTGATGAGGAACTGTCTATAGAGTCTGACGATCACCCTGTTTTTCCTGATGACATTATTCTTCGGGGTATCGATGAAAGGTTTGAGGAAATTTTCGCTGATGAACTCGCATTTTTACAAGACACGGGTGTTGAGATGTATCAATTCCAAGATGAAGAAATTGGACCTCCACCCCCTCTTTTGGACAATCATGATAATGCGAGTAATCCATCATTACTATCACTGTGTCGTCTCTCCAAATTGAGACGCGAACCTTTTCCAATACACCTCTTGTCACCTCCCCACTTCTTCACGTCAATAGGTGACATGTTCTTCCACCAACCTTGGTGCTTCATCGATAAAATTTTTGAATGGTTGGTGTTGACCTTCGGTCTTTGCAAAGCTTGGCATTGACCAATAACCTTGACCCCCTCGTGTGATTTTAAAAGATTAAAATTGTTTAAGTTTGGACAGGTGGTATATTTTGGGCTCTTGAAAGAAAATGATTTTTACAAAATTGTGAGCCACAAATAAGTTTGGGGGAGGATTTTCACTTTCATATATTCTTGCCCCCATTAATAATTTCCTCCCAAGTCTACAGGTTTTTGAGCTTAACAGATGACATCAGTGAGGACACTGCTGTAAACAGGTTTGGGGGAGGTTTGTGCTTATTTACACATCAATTTGCATCATATTTTGCATACGCACAACATTTTCAAAAATTTTTTTAAAAAAATCTTTTATAACAAAAGAGTAGAAAGTGAAAAAATTACATCCAAAAGATAGGAATAGTTTAAGAAAACCAAGAAAATTAGAAGTTTTCTTAAACGAACTAGTAATAAGTAGTTATGAGCAGTTGTCCCAAGGGTTAGTAAGATGAAGGAAGTCACTAATCTGAGGATAAAAATAAGTCTGAAAAATAGTTTCTATTCTGGAAGCCAAACATTTGAATATTGATACCCTACTATATGCACTTACACACGTCTTGAAACTCGGGATAGTAGAGGATACCTTGAAATGCTCTTGTCTAAAAGCCAAAGTACGAAGGAAATGAAAAAAAATATATAAAAATGGTGAAAAGAAAAAAAATGAACACTGGTTTTGTTATCGCCAAGGCAGCAATAAAAAAATATAGCGAGGGTGCCTCTTCACCTAGTGCCCTAAGGCCAACTGGTCTGGAAGTCACTTCTAAGCCTTAGGTGGTGCAAGACGAGGAAAATATTATCACATAATCAGCAAGCACGCGAGTAATCGGTCGGTTAGTACCTCAAGAAGTATTAACGGTCGCATGAAAATGTGTGAGCAAATCTTTAATATTCATCAAATTAAAAAGTACTAAGGTAGATGGATAAGAGTATGATAGCTTGAATTGAATTCTCCGAGTGTAGGGATGTTATTTACACACACGTGGGGTTATATGATCAATGTTTGGATGAAAGGTAGGAATGAAGAATAAAGACGATATTTTATTGAGGGATGATGTGATTTCTAACATTTTTTCATGACTATTAAGATAGGGCTCATGACAACTGAAAAGCTAGTATAGTTGGAAACTCTTCTTTTCAAGGCCTTTCTTTTATGGTTCTTGTCTTTATATGTAAATTTCACCATCTTTCTTTTGTTATTGGATTTTGTGGGTGTAATCCGCTGAAAACCCTCAGGAGACAACACTCCTCCTACTAGGGACACCTAGAGGTTTACCGGCTTGTTGCACGTGCTCAGTGCAATCGTGTCTGCCTACGAAAGTGTGCTTAGTTTTCTCTTTTTCTTTTTCTCCTCTTAAATAAACTAGTTTGCTCGGGACGATCAAAGATAAGTTTGGGGGTATTTGTTCAGTTGATAAAACTGCACATTTGTATTACATTTTTCCTACCATTTTCATATTAAAAAAGGACTTTATTATAATATATTATACATATGAGGGTTTATGTGTAAAAACATTATTTTCCATGTGTTAATATATTTTAATTATCATTTGGTAGGAAAATGTATGCAAATATTATTGACCTAATCCTAGTAGAACAAAGTCTACTAAAATCTTATTTGAGTTATTGTGCAAAATTTTCCAAGTTGTTATGCAGAATATATCAAAGAAATCAAGCTGTTGAAGAAATCTTGCCAAATTAAGAAGCAAAACTTAGAGACCAAGTCTGGAAGCAACCGAGAGAAGATTTCTGAATTATGAAGGTGCCTAGGATTGCCATATGTCACAAGATGCAAGCACAAGAATTTTGATCAAGAGATCTCACCCGTTGGCCGCGGATCCGCGGCCTTAGACCCCATTTGCCGCGGATCCACCACAATATTATGGAATTAGAGAAAAAGATTTTTTGGGGTTAATCTCTGCTGAAATTTACCTAGTTTCCAACTAAAAGATTCTGGCTTTACACTATAAAATGGCACCGAGAGCCTCTTGGTAAAGTTATCAAGCCGAAGAGATCACGAAGTCCAAGACGGCTTACGCATCCAGGCTGATCATCAACTGTTCGTCTACCTCCTTAGGAAAGATCGAGAAGCAACTAGTTTGTAATCATTTTCTACGGAATAAAGTGTAGATTGTTCAAGTTGATTAATAAAGATAGTTGTTTTATTTAATTCTTTTGCATTTTACATTATGTTTTCCCTCTCTATCTTTTCATCTTCTTCTCCCAACATGCTCGAGTAATTCTCCGCTTGTTAGGGTTCGTAGGATTAGGGTAGGCTAATGGACGATGAAAATAATTAAACCCTTTTTAAGTCCTATAAAGTTTAGGAACTTTATCAAAAGAATCATTAACATCCTAATCGGGCGCGCTAGCAATTCTTTGCTAGTTCCGACCGCAATTAGAGATTAGATTAATGATTGTTTTAGTAAAGGCTAGATATGAACGGAGTTCCGTGTCGAGATAAGGGTTACGAGTGGGATTCCTTTTCCCTCCAGAAACCCTAATCTACACGCATCACCGTCGTTCTAGTTCTAAATCTATTAATGGATAAAAAGGGTAACTTTTAATTAATTCTCCATAACTACTAAATCCTAACGAACCCTACAAGCCCTCTTATTATATTAATTACATCTTTAAAATAATCTAGATCTATATTTTACATTCTTGTTTAACGTAGATCTAGAAACCATTCTATAAAATTCTTTATCTCTCCTCTCTTTCTCAACACATCTAAAGTAAAAGTAAAAAGTTCCACGTTTCCCAGAGGACGACCCGTACTCATCTCGGTCTAGCTACACGCGACACCGTTCTGATTGCGGTTAAACTACAAAAACACTCTTTCACATCAATCACTCACCCTTCCCTTTTCTCATATATATATTATGTTCAGATCATTTAACTAATTTACAATCTAGAATTTTAAAAGAAAGAAAAAGAAAAGTAAAGCAAACAAGGAAGAACAAGAGAAAGAAGAAGAAAAGAGCTAAGTCTAGGGATTCCTCACCATCAAGCTAAGAGCTAGAAGCTAAGGGTTTGGGTGTCTTGGAGGGAGATTTTCAATCATCCTCAGTTGGTAAAAATTCCTAACTCAGTAGAATTAATTCTGGATTTGGTTTAAGTTTGAAATCAAAGGTCTATAATATCGTATTTTAGGCAAAATTAAGCTTTGTTGTAATCTGCTATAGTTTAGATAAAAGTTAACTTAACCAAACAGTGCCTTAATGTTGTATGTTGGACCTAGAACCAACCATAGGAGCACGAACCCAGGGGCTCGGAATTTGGCCGGCGACCAATAGGCTAAATCCGGCGTCGCCAGATTTTTAAAGGGAATTGGTATTTTGGCTTTTTGGGTAGGTCTCTGTGTAGGTATTTGGTTACTTGGGTATTGTTTAATCAAATTAGTTTAACTGTATATAAAATCTGGGAACTAATATCGGAAAGGAGATCAAAATTCTAACATACGACACGGGTAAAACGTAACGCGTTCTGTTTTTCTATCGCGATGCAGCGTTGGGTTAAATTTCAGTGAGGTTAAGTGTTAGATCGTTTGCAATAGTCGTACGTAGTGTAATTAGCACGTACAACTTGTGTTTTCTTGATTTTTGCCGTAACGGAATATAGCCGTTTTCTTATACAAGTTAATTAAATGTTAGATTTGAGTGCAGGAACTACGGAGGCCGCAAGGAGAGGAAAAAGATTGGCGATTCCTGAGTAGTTACGACGTATTTCCGGTGAGTAGACTAAACATCTACCAGGGGATTGTGTAAAGATGGCGTGATACGCCCGTAGTTTTACTTAAATGCAAAGATTTGACTTTTTTATGTTGAATTGATAGTATGCATTCATATATATACATGTAAATCGCAATGTTAATAGTTGTTAGAACACTGCACAATTATCGACGAGTTATGCCGCACATGCACGTCTTTACATGTTACACTACACCTCGTCGATATTAACATGTCACTTTTACACTAAATAATTATCCTGTTAAATATGATTCTATCATACCTTAAACATCATTAACAGTAGTACTTTGCATAAATGACATCATGTTTCGTATTTAATTGTTTGAAGTTGATAGAAGAGAAAAATTTATTTTGAGGATTTATAGTTTTGAGCTTTCCTATACCATTGCATAAATCCAGTGATTGTTAATTATTGAAGTGACATGTCCACCATGAGATGTTTTTATGATTTGTTTTTTATTCCGAACTGAGTTGGGGGTCATAAGGTTGCGGATTTATAAGTTATCCAGACTGAGTCGAGGGGCATACAGTTGGATACATGGTGGACCCGGTCGAGACCGAGGGAAAGGATAGCCGCATGATAGACGGGGAGCCTAACGAGGATACTCGATACCGGAGATAGTTGTGAAACACGACGGATATTTAGATGATATCGACCACTGTTATTGATTACAGGATCGTTCGAGAAATGATGCCTAAGAGAATGGAAGATTTGTGTCGATGATGGACACGGAAAGATGAACTTTATTTGGAAATAAATTATGAGATTTCAGTTTTGGTTATATTTTAGTAGTACGGATTCATGTTTTCCACATGTTATCATGCATCATAATTATCCTTACTACAGTTAGTTATAGTCATCATATTTACATTATCAGCCGTTATATGTTAGTTTTATTCACTGAGTTGGCAACTCACCCCCGTTGTGCCACAGTTCCTTGCAGGAGTAGAGTGGACGGTTAGCAGCAGTGCAGATCCACTTTTTCAGCTTTTATTGCATCTTTTGATAGGTGGGTTACATATGTAGTAACCTTCTCTTTTGGTATTGTATTTTAGATCTAGAAAATCTCCATCAGACCTTGTATTATGACTTAGAATGAGAAATGGTTATATGTATATTATTTGACAGGTGAGATCGTTGTTATGTTAGAAGATATTTCTTTTATTTATGCCTGGGATTCTTATTGATATCCTATATACTGGATATTTATTTCCGCTGTTGATATTGTTGATCCCAATAAGTGATGCAACCAAACTTAACACTTTGTATCTATTTGTATTATGAATTCACTAGTGAGTTATTGTTAAGATCTTAATTACATAAAACTGTGATTTTTACTTAAAAAACTAATTTTTTATAAAAATTCCGCAAAAAGGATTTTGATCTTGGTTTTTCGGCTTACTCGGGTTGTGTGAATATGTTTAGATATTATACAATCTAAGAGCCGGTCACATCCAAACGTTGGGTCGTGACAGTTACATGGGCTACGGAAAGGCAGGGAACTGGGCAAGGGTGATCATTCCGTAAGAGTCGGGAAGGGTGCAAATATTGCAGCTAAAGCAGTTGGCGAATATCTCCTTGTATTACCAAATGGTAATACATTGATTTTGAACGAATGCTATTACATTCCGACCCTGATATGCAATCTTATATCAGTTTCTTTATTGAGTAAAGAGAGATATAATTTTGCAGTACAGGATAATGTTATGAACATCTTCCTGAATCAAAAGTTGATTGGATCAGGCTCGTTAAATAATGGCATATACGTTCTCAATCAAACTACAGTACTTAATGTACAAAACACGCACAAGAGGAAGAGTTCAGAAATGAACGAATCCTTCTTGTGGCATTGTAGACTAGGTCATATCAATGCGACACGACTAGCTAAGATACAAAAGGATGGATATTTGAATCCGTTCGAATTTTCATCTTATGATACTTGCCAGTCATGTCTCAAAGGCAAGATGACCAAAACTCCATTTAGTAGACACAGAGAAAGAGCAACGGAACTCTTGAGACTGATAAATAGTGATGTATGTGGGCCTATGTCTATACATGCCAGGGATGGTTTCTCGTACTTCATTACATTCACTGGCGATCTCTCAAGATACGGACATGTGTTCCTGTTGAAACACAAGTCTGAAACTTTTAAGAAATTCAGAGAATATAAGAACGAAGTAAAGAACCGAAAGGGTAAAAGTATTAAAATCCTTCGATCTGATTGAGGAGGAGAATACTTGAGCAATGAGTTCCGGGATTATCTAAAAGAGAATGGGATTCTCTCTCAGCTTACTCTACCGTATACACCACAGCACAACAGTGTATCGGAACGGAGGAATCATACTCTATTAGATATGGCGCGCTTTATGATGAGCACCGCTGAGTTACCTATTTCCTTTTGAGGTTATGCGCTTGAAGCAGCAGCATACCTATTGAATCATGTTCCATCAAAATCTATACCTACCACACCATATGAGATATGGAGTGGGAAGAGACCATGTCCTAAACGAGTTAAGATATGGGGTTGTCCGGCCTATGTCAAAAGGCAAAATCCGGACAAACTCGAGGCACGATCAGTTCTTTATAAGTTTGTTGGATATCCTAAACATTCGAATGGATATCTATTCTACCACAGTGAACAACAAAAGGTGTTTGTTGCTCAACATGCCACCTTTTTTAGAAAAGGAATTTCTTACAAAAGAAATTGGTGGCGAAGAGGTAGAGCTGGAAGAAGTTCCAGCAGCACAAACTGCAACTGAAGATTTAGTGGAACCAGAGGATTCAGTAGTTCCCAACGAACCCTAGCCTCTCCGCCAATCTAGTAGGGTTCCTCATCCACCTGAGAGATACTATAGTTTTCTTATTGATGGTGGAAGAGAGGATTGCATCATAGAAGATGATGACCCGACTAGCTTCGAGCAGGCCATCACGAGTGGTGACTCTGTGAAATTGCTGGATGCAATGCGATCTGAGATGGAATCCATGTACACCAACAAAGTATGGACTTTGGAAGTTGCTCCTGAAGGGGTAAAACCCATTGGGTGCAAATGGATCTTTAAGAAGAAACTTGGTGTAGATGGAAAAGTTGAGACTTTCAAAGCTAGACTTGTTGCAAAGGGTTTTCGTCAACGACCAGGTGTGGATTATGACGATTCTCCAGTGGCTATGCTTAAGTCCATCCGGATCATGCTTTCCATTGCTGCATACCATGACTACGAAATCTGGCAGATGGATGTTAAGACCGCCTTTCTAAATGGTGATTTAGAGGAGTGCGTGTACATGACTCAGCCAGAGGACTTTGTAGATAGTGGGAGCAGCGGAAAGGTTTGCAAGCTGCTTAAATCCATCTATGGGTTAAAGCAGGCATCGCGGAGTTGGAACATCTGTTTTGATGTAGTAGTCAAAGAGTTTGACTTCATCAAGAACGTTTGAACCTTGTATTTACAAGAAGGTTGCAGAGAGTAAGGTTGTCTTCCTCGTATTGTACGTGGATAATATACTCTTGATAGGAAATGATGTTTTTAAGCTGCACTCGGTCAAGCTCTTCTTATCACATAGATTCTCAATGAAAGATATAGGTGATGCCTCCTGTATTTTGGGGATTAAGAGCTATAGAGATAGATCTAAACGGATACTGGGATTGTCCCAATCCAGGTACATTAACACCATACTAAAGAGGTTTAGTATGGAAGAATCCAAACGTGGGAATTTACCCACGATCTCTGGACTCACTCTCTCCAAAGAGATGTCTTCCAAGACCGATTTGGAGAGAGCTCGCATGCAAGGGATACCCTATGCTTCGGCAGTAGGCTCTATCATGTATGCGATGCTATGTACCGGACCCGATGTAGCATACTCATTAAGTGTAGTGAATAGGTATCAAGCAAATCCAGGAGAGAGTCACTAGACAGCTGTGAAGAACATTCTCAAGTACTTGAGAAGGACTAAGGAGATGTTCTTGGTGTATGGTAACGGAGAAGTCCAGGTGCAGTTCTTTACCGATTCAAGCTTCCAAAGTGATAAGGACGACTCTAAGTCGCACTCGGGATTTGTCTTTACCCTAAAAAGAGGGGCGGTTTGTTGGAAGAGTTCCAAGCAAGAAACCGTAGCAGACTCGACGATGGAGGCTGAATACATCGCTGCCAACGAGGCTGTCTAGATGAAGAAGTTCATCACTGAACTTGGTGTGGTTCCATCCATTGAGCATCCAATACCTTTGTATTGTGATAACAATGGAGCTGTGGGCTTGGCCAAGGAACCCAGGTCCCATCAAAAGTCCAGACATATTCTGAGGCCGTATCACTTGATCCGGGAGATAGTTGATCGCCGCGAGATCGAGGTCAGGAGAGTTGACACGAAGGACAACACTGCAGATCCACTCACGAAGGTCATACCCCAGATACAATTTGAGAGACTTTTCGGGATGTTGGGTATGAGATACTACAACAGCTGGCCTTAGTGCAAGTGGGAGATTGTTAGTTGTATATATGCCCTAAAGGCCATCGTTGTATATATGATGTATATTATAGTGGATGCTTGGATATATATAGAGAGGACTTTCTTGCTCGATATGATAGTATGCTATCTGGTTTCACTTTGTCTAAACATATTGACTTGTATTGGTTTACAGTCTTGCTCTCACATGTTGATAAAGCCCTTAGGATATATACTCAATTACTGGGATTATGATGCAGATCATACTAGTGGGGCCAGGGTTGTCCAAGATTACATCCTATAACTGTTCCTAGTCGAGGGTGTATCGAGACAGGGCATCGATACACCAGAGTAGACGAGCGTATACGCATCTTGACCCATATGATGGGCGATGGATGATCCCATATCCATTGGTGTTTGACATCAAAGATGGTGTACGGGTGCTCAGTGGAGACTGGGTACACTGAACGGACTCGCCGAGAACTCCTAGATGGTATTATACCTATCGTCAGATAGCAGTTCTCTGGTGACACTGGTACAGGTTAGTCTGAAGACCCGAGATCGTCATAGAGTCTTGTATGATTCCCGCTGTTCTTTGATTTCCACCTTACCACGTCCAAGAGGGCGTGCAAAACGGTGGCTTTTGGGTACAGTCCCGAATCACATGGAGGCAATGAGCGATAGGAGGGGTTTCGTCTCTCCCGGTATTGGTAGTTGATGTTGCGCCGTGTTCGATTGGCTATAACTGGAAGTCCCTGTCCAGGGCTGATATGGAGTGCTACTGTTAAGAGTTATCAGTAGTTTCTCGACCCGTTATGAGGCCCACATCGACACGACTTATCGGTTACTGGGGTCTGACGTTTACCACCCCTAGACTGGATATGCGACATATGAGACGAAGAGACCGGACTATACGGTAGTGTTACTGATTGGCTCGACGGGTGTTTTGACTGCTTCACTGGTTTTCTTCTGATCGCTTAATACCCGGGTGGCCATTACATTTAGCTGACCGCTTGCGACTTGTGGGTGTTTGATATGACCATCACCTACTGCCAGCGTATTGACGAGTCTTAGAGTCCCACACAGGAGTTTTCTAGCTCAGGCGAAACGATGCGGTGTGCATATGAGATATGCGCGGGACCCGATTGAATGCGAGTATGCGATATCGTGTGTTAATCGGGCGTTTTTCTATTGGTCAGGTCGTATGTGATATGACCGGTTTGTTAAATCAAGTGTTGATTTAACATTTGACTTTTAGTTTAATTCTTTATTTAAACCATTTTCATTGTTGAAGATGTATGCATGCATGTATGCACATGTTGATGTGCATGGACATATACATACATACATGGATGTGTATCATGGTTGATGATACACTATATGGTGGCAATGCAAGACTCACATGCTTGTTAATATATATATATATATATATATATATATATATATATATATATTCATTTTTGAGTTAAAATTAAAGATTATTCACTCATGGTTAATGTTTATCTTCATTTGACTTTTGACCATTCTTGACCTATCTTTTAACCATGAGTTAATTCTCTTTTGGCTTTTAAACTCAATCAAAAATATCTAGATATTATCTAACCATGGTTTGAGGAGAGAATGATTTAATATTGATTATTTTATTCTCATCTCATTAAGTTTTATTATTCATCACGAAAGCTTTTGAGCTTGAGCTTTGCCATCATCTTCTTCTTCCTCCCTCTCTTGAGTTTTCATTTGAGTGAGTTAGAGAAAAAGAAAGGGTTTTGATTAGAGAATACAAACCACCTCATCATTCTACATACATCTAGCCCATTTGTGTAGAGTGTTTTGCTACACTTCTTCCATGGATCAAGTAAAGCAAGGAGCTTTGGGCAAAGGAATTTCGGGTGGATCATCGTGGACTTAGAAGGTTGCTAGCGATCTGTTCCAAACTCTCAACGGTCCAAGGAGTCACCAAAGAGAGACTACAAAGGTTGTAATCTCTACTCTTAGTGATAGATTGTTCTTTGTATGTGATACAAAACTTGTTACCCTAAATATTCTAGTTAAGATTCATGGTTTGTTTGCTTTGCACCTCTCTAAATTTTAAAGTGGCATGAGTGATGCTACAAAACCCTAGACTAGGTGCAAGGGAAACCCAACACTGCATACCATTTGGAGTGTGATAATATTGATAGGATTTCTTCAGGATTATCACACAATGATATTTGGATCCCGATCCTACTGTGAGTATCCGGTACTCATCGAGAGATTCTTCACCTAACGATCAATGCTATAAACCAAGTAGGTGTCTAGAACAGTGTTAGCGAGGCTACGCCTCCAGGGAATAGAGGTTTTTTAATTAAGGAACTTCGCGAAAGCGTCGTAAAACCTCCCTCAAAGTACCGACACTAGCATGGCCGAACGGTTAAGCAAGTATTATACGGTGAGATTAATCCTGACTAATTCTTCTTTTATGGTTTAAGGAAGGATTTGAGAAACAGTGGGAGCCATCCTGTTTAGATAAACTAAAAACCAATCTAAACTTGTAAGAGTATCATGCTGAGTGTTTTCTTCTCTCTCCTAATTGCAGCGATCAGGTGACTAGATTAGGTTACAGATAGATAATAAAATGACTGAGTTATACTGTATTGACTGGCAAAGGTTTGTCCAGATGTCCATTACCTATGACAAGCTGGATCACCTCATTACTACTCAAGCTCCCGCCGTCCCAGGTCCAGTTTCCACCGTCGCGGATGTTGATATCCGTAAGACTGTGCGAATGCCAAATGCCTCGTATTAGCCTCGGTTGATGGTGTATACAAGAGGAAGCACGAGAAGATGGAATTAGTTTCTATCTTCCTCCATAACAAAGTTTTAAATGGAGAGCAATCTCGTATCGCAAGTTATGAGACCTCGAAAGAATTGCTTCAAGCGAGGTTGGCTTTCGGGTCATCTGTAGGGGACCACGTCCCTACAATGATTAGCTATATTAAAAAGCTTATGGACCTGGAGACCACGTTGGATAACGAGTCATGTACTGACTTAATTCTACAGTCCCTAGCTTCTACTTACGCCCAGGGGAAGAAAGTTATACTTCCAGTTGAGGGCACCCTGAAGGAAACCAGGGTGGCCCCCGCTCTGCTTATTGGGAAATATTCCTCTTTTGGATCCAAGGAGAAAGCCAAGGGTGAGAAGAAGAAGACCTCCACAAAGCCGATAGACGGTGTTAGTAAGGTAGAAGGAAAAGGCAGGGCAAAAGTTTCGGGGTTAACAGTAGGGAAGGTGGGATGTTCCTATCGTTACAGGAAAGGGCATTGGCAGAAGGGATGCAGGGCTTGGAAAGGCAGAATCCAGGATCCGAAGCACGTTGTAGCTTCGACTCCGGGTGTGTTTGTGATTGAAAACAGTCTGTCAATTAACTCTACTTCCTGGGTACAAGATACCGAATCAGGATCTCATATCTGTAATTCATTACAGGTTTTGACAAACCGTAGAATTATCATGGCAGGTGATATGACTCTCAGGGTTGCTAACGGAATGAGCGTGGACACTGTATCCGTAGGATATATCACCTAGAATTGACAAGTGGGCAGATATTGATTCTACATAACTTTTTGTGTGTACCTAGTCTAGTTTGTAAGCGATGCGGTCCACATCCACCTAAATCAAAGTTTGATTAGGTCAGGTACACTAGAGGACAATATATACGTGTTAAATCAAGCTCAGGTTTTCAACGCCCAAAACACACTTAAAAGAAAGTCTACACAATTAAATAAAACTTTTTTATGGCATTGTAGACAGGGCCACATCAATGAAACACGGTTGTCGAAGTTACATAGAGAAGGATATTTGGATCCGTTCGAATATCAGCCTTATGCAACTTGTCAATCTTGTCTCATAGGGAAAATGGCAAAGACTCCGTTCACAGGACACGGAGTAAGAGCGAGCGAGCTCTTAGGACTCATACACAGCAACGTGTGTAGTCCAATATCTATAAATGCACAAAGTAGTTATTCCTATTTCCTTACTTTTACGGATAATTTCTCTAGGATAGGTAATGTCTTCTTGTGAAAGCATAAATCCGAACCCTTTGAAAAATTTCGGGAATATAAGAATGAAGTGGAAAAACAAACAGGCAAAGTATCAAGACACTGAGATCTGATCGACGTGGTGAATACTTAAATTGCCGAGTCCCTGGATTACCTAAGAATGGAATTCTCTCTCAGCTTACTCCTCCATACACACCACAATACAACGGTGTATAGGAAAGGCGGAACAGAACCCTATTGGATATTGTTTGTTCCATGATGAGTAACGCTGAGTTGTCACGATCCTATTGGATGTGGTAGATGGAGAGTACATGGTACAAAGATATACAATGAGAAATATCGGATAACCGTAAAACCCACCTATAGCAAAATTGCACCCAGTCAGCCGTAGCGGTGTCCGCAGCAAAAGATGATATGATAGGTAGAAAGCCCTGCCTCGACTACTCTGAGGAACAACCTGCAAACCCTGTGGCACAACGGGGGTGAGTTTCCAACTCGTGAATAGTAAATAACATATGCAGGTAATCGCAAGTATGCACGTACTGCGGGAATCCATCACATGCAAGCTAATAGCAATAAATGGCCATATGTAAGCAACAGTTATGAAAGGTACTCTATCAGGTACAACTAATACATGAAGCAATAATATGGCAATATGTATATGCAACAGTCATGAAAGGCACTCTATCAGGTACAACTAATACATGAAGCAATAATATGGCAATAAGTATATGCAACAGTCATGAAACGTACTATGAAAGGTACTACTAATACATGAAGCAATGCATATAAATAAATGCGGAATATGGGATAAAACATGTCATCCTTACGGAATCCTCATCGTGGCAGGACCAATGTCCATCAAGACAATCCAAATCCTAAATATCCTCAAATCGGCCCTCAGGTCGGCCCTCATATCGGCCCATAGATCGGCCCTCATATCGGCCCACAGATCGGCCCTCATAAATAATGAATAAGAATACTTGCACAGATCATTATGATGATATATATTAAAATTTATATATATATATAACAGCGTCCCATACCACTGATATATATATGCATATATAACAGCGTCCCATACCACTGATATATATACTTAGGAGTAAAATATCATGAAAACTAGTGTCCAGCATTGACACATAAATACTCGTCTATCAGGCGCCATCACCCTAACTGCCCCTGATATGTACGTATCATACGTTCATCGGAAACCCGAGTGCCCCAGCTTCGACACTCGAATTCCCCGTATCCATACGTACATGACTCCGGTCGATATCTCCACGATCATCGCCGACTCCAATACTGTCACCGGTAGGTATGGTTCCCCCACTAACTCATCGCCATCACCTGCGATCTTCTTGCCCCGAGGTACCTACGGGCCCCACCATGTACCCGCATACGGCCCACTCCACTCCTCGCATGGGGTATATATCATAAATTTCAGAACGGAGAAATCTTATGGTGGACCCTGAAATATCATATCAAGAGAAACCGGGTTTTTCAAATAATGCATAATTTCATGAAACTACCACGGTCCTCAAATCCAGAAAACATCATGCGAAATCCATATATCAATGTGAAATCCATGAAATATAATATATGCAACATGAAACAGTAATATGAGCATATAAAGGAAAAACTGCTATTTAACTGCAACAAGTTATGAAATATATCATGCGGATCCTAATTTCTCCAAATCCATACAACATCATATAAAGGTGAACATGTAGCTATAGCCAGGTATGCGTAACCATATCGGCATAGTAAAATATGTGTATCTACCTATCAGTAATGATGTAATACTCTCCAGGTATATGTATAGCTACCTATCAATAATAATGTAATACCCCCGGGTATAAGTGTAGCTATATCATGGTATACGGGTGTACATGTAAGTATGTAAGCAAGATATACATGTAGCTATGTCTCAAATGTGTATATACCTATCTCTAATTGTACAATACCATATGGGTATAAAGGTAGCTAGCATGTAGTCATGGCAAGGCATATGTGTAAGCATGTAGGTATACAGGTATGCTATATGTCATATGCACAATGGAATATGAATCAATGTCTCAATGTCCCTAACCATACATTATCACGTATGTATAAGTGTTGTGCGTGTCATGGCAATTATTGAAGGTATGGGTGGCATACAATCAGTGCTCGTGCAACATGAGCCGTCAATAATAATGCAGTGTCCAAAGGGTACAAGTCCAAGCACAACAAGTAATAATATGCAATGAAGTTTTATGCACAATCTCTATATGTGCAATATAACATACGACTAATATCATATCATATCTAGCCCAGACGCATAACGCCATGCGGGTGATTCCCCTGTAGATGTTAAATCTACTCACAGACGATCCTGGGGCTAAATAAATCCAGCCACTCGCTTTCCCTTCTTCGCAGCGTCCGAAGTCCCCGCATGCGTCCCTAAGATCATAAAACAACATAACAAGTGTATATAAGCAATCGACCAATAACACGTACAAACTACGCTTGACCGACGCATCAACTCCAAACATACTCTCAAGTGTTCGTCTAGTGGCTAACACGTTTAGCGACACTACGAAACCAACTCAAGAGCAACAACTACACAACAACACGAACTGTATCGGATAACATAACGCGCGTAATCGAAACACTAGAAAACAAGCAAAGTGATCCCAGATTTTGCTACACAAACAATTTGTAAAAGTTGCACGTACCATAAGACCACACACAACCCCAGAGACCCCCAGACCAAAACCCAAACCCAAACTCCCTAGTTTGGCCGCAAATTGCGGCCAGAAGCAATAAAAATGCGGCCTACTATTCATGGAATTGTCTCAGGTTTTTATGGTGGGTTCTAGGTTACTACACAAGGTCACAGTGATGGGAACTTTTCCAACAAATACCTGGTTTGATAGCAGATCATCCGAGACACAAAACTACACTAAAAATACGATATTTACCCGAAACGAAACTTTACGCGTTCTAAACTGAAACTAACAAGCTACGCAACATTAAAAGGATCTACTTAACAGAAAGAGATCATTACCTACTCCCACAAGCTCAAAGATCCTAGCTTTCCAAGCTCCAAGGCGTCCAAGAGGCAAAACAAGGTTTATGAAGTGATTTGGTGATGTTCTGTGAAGATTAGTGAAGGTTTTGTGATGGAAATGATAAGGGTGAGAAAGATGAAGGAAATGATAAAGAGATGAAGAAATGAGAGGATAAAAGGATAAGGAGAGAGAGAGGTGAGTGCACCCTTACATTAACTCCTTATTAATGCAAGCATTAAGCTCACCATGTCACCTCTACCTAAAACAAAACCCAAAAGAAATATCTCACACAAATATCAGGGGTTTAGGGTTAATGTTAAAGCAAGGATTAGGATTAGGTTAAGTTGCCATGGTCATTAAACTAGATTAGCACAAACAAATCCTCACATTAACGTGTACACGTGTGTGCAAGCCCATAACAAATAATAATAAAATATTAATAATTGATATAAAATGTGAGGAATCCGAATTGGTAAACTTTTTACAGAAAACTCGCACTATCGCTTAATTAATACTAATCGCAAATCTAAGGCGTTACAATCTCCCCCCTTATAGAAAATCCGTCCCCGAATTTAAAATTCCTACTATGCATACCTTCAAGGAGATGAGTGCAAAACTCCCAATCTCGCTCGCAGCCTTCCAAGCGATCACCTCACTACATGGCTACGCCAAAGAAACCTCCACAGATGGAAAGACCCTTGTTTGAAGTTTCTCCACTTGCCGATCCACCAACACTATCGGCTACCGCTGAACGAAAAGATTGCGTCCAAGCTAAACGGTCTGATGCTAAATCATGTGAAAAGGTCATGAAGGTAATTGCAAAGCATCAACATAAGGAATACGGGATGAATACTCAAAAATCTGGGCGGAAGTGCCAAATTATAGGCAACGGTACTAACTCGCTAAAGGATTTCAAAAGGACCTACAATCTGGGACTAAGCTTCCCAAAACTCAACACGCCAATCATCGGAAAAATCCGTAGGAATACATGACCTCCCACTGTGAACTCAAGTCTGCGACCACCACGGTCGGCATAAGACTTCTGTCTGCACTGGGCTTGCACTGGGTTGCTCTCTTCTTGACCTGAACCAACTGGATATCCTCCGAAGCCTCTCGACTTGCTGGGGTCCAAAAATCCTACTCTCGCGAAGTCAGTAAAATAGACTGGCGATCGACACAACCTATCACACAAGGTCTAAAGGTTGCCAATTGGAATGTTTCCCGATAACAGCTATCGAAGGAGAACCCTATCAATGGCAAGTGACGATCCCAACAGCCAACAACCAATTAGTACGTACGCACAAATCATATCCTCCAGAGTCTGTATAGTCCGCTCTGTTTGACCATCGGCCTACAGATGGAAAAGCGGAGCTAATACTCAACCAGTACCCAAGTCTTCCTGAAGCTTCTGCCAACAACGGCTAGCGAACTGGGTGCCTCTATCGGATACAACGCATGAAGGAACTCTGTGCAAACGTATACCTCAATAAAGAACAACGAGCAAACTGAGCATAACCGGACAACAATCACCCAAATGGAGTCACACCTTGCCTAAACCTGGGTAGACACCACAACGAAATTCGTGGAGATCTACTCCCATTCCCACTCTGAAACGGTAAAAAGGTTACAACTCTCCAGCCGGCCCCAAATGCTCAACCTTAGCTTGCTGACAAGCCAAGCACCTCAAAACGAAATCCGAAACTTCACTCTTCATCCCTGCCCACCCGTAACTATCTTACAAGTCACGTCACATCTCAGTGGCACTTGGATGAACATAGAAAGCTGACTGATGTGCCTGCTCTAGGACTTCGTGTCTCTACCCATCAGTATCAGGTACACACCAACGCGTCCCTAACATAGCACACCCTGATCATAAATCAAGAAATCCGAATCTGTACCCAGCTGAACATGCTCAAGAATCTCCGACTACGAGCATCGGCGGGCTGTGCCTCATGAAAACGATTAATTAAAAGTGGACGGGCGCGGTGTCACGACCCGAAATATGGCACGTGAAGGCCCTTAAACTACGCAACGTCTACAGGCGTAACGCAATTTGAGAAAGCCAAAACCCCAGAAATCTAAACCATCAAAAGTAGTAAATGATAAGAAACATTGTTTAAACTTTTGAAAATCTCAAGTATAAATTCTTTAAGTCCAATTTATTTTCTTGAAAATTTTGGCAGCAACTCCTTTGTAAAAACTAGCCCCAAAAATGGGTACATACAAAGATAAAAGTAAAGCATCCCCAACGGGAGCAATTCAACACCAAACGGCGGAAAACAGCCACGACAAGCAAATATACGATGTCGTAGCGAAGAAAAAGACGATAAAATAAAACTGTGTAAAAGACATCCCAAGTCACAGAATAATATACAATCGTCCTCACATCAAGTCTCTAAGTCATACATGATAGTGGTAGATGGAGAGTACAAGGTACAAGATAACAATAACAAATAGCCGCAAAACCCACCTATAGCAAAATCGTGCACAGTCAGCCGTAGCGGTATCTGCAGCAAAGGATGATACGAAAGATGGAAAGCCTGTCGCGACTGCCCTGGGGAAACACCTGCAAACACTGTGGCACAACGGGGGTGAGTTGCCAACTCGTGAATGGTAAATAACATATGCAGGTAATCGCAAGTATGCACGTACAGCGCGAATCTAAAACATGCAAGCTGATAGCAATAAATGGTCATATGAATGCAATAGTCATGAAAGATACTCTAACAGGTACATCTAATACATGAAAAAATAATATGACAATCAGTATGCAACAATCATGTAATGTACTCTATCAGGTACAACTAATACATGAAACGATGATATGACAATGTATATATGCAACAGTCATGAAAGGTGCTCTATCAGGTACAACTAATACATGAATCAATATAAAAAATAAGCATAAGAGACGAGGCCGCTACAAATTTACTGTGAAGTAAATACTCTAAGCGTATCTAAGCAATATAAAAAATAAGCACAAGAGACAAAAGGTATAAAATGAACAGCAACTTTATTTATTAACATTCTTTTGTACAATGCATGAAAAGTAAATACAACTGAATAAAAAAACAATGCCTAAACAATGGCATAACAGAAAAAGAAAAGTACTGAAATGGAAAAGTGTACAATGAACTAGAGCTCGGGGTCTTCACTGAACTGGACTAAGTCTTCAGCGCTGGGCTCGATCTCCGATATGTCCAGATCACCTGACGACATTTAAAGAAGAAAGAAAGAGAATGTCGTCAGCGAACAGGTCGCTCGGTAAGTCCCACAGATAAAGGAGAAATAGAATAGACAGAATAAGAAGGTATCTTTTAAAGTTGCATTATATTGTTATAATGTTGTATTAACGCTGTTGTTTGTAACTTGGTACAGAAGAATGCCAGTGTATACGAGAGGAGTCTCTATATGCCAGAGACTAGAGGCAAGTATAGTACAAGGAACCGTTTATGCCACGGTACAACAGCAACTGGATTCATATTAGGTGTATTAAGTCTTACAGTCTCGTGCCACTTTTAACACCTTCCGTACCAATCTACCCCTTAAACCCCGTAGTGTCTTGTTTGTATTGTATTGTATTGTAAATTGTATTGATTGTATAATTGGATGGCTAACCGAAACCATGATATCAGTAAACGGATGCAACCGTAGAATCATGTAAATGGAATAACTGGAGAACCATGTAAATGGAATGTATATCCATGGTTCGGTTCGGTCAAGTTGTATAGATTGATAATTGGATTCATGGATTCATGTTGAATTGTAATATTGAAGATTGTAGATTGTAGATTGTAGACTATAGATTGTAGATTGTACTTGAATCATATTCAAGTCAGATTATAATGAGACTCAAACTGAGTCAGACAATTAGAAAAGTAAATTGAAGTCCTGATTGTTTTGATGTTATCGGTAACCGCTGCACATGGACGGCAGGATTTGTGTCTTTTTCAAAGATGATTACCGTATTGATAACACCATTATTAAGTTGTCTACCTTAAATAGGCAAGCACCCACTTCTCCGGCTCCCTGAGGCTCAAGAGATTGGTCCCGCTTAAACCTATGTTTACTAGGGTCCTTGGGATAAATTATAGAACTTGAGAGGGTTTTATGTAAAAATACTTTTATATACTTGTCAAAATACACCCCAAGTATTTATTATTCATCTTTAGAGTTGTAATGAATGTAGATTTTATATTGTGATATTTCTAGTGAAAATATCCTAATTTCATAAATAAAGGTATTTATTTGTAATATTGATTTGTATGGAATTCATAGTATTTTAGTGAAAAATGATTCTTGTGACATTTTTAGAAAAAGTGGAATATTTGTAATAATTCAAAATAGATATTTTTTATGTTACATATACATATATTTATATGAAAATAATTTTAGTACATATATAATATTCTAAAAATCTCGTTTTCTTAAGATGTCGTATTTTAAATGTTTCGAGACCGAATGCTCCTTGCGGAGGTCTGCATCTCGCACTACTAAGCCCGAGGATGTGCGATAATCCACACCATCCCGAACGGGTTCCCTAAATGGGTTGTTGCGGCGCTTTGCAAAGATTTGTATACATACTAATCAATAAGGAAAAACGGTTTTATTAATTATGGTATTTATTTGTAAAGATGTCGATTTCCCGTATTCTATGTTGTAGGCTCTCCTAAGTCAACTAGACTGCTTCTAATAGGACCAAAGCGACAAGTTGTGAGATAGCCCTCAAATCGCCTCTTCACCGCCAATTGTGGCCAGGTAACTACAAGTGAAGAAAGGAGGGATCCGCTCACGAATCACCGTGAGACGGGCCTTTTAAAGTTACCTTTCTCACTTGTCTAGCCTAGACACCACAAAGTCAGGTTTAGATAAACGACTGAATGCCCACAACCTTTCTCTGTCCTAATGAGCGCGACAGTCCTTAATTGGCTGAGTCTATATATTTTTTTATTATTAGCTCAAAGGTTATTTATTTGTAATAATTTCGATTTCCCGTATTCTATGTTCCCGAGGGTGTCGTGCTATGTTGCATATGAGTGTGTGAGGAGGTAGGTCGTTACCTCATGATCTACTTAAAGGTATAGCAAGTTTAATGAAGTTAAATATATAATTGAAACAATATGGTATTTAAATGAAAAATACGATAAAGTGAAATAGCCATCATTTTATGAAATGAAACTCGATCAATTTGGTTGATTAGTATTTAATAGTCAACATGAGGGAGTTTAAGCATAATTGTCATAACAATAAGTTAAGTTTTATAAGAAAACCGAATTGGAAATCGGATTTGTTCCAATTCCGTCGGGTTTTGTAAATCCGTATTTTTAGAATGGAAAAGAAAGTTAGAAATGGGACTTAAGGGTTTTGGACAACTAGAAGAAAGAGATAGAACGGGAGGAGTCTCCGGTGCGTCGCTTCGTCACCGGGAGCTTCTAGAATGATCGTCGGATGTTCGCCTGAAAATTCGTCGTAGCTTCGCTTCATGCTCGATTTCAAAGTACACAAGATTTCTTGGAAATTTTAAAGAGTTGGCTCAGAGTTGGGGGTGAGAGGGTACTGTGTAAGGTTGGTATTTATAGGCTTAGGCTAGGGTCAGGGTAGATGAAAAGTTTAAAATAAAAAATGTGATAAAATGTAATAAAAATGTATTAAAAGTGGAGTAATTGGGGTTTTAAAAAAGTTCTGGAAATGGTCTGAGGCTAAAATTTTGCAGGTGTACAGGGGAGACCAAAAGACACATTTTTTGTGTTGGGGTCGTCGCCGGAATCGGCCGACTCGGCCGTGACTCGTTCGGAGGACTGAGTCGGCCGAGTCGAGGCCGATTTGGCCGATTCTCGGCCGAGTCTGACGGCCGGGATCCCCCTCTCGACGGTTCATCTAATCTCTGGCAATATTGCATTTTTGGGTGTAGTGGGGTTTTTGTAAGATATGCACGTGTAAACCCTTGGTATTCTAAAGGTTCAAAATAAAAATAATATTAAAAATAATGTGGGGTATGGGATTTGAACTCTGGTGGCTTGGTTCAGCAGTGCAAGGTATTATCAATGAGCTACAAGCTCCTTCTTGTAATTATGGAGCTAATTAATTACTTAAAGTAATAACAGTAAATATAAATACCCCAAGTATACATTAATTTTTAAGCAAATTTTATACACTAAAAATGGAGTTGTTACAGTCTACCCTCCTTACAAAAATTTTTTCCTCGAAATTTGTAAAAGGAAAGTGTAAGAAATTCAAGGAAAGTTTAGTGACTGGAGTACTGACAGTGTGTGAAAAATAACAATGTGATGCAAGGGTTTATAAAAACTGTGGGAGAGACTTACTAGTGTTACCTTGGTCAACTGTCTTTGCTCCTATGGCTGCTAAGGTGGAGGCTTGACGTCTCGGCACATTTTTCTGTGTAAGCCGGTACATCGATGCCTGACTAGGTAGAGGTGGTCCATATGGAGGTGGTGCTGGGAGTGTAGGACGAGTTGCAGGAGCCTGGATAGCTGGCTGCTGCGGGTAGTTGGTGGGTGTGTGACCTGAGTTGTGTCTATAGGGACAATCTCCAATTCTATGATCGGATGCGCCACAAACTAGGCACAGGCCTTTTGCGCGCCTACAGTCCTTCCACAAGTGTCCATCCCTACGGCAGTAGTAACAAAAACCTGGACTTGACTGGTTAATTGTTTTCTTCTGTCTCTTGGGTTTTGCAAGTTGGGTAGGGCAGGCTCCTCTTGCCATTTGGGTGGTAGTGCGCTTTATACCGTGTGCTTCTGCTTCTGATCGGTTCACTAATATAGCAGTCTGCTGCTGCAGTCCAATCAGGATGCTTCGAATTTCCTCAAGCAGAACCATCTGCTCGTTGGGTGGAGCAGGATCGGCAGGTGTGATTGGTAGTGGAGGTGGAGTGTTGTTGAAGTTGGTGCTGGTGTTGTTTGGGAAATCCATAACCTTGAATGAAAAATTTAGGTTAGGACAGATTCAAAGTATATGATTCAAGGAATATGAAATTGATAAGATTCAAGGAACATGGATTGTAAAGAATGTTTTAGTTGCTGGTTCTTGTGTTATATTGCTTAGGTTGTTCATGCAGAACAGAACTGTATAGTATGGTTCTATACAACTCTGACCTGCATGGGCCGCCAACAAAACCTGTCACGCCCCACGTCCCGGTGTACGGCGAAGGGGACAGGACGAGGACGCTACGTATTTACTGTGAAGTAAATACGCTAAGCGTATCTAAGCAATATAAAAAAATAAGCACAAGAGACAAGAGGTATAAACTGAACAACAACTTTATTTATTAACATTCTTTTGTACAATTCATGAAAAGTAAATACAAATGAATAAAAAAAACAATGCCTAAACAATGGCATAACAGAAAAGAAAAGTACTGAAATGGAAAAGTGTACAATGAACTAGAGCTCGGGGTCTTCACTGAACTGGACCAAGTCTTCAGCGCTGGGCTCGATCTCCGATGTGTCCAGATCACCTGACGATATTCAAAGAAGAAAGAAAGAGAATGTCGTCAGCGAACTGGTCGCTCGGTAAGTCCCACAGATAAAGGAGAAATAGAATAGACAGAATAAGAAGGTATCTTTTAAAGTTGTATTATATTGTTGTAATGTTGTATTAACGCTGTTGTTTGCAGTTTGGTACAGAAGAATGCCGGTGTATACGAGAGGAGTCTCTATATGCCAGAGACTAGAGGCAAGTATAGTACAAGGAACCGTTTATGCCACGGTACAACAACAACTGGATTCATGTTAGGTGTATTAAGTCTTACAGTCTCGTGCCACTTTTAACACCTTCCGTACCAATCTATCCCTTAAACCCCGTAGTGTCTTGTTTTTATTGTATTGTATTGTAAATTATATTGATTGTATAATTGGATGGCTAACCGAAACCATGATATCAGTAAACGGATGCAACCGTAGAATCATATAAATGGAATAACTGGAGAACCATGTGAATGGAATGTATATCCATGGTTCGGTTCGGTCAAGTTGTATAGATTGATAATTGGATTCATGGATTCATGTTGAATTGTAATATTGAAGATTGTAGATTGTAGATTGTAGATTGTAGACTGTAGATTATGGATTGTGGATTGTGGATTGTACTTGAATCATATTCAAGTCAGATTATAATGAGACTCAAACTGAGTCAGACAATTAGAAAAGTAAATTGAAGTCCTGATTGTTTTGATGTTATCGGTAACCGCTGCACATGGACGGCAGGATTTGTGTCTTTTTCAAAGACGATTACCGTATTGATAACACCATTATTAAGTTGTCTACCTTAAATAAGCAAGCACCCACTTCTCCGGCTCCCTTAGGCTCAAGCGATTGATCCCGCTTAAACCTATGTTTACTAGGGTCCTTGGGGTAAATTATAGAACTTGAGAAGGTTTTATGTAAAAATACTTTTAAATACTTGTCAAAATACACCCAAGTATTTATTATTCATTTTTAGAGTTGTAATGAATGTAGATTTTATATTCTGATATTTCTAGTGAAAATATCATAATTTCATAAATAAAGATATTTATTTGTAATATTGATTTGTATGGAATTCATGGTATTTTAGTGAAAAATGATTCTTGTGACATTTTTAGAAAAAGTGGAATATTTGTAATAATTCAAAATAGATATTTTTATGTTACATATACATATATTTATATGAAAATAATTTTAGTATATATATAATATTCTAGAAATCTCGTTTTCTTAAGATGTCGTATTTTAAATCTTTCGAGGCCGAATGGTCCTTGCGGAGGCCTGCATCTCGCACTACTAAGCCCGAGGATGTGCGATAATCCGCACCATCCCGAACGGGTTCCCCAAATGAGTTGTAGCGGCGCTTTGCAAAGATTTGTATAAATACTAATCATTAAGGAAAAACTGTTTTATTAATTATGGTATTTATTTGTAAAGAAGTCGATTTCCCGTATTCTATGTTGTAGGGTCTCCTAAGTCAACTAGACTGCTCCTAACAGGTCCAAAGCGACAAGTTGTGAGATATCCCTCAAATCGTCTCTTCACCGCCAATTGTGGCCAGGTAACTACAAGTGAAAAAAGGAGGGATCCGCTCACGAATCACCGTGAAACGGGCCTTTTAAAGTTACCTTTCTCACTTGTCTAGCCTAAGCACCACAAAATCAGGTTTAGATAAATGACTGAATGCCCACAACCTTCCCCTGTCCTAATGAGCGCGACAGTCCTTAATTGGCTGAGTCTATATTTTTTTTTTATGAGCTCAAAGGTTATTTATTTGTAATAATTTCGATTTCCCGTATTCTATGTTCTCGAGGGTGTCGTGCTATGTTGCATATGAGTGTGTGAGGAGGTAGGTCGTTACCTCATGATCTACTTAAAAGTATAGCAAGTTTAATGAAGTTAAATGTATAATTGAAACAATATGGTATTTAAATGAAAAATACGATAAAGTGAAATAGCCATCATTTTATGAAATGAAACTTGATCAATTTGGTTGATTAGTGTTTAATAGTCAACATGAGAGAGTTTAAGCATAATTGTATTAACGAGAAGTGAAGTTTTATAAGAAAACCGAATCGGAAATCGGATTTGTTCCGATTCCGCCGGGTTTTGTAAATCCGTATTTTTAGAATGGAAAAGAAAGTTAGAAATGGAACTTATGGGTTTTGGACAACTAGAAGAAAGAGACAAACGGGAGGAGTCACCGGTGCGTCGCTTCGTCACCGGGAGCTCCTATAATGATCGTCGGAAGTTCGCCGGAAAATTCTTCGTTGCTTCGCTTCATGCTCGATTTCAAAGTACACAAGATTTCTTGGAAATTTTAGAGAGTTGGCTCAGAGTTTGGGGGTGAGAGGGTAGTGTGTAAGGTTGGTATTTATAGGGTTAGGCTAGGGTTAGGGTAGATGAAAAGTTTAAAATAAAAAATATGATAAAATGTAATAAAAATGTATTAAAAGTGGATTAATTGGGGTTTTAAAAAAGTTCTGGAAATGATCTGAGGCTAAAATTTGGCAGGTGTACAGGAGAGACCAAAAGACACATTTTTTGTGTTGGGGTCATCGCCGGAATCGGCCAACTCGGTCGTGACTCGGTCGGAGGACTGAGTCGGCCTAGTCGAGGCCGATTTGGCCGATTCTCGGCCGAGTCAGGCGGCCGGGATCCCCCCTGACGGTTCATCTAACCTCTGGGAATGTTTCATTTTTGGGTGTAGTGGGGTTTTTGTGAGATATGCACGTGTAAACCCTTGTTATTCTAAAGGTTCAAAATAAAAACAATATTAAAAATAATGTGGGGTATGGGATTTGAACTCTGGTGGCTTGGTTCAGCAGTGCAAGGTATTACCAATGAGCTACAAGCTCCTTCTTGTAATTATGGAGCTAATTAATTACTTAAAGTAATAACAGTAAATGTTAATACCCCAAGTATACATTAATTTTTAAGCAAATTTTGTACACAAAAAATGGAGTTGTTTCAATTAAACGTCTAATTAAGCTAATTAAAGTATTAATACAAGAACTAAAGCTTAGAGTTAGGATTTATACCTCAAACTTGATTTCAAAAACTAGAAAAAATCTCCAAAATTAGCCTACAAAATCCCCGCTAGAATGAAGATCCAAGAATGATTGAAGAAGAAGAATGATAGGTTTGATTTATATTTGAATTTGTATGAATTTATTTGGATTTTTCATCATTTTTTAAGCAAAATGAGAAGAAATGAGTGGAAAAATGATGAAGGGCAACAAGGAGAAGATGTGGCCGGCCAAAGAGAAGGGCTAGGGTTTGTGTGGAGCTGTGTGGAATTTTCTAGAAGGAAATTGAAATAATTGTATAATAAAACAAAAGGCTTTATGTCATTTTATTTTCTTTTCTTTAAAAATTCACTTAATTTCCACAAATATCATGATATTTTGGATGGATGGTTCTAAACATAATTCTAGTCATTAACATAGCATAAAACCACATTAGTAGTAATTTACCCGCATAAAAAAGTAATTACCACTAATAAAGTGCACAAATAAATTATTAAAATAATATTTTATTAGGGAAAAATTCTATGTGAACCAAAACTTCCCATTGACCCCCAAAGTTCGCGCACTAGCTTTCTTTTAGCTAAACTAGGAAGTTTGATCACAATCAGGTTAAAAGGGAAAACACCGACAATTTTACCCTAAAAACGGAAAATTCGAAAAACGATTTCTAAAACGTTACACGCGGCCATGAGCAAGCTGTCCCCTCGGTAGAGGCGAACCTAAGCTGTACTCAACGGTTACATAAGAACTGTAAATCTGCGGAAGACTGTCTCCGAACTGCGCACAACAGGAACAAACTACCCCCCGGCCTACGAATCAAGCATCAGCTACCACAATCGTCTTGCTACGGGTAATAAAGGATCTCACTATCGCAATCCTTCATAAGCTCCATCCAACGACGCTGTCTCAACAATCAAAACCCGCTGCAGGAATATGTACACTAAGCTCTGGTAGTGCGTAAAAATCTGACACGACTCTCCGTACCAGTAGTGTCTCTAAATCTTCAACGCAAAACCACCGCGGCCATCTCCAGATCATGAGTAGGATAAATCCTGCTCGTACTTCCTCCAACTGTTGGGAAGCATAAGCGATAACTCTATCATGCTATATCAGTACACAATCGAGCCCCACTCACGAAACATCATAGTAAACAACAAAGTCGCCCGATCCAGAAAGCAAAGATAGAACTGGTGCAGTCGTTACCCGAGTCTTCAACTGCTGAACACTCCGCACGCATGCCTCAGTCCAAAGAAAAGAACCCCCTTCCTTGTTAGTACGGTCAACGGTGCAGCGATACACAAGAAATCCTGCACGAAACGGCGGTAAAAACCGGCTAAGCCCAAAAAGCTGCGGACCACTGTCCCTGATACAAGTCTGGGCCAAAGCTGTACGGCCTTGATCTCCCTCGGGTCCATACGAAAACCGTCTCCCGTAACCCTATGACTAAGGAAGTCAACACTATCAAGACTGAAGGAACACTCCGAGAATCTAGCAAACAGCTGGCGCTCTCCCAATGTCTGCAAAGCAAATCCTCAAGTGCTGCTCACGTTCCTCACGACTCTTGGAATAGACCAGAATGTCATCTATAACAAAACAATCCACTGGTCGAGGAACGGCCTGAAGAATCTGTTTCATCACATCCACGAATTCTGCTAGGGCACTCGTGAGTCCAACGACACCACCAAAAACTCATAATGCCCCAACGACACCACCAAAAACTCATAATGCCCGTAGCGCGCCCAAAGGCAGTCTTCGGAATGTCATCACTCCGAACCCGCAACAAATGATGACCTGATCCCAAAACAAACTTAGAAAAATGCCTCGCACCCTGGAAATGATCGAACAAATTGTCAATGCGAGGTAAAGGATACCTATCCGCACAATAACTCGGTTCAATTGACGATCAATCAATACACAACCTCAAACTGCCGTCCTTCTCCTTGACAAACAGAATAGGATCTCCTCAAAGCGAAACACTCAGACGCACAAGTCCCCCTATCTAGCAACTCTGCAGCTGATCCTTAAGCTCCCTAAGCTCCGCCGGCTCATCTGGAACAACGTCGGAAAACTCTCGCACGATAGGAACCCGGTCCAACGAACCCACTGTGGCTCCGTATCACAAATGAAAGCCAAGAATCCATGACATCCTCTCCTCTAAAGCCGACTAGCGAAAAAGGCTGAAATCAAGCTGTGAGGGGCGGCACCACAGTCCCCCTGCACAACAAGAACAGACTCGCCGGGAAAACAAAACCTGACTGTCTTCTCACGGCAGTCCATAGACGCCTAGCACGTACCTAACCAGTCCGTACCCAGGAGAACGTCAAAGTCCAACATTTCAAGAAGGATCAAATCGACGGACGAATCTCTATCTCCTACCCAAATGGCACATGACCGAAACACGTGTCGCGCAACCAAAGGATCGCTAACATGAGTAAACGCAACAAACGGCTGATCGCAAGGAATAACTGGGTAACAGGGGCGGCAACCTCCTGTCGCTACGCTCGACTGGCCTCAACCAATGACCTCATCGTCTAGCGCAAGTCCTGCATATCTGCCACAAGCCTAGCGATACGATCTATCGAAGGCGGATCAATCTGCTCCTGTGCAACGAGTGTACCATCCTGGTCATTCCTCTCCCCAAACGAGTCAACTCTGACCTCGGTTCTCGCTGCATCACTCTGAGCCCTCATAGTCATCGGCGGTAAAAGGCTTTAAATGGAAAAGGATTCAATAAGAACACGGAAATCGAATCACAAGGATATGTATCATCAAGGAAGGAATTTCAAGCAATTAGTACTTAGGTCACTTTAGGCGGAGTACCGTGTTGTAAGTATGCCATGGACATACACACGCTACATCACTCTGCTTAAGCTACCTACTCCATCATACCAAGGTCATCCTACACTCCGAAAGATAAAACATAGCGCTCTGATACCAACTTTGTCACGACCCAAAATTTAGCACGTGACGGCCCTTAAACTACGTAACGTCTCCAGGCGTAACATAATTCAAGTAAGCCAAAAACCCAGCAATCTAAACTATCAAAAGTAGTAAGTGTTTTGAAATCTCAATCAAAGTCTTTAAAGTCCAAATTTACTTCCTTTAAAAATTTGGCAGCATCTCCTTTGTAAAACAAGCCCCCAAAAAGGGTACATCATAAATATATAAGTAAAGCATCCCCAACGGGAGCAAATCCACGCCCAAAGGCGGAAAACAACCACCACAAGCAAATATATGACGCCGTAGCGAAGAAAAAGACGATATAAACAAAACTGCATAAAACACCTCCAAGTCGCAAAATAATATATAATATCGTCCTCACAACTCGTCTCTAACTCAATACATGAAAAAAGTAGATGGAGAGTACATGGTATAAAGATATACAATGAGCAACATCGGATAACCGCATAACCCACCTATAGCAAAACTGCACCAAGTCAGCCATAGCGGTATCCGCAGCAAAAGATGATACGATAGGTAGAAAGCCCTGCCTCGACTACTCTGAGGAACAACCTGCAAACCCTGTGGCACAACAGGGGTGAGTTGCCAACTCGTGAATAGTAAATAACATATGCAGGTAATCGCAAGTATGCACGTACTGCGCGAATCTATCATATGCAAGCTAATAGCAATAAATGGCCATATGTAAGCAACAGTCATGAAAGGTACTCTATCAGGTATAACTAATACATGAAGCAATAATATGGAAATATGTATATGCAACAGTCATCAAAGGTACTCTATCAGGTACTACTAATACATGAAGCAATGCATATAAATAAATGCGGAATATGGGATAAAACATGTCATCCTCACGGAATCCTCATCGTGGCAGGACCAATGTCCATCAAGACAATCCAAATCCCAAATATCCTCAAATCGGCCCTCAGGTCGGCCCTCATATCGGCTCACAGATCGGCCCTCATATCGGCCAACAGATCGGCCCTCATAAATAATGAATAAGAATACTTGCATAGATCATTATGATGATATATATTAAAATATATATATAACAGCGTCCAATACCACTGATATATATATATGCATATATAACAGCGTCACATACCACTGATATATATATTTAGGAGTAAAATATCATGAAAACTAGTGTTCAGTATCGACACATAAATACTCATCTATCAGGCGTCATCACCCCAACTGCCCCTGATATGTATGTATCATACGTTCATCGGAAACCCGAGTGCCCCAGCTTCGACACTCGAATTTCCCGTATCCATACGTATATGACTCCGGTCGATATCTCCAAGATCACCGCCGAGTCCAATACTGTCACCGGTAGGTATGGTTCCTCCACTAACTCATCGCCATCACCTGCGGTCTTCTTGCCCCGAGGTACCTCCGGGCCACACCATGTACCCACACACGGCCCACTCCACTCCTCGCATGGGGTATATATCACAAATCTCAGAACCGAGAAATCTCATGGTGGACGCTGAAATATCATATCAAGAGAAACCGGGTTTTTCAAATAATGTATAATTTCATGAAACTACCACGGTCCTCAAATCTAGAAAACATCATGTGAAATCCATATATCAATGCGAAATCCATGAAATATAATATATACAACATGAAACAGTAATATGAGCATATAAAGGAAAAACCGCTATTTAAACGCAACAAGTTATGAAATATATCATGCGGTTCCTAATTTCTCCAAATCCATACAACATCATATAAAGGTGAACATATAGTTATTGCCAGGTATGCATAACCATGTCGGTATAAAAAAATATGTGTATCTACCTATCAGTAATGATGTAATACCCTCCAGGTATATGTATAGCTACCTATCAATACTGATGTAATACCCCCCAGGTATAAGTGTAGCTATATCATGGTATACGGGTGTACATGTAAGTATGGAAGCAAGATGTACATGTAGCTATGTCTCAAATGTGTATATACCTATCTCTAATGGTACAATACCATATGGGTATAAAGGTAGCTAGCATGTAGTCATGGCAAGGCGTATGTGTAAGCATGTTGGTATACAGGTATGCTGTATGTCATATGCATAATGGAATATGAATCAATGTCTCAATGTCCCTAACCATACATTATCACGTATGTATAAGTGTTGTGCGTGTCATGGCAATTATTGACGGTGTGGGTGGCATACAATCAGTGCACGTGCAATATGAGCCGTCAATAATAGTGCAGTGTCCAAAGTGTACAAGTCCAAGCACAATAAGTAATAATATGCAATGAAGTTTTATGCACAATCTCTATATGTGCAATATAACATGCGACTAATATCATATCATATCTAGCCCAGACGCATAACGCCATGCGGGCGATTCCCCTGTAGATGTTAACTCTACTCACAGAAGATCCTGGGGCTAAGTAAAGCCAACCACTCGCTTTCCCTTCTTCGCAGCGTCCGAAATCCCCGCCTGCGTCCCTAAGATCATAAAACAACATAACGAGTGTATATAAGCAATCGACCAATAACACGTACAAACTACGGTTGACCGACGCATCAACTCCAAACGTACTCTCAAGTGTTCGTCTAGTGGCTAACACGCGTAGCGACACTACGAAACCAACTCAAGAGCAACAACTACACAACAACACGAACCGTATCGGATAATGTAACGCTCGTAATCGAAACACTAGAAAACAAGCAAAGTGATCCCAGATTTTGCTACACAAACAATTTGTAAAAGTTGCACGTACCACAAAACCACACACAACCCCAGAGACCCCCAGACCAAAACCCAAACTCCCCAGTCTGGCCGCAAATTACGGCCAGAAGTAATAAAATTGCGGCCTACTGTTCATGGAATTGTCTCAGGTTTTTATGGTGGGTTCTAGGTTACTATACAAGGTCACTGTGATGGGAACTTTTCCAACAAATACCTGATTTGATAGCAGATTATCCGAGACACAAAACTACACCAAAAATACGATATTTACCCGAAACGAAACTTTACGTGTTCTAAACTAAAACTAACAAGCTACGCAATATTAAAAGGACCTACTTAATAGAAAGAGATCATTACCTACTCCCACAAGCTCAAAAATCCTAGCTTTCCAACCTCTAAGGCAAAACAAGGTTTATGAAGTGATTTGATGATGTTTTGTGAAGATTAGTGAAGGTTTTATGATGGATTTGTGATGAAAATGATAAGGATTCTGTTAAGGGTGAGAAAGATGAAGGAAATGATAAAGAGATGAAGAAATGAGAGGATGAAAGAATAAGGGGGGAGAGAGGTGAGAATAATGAGAGAGAGAGAGATGAGTGCACCCTTGCATTAACTCCTCATTAATGCAAGCATTAAGCTCACCATGCCACCTCTCCCCAAAATAAAACCCAAAAGAAATATCTTACACAAATATCAAGGGTTTAGGGTTAAGGTTAAAGCAAGGATCAGGATTAGGTTTAGTTGTCATGGTCACTAAACTGGATTAGCAAAAACAAACCCTCACATTAACGTGCACACGTGTATGTAAGCCCATAATAAATAATAATAAAATATTAATTAATTGTTATAAAATGTGAGGAACCCAAATTAGTAAACTTTTTACAGAAAATCCGCACTATCGCTTAATTAACACTAATCGCAAATCTAAGGTGTTACACCTTTCTAGACACCTACTGGATTAGCTACATGTAAAGTGCAAAACTCTCCTGGGAGTAACTCTTACTCACAGTGGGGTCGTGATCCAACTATCATATAGATGGTATGCAATCTCATTGCAAATTTCAACTCTTGAAACTCCCGATAAGGTTTTTACCCCTAGCAGCTTATGACCTTGGCTATGGTCAACATATCATAAGCACTAGTCAAGTTCTACCCGTCATTTCGAGATTAACTAGACCCACCCATATGACCCTTGATTATGATCAACATAATCACATGAATGTCCTAACTGATCGCATCATAAGCTTTGTAGGAAGACATCACTTAGCCACCGTACACTACGCCTTGACTATAATCAACATACGTAGCACGAATACTAAGTACTCTGCTTCCTAAAATGATGGAGGTTTACGGATGGTTTTTATGAAAACCTTTAATGCTTTGAACTTGATCTCGTTGTAGAATCAAAACAGTTTAGAAAAGGAGTGGCTTAAACTCCACATCTTTTGAAACTTGCATTTTTCAAAAAAAGGCCGAGTGGGTTTCAAATCTGATTCTACAACATCTTTAGGTTTCTTTTTCTTTACATTAATCTTATTAATATAGTCCCATCATTTAAGTTCATAATCCATCACAGAAAAGAAACGAAAATAGAACGTACACTTATGCCATCCGCATTCGCCACAGTGTCCTGTTATGCACCATTAGGTTACTTAACTAACGGCATAGCGGAGCGGGACTAGCGCGGGTGTAAAACACAAGAAACGTTTATTATATATCATATATATAATAATAATCCATTCGTCTCAGATACTAAGTAATCACATTACACAATATCAACAGCAGAAGCACATATGAAAATAAAAGGATATCTAGGATGTCCGTATTTTGTATTTAGCCAACAATAGAAAATACGGATTCCACAATCGCGATGAATAGCCAAGCCCACACCCCTAGAACCCTACGAGAGCGGCAAGTGACCCTACCAATTCTAGAGTTTTGGAGACCCGGTCTCGACTTCTCGAGATGGCCTCCCACTGAACCCTAGAACCCGGTCACTTGTGCTCCCCTCCTTGGGTTTATCCTAATGCGGAAAAGTAAATAATATACAATGATGGCGACATCATCCTCAACCCAAAAGTGCCCCAAATAAAATAATATTACATACATTTGATTTTTACATGAATGAAAATAAAACTTTCAACTCACATAAAACCCCCGGTTATTCAATCACGACAATCCAGCACATCATATCACAACAATACATAATATCACATATCATCAACGTAAGTAAGTATGTGTACCCCGATTGTCGTTGATGTATAGCAACGAAACCGGAAATACACAACATACTACACTTACGGTCGCAGAAAAGAAATGAAAAACTACAACAATTGGAATCATAACTGCCTTTAGATAACACAAACCCGAGATATCACATATCCAAGATTTCATGCCCAACAATGTAAATCTCGCATTTAGGTCTGATTTAAGAAAACACCTTTTCAAAAATAAGTCGGATAATTCAACAAGATTTCCGATCAAACCCGAGACCGAAATGTTAGATTTACACGCAACAAACAAATTTGTAGATTCCAATTATTGTATCACATTCACATATACTAGGCACAGTTAAAACATTCGATCGAACTATCAATCACCCAAAGAATTCTCAAAAAGTTCAACACTTGACCAGTTTTTAAAAATACCAGAGACTGCTATTAGCACATACGGGCCAGCACAAGAAGGCACAGTCCACGCCTCACCAACGGCGCCGCGGAACCGCCGCAAAAAGAGCCTTTCGGCCGTGGTTCTAAGGTCGTTAAGTCGAGTTAGGGCTTCGTTCTTCTTGTGGGCCCATACAATACCCTGTACGATTTTCTGAGTATTTTTAATGTGAAAAAATCTAACTTTTTGAAAAATTTCCAGAGAGCATTTTTCGGGCGTTGTATTTCGTTCGTTTGAGGTTTTTAACGTCGTCTAGGTTACACTAAAGCTCTAGCTTGGCTTTGATACCATTGTTGGGTTTCCTCACCACCTCATATAGGGTTTGGAAGCATCACTCATGCCATAATTAAATTTTATGAGGTGCTAAGTAAACTAACCTAGGATCATAACTAGAATTTTAGGGTAACAATCAATAAGCATCACATGCAAGAAGCAATTTAACACTAAGTGAAGAGATTACAGCCTTTGTAGACTTCCCTTGGTGACTCCTTGGCACTTTGAGAGTTTGAAACGGATCGATAGAGGCCTTCCTAGTCCATGATGATCCACCCGAAGTCCCTTTGCCCAAAGCTCTTTACTTTACTTGATCTTTGAAAGAAGTGTAGCAAACACCCTACACAAATGGGCTAGAGATGTGTAGAATGATGATGTGGTTTGTATTCTCTATTCAAAATCCTTTCTTTTTTACTAGCTCACTCTATGGAAAACTCAAGAGAGCAAGAGAATGAGGAATAAGATGATGATGACAAAGCTTGAGCTTAAGAGATAATGATATATCTTCATGTTAAAAATGAGAATAGAAATTATATATAATTTCACACTCTCATCCTTAACCATGGGTTAATAAATATCTAGATATTTATTTAGGAGGAAAAAATGAACCATAGAAAATTAACTCATGGTTAAAGGTAAAGTCAAATGTAGAGTCAAGAAGAATTATCCACCATGAATTGATTTTCTATTTCATTAATTCCAAAATAAATATATATGCATATTTATTCCCATGTGAGTCTTGCATTGCCACCACTTGTGTATCATCAACCATGACACACAAGAATGTATGCATGTATCAGTGCATGCACATCATCATGTGCATCAACATAAACATATGCATACATGCATGCATACAAAAAGAAAAAGGGTTTAATAAAGAATTAAGCTAAAAGTTTATGTTAAATCAACACTTGATTTAACAAAACGGTCATATTACATACGACCCAACCAATAGAAAAACGCCCGATTAATATACGGTATCATATACAAGCATTTAATCGGGTCTCCGCGGATATCTCATATGCACACCATATCTTTTCGCCTGAGCTAGGAAACTCCTGTGTGGGACTCTAAGACTCGTCAATAAGCTGGCAGTAGGTGATGATGATATCAAACACCTACAATCCGCAAGCGGTCAGCTAAACGTAACGGCCACCCGGGTATTGAGCGATCAGAAGAAAACCAGCGAAGCTGTCAAAACTCCTATCGAGACAACTGGAAACACTTACCGTACAGTCCGGTCTCTTCGTCAGATATGCTGCATATCGAGTCTGGGGATGGTTTCGTCGACCCCACTAACTCAATATATCATGTCGGTGTATGGCTCATAACAGATTGAGAAACAACTGATAACACTTATCAGTAAATCTCAGCAGCCCTGGCCAAGGACTTCCTGTTATAGCCAATCGAGCATAGCACAACATCAATCCCCAATACCGGGAGAGACGAAACCCTTCCTATCTCTCATTGCCTCCATGTGCCTCGGGACTGTACCCAAAGTCCACCTGTTTGCACGACTCAGTAGAGCCGTGGTAGGGTGGAGATCAAAGTACAGTGGGAGGACATACAAGACTCTATGACGATCTTGGGTCTACAGACTAACCTGTACCAGTGTCACCTGAGAACTGCTATCCGACGATAGATATAATACCACATAGGAGTTCTCGGCGAGTCCGTTCAGTGTACCCAGTCTCCACTGAGCACCCGCATACAATCTTTGGTGTCACCACACCAGATGGACATGGAATCATCCATCGCCCATCACATGGGACAAGAATGGTATACGCTAGTCTACTCTGGAATATCGATGCCCAGTCTCGATACACCCATGACTAGGAATAGTTAAAGGATATGCTTATAAACTATACGTGTCCCACTAGTATGATCTACATCATAGTTCAAGTAGTCAAGCAAATATCCTATGGGCTTTATCGACATGTACCAAATGAGTAAGACGCATCATCAAATGAACATGTCAAGATAAAGTAAACCAGATAGCATACTATCATGTCAAGCAAAAAAGTCATCTATTTACATATATACATGTCCAAGCATCCACTATACATATAATGGCCTCTAGGGCATACATATATATCCAACACCTACACCTCCACTCTCCATTGCTAGCAACCTTGGAGTGTCGGTTGCCTCGCTTAGCGAGGCTGGAGCTTGTGTCATTTCCCTCAGGTGGATCATCGTAGATGGAGGAAGACCAGCAACCAAACTCGATCCAGACGACCACTAGGAGCTTGGGAAGATGGTTGAAGACCGAAGGATACGGATCAACTCGGTATAACCATTCTAACTTCTTTATATATGCTTGCTAGTATAGGGTTTAGGGTAGATCCGGGCATCGGGTAATGGTAGCGCCAGTTTTGAAAATTTTTGTTCCGCATATGGCCATGGTTTGATGGTCGGGGCGCTGTCGTAACCCAACAAGTTAAACCTCAAGTAGTATGCTAGCTATGATTTATGTTCGATCCTTGGTTCTAGTCGGTGTTGCGAAGCCTATAAAATCATTTTTTTCAATTTCCGCCTCCCCGCGAACACGTGGAGTGCGCGACATTGACTTACACTAAGGGCTTTATCAAAATGTATCAAAGAGACAGTATAATAATACAAGTGCACATGTTAAGATAAAGAGCAACCAGATAGTATACTATCATGTCGAGTAAGAAAGTCATCTATATATATGTTCAAGCATCCATTATATCATACAATAATGGCCTATAGGGCATACATATTCCTAACACAGGGTTCTCGTAGATAGAGGAGGAAGTGGAGGTGGTAGGGGTTATGATGAGGTCAGGATGAGGTGATGAGGTCATGGGGAGATCGGCGGCGAAGGAGAGGGAGCAGGTGATTGATCGTTAAAAAGTATTTTATAAAGTAACCGCAATCAAGACGGTGTCGCTAGTAACTAGCCGCGATGAGTACGGGTTGTCCGCAGGGAAACGTGAACTCTTTTCTTACTTTAGACGAGTTGATTGAAGATAAGATAGTTGTTTTGTTATTATGGATATAGAATTTATAAAGAAAAGGCTTGTAGGGTTCATAGGACTTAGTAGTAATGGATGAATAATTAAAAATGACTCATTTATCTTTTAATAATTTAAAACTAGATCGTTAGTGATGAATGTAGATTAGGGTTCTTGGAAGAAACTAGGGTTTCCACACTACTAACCCTTGTCTTTGCATTGATCTCTATTCATGTCTAGCCCTTAACAAAACAAGTGTTAAACCAATCTCAAACCGTGGTCGTGACTATTAATAAATTGGTAGCGCACCCGATAAGGAGGTTAATATTTATTTTGCTAAAGTTTATAAACTTTAAAAAGTATAAAAGAAGTTAAAAGATTTTCTCATCCATTGTTCTACCATATCCTACAAACCCTAGCAAGCTAGGAATTACTCGCTCATGGTTAAAGATTTAGAAGAAAGGTTGAAGAAGAATGAAAATATGATTAAGATGCAGAAATGTAAGTGTGGAAATTAAATGCAAAAAGAATAATTAAAAAACTACCTTTATTAATCAACTATTGCATTTACAATTCTCCTTAGAAAGTAGAATATAAGAACCCTAGTTTGCTCTAGATCTCTCTCTTATTGGAAGTAGATGAATAGATGATGATCACTCGGATACGTGGATCTTTTGGATCTCTTGATCTCTTCGGTGATGATCTTTAATGTGTAGCTCTCGGTTCCTTATATAGTATTTAAAACCAGAAACCCTAGATTCCATAAGTGATTATATGCTGTTACGATCCAAGCCACCAAATATCACATCCAACGGCCATCAAAGAGCCGCGGATCCACCGCGATTCCCCCTATTTGGCCGCCCTTTCGCCATGACTTGGTGGAATCAGGAATAGGGATTTCTTCTGGTCTCTTGTCTTGCCATGTGGAGAATCTTTTTGATGTCTAGATTCTGAAAATAATGCTCTGAGTCTCTGCCGTTGCTAGATCTCTCGATTTTCTTCTAAATTTTGGCAGATTCGGTTTCGATATCCCGATTTCACTCGGATCTCTTACTTGGATTCCAGACCTGAGCTAATATCTGCACAATATCTCAAATCATAGTGTTAGTAGCTTTTGGTATTTTTAAGATGTTATCCTAACCATTTAAATGATATAATATCTTAAGAATATTGATTAGAAATATTTGATATGATATGCATATTTTAATTACTAAGATTTTATTTAAATATTATATGCATATATTTTCCCTAATTATGTTAATTATAATGTAGAAACAGATAGTAAACATTTTACAAATAAACCCGCATATGTTCTATATTTACAAAAAACACCTTTTAGTACTTAACAATGGTAGGGAAAATATTCATTCAAAAAAGCAATATTTTAGACTGATCAAATACCCCCAAACTTAACTTTGATTGTTCCGAGCAAACTAGTTATTAAAGAGAAAAAAGAAAAACCTCACTAGCACACTTTCGTAGGCAACACGATTGCACTGAGCATGTACAGCGAGCCTTTAATACTACTACAAATAAGGGTTGCCCCTATGGATTTATCGGTAGGGGAAACCCACTGCCCCTACGGAGATGTGCGTAGGGGCGAAAAAAGACCCCGTAGGTGCAAAGGCCGCAGGTGCAAGTTGAAGCCCTGAACTTGCCCCTACGGGCTAAATCTTGCCCCTACGGATTTCTGTGTAGGTCCTGTTTCACCTACGGAGTAGGCCGTAGGGTAAAAAAATTTATATTATTTACGGTTTTTTTAAATATATTAACTGTACCTACGGATATAGCCGTAGGGCCACGTACTATCCCCTACGGATACCTACGTAGGTACTTATCCGTAGGGGCAAAATATCAGGATTCCTGATATTTTGCCCCTACGGATAACTCCGTAGGGGTGAAGCAATGGCCCCTATGGACATATCCGTAAGGGCACTCCCAACCCCCCTAGTACTGAGATCAGGAGGGAAATATCAGTTACTGCTAATATTTGGCCCCTACGGATATAGCCGTAGGGGAAACATGTGTACCTACGGATTAATCCGTAGGTACACATTATCTGTATTTTTTTTTAAAAAGGGCTGCCTGATTTTTTCCCGCCCTGTGCACAATAATATATAAAACAATAAAATATAAAATTAATCATCACACAACATATATCGCAGTATTCATAATCACATCTCACGCATATAATATACAAAAGAAACCTAAAAACTGAATATGATATAAATATAAACCAATATCAATATCGTTTCAAAATGTAGTACAATATGTATGATATAAATAAATACATGTTTCAAAAAATAAGAACCAAAAAGCTACCCTAGCTCGGTCCAGCTCCATCTCTGAATAACGATAGAATAACGTGCGCCTGCTCCTCGGTCAATAAACTCTGCAATTCGGCGCGAGCGGGAGTCTGAGCGGCCTGTGGAGCTGGCGATGTGGTCTGCGCAGCCGCCGTCGAGGTAGTCGCTTGCGGAGCTGCGGCTGCGGGAGTCTGAGCGGGCGGTGGAGCTATAGGAGCTGTCTGCGGAACTGCAGCCGATGTAGTGGCTTACGAAGCCGCAGCCGAAGGAGATGCATGTGGAGGCTCGGCCGATGTACCCTGTCGCGTCTGGACCTAACGTCTGTAATAAGCGTGTAAGAACTGTGTATTATTCGAATTCGTATCATTATTAAGTTATTTCGAAACCCCGTTTGGATATCTAGTTTGGAAAACCGTTGTTTAATTTAATTACATATGTATGTATGATTAATCAAACTTAAGTCTAAAACCAAATAAGCTCAAGCTACGTACTAATTATGGATATGTTGATATCTATATAATATGACATGATATTTTACTATAAAGTAGTATACATACCAGCATCTCCTTCAACTCCTGAACAGTGGCCCTCAAGCTCTCCAGTTCCTGATGGACACGTCGGTCACTGGAGACGGAGGAAGTAACCGCCGGGGTGGAATCCAACCTCATTTGGGCCCGGCTAGGGCCCAGTCCCCGGCCTCTCTCCCAACCTCCGTGGTGCCCTCCGTGTGCGGCGTACAGAACTGGGGTCAGCAGCCTCGGATCGCTCTGTCCGGTAAAATCGATCCCCGAGGCCTCGGCCTGCTCAACCACCCGCTCCTACACCCACATTAAGCAGTAAAGTATAAGTATAAAATTTAAACTTGAACCTTCCAAAACTAAAATTTCAAATTTGGGTAGAAAAAATATTAACACTTACGCAATACTCCTGGGTAGCGACGTCGGGATATCGAAGCTCGCCCGTGGCGGGATCTGTCGAGGTGCCGTGGACGGCAAGATATGCGGACAGCACGCTCGGTGTACCACCTGACGCCACGGTCCGAGTTGTCTGCAATATTAGAAAATAACTCTTAATAATAGAAATATTAGAAAATAACTCTTAATATTGCAAAATATCACAAAGGTCGGTCTATTGTAATTTACCGATAACTCCATGGCTCGAGTAATATTCCTCGAGTCACCTGTGTAAGTAGGGCGATCCCTCTTCGCCGACTTCCTGTTCTCTGTATTCTGAGCGGACTGTTTCTGCACAACGCATTAACATTTAGTTTTCTAATTAAGGAACACAAAAAATAAATTATATCCTAAACAATGAATTACATTTAAAATACATACCTGTTTGCGCTGGGAGTCGAAATATTCACACAATAGAGACCATGTCTCTACGTCGACTCTCGCAAACGCCGGAGTAGATAGGAGGGCCGCTCTCTCTGCCTCGGGGTCGCCATCCACAGGAAGTAGCAGTCGGCCTTCAGCTCATTCCTGTTGTATCGGACCTTGGCCTGCATGTTCTTCATCAGGCCATTGTACAGAGCATGAAGGTCGAGCACCCTCCCCGGATAATCAAGGTCGGCTACAGGATGAAAATCGTAATCCAACTGAAAATACAAAAAAAAACATTGTTATTAGATTGCAACTGTTAATAATAAATATGATAAGCGGATAGATCAACTGAAAATATATATTAATACGTACCCGAGCCTGATCAAAGAAGAGGGCGAATGAGCGCTGGTGCGGCTCGCCCAACTCAACGTGAAGTGGATAGTTCTTCACGAGCCGGCTCTCGTCCCCCATATACCGGCCGAACCTCTCGGCATGAGGACCGGTATAGCGATAGTCAAGGGTAAAAAGGGGGGGAATGCTGCCTCCCCCCTAGCTCTGTCAGGCCTCAGCCTATGGGACTGATTCGGGCATCGAGTCCCCTTCTGGGGATGGGGAGGCCCTGCGTCTGCACGAAATATCAAGACAATCAATATTAAGACAAAGTTGTATTAAGAAATCAAGGTTAAATGAAAATTCAAGTGTGATATATACCTCCGGTGACTATCGCACGAGCCTGGGCCCGGGCAGCAGCACGAGCGGGACGATAGTTCCTCCGGTGAGGAACAACCGAGGTCCCGGATGCGGACGCATCCCCTCCAACTAGAAAATAAACATCGACGCTAAATTTCCATGAAGTTCATATTTATTCTATAGAGCATATGTAAAATGAATAAATATTTTAAATTTATTCATACGAACCTGCAGACGATGCGGAGGGTATGGAAGCGGCAGGAGTGGCCCCTGCGGAAGATGTGAACGCACCACCTATAATTAGACAATTAAAAATAGATTATATAAGTAATTGCAAAAAGAATGTGTAGATCAAGAAAATAACGTTCTAAATCAATATGCATGCACTATAGGATATATAAACATACCCGCAGGTGCGGTGGTGTCACCACCTACAGCTAGACAATAATAAAAATTGCTAAGTAAGAGAAAAAGGAATGTGTGTATTTATGATATAGCATTCTAAATCAATATACATGCACTATATGATATATAAACATACCTGGAGGAGCGGGAGTGGTCTCTGTCCCAGATGTGGACGCATCACCAACAACTAGACAATCAAACATTGACAATATAAGTAATTTTGACATAAACAGGCATGAATATCTGTAATATTACATTCAAAATGGATATGCGTGCAGTATACCTGGAGGTGTGGCAAAATCCACATGGAAGGAGGCATCCGAAGGGGTCTCCGTTCTGGGTGTAAGACCGGCCCTCTGAAGCTCCCTACGGAGCTCTCCGGGCGGCAGAACCGCTCTACCTCTGCCTCTGCCGCGGCTGGAGCTCCTACCGGCCCTCTGAAGCTCCCTACGGAACTCTCCGGGCGGCAGAACCTCTCTGCCTCTGCCTCTGCCGCGGCTGGAGCTCCTGCCACCCCTCGCTGCTCCCGACATCGTCATCAAATCTAGATAAACGGTTCGTGGACGCATTAGACAATCAATAAAAGTATTGACTATATATGTATAGAGCGTAAAATGTGAAGTAATAATATAACATTACTGATAACCTTTTTCGTTTTGTGGGCGCATTATACATATCTACTTGGATTTCATCGTCGATGTCATTTCTAACCCACGTAACTTCATGATCGGTCGAAGACAACCCGTCCTTCGAAACAGACGGTCGGAGCACTTTAAGCCTTCTTTCTTCTTCGTCCTCATCGCTGTCCTCGAATTCTGGGACATCGTAGACATCTCTGGGTTTCCATCGGCATACAACACTCTATCCCGGATGCTTCAAACACTGTGAGTAGTATACTTGGAACGCTTGGTTCGGAAAGATAAACGGATCTTCCTGACCATAAAATCGAAGTGTGTTCACACTGGTCAATCCATATTCATCTTTCCAAGTCCCAAGATTGCTTCTCCACCTGTCTGTATCGGTTCGCGGATCGTACCAAGTACACTGGAATATATAAAAGGGTTCTGATCGTCCGGGATAGTGGATGCCGAGTATACAATTTAAGTACCCATAGTAAATCACACCGTCCGATCCTACCGTCGCAATCCTACTATTCTGAGTGGTTCTAGATGTTTCTATGTCCTTAACTTTGAATTTGTATCCAAGGACACCAAATCCTTTGTAATATGCAACCTCCATACTAGGAAATTGAGCTAAACATCTTGAATCACTCTCAAATGATGCAGACAAGTTCGGATCGTGGATCTAACAAAACAAATTTTACGACAAATACATAACGATACAAGTTTAGATTAAAACTGATAGCAATAAAATGTTATTCGAATAACTTACATGATCTGTGACCCAATCACAAAAATTATCCTGATGGTATTTTTCCAAACGTTCTTCGTTCCAATCAGGATGCCCCTCACGTACCTCGTTAAAATGAATTATGTTTTCGACAAATAATTGTGACATTAATATTATATCATTTCATACACACACAAACACAGATATAATAATTAATCCAAAAAAACTTACTCTCTAATTTGTTCAAGACATGCGCAATTAAGCAAGATAAACTGGTATATCTTGTTGATAAACATAGTGTCTACCCTCTTATACTCGACTTTACCATATGGCCCGTCTTGAATTCTTCGTGGTCGGTTAAGCCTTGTCTCAATGTTCTCGTCCAGATAGCGGGAACAAAATGTGGTTGCTTCATCAAGAAGATAACCTTGCATGATAGAACCCTCTGGTCGATTTTTATTGCGTATATACTTCTTAAGAGTCTAGAGGTACCTAATGAGAATATGTTGAATAAATAAATACGGGCATACAGGACAACAATAAATTTATAAATTGCGCGAAACGAAAAATTACGCGTACTTCTCGACGGGATACATCCATCGATATTGTACCGGTCCGGCAAACTTCGCCTCAGTTGCAAGATGAACCGTCAAGTGTATTATGATATCGAAGAATGACGGTGGGAAAATACGCTCAAACTTGCAAAGTATCAACACAATAGAATTTTCTAGTTTATCCAGCGTCGCAACCTCCAGTGTTTTAGAACACAACTCCCTGAAAAAACAACATAGGTCGTTGATTACTAGACCAACCGAGTCGGGGAGAGAAGTCCTGAGGGCTAATGGAAGAAGGTGCTCCACGATAACATGGTAATCATGACTTTTCAGCCCATCGATCTTGCCCTTCACAATTTTTATTTTCTTGCTGAATGATCCTGAGAAACCTGTGGGGACTTTCAAATCATGCAACACCTGCAGGAATCTTTTCTTCTCCGGTTGTGACATATGATAAGCGGCATTGGGAAGTACAAACTTGCCCGGTTTACCCGCTACCGGTCTAGGGTGCAATTCACTTCTTATTCCCCACTCTTGTAGATCCATCCGAGCATTCATGTTGTCTTTCGATTTCCCGTCTTTACAAAGAAGCAAGTTAAGTATGTGCTCTGATACTCCCTTCTCTATATGCATGACGTCCAGAAAATGACGCACTGAATTTGTATACCAGTACGGAAGCTCGAAGAAAATGCTTAACTTGTTCCAATATTGTGGTTTGACCTGTTTCGTCGGATCCATCCCGAAGGTCACGTTATTGTAACCATCCCATTTAGCAGTCACGTCCTCTCCGGACAATAGGGATGGAGGTCCAAGACGCTCCTGATGACCATCAAAGTGAACCGTGTCTAACCTATAGGGGTGGTCTGGAGGCAGGAAACGTCAATGGACGCAATAACAAACCTTCCTGCTAAAATTCAAGAATTTCGATGTTGTGTGTTCATGGCAATGAGGACATGCTTTGTGACCATGTACGGACCAACCTGATAGCATTCCATACGCAGGAAAGTCATTAATTGTCCACATTAAAGCCGCACGCAGTATGAAGGTTGTATTTGTGTTTGCATCATATATCTCTACACCATCAATGAACAAAGATTTTAACTCCTCGATCAGAGGTCGGAGATAGACGTCGATATTGTTCCCCGGTGAGTTTGGTCCGTCGATAAGAAGAGGCATCATAAAGTATGATTGGTCCATAGCCAACCAAGGCGACAGATTATAAATTATCATTACAACGGGCCATGTGCTATGACTTCCAGCCATATAGTTGAATGGGCAGAAGCCATCAGTAGCCAGTCCGAGCCGGACATTGCGAGGATCGCTACTGAATATTGCGTGCCTCCTATCGAAATCCTTCCATGCCGGTGAATCTCTTGGATGGCTCATTTTTCCATCTTCGCTTGGAGGAGCACGGTGATGCCAAATCATTGCCTCGGCTGTTTTCTTGCACCTGAATAGCCTCTGTAGCCTCTGTGTTATGGGAAAGTATCGTGCTATCTTCACAGGTATATCAGGCTTCTTATCAGAATCTTTCGGCTTATACCTGGCCTCTCCGCATGTTGGACACTCTTTCAAATATGAATTCTCTTTCCGGTACAACACGCAATTTTTAGGACATGCTTGAATTATCTCGCACTTTAGACCCAAATCAAACATCATCTTCTGGGCTTCGTACCAGCTGTCGGGCACATTATTTCCCGGAGGCATAGAATCTTTCAAGAACGAAAGAAGCATTGTGAATGACTTGTTGCTCCATCCATTTAGGCACTTAATCTGGAAAAGTTGGACGAACCATGAGAGGGTGGAATACTTCACATTCTCATAAATTGGTTTCCTAGCATCATTCATGAAATTTTCATATTTATCCGCACGGGGTCCTTGACCGGAAGGAATGTCATCTTCGGTACGAATAGATTCACCTAGGATAGCCTCTACTATATCCTCCATTTCTTATGATGGAAATAAATTACCGCCTTCTCCTTCTGCCGCATTACCGAATTCTTCTTCTTCTCCTGCCGTATTATCGTGTTCTACTTCTTCTGCGCAGTACTGCATTTTTCTCCTTCCTCGTGATATTTCCAAGTTGTATAAAGTCTAGTAAACCCATGTTTTACAATATGAAGCTCTGCCAATTCTACCTTCTTCCAGTACTTATTGCCACATCTATCGCACGGACAGAGAATCTTCTCTATTATGATCTTATTATGTGCGCGTGCAAATTTAAGGAAAGCAGCAACTCCTGCGACAAACTTAGGTTGCATACGTTGTTTCCAATCCACATACATCCAGTCCTTAACTCTGACGTACTCACGGGCCATGTTAGACTGTATAACATATAAATTGTAGGTTATGCTGACTATATTGAGAAATATAAGAACGGGATAGTTACTGACAAAGGAGAAAATCCGTGTATATTCTTTGTGTGTGCTTTTGTCGTTGAAAAGAATAAATTATCGCACGTATGTTAACCGATAGACGGGGACTAAGTGGCGCTTTTAGTTTCATATATGAGTATCGATGAGAATATGAAGGTTTCATATTATCATCGAGTATCGGTTTTAACTTGAACATCTCGAATCACTCTCTAATTATGCGTTTGTTGTGTATTCTTGTTGTATGTGTGTGTTCCGGCTGTCGGGGGTAGGCTTCTATCCCATTAAGAATGTATAGAGCGAACACCCATCACTTGTGCTTTCAACCGTTTCGAGTAAATTTCGGCAGCACCTCCCCGCTGTTCTCCGAGTACACTGTAATAGAATAGATAATCATTTCAAAGCTGTGAAACAACGTTGAAATGAACATCTAATCTATCTTTGTACACGGAGAACCAGCGGAAAGGTACCGACGAAATATCTCGAAATGGATGAAAACACAAGTGAATGAAGGCGTTTGCTTTATATATTCTTAACTTGTCCACACGGGACAAATCTATGGGTTACCATACGATTGAATTTTCTCGTCGCGTAGACTATAGGACGGTTGTTAATATCGAGCTATATTGTCCGATATTTAACAACCTTCGTATAGTTCTATGTCACGACGAGCATCGCACGTATGTTAACCGATAGACCGGGACTAAGTGGCACTTTTAGTTTCATATATGAGTATTGATGAGAATATGAAGGTTTCATATTATCATCGAGTATCGGTTTTAACTTGAACATCTCGAATCACTCTCTAATTATTCGTTTGTTGTGTATTCTTGTTGTATGTGTGTGTTCCGGCTGCCGGGGGTAGGCTTCTATCCCATTAAGAATGTATAGAGTGAACACCCATCACTTGTGCTTTCAACCGTTTCGAGTAAATTTCGGCAGCTCCTCCTCGCTGTTCTCCGAGTACACTGTAATAGAATAGATAATAATTCAAAGCTGTGAAACAACATTGAAATGAACATCTAATCTATCTTTGTACACGGAGAACCAGCGGAAAGGTACCGATGAAATATCTCGAAACAGATGAAAACACAAGTGAATGAAGGCGTTTGCTTTATACATTCTTAACTTGTCCACATGGGAAAAATCTATGGGTTACCATACGATTGAATTTTCTCGTCGCGTAGACTATACGACGGTTGTTAGTATCGAGCTATACTGTCCGATATTTAACAACCTTCGTATAGTTCTATGTCACGATGTTCATAACATAATATTGCATTTTATATTCCCCATTCTTATGCATTTTACAATGAAAACAGGTGCTTTTGACCCATGTCTGCTATATGTTATAGGTTACAGGTTTTTGGAGCGAAAACAGTGAAAAGGACAAAAGACGATAGAAAAAGGGACTTTTGACCAACAAATAGAAAGATCCTAGTCAAGCCTAGACGAAGAACAGTTCACAATCAACAAGGCAGTGCAAGGTCCAAAATGTCAAGGCAAACGGTTAAAAGACCGCTACAAGTTTTTCATTGAAAGATCTGGAAAAGAATAAGAAGCCAAACAGAGAAATGAACTGAAGAAATATCAAGCCCAAATAACCCTGATGCAGCCCAGGAAATTTCATGAAGTGAACTCCTCAAAGGGCCGCGGAACCGCGGCCCAAGGCCTACCCATGCCGCGGTTCCACGGCCGTCTAGTGCCCGTGCGCGGTGAAAATTTTACCATATGCTGTGGCGGCTCTGAAAAAGATTTCCTGAGGGTATATTTGTAATTGTAGACATGCGGATCAGCTGTAGCCCTAGGGTTTCTATGTCCTATAAATAGAACCCAAACCCTTGTATTTTCTAATGCCTCCCTATGCCTCCTTTTAATAATAAAATTCTGTTTTCTTTGAAGTTTGGAGTGCATCAATCGTAAGTAGGTATTTTTCTTGCCCTAGTTCTAGCTTTTATATCTGCCCTAGGTAAATTCTCTACTTGCCCTAGTTTAATTTAGTTTAGAATTTTATTAACTTGCAATAGATGTTTCTTCTCTTTAATAAAAACAAAACAAAAATTACGTCTCTCTTAATTCCCTCAATGAGCGAGTAGTTTCCTCGCTTGTTGGGGTTAGGAATAGGGAAGGGTTTGAGAGATGAAGATCTCTCATCTTTTTTCTTTGCCAATCTATAATGAACATTAGGACTCCATACATACTTTCATCTTCCGCTCCCTACGGCACTCTACCCTCGAGGTAACGGTGATCCGTAGTATAAAAGACCGGAGTTGTGAGTTTTCCATGGAGGTTAGGGTAAAGGTTAAGAAAGGAAGGATAAGGATCTAGAAGAAGAACATCTTCCCAATCATCCTAATCCCCTTTATTAAAATTTACCATAACCCCTAAAATCAAATCTAAATTAAGGCATTGAAAAGAGGTGAAGATCTTTGTTTACCAAACTTTCCCTAAACCTAATCCTGGCAAGTTTCTAATCCTAGTATAACACAACTTCGTTTTAGACTTAATATAAAAGACCAATCACCATTTGGAATTAGCTCATAAGAACTTTAAGGATAATTACAAAATCCCTGTGGACCGACCCGTATTCACCAGCTAGCTACATGCGACGCCGTTCTTGATTGCGGTAAATATTTTTGATCGACAAACCTCTCTTAATCAAATGGCGCCGTTGCCGGGGAAGGCGTAAAATTTCCTTTTAGTAATTTCAGGTTAATATAAAATATAAAAAACCATAAAAATCTGAAAAAATCAAAAATATAAAAATTCTATCATCTTTTATTGTTTGAAGGGTTTTCTTTGTGGATCTTTGCAGGATTGACGGATCTGAAACAACACAGAAGGAGAATCAGGAAAGAATACATCAGAATAGAAGGGATTTGAAACAACCGAGGAGCAGAAAAATTTTCGAAGCCCGAACCCTCCTGGAGACTGCGAAACCGCGGCCTTGATGCGCCTAAAACCGCGGAACCGTGGTCGTGTTGGGTCTTCAACGCGCGAAATTTTTTTGGTTTAATTTCTTTCCTTCTCCTCTGCAAACCCCCATATATCTTCTGTCAAATCTTCTGCAGGATTCTTTGCGCTAAAAATCTTCCTCCCCCTTCCAATAATTGATTTTCTGCAGGATTCTTTACGCTGCGCTAAATAGCAAATTGATTGCAAGTGATTTACTGCTTTGCATATTTTAATCTGACTTTAAGGGGCTATTGACCAATTCATATTGGGTGGGGATTTCATCACCCTTCCCAGGACCCCAGAAATCACTTAAAGCATTTGCATTGACCACTTTTAATTAAAAAATATTAGACTCAGCCCTAAGGACGTCGCGCTCAATAGGACAGAGGACTAGTATAGGCATCGGCCGTTTATCCTAACCTGTCTTTGCGGTGCCTAGGCAAGTGTGTCAAGGCTAGTAGTTTTTAATTAGGCCCACAGTGTGGTTCCTTCCCACTTACCTGGCACTTACCTGGCCGCAACTGACGGTGAAGAGGCGGATTGAGGTCCTATCTCTAGCCCTTTGGAACAGTTAGGAGCTGTCTAGCTGACCTAGGTGACCCTAGACCTAGGCCTGATTGTGCATTTGTGGTTAATTGCATTTGTGTCACAAGTCTCTTTTCAAAAATCTTTTTGCAAAAGCTCACATAAAAAAGAAAAAAAAAGGAAAAATCTTTTCAAAACTTGCAACTTGTCGCTAAAGAAATCTTTGCACCCACTTCTTCTCATTGACGTTTTCTTACCTCCACATTCTGTCTTTCATCTTTCGACTGCACTAACCCTCTTAGTGCATGTCCGGTTGGACTAGGGACCCTAGCGCCCGATTAGTCCGTGTTTCGTTGGTACTGACCGACGAACCTTTCGACTCCGAAGTCGAAATCCTGTCCACTTCTTCACTTTCACCATCACATTCTTCTTCCGAAGGTATGTCGGGATACAATCCTAACAACACCTTACCGACGGGAATGATTCCACCTCCAGGTGCGGATAACCCGAATCACCCGCCTGTCAAAGCGCCCGCACGAGTCGCGCTCCAGGATCTTTTCTACCCCGTTCGCACCGCCCTTCCTACTTGTCTTTCCCTCCCACCGGCTAATGGGGACAATTTTGAGATCAAACCCCACTTCATCAATATGCTGCCTAAGTTTCATGGTTTGGAATCCGAATATGCATATATCTTTATCAACAAATTCCAAAATGTTTGCGCGATGATGAAAACTACCCAATTAAGTGATGACACTATAAGGCTAAGGGTCATTCCTTTCACCTTATGTGACTTAGCCGAGAAGTGGCTATACAGCACAGCATCACATTCAATTAGAAATTGGGACGAGTTTGTGAAAGCTTTTCTTAAAAAGTTCTATCCTCATCACAAAACTGCTAGAATCCGTTACGAGATTATACAATTTTCTCAGCTTCCTTCGGAACCATTTTGGAAGTGTTTTGAAAGATTCAAAGACCTACTCGTTCAATGCCCTCATCATGGAATCGGAAGTTGGCAACTCTGCCAAACATTATACGAGGGATTGAACCCGGCAACGAAGCAGTTGCTAGAAACCATCTATCAAGGTCACTTTCTAACCAAATCCAGTGAGGAAGCGTGGCAGTTTCTTGAGGACCTTAGTGAACAAACAATTCAATGGGAGAGCACAAAGACCACATCATCTTCTTCTAGTGGTCAATCTAGGGCAGGCATACATCAATTAGATATGTCGATTGCTATGAAGGCCGAGATGGCCGCTCTTACGAAAAAGCTAGAAGCGCTTGAGACCAAAATCTCATCGCCTTCTCCTACCCCTGTCGTACCTCCACGAACTGTTTGTGCTTGTTGTTCGAATCCATCACATCTCACCGAAGAGTGTCCTCACACAGCTTCTACTCAAGGACACGATCAAGTCAATGTTGCCTTTCAGCAATGACCAAGAAATGATCCATACTCTTCGACATACAATCCGGGTTGGAAGAGTCACCCAAATTTCGCTTGGAACCAAAATCAACAATCCCAAGGAAACAACAATTTTCAAAGGGCTTCTCCTCCACAACAACAAGCACCTCCACAAACTCAATTTCAGCAACCTCTCCAACTGCAACCTTACCTTAATCAAATGAATAATTTTGTACCCAACAATTTTGTTCCCTCTCAAAATGCTGTTAGCTCACTCGAAAGAAGTCTAGAAGCATTCCTAAAGCAATCTGCACAGTCCATAGCTAGGATAGAGACTCCTGTTCAATCTTTGGTGCAAAACAGTGCCTCACACGATCAAAGCATCAAATCTATTAAGGCACAAATTGCACAACTCAACGCAGCATTGAAAGAGCGAGAGAAAGGAAAGCTTCCGTCTCAACCACTCCCAAATCCCGGTTACGCACATGTTGCACATGAACAGCAGAATCATAACGTAAATGTTGAGACAACGTTGAGATCCGGAAAAGTGCTGCAAAACAATGTGGGTATTAACCATGACACCCCTGCCGGTGGTCCTTCTTCATCTTCTTCACCTTCTTCTTCTTCTTCGTTAGAGCCTATTCTCCATCCTTCACATGGCTCTACTTCTTCTCGCTCGAACGGACCCACTTCTCACAACACGAACACATCTACACGGAGTTCCGCTCTAACTCAACAATCTGATCCGCAAAAATTGGACTCAACAACTTTTCAAAATGTTCCTTTTCCAAATCGGTTGAGATCCAGTAAACCAACTCCACAGATGGAGAAGATTGTAGAGTTGTTCAAGCAGGTTAGCATAAATATCCCTCTTTTGGATGCAATCCAACAAGTTCCTTCATATGCAAAAATCTTAAAGGACTTATGCACCAAAAAGAGGAAGTCACGAGTACCAAAGAAAGTTTTTGTGGCTAGTGCTGTTAGTGATGCTCTTGTCAATTCTTTACCCCCAAAACACAAGGACCCCGGTTGTCCTACTATTTCGATCACAATTGGGAACAAGACCATCAATAGAGCACTATTAGATCTTGGTGCTAGTGTCAATTTGCTACCTTATTCGGTGTACGAACAATTAGGCGTTGGAGAGCTTAAGCCCACTCATTGTACTCTCCAAATGGCCGACCGATCAATCACCCATCCTAGGGGAGAGTTGGAGGATGTGTTAATTAGAGTAGGGGATTTCATTTTCCCCGTTGACTTTATTGTTATGGATACACAACCTGTCGCTAACCCCCGTAATCAAATTCCGATGATACTTGGTCGGCCATTCCTCGCGACTTCTAATGCGGTAATCAACTGTCGTAACGGTTCAATGAATCTATCTTTTGGCAATATGACAGTTGAACTCAACATTTTCAAGTTAGGAAGTCAGCCTTGCGAGCCTAATTCTAGCGTACTTGATGTTTGCTCGATCAATGAGATCACGGAGGAGGACTGTGAGTTCGAAAATTTTATGTTTGATCACAGCAATGATGACGCCACTAGTGCGTTCCTCCTAGAATCCGACACAGCTTTCACGACGGACAAAGATTATGAGTGTTTCACCTTTGTTGACGATCTTGAAGACTCTCCACCCGAGTTTGAGTCTTTTGCTTTTTCGGATGAGTTAGTTGAACCATCCGACTCGGTGGCGTACACTCAATTTGAACCTTTGATGGAATCCTTCGAGTTTGAAACAGTTACTCCATTGTTACCATCTATTGTTTCACCACCTAAACTCGAACTAAAGCTTTTGCCGTCGCACCTAAAATATGCTTATCTAGGTGAGAATGAGACCTTACCTGTTATCATATCTGCCTCTCTAGCTCTCGAGCAAGAGAAGGCTCTTTTAAAGGTCTTACACAATAATCGGCAAGCTTTCGGCTGGCCTATGGCGGACATCAAGGGGATTAGTCCCCTCATAGTCGAACATCATATACACTTGATGGATGATGCCAAGCCGGCAAGGGATCCACAAAGACGCCTCAACCCCATTATGAAAGAGGCGGTCACGAAGGAGATTGTTAAATGTCTTGATAGTGGTATCATTTACCCTATCTCGGATAGCCAATGGGTTAGCCCCATTCATGTCGTGCTATAGAAATCGGGCATCACGGTCATTACCAATGAGGCAAATGAGTTAATTCCTACTCGCACCCAAACTGGGTGGCGAGTTTGCATCGACTATAGAAAACTCAATGCCGCGACAAGAAAGGACCACTTTCCTTTATCTTTCATTGACCAAATGCTAGAACGATTGGCGGGGCATGAGTTCTACTGCTTTTTAGATGGCTATTCCGGTTATAACCAAGTCCCCATCGCCAAAGAGGATCAAGACAAGACCACATTTACTTGTCCCTTTGGCACTTTTGCTTATCGTCGCATACCCTTTGGGTTATGCAATGCACCCGCTACATTTCAGCGGTGTATGATGGGGATCTTTTCGGACATGGTGGAGAAGTTTTTGGAAATCTTTATGGATGATTTCTCCATTTTCGGTGATTCCTTCGACGAGTGTTTACGACATCTTGACGCAGTTCTTACCCGCTGTAGGGATAAGAACCTAACGTTAAATTGGGAGAAGTGCCACTTTATGGTACGAGAAGGCATTGTCTTAGGATATGTCATCTCGCAAAACGGCATAGAGGTTGATAGAGCGAAAATTGAAGTCATTTCTAATCTCCCTCCTCCTAAGTGCGTCAAAGATATCCGAGCTTTCCTTGGGCATGCCGGTTTCTATAGACGGTTCATCAAGGATTTTAGCAAGATTGCTAGACCCTTGACTCTCTTATTGGCCAAGGACACAACATTTGATTTTGACTCAAATTGCATGGAAGCATTCGAGTCTTTGAAACACTCTCTCATTTCTGCGCCCATTCTTTCATCTCCAGACTAGACGCACCCTTTCGAAATCATGTGCGATGCATCAGATTTTGCCATTGGTGCTGTTCTTGGACAGCACATTAATAAGATGCCTCACGTGATTTATTACGCTAGCCGAACATTAAATGAGGCCCAATTAAACTACACAACAAAAGAAAAAGAGTTTTTATTGGTTGTGTTTGCACTTGAAAAATTTCGGTTTTATTTAATCGGCTCTCCAGTTATTGTGTACACTGACCATTCAGCTCTTCGCCACCTTTTTGCGAAGAAGGATGCTAAATCGAGGCTCATACGTTGGATCCTCTTGCTACAAGAATTTGACCTTGTCATAAGGGATAAAAAAGGATGTGAAAACGTAGTGGCCGATCACCTTTCACGACTTCCTTCTTCGCCTACACTTGAACTTCCTATCACTGATGCTTTCCCGGATGAGCAACTCTTGACCGTTTCTTGCGAACCATGGTTCGCCGATATTGTAAACTACTTAGCCACCGGCTTGATACCTAACGATTGGTCGAAACAGGATAAACTTCGATTCTTGTCCCAAGTAAAGCATTTTTACTGGGATGAACCTTATCTTTTTAAATACTGTTCCGACCAAATCATTCGTCGGTTTGTGCCGGAAAATGAGGTTAAGAGTGTGCTGTCTTTTTGCCACGATCAAGCATGTGGCGGGCACTTTGGCCCAAAGAAGACAGCCGAGAAAGTTTTGCAGTGTGATTTCTATTGGCCACGACTCTTCAAGGATGCATATGAATACTGCAGGACTTGCTCCCGGTGCCAACACTTGGGCCGAATATTGCGGAGAAACGAAATGCCGCTCCAACCAATTTTGGTTGTGGATATTTTTGATGTTTGGGGTATAGACTTCATGGGACCATTTCCTAACTCTTTTGGAAATGTGTATATTCTTTTGGCTGTTGACTACGTTTCAAAGTGGGTCGAGGCTGTGCCTAGTCGCACGAACGACAACAAGGTCATTCGATTTCTCAAAGAACACATCTTTTCTCGATTTATGCACCCTCGCGCGATAATAAGTGATAATGGTTCTCACTTTTGAAATAGGACTTTTGAGTCCTTAATGCGCAAATATTCTATCACCCATAAGCTGTCAACGCCATACCATCCCCAAACATGTGGGCAAGCCGAGGTCTCTAATCGGCAAATTAAGCAAATCTTGGAGAAAACGGTTTCTAAAAACCGTAAGGATTGGTCACTCAAATTGATCGATGCACTATGGGCTTTCCGTACTGCATACAAGACCGATCTTGGCATGTCTCCATACCGGCTTGTTTACGGGAAGGCTTGCCACCTCCCAGTAGAAATTAAGCACAAGGCATTTTGGGCTATCAAAGAGCTGAATTTATCTTTAGGAGATGCGGGCAGCAACCGAAAGCTGCAGTTGAATGAACTAGAAGAGCTGCGGGATGAGGCATATGATAATGCCATAATTGCTAAAAACCGAGCTAAGGTGTTCCACGATAAATACCTTTTGCGTAAAAAATTTAAACCTGGTCAACAGGTTTTACTCTATGATACTCGGTTACATTATCACCCCGGCAAGCTCCGTTCTAAATGGAAAGGACCGTTTGTAGTCCGCACCGTTTATCCGCACGGTGCGGTCGATCTTGAAAATCCGGAGGACGGTACGCTATTCAAAGTGAATGGTCATCGATTGAAACCGTTCCTCACAGCGGACCCATCGGAGGAGCTCCTGTTTTTGCAGGAGCCGATCTACACTGATTAATTTTCCTCCACTTTCACCCCCGAATTTCCATTTTTCCAAAACATTATTTAAAATAAGTTTGGGGGTGTGTATATAATTTGTAAATACATAATTCCAAAATACCATAAAAAAAAATAAAAAAAATAAAAATTATATATTTTTGTACCTAATTAAAAATTTTCAGAATTACAGTATAACTGACTTTTTAATTTACAAATAAAACCCTCATTTTTGAGGGTGTTTTCTACACATAACCATCTTTCCCCTCTATTTAAAGAGAACCGAGCCCCTGGTCTTTTAACCCTAAATCTTTCATCTTCATAAAACCCTAGCCGCCGCCTCCTGTCACCTCCAGAAAAATCCCGCAGCGCCACTGCCAGACCTCCGCGATCCCGCCTCAGGAGCCGCCTATCGCCGTGCTTCCGCCGCCGCCTTCTGTCGTCGCCCCCTGAAAATTTCAGAGGAGGTAAAACTGAACTTTTTCTCTCTGCTTTTAGCATTTGATTTTCTGTAAAAGCTATATGGCACCCAAAATGCAATTTGAGAGGGATTTCTCCCCAGTTTTCACGCACGAATTGTACGGTAGCTATTTTGTACACGAAATAGAGCAGAGGGGCTGGAATTTCCTGACCTACAATCATCCCTCTGCGTTTGCTCTACCTGAACTAGTTACCCTGTTTTATGAATCTATGGAGGACAGAAGTCTCGACGACTTAGGCTACATTAAATTAAATTGGGGAGATCGCGTAATTCACATTGATAGGGATATGATCCACGAGGTAACACTCATACCTCGTGTGCCCGCACATGACCACCCCCTACACTTTGAGGATTATATGCCCTTGATGGGCAATGCCTGCGCGAGGGAGCCGCGAAAGGGTATCCAAGCACGGACCCTTTTCGCGAACGTTTTTACTGTGTGCCGGTGGGCACAAAACAACCTCTTTGGCAGCTCTCACAACACTATCTTTTTCACCCCCTCCTTACATGTCGTGCACTCACTAATGACGAAGAATCCACGGTTCGACATGTGCACTGTTTTGCTCCATTCTTTAGGTGCGGGGAATAGGGGTACCATCTACCCATGTCCTATGCTAGTCACCCAACTCTGCCGTTATTTCCTCCCCGCAGAAGAATTTGACTTTTACATGATAGGAGGAGTTCCAGTTCGACCACTTGTAGAGGGCGTTACTTCGTCCTATTTTAGACTGACTAAGATTTTGTCGCGAACCGAACCGGCCGAGAATGTTCCTGCACATACCCCTAGTTCTAGCTCAACATCGAGCGAGAGCGAGATGACCCCTCAAGAGCATGCACGCTTAATGAGGAGAACGATGAGGGGAATTGATTCTTTGAAGGACGAGTTTAGGGCAACAGCACGAGAGCATGACCATCGGCTGACAGAGATTGAGAGGGGTATTCAAACCCTATTGGCTAGAGGGGAGCGATCACGTTCACGCTCAAGGGCGCGACGTGGGGCCGGGCAGTGAGGGCACTGCTTTGCTTAAGTTTGGGGGAGATGGTGGTGTATATAGTTATCTTTTGCATGGCATATTTTCATTTTGTATATATTTTTCTTTTCTTTTTGCATATTTAATTTCTGCATTGCATCTTTATATAAAAATCATGAAAATTTGAAAATTTTGAAGGAAAAAAATTAGAAAATAAAAAACCCATAAAAATTGAAAATTTTCAAAATTATAAAAATTAATGTATTCAATTTTGGTTAATTGACTTGAGTTTGATAAATAGGTCAACTGGCTAGGAAAAACTAGATCTTAGACTTAGTAAATTAAAAACCCTAAAAATAACCTTCCTTAAAGTTTAACGGTAGAAAGTATATGTCTTTGTAGTTTATTTAGAAATAAGCAAATTTTGGGTTCACTTCTTGGGCTTAAGTTGAAACAAGGCAAAAAGTATTGATATTTTATTAGAGTACAAGTTTGAAAAATAGTTCCTAGCTTAAGTCTAGACTCTGAAAATGTATACCCTACAAAATGCACAATCACGCACCTTGAAACTTGGAATAGTAGAGGAGACCTTGAAATGCTCTTGTCTTAAGTCCTTAGTACAATAAAAATGAAAAGAAAAAATGTTGAATAAAGAAAAAATGGACACTGGTTTTTGTGATTACTTAAGGCTAAAAAAATACTTAGCGAGGGTGCTTCATCACCTAGTGCCTTAGACCAACTGGTTTGGGAGTCACTGCTTAAGCCTTAGGTGTTACAAGACTAGAAAGTACGCTTTAAAGTGCTAATGCATCTTGTAATCGGTTGTTAGTACCTCAAGAAGTATAAACGGTCGCATGAAGGATGTGTAAGCAAAAATTCATTATTCACCAATTAATAAGTACTTTGGACAACGGACAAGGGCATGATTGCTTGATTTGAATTTCCAAGTGTAGGGGTGATCTATACACACACGTAGGGATATGTGATTGGAGTTTAGATGAGAGAAAGGGGTGAAGAATAGAACTTGTATCTTTAGTAGAGTTGATAGAAATTCCTAAGTGGAGATGGAACCCTAGAAGGAAAACTTAAGAAATGCCGAAAGCTAAGTAAGTCTATAGAACATATATAATCTTAAGTTAAATGATGAGGAGGTATGAAGAATATGGGTGGATAATTTACGAGTTGAAGGTAATAGAATTCCTTGTTAGAAACCCTAATTGGAGAACAAAAGTCGAAAAGCCAAATTGATAGGATTTTGTGGGTAGTATCCGCTGAAAACCCTCAGGAGACAACACTCCTCCTACTAGGGACACCTAGAGGTTTAACGGCTTATTGCACGTGCTCAGTGCAATCGCGTTTCCCTGTGAAAGTGCGGCTAGGTTAGATTTTTATCGAGAATAAAAAATAAGTTTGCTCGAGGACGAGCAAAAGATAAGTTTGGGGGTATTTGTTCATAACATAATATTGCATTTTATATTCCCTATTCTTATGCATTTTACAATGAAAACAGGTGCTTTTGACCCATGTCTGCTACATGTTACAGGTTACAGGTTTTTGGAGCGAAAACAGTGAAAAGGACAAAAGACGACAGAAAAATGGACTTTTGACCAACAAATAGAAGGATCCTAGTCAAGCCTAGACGAAGAACAGTTCACAATCAACAAGGCAGTGCAAGGTCCAAAATGTCAAGACAAACGGTTAAAAGACCGCTACAAGTTTTTCACTGAAAGATCTGGAAAAGAATAAGAAGCCAAACAGAGAAATGAACTGAAGAAATATCAAGCCCAAATAACCCTGTTGCAGCCCAGGAAATTTCATGAAGTGAACTCCTCAAAGAGCCACGGAACCGCGGCCCAAGGCCTACCCATGCCGCGGTTCTGCGGCCGTCTAGTGCCCGTGCACGGTGAAAATTTTACCATATGCTGTGGCGGCTCTGAAAAAGATTTCCTGAGGGTATATTTGTAATTGTAGACATGCGGATCAGCTATAGCCCTAGGGTTTCTATGTCCTATAAATAGAACCCAAACCCTTGTATTTTCTAATGCCTCCCTATGCCTCCTTTTAATAATAAAATTCTGTTTTCTTTGAAGTTTGGAGTGCATCGATCGTAAGTAGGTATTTTTCTTGCCCTAGTTCTAGTTTTTATATCTGCCCTAGGTAAATTCTCTACTTTCCCTAGTTTAATTTAGTTTAGAATTTTATTAACTTGCAATAGATGTTTCTTCTCTTAAATAAAAACAAAACAAAAATTATGTCTCTCTTAATTCCCTTAATGAGCGAGTAGTTTCCTCGCTTGTTGGGGTTAGGAATAGGGAAGGGTTTGAGAGATGAAGATCTCTCATCTCTTTTCTTTGCCAATCTATAATGAACATTAGGACTCCATGCATACTTTCATCTTCCGCTCCCTACGGCACTCTACCCTCGAGGTAACGGTGATCCGTAGTATAAAAGACCGGAGTTGTAAGTTTTCCATGGAGGTTAGGGTAAAGGTTAAGAAAGGAAGGACAAGGATCTAGAGGAAGAACATCTTCCTAATCATCCTAATCCCCTTTATTAAAATTTACCATAACCCCTAAAATCAAATCTAAATTAAGGCATTGAAAAGAGGTGAAGATCTTTGTTTACCAAACTTTCCCTAAACCTAATCCTAGCAAGTTTCTAATCCTAGTATAACACAACTACGTTTTAGACTTAATATAAAAGACCAATCACCATTTGGAATTAGCTCGTAAGAACTTTAAAGAAAATTACAAAATCCCTGTGGACCGACCCGTATTCACCGACTAGCTACATGCGACGCCGTTCTTGATTGCGGTAAATATTTTTGATCGACAAACCTCTCTTTATCACACGACGAGCATCGCACGTATGTTAACCGATAGACGGGGACTAAGTGGCGCTTTTAGTTTCATATATGAGTATCGATGAGAATATGAAGGTCTTATATTATCATCGAGTATCATATATTGGTTTTAACTTGAACATCTTGAATCACTCTCTAATGATGCGTTTGTTGTGCATTCGTGTTGTATGCGTAACATGATTTTAAACCATTGAGATCAAGATTGATAGAACTGATCATCCTACATTGCAATGGCATTCATCTACCAAAAACTATTATTGCAATGGCATTCATCTATAACAATCAACAATTAAAACTACAAATATAGGATACTGATATCATAAAGCGTTATACGCAACATATGAATTCACATGACTGAAACATGCATCAAAAAACATGTTCATCCAAAAGAAAGGCCACTGTCAACAAATATAGACAAAGGATTATTATATTAACTATGAAACATATTAGAAAAATGATAGAAGTTAAAGATGTTAATAACATGATGATAATCAAAGCAGTTGCGTACAGATGCTAAAATCGAATATGTGACACGATATTCTTGTAAAGATAGACATGTATTAAAAGAGGAGACGCCCAAGTAAAATCCATAACTAAATCCCTATCTTGCCCTTCCTTTTCTTCAAATCAGAAATGTGTCTTTTTTTTTGCAATTATATATAGCTAAAACAAAGAAGTTCCTACAATTCTAAGCATTTCCAATTACAACGGCCCATCCTCAAAATCCAGAATCTTATGAGCCTCTTATGCAATTAGCAAACAAATTCAACCCAACATGCCCAACGTCTAAAAGTTCAACAAAACAGTCTCCGTTTCTAAGAAAATTTGAGAATGACAAATAAAATTATTAATTAAACTGGGCTTTACCCACATTATTAGTCCAGTTTCCAACACCTTCTCAAACTAGACACATTTTCCTCTTATGATCATCATCAACATTTCAATTAACGAGCTTAATGCTAATTAGAATGGAAATTAACTTAGACCCTGAAATCCAAAACCCCAACCCCAACCCTGACCCTAACCCTAACCCTAACCCCAACCCCAACCCCAACAACAACCCCTTGCCGAACCCCAACCCCAACCGCAGCCCGAGCCCTAGCCCCAGCCCCAGCCCCAACCCTAACGCTAACCACAGCCCGAGCCCCAACCCCAACCACAGCCCTAGCTGCAGCCCGAGCCCCAGCCCTAGCCCCAGCCCCAGCCCCAGCCCCAGCCCGCAGCCCGAGCCCCAGCCCCAATTAAGAAGTGCTCAGGGACACACAACCCCAACCCCAACCCCAACCGCTACCCCTTGCCGAACCCCAACCCCAACAGCAGCCCCCCAGCCCCACCCCTAACCCTAACGCTAACCCCAACCGATGCCTACCCAAACCATGAACCATAGACCTAAAACAATCAAAAATTTGTTTAATTAAGATTTCCTAACCTATGAAGGCGGTGGCGACGACGAATCGGTGGCGACGACGAATCGGCCGTAGGTTGAAGAAGCAAGCGATGGCGACGACGAACGGAGATAAGGAAGAAGCAGGTGGTGGTGGCGACGATTCGGCCGGCGCTGGCGATGATGAAAACGGCGACGACGAGAACGGCGATCGGCGGGAACGAGGGTTTGGGGATTTAGGTTCGCGTGCAACTGATAAGGGAATAAGAAATAATCAGCGTAGGGATCGATCACTTAAATCTCTATTTAGATGCCCCTACGGATATACCCGTAGGTGCTTGGTTTGCGGCTCCGTAGGGGCAAACAACACTTTAAGATTTAATAATGTTTAAATAAATATGGAAGGACCGTAGGGGCAACCGTTTAGACCTATGGATTAATCCGTAAGGCCAAACAAAATTTGCCCCTACGGATTCCTTTATCCGTAAGGGCAACCCCTTATTTTAGTAGTGTAAACCTCTAGGTGTCCCTAGTAGGAGTGTTGTCTCATGAGAGTTTTCAGCGGATTACACCCACAAAATCCCATAATAAAAGAAAGAAGATGAAAGTTACATACAAAGATGAGGAACTTATAAAAGGAAGAACTTGAAAATAAGAGTTTCAAGCTATGCTAGCTTTTTAGTTGCCATGAGCCATATCTTAATAGTCATGAAAAGATGTCAGAAATCACGTCATCTATCAATAAAATATCGTCTTTAATCTTCCTCCCTACCTTTCTTCCAAACATCGATCATATACCCCTACGTGTGTCTAAAAGACATCCCTGCACTTAGAGAATTCAATTCAAGTTATCATACTCTTGTCCATCTTCCTTAGTACTTTTTAGTCGGTGAATATTTTCAGATAGAATTGCTCACATATTCTTCATGCGACCGTTAATACTTCTTGAGATACTAACCAACCGATTACCAAATGTGCTCACTCTTTTAGGCGTAATTAGCAATATCCTAGTCTTGCAACACCTAAGGCTTAGCAGTGACTCCCAAACCAGTTGGTCTAAGGCACTAGGTGATAAGGCACACTCGCTATATTTTTTCTGCTGCCTTAAGTAATTACAAAACCAGTGTTCATTTTTTTTTCACCATTTACATTTTATGTATCATTTATATATATATATATATATATATATATATATATATATATATATATATTCTTTCATACTAAGGCTTTTTGACAAGAGCATTTCAAGGTATCCTTTACTATCCCAAGTTTCAAGATGTGTGCAAGTGCGTATAGTAGGGTATCAACATTAAGAAGTTTAGACTCGAGAATAGGGACTATTTTTCAGACTTATTTCTATCCTCAGATTAGTGATTTCCTTCATCTTACTAACCCTTGGGACAACAGCTCATGACTGCTTATTACTAGCTTCATTTTAAAATATCTAATTTTCGTTGAATCTCTTCCTATCTTTCATATGTATTTTTGACATCCTAACTTTTATTTCCAAGAAAATTTTCATTTATAATATGCATATTTTTATATAAAGTGCCTAGTGCCAAATGATATTTCAGTAAATACAACCCCCCCCCAAACCTGTTTGCAGCAGTGTCCTCACTGATGTTGTTCTTTGAGCGCATGGACCTGTAGACTTTGAAGGAAAATAATAGGAGAAAAATAATAGTTAAATGAAAAACTACCCCAAACTTGTTCTTTGGCACGCACAGATATTCAATTATATACTTTTTTTACTCACCTCCATTCTTAGATGAAACAGTGTTACTGATACATGGAGGTGAGGCGAAGGAAAATTAGTTATGATAAAGCGGCTCCTGTAAGAATAGGAGCTCCTCCGATGGGTCAGCGGAAAGGTACGGTTTTAATCTATGCCCATTTTATTTAAAAATAGAACCGTTTTTAACATTTTCTATATCCACTGCCCCGTGCGGGTACACATACCGCACCACAAAAGGTCCTTTCCAACGAGATTTTAGCTTACTCGGATGAAGATGAAGACGGGAATCGTAAAGAAGGACTTTTTGTCCTAGTGTGAAAGTTTTTCTCAAACGATTTTTATTGTGGAACACTTTAGTTCGATTCTTTACTATAACCGCATTATCGTGAACTTCATCGCGAAGTTCGCTTAGCTCATTTAATTGCAGCTTTCGATAGTTGTCGATTTGATCAAAATCACAATTAAGCTTTTTAATAGCCCATATTGCTTTATGTTCGATCTCGACAAGAAAGTGGCTAGCCTTCCCAAACACTAGTCGGTAAGGAGACATGCCAAGATCGGTCTTATATGCCGTACGAAATGCCCAAAGAGCATCCGTCAATTTGGTGGAACAATCTTTACGGTTCTTAGAAACCGTTTTTTCTAAAATTTATTTGATCTGTCTATTAGAGATCTCAGCTTGCCCGCTTGTTTGGGGATGATAGGGCGTAGAAAGTTTGTGGTTGATTGAATATTTCCACATCAAAGCCTCGAAAGACTGATTACAGAAATGCATCCTATTGTCGCTAATTATAGCGCGAGGGTGTCCGAATCGCGAAAAGATATTTTCTTTAAGGAACTTAATAACAGCCTTGTTGTCATTAGTGCGACACGGTACCACTTCCGTCCATTTGGAGACATAATCAACCGCTAATAAGATGTATAAATTCCTAAAAGAGTTGGGAAATGAGCCCATAAAATCAATTCCCCAAATATCAAATATCTCCATAACCAAGATAGGTTGGAGCGGAATCTCATTCCTCCGTGAAATCCAACCTATGTGTTGACACCGTGAACAAGTTTTGCAATAATCATATGCATCTTTAAATATCATTGGCCAATAAAAGCTATATTGCAAAACTTTCTCCGCCGTTTTTCTTGGACCAAAATGACCGCCACATGCCTGATCATAGCAGAAAGAAAATACACTCTTGAATTCATCATTAGGGACAAATCGACAAATGATTTGATTGGGACAATACTTAAACAAATAAGGTTCATCCCAGTAAAAATGTTTTACTTGGGATAGAAATCGGTGATTGACTCATTTTGACCATTCGCTGGGTAAAAGTCCCGTTACTAAATAATTCACAATATCCATGAACCAAGGTTTACGGGATATGGCTAAGAGCTGTTCGTCGGGAAAGGAATCGTTTATTGGCACGGTCAGCGTTGGAGAAGAAGAAAGGCGCGAAAGATGGTCGGCTACTACGTTTTCACATCCACTTTTGTCTCGTATTACAAGATCAAATTCTTATAACAGAAGGATCCAACGCACTAGCCTAGATTTAGCATCCTTCATTGATAAGAGATGTCTCAGGGCGGAATGATCGGTGTAAACTACAACTGGAGAGCCAATTAAGTAGGGCCTGAATTTTTCTAATGCAAATACAACTGCCAAGAATTCTTTCTCGGTAGTTGTATAATTCATTTGGGCATCGTTCAAGGTCCTGCTTGCATAGTAAATTACATATGGCATCTTATCAATGTGCTTTCCTAATACCGCACCAATAGCAAATCGGATGTATCACACATAAGCTCGAAAAGATGGCTCCAGTCTGGAGATGACAGAACATGGGCTATAGTAAGAGAACCTTTAAGCGATTCAAAAGCAGCCACGCAATCTGAATCGAAGTGAAATGTGGTATTCTTGGCCAAGTGAAGAGTGAAGGGTCTAGCAATTTTGCTAAAGTCCTTAATGAATCGCCTATAAAATCCTGCATGACCAAGAAAGGATCGTACATTTTTTACGCATTTGGGAGGAGGAAGCTTATGGATGACATCTATTTTAGCTCTGTCTACCTCAATGCCTTTTCGTGAAATGATATGCCCAAGGACAATACCTTCTTGAACCATGAAATGGCATTTTTCCCAATTCAAAGATAAATTCTTATCCTTACAGCGAGTAAGGACAGCGTCAAGATGACGTAGGTATTCTTCAAAGGAGTCCCCGAATATGAAGAAATCGTCCATAAATATCTCCAGAAAATTCTCGACCATGTCTGAGAATAACCCCATCATACACCGCTGAAACGTAGTGGGAATATTGCATAACCCAAAGGGAATGCGTCTATAAGCAAAAGTACCGAAAGGAAATGTAAAAGTTGTCTTATCTTGATCCTTTTCAGCGATGGGAATCTGGTTATAGCCGGAGTATCCGTCCAAGAAACAGTAGTATTTATGCCCGGCTAATCGTTCCAACATCTGGTCGATGAAAGGTAGAGGGAAGTGATCTTTTCTCATTGCGGCATTGAATTTTCTATAATCAATACATACCCGCTACCCAGTTTGGGTACGTGTTTGGATCAACTCATTAACCTCATTAGTTATGACCGTGATGCCAGACTTTTTAGGGACCATATGAATAGGACCTACCCATTGGCTATCAGATATTGGGTAAATTATACCATTATCTAGTCATTTGACGATTTCTTTCTTTACCGCCTCCTTCATGACGGGATTCAACCGTCTTTGTGGGTCTCGGGCTGGTTTAGCTTCATCCATCAAATGTATACGATGTTCAACAATTAAGGGACTAATCCCTTTGATGTCTGTCATTATCCAACCAAAAGCTTACCGATTAGATCTCAATACCGACAAAAGAGCTCGCTCTTGCTTTAAAGCTAGAGAAGCTGATATGATAACGAGTAAGGAATCATTCTCACCTAAATATGCATATTTAAGATGAGACGGTAGTGGCTTGAGATTTAGTATAGGCAGAGAGACGATAGAAGGTAGGGTAAGGGAATGATACTCGGACTCTTTAAGCGGTTCATGACCGGCATAAGAGATTGACTCGGAAAGCTCAATTAACTTTTGCGACAAGTCAAAGGATTCGGACTCGAGGATGGACTTGTCGACGGAAGGGTCCTCACTTATATAAATAGTTGGATCAAACACTAACGTTCTAGTGACGTCGAGATCATTATCGCAAAGTTCCTCAACTTTGCAACTATCGGAAGCTATCTCGTTAACGGAACATATATCAATTAGATGAGCAGAAGGTTCGGAGGGTTGACTTCCTATCCTGTAAATGTTAAGCTCAATTGTCATCTTTCCAAAGGATAGGTTCATAGAACCGTTACGACAATTGATTACAGCATTGGAAGTTGCTAGAAAAGGGCGACCAAGAATCACCGAGATTTGGTTCCGTGGGTTCGCCACAGGCTGTGAATCTAAAACTCTAAAGTCTACAGGAAATATAAACTTCCCGACTTTGATTAACACGTCCTCTAACTCACCCCTAGGGTGGGTGATAGATCGATCGGCCATCTGGAGAGTGCAGTGTGCAGGTTTCAACTCTTCTATGCCTAATTGCTCATAGACATAATACGGGAGAAAGTTAACACTAGCACCTAAATCAAGCAGAGCGTGATTGATATTTGTACCCCCAGTAGTTATAAATATTGTAGGACAACCCAGGTCCTTATGTTTCTTGGGCAATTGTTGGGTAAAATTAGTGCTCACATTGCTCGTTAAGAAACTCTTTTTAGGCACTTGAGTTTTCCTTTTCCTAGTGCACAAGTCCTTAAGGATTTTTGCATAAGACGGAACTTGTTGAATAGCATCTAGGAAAGGAATATTTATATTAACTTGCTTAAACATTTCCACAATCTTCTCTATTTGTGCATTTGGTTTGTTGGCCCTCAACCAGTTTAGAAAAGTAGCTTTATCAATAAGGGTTGGGTCCAACATTTAAGGAGAAAATTGTGGGGATGGAATGGATCCCAAAATTGGATTTGGGATGGTCTGAGATGGTAGTTCACTCAAGGAAGTGGGTGAGAGTTTGAGCCTAGTGAAGAACGGAGAATATGCTCAGAAGAAGAGGATGGTGGACTAGACGAAGTAAGATTAGAAGTAGCAGTCAGGGTTTCATCTGATTCATCATCATCAACTTGTTTACCAACATTATTGTTCAGCACTCTTCCCGATCTCAACGTAGTTACGGAACTCACGTTATGATTTTGTAGGTTAAAGGAGATGTTTGCGCTTTGTGAGTGGCCGGGATTTGGTAGATGTTCAGTTGATAAAACTGCACATTTGTTATTACATTTTTCCTACCATTTCCATATTAAAAAAGGTCTTTATTATAATATATCATACATATGAGAGTTTATGTGTAAAAATATTATTTTCCATGTGTTGATATATTATAATTAGTATTTGGTAGGAAAATGTATATAATATTATTGACCTAATCCTAGTAGAACTAAGTCTACTAAATAAGTTGTTGTGCAGAATTTTTCCAAGACTAAAATCAAGGAAATCAAGTTGTTGAAGAAAACTTGCCTAATTAAGAAAGCAAACTTGGAAACCAAGTCTGGCAGCAACTACGAGAAGATTTCCAAATTCTGAAGGTTCTAGAGATTCACACGTGTCATGATAAGAAATCCCACAAAAAGAAAATCAACGGATGAGATCTTCTGGACGCGGATCCGCGGCCAGAGCCCCTTGATGCCGCGGATCCGCCGCGTTAGTGAGGAGTTAGAAGGAGGGATTTCTCTGGTGGAATCCTAACTAAAGGTCCCCAATTTAGGCATCTAAATTTCTGGCTTTGGGACTATAAATAAAGACCGAGAGCCTCTTGGAAAAATTATCAAGTCAACGCGATCACGAAGTCCAAGACGGCTCACGCATCCAGACTGATCATCAACTGTTCGTCTACCTCCTTGGAAGAGATCGAGAAGCAAACTAGTCTTTGTAATCATTTTCTAAGGAATCAAAGTGTGATGAATATTGTTGATTAATAAAGGTAGCTTTCTTTTTCTTATTCTATTTCTTCGTAGTTTAATTATGCAATTTCTCTCCATCTCTTTTTCTCCCAACATGCGCGAGTAATTCTCCGCTTGTTAGGGTTCGTAGGATTAGGGTAGGCTAATGGATGATGAACATCTCTAAACTCTTTTTAAGTCCTATAAAGTTTATAAACTTTATCAAAAGAATCATTAACATCCTAATCGGGCGTGCTAACAATTCATTGTTAGTCCCGACCGCGATTAGAGATTAGATTAATGATTGTTTTGGTAAAGGCTAGATATGAACGGAGTTCCGTGTCGAGATAGGGGTTAAGAGTGGGATTCCTTTTCCCTCCAGAAACCCTAATCTACACGCATCACTGTCGTTCTAGTTTTAAATCTATTAAAGGATAGAAAGAGTAATTTTTAATTAATCATACATAACTACTAAATCCTAATGAACCCTACAAGCCCTCTTCTTATATAAACTTACATCCTTAATTAATCTAGATCTATATTTTGCATTCTTGTTTAACGTAGATCTAGATCCTACAACCATTCTATAACATTCTTTATTCCCTCCTCACTCTCTCAACACATCTAAAGTAAGAGTAAAATATTCAACGTTTCCCTGAGGACGACCCGTACTCACCTCGGTCTAGCTACACGCGACACCGTTCTGATTGCGGTTACACTACAAACACACTCTTTCGAACCAATCAAATGGCGCCGTTACCGGGGATACGTGCGTAATTTTTTTATTCTTACTATTTGCGTTGAATTCTTAGACGATTCATATCATTATTAACACAAAACTGCAAATTGCATATTTAACGATTTGTGCGTGAATTTTGCAAGGATATCTGGAGTCACAGACTTGAGGAAAACAGAAGACAGAGATATTCTGAGAGATCCAGAGGAGTACAGGAGGCCAAAGAAAACTTCTCATCACCTGATACCTCCACTGCGCGGCGGAACCGCGGCATTAAGGCCCTTTCGTCGGCGGAAACGCGGCTTAAATAAGGAGTTAGGGTTACAAACTTCTCTGGTAAGATTCTAACCTCTTTCTCTCTCCTCTGAAATCCAATAAAATCTATTTTCTGCAGGATTCTTTGCAAAATAGCGCCGCTCAAAAAAATCTTTTCGCAAAAGTTTTGTGATTGGTTTTGTTTTGCATATTTTAATACGGACTTTAAGGGGCAAAGACCAAATCAAGATTAGGTGGGGATTTCAACGCCCTTCCTAAGCCCCACAAATCACAAACCAAGCATCTGCATCAACCCTACATTAATTTAAAAAATATCTAGACCAGACTCTAAGGACTGTCGCGCTCATTAAGGACAGAGGAAGGTCGTGGGTAATCTATCGCTTATCCGCATTACTTTTGTGGTGCCTAGGCAAGTGTGTCTAAGGCAAGTGGTTTACTTAATTAGGCCCGCTATTTTCGGTGATTCGTATAGCGGATACCTCCCACTTACCTGGCACTTACCTGGCCACAAGAGTAGTAAAGAGGTGGTAGAGGATTGATCCTGCGGCTTGTCCTTTGGAAGTCTAGGAGCGGTCTAGAGACTGACCTAGGTGACCTTAGTTCTAGGGTTACTTGTGCATTTTAGAGTGATTTGTCTTGAGTCCCACTTTTTTCAAAACAAGACAATTTTAAATCACACACACGCTGCCACTTGCACTAAACCCGCTTAGTGCATGCTCGGCTGGATACGGGATCCTAGTGCCCGTCTTGTCCGCGTTCCTGCTATCGACGCCGAAGTCGGTACTTCTTCATCTTCTTTTCCCCCATCACACACCACTACCGAGATGGACGGCACTCCATCAGAATATAACACCACGCTGCCACCGCCCGTAGGTGCGCAGAATCCACCGCGCATCTCTCTCCAAGAGAGATGCTATCCTATCCGTGGTCATCTTCCTACTTGTCTATCTCTTCCAACAGCTAACGGGGATAATTTCGAAATTAAACCCTACTACACAATCTGCTGCCCAAATTTTACGGGCTTGAGTCGGAAGACGCGTACGTTTTCATCACCAAATTCGAAAACGTATGCGCAATGATGGGTACTTCACAGTTGACTGTCGATGCTATGCACTTGCGTCTTCTCCCATTCACACTGTGCGACTTGGCAGAAAAATGGCTTTATAATACTGCCGCACACTCTATCACTAATTGGGATGAATTTGTAATAGCATTTCTTAAGAAGTTTTACCCAAACCATAAGACTGCCCGTGTTAGGAGCGAGATCAACCAGTTCACCCAGCTTCCCAATGAACCCTTTTGGAAGTGCTTTGAACGTTTTAAGGATCTGCTTGTCCAATGTCCTCATCATGGAATCAATAGATGGGATTTATGTCGAATTGTATATGAGGGCATTAATCCAGCGACAAAGCAGATGCTTGAAACAATGTGTCAATGCAATTTCATGTCTAAAGATGACGGTGAAGCTTGGAAATATCTGGAAGATCTCGCTGAAAACATTTTGCAGTGGGAAAGCGTAAGACAACCTTCATCTAGGGGAGGTATTCACCAGCTTGATGTTTCCATCACAGTGAAAGCCGAAATGGCAGCGATGCAGAAGAAACTCGACGCTATTGAGAACAAGTTCTCATCAGTCTCCCTAAATCAGGTTACGCTTCCCAAAACCGTCTGTGGTTGCTGTTCAGATCCTTCACACTTAACGGAAGAATGTCCTATGAATGCACCGTTTCAAGGTCACGAGCAAACTAATGCTGCTTTTCAGCAGCGACCTAGAAACGATCCTTATTCTTCCACGTACAATCAAGGATGGAGGAATCATCCTAACTTTGCTTGGAACCAAAATCAACAAAGCAATTATCAAAGACCTCCTCCACAGCAACCACAACCACAAAGTCAGCTCCCCTTTCAGTCACAAAATTTCCAAAATCTGGCCAACATTTCTACACCACAAGTGGCCGGTACTGACAACTCTTCACTTGCGCAAACTTTGGATTTGTTCATGAAACATTCCATGCAATTGTCGGCTGAGATGAAGTCTTCTATTGATACCATACAGAAAAACTCTGCCTCCCACGGTGAGAGTATTAAATCAATAGAAAACCAAATTGCACAGTTGAACGCCGCAATGAGTGCGAGAGAAAAAGGGAAACTCCCATCTCAACCCCTACCGAATCCTGGCCATTCACAAAATCATAATGTGAATGTCGTTACTACGTTGAGATCGGGGAGAGTGCTGAATAACCGAGTGGGTGAGCAATTTGATGTTAATGACACCATTGATACCCCAGCTTCTTCTTCTTCTTCCCCTAATTCATCTAGTCTCCCACCTTCTTCCGAGCCTATTCTCCGTTTTTCCCAAGGCTCGAACATTTCGCCAAATCTATCTAAGTCGATCCCCACTACAATTTTGCGATCGAATCCGTCCCCACAGTCTTCTCCACAAACGTTGGGCCCAAAACTTATTGATCGTGCTCCATTTCCAAACAGATTAAGGGCCAACAAACCTAACCCGTAAATGGAGAAGATTGTGGAAATGTTTAAGCAAGTTAGCATGAATATTCCTCTCCTAGATGCTATTCAACAAGTCCCGTCTTATGCAAGAATCCTTAAAGACTTGTGCACTAGGAAGAGAAAAACTCAAGTGCCTAAGAAGGTTTTCATGACGAGTAATGTTAGCACCGCTTTTACCCAACAAATACCAAAGAAACGTAAGGACCCCGGCTGTCTTACAATCTCTATTTTTATTGGGGGTAAAAATATTAATCGTGCTTTACTCGATCTAGGCTCAAGCGTTAACTTGCTTCCTTATTCAGTATACGAGCAGTTAGGAATTGGAGAGTTAAAACCCGCCCATTGTACTCTCCAGATGGCAGACCGATCGATCACCAAATTTCGGAGCGAACTAGAGGATGTGTTAATTAAAGTCGGGGAATTCATATTTCCCGTGGACTTTATTGTTTTAGATACACAACCTGTGGCAAACCCACGCAATCAAATCCCGGTGATACTTGGTCGACCCTTCCTAGAAACTTCTAACGCTGTAATTAATTGTCGTAACGGTTCTATGAACTTATCCTTCGGTTAAATGACAATTGAGCTTAATATTTACAAGCTAGGAAGCCAGCCATCAGAACCTTCTGCTCATTTGATGGATGTTTGTTTCATCCACGAAATAGCTTCCGAAAGCTGCATGGATGAGGAACTTTGCTTTGATGTTCTCGACAACACTAATGAGACATCGTTTGATCTTGCACCACTCCATAGTGAGGATATGTTCAATGAGTCCGACCTTGAGGTTGAACCCGTTGACTCGTTGCAAAAGTCAGCAGCACTTTCCGAGTCAATATCTTATGCAAGTTTTGAACCTCTTGGGGAGTCCGAATATCATTCCCTTACCCCACCTTCTATTGTCTCTCCGCCAATTCTTGATCTCAAACTGCTACCTTCTCATCTTAAATATGCAAATTTAGGAGAGAATGAGACTTTGCCAGTGATTATATCCGCTTCTCTAGCCTTAGAGCAAGAGAACGCACTTTTGGCAGTGTTGAGATCGAATCGGCAAGCATTTGGTTGGACAATGGCCGACATGAAAGGGATTAGTCCCTTAATTGTTGAACATTACATACATCTGATTGATAAAGCCAAACCAACCCGAGACCCACAAAGACGGTTAAATCCCGTTATGAAGGAGGCGGTAAAGAAAGAAATCGTCAAGTGCCTTGATAGTGGAATAATTTACCCCATATCTGATAGCCAATGGGTAAGTCCAATTCATGTGGTCCCTAAAAAGTCTGGCATCACGGTCATCGCTAATGAGGCTAATGAGTTAATCCAAACACGCACCCAAACTGGGTGGCGCGTATGTATTGATTACAGGAAACTCAATGCCGTGACGAGGAAAGATCACTTCCCTCTACCTTTCATTGACCAGATGTTGGAACGATTAGCGGGACAAGAATACTACTGTTTCTTGGACGGATACTCTGGCTATAACCAGGTCCCCATCGCCGAAAAGGATCAAGATAAAATCACTTTTACTTGTCCTTTCAGAACTTTTGCTTATAGACGCATACCCTTTGGGTTATGCAACGCTCCCGCTACATTTCAGCGGTGCATGATGGGGATATTTTCAGATATGGTGGAAAATTTTCTAGAAATCTTTATGGACGATTTCTCCATTTTTGGGGACTCCTTTGAGGACTGCCTTCGTAATCTTGACGCGGTTATTACCCGCTGTAATGATAAGAACTTGACTTTGAATTGGGAAAAATGCCATTTTATGGTCCAAGAAGGTATTGTACTTGGACATATAATTTCATGAAAAGGCATTGAGGTTGACAGAGCTAAAATAGATGTCATTCATAACCTCCCTCGTCCCAACTGCGTCAAAGATATACGATCCTTCCTTGGCCATGCAGGATTTTATAGGAGATTTATTAAGGACTTTAGCAAAATTACTAGACCCTTAACCCTTCTATTGGCCAAGGACACTACATTTCACTTCGATTTGGATTGTGAGGCTACTTTTGAATCGCTTAAAGAATCACTCACTACAGCCCCCGTTCTATCATCTCCGGATTGGAACCACCCGTTCGAGCTTATGTGTGATGCATCAGATTTTGCTATTGGTGTTGTCTTAGGACAGCATATTGATAAGATACCACATGTAATTTACTATGCAAGTAGGACCTTGAATGATGCACAAATAAATTACACAACTACCGAGAAAGAACTCTTGGCAGTTGTATTTGCATTAGAGAAATTCAGGCCCTACTTGATTGGCTCGCCTATTGTGGTTTACACAGATCACTCTACCCTACGACATCTTTTATCGAAGAAGGATGCGAAGGACAGGCTAATACGTTGGATCCTATTGTTACAAGAATTTGATCTTGTCATCCGAGACAAGAGTGGATGTGAAAACGTTGTAGCCAACCATCTTTCACGCATCACTTCTTCACCAACTTTGACCGTGCCGATAAATGACTCATTTCCTGACGAACAGCTCTTGACTGTATCCTACGAACCTTGGTTCGTGGATATCGTGAACTATCTTGCAACGGGACTAATTCCTAGCGATTGGTCGAAACAAGACAAACTTCGATTTCTATCCCAAGTAAAATATTTTTACTGGGATGAACCTTATCTATTCAAGTATTGTTTCGATCAAATCATTCGCAAGTGTGTCCCTAACGATGAATTCAAGAGCGTGTTATCATTTTGTCATGATCAGGCATGCAGCGGTCATTTTAGTCCTCGCAAAATGGCGGAGAAAGTTTTGCAATGTGGCTTTTATTGGCCAACATTATTTAAAGATGCATATGAACATTGCAGAACTTGTCCGCGATGTCAGCATTTGGGTCGGATTTCACGAAGGAACGAGATGCCGCTCCAACCTATATTGGTTGTGGAAATATTCGATGTGTGGGGTATTGATTTTATGGGCCCTTTTCCCAACTCTTTTGGGAATCTATATATCTTGTTAGCGGTTGATTATGTCTCGAAATGGGTGGAAGGTATACCGTGTCGCACTAATGAGAACAAAGTTGTCATTAAGTTCCTTAAAGAAAATATCTTTTCGCGATTCGGACACCCTCGCGCTATAATTAGCGACAACGGGACACATTTCTGCAATCGGTCTTTCGAGGCCTTGATGCGGAAATATTCAATCACTCACAAGCTTTCTACGCCCTATCATCCCCAAACAAGCGGGCAGGCTGAGATCTCAAACAGGCAGATCAAACAAATATTGGAGAAGACGGTTTCTAAAAACCGTAAAGATTGGTCAACCAAATTGACGGATGCTCTTTAGGCATTCCGCACAACTTATAAGACCGATCTTGGTATGTCTCCATACCGCCTTGTGTTTGGGAAGGCATGCCACCTTCCTATCGAGATCGAACATAAAGCAATGTGGACTATTAAAGAGCTTAATTTTGATCTTGATCATGCAGGCAGCTATCAGAAGCTGCAATTGAATAAGCTAAGCGAACTCCGCGATGAAGCTTATGATAATGCGGTGATAGTAAAGAACAGGACTAAAGTGTTCCATGATAAAAATCTTTTTAGAAAAACCTTCACATCGGGGCAACAAGTCCTTCTTTACGATTCTCGTCTCCATCTTCATCCGGGTAAGCTTAAATCTCGTTGGAAAGGACCTTTTGTGGTGCGGTATGTACACCCTTACGGGGCAGTTGAAGTTGAAAATTTGAAAAACGGTTCAATTTTTAAAGTAAATGGCATAGTTTAAAACCGTATTTTTCTGCTGACCCGGCGGAGGAGCTCCTGTTTTTACAGGAGCCGCTTTTATCAAAACTAAATTTCCTCCGCCTCACCTCATGTTTTTGTAACATTTTCTCATTTTAAGAATGGAGGTGAGTAAAAATGGATTTGATTGAATATCTGTGTGTGTCAAAGATCAAGTTTGGGGGTGGTTTTCATTTAACTATTATTTTACCCCTTGTATCTCTCTCCTAGTATACAGGTCCTTGTTCTCAAAAGGCTACATCAGTGAGGACACTGCTGAAAACAGGTTTGGGGGGGAGGTTTGTATTCACTGAATTATCTTTGACACTGGGAATTAAAAAAAATTTATAACAAAAGAGTAGGAAAAAAAATTACATCCAAAAGATAGGAATAGTTTAAGAAAACCAAGAAAATTAGAAGTTTTCTTAAACGAACTAGTAATAAGTAGTTATGAGCTGTTGTCCCAAGGGTTTGTAAGATGAAGGAAGTCACTAATCTGAGGATAAAAATAAGTCTAAAAAATAGTTTCTATTCTGGAAGCCAAACATTTGAATGTTGATACCCTACTATACGCACTTATACACTTCTTGAAACTCGGGATAGTAGAGGATACCTTGAAATGCTCTTGTCTAAAAGCCAAAGTATGAAGGAAATAAAAAAATGAATAAAATATTAAATGGTGAAAATAAAAATGAACACTGGTTTTGTTATCGCCAAGGCAGCAATAAAAAAAATATAGCGAGGGTGCCTTTTCATCTAGTGCCCTAAGGCCAACTAGTCTGAGAGTCGCTGCTAAGCCTTAGGTGGTGCAAGACAAGGAAAATATTATCACCTAATCAGCAAGCACATGAGTAATCGGTCGGTTAGTACCTCAAGAAGTATTAACGGTCGCATGAAAATGTGTGAGCAAATCTAAATATTCATCAAGTTAAAAAGTACTGAGGTAGATGGACAAGAGTATGATAGCTTGAATTGAATTCTCCGAGTGTAGGGATGTCCATTACACACACGTAGGGGTATATGATCGATGTTTGGATGAAAGGAAGGAATGAAGAATAAAGACGATGTTTTATTGAGGGATAATGTGATTTCTAACATTTTCTCATGACTATTAAGATAGGGCTCATAACAACTGAAAAGCAAGTGTAGTTGGAAACTCTTATTTTCAAAGTCTTTCTTTTATGGTTCTTATCTTTATATGTAAATTTCACCATCTCACTTTTGTTATTGGATTTTGTGGGTGTAATCCGCTGAAAACCCTTAGGAGACAACACTCCTCCTACTAGGGACACCTAGAGGTTTAACGGCTTATTGCACGTGCTCAGTGCAATCGTGTTTGCCTACGAAAGTGTGGTTAGTTTTCTCCTTTCTTTTTTCTCCTTCTCTTGAATAAACTAATTTGCTCGGGACGATCAAAGATAAGTTTGGGGGTATTTGTTCAGTTGATAAAACTGCACATTTGTTATTACATTTTTCCTACCATTTCCATATTAAAAAAGGTCTTTATTATATTATATCATACATATGAGGGTTTATGTGTAAAAATACTATTTCCATGTGTTGATATATTATAATTAGCATTTGGTAGGAAAATGTATATAATATTATTGACCTAATCCTAGTAGAACTAAGTATACTAAATAAGTTGTTGTGCAGAATTTTTCCAAGACTAAAATCAAGAAAATCAAGTTGTTGAAGAAAACTTGCCTAATTAAGAAAGCAAACTTGGAAACCAAGTCTGGCAGCAACTACGAGAAGATTTCCAAATTCTGAAGGTTCTAGAGATTCACACGTGTCATGATAAGAAATCCTACAAAAAGAAAATCAACGGATGAGATCTTCTGGCCGCGGATCCGCGGCCAGAGCCCCTTGATGCCGCGGATCCACCGCGTTGGTGAGGAGTTAGAAGGAGGGATTTCTCTGGTGGAATCCTAACTAAAGGTCCCCAATTTAGGCATCTAAATTTCTGGCTTTAGGACTATAAATAAAGACCGAGAGCCTCTTGGAAAAATTATCAAGTCAACGCGATCACAAAGTCCAAGACGACTCACGCATCCAGACTGATCAACTGTTTGTCTACCTCCTTGGAAGAGATCGAGAAGCAAACTAGTCTTTGTAATCATTTTCTAAGGAATCAAAGTGTAATGAATACTGTTGATTAATAAAGGTAGCTTTCTTTTTCTTATTCTATTTCTTCGTAGTTTAATTATGCAATTTCTCTCCATCTCTTTTTCTCCCAACATGCGCGAGTAATTCTCCGCTTGTTAGGGTTCGTAGGATTATGGTAGGCTAATGGATGATGAGCATCTCTAAACTCTTTTTAAGTCCGATAAAGTTTATAAACTTTATCAAAAGAATCATTAACATCCTAATCGGGAGCGCTAACAATTCATTGTTAGTCCCGACCGCGATTAGAGATAAGATTAATGATTGTTTTGGTAAAGGCTAGATATGAATGGAGTTCCGTGTCGAGATAGGGGTTAAGAGTGGGATTCCTTTTCCCTCCAGAAACCCTAATCTACACGCATCACTGTCGTTCTAGTTTTAAATCTATTAAAGGATAGAAAGAGTAATTTTTAATTAATCATCCATAACTACTAAATCCTAATGGACCCTACAAGCCCTCTTCTTATATAAACTTACATCCGTAGTTAATCTAGATCTATATTTTGCATTCTTGTTTAACGTAGATCTAGATCCTACAACCATTCTACAACATTCTTTATTCCCTCCTCTCTCTCTCAACACATCTAAAGTAAGAGTAAAATATTCAACGTTTCCCTGAGGACGACCCGTACTCACCTCGGTCTAGCTACACGCGACACCGTTCTGATTGCGGTTACACTACAAACACACTCTTTCGAACCAATCAGTAGAGCTTAAGATGGAAGTATCCCTTTCTTTCTTTCACTCATTGCAGCATTTATCTGTGCAATTTGTTCTTCGATCGATTTTACACTTTCACAGTGGGAAGCAGTGTGTTGCACTAACGTTTGGATACAAGATGTTAAATTAGCCGTCGTTTGTGTGGAGTGTTTAATAAACGTTTCTAAGCTTCTTTCGAGTGCAGAGGTTTTTTCGGTACCGGCCGTTGGAGTATTAGTCTGTGATTGGAAAGAATTATTATAAGCGACACTATTGTTGGCCGGATTTTGAAAAGATAGTGGTTGAAAGGGGTGCTGAATTTGGTGTGGTGGTTGTTGTTGCTGTAGGGGAAGCTTTTGAAAGTTATTTCGGCTTGGGAACTGATTTTGAGTTTGAGTTTGGTTTTGGTTCCAAGAAAAATTAGGATGATTCCTCCATCCCTGATTGTATGTGGAGGAATAAGAATCGTTTCTAGGTCGTTGCTGAAAAGCAGCATTGGTTTGTTCTTGACCTTGAGACGGAGGATTCAAAGGACATTCTTCCATTAAATGTGATGGGTCAAAAAAGCAACCGTACACAGTTTTGGGGAGCGTAACTTGGTTTGGGGAGGTTGACGAGAATTTGTTTTTGATATCTTCGAGTTTCTTTTGCATCGCGGCCATTTCAGCTTTCACTGTGATGGAAACACCGAGCTGATGGATACCTGCCCTAGATGAAGACGATGTTGGTCTAGTGCTCTCCCATTGTAAGGTTTGTTCGGCGAGATCTTCCAGAAATTGCCAAGCTTCGCTATCGTTTTTTGATATGAAATGGCATTGACAAATGGTTTCAAGAATTTGTTTTGTCGCTGGATTAACACCCTTATATATAATTCGGCAAAGTTTCCATCTATCAATTCCGTGATGAGGGCATTGTATAAGAAGATCCTTAAACCGTTCAAAGCATTTTCAGAATGGTTCGTTGGGAAGTTAGGTAAACTGGTTAATCTCATTTCGAACACTGGCGGTTTTGTGATGAGGAAAAAATTTCTTAAGAAATGCTATAACGAATTCATCCCATTTAGCGATAGAATATGCGGCAGTGCTATAAATCCATTTTTCTGCTAGATCGTACAAGGTGAAAGGGAGAAGACATAATCCCATAACATCTCCTGAAAGTTGGGTTGTGCTCATCATTGCACATGCGTTTTCGAATTTGGTTATAAAAACATATGCGTCTTCGGATTCAAGCCCATGAAATTTGAGCAACAGGTTGATGAAGTAGGGTTTAATTTCGAAATTTTCTGTAATATTTCAGAAATATAAAATATTATTTTTGGAAATTAAATATTAAAATTATATATTTCGTGAAAACTATTCGATTTGCGAATAGAGGTTTTTCATAAAATGGTATAAGTATAAACCAATATTTGGAAAATAATCGGAGATTAAAATGATTTATTTATTATAATGATATTTATCGGATTTTAGCATATTTATAATAACTGATATGCAAATTTAAATTAAATCGATTAGTGCACTACTAATCATGACTAAGCCAAATTCGTATTTCCATATTTTTCCATGGCTAGTGTACCATGTCATGTGCATGTTTGTTCAATTGTTTTATTTGAAATGAAAATAAAAGAGATGAGATGAGAGTGTGTGAGATATTTGAGAGAAAAACAAAATAGATATTTTGAGAGAGTGAGGCAGAGAGAGAGAGAGAGAGTAACCCTTGACCAAATCATTCATTCTCTTCTTCCTTCATCATTTCTTCTCTTCTTCATCTCCTTCTTCATAATTCTTCATCTCCTCCACCTTCTCTACCTCTATGCATCATCTCCAATAAATTACCAAAACCCCATGCCACCTTCACAATAAACATGCACAAGCCTATCCTAAACCTTTTGAACCATTCAAGTTTGGATTTTGAAGACTTTGGGTAACTCAAGAATTTTTCTAAGTTGCCAAATGAGATAATCCCTTCACTTTTAGATTAGTGCTTGTGTTTATATATCCTAGTTTAATTTAGAATTTAATTTAGTTAGGTTATGTGATCTTGGAAATTTTCAAGATGATGTTTGGTGATTTGTGGACTTGTTAAGATGCAGTAGAGGAGTAGTGAGTGTTTTTAAGACTTTAGAGATGATTTCTAGACCAAGAAAAGAGAATAGAACCCGATATACGAATTTAGAATTTTCTCGTGTCGGTTTTGTGAAACCCAGAGGCCTACAGGGTATCTGGAGCAACTTGGGTTATTTCTGAGATAAACAAACAAGTCCATTGACCTAGATAAACCACTAGAAGACCACCACCGAAGTACGAGCACGTTTTGGCCTACTTTGACCGGCGGCGCCGAATTTTGAGGTGATCTCGCTGGACCCCCTATTAGCTTTGGTGTTGTGGTTTTGCCTGTAGCTCACTTACCCTATAACCTATCCCTATACTTGGTTGTTTAGTCCCAATTGACCTGAGCCAAAATCTGGGAGCTACTTGAGAGTGTTTTGGCTATGTTTTTAAGATATTTGAATTTATGGTTTTGGTATTTGAGATTTGATTCCGTCGTTGGACATTTATACGTCAACGGACGAGAGTTGTTTGGTTGATCTTTCATGCGTAAGCTATAGGTTCTAACCTATAAGCAATTCGTATGCCGTATCGATTTTTCGGACTTGATTTTAATAGAATTGCGATTGTGTATTGATTGTAGGTACCTTCGCGTGGACTTCTGAAACGACGAAGCACATCAACTTCGGCTAAGCGAGGAGTTTAGCAGGTGAGTAGATTTATATATACGGGGGAATTCGGGTGGATGGCGTATAGCACCCCCGCACCATTGTTATGGAAGATCGTTTTATAAGTTATAATTTGATAAAGGATATGCTACGAACTTAATATAACATGATTATAGGATTTAGTAAAAGATGATATGATAAAAGTTGACACTAATGAATATATTGATATATGAGAATATGAAATGAAAAAGTGAATCATGATAAGTATGAATTGAAAGAGGACAAGTATGAGTTAATAATGATAGGATACGAGATCGAGATCGATATGACTTGAGATTTACAAGATATGAAGTATATGCAAGATAACATGGTATAAGATTGATATAGATGTGTTATGTGAATGATAAGGTATGCCGTACGAGATTATAGATCCGTACACTTGCTGGTGAATAGGATGATAGATTCCCTACTCTGTTTGTGACACCGTACGATGGATTACCATACGCGATGCGTTTACCGAATGTTTGATCCGTGCTCATGAATTGAGAATGATGATCGAGGATATTGCGACAATTGATACTATAAGGCGGGATTGTTGACATAAAGAGGCTACCGTATACCTTACATGATATGTATCACACATGGTTCATATTTGTTGGATTATTCCTCGTGTGATACATATCATGTTTCCAGTATTTAATGTTATATGATATACTTGCTAGTACACCTACACAATTACCGTTGATGCGCATGTTACACTTATACAGATTTGTCGGCTCACACACATTCATCATCGGTAATTGCCATGCTACTTACACAGTAGAACTGCCCTATCATGATATTACTCTTAACCGTAAAAGTACATTCATTGTTCAGTATTATCACTTGACATGCTTGCATGATATACTTGATATTCTCATATTACTACTCTATGTTGCATACATCGTACTTTATGGTTATATGCACTGAGATGCTGTTTTTATGAGGTCTCTGGATTTGAGAACCGCGGTTAAATTTCAAAGGAAATTGTGTATTGTTTTAAAAATGTGGTTTCTCTTGATATGATATTCGAGGTGTCCACAATGAGTTTTCTCGGTTCTGAGCAGTGAGTATACCCGATTCGAGGAGCGGTAGGCACCGTCTGCGGGTACATGGTGGACCCGGTGAGGTACCCCAGGGCAAGAAAACTCGTATTGTTAGGCGGTGAGCCTGGCAGGGGAGCACTACCTACCGGTGATTGTATAGAACTCGGCGGATATCCGGAGAATACCATTTTGGAGTTATGATATGAGATGAATATGAGGACCGATCTAAGGATGCGGTGCCTGAGATGAGATAGATATGAGAGTCGATCTGAGTATGCGGCGCCTGAGATATGAGGATTTACGTGTCGATGCTGGACATGGGTTTTCATGATGTTTCGAGTGTCGGTGTTGGACACTCAGGTTCCATGATTTTGATGTGTCGTTGATGGACATATGGTTGATATCTTCATATATATATATATATATATACATGCTTATGTTTTCATGATGTTCGAGTGTCGGTGTGGGACACTCAGGTTCCATGATATTGTTTATGTCGTTGATGGACACGTGAATGATATCCACATGCATACAAGAATATGATGTCGGATGTTTATTTATATATGTCATTGCGTTGACTCGATTGTTGACATATATGCGTACTTGGTCACCCTAGATATCATAGTATTACTTTCAGGATATAGTGACCTAGGAAATCGTTGTTTTATTCGATTTCTATTTGCTGATGTTTTCTACTCACGAGTCGACAACTCACCCCCGTTGTGCCACAGTTCTTGCAGATTTGACCGCTTGGAATCCGTTGCGGTATTGTTGGCACACAGCTTCTTACAGGGTGCTTTGCTTTGGTGGGTGGGACACATGTTGGATCGTGCCCACTCTCGTACTTTATATTCCGTTGTATCTAGATAAACTCCATCAGATCAAATCAAATCAGAGAATAAAATTGTATATTGGTAGACCTAGTCAGACTTGGGTATTGTGCGAGACTTAAAGCAATGGGTTTATGATTGCTTTTCTTGAGTTTTGATGTCTTTCTTCTTTATTTGTTCTTTCTGGGTTGATCTTCGCCATTGGGTGTCGTGTGTGTGTGTGTGTGTATTGTGTGGTTGTGATTCCGCCGGTTGGCGAAGAGCTAGCTCCCGCTTGGGGATGCCTATATATCGTTGTGTATATATTTTTGGATCAAAATATGCAAGGGAGGTGCTGCCCAAATTTTTAAAGACGAAACATGTTTTCAACTATAGTATAACCCACTTGCATTTTCATTTTTCATTAGCTATGCATTCAAGGAAAAACATGATTCATTATACCTTTAATTCAAAACTGCACCCCCACTATATTCCGCAAAAAAGTTTAGATTTTCTGGTCTTCGGCTTACTTGATTTACGTTACGCCTTTAGACGTTGCATGATTTAAGTGCCGGTCACGTGCTAAATTACAGGTCATGACATTTTCCCCATTGGCTGGTGGAAGAGACAGACAGGTAGGAAGGGGTCCACGTACGAGGTAATGATTGATACGTTTTTACCGTGTCGTATTTAGAAAGAATTTTGAAATTACCACAATCAACAACGGTGTCGCGTGTAGCTAGCCGTGATGAGTATGAGTTGTCCGCAGGGAGATGGTAGGTTTTTAGGCTTGTTTTAACGAGTTAACACCGTGTTTTGAGTTATTGTTTATGCTAAGTGTCGTAACTAGGATATGTTCAATAAAAAGACTTGTTAAGGGTAGTTTTAGGTTAGCTTGCATGAGCATAATGCTTGCCGGTTCCTTAAAGGCCAAATTTTAATATTGACACTAAGGCAATAGGCAACAACGTGGATTAGGGAACTTGAAATATGGTATTTGCGATTTTGAGCTAAATCCATATTCCTTGTCCCTTGTCCTTCAGTTGATGTCTCTTGACCTTAGTCTTCGGCAAACCACTTGCAACCCGATCACGATTAAAATTTACCACTATCGTGGTAGGACAGGATGCCTAACGGAGCGGAATTGCGAGTGGTTTTCTCGGAGTTTCAATTGCAAAGTTAAGGTATTTTAAGATTTTAGCAAAAAAAACATCTTCTAACACAAACTAACCATGTTCTATCCTTAACAAGTGAATCGATTACTCACATATATTTACGATACCAAAATAGAAAAAGAAAAGAGTAAGGCAACAAAATGAAAAATGCAAGAAAAGAAAGACAAAGAGAGAACCGATAAATCAACGTGCAAATCCTTCAATTGTTCTTTAATCCCGTATCAATGTGAAATCCAAATACCAAACTTTAAGGTTGCAAACTCACTTAAGAGATTGCAAGATCAAACTAAAGCAAGGATTTCACAAGTTCAAGTATGTAAAAAGCAAGACATGTGTAATGAAATGAGAACTTTATTGAATTTTAAACACGATACAACTAATCTTGAAGTCAAGAACCTAAATCTTAGGGTTGCAAGTTCAATAAAGAAGTTGCAAGGTCAAGACAAAGGGGCAAGAGCTCAAGAGTTCAAAAGAAAACAAGTTACAAATTACAAGAGTTCTAAAACAAAACTAAAGAGAAAGTATCACCTCCCCTTGCTTCTTGGACTGGTATTTATAGGCTCAAAAAAAATTAAACAAGTAAAATAAATGAGATGATGTGACTGCAAGGGAGGGACAGAAGAAATGTGGGGACCATTGGGGCTAGAGGGCCGGCGAGCTCGGTTATAGTCTGCATGTGGCCAGCCAAAATCCGAGCTTCTTGGCTCGTGTTGATGTGGTAGTCTTGTGTGCTCTCCAATATCACTCTGGTGTTGCTTGATTTGTCTATATGAACCTGGGTTGTACTCAGGGATTTGGAGGGAAACCTTGATGCTTCAAATCATATCAACTCTTTTAGCATTTAATGCACATGTTCCCTACTTGCACCATTTCATCATGTCATGTAGCCTAGGCAGCCCTGATTTGATCAAAAAGAATATTTAACCGCAATCAAGAACTGCGTCGCTAGGTAGCTAGCCGGTGAGTACGGGTTGGTCCATAGGGATTTTGTGTATTTCCTAATTGTTCTAACGAGTTAATTCCGATTGTTGTCGGATTGATTAAATCTAAAAAACTAAGTTGATCTACACTAGGATTAGAATCTTGCTAGGGTTAGGTTTAGGTTAAGTTTGGAAAATCAATATTCCTCACCACTTTCTATGCCCTATTAAGATCTATGAGGTGTTATGGTAATAATTAATAAAGTGGATTAGTACCATCGGGAAGAAACGATGTTTCTTCCTCTAGGTTCTTGTCCTTCCTTTCTTAATTCTTACCCTAACCTCCATGGAAAACACGTACAACTGGTCCTTTATACTACGGTATCACCGCTACCTCATGGGATAGGGTGCCGTAGGGAGCGCTGTGTGCATGTATGCATGGAGTCCTATAAAAACGTGTGATGGGTTGTTAGTCATATATATGCCCTAGAGGCCATTGTTGTGCATATGATGTATATTATAATGGATGCTTGGATATATATAGAGAGGACTTTCTTGCTCGTCATGATAGTATGCTATTTGGTTTCACTTTGTCTTAACATGTTGACATGTATTAGTTTATTGTCTTGCTCTCATATGTTGATAAAGCCCTTAGGATATGTACTCGACTACTGGGACTGTGATGAGATCACACTAGTGGGGCCTGGGTAGTCAAAGAGTACATCCTATAACTGTTCCTAGTCGAGGGTGTGTCGAGACAGGGCATCGATACAGCAGAGTAGACTAACGTATTCGCATCTTGACCCATATGATGGGCGATGGATGATCCAATATCCATTGGTGTTTGACATCAAAGATGGTGTACGGGTGCTCAGTGGAGACCGGGTACACTTAACGGACTCGCCGAGAACTCCCAGATGGTGATATACCACACGTCAGATGGCAGTTCTCCGGTGACACTGGTATAGGGTAGTCTGTAGACCCGAGATCGTCATAGAGTCTTGTGTGATTCCCAGTGCGCTTTGATTTCCACCTTACCACGTCCAAGAGCGCGTGCAAAACGGTGGCTTTTGGGTACAGTCCCGAATCACATGGAGGCAATGAGCGATAGGAGGGGTTTCGTCTCTCTCGGTATAGGGAGTTGATGTTGTGCTGTGTTCGATTGGCTATAACTGAAAGTCCCTGGCCAGGGCTGATATGGAGTGCTACTGATAAGAGTTATCAGTAGTTTCTCGACCCATTATGAGCCTTATATCGACACGACTTATCGGTTACTAGGGTCTGACGTATACCACCCCTAGACTAGATATGCAACATATCAGACGAAGAGACCGGACTGTACGAGAGTGTTACTGATTGGATTCACAGGAGAATGTACAGGCTTGCTAGTTAATCTTGTGATCGCTCAATACATGGGTGGCTGTTACGTTTAGCTGACCGCTTGCAGCTTGTGGGTGTTTGATATGATCATCACCTACTGCCGGCGTATTGACGATTCTTTAGAGTCCTACACAGAGGTTTCCTGGCTCAGGAAAAACGGAGTAGGAGCACATATGTGATATGTGCGGGACCGAGAATAATACGATATAAGATACCGTATTCTATTCTCACGATATGAGATATCGGCCAGGTATATGTGATATAACTGGGTCATTGGATCAAGTGTTGATTCGATGAAATGGTACATGTTATATTAGTCGGTTATATGTAATATAGCCGGGTTATCGGATCAAGTGTTGATTCGATAATTTAATGTATAATTATATATATGATATATTACGTTACGTTAACTAATATAAGCTCGCTTTATTGATTCATTTTCTCACGGGATAATACATTGATATATATGCGATATATGTTAATTGTATTATTTTCTTTTGTTACAAAATATATTGTATATGTGATATATAATATAGTAACATGTTAGGGTTACAAATTTAACAATGGCTTAGGGTTTAAACTTGGTTAGGGTTTGGATTAGGGTTAGCTTTTGCATGAAGCTTCCATGAAGCTTCATGAAGCTTTGACTTTATCCTTAAGCTTGATATTTTGTGAAGATATTATTTAACCCAATCCAAACCTCAACCTCTAGTTAATTCTCTACAAGGGTTAACTCCTTCATGCTTAACCCTAGATTAGATTTGTAACCACTACAATAATTCATTATTCATCACAAAAAGAATTATCCATTCATTCTTCTTCTTCTTCAACCTTAAGCTTTGAGAAAGCTTTCTAGTTTTTCATTTTTGTGGTGAATAAAAGTGAGAATTTGAAAATAAAAGAGAGCAATATTCCTACTCCATCATCCTCATCTAATCTAGCCAATAAGATTAGGGTGTTCACCTCTTTAGAGAGAGAGAGAGCTTGAGTTATAGAAACTTCAAGGTAGATCATCGGAGAAAAGGAAGACTACAAGCTAGCATGGATCGTTCGAGTTGTGGAGCCTTTCTTGAGTCTGGGAGATCATGGATCGCGGCGAAGGGACTTCTACTCGGAGCTTATGAAGCGAAGGAGCGGACTACAAAGGTTGTAATCCCTCACACTTAGTTGTAAAGATGTTTACTTGCATGTTAAACCCTAATAATCTAGCAAAGATCCCGGCTTTGGGTTGTTCGGCACGTCTAAAATTTTATTCGGGCATGGTTGATGCCTTCTTGAACCTTGTAAGAGTGCCTAGGAACCCTACAGTGGTATCAGAGCCTAACTAGAGAATTAGGCGACGTGTATACGAAGTTAAAACTCAGATCGAACCCCGAAACGACGATTTGAACCCCTCTCTGGACTTTTTCTAAAAATGCGATTTTTTCTGTATTAAAAATACCTTAAAAAATCAGCAGGGAATTTGAAGTATCACTGTGGAAAACGAGATGGTAAGTCATACGGACCGCCGTGGAACCGCGGCCATACCTTGATTGGGCCGCGGATCCGCGGCCGTACAGTTGGATTTTACTTTGTTTTTTGCACAGTAATGCCCGTAGCTGCTATTGTATATTTCTGGGTATTTTTAATCTGACTCAAGTGTTGAGTGTTCTGGGGATTATTTTGTATTCGTTGATTCGATCAAAAAATTTAATTTCGTTCTGTTTTCCGGATATTTAGAAACCGTTAAAATGTTCGAACGGATATCACTAACTCATTTTTTCCCGGCACGAAAAACTTTCAAGTGTTGAATTTTTCTTGAGTTTAAATCTTTCGGAAAAATGTGCAAGTAACACGGTGGACCCTCTAGAAGAACACAAACCTTAACTCGATTATGTGACCGTCTGAACTGCCTCTAAACCTTAGGGTTTAGGGCAGTACAGCGTGCCACATGTGAGGCGTTGGCTTAACCCTTCTACGGCTGGACCATTGCTACTGTGACATATTCTGGGATTATTTGAACTCCGCTCAAGTGTTGAGATATTTAGAAAATCTTGGGTATTTGATTATTCGATCGGAAAGTTTAATATTGTCTATTTATCTGGAATGTTATACAATATGTGGAATTCATATAGTTAGGCATGAAATGCGAAGTATGTGATATTTCGGATTTACGATGTCTAAAGTGATTGTGGATTCCAAATGTTGTAGTTTTACACTTTCTTTTCTGTAACCGTAAGCGTAGTATGTAGTGTATCGCCGGATTCGTTTCTATACATCAACCACAATCGGGATACGCATACTTGCTTACGTTGATGATATGAGATATTATGTGTTGCTGTGATATGTTATATTGGATCGTCGTGTTCTGAATAGCCGGGGGTTTTATGTGAGATGAGGGTTTTTATTTTCATTCATGTAAAATTCAATTGTATGTAATATTCTTTTATTGGGGCACTTCCGGGATGAGGTTGATGTCACCATTGTATATTATTTACTTTTCCGCATTAGGTAGACCCAAGGAGGGGAGCACAAGTAACCGGGTTCTAGGGTCCAGTGGGAGGCCATCTCGAGGAGTCGAGACCGGGTCTCCTAACCCTAGAATTGGCAGTGTTGCTTGCTGCTCTCGTAGGGGTCTAGGGATGTGGGTTTGGCTATTTATCGCGACCATGGAATCCGTGTTTTATACAGGCTCGTATTAAAAACACGGACATCTTGGTATATCCAATATTTCATATATGTTCTTCTGCCGCAATGTTCTGTGATGAGATCACATTACTGCCTGAGACGAATGATTATACTATATATATATATATATATATATATATATATGCTGATATATAAATATTACTGCTTTCGTTTCTTCTGTGATGCTTAGGAAGCATAAGCTAATGGGATTTTATTAATGAGATTAATAAAAAAAAGAAACCTAAAAGATATTGTAGAATCAAAACTTTATAAAAAGGGTAGCTACAGTTTAGCTTTGCATAGCGGTATATGTGATATACCCTGCACCTTATTCGATGAGGAAAGAGCCGAGATCCCTTCACCGGGAGTGACCTCTTTAGCAAAACTGGCAAATGCTACAAACTCACGGTTTAGTTTTTGATTGCTTCTATAGTTCTTTCTTTGCACAGCGGTATATATGATATACCCTGCACCTTATTCGATGGGGAAAGAGCCGAGATCCCTTCACCGGGAGTGACCTCTTTAGCGAAACTAGAAAAGCCTCAAAAACACTTCTTTTCAAAATCACATGTTTCTACAACGATATCAAGTTCATTACGCTCATGGTTTTCTGAAAAACCTGCGTAGCCCTCCGTCATTTCAGATAGAGACTACTTAGTATTCGTGCTATGTTTGTTGACCTTGTCAAGGCACAGTGTACGGTAGCTAATTAGTGTTTATCTGCTAAAACATGAGTTGTGATTGGATTAGGGTATTCATACGGCCTTGTTGACCCTGTCAAGGGTCGTGCGAGTGGGTTTAATTCAATCGGGAAATGACGGGTTGAACTTGACTTACGATTTATGGTTTGTTGTCCTTGTCAAGGTCATAGATCGCTAGGGCCAAAATATTATCGGGAATTTCAAGTGTTGAAATTTGCAATGAGATTGCATACCTCCTATGAGATAGTTGGATCCCGATACCCACTGCGAGTAAGAGTTGCTCCTAGGAGAGTTTTACACAGGACAATTAGCCGATCAAGTAGGTGTCTAAAAAAGTGTTAACGGGGTTATGCCTCTGGGAAAACGAGGTTTATATTAATTAGGTTCGTGCGAAAGCACGGGGAACCTCCCTCAAGTACCGACACTGATCTGGCTGAAAGATTGACGAAATTGTAGGGTGTAATTAATCCCGGCTAATCTTACCTTTTAGGATTCGAAGGAAGATTTGATAAAAACAGTAGGAGACATCATGATTAGATAAGATAATAACCAATCTAATCTTGCAAGAGCATACGCTAAAGTATTTTCTTCTCTCTCTCTCCAGGTAGCGACCCTGTCAGGTCTTAATCAAGATAATAATATGGATGTATTGACTGAACCCGCTTATTATACTGAGCAGGGAAACGTTGGTCCCGTTCTTTCTTATAAAAGTTATAAGACTGAGCAGGAAATAGAAGAATATCTGGATTCTCGTGCCGCCCAAACTAAGAACATGCATGCTGATGCATCTTCTTCGGGTGTGTTAGTTATTGAGAACTGTTTCTCAGTTCACCCTACGTCCTGGGTATTAGATACCGGATCGGGATCCCACATATGTAAACTGTTACATGGGCTATGTAAAGGTAGAGAACTGGGAAAGGGTGATCATTCCGTACAAGTAGGGAATGGTGCAAGTGTTGCAGCCAAAGCAGTTGGCGAATATCACCTTGTATTACCAAGTAGTAATACACTGATTCTGAAAGAGTGCTATTATATACCAAACATGATGTGAAACATTATATCAGTTTCTTTGTTAAGTAAAGAAGGATATAATTTTGTAGTAAAGAATAATGTTATGAACATCTTCCTAGATCAAAAGTTGATTGGATCAGGCTCGTTACATAATGGCATATCATTCTCAATCAAAATACAGTTCTTAATGTACAAAACACACACAAGAGGAAGAGTTCAGAAATGAAAGAATCCTTCTTGTGGCATTGTAGACTTGGTCATATCAATGCGACACGGCTAGCTAAGTTACATAAGGATGGATATTTGAATTCGTTTGAATTATCATCTTATGATACTTCTCATTCATGTTTCAAAGGAAAAATGACCAAGACTCCGTTTAGTGGACACGAAGAAAGAGTTACGGAACTCTTAGGACTGGTAAATAGTGATGTATGCGGTCCCATGTCTACACACGCCAGGAATGGTTCTTCCTACTTCATTACATTCACTGACGATCTCTCTAGATACGGACATGTGTTCCTGATGAAACACAAGTCTGAAGCTTTTGAGAAATTCAAATAATATAAGCACGAAGTAGAGAACCAAACGGGAAAAAGTATTAAGATCCTTCGATCTGATCGAGGAGGAGAATACTGGAGCAATGAGTTTCTGGACTATCTAAAAGAGAATGGAATTCTCTCTCAGCTTAATCCTCCTTATACACCACAGCACAACGGTGTATCGGAGTGGAGGAATCGCACCCTATTAGATATGGTGCGCTCTATGATGAGCACTGCTGAGTTACCTATTTCCTTCTGGGGTTATGCGCTTGAGACAGTAGCATACCTATTGAATCAAGTTCCGTCTAAATCTGTACTTACCACACCATATGAGATATGGAGTGGGAAGAGACCGTATCTTAAACGAGTTAAGATATGGGGTTGTCCGGCCTATGTCAAAAGGCAAAATCCGGACAAACTCGAGGCACGATCAGTTCTTTGCAAGTTTATAGGATATCCGAAGAATTCTTATGGATATTTTTTCTACCACAGTGAGGAGCAAAAGGTGTTTGTAGCTCAACATGCCACCTTTTTAGAAAAGGAATTTCTTGCAAAAGAGATTAGTGGCTCTGAGGTAGAACTGGAAGAAGTTCCAGCAACACAAACTGCAACTGAAGATTTAGTAGAACCAGAGGATTCAGTAGTACCCGACGAACCCCAGCCTCTCCGCCGATCTAGTAGGGTTTCTCGTCCACCTGAGAGATACTACGGTTTTCTCATTGATGGAGGAAGCGATGATTGCATCATGGAAGACGATGACCTGACTAGTTTCGAGCAGGCCATCACGAGTGGTGATTCTGTGAAATGGATGGATGCAATGTTATCTGAGATGGAATCCATGTACACCAACAATGTATGGACTTTGGAAGTTGCTCCTGAAGGGGTAAAACCCATTGGGAGCAAGTGGATCTTTAATAAGAAATTTGGTGTAGATGGAAAAGTGGAGACTTTCAAAGCTAGACTTGTTGCAAAGGGTTTTCGTCAACGACCAGGTGTGGATTATGACGAAACCTTTTCTCCAGTGGCTATGCTTAAATCCATCCGGATCTTACTTGCCATTGCTGCATACCATGACTACGAAATCTGGCAAATGGATGTTAAGACCGCCTTTCTAAATGGTGATTTAGAGGAGTGCGTGTACATGACTCAGCCAGAGGGCTTCGTAGATAGTGGGAGCAGCGGAAAGGTGTGCAAGCTGCTTAAATCCATCTACGGGTTAAAGCAGGCATCGCGGAGTTGGAACATCTGTTTTGATGTGGTAGTCAAAGAGTTTGACTTCATCAAGAACATTGATGAACCTTATATTTACAAGAAGGTTGTAGAGAGTAAGGTGGTCTTCCTCGTATTGTATGTGGATGACATACTCTTGATAGGAAATGATGTTCCTATGCTGCACTCGGTCAAGCTCTTCTTATCACATAGATTCTCAATGAAAGATCTAAGTGATGCCTCCTGCATTTTGGGGATTAGGATCTATAGAGATAGATCCAAGAGGATACTGGGATTGTCCCAATCCAGGTACATTGACACCATACTAAAGAGGTTTAGTATGGAAGAATCCAAGAGTGGGAACCAACCCACGATCTCTGGACTCACTCTCTCCAAAGAGATGTCTCCTAAGACTGAATTGGAGAGAGCTCGCATACAAGGGATACCCTATGCTTCGGCAGTAGGCTCTATCATGTACGCGATGCTATGTACCAGACCCGATGTGGCATACTCACTAAGTGTAGTGAGTAGGTATCAAGCAGATCCAGGAGAGAATCACTGGACAGCTGTGAAGAACATTCTCAAGTACTTGAGAAGGACTAAAGAGATGTTCTTGGTGTATGGTAACGGAGAACTCCAGGTGGAGTCCTTTACCGATTCAAGCTTCCAAAGTGATAAGGACGACTCTAAGTCACAATCGGGATTTGTCTTTACCCTAAATGGAGGGGAGGTTTGTTGGAAGAGTTCCAAGCAAGAAACCGTGGCAGACTCGACGATAGAGGCTGAATACATCGCTGCCAACGATGCTGCCAAAGAAGCTGTCTGGATGAAGAAGTTCATCACTGAACTTGGTGTGGTTCCTTCCATTGAGCATCAAATACCTTTGTATTGTGATAACAATGGAGCTGTGGATTTGGCCAAGGAACCCAGGTCCCATCAGAAATCCAGACATATTCTGAGACGGTATCACTTGATCCGGGAGATAGTTGATCGCCGCGAGATCGAGGTCAGGAGAGTTGACACGAAGGATAACACTGCGGATCCACTCATGAAGGACACTCCCCATATACAGTTTGAGAGATTATTCGGGATGTTGGGTATGAGATACTACAACACCTGGCCCCAGTGCAAGTGGGAGATTGTTAGTTATATATATGCCCTAGAGGCCATTGTTGTACATATGATGTATATTATAATGGATGCTTGGATATATATAGAGAGGACTTTCTTGCTCGTCATGATAGTATGCTATTTGGTTTCACTTTGTTTTAACATGTTGACTTGTATTAGTTTACTGTCTTGCTCTCACATGTTGATAAAGCCCTTAGGATATGTACTCGACTACTGGGACTATGATGAGATCACACTAGTGGGGCCTGGGTAGTCAAAGAGTACATCCTATAACTGTTCCTAGTCGAGGGTGTGTCAAGACAGGGCATCGATACACCAGAGTAGACTAACGTATTCGCATCTTGACCCATATGATGGGCGATGGATGATCCCATATCCATTGGTGTTTGACATCAAAGATGGTGTACGGGTGCTCAGTGGAGACCGGGTACACTAAACGGACTCGCCGAGAACTCCCAGATGGTGATATACCACACGTCAGATAGCAGTTCTCCGGTGACACTGGTACAGGGTAGTCTGTAGACCCGAGATCGTCATAGAGTCTTGTGTGATTCCCACTGTGCTTTGATTTCCACCTTACCACGTCCAAGAGGGCGTGCAAAATGGTGGCTTTTGGGTACAGTTCCGAATCACATGGAGGCAATGAGCGATAGGAGGGGTTTCGTCTCTCCCGGTATAGGGAGTTGATGTTGTGCTGTGTTCGATTGGTTATAACTGGAAGTCCCTGGCCAGGGTTGATATAGAGTGCTATTGGTAAAAGTTATGAGTAGTTTCTCGACCCGTTATGAGCTTTATATCGACATGACTTATCGGTTACTGGGGTCTGACGTATACCACCCCTAGACTAGATATCAACATATCAGACGAAGAGACCAGACTGTACGGGAGTGTTACTGATTGGATTCACAGGAGAATGTATAGGCTTGCTTGTTGATCTTCTGATCGCTCAATACCTGGGTGGCTGTTACGTTTAGCTGACCGCTTGCAGCTTGTGGGTGTTTGATATGATCATCACCTACTGCCAGCGTATTGACGATTCTTTAGAGTCCTACACAGAGGTTTCCTGGCTCAGGAAAAACGGAGTAGGAGCACATATGTGATATGTGCGGGACCGAGAATAATACGATATGAGATACCATATTTTATTCTCGCGATATGAGATATTGGCTGGGTACATGTGATATAACCGGGTCATTGGATCAAGTGTTGATTTGATGAAATGGTACATGTTATATTAGTCGGTTATATGTAATATAGCCGGGTTATCGGATCAAGTGTTGATTCGATAATTTAATGTATAATTATATATATGATATATTACGTTACGTTAACTAATATAAGCTCGCTTTATTGATTCATTTTCTCACGGGATAATACATTGATATATATGCGATATATGTTAATTGTATTATTTTCTTTTGTTACAAAATATATTGTATATGTGATATATAATATAGTAACATGTTAGGGTTACAAATTTAACAATGGTTTAGGGTTTAAACTTGGTTAGGGTTTGGATTAGGGTTAGCTTTTGCATGAAGCTTCCATGAAGCTTCATGAAGCTTTGACTTTATCCTTAAGCTTGATATTTTGTGAAGATATTATCTAACCCAATCCAAACCTCAACCTCTAGTTCATTCTCTACAAGGGTTAAATCCTTCATGCTTAACCCTAGGTTAGATTTGTAACCACTACAATAATTCATTATTCATCACAAAAGGAATTATCCATTCATTCTTCTTCTTCTTCAACCTTAAGCTTTGAGAAAGCTTTCTAGTTTTTCATTTTTGTGGTGAATAAAAGTGAGAATTTGAAAACAAAAGAGAGCAATATTCCTACTCCATCATCCTCATATAATCTAGCCAATTAGATTAGGGTGTTCACCTCTTTAGAGAGAGAGAGCTTGAGTTATAGAAACTTCAAGGTAGATCATCGGAGAAAAGGAAGACTACAAGCTAGCATGGATCGTTCGAGTTGTGGTGCCTCTCTTGAGTCCGGGAGATCATGGATCGCGGCGAAGGGACTTCTACTCGGAGCTTATGAAGCGAAGGAGCGGACTACAAAGGTTGTAATCCCTCACACTTAGTTGTAAAGATTTTTACTTGCATGTTAAACCCTAATAATCTAGCAAAGATCCCGGCTTTGGGTTGTTCAGCACGTCTAAAATTTTATTCGGGCATGGTTGATTCCTTCTTGAACCTTGTAAGAGTGCCTAGGAACCCTACATAGGCAAGAAAGGGGTGAGAGATCTTCATCTCTCAAGCTTTCCCCAAATCTAACCCTAACAAGCGAGGAGACTACTCACTCATTAGGGAATTAAAAGACATTTTCTAAACTATCTAACTAGGGCAGAGAATAAAAATCTAAACTAGGAATAGAAAATTTTACTAGGGCAGATAATAAAATTAACTAGCGCAAGAATTGAAACTTACTCTAATTTGATGCACTCTTCATTCTTTACAGAAATTTACAGATCTGAATTTTGATACAATGAAAATGAGGCACAAGAAGAGGCATGACCTCAATAAGGTTTTTAGGGTTCTATTTATAGATTCATAGAAACCCTAGGTTACAATCGCGTCATTTCTGCTATTACAAAAATACCCCCTAAGAAAAAGACCTAGTCAACGCTCGCAGCCGCCTCTGGAATTTCGCACCGACACGGGTCTTACGTGGCCGCGGATCCGCGGCCAAAGCCCACGTTTGGCCGCGGTTCCGCGGCCAAATAGTGGTCTTGGCTGCTCAGTCTTTCTGGTTATGTTCTTATGGCTTTTTAATCCTTTTTTCTTCACTTTGTTTCTCAGGTTGGCTTCTAGTTCTCTTCCAGATTTCACAGTGAATAATTGTAGTGGACTTTTACCGTTACTTCGTGTCGAAGTCTTGAACCTTGCGCTGCCTTGTACTTTGTGAACTGATCTTCGTTTATTCTCCAACTGTAGGCTTTGTCAAGATTCTTCCATTTGTTGGTCGTAGTCTCACTTTTGTATTATCTTTTGTCTTTTTCACTGTTTTTGTTCCGAGAACCTGTAACCTGTAACTATGTAGCAGACATGGGTCAAAAGCACCTGTTTATTTGTAAACTGAATAAGAATGGGGAATAAAATAATGCAAAATTATGGTATGAACAAATACCCCCAAACTTATCTTTTGCTCGTTCTCGAGCAAACCTAGTTTTATTCTCAACAAAATACCTAGCCTCACTTTCGCAGGGAATCGCGATTGCACTGAGCTCGTGCAACAAGCCGTTAAACCTCTAGGTGTCCCTAGTAGGAGTAGTGTTGTCTCCTGAGGGTTTTCAACGGATACTACCCACAAAATCCTATCAATTAGGCCCATTGACTTTTATTCTCCAACAAGGTTTTCCAACAAGGAAGTCTATTATCTTCTACTCGTAAATTATCCACCCATATTCTTCACGCTTCCTTATTACTTAACTTAAGATTACATATGTTCTGTAGACTTACTTAGCTTTCGGCATCTTTTAAGTTTTTCTTCTAGGGTTCTATCTCAACTTAGGAATTTTTATCATCTCCATTAAAGATATAAGTCATATTCTTCATTCCTATCTCTTATCTAAACCCCAATCACATACCCCTACATGTGTGTATATATCACCCCTACACTTGGAAATTCAAATCAAGCTATCATACTCTTGTCCGTCGTCCAAAGCACTTCTTAATAAGTGAATTTTTAGATGAATTTCGCTTACACATCCTTCATGCGACCATTAATACTTCTTGAGGTACCAACAACCGATTACAAGACGTGTTTGCATATTAAAGCGTAATTCCTAGTCTTGCAACACCTAAGGCTTTAGCAGTGACTCCCAAACCAGTTGGTCTAAGGCACTTGGTGATAAGGCACCCTCGCTATATATTTTTCTATTTTTGCAACCTTAAGTAATTACAAAACCAGTGTTCATTTTTTTATTATCTCTTTATTCACACTTGAATTTTTATTTTATTTTCTTCGTACTAAGGACTTTAGACAAGAGCATTTCAAGGTCTCCTCTACTATTCCAAGTTTCAAGGTGCGTGTTTGTGCAATTTGTAGGGTATATATTTTCAGAATTTAGACTTAAGCTAGGAATTATTTTTCAGACTTATACTCTAATAAAAATATCAATACTTTTCCGTTGTTTTAACTTAGCCCAAGAAGTGAACTCAAAATTTACCTATTTCTAAATAAACTACAAAGACATATACTTTCTATCGTTAAATTTAAGAAAGATTATTTTTAGGGTTTTTAATTTACTAAGTATAAGATCTAGTTGTTTCTAGCTAGTCAACCTTTTTGTCAAACTCAAGTCAATTTTAGCCAAAATTGAATACTTTAATTTTTATAATTTTTGAAATTTTTCAATTTTTATGGGTTTTAAAATAAGTATGCAAATGCAAAAATATACACATGAATGCGAAGGAAGAAAGCTTACCGAGCATATAATACCCCCAAACTTAAACTTGACAGTGTCCTCACTGTCAGGCTACACCAAGAGGGTCAAAATTGTCGGCACTCCCCTGTTTATTTATTTATAAAAAAAAATTATTGTTAAAGGAAAAAAAACAAAATAATATACAATAAGGTTCCCCCCAAACTTAAGTGAAACAGTGTTTCCACTGTTTAAGGTTAAAGTTCAGAGTTAGGGAGGAGAAAAATCAAGCTATATAAGGCCTTACACAGACCAAAGGTTAGCACCAACCATTCAAAAATTCTATCGTGATAATGGTAGGGTTGGTGAAAGAATGGAGTGTCGAGAAAGGAGTTGAGAAACACACGAGACCGTGTGGGAAGAAGAGTGGAATATGGTCTCGGTGGAGGAGAAGAATGGCGGAAAAGAGAAAGAAGTGTAGTACGATCTTGAGGGCGTAAATCGAGTGAATAAATTAGCGCAATTTGTGATGACCGATGTGTTAAAAGCGATTGTGCTAATCTATCAACCCGTCGAGAAATGGGGTCAAATCCCTCAAGATTCGCAGGAAAACATGGGTACGTCGAACTTGGTAAACCATCCATTGAAAATGGAAACGCGGCGGATTCTTGCGCGGTCGAAACGATAGGAAGGACGAAAGGGAGTGATTTAGGGATAGTCTTATTCTCACCTAAGTAATATGTCTCGAACTTGAAGGATTCCATTAATGGTTCGAAATGACTGTAAGCAACCGAGTCTGATGGTTCAACTAACTCATCTGAAAACTCAAAGGACTTAAACTCGGGCGGTGAGTCTTCAAAACATTCCGAAAAAGTGAAACACTCGTAATCGTTATCGGCTGTGAGAACTGTGTCAGATTCAAAAAGGTACGCACTAGTGGCGTCAAAACCGTTGTGATTAAACAGAAATTTTTCAAGCTCACAGTCCTCAAGCGTGATCTTTTGCGTGGTCGGAACGATGGAAAGGAGGGAGGGTGATTTAGGAAGTTTAACAGTTAAAGGTTCAGGAGGATGAATTGGAAAATCCGACACATCAAACAAAAATGGTTCATCCTCAATACTCTCCTCAATACTATCCTCATAATTCTCCTCAAAATTTAGCTTATCCATGCCATTATCATCAAAATCAAGACGCATATGAGGTTCGGGAGAAACATTTAATGACTCGGGATGATGAATTGGACATAAAATTTCAATCAAATCTACGGGTTCATCATCCAAAATATTCCCGGCGTCAATATCCTCAATCAAGTGAAAATCAATTTTTTCAGACACCTCATCAAAAGCATGGATATTTATCAATTCAGGTTCTAGAGTGGAGGTGTAAAGTTCAAAAGGATTAGGTGTGGTTTCACTCGAAAGGGACTCTTCACAATCTGGCAAATCAAGCACTACAAAGTCGCACAACTCATTAAATGTTTTACATTCAATTGATGAATCATTTGGGACACTTGTTTGAAAACTGGAGTTGTGGAATTCAATTGGTAATGGGTAGGTTTGATTTGGAAGGGTGCACAGCTCACTCTCTCCTCTCAAATTCTCTTTCTGTCCAACCACCACATCATACATTGGAAGATTTGGAGCTAGTTGGAAACTAGCTACCGGTTCACTAGGTTGCATAAGGGAGGCCATGGACACATCCACATTCCTAATCATTTGGTTTGTCACTACCATATAAGCCTCCAATGACTGTTCTAGACTAGACATGGGTTGTAAAGAAGTTTCGGTAAAAGATTCAAAATTGTTTGGATACGTGAAACTCCCAAATGGTTGTGTCGAAGCAATGTCTAGTGAAGGTGGGAAAGTCGGGTAGGACTGGTAGGAATTGGATGGTTGGACAGGAGTAGGATCAACATTTGGATAAAAAGGTGAATGGACTTGTTGATCCCAAGAACTAGATGTGTGGAGAGGAGTGAAAGATCGGCTACGAGATTGTTCAATATGCTCAGCAATAGACATGGGTTTTGGAGTTACAATAGGACTTGAAAAAGGAGTATCAACGTAAGAAAGTGGTGAAGGTTGACACGGTTGATACAAAGTGAATTGCGGAGTCCAACTGTTTCTCCTAGACGCTTCTATTCGATCTTTCAAAGAAATTTTGGGCATGGAGGGGTCGTCCGTAATTCGACCGAAACAATTAGCGTATGAAGCAAAGTTTGGTTCAGGGTACCAAAGTTCGGCAAGAGATTTGTGAGGTGGGGTACCCATGATGTAGAAAAAGGAGAAGAAAAAGAATGTGGGGTGCACGGATTTCTTAGCGACAAGTTGCAAGTTTTTATAAAAAAAATTCCTTTTTTTTATGTGGTGCTCTTTGCAAAAAGATTTTCGATAAAAGGCTTAGACACACATTCAATCAACCACAAATGCACAATCAGGCCTAGATCTAGGGTTACCTAGGTCAGCTAGACAGCTCCTAACTGTTCCAAAGGGCAAGAAGTAGGACCTCAAACCGCCTCTTCACCGCCAATTGTGGCCAGGTAAGCATAAGTAAAGAGAGGAGGGATCCGCTCACGAATCACCATGAGACAGGCCTTTTAAAATTACCTCTCCCTACCTGTCTAGCCTAGGCACCACAAAGTCAGGTTAGGATCAACGGTCGATGCCCAACTATTCCTTTGTCCTATTGAGCGCGAAGTCCTTAGGGCTGAGTCTAATCTTTTTTAATTAAGTGATGGTCAATGCAATATGCCTTATGTGATTTATGGGGTCCTGGGAAGGGTGATGAAATCCCCACCCAATCTGGATTGGTCTCAAGCCCCTTAAAGTCCGATTAAATATGCAAAACAGTAAACAACCACTTGCAATCAAAAAAAATTTAGCGCGGCGCAAAGAATCCTGCACAAGATCAATTATTGGAAGGGGGAGAGATTTTTTAGCGCAAAGAATCCTACAGGAGATTTGACAAAGGAGATATCAGAGGTTCAGAGGAGAGAGAAAGGGAGCTTACAGTGCAAATTCCATACGCTGACGTCACAAGAACGCGGCGGATCCGCGGCGGAAGTGGGGTCCCGGCGGCGGAATCGTGGTGGAGTCGGCGGCGCAGTTCCCGAAAATTTTTCTGTTCTTCTATTTTGATTTTACTCTATTGTTCAGATCTAGGGTTTTCTGTTTTGATCTCTGGAGATTTCCATATCCGAACTCGTACGTCGATCCTGCAAAATGCACACGAAAAATACCCTTCACAAAAGATGATAAATTTTTATATTTTTTAATTTTTTCAGTTTTTATGATTTTTTAATTTTATATTAATCTGAAATTGCAAAAAGAAAATAACACGCAATCCCCGGCAACGGCGCCATTTGATTTGATCAAAAAGAATATTTAACCGCAATCAAGAACGGCATCGCTTGGTAGCTAGCCGGTGAGTACGGGTCGGTCCACAGGGATTTTATGTATTTCTTAATTGTTCTAACGAGTTAATTCCGATTTTTGTCGGATTGATTAAATCTAAAAAACTAAGTTGATCTACACTGGGATTAGAATCTTGCTAGGGTTAGGCTTAGATTAAGTTTGGAAAATCAATATTCCTCACCACTTTCTATGCCCTATTTAAGATCTATGAGGTGTTATGGTAATAATTAATAAAGTGGATTAGTACCATCGGGAAGAAACGATGTTTCTTCCTCTAAGTTCTTGTCTTTCCTTTCTTAATTCTTACCCTAACCTCCATGGAAAACACGCTCAACCGGTCCTTTATACTACGGTATCACCGCTACCTCGTGGGATAGGGTGCCGTAGGGAGCAGTGTGTGCATGTATGCATGGAGTCCTATAAAAACGTGTGATGGACAAGAAAGGGGCGAGAGATCTTCATCTCTCAAGCCGTCCCCAAATCTAACCCTAACAAGCGAGGAGACTACTCACTCATTAGGGAATTAAAAGACATTTTCTAAACTATCTAACTAGGGCAGAGAATAAAAATCTAAACTAGGGCAAGAATAGAAAATTATACTAGGGCAGATAATAAAATTAACTAAGGCAAGAATTGAAAACTTACTCTAATTTGATGCACTCTTCATTCTTTACAGAAATTTACAGATCTGAATTTTGATACAATGAAAATGAGGCACAAGAAGAGGCATGACCTCAATCAGGTTTTTAGGGTTCTATTTATAGATTCATAGAAACCCTAGGTTACAATCGCGTCATATCTGCTATTACAAAAATACCCCCTAAGAAAAAGACCTAGTCAACGCTTGCAGCCGCCTCTGGAATTTCGCACCGACACGGGTCTTACGTGGATGCGGATCCGCGGCCAAAGCCCACGTTTGGCCGCGGTTCCGCGGCCAAATATTGGTCTTGGTTGCTCAGTCTTTCTGGTTATGTTCTGGTGGCTTTTTAATCCTTTTTTCTTCACTTTGTTTCTCAGGTTGGCTTCTAGTTCTCTTCCAGATTCCACAGTGAATAATTGTAGTGGACTTTTACCATTACTTCATGTCGAAGTCTTGAACCTTGCGATGCCTTGTACTTTGTGAACTGATCTTCGTTTATTCTCCAACTGTAGGATTTGTGAAGATTCTTCCATTTGTTGGTCGTAGTCTCACTTTTGTATCATCTTTTGTCTTTTTCACTGTTTTTGTTCCGAGAACCTATAACCTGTAACTATGTAGCAGACATGGGTCAAAAGCACCTGTTTATTTGTAAACTGAATAAGAATGGGGAATAAAATAATGCAAAATTATGGTATGAACAAGCCCCACTATGGTCCATGTGCACACTTGCATTGTGTTGGACAAAAATTGTTTGCACACATTATTTGTTGCAAAAGAACTTTTTGGGTATCGATCGAATTGCAGTTCTGGTTGCAGTTTCGGCTCACAAACGTAATATCCGTGATTTTTAGTGAGTTTCCAATATTGTGTCATGGATACCTGCAATCTGTATTTACTGAGCAGATACCGGTTAATAGTACCGATATATACAAAAAATAGATAATGAATGAGTGGTATTAAAATGCAGTTTTCTGTGATAAACAAACACCCCCAAACTTATCTTTTGCTCGTCCCGAGCGAAACAAAAAAGAATCTTGACCTCATTTTCGCAGGGAACGCGGTTGCACTGAGCTTGTGCCATAAGCCGTTAAATCTCTAGGTGTCCCTAGTAGGAGGAGTGTTGTCTCCTAAGGGTTTTCAGCGGATTTCATCCACAAAATCCCGTCAAGCTAGTTTGGCGAAATAACTATGATTCTAACCCTAAGGTTTTGTTTCAAAACTAGAAATTCTATTATCCTAAGGTTAGAAATATCGAACCTTTATTTTTCACACCTCGCTTCTTATTTAACTTAAGATTCTATATGTTTTTACGTGCGGTGCAAATAGTGTCGTTAAGTTTCAAAAGAATCGATTAAAGTTTGTCATGTCACAAAATAAAGCCCAGATAAAAAACTTAAAAAGGATCACACAAGTTTTATAAAGAGATAACTACTTCTCAAGTTTCGTTTTCCAGTTAGGTTTCAAATTCAAAATTTATATCTTCTTTAATAGGAAACTAGGTCTTATTTTTCATTCCACCTTTTACTTATTTTCGTTTCATACACACCTTCGTGAACGTGCAATAGTCTTCATCATAGGATAAAACCTTCATATCTCCGTTAAAAATATTTTTATAAAAAACTTGTCTTTTGTCAAGATTATTCTCACACAAAGAACCGTTAGGAATTTTAACTCGGAGAGAACACTTGCTTGACTTTGTTTTAATTTGGACTTTATAGGTTCTTAGCGAGCTTTGGGCCAATGCTCCCAAACCAGTTGGTTTTAAGGCATTAGGTGTAGAGACACCCCGGCAGACTTAATTGCTCAAGTTACCTAGGCCCTAAAACAAAAGACCAATCTTAGCATGAAAATCATAACGATTTAATGCGAACGAAGATATAACCAGTTGTTCAATTATTTTTTTAGGATAAGAGACGTGTTTAGTGGATCAGGTGTGTAATCATTTCAATCAAGTTCCAGATGGGTTATTCTTAAGAATTAGTTCCTGTTCCTATTAAGGTATCTATAATATCCTTTTATATCCACTTCACTTTCAAAATTATTCTTGGTATTACTTATTTCAGAACAAACATATTTGATCCTCAAAAATTAGTTTATCAATTTAAAAGTATTCAGACATAATATACTTGTCATCTAATTTTTAAATCTCACGACACGTATAGTGTGATGTAAAGACGTATAATAACTATCGTTAAATTCAAAGGAGGGTTATCTTTCAGAATTTCAAAATCTAACAATAGGATCTAGTTGTTCCTATCTTATTAAATAAAAACCGTCGAAATATCGAATCTAAGTTCTCCCACTAGCTAACTTGACGACAAAGTTTTTATATTTTTGCAAAAAAAAATCGATTTTTTATGGGTTTTTAAATATGTATGCAAATGCAGAATATACAAATGAATGCGAAGGGAGAAAGCTTTCCGAGCGTACCCCCAAACTTAAAATGGACAGTGCCCTCACTGTCAATGTACATCAAGAGGGCAAAATAGATGGAAGGTCAAAAGCGGCGGTTCTCCTTTTTATTTATATTTTTATTAATTTTTTTATTTTTTTTATTTTTTTTATTGTATTGTATGAACAAAGACTGAGCATCACCAGACAAGATTGCTCGTCAAAAATGGATATGCACTGGACAAGATTATCCATATATATATACCAAAAATAGTATATATATACCCCCAAATTTATTTGAAACGGTGTCTTCACTGTTTTTGGCTGGATAACCGAAGTTTGGTGGTAAACAGAGGAAGATTATGCAGAGTAAACCAGCTCCTGCAAGATCAGGAGCTCCTCTGATGGTTCTGCGCTAAGGTACGGTTTCCGTCTGTGTTCGTTTACTTTGAAAAACGAACCGTCCTTCGGATTCTCCAAATCCACAGCGCCGTGCGGGTACACACATGGCACAAGAAAAGATCCCTTCCAGCGAGATTGAAGTTTACCGGGATGGAAATAGAGTCGGATGTCATAAAGAAGTACCTGTTGTCCAGACGTGAAGATTTTGTGCGTAAGTGTTTATCATGAAACACCTTCGTTCGGTTCTTTATAACAACCACTTTGTCGTAAGCCTCATCCCGAAGCTCGTTTAGTTCGTTCAGTTGTAGCTTCCGATAGCTGCCCGCGTCTTCAAGATTGAGATTCGGCGCTTTGATCGTCCAAATAGAATGATGTTCGATTTCTACAGGGAGGTGGCAAGCCTTTCCGAAAATAAGCCTATAGGGAGACATGCTAAGATCGGTCTTATATGCAGTTCGAAATGCCCAAAGGGCATCGGTTAATTTTAAAGACCAATCTTTACGGTTCTTGAAAACCGTCTTCTCCAAAATTTTCTTGATTTGATGATTTGAAACTTCGGCTTGCCCACTTGTTTGGGGGTGGTAGGGCGTGGATAGATTATGATTGATTGAGTATTTCCGCATTAAGGCCTCGAAAGACCTATTGCAGAAATGCGTCCCATTGTCACTAATGATAGCGCGAGGGCGCCCGAATCGGGAAAAGATGTTTTCTTTAAGGAATTTAATGACAACCTTGTTGTCATTAGTCTGGCTCGGTACTGCCTCACCCATTTAGAGATATAATCAACAGCTAAGAGAATGTACAGGTTCCCAAAAGAATTGGGAAATGGGCCCATGATGTCAATTCCCCAAATATCGAACATCTCAACAACCAAGATTGGTTGGAGCGGCATCTTATTTCGCCTGGAAATCTGGCCCAAATGTTGGCACCGGGAGCAAGTCTTGCATTATTCATGAGCGTCTTTGAAAAGTTTTGGCCAGTAAAAGCCACATTGTAAGACTTTCTCAGCTGTCTTTCTTGGGCCAAAGTGCCCGCCACATGCTTGATCGTGGAAAAAAGACAACACACTCTTGAATTCGTTTTCCGGAACACACCGGCGGATGATTTGGTCTGGACAGTACTTGAACAGGTAGGGCTTGTCCCGGTAAAAGTGTTTTACTTGGGATAAAAATTTAAGTTTGTTCTGACTTGACCAATCATCGGGTATGAGTCCAGTTGCCAGGTAGTTCACAATATCCACGAACCAGGGTTCACAAGATATCGTCAAGAGTTGTTCATCAGGGAAAGTGTCGTCGATTGGGAGAGGAAGCGTCGACGAAGAAGGAAGTCATGAAAGATGATCGGCTACTACATTTTCACATCCTCTTTTGTCCTTAATGACAAGGTCAAATTCATGGAGTAAGAGGATCCAACGTATTAACCGAGATTTTGCATCCTTTTTCGCAAAAAGATGTCACAGAGCTGAGTGATTGGTGTAGATAACAACTGGGGAGCCAATGAGATAGGGCCTGAATTTTTCTAAAGCAAACACAACAGCCAAGAATTCTTTCTCGGTTGTTGTGTAATTCATTTGGGCGTCATTCAGGGTCCGGCTCGCATAGTAGATTACGTGCGGCATCTTATCGATGTGTTGTCCTAGGACCGCACCAATAGCAAAGTCGGATGTATCGCACATAATCTCAAAAGGATGGATCCAGTCAGGTGAAGAAAAAATGGGAGCAGTGGTGAGTAAGCTTCGCAGTGATTCGAAAGCAGTCAAACAGCTCGAGTCGAAGTTGAACGTGGTATCCTTGGTCAGAAGAAGAGTCAAGGGTCTAGCAATCTTGCTAAAGTCTTTGATAAACCGTCTGTAGAAACCGGTATGGCCAAGGAAATATCGGATATCTCTGATGCATTTGGGAGCAGGGGGGTTGGAAATGACATCAATCTTTACTTTGTCAACCTCGATGCCATTTCGCAAAATGATATGTCCTAAGACAATACCTTCGCGTACTATGAAGTGGCATTTTTCCCAGTTTAGAGTGAGATTTTTATCCTTACATCGGGTAAGGACAGCGTCAAGATGTTTCAGACACTCGTCGAAAGAATCGCCAAAGATGGAGAAATCATCCATAAATATCTCCAAAAATTTCTCAACCATGTCAGAGAAAATTCCCATCATACACCGCTAGAAGGTAGCGGGAGCATTGCATAGCCCAAAGGGCATGCGGCGATATGCGAACGTGCCAAAAGGACAAGTGAAAGTGGTCTTGTCCTGGTCTTTCTCAGCGTTGGGAATCTGGTTATAGCCTGAGTAACCATCCAGAAAACAGTAATACTCATGTCCAGCTAATCTTTCGAGCATTTGGTCAATGAATGGCAGCGGAAAGTGATCCTTCCGCGTTGCGGCGTTGAGTTTTCGATAATCAATGCATACTCGCCACCCGGTCTGGGTGTGAGTAAGGATCAACTCATTCGCCTCATTTGTGATAACCGTAATACCCGACTTCTTAAAGACAACGTGTATAGTACTGACCCATTGGCTGTCTGAAATAGGGTAAATGATACCACTATCCAGACATTTGATGATTTCCTTCTTCACAGCCTCCTTCATCACTGGATTTAATCGCCTCTGTGGATCCCTAGCTGGTTTGGCATCATCCATTAGGTGAATGTGATGTTCAATGATCAGGGGACTAATCCCCTTGATGTCTGCCATCGTCCAGCCAAAATCTTGCCGATTGGATTGCAAGACCAAGAGAAGGGCTTTTTCTTGCTCTAAAGCTAGAGAAGCCGAGATGATGAATGGGAGGGTCTCGTTCTCACCTAAGTAAGCATACTTAAGGTGAGACGGCAGAGGCTTGAGTTTGAGCATCGGGGCTGAAATGATTGATGGCAGGATCGGAGAAAATGACTCGAACTCGAAAGATTCCAATAGGGGCTCAAAGTGAGTGTATGCGACCGAGTCGGATGGTTCAACTAACGCATCCGAAAATTCGAAAAATTCAAACTCAGGTAGTGACAAGCCAAGATCGTTCGAAAACTTGAAGCACTCGTAATCATTGTCGGAAGCGGAAGCAGCGGGTTCAAAGAGGGACGCGCTAATGGCGTCAAGATCACTGTGATCAAATAAGAATTCCTCAAATTCACAGTCCTCGGGGGTGATCTCCTGGATGGAGCAAACATCTAGTACATGAGCACTTGGTTCGGATGGCTGATTCCCTAACCAAAAAATGTTGAGTTCAATTGTCATGTTGCCAAAAGATAGGTTCATTGAACCATTTTGACAATTGATCACAGCATTTGAGGTTGCAAGGAATGGACGACCGAGTATCACCGGAATTTGATTCCGGGGGTTAGCTACAGGTTGTGTATCTAAAACAATGAAGTCAACGGGGAATATGAAGTCCCCAACTTTTATTAACACATCCTCTAGCTCACCCATAGGATGGGTGATAGATCGGTCGTCCATTTGAAGAGTACAGTGTGTGGGTTTCAGCTCTCCTACACCTAGTTGCTCATATACAGAATATAGAAGCAGGTTAACACTAGCACCAAGATATAAAAGAGCGCGGTTAATGTTTTTATCCCCAATGATTATTGAAATCGTAGTACAGCCAGGGTCCTTCCGTTTTTGAGGTAAAGGTTGGGTAAGAGCATCATTCACGGTACTAGCTAAGAAAACCTTCTTTGGTACCTGAGATTTCCTCTTCTCAGTGCACAAGTCCTTTAAGATTTTTGCGTAAAACGGGACTTACTGGATTGCTTCTAAGAGGGGAATGTTGATGTTAACCTGTTTGAACAACTCCAGAATCTTCTCCATTTGTGGATTTTGTTTATTGGACCTCAACCGGTTTAGAAATGGAACGTTTTTTTGGTTGAGTCCAATGTTTGTGGAGGAGATTGTGGAGTTAGAACGGATCCTGAAACTGGAGTTTGAGTGGAGTGAGATGTGGATCCGTTCGGAGCAGCAAAAGAAGAAGAAGAAGAAGAATAACCCTTTGAAGAATGGAGAATAGGCTCAGAAGAAGAAGAGGTAAAAGAAACGGCCGGGGTGTCATCATCTATCCGTGTGCCAATGTTGTTGTGCAGCATCCTTCCTGAACTCAATGTAGTCACGGCACTCACATTATGGTTCTGTTGTTCAAGAGAAATATGTACATTATGTGGGTGACCAGGATTTGGGAGTGGTTGAGATAGAAGCTTCCCTTTCTCTCGCTCGCTTAAAGCCGCATTCAGCTGTGCAATCTGGGCTTCAATGGTCTTGATGCTTTGCCCGTGTGCAGTGGTGTGTTGCACCAGAGACTGAATAGAAGACTGGATGTTGGCGGTAGATTGAGTCGATTGCTTTACAAATGCCTCCAGACTCCGTTCTAGCGAGCAAACCTTATCGTTAGTTGACGGAACAAAGTTGTTTTGAGGAAAAGAATTATTGCAGGGTGCAAAGTTGTTCATCGGATTTTGAAAAGGTTGGGGTTGGAAGGGCTGCTGAAATTGTTGTTGAGGAGGAAGAGGCCTCTGGAAGTTGTTGTGGTCTTGAAATTGATGCCGGTTCTGATTCCAAGTGAAATTGGGGTGGTTCCTCCAACCGGGATTGTATGTGGAAGAGTATGGATCGTTTCTTGGTCTTTGCTGAAATGTAGCATTAACCTGATCCAGTCCTTGAAAAGGTGGGTTGTAAGGACACTCTTCGGTCAAATGGGATGGATCCGAACAACAAGCACAAATGGTACGAGGGGGAAGGGCAGGGGCAGGGGCAGGAGAAGGAGATGAGAATTTGCTCTCAATTGCTTCCAGTTTTCACGGGATTGCCGCCATCTCGGCCTTCATTGCAATTGAGATGTCGAGTTAAAGAACTCCTTGTAGCGTTACTAGGCACTCTAATAAGGTTCTACAAGGCATCAACCATGCCCGATAAAAAATTTAGTCGTGCCGAATAACCCTAAACCAAGATCTTAGACTAGAGATTGGGAGAAACTAATATCAAGTAAACAACTTTACTTCTAAGAGTTAGGGATTACAACCTTTGTAGATCCGGTCCTTCACTTCTAAAGCTCCGTGTTGACGTCCCTTCACTGCGATCATCGAGATCCCGGACTCTTGTGACGGTTTCCTCGGAGAAATGAACGGGCTAGCTCGTTGACTTCGAGGCCGAAGATGATCTACGTCGAGGAGACTCAAACTCAAGCTCCATCTTCACTAGGTCATGAACTTTGTGAAGAGAACACCCTAAACTAAATGGCAAGTAGTAGAGGATGATGAAATGGGAAGTGGGTTCACTTTGGATTTGGATTTCTCACTCTATTTCTTCACTTGAAAATTTCTAGTAAGCTTTTCTTCTTCTTGAAGAAGAAGAAGAAGAAAGAAAAAAATAAGAATAATGAATTATCTAAAAAGAATAATCAAGTGAAGTCTATCATAATCCAACCATGGGTGAGATAACCTTTGTAGAGACTAAACCATAGTTTGAGTTAATGGTTTGGTTAATAAAAATCTTATGCAAAACAAAATGAGTGGAATTTGTCAAAGATGCTTAAAAGCTTCAAGAAGCTTCAAGCCAAGACAAAGAAAGCCACCATTTTGTTTTACCAAAATAAATAAAAACCCAAACCATTATCTTAAATATGGTGTAAGTCATACACACACCCAAGTTTGCATGTATCATCAATCATGATACAAACTAGTGCACAAACATATATCACATATACAACTTGTGCACATAAAGTGAGAAAGTCAATCTTAAGTGAACAAATACTAGTTAATGCAAAGTAATATATCAAATATATAATTATACATTAAATCATTAAATCAACAGTTGATTTAATGATCCGGTCATATCGCATATAACCAACTAATATATGGTGTATCAATATATCGAATCAACCCTTGATTTGGTAACCCGGCTATATCTCATATAACCGACTGATGATACAAATCGCGAGAATAGAATACAGTATCACATACTGGCATTATTCTCAGTCCCGCACATACTCATATGCGCTCCTATTTCGTTTCGCTTGAGCTAGGAAACCTCTGTGTAGGAATCTAAAGACTCGTCAATACGACGGCAGTAGGTGGTGATCATATCAATCACCCACAAGCCGCAAGCGGTCTGCTAAACGTAACGGCCACCTGGGTATTGAGCGATCAGAAGATCAACGAGCAAGCCTGCTCACACTCCTGCGAATCCAATCAGTAACACTTATCGCACAGTCCGGTCTGTTCGTCTGATATGTCGCCTATCTCGCCTAGGGGTGGTAAACGTCAGACCCCAGTAGCTTGATAATTCATGCCGATGTAAGGTCCATAACAAGCATGAAACTACTGATAACACTTACCAGTAAATCACTGCAACCCTGGCCAGGGATTTCCAATTATGGCCAGTCGAGCATAGCGCAACATCAACCCCCAATACCGGGAGAGACGAATCCCTTCCAATCGTTCATTGCCTCCATGTGAATCGGGACTGTACCCAAAAACCACCTGTTTGCACGACTCAGTAGAGCCATGGTAGGGTGGAAATCAAAGCACAGTGGGAGACACACAAGACTCTATGACGATCTCAGGTCAACAGACTAAGCTGTACCAGTGTCACCAGAGAACTGCCATCTGACATGAGGTATAATACCATCTGGGAGTTCTCGGCGAGTCCGTTCAGTGTACCCAGTCTCCACTGAGCACCCGCATACCATCTCTGATGTCAAACACCAATGGATATGGGATCATCTATCGCCCATCACATGGGTCGAGAAGATATACGCTAGTCTACTCTGGAATATCGATGCCCCGTCTCGATATTCCCACGACTAGGAACATTGAAGGATGTACTCATGGACTACCCAGGCCCCACTAGTATGATCTACATCATAGTCCTGCAAGTCGAGTACACATCCTAAGGGCTTTATCAACATGTAACAGAGAGACAGTAAGTATACATGTTAAGATAAAGAGCAACCAGACAACGTACTATCATGTCGAGCAAGAAAGTCCTACCTATATATGTCCCAGCATCCACTACAATATACATCTCATGTACAGTAATGGCCTCTAGGGCATACATATAACTAACAATCTCCCACTTGCACTAGGGCCATCTATAGCAGTGGTTGCAGTATCTCGTACTCAACCATCTCATAAAAGTCTCTCTCTGGGAAAAGGCCTTTGTGAGTGGATCCGTCGTGTTGTCCTCTGAGTCTACTCTCCTAACCTCGATCACCCTGGAGATCAACTATCTCCATGATCAGGTGATCCTGCCTTGGAATATGTCTGGGTCACTGATGGGACCGTGGTTCCTGGGTCAAAACCACACTTCCATTGTCACACAATGGTAGGAACCTAGTTCATCTCATGAACTAATATACACCCAAACTGCCTCTTTGGTAGTATCTTTGATAGCGATGTCACCAGCCTTTATCGTCTAGTTTTCCACGGTATCTTAGCTTGGAACTCTTCCAACATACCGTCCCTCCACTGAGGGTAGAGACAATGCCTGCGACTGACATTCAGTCGTGCTTATCTCCCTGGAAGCTATCCAGTGATTCTCCCCAGGATCGATTGATACCATCTCACTACACTTAGTGAGAATCCTAACATCCATTTAGATCTATCTCATAGATCCAAACCCAGGATTTATGAGGTATCACCCAGATCCTTTATGGAGAATCCTTGTGATAAGAGGAGATTGACCGAGTGTAGCATAGGAAACTCTTTTCCTATCAAGAGTATGTCATCCACGTACAATACGGGGAAGACCACCTTACTCTCTACTACCTTTTTGTATATGCAAGGTTAATCTACCATTTTGATGAAGTCAAACTCTTTGACTACCACATCAAAACAGATGTTCCAACTCCGCGTTGCCTGCTTTAATCTGTAAAGCAACTTGCATACGTTTCCGCTGCTCCCACTGTTTACGAAGCCCTCTGGCTGTCTACTTATAGACGTTCTCTTCTAAATCAGTATTTAGAAAAATAGTTATGATACCCAACCACCAGATATCGTAGTCATGGTATGTAGCAATATCAAGTAGGATCCGGATGGACTTAAGCACAGGCACTGGAAAAAAGGTTTCATCATTATCCACGCCTGGTCGATGATGAAAACCTTTAACAAGTCTAGCTTTGAAAGTCTCAACTTTTCCATCTACACCAAGTAATCTTCTCAAGATATACTTGCTCCTGATGGGGATTTAACCCTTCAGATATAGCATCCAAAGTCCATACTTTGTTGGTGTACATGGATTCCATCTCAGAGCGCTAAGTATCCAGCCATTCTTACAGAGTCCCCACTCTTGATGGCCTGCTCGAAACTAGTTGGGTCATCATCTTATGATGCAATCCTCGCACCTACTGTCATCGAGAAACCGAAGTATCTCTCAGGCAGATGAGGAACCCTGCTAGATTGGCGGAGAGGCTGAGGTTCGTCGGCGACTATTGAATCCTTTGGTTCTATCAAATCATCAGCTGTAGTTTGTATAGCTGGAACTCCTTCCAGTTCTACAGAACTGACCTTGCCTCGATCTTGTCCGGATTTTGCTTTTGACATAGGCTGGACAATCCCAAATCTTAACTTACTTAAGAGATGGGCTCTTCCCATACCATATCTCATATGGAGTGGTAGGCACTGATTTGATTGGAATCCAATTCAATAGGTATGTATCTTCTCAAGTGCATAACCCCCAAAAGGAAACAGGTAACTTAGTAATACTCATCATAGATCACACCATATCTTATATGGTGCGATTGCTCTGCCCCGATACACCTACGTGCTGTGGTGTATACGGAGGAGTAATGCTGAGAGAGAATCTCATTCTCCTTTAGAATAGTCCAAGAATTCCATGCACAAGTATTCTCCTCCCTGATCTCATCATAGGACAAAATACTTCTACCCGGTTTTGGTTCTCTACTTCTGACTTATATTCTTTGAATTTCTCAAAAACTTCATACATGTGTTTCAACAGGAACATGTGTCCGAATCTTGAGAGATCATCAGTGAATGTAAGGAAGTATAAATAACCAGTCTTGGCATTTGTAGACTGGGGACCTACATACATTACTATGTATCAGTCCCAAGAGTACACAAACTCTTTCTCTGTTTCTAGTAAACGGAGCTATGGTCATCTTATCTTTATGACATGACTGGCAAGTTTCACAAGATGTAAATTCAAACTGATTTAAATATGCATCTAATATGTAACTTAGCTAGTCGGGTGGCATTGATATGACCTAGTCTACAATGCCTCAAGAAGGATTCGTTCATTTCTGAACTCTTCCTCTTGTGTGTATTCTGTACGTAAGGAACTGTGGTTTGATTTAGAATGTATATGCTTTTAGATAACGTGTCTGAACCGATCAACTTTTGATATAGGAAATGTGCAAAACATTATCCAACAATACAAAATTATATCCTTTTTAATAAATAAAGAGACTGATATGATGTTGTATGTCAGGTTCGGTATCTAATAACTTTCGTTCAGAATCAATGTATTTGGAAATACAGGGTGATAACTGCCAACACCTTGGCTGCAACAATTGCACCGTTTTCAACTCTTGAAACTTATCACCCATTCTCAGTTCTCTACCTATCTGTAGCCCATGCAACATATTACATATATGGGATTCTGATCCGGTATCTAATACCCAGGACGTAGAGGATACAGAGAAATAGTTCTATGTAATGAACACAGCCGAAGGAGATGCATCAACATGCATTTTCTTCGTTTGGACGGCATGGGAATCCTGGTATTCCCCTATTTCCTGCTCGGTCTTATAACAATTATAAGTTGGAGCGGGACCAACGTTCCCCAGCTCAGTATAACAAGCGGGTTCGGTCAATACATTCATATTATTATCTTGATTAAGGCGTGACATGGTTGCTACCTGGAGAGAGAGAGAAGAAAACACTCTGCGTGCACTCTTGCAAGATTAGATTGGTTATATATTTTATCTAATCAGGATGGCTCCCACTATTTCTATCAAATCTTCCTTCAAACCTTAAAAGGAAAGACTAGCCGGGATTAATTACACTCTACAAGTTCGCCAATCTTTCAGCCAGGCCAGTGCTGGTACTTTGAGGGAGGTTCCCCTTGCTTTTGCACGAACCTAATTAAAATAAACCTCGTTTTCCCAGGGGCGTGACCCCGTTGACACCTTTCTAGCCACCTACTTGATCGGCTAATTGTAAAGTGCAAAACTCTCCCAGGAGTAACAATTACTCGCAGTGGGTATCAGGATCCAACTATCATATAGAAGGTATGCAATCTCATTGCAAATTTCAACACTTGAAACTCCCGATAATGGCTTTTACCCTTAGCACTTATGACCTTAACTATGGTCAACAAATCATAAGCACTAGTCTAGCTCTACCTGTCATTTCGTGATTAATTAGACCCACCCACATGACCCTTAACTAAGGTCAACAAAGTCACATGACTGTCCTAACTAATCGCATCATATGCTGTGTAGGAAGACATCACTTAGCTACCGTACACTGTGCCTTGACTGTGGTCAACAAACACAGCTCGAATACTAAGTACTCTACTTTCTAAAATGACGGAGGGTTGCGGATGGTTTTTTAAGAAAAACTTTTAACGCTTTGAACTTGATCTCGTTGCGGAATCAAATGGTTTTAAATGGAGTGTTTTTTAGGCTTTTGCTAGTTTCGCTAAAGAGGTCACTCCCGGTGAAGGGATCTCGGCTCTTTCCTCATCGAATGAGGTGCAGGATATTCACAATACCACTATGCAAAGCAAGAACTAGAAAAGCAGTCAAAAGACAAACCGAAGGTTGTAGCATCTGCTAGTTATTGCTAAAGAGGTCACTCCCGGTGAAGGAATCTCGGCTCTTTCCTTATCGAATAAGGTGCTGGATGTTCTACAAGGAACACCGCTATGCAAAGCAACAACTAGAGCTACCAAATTTTTGAAATTCGATTCCACGACATCTTTTAGGTTTATTTTCTTTCATTAATCTCATTAATGAATGTCCCATCATATAAGTCACCTAATCATCACAGATAAATACAACGTACGCTTATGCCATCCGCATGTGCCTCGATGTCCCGTCATGCACCGTTAGGTTAGGTAACTAACGACATAGCGGGGCAGGGCTAGTGCGGGTGTAAAACATAAGCAACGTCTCTATATAATATATCATATATACTATATACAGTATCTATCTGAACATATCACATGATCACATCACAGATAACGCAGCAGAAAACAACATATGAAATATTGGATATACTAGGACGTCCGTATTTTATTTTGAGCCTGTATAAAACACGGATTCCACGGTCGTGATGAATAGCCAATCCCACACCCCTAGACCCCTACGAGAGCGGCAAGCAACCCTACCAATTCTAGAGTTAGGAAACTCGGACTCAACTCCTCGAGATGGTCTCCCACTGGACCCTAGAACCAGGTCACTTGTGCTCCCCGCCTTGGGTCTACCCTAATGAGGAAAAGTAAATAATATATAATGGTGACATCATCCTCAGCCCGGAAGTTCCCCAATAAAAGAATATTACATACAATGAATTTTACATGAATGAAAATGAAAAACTCTCATCTCACATAAAAAAAAACGGCTATTCAAACACGACGATCCAATATAACATATCTAGCAACACATAACATCACATGTCATCAATGTAAGTAAATATGTGTATCCCAATTGTCGTTGATGTATAGCAACGAAACCGGGGATACACCACATATTACACTTACGGCCGCAGAAAAGAAAGCGTAAAACTACAACAGTTGGAATCCGCAAGCTCCTTAGACATCGCATGCCTAACAATTATAAACCCTGCATTTTAGTCTTATTATCGAAAACACTTTTCAATGTCTAGTCGGGCAATTCAACAAGATTCCCGACATCCTGATCGAATGCTCGTCGCAAACTTTAGTAGACGGCCGCACCCCCGGATGCCGTTGACGAAGTGCACTAAGGCGGAACACCGCTGCCACGAGCACCCGAACGGATGCTTTTGGCAACGGGGTTCTCCTACAGTCACTTGGTCGGGGCTATGGGGCGTGGCTATCTATTAAGTTTACCCGGCGAGTATCCGCGTACTCTACGTGATTGCAACGGACTTTTGATCATATCAAAATCCCGTGGCAACCGATCAAATGAGACTAAAGTGCTAGATTTATAACATTCAAATTAGTTATCTCATAACTACATGTGGATTCCAAATATTGTATCACATTCCAGATAAATAGACAATGTTAAACTTTCCGATCGAATAAACAAGCACCCAAGATTTCCCAAATAGCTCAACACTTGAGTGGAGTTCAAAAAATTATCCATCACATGCCACAGTACCAATGGTCCAGCCATAGAAGGGTCAAGCCAACGCCTCACATGTGGCAATGCCGTACTGCCCCAAACCCTAAGGTTCAGAGGCACTTCAAGACGGTCACATAATCGAGTTAAGGTTTGTTGTCTTCTAGAGGGTCCACCGCGTTACTTGCACGACTTAGAACGTTTTTAAACTACGGAAAAATCCAACACTTGGAAATTTTCCGGCAGGGGAAAAAGTGAGTTATTGATATCCGTTCGAACTTTTTAACATGTTCTAAAATTACTCGAAAAAACTTAAACGAAGTTAAATTATCCGATCGAATCAACGAGTCCCCAATACAACCCAGAACACTCAACACTTGAGTATAAATTAAAAACACCCAGAATCATCAGGAAGATAATACGGACATTACTGTGAAAACAGAACACAACAAGCGCACTGTAGCGCCGCGGAACCGTCGCGCCAGGTTTGGTTCTGCCGCGGTTCCGCGGCGCTTTATGCGTATTAGTGGATCATTTTTCACAGAGGTCCATAGAATTCCCTGCTGATTTTCTTAAGAATTTTTAATATGAAAAAATGTCAACTTTTGAAAAAATTCCAGAGAAGGGTAGTGTATGGGGTTTCGGGGTTCGATCGGACTTCTAAATTCGTCTAGACTTCGCCTAAAGCTCTAACTTAGCTCTGATACCACTGTAGGGTTACTAGGCACTCTAATAAGGTTCTACAAGGCATCAACCATGCCTGATAAAAATTTTAGCCGTGCCGAACAACCCTAAACCAAGATCTTAGACTAGAGATTGAGCGAAATTAATATCAAGTAAACAACTTTACTTCTAAAAGTTAGGGATTAAAACCTTTGTAGATCCGGTCCTTCACTTCTAAAGCTCCGTGTTGACGTCCCTTCGCTGCGATCATCGAGATCCCGGACTCTTGTGACGGTTTCCTCGGAGAAATGAACGGGCTAGCTCGTTGACTTCGAGGCCGAAGATGATCTACGTCGAGAAGACTCAAACTCAAGCTCCATCTTCACTAGGTCATGAACTTTGTGAAGAGAACACCCTAAACTAAATAGCAAGTAGTAGAGGATGATGAAATAGGAAGTGGGTTCACTTTGGATTTGGATTTCTCGCTCTATTTCTTCACTTGAAAATTTCTAGTAAGCTTTTCTTCTTCTTGAAGAAGAAGAAGAAGAAAGAAAAAAATAAGAATAATGAATTATCTAAAAAGAATAATCAAGTGAAGTCTATCAGAATGCAACCATGGGTGAGTTAACCTTTGTAGAGAATAAACCATAGTTTGAGTTAATGGTTTGGTTAATAAAAATCTTATGCAAAACAAAATGAGTGGACTTTGTCAAAGATACTTAAAAGCTTCATGAAGCTTCAAGCCAAGACAAAGAAAGCCACCATTTTGTTTTACCAAAATAAATAAAAACCTAAACCATTATCTTAAATATGGTGTAAGTCATACACACACCCAAGTTTGCATATATCATCAATCATGATACAAACTAGTGCACAAACATACATCACATATACAACTTGTGCACATAAAGTGAGAAAGTCAATCTTAAGTGAACAAATACTAGTTAATGCAAAGTAATATATCAAATATATAATTGTACATTAAATCATTAAATCAACACTTGATTTAATGATCCGGTCATATCGCATATAACCGACTAATATCTGGTGTATCAATATACCGAATCAACCCTTGATTCGGTAACCCGGCTATATCTCATATAACCGACTGATGATACAAATCGCGAGAATAGAATACAGTATCACATACTGGCATTATTCTCGGTCCCGCACATATCTCATATGCGCTCTATTTCGTTTCGCTTGAGCTAGGAAACCTCTGTGTAGGACTCTAAAGACTCGTCAATACGCCGGCAGTAGGTGGTGATCATATCAATCACCCACAAGCCGCAAGCGGTCTGCTAAACGTAATGGCCACCCGGGTATTGAGCGATCAGAAGATCAACGAGCAAGCCTGCTCATACTCCTGCGAATCCAATCAGTAACACTTATCGCACAGTCCGGTCTATTAGTCTGATATGTCGCATATCTCGCCTAGGGGTGGTAAACGTCAGACCCCAGTAGCTTGATAAGTCATGCCAATGTAAGGTCCAAAACAAGCATGAAACTACTGATAACACTTACCAGTAAATCACTGCAACCCTGGCCAGGGATTTCCAGTTATGGCCAGTCGAGCATAGCGCAACATCAACCCCCAATACCGGGAGAGACGAATCCCCTCCTATCGCTCATTTCCTCCATGTGAATCGGGACTGTACCCAAAAACCACCTATTTGCACGACTCAGTAGAGCCGTGGTAGGGTGGAAATCAAAGCACAGTGGGAGACACACAAGACTCTATGACGATCTCGGGTCAACAGACTAAGCTGTACCAGTGTCACCAGAGAACTGCCATCTAACGTGAGGTATAATACCATCTAGGAGTTCTCGGCAAGTCCGTTCAGTATACCCAGTCTCCACTGAGCACCCACATACCATCTCTGATGTCAAACACCAATGGATATGGGATCATCCATCGCCCATCACATGGGTCGAGAAGATATACGCTAGTCTACTCTGGAATATCGATGCCCCGTCTCGATATTCCCACGACTAGGAACATTGAAGGATGTACTCATGGACTACCCAGGCCCCACTAGTATGATCTACATCATAGTCCTGCAAGTCGAGTACACATCCTTAGGGCTTTATCAACATGTAACAGAGAGACAGTAAGTATACATGTTAAGATAAAGAGCAACCAGACAGCATACTATCATGTCGAGCAAGAAAGTCCTACCTATATATGTCCCAGCATCCACTACAATATACATCTCATGTACAGTAATGGCCTCTAGGGCATACTTTTAACTAACACTCCTTCCCTAGAGAGACCTAAAGAAGAAAAAGAAGTTGAGGTGTTCGGTCGGGTGCTCTCCCACTGCAGCGTTTGCTCCGCAAGATCGTCGAAGAATTGCCAGGCTTCCTCGTCAGATTTGGATAGGAAGTGGCCTTGACAAATGGTTTCTAGCAACTGCTTAGTTGCTGGATTCAGGCCCTTATATAAAGTTTGGCAAAGTTGTCATCTCTCAATACTGTGATGAGGGCACTGAACAAGAAGGTCTTTGTATCGGTCAAAACACTTCCAAAAAGGTTCAGTAGGAAGCTGGGAGAATTGGTTAATTTTGTTTCGAATCCATGCGGTCTTATGATTTGGGTAGAATTCCTTTAGAAATGCTTTGACAAACTCATCCCAACTGGTTATCGAATAAGATGTGGTGCTATTCAGCCACTTTTCAGCATGGTCGCATAGAGTGAAAGGAATTACTCGTAGCCGTATAGCATCATCAGACAGTTGAGTTGTCTTCATCATCGCATTAACGTTCTGGAATTTATTGATGAAGATATAGGCATCTTCGGATTCAAGCCCGTGAAATTTGGGCAACATGTTAATGAAGTAGGGCTTAATTTCAAAACTATCCCCATTGGCCGATGGAAGTGAAAGACAGGTAGGGAGTGCGGCGCGGGTAAGATAGAATCAATCGTGGAGCGAAATTCGTTGTGGCGCTTCAACAAGAGGAGGTCGTGGGTTATTCACACCTAATGGAGGTTGAATAATTCCCGGGGGAGGTAAAGGGATGTTAGGAGGAAATCCCGACATCTTGGAAGAAGATTCTGGTGAAAGTGAAGGTGAAGAAGTATGGAAAGAATCACGGTCAACGTTAGAATTGACCGGCAAGGGTAAAGGTGAAAGAGGCGTGGAAGGAGTTTCGACTGCGATGTCGATCGCGTAGTCTGTAGCGACTAACGAAACGCGAACTAATCAGGCACTAGGGTCCCTAGTCCAAGAGGACATACACTAAACAAGTTTAGTGTAGTCAAAGCGTAGAATTGGAGGGTAAGAAAACGAAAGTGGAGAAAAATTTGGGTGAAGGTGGTAAAAATGGCGAATTTGTGTTTGTTTCGTAAGAATGGAAAAATGAAATGATAGTTCAATAAACACAATTACAAATGCATAGTCATAAATGCACAATCAATACCTAGACTAGGGTTTTCTAAGTCCACTAGACCTGCTCCTAACTGTTCCAAAGTGACAAATTGTGAGATAGCCCTCAAATCGCCTCTTCACAGCCAGATGTGACCAGGTAAGCACAAGTGAGGTAAGGAGTGTTCCGCTCACGAATCACCGTAAGACGGGCCTTTTAAAGTTACATCCTCACTTGTCTAGCCTAGGCACCACAAAAGTCATGTTTAGATAAACGACCAAATGCCCACAATCTTCATTTGTCCTATTGAGCGCGACAAGTCCTCAGTTGGCTGAGTCTAGATATTTTTTATTAAGCCTGAGGTGACACTTATGCAATTAGTGATTTCTGGGGTCTTAGGAAGGGTGATGAAATCCCCACCTAATCTGGATTGGTGTTATAGCCCCATAAGTCCGTACTAATGATGCAATGCGAAAATCAACAAAGTTTTGTTTTCAAACAATCAATCAATTTGTTTTTTACTTTAAATGTGGCGCTGCAACAAATACGGTTAGTTTTTCTTTGGCTTTTTGCGGCGATGTTGCTAAGAATCCTGCAAAGACAAGAATATTGGAGCGTCGGGTTTGAGAAGAGGAAGTTTGGAAAAATACGTACCAAAAGAGTCGAGTTTAAGAAACTCGTGTTGATATTGTCTCCGAGTGGTTGAATGGTTCGCTTGCGCGGGTCCAACTATCCGAGTCTTTGGCACTAAGTGTTCAATCTCCTTTTACTTGAAAATGCCCCCTTTGCTCCGCACGATCGCTGCTCGTTAATCCATCAAATCTGCAAATGTCGGAAAAATACGGATATTTGAGCTAGAAAGCGATATAGATAGCCAAATTGCTAAACACAAATAATTAAGAAAATCAAATAATAAAAATGGGATACTATCAGAACACTGGAGGCAACACAAAAAACAAATTTTTAAAACCCCACCAGAAAACCGGCGACGCCGGATTTTTATAGCATCTCGCCGGTTGAATTTGCAAATTTGGTGCAAAAGTTTTGTATGTTTCCTCAATGTAACAATAATGTTCTATTCTTATACTTTGATTTCTATGTTAAAACACAGTGTGTTAGCAGAACACAAATCCAGAGCACATTCTTGTTTTTAGTTTTCGTGTCGGTTTAAAAAGAATGGTTTTATTCGTTGAATCTGTTTGAAAGTTAGTTTTATACAAAATATTCACAAATTAACCCGAGACTAAAAGTGTAAAAGCGTTACTGTCTCCCCGGCAACGGCGCCATTTGATTAATACATTTTCACCGTGTCGTATTTTGAAAGAATTTTGAAATTACCGCAATCAACAACGGTGTCACGTGTAGCTAGCCGTGATGAGTACGGGTCGTCCACAGGGAGATGGTAGGTTTTTAGGCTTGTTTTAACGAGTTAACACTGTTTTTTGAGTTGTTGTTTATGCTAAGTGTCGTAACTAGGATATGTTCAATAAAAAGACTTGTTAAGGGTAGTTTTAGGTTAGCTTGCGTGAGGATGATGCTTGCCGGTTCCTTAAAGACCAAATTTTGATATTGACACTAAGGCAATAAGCAACAACGTGGATTAGAGAACTTGAAATACGGTATTTGCGATTTTGAGCTAAATCTGTATTTCTTGTCCCTTATCCTTCCGTTGATGTCTCTTGACCTTAGCCTTCGGCAAACCACTTGCAACCCGGTCACAATTAGGATTTACCGCTATCGTTGTAGGATTGGATGCCTAACGGAACGGATTTGCGAGTGGTTTGCTCGGAGTTTCAATTGCAAAGTTAAGGTATTTTAAGGTTTTAGCAAAAAAACATCTTCTAACACAAACTAACCATATTCTAACCTTAACAAGTGAATCGATTACTCACACATATTTACGATACCAAAATAGAAAAAGAAAAGAGTAAGGCAACAAAATGAAAAATGCAAGAAAAGAAAGACAAAGAGAGAACCGATAAATCAGCGTGCAAATCCTTCAATTGTTCTTTAATCCCGTATCAATGTGAATCCAAATACCAAACTTTAAAGTTGCAAGCTGACTTAAGAGGTTGCAAGATCAAAGTAAAGAAAGGAATTCACAAGTTCAAGTATGTAAAAAGCAAGACATGTGTAATGAAATAAGAACTTTATTGAATTTTAAACACGATACAACTAATCTTGAAGTCAAGAACCTAAATCTTAAGGTTGCAAGTTCAATGAAGAAGTTGCAAGGTCAAGACAAAGGGGCAAGACCTCAAGTGTTCAAAGGAAAACAAGTTACAAATTACAAGAGTTCTAAAACAAAGCTAAAGAGAAAATATCCCCTCCCCATGCCGCTTGGTCTGGTATTTATAGGCTCAAAAAAAAATTAAACAAGTAATAAAAATGAGATGATGTGACTGCAAGGGATGGACAGAAGAAATGTGGGGAGAATTGGGGCTAGGGGCGGCGAGCTCGGTTATAGTGTGCATGTGGCCGGCCAAAATCCGAGCTTCTTGGCTTGTATTGATGTGGTGGTCTTGTGTGCTCTCCAATATCACTCTGGTGCTGCTTGATTTGTCTATATGAACCTGGGTTGTACTCAGGGATTTGGAGGGAAACCCTGATGCTTCAAATCATATCAACTCTTTTAGCATTTAATGCACATGTTCCCTACCTGCACCATTTCATCATGTCATGTAACCTAGGCAGCCCTACCATGGTCCATGTGCACACTTGCATTGTGTTGGACCAAAATTGTGTGCACACATTATTTGTTGCAAAAGAACTCTTTGTGTATCGATCGGTTTGCAGTTCTGGTTGCAGTGTCGGCTCACAAAAGTAATATCCGTGATTTTTAGTGAGTTTTCGGTATTGTGTCACGGATACCTACAATCTGTATTTACTGAGCAGATACCGGTTAATAGTACCGATATATACAAAAAATAGATAATGAATGAGTAGTATTAAAATGCAGTTTTCTGTGATAAACATGTAGCATAGTTTTTGGAGAGAGATGTGCGGTGGATTCTACGCACCTACGGGTGGTGGCAGGGTGGTATCATTAAATCCCGATAGGGATCCGTCCATTTCGGGAGATGTGGTGGGTGGAGGAGAAATAGAAGATGAAGAAGTACCGACTTCGGAATCGATAGAAAAAACGCGGATAAGACGGGTACTAGAATCCCGTGTCCAGCCGATCATGCACTAAGTGGGTTTAGTGCACGTGACAGCGTGTGTTATGTGAGAAAGATTTTAAGTAGGTTTGTTTTGGAAAAAAAATGTCGGACTTGAGGCTTAACTCAACAAATCACAAAATGCACAAGCAATCCCTAGAACTAGGGTCTCCTAGGTCAAGTCACTAGACCGCTCCTAGACTTCCAAAAGATAAGTCGCAGGATCAATGCTCTACTACCTCCTTATCAATCTTATGGCCATGTAAGTGCCTGGTAAGTGGGAGGTATCTGCTATACGAATCACCGAAATAGCGGGCCTAATTAAGTAACCACTTTACTTAGTCACACTTGCCTTAGACACGATAAGCAATAGATTACCCACGACCCTCATTTGTCCTAATTGAGTGCGAATGTCCTTAGGGGTTAGGTCTAGATATTTTTTAATTAATGTAGGGTGAGAGTATGCTCGTTTGTGATTTGTGAGGCCTAGAATGGGTGATGAAATCCCCACCTAATCTGAATTTGGGTTTATTGCCCCTTAAGGTCAGGTTTAAATATGCAAAAACAAACCGAAATCAAAACACGCAAAAAGATTTTTGAGCGGCGTTGTATGCAAAGAATCCTGCAAATAAAATCAGTTTATTGGAGCTTTAGAGAAGATAGAAAGATATTAGAAAAATACCTGAGGATTTTAGGGGCCCAACTCCACCAAGAAGCCGTGTTTTCGCCGCCGATTTGGGTGATCTTCTGCTAATTTTTCTTCAGGGCCCTCCTATACTCCTATGGTCCAAGTTGAAATTCTCTGGCTCTCTGTTGGCTTGCTCCAGTTACTCCAGATTCCTTTGCAAAACTTGCACAATAATCGTTAGATACACAAGATGCGGTTTTGATTCTCTTTTATATTGTGTTCGTTGGATTTTATAAGAAATCAACCCGAATAATAAGAAAAAAAATTACGACCATTTTCCCGGCAACGGTGCCATTTGATTGATCGTTAAAAATGCTTTGTAAAGTAACTGCAATCAAGACGATATCGCTAGTAGCAAACCGCGATGAGTATGGGTCGTCCATAGGGAAACGTGGACTTTTTTCTTACTTTAGACGAGTTGATTGAAGATGGGATAGTTGTTTTGTCGTTACGGATATAGAATTTATAAAGAAAAGGCTTGTAGGGTTCATAGGACTTAGTAGTAATGGATGAATAATTAAAAATGACTCTTTTATCTTTTAATAGTTTAAAACTAGATCGATTGAATGTAAATTAGGGTTCTTTGAAGAAACTAGGGTTTCCCCACTACTAACCCCTGTTCTTGCATTGATCTCTATTCATAACTAACCCTTATCAAAACAAGTGTTAAACCAATCTCAAATCGTGGTCATAACTATCAATAAATTGGTAGCGCGCCCAATAAGGAGGTTAACATTTATTTTGCTAAAATTTATAAACTTTAAAAAGTATAAAAGAAGTTAAAAGATTTTCTCATCCATTGTTCTACCCTATCCTACGAACCCTAACAAGTTAGGAATTACTCACTCATGGTTAAAGATTTAGAAGAAAGGTTGAAGAAGAATGAAAACATGATTAAGATACAGAAATGTAAGTGCGGAAATTAAATGCAAAAAGAATAATAAAAAAACCATCATTTTTAATCAACTATTACATTTACAATTCTCCTTAGAAAGTAGAATACAAGAACCCTAGTTTGCTCTAGATCTCTTTCTTATTGGAGATAGATGATGATCACTTGGATACGTGTATCTCTTGGTCTCTTCGGTGATGATCTTTAATGTGTAGCTCTCGGTTCTTTATATAGTATTTAAAACCAGAAACCCTAGATTCCATAAGTGATTAGATGTTGTTACGATCCAAGCCACCAAATATCACATCCAACGACCATCAAAGAGCCGCGGATCCGCCGTGATTCCCCTATTTGGCCGCCCTTTCGCCGTGACTTGGTGGAATCAAGATTAGGGATTTCTTCTGATCTCTTGTGTTGCCATGTGGAGAATGTTTTTGATGTCTAGATTCTGAAAATAATACTCTGAGTCTCTGTCGTTGCTAGATCTCTCGATTTGCTTCTAAATTTTGGCTGATTCAGTTTCGATATCCCGATATCACTCAGATCTCTTACTTGGATTCCAGACCTAAGCTACTATCTGCATAATATCTCAAATCATGGTGTTAGTAGCATTTGGTAATTTTGAGATATTATCCTAACCATTTAAATGATATAATATCTTAAGAATAATGATTAGAAATATTTGATATGATATGCATATTTTAATTGCTAAGATTTCATTTAAATATTATATGCATATATTTTCCCTAATTATGTTAATTATAATGTAGAAATATATGATAATAAAAATTTTACAAATAATCCCACATATGTTCTATATTTACAAAAAACATGTTTTAGTACTTAACAATAGTAGGGAAAATATTCATTCAAAAGTGCAATATTTTAGACTAATCAGCGAGCAAGGGTTTGGGTTAAGTTTCTCGTCGCGACGGGAACAGAAGAAATAGGGAAAGAGAGGAGAGAGAGAGTTGAGGGTGATAATGGTTATAATATTAGGTTATTTAACATATAATATATATATATATATATAGAAGAGAGAGAGATACGGGAGATAGAGATAGAGAATATGAAATATTTAGTTAATATATATTATATAAACTGTATATATATAACATTTTAGATTATAAAATATTATATATATATATTAGGTTTAGACAGCTAATATCAAACTGCTCCGAAAATTATCCGGGTCTCTTCTAAAAATCTAGTTTTAAAATATGGATAATATACGTATAAGTTAAAACTATAATACAATACCCGGTTAATAAAAATGCATACCCCCAAGTATAGATCTACGTAAATACACGTAGCGATCCAAACGTGTCTATTTTAACAATTTGGACATGAACACGATGTATGGATGCAAACATATGATATGGGGTATCATAACAAGCCATGCTAGATATTAAAATATATTATCTGGATATTATTTGTATTATTAAAAGACATGCGGATAAATATATCATCTAAGTGTGCATTGAATCTAGATGTGCACGGATCCTCTGTACTAGCAAATATATGACGTAATCTTGAACCATAATGGGTTTCAAGCATGCGGGTCGGGTCGGATACTAACCACAGTTACCAAATGCATTATCCGCGCCTAAAAACAATAATAAATAAGAAAGTTGTCGCAAGATCTGAAATGCCTCAAATAAAATATCATATAAATGCACTAGGGTGTTACATTTTTAATATGGAGAATATACGTAAAAGTTTAACCCATAATACGATATCCTGTCAATAAAAATGTATACCCTCAAGTACGGATCTACGTAAATCTACGTAGCAATCAAAAACGAGTCAGTTTTAGCAATTAGAGTATGAACACGATATATGGGTGCAACCACATGCTATGGGGTGTGATGACATGCAAGGCTATGTATCAAATATATTATTTGGTTTTTATTTTGTATTATAAAAGATATGCGGATACTAAAATATAATATATACATGTATCATATCTAGATTTGCATGGATCCTCTATACTAGCAAATATTTGATGTAATCTTGAACCATGATGGGTTTCAAACATGCGGGTCGGGTCGGATAATAACCGCAACTGCTAATTTCACCATCCGCAGCCCAAAAGCAATAATATTAAAGAAATTTGCCGTAAGATTTGAAATACCCCAATTATAGTATAAATGCACTAGGGTGTTACAGTCCGGGTAACTAGTACAATCATTCGATCGGAACCTTACACGTATCAAAAACCGGCTACTACATCATTTCCCCTGAACCAGGAAAACCCTCTGTGTGGGACTCTAAAAACTCGACAGTACTCCGGCAGTGAGTTACTGGATAAATCCATAACCACAATCACGTCAGCAGCACTAGTTGTACGGAACGGCTACCCAGGTACCTGTCGAAAAGGAAGGCTGACAAGCAAACTCATCCGAATCCCTACTGAGCCTATCTGTGGCAATCTCCGTATAGTCCGGTCTCTTCGTCTGAGAGTATCACATGCCGGGTCTAGGGGTGGTAAATGTCAGACCTTAATAACCCGATAATTCGTGCCAATGTGGCTCAGGACCAACCAGGGAAACTACTGATCTAACTATTAGTAAATCCCAACTGCCTTGGCCAAGATCTTATGGTGCTGGTCAATCGAATACAGTGCGATATCGACTCCCTATACCGGGAGAGACGAATCCCCAACAATCGCTCACTGCCTCCATGTGTCTTGGGACTGTACCCAACTAAAACCTGTTTGCATGACTTAGTAGAGCCGTAGTAGGGTAGTAATCTAAGTACAGTGGGAACTCACACGAGACAAATGACGATCTCAGGTCTGATGACTGACCTGTACTCATGTCACCTGAGAACTGCTATCTGATGATAGGTATAGTACCATCTATAAGTTCTCGACGATTTCTTCCAGTGTACTCATCCCCAGTGAACACATGTATACGATCTTAGGTGCGAAAGACCAATAGCTGTGGGAATAACCATCGCTCATCGTCAGGGTCTAGAAACGTATACACCAGTCTACTCCGGAATATCGATGCCCAGTCTCGATACTCCTACGACTAAGGACATTTTAAAGATGTGCTTATGGACTACCCAACCTCCATATGTATGATCGCCATCATAACGTTGGTAGTCAAGCAATAATCCTACAGGCTTTATCAACATGTACTAATGATACGTAATAACAAGTAAAATATATACACATGTTAAGATAACGACAAACCAAATAGCATACTATCATGTCGAGTAAGATTGTCATGTACATATATATGTCCAAGCATCCATTATATATACATATACAATAATGGCCTCTAGGGCATACATATCCAACAGGTCCCACGAATTCAAGAGATGGCTCCTGACCCTTGGCGTGGCAGTTTGTTCCGTGTGGCACTTTATGCCATGAGCAAGGACCGGGGCCTGACATCCTCCCCACCTAGAACAATGGTTCGTCCTCGAACCACGGACCTATTACTGAGAGACCTGTATAGGCCACCATAAATATAACGCCCCATGCCCCAGTATAGATGGTATTGTCCGCTCTGGCCGAAGTCGCGCATGGTTTTGTCCTTCGAAGCGAACCGAACCCGGCCCACTTCCTAGATGGTCACCCATTCCAGAATTTCCCTGGCTCGAGCATGCTTAACTATGTAGTTCTCAAGCTCCTGTAGTGCCGGTTCACTTAAAAAGCGCATCTGTAATTGAGAGTGGCGTCATGACATTTATAATGCAGTTCGGTCCTCTTTCGGAATGTGATTTAGGGATCCGATCCCATTATTCTAGAGGTGGCCCTACGGATTCAAGAGGTGGCCCCCATGAATTCAATAGGTGGCACCCTCCCCTTGGTGTGGCACTTTGTTCCGTGTGGCCCTTTATGCCATGAGCAAGGACCGGGGCCCGACAGTGCAACAATAGTCACATGTGGAGTTAGCGAATTTATTACCATATTTATAATAGTATTTATGCCTAAAAGGTTGGTTTTAAGGACTAACTCTAAATATTTGTCGTAACATATATTTTCTTTCTTACAATATTTTATGGATTTTCCTAACATAATATCTAAGTTATCTTTACTTTTGGTAAAATTCAAAAGCATTTGGTCCTTTAATTCTACTTTTCTTTTAAGATCGAATATTTCAAAATTTAAAGTTTCGTTAGTCGCATTTAAATTTTCTTTAGTTAAAGTTATGGTTTTTATTTTATCATTTAAATTTTCATTTTCTAACTTGATTTCCTTTAATTCTTCTTGAGTTGATTTTTCTAAATTATTCCTAGCAAATAATTTAGACTTTAAATTCTTATACTTAGAATTTAATTTATCATAATTTTCTTTAAGATAATAACAAAGACTTATCATCTACTTTACTGAGAGATTCAATATCAAAGTTATCGTCAGTTACCTTATTGTCCAGGGCCACGAAGCACACGTTGGTAACTTCTTCGGTTTTCGATTCGCTGGAATCCGTACCATCCCAAATTGCTTAAAACGAATGGTTTTCGTATTCCTTCTTTGACTTCCACTTGTCCTTATTGAGAGTCGGACACTTTGACTTCAAATGACCTTCCTTGTTGCATTCAAAACAACACAAAGTTTTATTGGTATTAAAATTCTTATTAGATTTATACGTACCCTTTTTTCTAGGGGAATTTTCTAGACTTCAGATACTTCCTGAAGTGTCTAGCAATATTGGTCATTTCTTTATCGTTGATGTCATCATCACTTGATAATTCCTTAGGCTTTAACTTGATGGTTGCCTTTAGCGCGATATTTTTCTTTTGAGTGGCCTTCTCCTGTTTTTGTTTGAGATCTCCTAATTGCATCTTATAAGTCTTTAATTTTCCTATAAGGGTATCAACCTTAACGTTGTCATGTTATTAGCCTCTTCGATGGCAATGATTTTAGATTTCCATAATATCGTAAGAATTCTTAGCAACTTATAACATTTTTCTTTGTCATCAATTTTTTATCCTAAATTGAAAAGTTTGGTAATGACATTGTTGAACCTAGAATACGTAGAGTCAAGGATTCATCGTCTCTAATTTGAAACATCTCATACTCATGTATGAGACGGATGATCTTATTCTCTTTAACTTGACTGGTTTCTTCATGGGTAATCTGGAGAGTAGTCCAAATCTCGTTTGTTGTTTGACACATAGAAATTCTATTGAATTCTTCAGAATTCAATGAGCACTGAAGCGCATTCATTGCTTTGACATTCAATGTCAGCAATCTCTTGTCAGCGTTTGATAAGGGATTTGTAGTAGGAGGGACGAAGGGTTTTTCAATGATCTCTAGAACTTCTAGATCTATACATTGAAGGAAAACTTTAATCTTAGTTTTTCAGAACTGATAGTTTATACCATTGAATAGAGGAGGACGGTTTATAGCTTGTCCTTCAATTTGGTTTGCCATAGGATCAGAAACTTATGAGGTTAATGTTACAAACAGAGTAACCTTGATCTAATACCAATTGAAAACAACCTTAGATGGGGTGAATAAGGCTTTATGTCAAACACAGAGTAATTTTGCGAATATGAAAATTATGCAGCGGAATATAAAAAATATTAAATTATCACAATCACAGAAGCAGTCACAGAAGTGCAAAAAAATAAATGGACATAGAGGATTGTTATCGAGGTTCACCAACTTAGTGGCTAATCCCCACCTGAGAACACCTCCTCAGAATTCCACACACTATCCAATGACTCCTTGTAGGTGGAGAAACCCAAATTTTTTTACCCAGGCTCAGATCCAAACTTTTACACTTGTAGGTTATTAACACCTAAACCTTTTCCGAGGCTCAAGTCCAAACCTTTACAATGTGAAGATCTTAGACCGTTCTTCATTAAGTCGTACAAAGAAAAAATTTACAATCTTTACAAACCAACTCTAATAATTCTAACTATCTCAAAAGATAAATCAAAGTTTTGATTCAAGAAGATGAGGGATTGTATTTTTAAAGATTAACAAAAGTTTAAAAAAATTAATCAAAGAATTTTTCAAGATTAAATAATTTTTAAAAACAATCGCTTCTTCGAAAGTTTTAGAGATCTTTCTTTTCTAAAAGAATAGAAAAATCTAATGGTGCTAGAAAAATCTCTTCTATCTAAAAAGAATTAGTAAAAACTTGAGAGCAAAGAGAGGCAGAGTTTTCATAAATACTTGAGTAAAGAAAATAAAAATCTGGTGAAAGAAATTGTGAAAAACTCTTTAGAAACTTTCCCTATATATAGGGAATCATTTTAGAGCAGTTAGGACAGTTATTATAACTGCCTCTAAAAGATAGGGCAGTTGTTGTCCATTGTAAATTCAAAAATCCTACCCAAATTCAAATTTTGAAAATTTATGAACTGTTATAGACGCCTGTCTTAGGGACGTCTGTCATAGACGTCTATTGTCTGATATTTTAGACACCTGGTTTTTAAAAAATGAATTTAAGAAAATAAATTTTGGTTTTAGATAATTGAATTGAAGTGGCATAGAAAACTTTATTCTAACTGTTTGAGATCGACTCGACTCTATACTCAAAAAAATATTAGAAAAGTATTGAATATCTCCGATGTGTGAATTCTCCGTTTATAGACTTTAAATACATATTGAGTGCGTCCAAGTCTTACCGAAACTTTTATTGAGATGTCAGTTGCAATATTGAGTGTCCTTATACTTGAATAACACAGTTGTATAGCATTTTGACTAATCTGACATGGTTAGTAACATATGGTATATTTGAAATACAGTTTTGTAAAATAATCAAAACACAAAGAGATTCATATGTTAATGGTTAGTAACATATAGTATATTATATTTGAAATACGGTTTTGTAAAATAATCAAAACACAAAGAGATTCATATGTTAACACCCTCCTTATTCATGTTCTGCCAATCGAAAAAGCGGGAGAATAACAGTGAACGCGAGAATATTCTTCGTCTTCAAAATACTTTAGTAGCATGAGAGAGAGCAACTGAAGATCGGTACTTTGTACATCTTTACAGTCCTGATGGAGATAGGAGGGAATCCGACTATGCTGCTTAGATAGCAAGGAGGAGTCTAGTCGTTCTTTCCGAACTGTACGAATCTCAGCTTGAGATGCGTGGCCTATCCAACACATTTTCCACAAAATATGATGCTCGAAGGGGCTGAAGAGATTCTAATGTGAAGTGCTTTGAAGAACCAAAGAAGTGTCGTCGTCATCGTTAGGTCCTTTAGATTTTAGATGTGTTGTAGCGTTCTTAAGGGTTAATAGGAGTTGTAGGTGCTTCGTAGGGACCTTTATGATTGCCCAAGTCTGTAGGAACTGGTAATTGTTTTTTTTTTTATCGTGAGTAAGATTTAGCTTTGTCATATACACGATGCCTTTTCTTTTTCTTATTTTTTTTATTTTTCTCTTTTTTTTATATATTTTGTTTTGATCATTTTTCTTTTCGCTTTTTATTTTTATTTTTAAGGCAAAAAAATATAAAAATAAAAAGATACAAAAGTGAGAAAAATAAAATCACAATACAAGATGCGTTGGGCGACCCAATGCATGGTTGCTTCTACGGATGCGTTGGGTCGACCAACGCATAGTGACTATCTTAGGTTTAAAACCCGAGACAAATTTATTATGTAATAATATATGTGAGTCTTCTAACTAATTTATTCCTGAGGCAAGAACAAACCCATAATGACAATGTTAATGACAATGTTAGAAATGAGTAGGAGATTGTTGATGAAGAAGTTACAAATCAAGAAAGTTATAAATAGTAGGTGGGAAGGTCGAACATACCTAAAAATAGTTGCAAAACTATAGAAATCAGAGAATGATAGAGGAAGAAGTTTTGTTGAGTATGTAGGAAATGAACAGTATGATATTGAAGATAACCTTGGGAGGATAATTGAGTAAATAAATAGAATTCAATCTAGTTAACTATAAAATATTTGGGTCTTTTTGTTTTGGATAAAATGCTGGAAACCCTCTTACTTTTGTCCCAAAGCATGAACCACTCCTAAACTTGAAAAACAAGCATTTTACCCCAAAAATATAATATCATCAATTTTTAGGAAAAACTCCAGGGGAAAAAATATAGTGAAAAACTCCCTAGATCCAAAAAGCTATTTGTTTAAGTCCCTGTAGTGCAGCCAATCACTTTTTACTTTTTAATATTCCTGTATTGCCTTTGTTAATTTCTAGCAAATAACTGCTACATTTAGCAGGAAAACTGCTACATCTGATAAATCTAGCAGCTATTTTCTAAGTGTAGCAGTTAATGTAAACTGCTATATCTGATAAATATAACATTTTACATACTAAATGTGGTGGTTTATCTACTAATTGTGACAGTTATCTGCCAGAAGTTGATAAGACTAACATGAGAATATTAAAAGGTAAAAAAGTGAGTGGTTGTATTACAGAGACTTGAATCTACAACTTTTTGGATCTAAGCAGTATTTCATGGATTTTTTTTTGCTGGGATTTTTTTCTTATTTCTTTTCAAGTATAGGGAGTTAGATCCATTTTTCTCTTTTTTATGTATGTTTTCCCATAATGCCCCATCAAGCCTTTCTTCTCCAATTATTCCTCCTTTTTCATCTCCATTTTTTTCTCATTTTGATGATGCTCACAAGTGGTGTCTTATCAGATTACGACATGTGGCAGATGATGTATCCTGAAGGCTGCGGGGGTGGAATCAATGAGTTGCATCGGGGACATTCCTCGGAAGCCCCTTCTCGAGGAACGTATCCGACCTTTCGGGAGACCTCCCTGAATACATTCCACCTTCATCTAGGAAACTACCAACAGCTCATCTCTGAGCTTTCTCGGTCTCCCGGCTCGTCTCCGAGCCTCCTGACATGCCGAGCTTCCTCGACCTCCCTGCTTGTCTCCGAGCTCCCGACGTGCCGAGCTTCCTCGGCCTCCCCCGATCAACCAAGAGCGTGGATCCCATGCTCCCCGCAATGGCTCCGCATATATCGCCGGGGCGAGATTCCGCCTCCCCGCGATCCGCGTCCTACGCTAGCTGTAACGTTCTAAAAATCGTTTAGGTTAATTATCTGATAATCGGTAATATAACTCGTGTTTTTAGAAAAACATAATTATAATTATTTTTCAATATAAACTTATGAACGATTACACTAGCACCCCGGCCAACTTCCGTGGCCAAATGTGGAACAAAAAATTTTACGACGAACATAAACTTGGCGCTAGGATAACACTAAAACCCGGATCTTTACCATAAACCTAACTAGCAAAAGAAGGTTCTATCTACTATGATAGAAAGTTATACCTCAAACTTGAACTCCTTCTCTTCTTGTGTTGCTTCCCCTTGTTGTGAGCTCCTTAGAGTGGTGTAGATGGCTCCTCATCACCGTCTTCTCTTTGCCAAAGAAAGATCCACCCGAAGGCCTCTACCTTGAGCTCCAACCTCTATCTTGAAGTAACTAAGGTACTTGGTGTGCTAGACTAAGAACCCTAGAGTGAGTAGAGAGTTGTTTTAGTAGTTAGATCTCACAAAGCTCTTGATTTTCAACTCATGAAACAAGAGAGCCTTGAGAGAGGAAGAGGAGAGAGCTTGCAAGAGAGAGGATGTATGATCATGAAATGTGGAGATAGCTCTCATATGATGAAAAAGAATAATGATAATTTTAATTAGGATAAATTTGTTGGAGATAGTGCCCTCAGAGTCAATTAATGGATCACAGGCACGTGATTGCAATGATTGAGAGAGGGCCAATACCGTTAGAACAGTCTTACTCAAGATGATAGTATGCTATCTGGTTTATCTTTAGCATCGCGTACTGCTTTAGGTGACCTTACAGGTCACTATTGCGCGTTGATAGAGCCCTTAGGATTCTTACTTGACGGCCAGCAGTATGATTGCGATCATATACGTGGGAGCTGGGGTCTATAAGCACATCCTTAAAAGGTTTCTAGTCGTGGGAGTTTTCGAGACAGGGCATCGATACTCCAGAGTAGACTAGTGTATATAGTCGAGACCCCGACGAGGGGCGGTGGCCGGTCTCACAAGACACTGGTGTCAGTTGGTTCACCTAAGATGTATACAGGTGCTCATTGGGTTATGAGTACACCGGACAGGACTCGCCGGGAACATGCTAGTTGGTCTTATACCTGACGTCAGATAGCAGTTCCCTGGTGACATGTGTAAAGGTTAGTCCATCGACCTGGAATCGTCATTTGTCTCGTGTGAGTTCCCACTGTACTTTGATTATTACCCTACCACGGCTCAAAGGAGTCGTGCAAACAGGTTTTAGTTGGGTACAGTCCCGAGCCACATGGAGGCAGTGAGCGGATCTGCAGGGGTTCGCCTCTCCCGGTATAAGGGGTGAGGTCGCGCTGTGTCTAGGAGAGCCATTACACAAAGCCCTCGGCCGAGGTAGGAGATTTACTGGTAGGTATTCCAGTAGTATCTCAGGGTGTTCTGGGCTACACTCCGACACGACTTGTACCGCTTTTGGGGGTCTGACTTTTACCAACCCCTAGGCCCGCCATGCGATACTCATAGACGAATGGACCGGACTGTACGGATATTGTCACTGACAGGCTCAGTAGGGTGTCAGGATGAGTTTGCTCATCGACCTCCCTTTTTGTCAATACCCGGTAGCTCGTTACGTACGGCTAATACTTCTGACGTGCTAGTGGTTAAATCCACAGCCAAAGTATTGACGAGTCTTTAGAGTCCCCCACAGACCGTTTCTCAAGTTTCGGGCGAAACGCTGTAGAGGCCGTATAGAGATATGGCAGGGTTCGATCATGTACGTGCGGTATTGCACGGATCATGATCGGACGGATAATACTAGCGGGCTTTGGTTTAAGCCGGATCCTAGTATTGTACAGTGTAGATTTTGTCTCATTGCATTTGTATTCGGTCGGAATACAAATGCGGGTATGTATATACAGTCGCAGGGTTTTCCTGTAAATTATTACGGGATCAGTTTTCTGAAGTTTCCAGTTTGCTTTCCGTTTCGGCCATTTCCTTTGTATCCTTTCTTTGGCTGAAAATTGGTGGAAGGGGGTATTTGCAATTGTGCAATTAATAAAGGAGAAGAATTTTTGTGGCACATGGTTGGTTCATCATGATTCTATCTTCCATTGACCTCCTTTTGTTCATCATTGCTTTTGATGGGATTTGGATGAGACTTGGTTGTGATGATGATTCCTCAGCATGACCTTTTTCTCTCTCTTGGATGATTGATTAACCCCATTCATTTTTCCCTTGGATATGGTTATGGCCGGCCACTGTTGGGGAGGGCGGTTTTCATTCACTTCATTTTGATGTGGGGAAAAATATGGTTCTCATTCTTGGCTTGCAACATTTTTTCTTACCCTCTCCAAAAGTTCATACCTTCACAAAACGGCAACTTCACTACCCGTAGAGACAAAGCGATCTACACTTCATCTACAGTATTCTTGGACACGTCGACTCGCCAACTTCGTGCCCGAGTTGCCTCGGTCTAGAGGTGGGAGCCCGTAAAAGAACCCGGCGATGTGGTGCCCTTCCGACGAGAAGATGAAGACCGGAGATTCCGCGGGGAGATCGGGATGACGACGAGAAGACTGAAGGACACGGATCGCTCGGTATATTTCTCTACCCTTTCTTCATTTAGCTAGGATTAGGTTGATGGACCGATCCGGGTTTTAAAGTCCACAGTAGCGCCGGTTCTAGTTTATAGAAAAGTTTTTGATTCCGTATTTTGGCCTCGTTCAGACGGCAGGGGCGCTGCCGTGCACTAACATGGTATCAGAGCCAGGTATCAGAGCCACGCCATTAACCTAGTCTAGCTTGCTCTAGCATGTTTAAAACTTCGATCGAACAAATATCCCAAAACCGCGATTTCAAAGCATCAGTTTTCTGTCGAATTTTTTTTGGCTCGAAAAATTATTTGGAGTGTTGCAGAAATACATGCAGGAATTTTTAAGACCTCTATGAAAAATTGGTAATGTGACACTGTAGATAGGCCGCGGAACCGCGGCCAAACCCCTGTTCTGGCCGCGGTTCCGCCGCAGTAATAGGTGATCACCATACCAATTTTCTACAGAGCTCTTTAGAATTGGAAATGGGGTTTTTGGAATATTCTGTTTGGGCCCAGATATTTTTTGAGTGCTACAGTTGTGCTTGGGGTCCACTTCGGACAATTTAGTCGATCGAAAATTTTAAACATGTTAGTTCACAGTATTTACATTATATCTGCGACCGTGAATGTCATTTGATCGGTAAATCCTGTCTAACTGCTATAGCCCTTTTAGACGGATTTGCGAACGTGACATTCACGTTGATGTTCTGTGTTGTGCTGTGATGTTGCGGATTGTCGTGGTGGATAGCCTAGATGCAATGGTAGTACAGTTTGGTTTATTATGTACATTTGATATTGCGGGACGAGCGTCCGACATGTGGACTGCCATAACTGCCTGTTTGTATATTATTCTTTTGGGGCACGACCGGGCTGAGCTCGATGTACCCGTTATATGTATATTTTACTTACTGTACTAGGATTACCCCGCGGTGGGGTGCACGGATAGTCGGGTTCTAGAGGGTAACGGGCCTGCATCTCATGGCATTGAGACGGAGGGGGATTTACTCTAGAATTGGCGGGCTATTCGCCGCACTCGTAGGGGGTACAGGTTGACCCAAGGAGGGGTGCCCAAGTTACCGGATTTCGTGAAGTGCTGGGTGGTTCATTCATGTTGCTGAAGGGGGCTGCCTCGCTTCAGGTTTTGGCGGGTAACTTGCCGCGCCCTTAGGGGTCTAGGATTTCATTGCACAGGCTATCCACACGACCAGGGGAACGTCGGGTTTCAGTAGCGGCTCTATGAAACCCGGGAATCCCAGATATCTGTATTGTTCTGTGATGCTTATTACATTTCTGTGATGTTGCATTTTATCACGCCTTGAGCGAATATTATATATTGATATATATACTAGCAGATGTTGTATATGTTTTGCATCCGCGCTAGTCCAGTCCCCGCTCTGTCGTTAGTTAAGTAACCTAACGGGTGATGACGGGACCCAGTGGCGAATGCGGATGGCATATACGTACATCATTATTTTCGTTCTTTATTGGTGTGATCAATTGATGGGACTGCATTGATTCGGATCAATGCAAGATAAACAAACCTATTCTGATGTTGTTGGAACAATTTTTCAAAAAGCTGTTATTGCAAGGACGTTCTCTTTTGTTTAGCACAGTGATATTCTGTTATGAATATCCAGCACCTCAGTCGACGAGGCAAGGGCCGAGATCCCTTCACCGGGAGTGACCCCTTGGACAAAAGTTTGCGTCAGGGTAATAACTTCACTATAGCTGATTACTTTTTGCTTTGCATCGTGGTATTCAGTTGGAATATCCTGCACCTCATTCTACGGGGAAAGAGCCGAGATCCCTTCACCGAGAGTGACCTCTTTAGCAAAAGGTTCTCGTCACTATATTTTTATAAAAAGCTATGCAGTTCCTTCAACGATATTAAGTTCATTACGTTTAAGGTTTTTCGCCAAAAACCAGCCATAGCCCTCCGTCATTTCTTACGGTTATTTTTTAGTATTCGTGCTGCGTTTGATGACTCCGTCAAGGCGTAGTGTACGGTAGCTAAGTGGTGCTTGTTTGTTGCATAAATGGGATTGGTTAGGACAGTCGTGCGGCCTTGTTGACTCCGTCAAGGGCACGTACGGGTGGGTTTAATGTAATCCAGATAATGACGGGTTGAACTTGACTAGGACTTTTTGATTTGTTGACTCCGTCAAGGTCACTTGGGTCCTAGGGGTAAAAACTTACATCGGGAGTTTCTAATGAAACTGAAACTTGCCAGGCATGCGCATACCTTCTGGAGTGTGGTGACGTGAGTGGATTCCGTCACGTTATCATGCGATGATAGTTGGATCCCGATTCCCACTGATGAGTTGGTTTACTCCTCGAGTGATCCCGACTAATTCTTCTTTCAGGTTTGGAGGAGAATTTGACGTTACAGTGGGAGGTTTCCTGATTGGATAAATTGATAACCATTCTGATCTAGGTTAGAGTGCACGCTGAGTGTTTCTTTTCTCTCTTTCTTTGGCAGCGACCATGACCCGACCCAAGACTATGACTCAGTGACCAAAATTAACCGAACCTTCTTAAACACTGGCTTTTGGATTGTTAGAGTTGCAAACCTCATTGCCACTCCTACTTTTACCCTTTTCTCCAGGACACCCCGTATTACTACGAACGTCCACTTCCATTGGATAAAACCATCGTATGGTTATATACGAACTCGAAGGAATTTATTCGAGGATGGTTTCTAGTTCTGGAGAAAACGAATAGGACTATTCAGTTGTCTTTTCCTTTTACCTTCTCTCAGGTTGCGAGTGCTCCTTGGATTAGGGGATAGTACGCCCGTTACGCCTATTGGATAGTCTTCTTCCAAACCTTAGGCTGGTGCCAAACGGTAGGGAATGAAGAAAGCCGATTAGCCTAAGTGTGGTGTACAGAAGGTATTAAGTAAAGACAAATAAAGGGATTAGTAAAAGGGAAAAGTAAACTGCGACTGTTATTCACGACCGAACCAAGTATTTCATTACCACTCCCACTTCACCTTTGTATTTCTCCAGAACACTCCGTATCACTACGAAGATCCACAGTTATTTGGATACTCCATCGTATGGTTATATACGAACTCGAAAGGAACTTGTTCCAGTTCGGGGATGGATTCTGGTATAGGAGAAATAGGAATAAGGTCTATTCAGGTGTCTTTTATCTTTACCTTCTCTCGGGTTACGAGTGCTCCTAGGATTATGACAGTACACCCATTATGCTTATTGGATAGTCTTCTTCCAAACCATAGGCTGGTGCCGAACGGTAGGGAAGGAAGAAAACCATTTAGCCTAAGAGGGTGTACTGAAGGTAATGACTAAAGACATATGAAGGGATTTGGAGAGATGGCAAAGAAATATACGGTTACAGTTGTGAATCTGAATAATGGAAGATGCATTACTAGGAATACCCGGATACCCCTACGAAACATTTCAATGTTTCAGTTTCACCGTGTATTGTTAAAAGAAAACTAATTTCCCAATTAGACACTTGCTCCAGGGTATGTATTTACCAGGTATGATTCTCACATCTGTATGGTTTTACAGATGATGAGTGGAAGTAAGTTATTGGGAATTATGTGATCATCCTCATTATATCAGAATTCGTTGTAATTGGTGATATTTGAGGAAATCGCCTGGGTTGTTTGCCGGACGGCAAATATTTGGTTTTGGATATCCGTTGTTATGCACCAATTTCAAATTGATATATCTGTACGTCTATTTTTATAGAGTGAGATATACCTTTTTGAAATTATGTCCATGATATTTACCTATATCAGTGGATGGTTAGGTAAGGAGCATTAAACAGCGGTGTAATTCTTCTTAACCATAAGTACAGTTTTCAACCTACGATACACAGGGAGTGAGTTATTACACTCAAGGGACTTGTACAAAGTATTGTATATTGTCCAGTGTCCATTAGGACAGAGGGGTTGGTCCTCGTACTATATTCGGTTTACTTATGACTTCTCTGGTTCTTAGACAAGTGTTTCGTAGAAACACAAGGTCCAAGTTTTGAGAAGTTATAGGTATATGAATAAAGTAGAGAACCAGGTGTTGCAAGTATCGGGATTCTTCAAGGTGATCGAAGATATAGATACTTGTGTATGGTATTCAGTTGATAGTAATGATTAAGAGAACTTGCTTCTCTTTCAGGTTACTCATAATTGGAAGCACTCCTAAGTTGAGTAACGTTGATCAGCCTCTTTCCATTTAGTTGACATGCACTGGAGACAGCTGCATGATTTGAATCTGGTTCAATTAAATCAGTGCCTCTGTTTCTGTATTGGATATAGAACAGTTCATATCTTGACATTGTTAAGGTACGGGGTGTTGGAGATAATGCCCTCAGAGTCAATTATTGGATCACAGGCACGTGATTGCAATGATTGAGGGAGGACCTATCCCGGTACGACAGTCTTACTCGAGATGATAGTTTGCTATCTGGTTTACCTTTATCATCGTGTACTGCTTTAGGTGACATGACAGGTCGCTATTGCACGTTGATAGAGCCCCTAGGATTCTTGCTTGACTACCGGCAGTATGAGGGCGATCATATAAGTGAGAGCTGGAGTCTATAAGCACATCCTTAAAAGGTCCCTAGTCGTAGGAGTTTCGAGACAGGGCATCGATACTCCAGAGTAGACTAGTGTATACAGTCGAGACCCCGACGAGGGGCGGTGGCCGGTCTCACAAGCCATTGGTGTCAGTTGGATCACCTAAGATGTATACAGGTGCTCATTGGGTTATGAGTACACCGGACAGGACTCGCCGGGAACATGCTAGTTGGTCTTATACCTGACGTCAGATAGCAGTTCCCAGGTGACATGTGTACAGGTTAGTTCATCGACCTGGGGATCGTCATTTGTCTCGTGTGAGTTCCCACTGTACTTTGATTACTACCCTACCACGGCTCAAAGGAGTCGTGCAAACAGGTTTTAGTTGGGTACAGTCCCGAGCCACATGGAGGCAGTGAGCGGATCTTCGGGGGTTTCGTCTCTCCCGGTATTGGGGGTGAGGTCGCGCTGTGTCTAGGAGAGCCATTACACAAAGACCTTGGCCAAGGCAGGAGATCTACTGGTAGGTATTCCAGTAGTATCTCAGGGTGTTCTGGGCTACACTCCGACACGACTTGTACCGCTTTTGGGGGTCTGACTTTTACCAACCCCCTAGGCCCGACATGCGATGCTCATAGACGAACGGACCGGACTGTACGGATATTGTCACTGACAGGCTCAGTAGGGTGTCAGGATGAGTTCGTTCATCGACTTCCCTTTTAGTCAATAGCTGGTGGCCCGTCACGTATTGGCTTATACCTCTGACGTGCTAGTGGTTAAATCCACAGCCATAGTATTGACGAGTCTTTAGAGTCCACCACACTTTCAGTTACTCAAGCTTTCGGGCGAAACGCTGTAGAGGCCGTATGGAGATATGGCAGGGTTCGATCAGATACGTGCGGTATTGCACGGATCGTGATCGGACGGTTTTTACTAACCGGCTTTGGCTTAAGCCGGATCTTAGTATTTGATAATGTAGTTTTGTCTTTTTGCATTTGTATCCGGACGGAATACAGATGCGGGTGTGTATGCACAGTATCGGTGTTATCCTGTAATTTATTACGGGACCAGTTTTCTGGAGTTGCCAGTTTGCATTCCGTTCCGGCCGGTTTTCCTTTGTTCTTTCCCGGCCGGACTTTTCCGGCGGAGGGGATTATTTGCAGTTTGCAAATAATATCTTGTGGAGGGGTTCTTTGTATATTGCCATGCTCCATCCCTTGCATTAATTAAGGTAAGGTTGGGTATGGGTTTTGAATGTGAATTTTGTGTTGGAAATTGGGAATGGGGGCCGTCCACTGTTGGAATTGGAGTGTGGTTATTTAGTGGATTAATTTTTCCTTTAGTAAGGAATGAAATATAAATGTGTGTGTGCTGTGAGTATTTCTCTCTCTCTTGAATTGATATTAATTCCTACACTCTTCACACATTCTATCATCAGTGAGTTTTGCTTGACATTCATTCTTCAAGTGAGCTTGCTTCATGTATTTGGCAGAGAGCAAAAATGGGGGTGCTGTTGGTTTTTCTGGCCGAGCCCAATTTCTTAGCTTGTTCCATTTTTCCCTCTAGCATCCATGAAAATTCTTGTGCACAAAATCCCTCCAAATTGGCAACCTCCTAAACCCCAAAGAGACAGCTATTCTACTCCATTCTACAGCAAATCTTGGACGCGTCGGCTAGCCTACTTCGCGCCCGAGTTGCCTCGGTATTGAGGCGGGAGCCCGTAAAAGATGCAGGCGACGTGGTGCCCTTCCGGTGAAGAGGCGACGACCGGAGATCCCGCGAGGAGATCGGAGTGGAGATGAAGACCGGAGGACTCGGATCAGTCGGTATATCTCTAACCCGTCTTTTAGTTAGCTAGATCTAGTTTAATGGCACGATCCGGGTGTTTAGTGCGCGGTGGTGCCGGTTTGCAAAGTCCGCAAAAATTAAAGTTTTTCACCGCTTCCGCATTCCGGCGTCGGATTGACGGCCGGGGCGCCGCCGTGCACTTACAGTGGTATCAGAGCCAGGCCATTAACTTCGTCTAGCTTTGTGTAATGTGTTTTTAAGTTCCGATCGATCAAATGTCCCAAAACCCGTATTTTCTTCACGACAGTTTTCTGTTGAAATTTTTTGGTCTCTAAAAATTTTTCAGGTTGTAGAAAATACATGTACTGGAAGTTCTAAGAGTAATGGGAAAATTCGACACAGTGATCTCTTAGCCAGAGCGCGGAACCGCGGCCAAACCCCACTTTGGGCCGCGGTTCCGCCGCAATCTGGAGAGGTCAATGGGTCAACTTTTTCCAGTGGGCTTCAAGGGAGAAAATATGTATTTTGGAACATTAATTTTGGGCCCAGAATTTCTGGATGTGCTACAGTAGTACTTGGGGCCCACTTGTTAAAATTTGATTGATCGGATATTTTAAACACATTTTTCACAGTATTTACATTATATCTGCGACCGTGAATGTCACTCGATCGGTAAATCCGGTCTAACTGCTATAGCCCGGTTAGACGGATTTGCGAACGTGACTTTCACGTTGATGTTCTGTGTTTTGCTGTGATGTTGCGGATCGGTCGTGGGGGATAGCCTGGATGCAATGTTAGTACAGTTTTGTTTTATATGTACATTTGATATTGCGGGGCGAGCGTCCGACATGTGGACTGCCGTCACCGCCTGTTTGTATTATTCTTTTGGGGCATGACCTGGTTGCGGTCGATGTACCCGTTGTATGTATATTTTACTTTCTGTACTAGGGTTACCCCGCGGAGGGGTGCACGGATAGCCGGGTTCTAGAGGGCAACAAGCCCGCATCTCATGGCATTGGGACGGAGGGGGCTTCACTCCAGGATTGGCTGGCTATTCGCCGCACTCGTAGGGGGTATAGGATTTCATTGCACAGGCTATTCACACGACCAGGGGAACGTCGGGTTTCAGTAGTGGCTCTGTGAAACCCGGGGATCCCGGATATCTGTATTGTTCTGTGATGCTGTACATTTTTGTGATGTTGCATTTCATTCACGCCTTGAGCGAAATACTATATATTGGTATATATATTAGTAGATGTTGTATATGTTTTTCATCCGCGCTAGTCCAGTCCCCGCTCTGCCGTTAGTTAGCTAACCTAACGAGTGATGACGGGACCCAGTGACGAATGCGGATGGCATATACGTACGTCAGTATATTTTCGTTCTTTGTGGTGTGATCAATTGATGGGACTGCATTGATTCGGATCAATGCAAGTTAAACAAACCTATTCTGATGTTGTTGGAACACTTTTCAAAAAGCTGTTATTGCAAAGACGTTCACTTTTGTTTTGCATCGTGGTATTCATTTGGAATATCCTGCTCCTCAGTCGACGAGGCAAGGGCCGAGATCCCTTCACCGGGAGTGACCCCTTGGACAGAAGTTTGCGTCAGGGCATTAACTTCACTATAGCCGATTACTTTTGCTTTGCACCGTGGTATTCAGTTGGAATATCCTGCACCTCATTCTACGGGGAAAGAGCCGAGATCCCTTCACCGGGAGTGACCTCTTTAGTAAAGGTTTTCGTCACTATATTTTCTAAAAAGCTATCCGTTCCTTCAACGATATCAAGTTCATTACGTTAAAGGTTTTCGCCAGAAACCATTCGTAGCCCTCCGTCGTTTCATATGGGTAGTCAATAGTATTCAAGCTGTGTATGTTGGCCAAAGTCAAGGCACAGTGATTGGTAGCTATTGGGTATTCATATGCAGCATAGATAGATGCGTTGGTTTGGGACAGCCGTACTGCCATTTTGGCCAAAGTCAAGGGTAGGTACGGGTGGATTCAAATTAACCTGGAGAATGACGGATTGAACTTGACATGTGACTTATGATATTTTGGCCAAAGTCAAGGTCATAAGAGCATGGGGTAAAAATCACATCGGGAGTTTCAAAAGAACTGAAACTTGCCAGGTATGCGCATTCCTTCTGGAGTGTTATAGCGTGAGCGGATTCCGTCACGTTATCATGCGATGATAGTTGGATCCCGATTCCCACTGATGAGTTAGTTTACTCCTCGGGTGACCCCGACTAATTCTTCTTTCAGGTTTGGAGGAGAATTTGAGGTACAGTGGGAGGTTTCCAGATTAGATAAATTGGTAACCATTCTGATCTTGGTTAGAGTGCACGCTGAGTGTTTCTTTTCTCTCTCTCTGGCAGCGACCATTGACCCAACCCTATGACTATGACTCAGTGACCAAGTTGACCGAACCTTCTTAACACTGGCTTCTGGATTATCAGAGTTGCAAACCTCATTGCCACTCCTACTTTTACCCTTTTCTCCAGGACACCCCGTATTACTACGAACGTCCACTTCCATTGGACAAAACCATCGTATGGTTAGATACGAACTCGAAGGAATTCGAGGATGGTTTCTGGTTCTGGAGAAAACGAATAGGATTATTCAGTTGTCTTTTCTTTTCACCTTCTCTCAGGTTGCGAGTACTCCTTGGTTTAGGAGTAGTACACCTATTACGCAAATTGGATAGTCTTCTTCCAAACCATAGGCTGGTGCCGACCGGTAGGGAATGAAGAAAACCAATTAGCCTAAACGGTGTGCAGAAGGTATTAGGATTAAGACAAAGCAAGGGATTAGTAAGAGGGCAAAGTAAATTGCGACTGATATTCACGACCAAACCAAGTATTTCTTCGCCAATCCTAAATCACCTTTGTATTTCTCCAGGACACTCCGTATCACTACGAAGATCCACAGTTTATTGGATACTCCATCGTATGGTTATATACGAACTCGAAAGGAACTTGTTCCAGTTCGGGGATGGATTCTGGTTCAGGAGAAATAGGAATAAGATTTATTCGGTTGTCTTTTATCTTCACCTTCTCTCGCATTGCGAGTGCTCCTAGGATTAGGACAGTACACCCATTATGCTTATTGGATAGTCTTCTTCCAAACCATAGGCTGGTGCCGAACGGTAGGGAAGGAAGAAAACCATTTGGCCTAAGGGGTGTGCAGAAGGTAACGACTAAAGACAAATAAAGGGATTTGGAGAGGTGGCAAAGAATTATGCGGTTATAGTTGTGAATCTGGATAATGGTAGAGGCATTACTAGGAATACCAGGATACCCCATCGAAACACTTCAATGTTTCAGTTCACTGTGTACTGTTAAAAGAAAACTGATTTCCCGATTAGACACTTGCTCCAGGGTATGTATTTACCAGGTTTGATTCTCACGTCTGTATGGTTTTACAGATGATGAGTGGGAGTAAGTTATTGGGAATTGGGTGATCATCCTCATTATATCGGGATTCGTTGTAATCGGTGATATTTGAGGAGATCACCTGGGCTGTTTGCCGGTCGGCAAATATTTGGTTTTGAATATCCGCTGTTGTGCACCAATTTCAAATTGATATATCTGTACGTCTATTTTCATAGAGTGAGATATACCTTTTGATATTATGTCGATAACATTTACCTATATCAGTGGATGGTTAGGTAAGGAGCATTAAACAGCGGTGTAATTCTTCTTAACCATAAGTACAGTTTTCAACCTACGACACACAGTGAAAGAGTTGTTAGACTCAGCGGACTTATACAGAGTATTGTATGTTGTCCAGTGTCCATTACGACAGAGGGGTTGGTCCTCATACTATATTCTGTTTACTTTTAACTTCTCTAGTTCTTAGACATGTGTTTCGTAGAAACACAGGGTCTAAGTTTTGAGGAGTTATAGGTATTTGAATAGAGTAGAGAACCAAGTGTAGCAAGTGTCGGGATTCTTCAAAGTGATCGAAGATGTAGATACTTGTGTATGGTATTCAGTTGATAGTAATGATAAAGAGAAATTGCTTCTCTTTCAGGTTACTCATAATTGTAAGCATTCCTAAGTTGAGTAACGTTGATCAGCCTCCTTCCATTTAGTTGACATGCACTGGAGATAGCTGCATGATTTGAATCTGGTTAAATTAAATCAGTGCCTCTGGTTCTATATTGGATATAGTACAGTTCATATCTTAACATTGTTAAGGTACGGGGAGTTGTCCGGCTTATGATTAAAACCAGACTCTGGATAACTCAAGGCACGTTTCTGTAATGGCTGTTTGTGGGTTGACCCAGGCTATGACGAGGGTTGACTTTCTACCATCTGGGAGATCAATAGTAATATTGTTCTTGACTCGCCACAGTTTTAATAAAAATGGATTTTTCAGAAAACAGTAGTGGGAGTATGGTAGAACTGGAAGTGATTCCAGAACCGCAAACGATTACTGAAGATTTGATAAGGAACCTAAAGATTCAATCTGTTTTGACATTCCATTGGCCACTCCGCAGATAAGGTGGGTAACTTCAGGCACCCGAGAGATACTCCGGTACCCTCAAGGACGGTGACAGGGAAGTTCTTGTTTACCCACACATGCCATTGTTGTTGTTCCAGACTGCGAGACCCGGCAGGAGGATGAGTATAGCGTCGTTCTAAACTAGCTTTAGAAGTGCACGTCTATATGACTCTGCCAGAGGGTTGTCATAGTCAGTGGGAGCAGCGGAAGCATTGGTGGACATCGGGCTTATGTCTATTTATAGACTAAAGCAGATATAGCGGAGATAGATCATCTATTTCTGATGTGACAGTCATGGGTTTGAAGTTATCAGAATAAGGGATGGATCTGTTGAGAAGGTAGTAGGGTGTGATATCCGGGTTTTGGATGACATACACATAGTAGGAAGTGACATTCCTATACTACGATCGGTTATTCTTTGGTTGTCACACAGTGGTTTCTCCACATGGGACTTGGACACAATATCAAACATGCTGGTTACTAGATCTATAGTTTTAGATCTAGATTTGGGTGGTTTCCCAATCAGGGTACCTTGACAGCATTCTAAGAGTATTTGGAATGGACGACTCCTGGCACGGTGGTGTACCTGCAGGTGATGGAGTCACCCTCTCTAAAGGTGTCTTATAGACTAAAGGGGAGAGGGATGCGCATGATTGACAGATCACTTGCTTAAGCAATTGAGTCAATCATGAGATGTCAAGTACCACACCAGATGTTGTTCTTGCACTAGATGCAATAAGATGATATTTATCCAATCCTGGAGAAACAGTCGGAAGCAGTTTTAGAACATAAGTGAATGTTCTAGGGATATGATAACGACTGCCTCCTTTAGGAGACGGTTATCACTCCAGGCTTCCAAGGTGACATGGACGACAAGGAGGTTATCCGAGTTATAGTTTTCCTTCTGACGAGGGGCAGTATTTTGGACAGGTGATCCAAGGCAATACTGAGGGAGGCATGGCGCAGGATACTGATTAAGTTCAGTTGTCGATACAGTCTAAGAAGTTTGGATTTGGAGTTCATTTATGAGCTCGGTCCCATCAGACATCCAGACATTCTAAGACAGGTATTGCTCATTTCGGGAGATAGCTTTCTCCGCGAACTTGAGATATAGAGAGACATAGAAAGAAACATCAGAGCGGATCCACTCGCTGAGGCTATTCCTCGAACGCAAGACTTTCGCAAACGAGCTTTGTGAGACTGACTAGTAGAGGAGTAGGGTGTTCGGTATCACACGGGCTGTGAGTATGCGACATCGCAATAATTAGCCTTGAGTGCAAGTGGGAGATTGTTGGAGATAATGCCCTCAGAGTCAATTATTGGATCACAGGCACGTGATTGCAATGATTGAGGGAGGACCTATCCCGGTACGACAGTCTTACTCGAGATGATAGTTTGCTATCTGGTTTACCTTTATCATCGTGTACTGCTTTAGGTGACATGACAGGTCGCTATTGCACGTTGATAGAGCCCCTAGGATTCTTGCTTGACTACCGGCAGTATGAGGGCGATCATATAAGTGAGAGCTGGAGTCTATAAGCACATCCTTAAAAGGTCCCTAGTCGTAGGAGTTTCGAGACAGGGCATCGATACTCCAGAGTAGACTAGTGTATACAGTCGAGACCCCGACGAGGGGCGGTGGCCGGTCTCACAAGCCATTGGTGTCAGTTGGATCACCTAAGATGTATACAGGTGCTCATTGGGTTATGAGTACACCGGACAGGACTCGCCGGGAACATGCTAGTTGGTCTTATACCTGACGTCAGATAGCAGTTCCCAGGTGACATGTGTACAGGTTAGTTCATCGACCTGGGGATCGTCATTTGTCTCGTGTGAGTTCCCACTGTACTTTGATTACTACCCTACCACGGCTCAAAGGAGTCGTGCAAACAGGTTTTAGTTGGGTACAGTCCCGAGCCACATGGAGGCAGTGAGCGGATCTTCGGGGGTTTCGTCTCTCCCGGTATTGGGGGTGAGGTCGCGCTGTGTCTAGGAGAGCCATTACACAAAGACCTTGGCCAAGGCAGGAGATCTACTGGTAGGTATTCCAGTAGTATCTCAGGGTGTTCTGGGCTACACTCCGACACGACTTGTACCGCTTTTGGGGGTCTGACTTTTACCAACCCCCTAGGCCCGACATGCGATGCTCATAGACGAACGGACCGGACTGTACGGATATTGTCACTGACAGGCTCAGTAGGGTGTCAGGATGAGTTCGTTCATCGACTTCCCTTTTAGTCAATAGCTGGTGGCCCGTCACGTATTGGCTTATACCTCTGACGTGCTAGTGGTTAAATCCACAGCCATAGTATTGACGAGTCTTTAGAGTCCACCACACTTTCAGTTACTCAAGCTTTCGGGCGAAACGCTGTAGAGGCCGTATGGAGATATGGCAGGGTTCGATCAGATACGTGCGGTATTGCACGGATCGTGATCGGACGGTTTTTACTAACCGGCTTTGGCTTAAGCCGGATCTTAGTATTTGATAATGTAGTTTTGTCTTTTTGCATTTGTATCCGGACGGAATACAGATGCGGGTGTGTATGCACAGTATCGGTGTTATCCTGTAATTTATTACGGGACCAGTTTTCTGGAGTTGCCAGTTTGCATTCCGTTCCGGCCGGTTTTCCTTTGTTCTTTCCCGGCCGGACTTTTCCGGCGGAGGGGATTATTTGCAGTTTGCAAATAATATCTTGTGGAGGGGTTCTTTGTATATTGCCATGCTCCATCCCTTGCATTAATTAAGGTAAGGTTGGGTATGGGTTTTGAATGTGAATTTTGTGTTGGAAATTGGGAATGGGGGCCGGCCACTGTTGGAATTGGAGTGTGGTTATTTAGTGGATTAATTTTTCCTTTAGTAAGGAATGAAATATAAATGTGTGTGTGCTGTGAGTATTTCTCACTCTCTTGAATTGATATTAATTCCTACACTCTTCACACATTCTATCATCGGTGAGTTTTGCTTGACATTCATTCTTCAAGTGAGCTTGCTTCATGTATTTGGCAGAGAGCAAAAATGGGGGTGCTGTTGGTTTTTCTGGCCGAGCCCAATTTCTTAGCTTGTTCCATTTTTCCCTCTAGCATCCATGAAAATTCTTGTGCACAAAATCCCTCCAAATTGGCAACCTCCTAAACCCCAAAGAGACAACTATTCTATTCCATTCTACAGCAAATCTTGGACGCGTCGGCTAGCCTACTTCGCGCCCGAGTTGCCTCGGTATTGAGGCGGGAGCCCGTAAAAGATGCAGGCGACGTGGTGCCCTTCCGGTGAAGAGGCGACGACCGGAGATCCCGCGAGGAGATCGGAGTGGAGATGAAGACCGGAGGACTCGGATCAGTCGGTATATCTCTAACCCGTCTTTTAGTTAGCTAGATCTAGTTTAATGGCACGATCCGGGTGTTTAGTGCGCGGTGGTGCCGGTTTGCAAAGTCCGCAAAAATTAAAGTTTTTCACCGCTTCCGCATTCCGGCGTCGGATTGACGGCCGGGGCGCCGCCGTGCACTTACACGGGGAGTTGTCCAGCTTATGCTTAAAACCAGACACTGGACAACTCAAGGCACGTTTCTGTAATGGCTGTTTGTGGGTTGACCCGGGCTATGACGAGGGTTGATTTTCTACCATCTGGAAGATCAATAGTGATATTGTTCTTGACTCGCCACAGTTTTAATAAAAATGGATTTTTTTCAAGAAAACAGTAGTAGGAGTATGGTAGAACTGGAAGTGATTCCAGAACCGCGAACGATTACTGAAAATTTGATAAGAACCTAAAGATTCAATCTGGTTTGACATTCCATTGGCCACTCCGCAGATATGGTGGGTAACCTCAGGCACCCGAGGGGTACTCCGGTAGACTCAAGGACAGTGGCAAGGAGGTTCTTGTTTACCCAGACTTGCCATTGCTGTTGTTCCAGACTGTGAGACCTGGCAGGAGGATGAGTATAGCGTCGTTCTAAACTAGATTTGGAAGTGTACGTGTATATTATTCTGCCAGAGGGTTGTCATAGTCAGTGGGAGCAGTGGAAGCATAGTGGACAAGTAGCTTATGTCTATTTATGGACTAAAGCAGATATGGCGGAGATAGATCATCTATTTCTGATGTGACAGTCATAGGTTTGACTTCATCAGAATAAGGGATGGATCTGTTAAGAAGGTAGTAGGGTGTGATGTCCTGGTATTTGGATAACATACACAGAGTAGGAAGTGAAATTCCTATACTACGTTCGGTTATACTTTGGTTGTCACACAGTGGTTTCTCCACATAGGATATAGATGTTGTTTTTTGCACTAGATGCAATAAGGTGATATTGATCCAATCCTGGAGAAACGTTCGGAAGCAATTTTAGAACATAAGTTGATATTCTAGGGATATAATAACAACAACCTCTTTTCGGGGACGGTTATCATTCCAGGCTTCCAAGGTGACCCGGATGACAGAGTGACTGTCAGAGTTATTGTTTTCCCTCTGACGAGGGGCAGTATTTTAGACAGGTGGTCCGGGCGGATACTGAGGGAGGCATGGCGCAGGATACTTATTAAGTTCAGTTGACAATACAGTCTGAGAAGTTTGGATTTGGAGTTCATTTATGAACTAGGTCCCATCAGATATCCAGACATACTCTAAGACAGGTATTGCTCATTTCGGGAGATGGCTTTCTCCGTGAACATGAGATAAAGAGAGACATAGAAAGAAACATTAGAGCGGATCCACTCACTGAGGCTATTCCTCGAACGCATTAGTTTCGCAAGCGGGTTTTGTGAGACTGATTAGTAGAGGAGTTGGGTGTTCGGTATCACACGGGCTGTGAGTAGGCGGCATCGCAATAATTAGCCTTGAGTGCAAGTGGGAGATTGTTGGAGATAGTGCCCTCAGAGTTAATTATTGGATCACAGGCACGTGATTGCAATGATTGAGAGAGGACCTATACCATTAGAACAGTCTTACTCAAGATGATAGTATGCTATCTGGTTTATCTTTATCATCGCGTACTGCTTTAGGTGACCTTACAGGTCAATATTGCGCGTTGATAGAGCCCCTAGGATTCTTTTTTGACGGCCAGCAGTATGATGGCGATCATATACATGGGAGCTGGGGTCTATAAGCATATCCTTAAAAGGTCCCTAGTCGTGGGAGTTTTCGAGATAGGGCATCGATACTCCAGAGTAGACTAGTGTATATAGTCGAGACCCCGACGAGGGGCGGTGGCCGCTTTCACAAGCCAATGGTGTCAGTTGGTTCATCTAAGATGTATACAGGTGCTCATTGGGTTATGAGTACACCGGACAGGACTCATCGGAAACATGCTAGTTGGTCTTATACCTGACGTCAGATAGCAGTTCTCTGGTGACATGTGTACAGGTTAGTTCATCGACCTGGGATCGTCATTTGTCTCGTGTGAGTTCCCACTGTACTTTGATTACTACTCTACCACGTCTCAAAGGAGTCGTGCAAACAGGTTTTAGTTGGGTACAGTCCCGAGCCACATGGAGGCAGTGAGCGGATCTACAGGGGTTTGTCTCTCCCGGTATTGGGGGTGAGGTCGCGCTGTGTCTAGGAGAGCCATTACACAAAGCCCTCGGCCGAGGCTGGAGATTTACTGGTATGTATTCCAGTAGTATCCCATGGTGTTCTGGGCTACACTCCGACACGACTTGTACCGCTTTTAGGGGTCTGACTTTTACCAACCCCCTAGGCCCGCCATGCGATACTCATAGACGAACGGACCGGACTGTACGGATATTGTCACTGACAGGCTCAGTAGGGTGTCAAGATGAGTTCGCTCAAAGACCTCCCTTTTGGTCAATACCTGGTAGCTCGTTACGTACGGCTAATACCTCTGACGTGCTAGTGGTTAAATCCATGGCCAAAGTATTGACGAGTCTTTCGAGTCCCCCACAGACCGTTTCTCAATTTTCAAGCGAAACGCTGTAGAGGCCGTATGGAGATATGGCAGGGTTCGATCATGTACGTGCGATATTGCACGGATCATGATCGGACGGATAATACTCGCGGGCTTTGGTTTAAGCCGGATCCTAGTATTGTACAGTGTAGATTTTGTCTCATTGCATTTGTATTCGGTCGGAATACAAATGCGGGTATGTATATACAGTGGCGGGATTTTCCTGTAATTTATTACGGGATCAGTTTTCTGAAGTTGCCAGTTTGCTTTCCGTTTCGGCCATTTTCCTTTGTATGCTTTCTTTGGCTGAAAATTGGTGGAGGGGGGTATTTGCAATTGTGCAATTAATAAAGAAGAAGACTTTTTGTGGCACATGGTTGGTTCATCATGATTCTAGCTTCCATTGACCTCCTTTTGTTCATCATTGCTTTTGATGGGATTTGGATGAGACTTGGTTGTGATGATGATTCCTCATCATCACCTTTTTCTCTCTCTTGGATGATTGATTAACCCCATTCATTTTTCCTTTGGATATGGTTATGGCCTGCCACTGTTGGGGAGGGGGTTTTTTCATTCACTTCATTTTGATGTGGGGAAAAATATGGTTCTCATTCTTGGCTTGCTACATTTTTTCTTACCCTCTCCAAAAGTTCATACCTTCACAAAATGGCAACTTCACTACCTGTAGAGACAAAGTGATCTACACTTCATCTACAGTATTCTTGGACACGTCGACTCGCCAACTTCGTGCCCAAGTTGCCTCGGTCAAGAAGTGGGAGCCCGTAAAAGAACCCGGCGATGTGGTGCCCTTCCGACGAGAAGATGAAGACCGGAGATTCCGCGGGGAGATCGGGATGACGACGAGAAGACCGAAGGACACGGATCGCTCGGTATATCTTTCTACCCTTTCTTCATTTAGCTAGGATTAGGTTGATGGCCCGATCCGGGTTTTAAAGTCCGCGGTAGCGCCGGTTCTAGTTTATAGAAAAGTTTTTGATTCTGCATTTTGGCCTCGTTCAGACGGTCGGGGTGCTGCCGTGCACTAACAAAATTGTCATGGTTGATGTTGATTTGACCATTATCATGTCACAATTAATGCTAAACATGCTCACAAAAATATCTAAGTCAACATGGGTCAACAAAGTCAAATAGTCAAACCAATTAACCATGATACAATTATCTCTAATTAAAACTCATTAATCAATTTCCTCCATCTCATTATGGTTATAATCAAGTCAATGGTCAAAACCCTAATGAGGTTCCTCTGTCTCTGTCAACTGTGTATACACACCCGCATCCGTGTTCCGAGGAACACAAATACAATGAGACCGAACCAACCCAAAACCAAATACTAGGATCTGGCTTAAACCAAAGCCCACTAGTATCAACTGCCCGAACACCGAACACGCACAAGGGCGCGTATGTGAACGGACCCTGTCGTAAAACCGAACGGACCCTGTCGTAACCTCTACTCCGTTTTGCCCAAAGGTGAACAACCCTCTGTGTGGGACTTTAAAGACTTGACAATACGCTGGCAGTAGGTTTAACCACAGGCCGCAAGCGGTACTAGATGTACGTAATGGTCCCCAGGTAGATGCCGATAAGAAGACCGATGAGGTGAACCCATCCGAACTCCTACTGAACCTGAATGTGACAATCTCCATACAGTCCAGTCTGTTCGTCTAAGAGTATCGCATATCGGGCCTAGGGGGCGGTAAACGTCAGTCCCCTAATAGCGGTATAAGTCATGTCGGAGTGTAGCCCAAAACACCTGAGAAACTACTGGAGTACCTACCAGTAAATCTCTCTTGCCCTGGCCAGGGACTTTATGTAATGGCTCTCCAAACACAGCGCGATATCAACCCCCAATACCAAGAGAGACGAATCCTATCTAACCGCCACTGCCTCTAAGTGCTTCGAGATTGCACCCAACTACTACCTGTTTGCACGACTCAATAGAGCCGTAGTAGGGTAGCAATCAAAGAACAGCGGGAACACACTTGAGGCGAAATAGCAGTGTCAAGTCAATGGACTAAGCTGTACTCAAATCACCTGGGAACTACTAACTGACGATAGGTATAATACCAACCAACAGTTCCCAACGAGTCCTGTCCAGTGTACTCATAACCTAACGAGCACCTGCATACTATCTCCAGTACGACATACTGATGGCTGTGGGACAGACCATCTCCCCTGCTGGGACGAGAAGCGTATGCACCAGTCTACTCTGGAGTATCAATACCCAGTCTCGATAATCCTACGACTAGAGACCTGTATAAGGATGTGCTTATAGACTACCCAGCCCCCAGTAGTGTGATCGTCATCACAACGCTGGTAGTCAAGCAAAGATCCTAAGGGCTCCATCAATATGTATTAGCGATATGTTAAAAGAAACATATATACATATTAAGATAGATACAAACCAAGTAGCATACTACAATATCGAGCAAGACTGTCGTCAATCCATGTATATATCCCAAGCTTCCAAAATGTAATATACAAACTAGTACTATACAATAATGGCCTCTAGGGCATACATATCCAATAATCTCCCACTTGCACTAAAGGCCAGTAATTGGTGTACCGCATACCCAACGTCTGCACTAAGGCCAGTTGCTAGCGTACCGCATACCCAATTGCTCAAAAATTCGCTCGAACTGTTTTTGAGGGAGGGCCTTTGTGAATGGATCCGCCGTGTTGTCTTTAGTGTCCACTCTCCGTACCTCGATCTCCTGGCGATCAATGATCTCCCTGATCAGGTGATACCGCCTTAAGATGTGTCTGGATTTCTGATGGGACCGTGGTTCCTTCACTAAAGCTATTGCCCCATTGTTATCGCAATACAAAGGTATTGGGTCAATAATGGACGGAACCACCTGAAGTTCACCAATGAACTTCTTCATCCAGACCGCCTCTTTTGCGGCATCGCTTGCAGCAATGTATTCAGCCTCCATCATCGAGTCTGCGACGGTATCCTGTTTGGAACTCCTCCAACACACCGCCCCTCCGTTGAGGGTAAACACAAAACCCGAGACAGACTTGCTGTCGTCCTTGTCACTCTGGAAGCTTGAATCGGTAAAGGACTCGACCCTGAGGTCTCCATTACAGTAAACCAGGAACATCTCCTTAGTCCTTCTCAGGTACTTGAGAATGTTCTTCACTGCCGTCCAGTGGTTCTCACCTGGGTCTGACTGATACCGGCTCACCGCGCTTAGCGCGTAAGCTACATCTAATCTTGTACATAGCATCGCATACATTATAGATCCTACCGCTAGAGCGTAGGGTATAATGTTCATGCGAACCCTCTCCTCGTCAGTCTTGGAAGACATCTTCTTAGAGAGGGTGATTCCGTGCAATGCTGGTATATTATCGCGTTTGGAATCTTCCATACTAAATCTCTTTAGTACGGTCTCTATATACCTGGACTGCGAAAGTCCCAGTAATCTCTTGGATATATCTCTGTAGATCTTGATCCCCAGTATGCATGTGGCATCACCCAGGTCCTTCATGGAGAACCGTTGTGACAAGAATAGCTTGACCGATTGTAGCATAGGAATGTTATTTCCTATCAAAAGAATGTCGTCCATGTACAAGACTAGGAACACGACAGTTCGTCCTACAATCTTCTTATAAATACAAGGCTCGTCTTCGTTCTTGATGAAATCAAATTCCTTGATTGCTTCATCAAAACAGATGTTCCAGCTCCGCGATGCCTGCTTTAATCCATAAATGGATTTAAGCAACTTGCACACCTTCCCGCTGCTCCCACTGTCTACAAAACCTTCTGGCTGGTCCATATAAATGCACTCTTCCAAACTGCCGTTTAGAAAAGCCGTTTTTACGTCCATCTGCCAGATCTCATAGTCATGGAAGGCAGCAATGGCAAGTAGGATTCGAATGGATTTGAGCATAGCCACTGGAGAAAAAGTTTCGTCACAGCCCACACCAGGTCTTTGACAAAAACCTTTTGCAACGAGTCTAGCCTTATAGGTTTCCACCTGCCCATCTACACCAAGTTTCCTTTTGTAGATCCATTTGCATCCAACGGGTTTTACCCCAGGTGGAGCAATATCCAAGGTCCACACTTTATTGGTGTACATGGACTCCATTTCGGACCGCATAGCATCCAGCCACTTATCAGAGTCCCTACTGATAATGGCATGACTGAAACTGGTAGGGTCATCTTCTTCCAAGATGCAATCCTCTCGATCCCCGTCTATGAGAAAACCGTAGTATCTCTCGGGCAGATGAGAAATCCTACCAGATCTGTGGAGTGGCTGAGGTTCGTCTGGGATTACTGAATTTAGTGGTTCCTCTAAATCTTCAGTTACATTTTGTGGTTCATGGATCTCTCCCAGTTCTACCGTACTCCCACTAGTTTCTTTTGCAAGAAACTCCCTTTCTAAAAAGGTAGCATGGCGAGATACAAACACCTTCTGTTCCTCAGTGTGTTAGAACAGATATCCTAGTGAATCTTTAGGATATCCCATAAATTTACATAGAACTGATCGTGCCTCTAGCTTGTCCGGTTTCTATGTTTTCACATAGGCCGGGCAACCCCATATCTTAAATCTCTTAAGATATGGATTTCGTCCACTCCATACTTCATATGGAGTCTTAGGCACAGATTTGGATGGAACGTAGTTCAGTAAGTATGCAGCTGTTTGAAGCGCATATCCCCAAAATGAAAGAGGAAACTCAATGTCACTCATCATGGAGCAAACCATATCCAATAGGGTAAGATTCCTCCGCTCCGATACACCGTTGTGCTGTGGTGTGTAAGGAGGAGTAAGCTGAGAGAGAATTCCATTCTCTTTTAAGTAGTCTAGGAATTCCGTGCTTAAGTACTCCACTCCTCTATCAGACCGGAGGATCTTGATACTTTTGCCTATCTGGTTCTCCACTTCGTTTCTGAATTCTCTGAATTTCTCAAAAGCTTCAGATTTGTGTTTCATCATATACACATATCCGAACCTAGAGAGATCGTCGGTGAATGTGATGAAGTATGAGAACCCACCCTTGCATGTATAGACATTGGACCACATACATCACTGTGTATGAGTCTCAAGAGCTCTGCTGCCCTTTCTCTATGTCCGGTGAACGGAGATTTGATCATCTTTCCTTTGAAACAAGACCAACAAGTTTCATAAGATGAAAACTCGAATGTATTCAAGAGTCTATCTTTATGCAACTTACTTAGCCTTTTCTCTCCGATATGACCAAGTCTACAATGCCACAAGTAGGATTCGTTCGTATCAGAACACTTCCTCTTACGTGTGTTTTGTATATTGAGAACTGTATTCTGATTTAAAACATAGATACCATTACACAGTGTACCTTCTGCAACCAGTAACTTATCAAGGTAAATGTTCATAATATTTCTATCAAGAAAAAAATTATATCCATCTTTATCAAGTAAAGACACTGATATTATGTTGCAAACCATGGAAGGTATATAGTAGCAATTGTTCAAAATCATAGTATTTCCATTTGGCAACACTAGGTGATATTCACCGACGGCTGCAGCATTAACTTGTGCTCCGTTCTCTACCCTGAGGGACATATCACCAGGTGCAACTTTCCTACTTTTTCTCAGTCCCTGCAATAAATTACATATATGAGATCCTGATCCGGTATCAAGTACCCAGGAGGTAGGGCTGACCGAAAAACAGTTCTCAATTACAAGAACACCTGAAGAAGATGCAATACCATGCTTCTTCTTCAACTGGGTCTCCTTGGAATCTATACAATCCTCTTTCCCTTGCTCATACTTACGATTGCCATCATAAGTTAGAGCCAAACCGACTTTCCCCAGCCCCGAGTAAGAATTCGGATCGGTCAAGCAATACATTTTATTATCTTGATTAGGGCGTGAAATGGTTGATACCTGGAGAGAGAGAAAAGAAACACTCAGCGTGCGCTCTTGCAAGATTAGATTGGTTATTAATTTATCTAATCAGGATGGCTCCCACTGTTTCCTCGAATTCTTCTTCAAACCTAAAAAGAAGAACTAGTCAGGATTAATCGCATATCACAATTCTTGCTTAACCTTTCAGCCAGGCTAGTGTTGGAACTTCGAGAGAGGTTTTCCAACGCTTTCGTGAAGTTCCTTAATTACATAACCTCTTTTCCGTGGAGGCGTAGCCCCGCTAACACCGTTCTAGACACCTACTTGGTTTATACCATTGATTGTTAAGTGTAATAATCTCCCGAGAGTAATCCAACTCATCAGTGGGATCGGGATCCAACTATCATTGTGTAATGACCTAGACGGAATCCACTCTAGTCACTACACTCCAGAAGGTATGCTAAATCTGCAAGTTTCCTGTATATTTGAAACTCTCGATGTGGTTTTTGCCCCTAGGACCTTAGTGACCTTGACGGAGTCAACAAATCAAAAAGTCCTAGTCAAGTTCAACCCGTCATTATCTGGATTGCATCAAACCCACCCGCATAACCCTTGACGGAGTCAACAAGGTTATACGACTATCCTGACCAATCCTATCTAGTGTTACAGACAAGCACTATTCAGCTACAGTACACTACGTCTTGACGGAGTCAACAAACGCAGCACGAATACTAAGAGTTACTTGTAAGAAATGACGGAGGGCTACGGCTGGGGTTTTTGGCGAAAAACCCATTTAACGTAATGAACTTGATATTGTTGAAGGAACCTGAGTGGTTTTTACAAATATATAGTGGCGAAAAACTTTTGCTAAAGAGGTCACTCCCTGTGAAGAGATCTCGGTGTTGCGCCACGGCAGCGCCCCGACCGTCTTACCGAGGCCAAAATGCGGAATCAAAAATTTTCCTTACTTGGAAACTGGCGCTACCGCGGACAATAAAACCGGGATCGTTAACCATTAACCTATACTAGCAAACAAGAGATTGGAAGAGAAGTATACCAAGTGATCCGAATCCTCCGGTCTTCTCGTCATCGTCCCGATCTCCCGCGGAAAGTCTTGTCTCCATATCGTCGCCTCCTCGCCGGAAGGGCACCACATCTCCTGCGTCTTTTACGAGCTCCCGCCTCAATACCGAGGCAACTCGGGCACGAAGCTGGCAAGTCGACGGGTCCAAGATTTGCTGTAGAAGTAGTGTAGAACATGTTGTCTCTTTTGGGTAGTGAAGTTGCCATGGATGGAGAAGAGAATGATATTTTGGAGAGAGCTAGTGAACTTTGATACAAAATGAGAATGAGAATAATTTCCATACAACCAAAGAAAAACTCTCCCATTTCTCTTCTACCTCTTTGTGTGGCCGGCCCCTTGTTAGAAATTGAGGAGGGGAAAAAGAAAACAAGAGGGAGGTGAGTGTAGGAGAACAAAGGTGGTGACCACAACATAAAACAAGTCTCACATCAACTCTCATCTCATTTCTAATCTAATCCAATCACAATAAATGCTAACCATTATGAAGGAAAAAGCAAAGATGCTTAAACCATCATAATGCCTCATAAAGCAAGAAACCCCTTCCACAAATGTAATTTGCAAAACTGCAAATAACACCCTCCATCGGAAAAGTCCGGCCGGGAAAGAACAAAGGAAAACCGGCCGGAACGGAATGCAAACTGGCAACTCCAGAAAACTGGTCCCGTAATAAATTACAGGAAAACCCCGATACTGTGCATACACACCCGCATCTGTATTCCGACCGGATACAAATGCAATGAGACAAAATCTACACTGTACTATACTAGGATCCGGCTTAAACCAAAGCCGGCTAGTAATATCCGTCCGATCCTGATCCGTGCAATACCGCACGTATCTGATCGAACCCTGCCATATAACCATACGGCCACTAGTACAAACTGTCCGATCCTGATCCGTGCAATACCGCACGTATCTGATCGGACCCTGCCATATCTCCATACGGCCTCTACAGCGTTTCGCCCGAAACTTGAGTAACTGAATGTGTGGTGGACTCTAAAGACTCGTCAATACTATGGTTGTGGATTTAACCACTGGCACGTCAGAGGTATAAGCCAATACGTGACGGGCCACCAGCTATTGACCAAAAGAGACGTCGATGAGCGAACTCATCCTGACACCCTACTGAGCCTGTCAGTGACAATATCCGTACAGTCCGGTCCGTTCGTCTATAAGCATCGCATGGCGGGCCTAGGGGGTTGGTAAAAGTCAGACCCCCAAAAGCGGTACAAGTCGTGTCGGAGCGTAGCCCAGAACACCCTGAGATACTACTGGAATACCTACCAGTAAATCTCCTGCCTCGGCCGAGGGCTTTGTGTAATGGCTCTCCTAGAGACAGCGCGACCACACCCCCAATACCGGGAGAGACGAACCCCTGCAGATCCGCTCACTGCCTCCATATGGCTCGGGACTGTACCCAACTAAAACCTGTTTGCATGACTCCTTTGAGCCGTGGTAGGCTAGTAATCAAAGCACAGTGGGAACTCACACGAGACAAATGACGATCTCAGGTCGATGAACTAACCTGTACACATGTCACCAGGGAACTGCTATCTGACGTCTGGTATAATCCCAACTAGCAGGTTCCCGGCGAGTCCTGTCCGGTGTACTCATAACCCAATGAGCACCTGTATACATCTTAGGTGAACCAACTGACACCAGTGGCTTGTGAGACCGGCCACCGCCCCTCGTCGGGGTCTCGACTGTATACACTAGTCTACTAATGTAGTATCGATGCCCTATCTCGAAACTCCTACGACTAGGGACCTTTTAAGGATGTGCTTATAGACCCCCAGCTCTCACGTATATGATCGCCATCATACTGCTGGTAGTCAAGCAAGAATCCTAGGGGCTCTATCAACGTGTAATAGCGACATGTCAGGTCACCTAAAGCAGTACACGATGATAAAGATAAACCAGATAGCATACTATCATCTCGAGTAAGACTGTCCTACTGGGACAGGTCCTCCCTCAATCATTGCAATCACGTGCCTGTGATCCAATAATTGACTCTGAGGGCACTATCTCCAACAATCTCCCACTTGCACTCAAGGCTAATTATTGCGATGTCGCATACTCACAGCCCGTGTGATACCGAACACCCAACTCCTCTACTAGTCAGTCTCACAAATCTCGTTTGCGAAACTATGGCGTTCGAGGAATAGCCTCAGTGAGTGGATCCGCTGTGATGTTTCTTTCTATGTCTCTCTATATCTCAAGTTCGCAGAGAAAGCCATCTCCCGAAATGAGCAATACCTGTCTTATAGTATGTCTGGATATCTGATGGGACCTAGCTCATAAATGAACACCAAATCCAAACTTCTTAGACTGTATCGACAACTGAACTTAATCAGTATCCTGCGCCATGCCTCCCTCAGTATTGCCTTTGGACCACCTGTCCAAAATACTGCCCCTCGTCAGAAGGAAAACCATGACTCTGACGACCACCCTGTCGTCCATGTCACCTTGGAAGCCTGGAATGATAACTGTCTCCTAAAGGAGGCTGTCGTTATCATATCCCTAGAACATCCACTTATGTTCTAAAACTGCTCCCGATTGTTTCTCCAGGGTTGGATTGATATCAACTTATTGCACCTACTGCAAGAACAACATCTGGTGTGGTACTTGACATGTCATGATTGACTCAATTGCCTAAGCAAGTGATCTGCCAATCATGCGTATCCCTCTCCCCTTTAGTCTGTTAGACACCTTTAGAGAGGGCGACTCCATTACCTGCAGGTATACTACCATGCCAGGAGTCGTCCATTCTAAATACTCATAGAATGCTGTCAAGGTACCCAGATTAGGAAACCACCCAAATCTAGATCTAAAACCATAGATCTAGTAACCAGAATGTCTGATATAATATCCAAGTCCTGTGTGGAGAAACCACTGTGTGACAACCAAAGTATAATCGATCGTAGTATAGGAATATCACTTCCTACTCTGTGTATGTCATCCAAATACCAGGATATCACACCCTACTATCTTCTCAACAGATCCATCCCCTATTCTGATGAAGTCAAACCTATGACTGTCACGTCAGAAATAGATGATCTTTCTCCGCTACATGTGCTTTAGTCTATAAATAGACATAAGCCACATGTCCACCAATGCTTCCGCTGCTCCCACTGACTACGATAACCCTCTAGCAGAGTCATATACACGTACACTTCTAAAGCTAGTTTAGAACGACGCTATACTCATCCTCCTGCCGGGTCTCACAGTCTGGAACAACAGCAATGGAAAGTCTGGGTAAACAAGAACCTCCCTGCCATCGTTCTTGAGCATACCGAAGTACCTCTCGAGTGCCTGAGGTTACCCACCATATCTGCGGAGTGGCTAATGGAATGTCAATCCAGATTGAATCATAAGGTTCCTTATCAAATCTTCAGTAATCGTTTGTGGTTCTGGAATTACTTCCAGTTCTACCATACTCCCACTACTGTTTTCTGAAAAAAATCGATTTTTATTAAAACTGTGGCGAGTCAAGAACAATATCACTATTGATCTTCCAGATGGTAGAAAGTCAACCTTCGTCATAGCCTGGGTCAACCCACAAACAGCTATTACAGAAACGTGCCTTGAGTTGTCCAGTGTCTGGTTTTAATCATAAGCCGGACAACTCCCCGTACCTTAACATCGTTAAGATATGAACTGTTCTATATTCAATATAGAACCAGAAGCACTGATTTAATTGAACGAGATTCAAATCATGCAGCTGTCTCCAGTGCATGTCAACTAAATGGAAGGATGCCGATCAGCGTTACTCAACTTAGGAATGCTTCCAATTATGAGTAACCTGAAAGAGAAGCAAGTTCTCTTAATCATTACTATCAACAGAATACCATATACAAGTATCTACATCTTCGATCACTTTGAAGAATCCCGATACTTGCAATACCTAGTTCTCTACTTTATTCAAATACCTATAACTTCTCAAAATTCGGACCCTGTGTTTCCACGAAACACCTGTCTAAAAACTAGAGAAGTCATAAGTAAACCGAATATAGTACGATGACCAACCCCTCTGTCCTGATGGACCCTAGACAACATACAATACTCTGTATAAGTCCCTTGAGTCTGATAACTCATTCACTGTGTGTCGTAGGTTGAAAACTGTACTTATGGTTAAGAAGAATTACACCGTTGTTTAATGCTCCTTACCTAACCATCCACTGATATAGGTAAATGTCGTAGACATAATTTCAAAAAGGTATATCTCACTCTATAAAAATAGACGTACAGATATATTAATTTGAAATTGGTGCATAATAGCGGATATTCAAAACCAAATAATTGCCGTCCGGCAAACAACCCAAGTGACTTCCTCAAATATCACCGATTACAACGAATCCCGATATAATGAGGATGATCACCCAATTCCTAATAACTTACTCCTACTCATCATCTGTAAAACCATACAGATGTGAGAATCATACCTGGTAAATACATACCCTGGAGTAAGTGTCTAATCGGGAAATCAGTTTTCCTTTAACAGTACACAGTGAAACTGAAACATTGAAATGTTTCGTTGGGGTATCCTGGTATTCCTAGTAATGCCTCATCCATTATCCAGATTCACAACTGTAACCGTATAATTCTTTGCCACCTCTCCAAATCCCTTTATATGTCTTTAGTCATTACCTTCTGTACACCCCTTTAGGCCAAATGGTTTTCTTCCTTCCCTACCGTTCGGCACCAGCCTATGGTTTGGAAGAAGACTGTCCAAAAAGCATAAAGGGTGTACTGTCCTAATCCTAGGAGCACTCGCAACGCGAGAGAAGGTGAAGATAAAAGACACCTGAATGTACTTTATTCCTATTTCTCCTGAACCAGGATCCATCCCCGAACTGGAACAAGTTCCTTTCGAGTTCGTATATAACCATATGATGGATTATCCAATAAACTGGGATCTTCGTAGTAATACGGAGTGTCCTATAGAAATACAAAGGTGATTTAGGATTGGCGAAGAAATACTTGGTTTGTTCGTGAATAGTAGTCGCACTTTACTTTGCCCTCTTACTAATCCTTTGCTTTGTCTTAACTTAATACCTTATGTACACCATTTAGGCTAACTGGTTTTCTTCATTCCCTACCGGTCGGCACCAGCCTAAGGTTTGGAAGAAGACTATCCAATTTGCGTAATAGGTGTACTACTCCTAAACCAAGGAGTACTCGCAACCTGAGAGAAGGTGAAAAGAAAAGACAACTGAATAATCCTATCAGTTTTCTCCAGAACCAGAAACCATCCTCGAAGTCCTTCGAGTTCGTATATAACCATACGATGGTTTTGTCCAATGGAAGTGGACATTCGTAATAATACGGGGTGTCCCGGAGAAAAGGGTAAAAGCAGGAGTGACAAAGAGGTTTGCAACTCTGACAATCCAAAAGCCAGTGTTAAAGAAGGTTCGGTTAACTTGGTCACTGAGTCATAGTCTAGGGTCGGGTCAATGGTCGCTGCCAAAGAGAGAGAGAAAAGAAATACTCAGCGTGCACTCTAACCTAGATCAGAATGGTTATCACTTTATCCAATCTGGAAACCTCCCACTGTAACGTCAAATTCTTCCCCAAACCTGAAAGAAGAATTAGCCGGGATCACCCGAGGAGTAAACCAACTCATCAGTGGGAATCGGGACCCAACTATCATCGCATGATAACGTGACGGAATCCACTCACGTCACCACACTCCAGAAGGTATGCGCATGCCTGGCAAGTTTCAGTTTCTTTAGAAACTCCCGATGTGATTTTTACCCCTAGGACCCAAGTGACCTTGACGAATAATCAACAAATCAAAAGGTCCTAGTCAAGTTCAACCCGTCATTATCTTGATTGCGTTAAACCCACCCGCACGACCCTTGATGAATAATCAACAAAGTCGTACGACTGTCCAACCAATCCACATATCCATGCGACAGAAAGCATTACAGAGCTACCGCACACTACGCCTCGACGAATAGCAACGACAAACGTAGCGCGACTACTATGCAATACTAATCCGAAATGACGGAGGGCTACGAATGGTTTTTGGCGAAAAACCTTTTACCGTAATGAACTTGATATCGTTGAAGGAACTGGATAACTTTTTATAAAAATATAGTGACGAAAACCTTTGCTAAAGAGGTCACTCCCGGTGAAGGGATCTCGGCTCTTTCCCCGTAGAATGAGGTGCAGGATATTCCAACTGAATACCACGATGCAAAGCAAAAGTAATCGGCTATAGTGAAGTTATTGCCCTGACGCAAACTTTTGTCCAAGGGGTCACTCCCGGTGAAGGGATCTCGGCCCTTGCCTCGTCGACTGAGGAGCAGGATATTCCAACTGAATACCACTATGCAAAACAAAAGAGAACGCCCTTGCAATAACAGCTTTTTGAAAAATGTTCCAACAATATCAGAATAGGTTTGTTTATAACTTGCGTTGATCCGAATCAACGCAGTCCCATAAATTAATCACACCACAAAGAACGAAAATAATATGACGTACGTATATGCCATCCGCATTCGCCACTGGGTCCCGTCATTACTCGTTAGGTTAGCTAACTAACGACAGAGCGGGGACTGGGCTAGCGCGGATGCAAAACATATACAACATCTACTAATATATATACCAATATATTATATTCGCTCAAGGCGTGATAAGAATGCAACATCACAGAAATGTACAGCATCACAGAACAATACAGATATATGGGATCCCCGGGTTTCATAGAGCCGCTGCTGAAACCCGACGTTCCCCTGGTCGTGTGGATAGCCTGTGCAATGAAAATCCTAGACCCCTACGGGCGCGGCAAGTCACCCGCCAAAACCTGAAGCGAGGCAGCCCCCTTCAGCAACGTGAATGGACCACCCAGCACTTCACGGAATCCGGTAACTTGGGCACCCCTCCTGGGTCAACCTGTGCCCCCTACGAGTGCGGCGAATAGCCCGCCAATCCTAGAGTGAAGCCCCCTCCGTCTCAATGCCATGAGATGCGGGCCCGTTGCCCTCTAGAACCCGGCTATCCATGCACCCTACCTTGGGGTAGTCCTAGTACAGAAAGTAAAATATACATACTACGGGTACATCGACCGCAACCAGGTCGTGCCCCAAAAGAATAATACAAACAGGTAGTGACGGCAGTCCACATGTCGGACGCTCGCCCCGCAATATCAAATGTACATAATACAACAAAAACTGTACTAGCATTGCATCCAGGCTATCCCCCACGACTGATCCGCAACATCACAGCAAAAACACAAAACATCAACGTGAAAGTCACGTTCGCAAATCCGTCTAACCGGGCTATAGCAGTTAGACAGGATTTACCGATCAAGTGACATTCACGGTCGCAGATATAATGTAAGTACTGTGAACAAGCATGTTTAAAATATCCGATCGAACAAATTTACCAAGTGGGCCCCCAAGCAATACTGTAGCACTTACAGAAAATCTGGGCCCAAACAAAATATACCAAAACCCCTATTTTCAGCCCACAGGCCCACTGCAAAGAAATGATGACATGAACCCACATTCCTGCGGCGGAACCGCGGCCAAAGAGGGGTTATGGCCGCGGTTCCGCGGACGTACGGAGGGATCGGGTCATCAAATTTTTCCAGTGTTCTTAGAACTCCCTGAACATCATTCTGAGACAACCTGAAAAATTTTTAGAGTTCAAAAAATTTCGACAGAAAACTGATGTGGTGAAAAATGCGGTTTTGGGATTTTTGTTCGATCAGAACTTTAAACATACTAGGGCAAGCTAGACTAGGTTAATGGCGTGGCTCTGATACCATGTTGCGCCACGGCAGCGCCCCGGCCGTCTTACCGAGGCCAAAATGCGGAATCAAAAATTTTCCTTACTTGGAAACTGGCGCTACCGCGGACAATAAAACCCGGATCGTTAACCATTAACCTATACTAGCAAACAAGAGATGGGAAGAGAAGTATACCAAGTGATCCGAGTCCTCCGGTCTTCTCGTCATCGTCCCGATCTCCCGCGGAAAGTCCTGTCTCCATATCGTCGCCTCCTCGCCGGAAGGGCACCATATCTCCTGCGTCTTTTACGGGCTCCCGCCTCAATACCGAGGCAACTCGGGCACGAAGCTGGCAAGTCGACGTGCCCAAGATTTGCTGTAGAAGTAGTGTAGAACATGTTGTCTCTTTTGGGGTAGTGAAGTTGCCATGGATGGAGAAGAGAATGATATTTTGGAGAGAGCTAGTGAACTTTGATACAAAATGAGAATGAGAATAATTTCCATACAACCAAAGAAAAACTCTCTCATTTCTCTTCTACCTCTTTGTGTGGCCGGCCCCTTGTTAGAAATTGAGGAGGGGAAAAAGAAAACAAGAGGGAGGTGAGTGTAGGAGAACAAAGGTGGTGACCACAACATAAAGCAAGTCTCACATCAACTCTCATCTCATTTCTAATCTAATCCAATCACAATAAATGCTAACCATTATGAAGGAAAAAGCAAAGATGCTTAAACCATCATAATGCCTCATAAAGCAAGAAACCCCTTCCACAAATGTAATTTGCAAAACTGCAAATAACACCCTCCATCGGAAAAGTCCGGCCGGGAAAGAACAAAGGAAAACCGGCCGGAACGAAATGCAAACTGGCAACTCCAGAAAACTGGTCCCGTAATAAATTACAGGAAAACCCCGATACTGTGCATACACACCCGCATCTGTATTCCGACCGGATACAAATGCAATGAGACAAAATCTACACTGTACTATACTAGGATCCGGCTTAAACCAAAGCCGGCTAGTAATATCCGTCCGATCCTGATCTGTGCAATACCGCACGTATCTGATCGAACCCTGCCATATAACCATACGGCCACTAGTACAAACTGTCCGATCCTGATCCGTGCAATACCGCACGTATCTGATCGGACCCTGCCATATCTCCATTCGGCCTCTACAGCGTTTCGCCCGAAACTTGAGTAACTGAATGTGTGGTGGACTCTAAAGACTCGTCAATACTATGGCTGTGGATTTAACCACTGGCACGTCAGAGGTATAAGCCAATACGTGACGGGCCACCAGCTATTGACCAAAAGGGACGTCAATGAGCGAACTCATCCTGACACCCTACTGAGCCTGTCAGTGACAATATCCGTACAGTCCGGTCCGTTCGTCTATGAGCATCGCATGGCGGGCCTAGGGGGTTGGTAAAAGTCAGACCCCCAAAAGCGGTACAAGTCGTGTCGGAGCGTAGCCCAGAACACCCTGAGATACTACCTACCAGTAAATCTCCTGCCTCGGCCGAGGGCTTTGTGTAATGGCTCTCCTAGACACAGCGCGACCTCGCCCCCAATACCGGGAGAGACGAACCCCTGCAGATCCGCTCACTGCCTCCATGTGGCTCGGGACTGTACCCAACTAAAACCTGTTTGCACGACTCCTTTGAGCCGTGGTAGGGTAGTAATCAAAGCACAGTGGGAACTCACACGAGACAAATGACGATCTCAGGTCGATGAACTAACCTGTACACATGTCACCAGGGAACTGCTATCTGACGTCTGGTATAATCCCAACTAGCAGGTTCCCGGCAAGTCCTGTCCGGTGTACTCATAACCCAATGAGCACCTGTATACATCTTAGGTGAACCAACTGACACCAGTGGCTTGTGAGACCGGCCACCGCCCCTCGTCGGGGTCTCGACTGTATACACTAGTCTACTAATGGAGTATCGATGCCCTGTCTCGAAACTCCTACGACTAGGGACCTTTTAAGGATGTGCTTATAGACCGCCAGCTCTCACGTATATGATCGCCATCATACTGCTGGTAGTCAAGCAAGAATCCTAGGGGCTCTATCAACGTGTAATAGCGACATGTCAGGTCACCTAAAACAGTACACGATGATAAAGATAAACCAGATAGCATACTATCATCTCGAGTAAGACTGTCCTACTGGGACAGGTCCTCCCTCAATCATTGCAATCACGTGCCTGTGATCCAATAATTGACTCTGAGGGCACTATCTCCAACACTCGGCTCTTTCCTCGTAAAATGAGGTGCTGGATATTCCAACTGAATACCGCGATGCAAAGAAAAAAGTAATCGACTATAGTGAAGTTATTACGTTGACGAAAACTTTTACTCAATGGGTCACTCCCGATGAAGGGATCTCGGCCCTTGCCTCGTCGAATGAGGTGCTGGATATGACAAACTGAATACCATTGTGCAAAGCAAAAGAGAACGACTGTAATGTCTGTTTTTAAAACTTGGTTCCAACAACATCTTTTAGGTTTGTTTTACTTGTATTAATCAAAATTAATGCTGTCCCATCAATGTAACCTGCCATACCAGAAAAGAACGAAAATACAATGTACGTATATGCCATCCGCATTCGCCACTGGGCCCCGTCATCACCCGTTAGGTTACTTAACTAACGACAGAGCGGGGGCTGGACTAGCGCGGGTGCAAAACATATACAACATCTACTAGTATATATATATATATATATATATATATATATATAAGTATATACAACATTCGTCCCAGGCATGATAGTAAACAACATCACAGAAACATAGCCAACAATACAGAATGGTGGATAATCTTGGAGCCCCGGGTTTCATTTGAGCCGAAAATAAAACCCGACGTTCCCGGTCGTGTAGATAGCCTGTGCAATGAAAACCTGTACCCCCTACGAGTGCGGCGAATAGCCCGCCAATTCTAGAATGAAGCCCCATCCGTCTCAACACCATGAGAAAGAAGCCCCCTCCGTCTCAACGCCATGAGATGTGGGCTTGTTGCCTTCTAGAACCCGGTTATTCGTACACTCCTCCGTGGGATAATCCTAATACAGAAAAAGAAAATAATATGTACAAACGGTGACATCGACCTCAACCCGGTCGTGCCCCAAAATAATATACAACCCGGCAAAGACGGCAGTCCACATGTTGGGTGCTCGTCCCGCAATAACAAATGTACAAATGAATATAAACTGTACCACTAACATTTCATCACATGCTATCCATCACGACTATCCAACCACAATCACAGAACAAGCACACAACATTAACGCGAATGTCACGTTCGCAAAACCCGTCTAAAGGAACATATAGCGATTAGACGAGTTTTACCAATCGAGTGACATTCCCGGTCGCAGATAAAAGTGAATGAACTGTAAAATACACATTTAAAATTTCGATCGATTAAACTTTTCCAAATAGGCCCCAAATGAAAATCCAGCACTCAAATAAACCTGGGCAAAAACTATATATCACAAATATCATATTTTCATGAACTAGAGCCCCAGAAAAAATTTTGGGTACTGTAGCCCAAAAAGCGCCGCGGAAGGGCCGCAAAATGCGCCATTTTTCTCACTTTACGCGGCGGAATTTTGGAGTTAGGCCCCCAAATTTTTTCTGTAGCTATAGTTTCGCCTGAACATAATTCTAAGATACTCAGAAAAATGTTAGGACAACTTTGAAAATCGACAGCAAGCTCATGAACATAGATTCGTGATTCGGAAAAATTTGTCAATAGAGATTTTAACCTTGTGCAAACTAGCTAGTAGGGTTTATGGGTAGGCTCTGATACCATGAAGGATTACACTAGCACCCCGGCCAACTTCCGTGGCCAAATGCGGAACAAAATTTTTTACGACGAACATAAACTTGGCGCTAGGATAACACTAAAACCCGAATCTTTACCATAAACCTAACTAGCAAAAGAAGGTTATATCTACTATGATAGAAAGTTATACCTCAAAATTTAACTCCTTCTCTTCTTGTGTTGCTTCCCCTTGTTGTGAGCTCCTTGGAGTGGTGTAGATGGGTCCTCCTCACCGTCTTCTCTTTGCCAAAAAAAGATCCACCCGAAGGCCTCTACCTTGAGCTCCAACCTCTATCTTGAAGTAACTAAGGTGCTTGGTGTACTATACTAAGAACCCTAGAGTGAGTAGAAAGTTGTTTTAGTGGTTAGATCTCACAAAGCTCTTGATTTTCAACTCATGAAATAAGAGAGTCTTGAGAGAGGAAGAGGAGAGAGCTTGCAAGAGAGAGAATGTATCATCATGAAATGAGGAGATAGCTCTCATATGATGAAAAAGAATAATGATAATTTTAATTAGGATAAATTGTCATGGTTGATGTTGATTTGACCATTATCATGTCACAATTAATGCTAAGCATGCTCACAAAAATATCTAAGTCAATATGGGTCAACAAAGTCAAATGGTCAAACCAATTAACCATGATAAAATTATCTCTAATTAAAACTCATTAATTGATTTCCTCCATCTCATTATAGTTTTAATCAAGTCAATGGTCAAAACCCTAATGCGGTTCCTCTGTCAACTGTGTATACACACCCGCATCCGTGTTCTGAGGAACATGAATACAATGAGACCGAACCAACCCAAAACCAAATACTAGGATCTGGCTTAAACCAAATCCCACTAGTATCAACTGCCCGAACACCGAACACGCACAAGTGCACGTATGTGAACGGACCCTGTCGTAAAACCATACGACCTCTACTCCGTTTTACCCAAAGGTGAACAACCCTCTATGTGGGACACTAAAGACTCGACACTACGCTGGCAGTGGGTTTAACCACAGGCCGCAAGTGGTACTAGCTATACGTAACGGTCCCCAGGTAGATGCCGATAAGAAGACCGATGAGATGAACCCATCTGAACTCCTACTGAGCCTGAATGTGACAATCTCCGTACAGTCCGGTCTGTTCGTCTAAGAGTATTTCATATCGGGCCTAGGGGTGGTAAACGTCAGTCCCCTAATAACGGTATAAGTCATGTCGAAGTGTAGCCCGAAACACCTGAGAAACTACTGGAGTACCTACCAGTAAATCTCGCTTGCCCTGACCAGAGACTTTGTGTAATGGCTCTCCAAACACAGCACGATATCAACCCCCAATACCGGGAGAGACGAATCCTATCTAACCGCCACTGCCTCCAAGTGCTTCGGGACTGCACCCAACTATTACATGTTTGCACGACTCAATAGAGCCGTGGTAGGGTAGCAATCAAAGAACAGTGGGAACACACTTGAGGCGAAGTAGCAGTGTCAAGTCAATGGACTAAGCTGTACTCATGTCACCTGGGAACTACTAACTGACGATAAGTATAATACCAACCAACAGTTCCCAACGAGTCATGTTCATTGTACTCATAACCTAACGAGCATCTGCATACTATCTCCAGTACGACGTATTGATGGCTGTGGGACAGACCATCTCCCCTGCTGGGACGAGAAGCGTATGCACAAGTCTACTCTGGAGTATCGATGCCCTAACTCGATAATCCTACGACTACGGATATGTATAAGGATATGCTTATAAACTACACAGCCCCCACTAGTGTGATCGCCATCACAACGCCGGTAGTCAAGCAAACATCCTAAGGGCTCCATCAATATGTATTACCGATATGTTAAAAGAAATATATACATATATTAAGATAGATACAAACCAAGTAGCATACTACAATATCGAGCAAGACTGTCGTCAATCCATGTATATATCCCAAGCTTCCCAAATGTAATATACAAACTAGTACTATACAATAATGGCCTCTAAGGCATACATATCCAACAACTTAAACATACCTATTTTAGCTATGTAATTGCTAATATTTGGTATTTATTTAGTCACTTATAAATTGCTAGTTTACTTAAATATTTTTCCTTAAATAATTATTTTAAATATTATTATAAGCTTTCACTTATACATTTAATTAGTGTAAATTACAAATTAGAATGGGTTAAGTATACTTTAGTGAACCATGACAACTTAAAACCTAGTTTGTAACATGTGCTCTTTTTCTCAATTTTTCTCCATAGTTTTAGATAATTCTAAGGGAAAAAATTAAGTAGAAAATAAAATAATTAAGAAATGGAGTTAATATATGATATGATGGGGGGATGTTTCTACACACACACACACCTCACTCTCTCTCCCCCCTCATTTTTTTTGGCCGAAACCATGGCTGCCCCATTGTTCACACCAGTATATTGCATTTAATACCGCTCATTCTTATGCTCGTTTGTTTATAAGCAGGTTCTTTTAATCCGTGTTTGCTGCATATTTACAGGCTACAGGTTTCTAGTCCAAAATAACGCAAATGATACAAAATCTCCACTGTTACGCCAAAATACAGAACATCTGTTGTCAACAGATAAAAGCCGGGATCCGGTCATCCGTATCCGGCCAGTGCAGCATACCAGTTCCAGAGACAAGACAAATGATAGTGGTCATTCGTGTCTCGGACATGCACAAAGCACGAGAGGGGCAGCACATGATTCAATGGGTGCGCGGAGCTCGAGCGAGAAAGGTCAAATCAATCAAAAGTGAAGATTTTTTTGGACTGTTGCAGATCTGAAGAAATTGTGAAGGCAATTTGCAATTTCGAGCATGTAGAACAACAGAAGAGAGCAACACAAGAAAACCCAGAAAAAACGACAACCCAACTCCCTCAAAGAAGCGCGGATCCGCGGCCGAGTTGACTCAGTGTCAACTCGGATTTTGGGGGTAGTTTGGACATTTCATTTGGGCTCAGAATCTTGCCCCAGGGTTTCAGTACTCAGCCTATAAATAGCCCAGTTTTGTGCCAAGCCAAAGGTCTTATTTTTAGGCTTCTTTTTGTTAGGATTTTAGTTTAGCTTTAGTTCTTCTTCTTCTTCTTCTTCATGTATTTCTCCATTAAAATGTAATGAGAGCATTGAGTGGATGATGAAATGAAGATGAGGGTTTTTTATTTTGTATCTTTTAATTCTTGCATTGTATTTTAATTTCTAGTGTAACTTTTATTCTTGTTGTTAAGTAGTTGTTGATATTTCTTTGCTTGTTTTATTTTCCTTCTCTTCTCTTTTCCGTATTATTTTCAAGCGATGATATTGTAAGTCGATGTACAACACCCCACGACTTGCGGGGAGGCGAAAAATTGAAAAACGATCTTGTTCTTTGCGTAAACATCGACTAACCGAGAATCTTTGCTAAACTATAACTAACAAGAAACATAGAAGTTGTAAACTACTATGATAAGTGATTATACCTAATGAACCGTGTCCTTCTCCTTTTCGTTATCCACGTCCTTCTCGGACTCCTCTACGTAATAGATGATCCACCCGAGAGCTATACTCCAAGCTTCACCTCTAACTTGAGGTAACTAGGTTTCTTAAAGTGCTAATCTAAGCAACCTAGGTGATATAGAGAAGGGTTATGGATTAAATAGTCTATTCTAATCCTTGGTCTCAACACATGAGAGGGGAGGATTAGGGTTTGAAGAGAGAGCTTGAGAAGAGAGAAGGTGAGCAAGAGAATGAGAAGAGATAATGAACTCATTTGAATATATGAAGCATAATGTTTTATGAAATAAATAAATTAAATCATTTAACAACCATGCTTCATTCATTCATATGAGTGATTCATCTCATGAGTCATTAGATCAATAAATGATGCATTAACTCCATGGATGAATCACACAAATGAGTCATTAACACAATAAATGCAAATGCCACCTTAACCCTCAAGTCACCATCCTTCTAGAAGCTTCTCGCGAAATTACGAGAACGCCCCTCCTATCCGTGAAAACACGGAAAAACTTTAGACTGTATAAATCCAATAACCTGATACTAGAAACTGGCTTAAACCAAAGCCGGCTAGTAAAAACTGTCCGAATGTCGTACGTGCGTAAACACACGTATGCGTCCGAACCCTTGTCGTAAAACCATACGACCTATATATCGTTTTGCCTGGAGCACGGAAACTCTCTGTGTGGGACTCTAAAGACTCGACTACTACGCTGGAAGTGGGTTTAACCATAGACCGCAAGCGGCACTAGCTGTACGTAACGGTCCCCAGGTAGATGTCGATAAGAAGGCCGATGAGGAAACCCATCCGAACTCCTACTGAGCCTGATGTGACAATCTCCGTACAGTCCGGTCTGTTCGTCTAAGACTATCGCATATCGGGCCAGGGGGCGGCAAGCGTCAGTCCCCTAATAGCGGCATAAGTCGTGTCGGAGCGTAGCCCATTACACCCAGAGAAACAACTGGAACCTACCAGTAAATCTCGCTTGCCCTGGCCAGGGACTTTGCGTAATGGCTCTCTGACACAGCACGATATCAACTCCCAATACCGGGAGAGACGAATCCTGTCTAACCGCCACTGCCTCCAAGTGCTCGGGACTGCACCCAACTGCTACATGTTTGCACGACTCCTTTGAGCCGTGGTAGGGTAGCAATCTAAGAACAGTGGGACACACTCGAGGCGAAGTAGCATTGTCAAGTCTGCGGACTATGCTGTATTCATGTCACCTGGGAACTGTTAACTGACGATGGGTATAATACCAACCAACATTTCCCCGTGAGTCATGTCCGGTGTACTCGTAACCCAACGAGCACCTACATACTATCTCCAGTATGACGTACTGACGGCTGTGGGACAGACCATCTCCCTGACTGGGATGAGAAGCGTACACACTAGTCTACTCTGGAGTATCGATGCCCTGTCTCGATAATCCTACGACTAGGGACCTGAAAAGGATGTTCTTGTATTCTACCCAGCCCCCACTAGTGTGACTGCCATCACAACGCTGGTAGTCAAGCAAGATCCTAAGAGCTCTATCAATACGTATACTCACATATTAAGATAGATAAAACCAAGTAGTATACTACCATGTTTAGCAAGACTGTTATATAACTGTGAATATCCCAAGCTTCCGTTAAGTAATATACAAGCTAGTATGATACAATAATGGCCCCTAGGGCATATACACTAACAATCTCCCACTTGCACTAGGGCCATGTACTGGCATATCGAAGACCGGTGATCCCGAGTAGCCTCTCGAACTGAATCTGAGGTAGGGCCTTCGTGAATGGATCAGCAATGTTCTCTTCAGTAGCAACTCTCCGGACCTCGATCTCCCAACGATCAATGATCTCCCTGATCAGGTGATACCGCCTTAAGATGTGTCTGGACTTCTGATGGGACCTTGGTTCCTTTGCTAAAGCTATAGCTCCGTTGTTGTCGCAATACAGAGGTATTGGATCAACAATGGTAGGAACCACCTGAAGTTCTGTTAGGAACTTCTTCATCCAGACCGCTTCTTTTGCGGCATCGCAAGAAGCAATATACTCCGCTTCCATCGTCAAGTCAGCAACGGTGTCCTGCTTGGAACTCTTCCAGCATACCGCCCCTCCATTGAGGGTAAAGACATAACCTGACATGGACTTAGAATCGTCCTTATCACTCTGGAAGCCGGAATCAGCAAAGGCCTCCATCTTGAGGTCTTTTCCACCGTAAACCAAGAACATCTCCTTAGTCCTCCTCAGGTACTTGAGAATGTTCTTTACTGCTATCCAGTACTTCTCCCCTGGGTCTGACTGATACCAGCTTACTACGCTCGGTGCGTAAGCTACATCTGGTCTAGTGCACAACATCGCATACATTATAGAGCCTACCGCAGAAGCGTAGGATATAATAGACATGCGTTCCCTTTCCAAATCAGTCTTGGGAGACATCTCTTTTGATAGGGTGATTCCGTGACAAGCCGGTAGATTACCGCGCTTAGAATCTTCCATACTGAATCTTTTCAGTATAGTGTTGATATACCTGGACTGTGAAAGTCCCAACATCCTCTTGGATCTATCACGATAGATCCGGATCCCCAGAATGTAAGAGGCATCACCCAGGTCTTTCATGGAGAACCTGTGTGACAAGAATCCTTTGACAGATTGTAGCATAGGAATGTCATTTCCTATTAATAGAATGTCATCCACGTACAAGACGAGAAATACGACAGTTCTTGCTACAACTTTACTATATATATATATGGTTCATCTGGATTTTTGATAAAGTCATATTCTTTGACTGTTTCATCAAAACAGATGTTCCAACTCTGCGATGCCTGCTTTAATCCATAAATGGATTTAAGCAACTTGCATACTTTCCCGCTGCTCCCACTCTGATTGAAACCCTCTGGCCGATCCATATAGACGCACTCTTCTAAATTACCATTCAGAAAAGCCGTCTTTACGTCCATCTGCCAGATTTCATAATCATGGAAGGCAGCAATAGCAAGAAGGACCCGAATGGATTTGAGCATAGCCACTGGAGAAAAAGTTTCGTCATAGTCCAAACCAGGCCTTTGACGAAAACCCTTTGCAACAAGTCTAGCCTTATAGGTTTCCACCTGTCCATCTACACCAATCTTTTTCTTGAAGATCCATTTGCATCCTATGGGTTTTACCCTATCTGGAGCAAAGTCCAAAGTCCATACTTTGTTGGTGCACATGGACTCGATTTCGGTCCGCATTGCATCTAGCCATCGTACCGAGTCGCCGCTTTGGATGGCCTGCTGGAAGCTAGTAGGTTCATCATCATCTATGACGCAATCCTCTCTATCCCCATCTATGAGAAAATCGTAGTATCTCTCAGGCGGATGAGACGGCCTACTACTACTGCGGAGGGGTGCGGGAATGTCCTGTTCTTCATGAACTACCGGTTCTACTAAACTTTCAGTAGTAGTTTGTGGTTCTGGAATTTCTTCCAGTTCTATTTCGCTCCCACTTATTTCCTTTTCTAAAAACTGATATTCTAGAAAATGGGCATTACGAGAAACAAAAACCTTTTGTTCCTCTGCGTAATAAAATAGATACCCCTTGGAGTTCTTTGGATATCCCACAAACTTACACTGTACTGATCGTGCCTCGAGCTTGTCCACATGCTGCTTTTTAACAAAAGCTGGACATCCTCATATCTTCAGATACTGAAGATAGGGTTTCTTCCCACTCCACATCTGATATGGCGTGGTAGGCACAGTCTTGGTAGGAACCATGTTCAAAAGATATGCCGCTGATTCTAGCGCATAACCCAAGAAAGATTGCGGTAACTCAGCATTACTCATCATGGAACGTACCATATCCTATAGGGTTCGATTCCGTCTCTCCGATACACCGTTATGCTGTGGAGTGTATGGAGGAGTAAGCTGAGAGATAATTCCTTTCTCTTTTAGGTAACCTAGGAACTCGGCACTTAAGTATTCACCACCTCGATCAGATCTTAGTGTCTTAATACTTTTGTCGGTTTGGTTTTCTACTTCATTCTTATACTCTTGGAATTTCTCAAAAGCCTCGGATTTATGTTTCATCAGATAAATGAATCCGTACCTTGAGTAATCATCCGTAAAAGTAATGAAATAGGAAAAACCACCTCTTGCATGTGTAGACATTGGACCACATACATCGCTGTGTATGAGTCCTAAGAGCTCGCTCGCTCTTACTCCATGTCCAGTGAATGGAGTCTTTGTCATCTTTCCTTTGATACATGATTGACAAGTGGCATAAGTTTGATATTCGAACGAGTCCACATATCCTTCTCTATGTAACTTAGTCAACCTTGTCTCATTGATGTGACCTAGTCTACAATGCCATAAGAAAGCCTTATTTAAATCTGGAGACTTTCTTTTTAGTGTGTTCTGGACATTGAAAATTTGGAGTTGGTTTAAGACATATATACCGTTATCCAGTGTACCGGACCCAATCAAACTATGATTAAGGTGGATGTTAACAACATCACTTACAAACGTGAAATCATAACCTTTATTTGATAACAAGGAAACTGATATGATATTACACGTTAAGCTAGGTACACAAAAACAGTTATGTAAAACCAAAATGTGTCCACTCGTCAATCCCAGGTGATAATCCCTTACGGACACAGCTCCCACGCTAGCTCCGTTAGCAACCATCAGGGTCATATCACCATCCTTCAGCACTCTACGGTTTCTCAGTCCTGCAATGAATTGCATATATGAGATCCTGATCCGGCATCCAATACCCAGGAAGTAGAGTTGATTAACAGACAATTCTCAATTATAAACACACCTGAAGTCGAAGCCACAGCTTGCTTCGGTTCCTGGTTCTTGGCGTTCCACGCCTTGCAATCTTTCTTCCAGTGCCCTTTCCTATGACAATGGAAGCACTCATCCTGGGCCACTACTGGTACCGCAACCTTTTTCTTTCCCTTCGCTCCCACCTTACTAACACCTCCTCTAGGTTTGGTGGCGGCCTTCTTCTTTCTTCCTTTGGCCCTAGCCTTGGACCCAGAAGAAGAAGCACCGCTAACAAACATAGCGGGTGTTTCCCTTGCCTTCTGCAAGATGCCCTCTGCACTCCTCAACATGTTAAGGAGTTCCGGAAGTTCAACTTCTTTTCTTTGAATTTTGAAATTCAGAATAAACTGGGCGTGGGTGGAAGGAAGGGACTGGAGAATAAGGTCTGTATAGATCTCATTATCCAAAGTCGTCCCAAGGTCTGCGAGCTCTTCTATATAGCCAATCATCTTTAGGACATGTTCTCCTACCGATGATCCGACGGCCAACCTCGTTCGAAACAAGTTCTTAGAGGTCTCGTATCTTGCTATACGAGATTGCTCTCCATAAAGTTCCTTTGTATGGAGAAATATGGCATCAAGATCCATATCCTCGTGCCTCCTCTGATGTTCATTGTTCATCGAGGCAAGCACGATGCACTTGGCCTTCGCGCAATCATACTCCCAGGTTTTGCGGATTTCCTTATCCGCATTACTGTATTTGGGACCTGGGACTGCAGGTGCCTTAGCGACAAGGACGTACCCCAGTTTGTCATAGGTCAAAGCCATTTTGACATTCCGCAGCCAATCTTTATAGTTTGGCCATGTCAGTATATTTTTCTCTAAAAGTAACTTAAGTCCAGTCATTTTCAGGGTCGCTGCAAGTAGGAGAGAGATAAGAAACACTTTAGCATGATGCTCTTGCAAGTTTAGAGTGGTTTTTAATTTATCTAAACTGGATGGCTCCCACTGTTTCTCGAATCCTTCCTCAAACCATAAAAGAAGAATTAGCCAGGACTATTCTCACTGTACAATACTTGCTTAACCGTTCAGCCAGGCTGGTGTCGGTACTTCGAGGGAGGTTTTCCAACGCTTGCGCGAAGTTCCTTAATTAAATAACCTCTTTTTTCTGGGGGCGTAACCCCGCTGACACCTTTCTTGACACCTACTTGGTTTATAGCATTGATCGTTAAGTGACGAATCTCCTGATGAGTAGCATATACTCACAGTAGGATCGGGATCCAAATATCATCGTATGATAATGTTGAAGGAATCCTACCAACATTCATCAAACTCCAAATGGTATGCATCTCTTTGCAAATTTCAGTTTCTTTAGAAATTCCCGATATAAATTTTTGCCCCATGCTCTTATGACCTTGGCGTTGGTCAAAATGTCATAAGTCACATGTCAAGTTCTACCCATCATTATCTTGTTAATTTGAACCCATCCGTACATATCCTTGACGTTGGCCAAAATGATAATACGACTGTCCCAAACTAACTCATCTATCTATGCAACAAATGAATACCCAGCAGCTACCAAACACTATGCCTTGGCGTTGGTCAAAATACATAGCTTGAATACTACTGAATACCCAAATGAAATGACAGAGGGCTACGAATGGTTTTGGCGAAACCGTGAACGTAGTGAACTTGATATGACCGAAGGAACCTGATAGCTTTTAAAAGGAGTGGTTAAAGCTCCGCAATTAAAAAATATCATTTGTTTTAAAATAACCGAGTGGTTTTTTTTTAAATTGTTCCAACGATTCAACTTTTGGTTTATTTTCTTTGCATTAATAATAATGCGTCCCGTCATTAACCTATCATTGCAGAAAACAACGAAAATACAACGTCCTCTTATGCCATCCGCATTCGCCACTGGGTCCCGTCATCACCCGTTAGGTTACTTAACTAACGGCAGATCGGGGGCTGGGCTAGCGCGGGTGTAAAACATAAGTGACGTCTAAATAGCTATCATATATAGATATTGTACATTCGTCAGACGCAATAATAGGCATTCCAGATCACAGATGAACATTATTGGATATGCAAGCAATCCGCGTTTTTTTTGAGCCTGCAACAAAAGACGGATTACACAGTTATGATGAATAGCCATTACCCCACCCTAGACCCCTACGGGTACGGCAAACTACCCGCCAAGTACCCGAAGTGAAGCGGTCTCCCTCAGCAACATGAGTAGGCCACTAAACACTTCAAAGTACCCGGTAGTTTGTGCACCCCACCTTGGGTCTATCCTAGGAGCAAAAACAGTAAAATGAAATAATACAACGGTGGCTACAACCACAACCTGAATGTGCCCTGCAAAATAATATTACAACATATTACAATTACTTTGAATGAATAAATATAACAACCCATCACAAACCCTGGCTAATCATCACAACAGTCCAATACAGTTCATAACCACAAACAGTAAAAACCATTACAGAAATGTGCAACCCCCTGCCAACCGACATACTAGCAGTTAGGGGAGGTTTACGAACACATTATACAATCACAGATAAAATCAAATTAGCAAACATCATAAGATTTCGATCGAGCAAACAATTTAGATTCTATTCCAAAACTTCTCTGTGCACCTGAGACTTGAGCAGAAAAATAAACATTCCAGAAAACACAAAAATATCACAGAAGAGTTACTGGAGCAAACTGGGTTGAATCGGCTTCAACTCGGCCGCGGATCCGCGGCGGATCGTTGGGATCGGCCGCGGTTCCGCGGCTGTTTGGCCGATTCAAGAACCCATTTTTCTCCAGTAACCTTATAATTCCTTTCTTGTTATTTTAGAGGTCCCTGAAAAAATTTTAAGGCCTGTTTTAAAAACGACAGAAACTTAGTGATATCGATGTTTTTTCCGGTTCGTTTTGCGTTCGAAATTCATACGACTTTGCTAATAAGTTAATTATTGTTTAGCGAGGCTCAAATACCACTGTAAGTCGATGTACAACACCCCACGACTTGCGGGGAGGCGGAAAATTGAAAAACGATCTTGTTCTTTGCGTAAACATCGACTAACCGAGAATCTTTGCTAAACTATAGCTAACAAGAAACATAGAAGTTATAAACTACTATGATAAGTGATTATACCTAATGAACCGTGTCCTTCTCCTTTTCGTTATCCACGTCCTTCTTGGACTCCTCCACGTAATAGATGATCCACCCGAGAGCTATACTCCAAGCTTCACCTCTAACTTGAGGTAACTAGGTTTCTTAAAGTGCTAATCTAGGCAACCTAGGTGATATAGAGAAGGGTTATGGATTAAATAGTCTATTCTAATCCTTGGTCTCAACACATGAGAGGGGAGGATTAGGGTTTGAAGAGAGAGAGCTTGATGAGAGAGAAGGTGAGCAAGAGAATGAGAAGAGATAATGAACTCATTTGAATATATGAAGCATAATGTTTTATGAAATAAATAAATTAAATCATTTAACAACTATGCTTCATTCATTCATATGAGTGATTCATCTCATGAGTCATTAGATCAATAAATGATGCATTAACTCCATGGATGAATCACACAAATGAGTCATTAACACAATAAATGCAAATGCCACCTTAACCCTCAAGTCACCATCCTTCTAGAAGCTTCTCACGAAATTACGAGAACGCCCCTCCTATCCGTGAAAACACGGAAAAACTTTAGACTGTATAAATCCAATAACCTGATACTAGAAACTGGCTTAAACCAAAGCCGGCTAGTAAAAACTGTCCGAATGTCGTACGTGCGTAAACACGCGTATGCGTCCGAACCCTTATCGTAAAACCATACGACCTCTATATCGTTTCGCCTGGAGCAGGGAAACTCTCTGTGTGGGACTCTAAAGACTCGACTACTACGCTGGCAGTGGGTTTAACCATAGACCGCAAGCGGCACTAGCTGTACGTAACGGTCCCCAGGTAGATGTCGATAAGAAGGCCGATGAGGAAACCCATCCGAACTCCTACTGAGCCTGATGTGACAATCTCCGTACAGTCCGGTCTGTTCGTCTAAGACTATCGCATATCGGCCCTAGGGGGCGGCAAGCGTCAGTCCCCTAATAGCGGTATAAGTCGTATCGGAGCGTAGCCCATGACACCCTGAGAAACAACTGGAACCTACCAGTAAATCTCGCTTGCCCTGGCCAGGGACTTTGTGTAATGGCTCTCTGACACAGCACGATATCAACTCCCAATACCGGGAGAGACAAATCCTGTCTAACCGCCACTGCCTCCAAGTGCTCGGGACTGCACCCAACTGCTACCTGTTTGCACGACTCCTTTGAGCCGTGGTAGGGTAGCAATCTAAGAACAGTGGGACACACTCGAGGCAAAGTAGCAGTGTCAAGTCTGCGGACTATGTTGTACTCATGTCACCTGGGAACTGTTAACTGACGACGGGTATAATACCAACCAATAGTTCCCCGTGAGTCCTGTCCGGTGTACTCGTAACCCAATGAGCACCTGCATACTATCTCCAGTACGACGTACTGACGGCTGTGGGACAGACCATCTCCCTGACTGGGATGAGAAGCGTACACACTAGTCTACTCCGGATTATCGTTGCCCTGTCTCGATAATCCTACGACTAGGGACCTGAAAAGGATGTGCTTGTAGACTACCCAGCCCCCACTAGTGTGACTGCCATCACAACGCTGGTAGTCAAGCAAGATCCTAAGAGCTCTATCAATACGTATACTCACATATTAAGATAGATAAAACCAAGTAGCATACTACCATGTTTAGCAAGACTGTTATATAACTGTGAATATCCCAAGCTTCCATTAAGTAATATACAAGCTAGTATGATACAATAATGGCCCCTAGGGCATATACACTAACAGATACTCGACTGAGTTCCTTACTAAGGTGAGGACCCAAGAGTTAGCTTGCACCATTTGTAAAACCGTATTTTCCTTTTCTCTCTTTTCTTCCTTCTTGTTTTGTTTTATTTTCATTTACCATGCGTGAATAACTTCACTTGTTAAGGCTAAGGAAGGTGGTATGAGGGACAGAAAAATCCCTTGTGCTTCTCTTCACCAAACATCTTGAAACGAACCCGGACCAAACAAACGCAAGCCCCTCACTTAGGCATGCTATACGTGACATATAGCCGCGACCTAAGTCGAGAAGTCCTTTAAGCGCACTACAGCGTGACATGTAATTGTGACTTAATTGGATACATGGTTGCGGGTGTTTGGCCAAGGGTTGGGATAAGTGTATTTAGCGGACGGACAAGGGGCACTTGGAATGGATTTAGCATTGGAAAGCTCGCTTAAACTCGCAAATCACATTCCTATGTCCTCCTATTCCCTGCTACTTTCGATTATCCCAACATCGTTTTAAGAATGGCAAAAGATAAGCACAAGACTAATCCTAACTCTACTAACCAACCTTAACCTTAACAAGCTTACTTGAACATAAATACGAACACTTAGGATAGAACTGAACATACACATATACATTCTTTATTGACTCGTCTAAGACTCGAACGGACATACAACCATCTCCCTGCAGATCGACCCGTGCTCAACCGGCTAGCTGCAAAGCGATACCGTCCTTGATCGCGGTTAACTTTAGAATTTTGAACCCGACACTCCAAAAACGTGCGACCAAATAGCGCCGTTGCCGGGGAGACGGTAACGTATTTTCTTTCTTGTTATTCAGGTTAATATTCTTTTTGTATATATATAAAATTATAAATATAATAATAAAAAAAATCTTTTTGTTATTTTTGATATTTTTTGTGCAAGTGTGCAGGCGATCTGGAGCAATTACAGCAAGTGAATCAATAAACAGAGGTTTTATTAGGATGTACAGAGAATGGAAAGTGCATTGACCAAAGGTTCAAGCCCCAACTCAGCAATTTGACCGCGGAACCGCGGTCAAAAGGAGGGTTTCGTGGTGGTTCCGCGGTCCTATTGTGGATTCAGTGCCCAATTTTTTTCTCCCCTTCTCTTTGCTCTAGTCCCCTCTTTTGAGCTTACTGAACTGTATTTTCTGCAGGTCTCTTTGCACAGATTGCGCCGCCGCTAAATAAATTTTTTGTTGTTTTAGATTTTGTTTGTTTACTGCTTTGCATATACTAATACGGACTTTAAGGGGCTATAACACCAATTCAGATTGGATGGGGATTTCATCACCCTTCCTAAGACCACACAAATCACTAAATGCATACGCATCACCTCGAGTTAATAAAAAATATCTAGACCAAATCTATATCGCACTCAATTAGGACAAGTGAAGGTTGCGGGGAATCGGTCGTTTATCTAAATTTGACTTTGTGGTTCCTAGGCTAGACAAGTGAGGAGGTAATTTTAAAATGCCCGTCTCACGGTGATTCGTGAGCGGAACCCTCCTTATCTCACTTATGCTTATCTGGCCACAATTGGCAGTGAACAGGCGATTCGAGAGTTATCCTGCAACTTGTCGCTTGGAAGTCTAAGAGCGGTCTAGTTGGACTTTGAAGACCTTAGCTCTAGGTGTGTTTGTGCATATTGTGATTGTGCTTGTAAAAAGCTAGTCCCATAATTCCGTATTCTTTCAAACAAACATTTTCTAAAAACTCCAAAAACAAACATTTTTTTTAAAAAATAATTAAAAAAATTTATTTAAAAAAAACCACTTCCTTCCCTCCCTGCCTTTTCACTCTTCTAACATGGGTACCCCACCTCGAAAAACTCTTGCCGAACTTTGGTACCCACAACTAGACACTTTTTCTTACGGTTCTTGCTTTGGCCGAACCTCGAACGATCCATCCATGCCCAAAATTTCATTGAGAGATTGGATAGACGCGTTTAGGACAAACAATTGGACTCCACAATCCATCAACCATTTCAAACATTCACCCCTTCTTACGTTGATACCCTTTTTGAGAGTCCGGTTGTAACTCCGAAACCCATGTCATTGTTGAACGTATTGAACAATCTCGTAACCGATCTTTCACTCTTTTCAACACTTCCAATTCTTGGGATCAACAATTCCATTCACCTTCTTATCCAAATATTGATCATACTCCTGTCCAACCATTCAGTTCCTATTCATCCTACCCAACTGCTGCACCTTCCCTAGACATTGCTTCTACACAGCCATTTGGGAGTTTCACATATCCAGATAACTTCGAATCTTTTACTGAGACCCCTTCACAACCTATGTCTAGTCGGGAACAATCATTAGAAGACTTTCGGGTAGTGTCGTACCAATAGATGATGAATTTGAATGCGTCCATGGCCGCCCACATATAACCTAGCGACCCGGTAGCTAGTTTCCAACTAGCTCCAAATTTTCCAATGTATGATAAGGCAGTTGGACAGGTTGAGAATTTGGGTGGAGAGAGTAAGCTGTAAACCCTTCCAAATCAAACCTACCCATTTCAACTTGAATCCCACAACTCCGATTTTGAATGTCTATCAAGGGTTCCAAATGATTCACCAGTTAAAGATAAAACGTTTAATGAGTTGTGCGACTTTGTAGTGTTTGATTTGCTTGATTGTGAAGGGTCCCTTTCGAGTGAAACCATCACCAATCTTTTTGACCTCTACGCCTCCATCTTAGAACCACAATTGATTGAACTCCATGCTTTTGATGAGGTGTCTGAGAATATTAATTTTCACTTGATTGAGAATATTGACGCCGGCAATATTTCGGATGATGAACCCATAACTTTGGATGAGTTTGTCTCTCAAATTCATCATTTACTTTCACTTCCATGTGGACATCATCCCGGGTCATTAACTGTCTTTCCCGAACTCCATATGCGTCTTGATGTTGATGATGGATGCATGGATGAGCAGATTTTTAAGGGGAATTCTGAGATTATTTTTTAGGATGAACCAGTTTTGCTTGATGAGGAGGATTTTCCAATTCATCATATCCCTTTCATTGACTGTGTACACCCTCCTGAGCCTTTAACCGATACCCTTCCTCAATCACTTCCCTTCATCGTTTCAACCTTGCAAGAAACCGTATCACTTTCATTTCCAGTGTCTGGTTTACCAAGTTTGGCTTACCCATGGTTTCTCACGAATCTTGAGGGATTTGACCCAATTTCTCGCCATATTGATAGATTAATACAATCCATCTTTTCACATCGATCATTACAGACTGTACTAATTTATTCAATCCATTTCCACCCTCAAGTTCGTATTCCACTTCTTTCTCCCTTCCGCCATTCTTCTCCACCACCGAGACCGGACGCCGCTTCCATCCCCACACGGTCTCACGTGTTTCTCATTTCTTTTCTCTACACTCCATTCTTTCACCAACCGCCGCTTTATAACGATAAAATCTTTGAATGGTTGGTGCTCACTTTTGGCCTTTGTAAGGCCTTGTATAGCTTGATACTGTGTTCTCTCCCCCCTAACTCTGAACTTTAACGCTTAAACAGTGGAAATACTGTTTCACTTAAGTTTGGGGGGAACCTTTTTGTGTATATATATTTTGTTTTTCTGTTCATAAAAAAAACAGGGGAGCGCCGACAATTTTGACCCTCTTGGTGTAGCCAGACAGTGAGAGCACTGTCAAGTTTAAGTTTGGGGGTGTGCTCGGTAAGCTTTCTTCCTTCGCATTCATTTGTATATTTTGCATTTGCATACTTATAAAAAAGATTCCATAAAAATCGAAAAATTTCTCAAAAATATAAAAACTTTGTCGTCAAGTTAGCTAATAGGGTAACTCAGATTTTATTCTGAAAGTTTAGTTGATACGTTAGAAATAACTAAATCTTAGGCTTAGAAATTGAAAACCCTAAAAATAACCCTCATTCTGTTAAACTTGGTAATTATACGTCCTTGCAGTTTTTTTATAGAAGTAGGTAATCTTGAGTTCAGTTCTTGAGTTAAGTCGAGATGAAGGGAAAGTATTGAAGCTTTACTGAAGGATAAATCTGAAAAATAGTTTCTATTCTTAAGTCCAAATTTAGAAAGTATATACCCTACAAACAGCACATATACGCACCTTGAAACTTGGGATAGTAAAGGATACCTAGAAATACTCTTGCCTGAAAACTTAGTATGAAAAAAGAAACAGTATTTAAAGCTAAACACCAAAAGAGCATATTGAAAAATATATCCGGTCTTGAAAAAGAAAAATAAAGAAAAGAAAAATAAATAAATAAAATCAAGACCTGAAAATTGCTATTTACGCTTTAAGCTCACACATTCAGTAATCGGCTGTTAGTGCCTCAAGAAGCATTATTAGTCGCATGAAAGGTGTGTGAGCAACATCGTCCATCATTAACGAAAAAAGTAGTATTAGGTATTAGGGCAAGGGTACTATAGCTTGAATTGAATTCTTAAGTATAGCGGTGAAATAATACACACGTAGGGGTATACAATCGATGTTTGGAAGAAAGATAGAAATAAAGAATAAGACTTATGTTTTCAGTAAAACTGATAAAATCCCTGATTGGAAACCGCACTTTAGAAGGAAAACTCAGGAGAGACCGAAATCTTTCTAAACTGTAAACGTATAGGATCTGAGGTTGAACAAATAGGAGGCGTGAAACATAAGGGTTGAATATTTCTAACTTAGGATAATAGAATTTCTAACCTAGATACTAAACTGTAGGAGTAGAATCGAAGTTAACATGTGAAACTAGCTTGACGGGGTTTTGTGGGTGTAATCCGCTGAAAATACTTAGAAGACAACACTCCTCCTACTAGGGACACCTATAGGTTTAACGGCATATTGCATGAGCTCAGTGCAATCGCGTTCCCTGCGAAAGTGAGGTTAGGACTTTTGTGAATAATTGGTTTTGCTCGAGATGAGCAAAAGTTAAGTTTGGGGGTATTTGTTCACACCAGAATATTGTATTTAATGCCATCCATTCTTATGCTCGTTTGTTTATAGGCAGGTGCTTTTAATTCGTGTTTGCTACATATTTACAAGCTACAGGTTCCTAGTCCAAAATAACACAAATGATACAAAATCTCCACTGTTACGCCAAAATACAGAACATCTATTGTCAACAGATAAAAGCCGGGTTCCGGTCATCCGTATCCGTCCAGTGCCGCATACCAGTTCCAGAGACAAGACAAATGACAATGGTCATTCGTATATCGGACATGCACAAAGCATGAGAGGGGCAGCACATGATTCAAAGGGTGCGCGAAGCTCGAGGGAGAAAGGTCAAATCAATCAAAAGTGAAGCCATTTTTGGACTGTTGCAGATCTGAAGAAATTGTGAAGGCAATTTGCAATTTGGAGCATGTAGAACAACAGAAGATGAAGGGTTACCCTAGTGCCCCGGACAACTTCCATGGCCAAATGCGGAACAAAATTTTTATAGCGAAACGAAACTTGGCACAAGATTAACCCAAAACTCGGATCTTGACCATAAACCTAGCTAGCTAATGAAGTAATCCTATCTACTATGAAAAGAAACCTCACCAAAAGATCCAAGTCTTTCGGTCTTCTTTCCTCGCCATGAGCTCCAAACGGCCACCTTGAATTTGCTTGACCTCCTTTTGTTGCTCCGTCGGTTCTCCGGGATCGAGCTTGTTCTCCGGTCCTCTTTTGTCGTAGATGATCCACCCGGGGAATATGATCCACGGCTCTAGCTCTTTGCTAAGTGTCAAAAGAGCAACTAGAGAACTTGGGATGCTAGTCCAAGTAATCTAGGGCGTAGTTTGGAGTTCTAAGTGTCAAGCTATCTCTTTCTTTCCTCTTCACTTGATTCTCAACTCATGAGAAGGTGGTGAAGAGGAAGAAGAGGAAGGTGGAGGAGGCTAGAGAGGAAGGAGAAGAATGAGAGATCAAGAGAAAATGAATCAAGCATAAAGAGAGAAAATGAACACAATGGTTTTGTATATCATTTTCTAGAATATTAAATCCACAACCATACTTCAATAGTAACTCCAAAATGACTTATAAATTCATTTGTTAACTATTGAAGCATGGTCAACTCCATTCCTCCCTTACCTCACACTTTACACCTCATTTTCATTTATTAAATAAATGGAAAATGCAAAATGAGGTGGCCACCTTCTAGAAGGAAATCTGTAATAAATACGGATTTCAGTCCACTATATATACATACCTGCGTTCAGATAAAAATCCGAACGCCCAAAGAGATAGAATAACACGAAGAACGTAATACTGGAATATATATATCAAAATACATATATGTAAATTATTAAATCAATACCTGATTTAATAATCCGGCCCAAACCCGAGCCGGCTAGTATTACCAACTGTCCGATTGAAAGTCCGAGTACAGAGTACATCAATCGATCGAACCCTGCATGTATCCAATACGGCTACTACACCATTTCTCCTGAATTAGGGAAACCCTCTGTGTGGGACTCTAAAGACTCGACAGTATGCCGGCAGTGAGTTACTGGATAAATCCATAACCACAAGCACGTCAGCGGCACTGGCTGTACGTAACGGCTACCTGGGTACCTGTCGAAAGGAAGGCCGATGAGCAAACTCATCTGGATCTCCACTGAGCCTATCTGTGACAATATCCGTACAGTCCAGTCTCTTCGTCTGAGAGTATCGCATACCGGGTATAGGGGGTGGTGAACATCGGACCCTAATAACCAGATAAGTCGTGCTGATGTGGCTCAGGACCAAACCGGGAAACTACTGATTATCTTATCAGTAAATCCCAACTGCCTTGGCCAAGGTCTTATGGTCCTGACCAATCGAATCATAGTGCGATATCGACTCCCTATACCGGGAAAGACGAATCCCCGACAATCGCTCACTGCCTCCATGTGGCTCGGGACTGCACCCAACCAAAACCTGTTTGCATGACTCAGTAGAGCCGTGGTAGGGTAGTGATCAAAGCACAGTGGGAACTCACACGAGACAAATGCCGATCTTAGGTCTAAAGACTAACCTGTGCTACTGTCACCTGAGAACTTCCACCTAACGATAGATATATTACGATCTGGAAGTTCTCGGCAAGTTCGTCCGGTGTACTCACCCTCAGTGAGCACATGTATATGATCTTAGGTCTCAAGACCAATGGTAGCGGGACCAAACCATCGCCCCTCGTCGAGGTCTAGAAACGTATACACTAGTCTACTCTGGAATATCAATGCCCAGTCTCGATACTCCCATGACTAAGGACCATTCAAGGATGTGCGTACCGACTACCCAGCTCCCACAAGTATGATTTCCATCACAACGCAGGTACGACATATGCCATGTTAAGATAAAAACAAACCATAATAGTATACTACCGTATCGAGTCTTCATCAATATGTGCAAGCTATAACAACAATAAATACACATATCCTGACAAAGACAGGTCAAATAATATACTATAAAACTGAGCAAGATTGTCCTGTACATACATATCCCTAAAATCCATATGTATACATATACAATACTGGCCTCTAGGGCATATATATCCAACAATCTCCCACTTGCACTAAAGGCTAGTAATTGGCGTACCGATCACCCAACGTCTGCACTAAGGCCAGCTGCTGGCGTACCGCATACCCAACATCTCAAAAAGTCGCTCGAACTGTGCTTGAGGGAGGGCCTTTGTAAATGGATCCGCCGTGTTCTCCTTCGTATCCACTCTCCGGACCTCGATCTCCCTGATCAGGTGATACCGCCTTAAGATGTGCTTAGATTTCTGATGGACCGTGGTTCCTTCGCTAAAACTATAGCCCCATTATTATCGCAATACACAGGTATTGGGTCAACAATGTACAGAACTACCTGAAGTTCAGCTATGAACTTCTTCATCTAGACCGCCTCTTTTGTGGCATCGCTTGCAGCAATGTTTCAGCCTCCATCGTCGAGTCTGCAACGGTATCCTGTTTGGAGCTCTTCCAACAAACCGCCCCTCCATTGAGGGTAAATACAAAACCCGAGACAGACTTGCTGCCATCCTTGTCACTCTGGAAGCTTGAATCGGTAAAGGACTCGACCCTGAGGTCTCCATTACCATAAACCAGGAACATCTCCTTAGTCCTTCTCAGGTACTTGAGAATGTTCTTTACTGCTGTCTAGTGGTCCTCACCTGGGTTCGACTGATACCGGCTCACCACGCTCAGCGCATAAGCTACATCTGGTCTTGTACATAGCATTGCATACATTATAGATCCCACCGCCGAAGCGTAGGGTATAGTGCTCATGCGAACCCTCTCCTCGTCAGTCTTGGGAGACATCTCATTGGAGAGGGTGATTCCGTGCAATGCGGGTATGTTACCGCGCTTGGAATCTTCCATACTAAATCTCTTTAGTATGGTCTCTATGTACCTGGACTGTGAAAGTCCCAGTAATCTCTTGGATCTATCTCTGTAGATCTTGATCCCCAGAATGTACGAGGCATCACATAGGTCTTTCATGGAGAACCTTTGTGATAAGAATAGCTTGACCGATTGTAGCATAGGAATGTCATTTCCTATCAAAAGAATGTCGTCCACGTACAAGACTAGGAACACGACAGTTCGTCCTGCAATTTTCTTATAAATACAAGGCTCATCTTCTTTTTTGATGAAGTCAAAATCCTTGACTGTTTCATCAAAACAGATGTTCTAGATCCACGATGCCTGCTTCAATCCATAAATGGATTTAAGCAGCTTGCATACCTTCCCGCTGCTCCCACTATCTACGAAACCTTCCGGCTAATCCATATAAACGCACTCTTCTAAACCTCCGTTTAGAAAAGCCGTTTTTACGTCCATCTGCCAGATCTCATAGTCATGGAAGGCAGCAATGGCAAGTAGGATCCGTATGGATTTGAGCATAGCCACTGGAGAAAAGGTTTCGTCATAATCCACACCTGGTCTTTGACGAAAACCCTTTGCAACGAGTCTAGCTTTATAGGTTTCAACCTGCCCATTTACACCAAGTTTCCTTTTGTAGATTCATTTGCATCCAATGGGTTTTACCCCAGGTGGAGCAATATCTAAGGTCCACTCTTTATTGGTGTACATGGACTCCATTTCAAATCGCATAGCATCCAGCCACTTATCAGAGTCCCTACTGATAATGGACTGCCTGAAACTAGTAGGATCATCTTCTTCCAAGATGCAATCCTCTCGATCCTCATCTATGAGAAAACCGTAGTATCTCTCGGGCGGATGAGAAATCCTACCAGATCTGCAGAGTGGCTGAGGTTCGTCTGGGATTATTAAATTCTCTGGTTCTATCAAATCTTCAGTTATAGTTTGTCCCTCTGGAATTTCTTCCAGTTCTACCGCGCTCCCACTTGTTTCTTTTGCAAGAAATTTCCACTCTAAAAAAGTGGCGTGGAGAGTAACTAACACCTTCTGTTCCTCGGTGTGGTAGAATAGATATCCCATTGAATGTTTTGGATATCCTACAAACATACATAAAACTGATCGTGCCTCAAGTTTGTCCGGCTTCTGTGTTTTCACATAGGCTGGACAACCCCATATCTTAATGAATTTAAGACATGGTTTCTTTCCACTCCATACTTCATATGGAGTCTTAAGCACATGTTTAGACGGAACCTGATTCAATAGGTGGGTTGTTGTTTCAAGCGCAAATCCCCAGAATGAAAAAGGTAACTCGGTATTACTCATCATGGAGTGAACCATATCCAATAGGGTACGATTCCTCCGCTCCGATACACCATTGTGCTGTGGTGTATATGGAGGAATAAGTTGAGAGAGAATTCCATTCTCTTTTAAGTAATCCAGGAATTCCATGCTTAAGTACTCCCCTCCTCTATCAGACCGGAGGATCTTGATACTTTTGCCGGTCTGGTTCTCTACTTCGTTTCTGAATTCTTTGAATTTCTCAAAAGCTTCAGATTTGTGTTTCAAAAGATACACATATCCGAATCTAGAGAGATCGTCAGTGAATGTGATGAAGTACGAGAACCCACCCCTTGTATGTATAGACATCGAACCACACACATCACTGTGTATGAGTCCCAAGAGTTCCGTTGCTCTTTCTCCATGTCCGGTGAATGGAGATTTGGTCATCTTTCCTTTGAGACAAGACTGACAAGTTTCATAAGATGAAAATTTGAACGTATTCAAGAGTCCATCTTTATGCAACTTACTTAGTCGTTTCTCTCCGATATGACCAAGTCTACAACGCCACAAGTAGGATTCGTTCATATCTGAACTTTTCCTCTTGCGTGTGTTTTGTACATTGAGAACTGTATTCTGATTCAGAACATAGATACCATTACATAGTGTACCTTCTGCAACCAGTACCTTATCAAGGTAAATGCTCATGATATTTCTATCAAGAACAAAGTTATATCCATCTTTATCTAGTAAAGAAACTGATATGATGTTGCAAACCATGGAAGGTACATAGTAGCAATTGTGCAAAATCATAGTATTTCCATTTGGCAACACTAGGTGATATTCACCGACGGCTGCAGCATTAACTTGTGCCCCGTTCCCTACCCTGAGGGAAATATCACCAGGTCCAACTATCCTACTTTTTCTCAGTCCCTGCAATAAATTACAGATATGAGATCCTAATCCGGTATCTAGTACCCAGGAGGTAGGACAGACCGAAAAGCAGTTCTCAATTACAAGAACACCTGAAGTAGATGCAATAGTATACTTCTTCTTCAATGGGGTCTCCTTAGAATGCATACAATACCCTTTCCCCTACTCATACTCATGACTGTTTTCACAGTTTAGAGCCAAAACGACGTTCCCCAGCCCCGAATAGGAATTCGGATCGGTCAAGCGATACATTTTATTATCTTGATTAGGGCGTGAAATGGTTGCTACCTGGAGAGAGAGAAAAGGAATACGCAGCGTGCGCTCTTGCAAGATCGGATTGGTTATTAGTTTATCTAATCAGTATGGCTCCCACTGTTTCCTCGAATTCTTCTTCAAACCTTAAAAGAAAAACTAGTCAGGATTAATCGCACGTCACAATACTTGCTTAACCTTTCAGCCATGCCAGTGTTGGTACTTCGAGGGAGGTTTTCCAACGCTTTCGCGAAGTTCCTTAATTACATAACCTCTTTTCCCTGGAGGCATAGCCCCACTAACACCTTTTTAGACACCTACTTGATTTATAGCATTGATTGTTAAGTGAGAAAATCTCCTAAGAGTAATCCTACTCATCAGTGGGATCGGGATCCAATTATCATTGTGTGATGCATGATTGATCTCAAAAACTATCTATTAACCACAATCAAGAACGGTGTCGCTTTGCAGCTAGCCGGTGAGTACGGGTCGGTCCACAGGGATGTTGTGAATTTCCTAGTCGCTCAAACGAGTTAATTCCGATTGTGGTCGGATTGATTATTAAATCTAAAAACTAAATTAATCTATATCTAAGTCTTGCTAGGGTTAGGTCTAGGTTAAGTTTGGAAAGTCAATAAATCTCACCGCTTTCTATACCCATATGAAGATCTAATTAGGTGTTATGGTAAATATTAATAAAAGGGATTAGGATGATTGGGAAGATTGTTCTTACTCTAGATCCTTGTCCTTCCTTCTTAATCTTTACCCTAACCTTCATGGAAAACCTTAAAATCAGGGCCTTTAGACTACGGTATCACCGCTACCTCGTGGGTAGAATGCCGTAGGGAGCGGAATAAGAAGGTATGCATGGAGTTCTATTGAAAATATATGACGGGCAAGAAAGGGGATGAGAGATCTTCGTCTCTCAAACCTTCCCCAGATCTAACCCTAACAAGCGAGGAGACTACTCACTCATTAGGGAATTAAAATACATTTATCTAGGGCAGAGAATAAAAATTACCTAGGGCAAGAATTGAAATCTAAACTAGAGCAAGGAATTAAATCTACTTACAGATGTATCTCTCCAATCATCAACGCGGGTTTGTCAGATCTGAATCCATGAATTGAAAAGAAACACCGATGCTCTCCATAAAGAATTATGAATTTATTATTAAAAGGAGGCATAGGGAGGCATAAGAAATTACAATCTTTAGAGTTCCTATTTATAGAGAATAGGAAACCCTAGGTTACATTTTTATCCGCATGTCTAAAATTACAAATATAGCCCTAGAAAATCTTTTCAGCACCGCATCGACGTTTTGGTAAAAAATAATTTTTCTTTTGTCTTCTTATGGCCGCGGAACCGCGGCAATGGCAAGCTTGGGCCGCGGTTCCGCGGCCCTTTGGTGAGCTTAGATGATTATTTTTTCTGGGCTGGTTTAGGGTTCTTTAGGCTTTTCATTTCTTTAGTATTTTCTTCATTTGGGCTTCTACATTGGTTCCAGATCTTCAGTGAACAATTTGCAATGGATTTTTAACCGTCCGCTTTGTATTCTTGGACCTTGCGTTGCCTTGTACATTGTGAACTGTCTTCGTCTAGGCTTTGACTGAGATCCTCCTATTTGTTGGTTAAAATCCACTTTTTCATCATCTTTACATTGTTTTCACTGTTTTCTGTCCGAGAACCTGTAACCTGTAATATGTAGCAGACATGCGTCAAAAGCACCTGTTTATTTATAAAAAGAATAAGAATGGGGAATATAATAATGCAATTGTTCCCCTCCGAATAGCGGCCTAGACTTGGGCGTCTTGCCTGAGATTCGGGGCAGATGCTATGTGGTTTTATCCGTCTACCTCTCCGAAGATGCCAAATTGATTTATGACACCGTGTATCGGAGGTTTAGACGAATGCGGCCGATGTAGCAGACTTCATCAGATTCCCCCTCAGGGTGAGGGGTTTTTTGATTGTGGGGACGCTCTTCCCTGCAGGCGTAAGCCCCTGCAGTTAATTACGCTACCGCATCGCGGTAACAACTTTCTCCTTCTCCAGAATTTCACTTCGTGTCGTGTGTGTTTGTTTTGTTTGTGGTTGCCCGTGGATTGTATATGGAGACTGAGTAATGTCGTCGCCCGTAGGACGTGGATTAGTCCAAATCCGTATTTACTTAGATTTGGGTTTGGTGTTTTTAGTTTAAGGATGCATTAATCGCGTTGCGGTTAAGATCAACTTAAACGTTCGTCAAGGATACGTTAGTCATGTTTTGGACTAAGATCAACTTGACGTGATGATCAATTTAATATCTGGCCGTCGGGACTCGTCACCTCTCTGACGTCGTTGAAGGATTACAACGACAGGTGTCAGAGGAGTTCAGAGATGTACCCTTGAACCAAAGTTGATTTGGAGTTTTATCATTCATTTAAATGTCTAAGGATAGGTTAGCCGTATTTGGGGCTAAGATCAACTTAAACGGGACCGTTTAGATCCGGCAAAAGAGCATTTGGGGGCTCTATTGTTCCAGTTTAAGGACGTAGTGGTCCACTTTCCAGTTTAGGGACGTGGTGGTCCATCGCCAGTTTTAGGGACGTGGTGTTCCGATATTAGTTTAAAGACGTTTTGGTCCGATATTAGTTTAAGGACGTTTCGGTCCGATATTAGTTTAAGGACGTTTCGGTCCATCGCCAGTTTAGGGACGTGGTGGTCCAATATTAGTTTAAGGACGTTTCGGTCCAATATTAGTTTAAGGACGTTTCGGTCCACGAGTTTAGGGACCCCGCAGTCCATATTCATGTATGTGGTCGTCGGGACCCGTCACCTCTCTGACGTCGTTGAAGGATTACAACGATAGGTGTCAGAAGAGTTCGGAGATATACCCTCGAACCGGATGTAAATTGATTTAGGGAGCAGCCGTGCTCAGTCAATTTAATTTGAGGACTTATGGCCATGACTGGGCTAAGTCCAGTTGGATGTTCAACATTTTTATTTGTCTTTGGCCTATTAGACCTGGGTTAGGGCTTTGCCCCTTTTTAAATAATGCACTGCATTATTTTTGTTTTGTTTGGGCCCTGCCCTTTTATAAATGATGCAGAGCATCTATTTTGTTTGGGCTCTACCCCTTTTATTGCACTGCAATTTAATTAGGCCTACTAGGTCTTTTTAATTTGGGCCTGGCCCTTTTAGGAAATGCATTGCATTTGTGCAAAGCACTAAAAATATTTTTAGATTCAAAACAGAAGTGCAAAGCACTTTTTGATCCCTTGATCTAAACAAGTTTTTCCTTGTTTCAGAGAACCAAAGGTTCATAACAAGTGCAAGGCACTATTTTTTTTTTATTTTTTTTTTTATTTATTTATTGAAGATCCATGAACTTGTTCATAAGAGAAATTTCTCTTCTTTCAAAGGTTTTTTACCTTTTTTTATTCTTGAGGAGTTCTTCAGAGTCCTCTTTCTCCTTTTTTTTAGCAAGATCTTGATGCCTTTGAAATGAGGTCTGGGGTCCTTTTTATAGTGCTCACAAATTAGTTAAATTTGTTACAGATATCTTTTTCTGAGTGATTTGGGGAATTTTCCCCACCGTTGGATCTTTGATCCAAAGGCCCCTGCTTTACAGAAGAAAATCTTCTTGTTTTAACAAGAACAGAAAAGATTTATTCTGTTTTGCGCAACTCCCCCAGCGCGTGACACGTGTCGCGCAGCGCAGCGCTTGCGCAGCCGTGCTTGCGCAACTGCGCAGACACGTGTCGCGCAGCGCAGCGCTTGCGCAGCCGTGCTTGCGCAACTGCGCAGACACATGTCGCGCAGCGCTTGCGCAGCCGTGCTTGCGCAACTGCGCAGACACGTGTCGCGCAACTGTGCTTGCGCAGCCGTGCTTGCGCAACTGTTCAGACACGTGTCGCGCAACTATGCTTGCGCAGCTGTGCTTGCGCAACTGCGCAGACACGTGTCGCGCAGCACAGCGCTTGCGCAACTGAAAGTTGTTTCTTTTACTTTTAGTTTTTAAAAGAGCCCTGCTCTGATTGGACGCACCGCCTTGGGCGTTGCGCTGTCGTATCAACTTCTGACACATGGCGCGTTACGCGCAGCGCACAGAATCTGAAGTATTGCTTCATTTATTAAAGTTTAAATTTTCAAAGCAAAGCTTTGCTCTGATTGGGGGAAGATGAAGCGTTGCTTCATCTCCCGCTTTGGAATTTGAACAGAGCTTTGCTCTGATTGGGGTAAACAGCAATATTATGGTATGACCAAATACCCCCAAACTTATCTTTTGCTCGTCCTCGAGCAAACTTATTTTTTATTCTCGACAAAAATCTAACTTAACCGCACTTTCGCAGGGAATCGCGATTACACTAAGCTCGTGCAACAAGCCGTTAAACCTCTAGGTGTCCCTAGTAGGAGGAGTGTTGTCTCCTGAGGGTTTTCAGCGGATTACACCCACAAAATCCTATCAATTTGGCTTTTTCGACTTTAATTCTCCAATTAGGTCTCCTAACAAGGAGTTCTATTATCTTCGACCCATAAATTATCCACCCATATTCTTCACACTTCCTCATCATTTAACTTAAGATTATATATGTTCTATAGACTTATCTAGCTTTCGGCATCTCTTAAGTTTTCCTTCTAGGGTTACATCTCCACTCAGGAATTTTTATCAACTCTACTAAAGATACAAGTTCTATTCTTCACTCCTTTCTCTCATCTAAACTCCAATCACATATCCCTACGTGTGTGTATAAGTCACCCCTACACTTGGAAATTCAAATCAAGCAATCATACCCTTGTCCGTTGCCCAAAGTACTTATTAGTAGGTGAATTTTTAATTGAATTTTGCTTACACATCCTTCATGCGACCGTTAATACTTCTTGAGGTACCAACAACCGATTACAAGATATGTTTGCACACTAGTCACCACACTCCAGAAGGTATGCTAAATCTGCAAGTTTCCTGTATGTTTGAAACTCCCGATGTGGTTTTTGCCCCTAGGACCCAAGTGACCTTGACTAAAAATCAAAATGTCAAGAGGTTCTAGTCAAGTTCTACCCGTCATTATCTTGATTGCATTAGATCCACCCGTACGAGCCTTGACTAAAGATCAAAATGATCGCACGACTGTCCTAACCAATCACATATGCAACGAAAAAGCATTCTATATCTACCGAACACTATGCCTCGACTAAAGATCGAAATGCGTAGCACGAATACTAAGCAATACCAATCCGAAATGACGGAGGGCTACGGCTGGGTTTTTGGCGAAAAACCCTTAACGTAATGAACTTGATATCGTTGAAGGAACCTGATAGTTTAAAAATATATATAGTGGCGAAAACTTTCGCTAAAGAGATCACTCCCCATGAAGGGATCTCGGCTCTTTCCTCGTCAAATGAGGTGCAAGATATTCCAAAATGAATACCACGATGCAAAGCAAAAATGATCGACTATATAAAAGTTATTACGTTGACGCAAACTATTACTCAAGGGGTCACTCCCGATGAAGGGATCTCGGCCCTTGCCTCGTCGAATGAGGTGCTGGATATTCATGTTAAAATACCACTATGCAAAGCAAAAGAGAACGTCTGTAATATCAGTTTTTCGAAATCTATTCCAACAACAGCTTTTAGGTTTATTTTCTTGCATTAATTAAAATCAATGTGGTCCCATCAATGTAACCTATCACACCAGAAAAGAACGAAAATAAAATGTACGTATATGCCATCCGCATTCGCCACGGGGCCCCGTCATCACTCGTTAGGTTACTTAACTAACGACAGAGCGAGGGATGGACTAGCGCGGATGCAAAACATATACAACATCTACTAGTATATATATATATATATAAGTATATACAACATTCGTTCCAGGCATGATAATAATCAACATCACAGAATCTCAGCCAACAATACAGAAAGGTGGATAATCTTGGAGCCCCGGGTTTCATTTGAGCCGCAAATAAAATCCGACGTTCCCGATCATGTGGATAGCCTGTGCAATGAGATCCTATACCCCCTACGAGTGCGGCGAATAACCCGCCAATTCTAGAATGAAGCCCCCTCCGTCTCAACGCCATGAGATGCGGGCTTGTTGCCTTCTAGAATCTGGCTATTCGTGCACTCCACCGCGGGGTAATCCTAATGCAGAAAAAGAAAATAATATATATAAATGGTGACATCGGCCTCAACCCGGTCGTGCCCCAAAATAATATACAATCAGGCAAAGGCGGCAGTCCACATGTCGGACGCTCGCCCCGCAATAACAAATGTACAAATGAATATAAACTGTATTTCTAACATTGCACCACTTGCTATCCATCACGACAATCCAACCACAAACACAGAACAAGCACAAAACATCAACGCGAATGTCACGTTCGCAAAACCCGTCTAAAAGAACATATAGCAATCAGACGAGTTTTACCGATCGAATGACATTCACGGTCGCAGATAAAAGTGAATGTACTGTAAACTATTAAACAGCGTTAAATTTAAGAACTTCGAAACACTCCAAATTTCCCCGTACAGAAAACAACAGAGAAGCAAATTTGGGGAAAAAACAAACAACACCAGAAACCCAAACTTTTAGAGATATGAGCCCAGAACAAAATTGGGTGCATTTCACCACAAAAGAACTGAGGAGGCCGGACTTTTGGGGGTTGCGGCCGGCCAGAACATAGTAGAAATGCATCGTTTTTGTTCTGGGTACATCTAATAGTCTAAAGATCACTCTGCACTTGTTTAAAAAATATTTTGAAACCTTTTTAAAATCAACAGAAACTGCAGTTTGGGTTTGAAGTTACATAGTCGTTTCGGTTTCGTTGTTTTAACATTGTTTAAACTTACTAGACGAGAGTTTATGGGCGGGCTCTGATACCATGAAGGGTTACCCTAGTGCCCCGGCCAACTTCCATGGCCAAATGCAGAACAAAAATTTTATAGTGAAACGAAACTTGGCACTAGATTAACCCTAAACTCGGATCTTGACCATAAACCTAGCTAGCTAATGAAGTAATCCTATCTACTATGAAAAGAAACCTCACCAAAAGATCCAAGTCTTTCGGTCTTCTTTCCTCGTCATGAGCTCCAAGCGGCCACCTTGAATTTGCTTGACCTTCTTTTGTTGCTCCGTCGGTTCTCCGAGATCGAGCTTGATCTCCGGTCTTCTTTTGTCGTAGATGATCCACCCGGGGAATATGATCCATGGCTCTAGCTCTTTGCTAAGTGTCAAAAGAGCAACTAGAGAACTTGGGATGCTAGTCCAAGTAATCTAGGGCGTAGTTTGGAGTTCTAAGTGTCAAGCTATCTCTTTCTTTCCTCTTCACTTGATTCTCAACTCATGAGAAGGTGGTGAAGAGGAAGAAGAGGAAGGTGGAGGAGGCTAGAGAGGAAGGAGAAGAATGAGAGATCAAGAGAAAATGGATCAAGCATAAAGAGAGAAAATGAACACAATGGTTTTGTATATCATTTTCTAGAATATTAAATCCACAACCATACTTCAATAGTAACTCCAAAATGAATTATAAATTCATTTGTTAACTATTGAAGCATGGTCAACTCCATTCCTCCCTTACCTCACACTTTACACCTCATTTTCATTTATTAAATAAATGGAAAATGCAAAATGAGGTGGCCACCTTGTATAAGGAAATCTGTAATAAATACGGATTTCAGTCCACTATATATACATACCTGCGTTCAGATAAAAATCCGAACGCCCAAAGAGATAGAATAACACGAAGAACGTAATACTGGAATATATATATCGAAATACATATATGTAAATTATTAAATCAATACCTGATTTAATAATCCGGCCCAAACCCGAGCCGGCTAGTATTACCAACTGTCTGATTGAAATTCCGAGTACAGAGTACATCAATCGATCGAACCCTGCATGTATCCAATACGGCTACTACACCATTTCGCCTGAATCAGGGAAACCCTCTGTGTGGGACTCTAAAGACTCGACAGTATGCCGGCAGTGAGTTACTGGATAAATCCATAACCACAAGCACGTCAGCGGCACTAGCTGTACGTAACGGCTACCCGGGTACCTGTCGAAAGGAAGGCCGATGAGCAAACTCATCCGGATCTCCACTAAGCCTATCCGTGATAATATCCGTACAGTCCGGTCTCTTCGTATGAGAGTATCGCATACCGGGTCTAGGGGGTGGTGAACGTCAGACCTTAATAACCTAATAAATCGTGCTGATGTGGCTCAGGACCAAACCGGGAAACTACTGATTAACCTATCGGTAAATCCCAACTGCCTTGGCCAAGGTCTTATGGTCCTGACCAATCGAATCACAGTGCGATATCGACTCCCTATACCGGGAGAGACGAATCCCTGACAATCGCTCACTACCTCCATGTGGCTCGGGACTGCACCCAACCAAAACCTGTTTGCACGACTCAGCAGAGCCGTGGTAGGGTAGTGATCAAAGCACAGTGGGAACTCACATGAGACAAATGCCGATCTTAGGTCTAAAGACTAACCTATACTACTGTCACCTGAGAACTTCCACCTGACGATAGGTATATTACCATCTGGAAGTTCTCGGCGAGTCCGTCCGGTGTACTCACCCTCAGTGAGCACCTGTATACGATCTTAGGTCTCAAGACCAATGGTAGCGGGACCAAACCATCGTCCCTCGTCGAGTTCTAGAAATGTATACACTAGTCTACTCTGGAATATCGATGCCCAGTCTCAATACTCCCACGACTAGGGACCATTCAAGGATGTGCGTACCGACTACCCAGCTCCCACAAGTATGATCGCTATCATAACACAGGTAGTCTGGCAACTATCCTACGGTCTTTATCAACATGTAACCGCAATATGTAATAATGAGTACGACATATGCCATGTTAAGATAAAGACAAACCATAATAGTATACTACCGTATCGATTCTTCATCAATATGTGCAAGCTATAACAACAATAAATACACATATCCTGACAAAGACAAGTCAAATAATATACTATAAAACTGAGCAAGATTGTCCTGTACATACATATCCATAGCATCCATATGTATACATATACAATACTGGCCTCTAGGGCATATATATCCAACAGAAGAGAGCAACACAAGAAAACCCAGAAAAAACGATAACCCAACTCCCTCAAAGAAGCGCGGATCCGCGGCTAAAATGGCCGATTCGCGGCGAATCCGCAGCCGAGTTGACTCAGTGACAACTCGGATTTTGGGGGTGGTTTGGACATTTCATTTGGGCTCAGAATCTTGCCCTAGGGTTTCAGTACTCAGCCTATAAATTGTTAGTGTATATGCCCTAGAGGCCATTACTGTATCATACTAGTATGTATATTACTTGATGGAAGCTTGGGATATTCACAGTTGTACAGACAATCTTGCTCAATATAGTAGTATGCTACTTGGTTTGCCTCTGCTTTAATGTGTACATGTGTGTTTATTTATTATATCACCTATACGCATTAGTAGAGCCCTTAGGATCTTTGCTTGATTACCGGCGTTGTGATGGCGATCACACTCGTGGGGGCTGGGTAATCTACAAGCACATCCTTATACAGGTCCCTAGTCGTAGGACTATCGAGACAGGGCATCGATACTCCGGAGTAGACTAGCGTATGCGCTTCTCATCCCAGTGTGGGAGATGGTCTGTCCCACAGCCATCAGTACGTCGTACTGGAGATAGTATACGGGTGCTCGTTGGGTTACGAGTACACTGGACAGGACTCGTCGGGAACTGACAGGTTGGTATTATACCTATCGTCAGTTATCAGTTCCCAGGTGACATGAGTACAGCTTAGTCCGCTGACTTGACACTGACACTTTGCCTCGAGTGTGTTCCCACTGCACTTTGATCACTACCCTACCACGGCTCAAAGGAGTCGTGCAAACAGGTGGTGGTTGGGTGCAGTCCCGAAGCACTTGGAGGCAGTGACGGTTAGACAGGATTCGTCTCTCCCGGTATTGGGGGTTGACATCGCGCTGTGTCTAGGAGAGCCATTACACGAGTAGTCCCTGGCCAGGGCAAGCGAGATGTACTGGTAGGTTCCAGTGTTATCTCAGGGTGTATTGGGCTTCACTCCGACACGACTTGTACCGCTATTAGGGGACTGACGTTTTACCGCCCCCTAGGCCCGCCATGCGATGTATCAGACGAACAGACCGGACTGTACGGAGAATGTCACATTCAGACTCAGTAGGAGTTCAGATGGGGTTTCACCTCGTCAGCCTTCTTGTCGGCATCTACCTGGGGACCGTTATGCACAGCTAGTGCCGCTTGCGGTCTGTGGTTAAACCCACTGCCAGCGTAGTGTCGAGTCTTTAGAGTCCCACACAGAGGGTATTCGTCTCTGGGCAAAACAGAGTAGAGGTCGCATGGTTTTGCGACAGGGTTCGTTCTCATCCGCGCACTTGTGCACGTTTGGAGTCCGGACGGATTATACTGGCAGGCTCTGGTTTGAGCCAGATACTGGTATATGTTTTGGGGGTTGCTTTTATATCTTGGTATTCTTGTTCCTCGGAACGAGAATGCAGGTGTGTATGCACAGTTGCTTGAGGCGGAGAATGAGGTTTTTCATTAGGGTTTCGGAACGGGTGCGTATGCACAGTTGACAGTCTTCATTTTCCAAACCCTAATGGATTTATATATTATCTATTAATAATAGTAATTAAATGAGAATTATGTTATGGTTGATTTTTTTGTTGACTTGTTGACCTTGGTTGACTTGTTGACCATTGACCACTTTCATGCCTTGAAAGTCTTCCTTGATTCATGCTTACACTTCATTTAAAGAAGCATGATAGTGGTCATTCCAAAATTACCATCAACTATTCTTATTTCAATTATTATCATTTAGATAATACTTTTCTTTTGCATTATGGTTGCAAAAAGAAAAAGAGAGCTTCTTTCTTTCATATCTATTCTCTCTCCTCTCTTCATCTTCTTCCTCCTCAAGCTCAAGGTGATTCCTTCTCATGTGTTGAGATTCCTTCACCTTGAAAAGAAAACAACCCCTAGACACTCTCTACTCTCTCTAGGGTTCAAGGTTTAGCAAGCCGGAAACCCTAGTTCACTCAAAGATCGAGGAAGAGCCCAAAGGTCGAACCTTCAAGGTGGATCTATCTTCGGCAAGAAGAAGGCGACGAGAAGAGAACCATTCAAGCTTCTACAAAGAACAAGAAAGAAGAACAACAACAAGAAGAGAAGGAGTTCAAGTTTAGGTATAACCATCAACATAGTAGCTAACTCTCTTTAGCAAGAATACTAGTTTTAGTTTAGCAAAGATCCGGCTTTTACGGTCCATGTTACAAAGTTTAGAAAAAAATTTTATTTACCGTTTCCGCAACCCCGTAAGTACCGGGAGAGGTAACGTGGACCTAACAGTGGTATCAGAGCCAGGTTAAACTTAAACTAGCTTGGTAGCAAAGTGTAACGAAGTTCGGAACCGAAAAATCACAAAACCGGAAAAACAAAACCCTAAGTTTCTGTTGAAATTTTTTCTGCTCTAAATGAAAAACTTTATACTTGTAAAATCGGCTCAGGGTTTTGTTTGAAGACACAAGAAATTCGATGCCCTAATTTGTTTAAACCGCCGCGCTTCCGCGGCATGAGGTATGCATGGCGCCGCGGAAGAGCCGCAGTTTGTTTCTCTCTCTTCATCTTTTTTCGTGCAGTGTTCTTCTGGTGGGATTTTGGGATTTTTCAGATATATTATATGTGCCCAGATTTTCCAGAACTGAAATTCACTTTTGGGGTCCTATAATTCCGTATTTTTTTCCGAACTTCACTGCACTTTGGCTATGTTGGTTATATCTGTGATGTTTGCATGTATTGAACGTCGGCTAATCGCTATAAGTCGATTAGTCGGGGTTATACATGATCTGTAATGTGCTGGAATGTGTATATGAATGTGTTGGACTGTCGCGGGTGAATAGCCGGGGTGGATGTGAGATGAGCTTTTGTTTTTCTTTCATTCATTGTAAATGTAAATTGATGTAATAATATTTTTGTTTGGCCGCACAACCGGGTCGGGGTTGTAGCCGTCATTGTATAATTCTTTTTACTGTTTTTGCTCCTAGGATAGACCCATGGAGGGGTGCACAAACTACCGGGTAGCTCGAAGTGCCGAGTGGCCTACTCATGGCATTGAGGGAGGTTGCTTCGCTTCGGGTACTTGGCGGGTGGTTTGCCGCACCCGTAGGGGTCTTGGGTGGGGTTTTGGCTATTCACCGCGACCGTGTTATCCTCTTTTCGTTCCAGGCTCGAAAGGATTGCGGATTGCTAGTATATCCAATGTATTCATCTGTGATCTGTAATGTCTATCATTGCTTTACTATTTAGGCGTTGCTTATGTTTTACAGCCGCGCTAGCCCAGCCCCCGCTCTGTCGTTAGTTAAGTAACCTAACGAGTGATGACGGGACCCCGTGGCGAATGCGAATGGCATAAGCGTACGTCATATTTTGGTTGTTTTCTGCAATGGTAGGATTAAATGATGGGACGCATTAAAAGAACTAATGCAAGAATATCACGCATTAAAAGAACTAATGCAAGAAAATAAACCTAAAAGACGTTGTTGGAACAAATTTTTTCAAAAAGCTGTTATTGCAAGGACGTTCATTTTTGTTTTGCATCGCGGTATTCGGTTATGAATACCCAGCACCTCAGTCGACGAGGCAAGGGCCGAGATCCCTTCACCGGGAGTGACCCCTTGGACAAAAAATTTGCGTCAGGGTAATAACTTCACTATAGTCGATTATTCTTGCTTTACATCGAGGTATTCATCTTACGAATGCCCAGCACCTCACTCGACGAGGAAAGAGCCGAGATCCCTTCACCGGGAGTGACCTCTTTAGCAAAAGTTTTTCGCCACTATATTTTCAAAAAGGTGTATCACGTTCCTTCAACGAAATCAAGTTCATTACGTTAACGGGTTTTTCGCCAAAAACCCAGTCGTAGCCCTCCGTCGTTTCGGATTAATATTGCTTAGTATTCGTGCTACGTATTTCGTGCTCAGCCGAGGCGTAGTGAACGGTAGCTATGTAATATTTTTCCGTAGGATACAAAGTGATTGGTTAGGACAGTCGTGCGGTCATTTTGGCTCAGTCAAGGACTCGTACGGGTGGGTCTAATGCAGTCAAGATAATGACGGGTTGAACTTGACTAGGATCTTTTGACATTTTGGCTCAGTCAAGGTCATTTGGATCCTAGGGGCAAAAACCACATCGGGAGTTTCAAAAGAACTGAAACTTGCAGGTTTAGCATACCTTCTGGAGTGTGGTGACTAGAGTGGATTCCATCTAGGTTATCACACAATGACAGTTGGATCCCGATCCCACTGATGAGTTGGTTTACTCTCGGGAGATTATTTCACTTAACGATCAATGCTATAAACCTAGTAGGTGTCTAGAAAGGTGTTAGCGGGGTTACGCCCACAGGGAAAAGAGGTTCTTTAATTAAGGAACTTCGCGAAAGCGTTGGAAAACCTCCCTCGAAGTACCGACACTAGCCTGGCTGAAAGGTTAAGCAAGTATTGTAACGTGAATTAAAACCCGGCTAGTTCTTCTTTTAAAAAGGTTTTAAGAAGGATTTGAGGAAACAGTGGGAGACACCCTGGTTAGATAAATTAATAAACCAATCTAATCTTGCACGAGCATACGCTGAGTGTTTCTTTTCTCTCTCTCCAGGCAGCAACCTTTTCACGCCCTAATCAAGATAATAAAATGTATCGCTTGACCGAACCGAATTCTTATTCGGGACTGGGGAAAGTTGGTTCAGCTCTAACTTGTGACAACAATCATGAGTATGAGAATGGGAAAGAGGAAAGTATGGATTTCCAGGATACCCAGTTGAAGAAGAAGCATGGTTTTGCATCTACTTCAGGTGTTCTTGTAATTGAGAACTGTTTTACGGTCAGCCCTACCTCCTGGGTACTTGATACCGGATCAGGATCTCATATCTGTAATTTATTGCAGGGACTGAGAAAAAGTAGGAAAGTTGCACCGGGTGATATGTCGCTCAGAGTAGCGAACGGAGCACAAGTTTATGCGGCAGCCGTCGGTGAATATCACCTAGTATTGCCAAATGGCAAGACTATGATTTTGAACGATTGTTACTATGTACCCTCTATGGTTTGCAACATCATATCAGTTTCTTTACTCGATAAAGATAGATATAAGTTTGTTCTTGAAAAGAATATCATGAACATTTACCTTGATAAGGTACTGGTTGCAGAGGGTACACTGTTTAATGGTATCTACGTTCTAAATCAGAATACAGTTCTCAATATACAAAACACACGCAAGAGGAAGAATTCAGATACGAATGAATCCTACTTGTGGCATTGTAGACTCGGTCATATCGGAGAGAAAAGACTGAGTAAGTTGCATAGAGATGGACTCTTGAATGCGTTCGAGTTTTCATCTTATGAAACTTGTCAGTCTTGTCTCAAAGGGAAGATGACCAAATCTCCGTTCACCGGACATGGAGAAAGAGCAAGAGAGCTCTTGGGACTCATACACAGTGATGTGTGTGGTCCGATGTCTATACATGCAAGGGGTGGGTTCTCGAACTTCATCACATTCACTGACGATCTCTCTAGGTTCGGATATGTGTATCTGATGAAACACAAATCTGAAGCTTTTGAGAAATTCAAGGAATTCAGAAAGGAAGTAGAGAACCAGATTGGCAAAAGTATCAAGATCCTCCGGTCTGACAGGGGAGGGGAGTACTTAAGCACGGAATTCCTAGATTACTTAAAAGAGAATGGTATTCTCTCTCAGCTTACTCCTCCTTATACACCACAGCACAACGGTGTTTCGGAGCGGAGGAATCGTACCCTATTGGATATGGTTCGCTCCATGATGAGTAGTGCTGAGTTGCCTCTTTCATTTTGGGGACATGCGCTTCAGACAGCGGCATACCTATTGAACGATGTTCCGTCTAAATCTGTGCCTAAGACACCGTTCGAGATATGGAATGGTAAGAAGCCGTATCTTAAAGGCATTAAGATATGGGGTTGTCCGGCCTATGTAAAAGTACAAAATCCGGACAAACTTAAGGCACGTTCAGTTCTATGTAAATTTGTGGGATATCCTAAGAACTCCGCAGGATATCTGTTCTACCACACCGAGGAACAGAAGGTGTTTGTATCTCGCCACGCCACCTTTTTAGAGTGGCAATTTCTTGCAAAAGAAACAAGTGGGAGTTCGGTAGAACTGGAAGAAATTCAGCGACCACAAAATGAAACTGAAAATTTGACAGAACCTCAGAATTCAATAACCCCAGAAGAACCTCAGCCACTCCGCAGATCTGGTAGGATTTCTCATCCGCCCGAGAGATACTACGGTTTTCTCATTGACGGGGATAGAGAGGATTGCATCTTGGAAGAAGATGACCCTACCAGTTTCAGGCAGGCCATTATCAGTAGGGACTCTGATAAGTGGCAGGAAGCAATGCAATCTGAAATGGAGTCCATGTACGCCAATAAAATGTGGACCATGGATATTGCTCCACCTGGGGTAAAACCCGTTGGATGCAAATGGATCTACAAAAGGAAACTTGGTGTAGATGGGCAGGTGAAAACCTATAAAGCTAGACTCGTTGCAAAAGGTTTTCGTCAAAGACCTGGTTTGGACTATGACGAGACTTTTTCTCCGGTGGCTATGCTCAAATCCATTCGGATCCTACTTGCCATTGCTGCCTTCCATGACTATGAAATCTGGCAGATGGATGTTAAGACGGCTTTCCTAAACGGTTGTTTGGAAGAGTGCGTTTACATGGATCAACCAGAAGGTTTCGTAGACAGTGGGAGCAGCGGAAAGGTGTGCAAGTTGCTTAAATCCATTTATGGATTAAAGCAGGCATCGCGGAGCTGGAACATCTGTTTTGATGAGGCAATCAAGGAATTTGATTTCATCAAGAACGAAGATGAACCCTGTGTGTATAAGAAGATTGTAGGACGAACTGTCGTATTCCTAGTCTTGTACGTGGACGACATTCTTTTGATAGGAAATGATATTCCTATGCTACAATCGGTCAAGCTATTTTTGTCACAAAGGTTCTCCATGAAGGACCTGGGTGATGCCTCGTACATTCTGGGGATCAAGATCTACAGAGATAGATCCAAGAGACTATTAGGACTTTCGCAGTCCAGGTACATAGAGACCATACTAAAGAGATTTAGTATGGAGGATTCCAAGCGCGGTAACATACCCGCATTGCACGGAATTACTCTCTCCAAGAAGATATCTCCTAAGACTGACGAGGAGAGGGTTCGCATGAGCACTATACCCTACGCTTCGGCGGTAGGATCTATAATGTATGCGATGCTATGTACAAGACCAGATGTAGCTTACACGTTGAGCACGGTAAGCCGGTATCAGTCAGACCCAGGGGAGGACCACTGGATAGCAGTGAAGAACATTCTCAAGTACCTGAGGAGGACTAAGGAGATGTTCCTGGTTTACGGTAATGGAGACCTCAGGGTCGAGTCCTTTACCGATTCAAGCTTCCAGAGTGACAAAGATGACAGCAAGTCTGTCTCGGGTTTTGTGTTTACCCTCAACGGAGGGGCGGTATGTTGGAGGAGTTCCAAGCAGGATACCGTCGCAGACTCGACGATGGAGGCTGAATACATTGCTGCAAGCGATGCCGCAAAAGAGGCGGTCTGGATTAAGAAGTTCATTAGTGAACTTCAGGTGGTTCCGTCCATTGTTGACCCAATACCTTTGTATTGCGATAACAATGGGGCTATAGCTTTAGCGAAGGAACCAAGGTCCCATCAGAAATCCAGGCACATCTTAAGGCGGTATCACCTGATCAGGGAGATCATTGATCGACAGGAGATCGAGGTGCGGAGAGTGGACACAAAGGACAACACTGCGGACCCATTCACGAAGGCTTTACCCCAGACTCAGTTCGAGCGGCTGATCGAGATGATAGGTCTTCGATACGCCAGTACATGGCCTTAGTGCAAGTGGGAGATTGTTAGTGTATATGCCCTAGAGGCCATTACTGTATCATACTAGTATGTATATTACTTGATGGAAGCTTGGGATATTCACAGTTGTACAGACAATCTTGCTCAATATAGTAGTATGCTACTTGGTTTGCCTCTGCTTTAATGTGTACATGTGTGTTTATTTACTATATCACCTATACGCATTAGTAGAGCCCTTAGGATCTTTGCTTGATTACCGGCGTTGTGATGGCGATCACACTCGTGGGGGCTGGGTAATCTACAAGCACATCCTTATACAGGTCCCTAGTCGTAGGACTATCGAGACAGGGCATCGATACTCCGGAGTAGACTAGCGTATGCGCTTCTCATCCCAGTGTGGGAGATGGTCTGTCCCACAGCCATCAGTACGTCGTACTGGAGATAGTATACGGGTGCTCGTTGGGTTACGAGTACACTGGACAGGACTCGTCGGGAACTGACAGGTTGGTATTATACCTATCGTCAGTTATCAGTTCCCAGGTGACATGAGTACAGCTTAGTCCGCTGACTTGACACTGACACTTTGCCTCGAGTGTGTTCCCACTGCACTTTGATCACTACCCTACCACGGCTCAAAGGAGTCGTGCAAACAGGTGGTGGTTGGGTGCAGTCCCGAAGCACTTGGAGGCAGTGACGGTTAGACAGGATTCGTCTCTCCCGGTATTGGGGGTTGACATCGCGCTGTGTCTAGGAGAGCCATTACACGAGTAGTCCCTGGCCAGGGCAAGCGAGATGTACTGGTAGGTTCCAGTGTTATCTCAGGGTGTATTGGGCTTCACTCCGACACGACTTGTACCGCTATTAGGGGACTGACGTTTTACCGCCCCCTAGGCCCGCCATGCGATGTATCAGACGAACAGACCGGACTGTACGGAGAATGTCACATTCAGACTCAGTAGGAGTTCAGATGGGGTTTCACCTCGTCAGCCTTCTTGTCGGCATCTACCTGGGGACCGTTATGCACAGCTAGTGCCGCTTGCGGTCTGTGGTTAAACCCACTGCCAGCGTAGTGTCGAGTCTTTAGAGTCCCACATAGAGGGTATTCGTCTCTGGGCAAAACAGAGTAGAGGTCGCATGGTTTTGCGACAGGGTTCGTTCTCATCCGCGCACTTGTGCACGTTTGGAGTCCGGACGGATTATACTGGCAGGCTCTGGTTTGAGCCAGATACTGGTATATGTTTTGGGGGTTGCTTTTATATCTTGGTATTCTTGTTCCTCGGAACGAGAATGCAGGTGTGTATGCACAGTTGCTTGAGGCGGAGAATGAGGTTTTTCATTAGGGTTTCGGAACGGGTGCGTATGCACAGTTGACAGTCTTCATTTTCCAAACCCTAATGGATTTATATATTATCTATTAATAATAGTAATTAAATGAGAATTATGTTATGGTTGATTTTTTTGTTGACTTGTTGACCTTGGTTGACTTGTTGACCATTGACCACTTTCATGCCTTGAAAGTCTTCCTTGATTCATGCTTACACTTCATTTAAAGAAGCATGATAGTGGTCATTCCAAAATTACCATCAACTATTCTTATTTCAATTATTATCATTTAGATAATACTTTTCTTTTGCATTATGGTTGCAAAAAGAAAAAGAGAGCTTCTTTCTTTCATATCTATTCTCTCTCCTCTCTTCATCTTCTTCCTCCTCAAGCTCAAGGTGATTCCTTCTCATGTGTTGAGATTCCTTCACCTTGAAAAGAAAACAACCCCTAGACACTCTCTACTCTCTCTAGGGTTCAAGGTTTAGCAAGCCGGAAACCCTAGTTCACTCAAAGATCGAGGAAGAGCCCAAAGGTCGAACCTTCAAGGTGGATCTATCTTCGGCAAGAAGAAGGCGACGAGAAGAGAACCATTCAAGCTTCTACAAAGAACAAGAAAGAAGAACAACAACAAGAAGAGAAGGAGTTCAAGTTTAGGTATAACCATCAACATAGTAGCTAACTCTCTTTAGCAAGAATACTAGTTTTAGTTTAGCAAAGATCCGGCTTTTACGGTCCATGTTACAAAGTTTAGAAAAAAATTTTATTTACCGTTTCCGCAACCCCGTAAGTACCGGGAGAGGTAACGTGGACCTAACATAAATAACCCAGTTTTGTGCCAAGCCAAAGTTCTTCTTTTTAGGCTTCTTTTTCTTAGGATTTTAGTTTAGCTTTAGTTCTTCTTCTTCTTCTTCTTCTTCATGTATTTCTCCATTAAAATGTAGTTAGAGTATTGAGTGGATGATGAAATGAAGATGAGGATTTTTTATTTTGTATCTTTTAATTCTTGCATTGTATTTTAATTTCTAGTGTAACTTTTATTCTTGTTGTTAAGTAGTTGTTGATATTTCTTTGCTTGTTTTATTTTCCTTCTCTTCTCTTTTCCGTATTATTTTCAAGCGATGATACTCGACGGAGTTCCTTGCTAAAGTGAGGACCCAAGAGTTAGCTTGCACCATTTATAAAACCGTATTTTCCTTTTCTCTCTTTTCTTCCTTCTTGTTTTGTTTTATTTTCATTTACCATGTGTGAATAACTTCACTTGTTAAGGCTAAGGAAGGCGGTATGAGAGACGGAAAAATCTCTTGTGCTTCTCTTCGCCAAACATCTTGAAACGAAACCCGACCAAACAAACGCAATCCCCTCACTTAGGCGCGCTATACGTGACATATAGCCGCGACCTAAGTCGAGAAGTCATTTAAGTGCACTACAATGTGACATGTAGTTGTGACTTAATTGGATACATGGTTGCGGGTGTTTGGCCGAGGGTTGGGATAAGCGTATTTAGCAAACGGACAAGGGGCGCTAGGAATGGATTTAGCGTTGGAAAGCTCGCTTAAACTCGCAAATCCCATTCCTATGTCCTCCTAATCCCTGCTACTTTCGATTATCCCAACATCGTTTTAAGAATGGCAAAAGATAAGCACAAGACTAATCCTACCTCTACTAACCAACCTTAACCTTAACAAGTTTACTTGAACATAAATACGAACACTTAGGATAGATCTGAACATACACATATACATTCTTTATTGACTCGTCTAAGACTCGAACGGACATACAATCATCTCCATGCGGATCGACCCGTGCTCAACCGGCTAACTGCAAAGCGACACCGTCCTTGATCACGGTTAACTTTAGAATTTTGAATCCTGACACGCCAAAAGCGTGCGGCCACCCATCCCCATTTTTCCCCACCTCATTTCACTTCAAAAATCTTCAAGAAATGCATTTAAAATCCATACAAATTCCCATTAATTCATAGTTAAACCTTCATCCATTATTTCCTTGGCCTAAACTAGCTTGGATCTTGAAGCAAGAGAGCATTTTTGGAGGCTAAGTTTGCAAGTTAGATCTCAAAATTGTGAGGTATAAATCTTAACCCTATGGTTAATTTGTTGGTTAATTACTTTAATCTAATTTAATTAGGTATTTATATGGTTATAATTGCAAGTTTGAAAATTCAAGAGAAGGATTTGGGTTCAAGTTAGGGTTTTTATCACTTGATTATCATTGCAATGTGTAGTTTAACATCTTAAGACTTGCAAAATCTAAACTAGTTGTTAACTTGCTAATTGTTACTTTTAATTTGTCCCAATTAAATATTTTTGCAAACTAATTTCATGATTAGTGTGTGAATAGGTGAGGTTAAAATTTAGTAAAGGTTTTTATGGCTTAATTAAGTTATTAAGTGAACATTGTGACCATTAGATTTGCTAAAACATCTAAATTTGAACTAAAAGGGTAAATTGTTGCTTAGTAGGTTTTCGGAATAAATAGATTTTAATTAAGTTTGAGGTTTTGATGATTACTACCTATTTCCTAAAATATTTAGTGTGTTGCGAATGCGCAATTGGTACGATTGGGTTCTAGGTTTGGGGATTGCTACGCATAGAGACCCCTAGTTGTGGTTTGTGGTGTTGTCGCGAGCGCGTTTTGTACACCAAGTGCGTGCGCGTTTAGTAGTGCGCGTTGGTTGACTTGTATCGTTTATATCCATGACTATTCATATATTTATCCTCTTATTTACTTGTGTGTGATTCTAGGATCGGGTGCAAAGACGTCGGACATGGCGTGGAAAGGAAAAGTTGTGATTGGATCAGATTAGCCGAGGCGTCCCAGTGAGTAGATGTACACATCTATGGGGAGATCTTCTGGATGGCGCAAGATGCCTGATAGTTAGGATATTAGTAGTTCTTGCATCTTTATGCGTAGCCCGATGGTTAGGATTATTAGTAGTTTTTGCATCTTTATGCGTAGCCCGATGGTTAAGATTATTAGTAGTTCTTGCATCTTTATGCGTAGCCCGATAGTTAGGATTATTAGTAGTTCTTGCATCTATATGCATAGCTTCAAACCATTCATATCACGTATCGCATCTTTTTACATATGATGTCACTACCTAGAACACTTGCACCATTACCATTGGTTCATGCCGCACGTGTATTATTCATGCGAACACACACGCCATTGATAATTGTTATGCCACAAACACTATAGAATTTGCTTAAATCAGTATCTAAAACATTTGCATCATATATGATATGTAAACTGGTAGTTGTATATTCATTTCATTAAAATGGATACGTAGAATTGTCAGTCATATATACATACCTCATTGCATCATGATTCATGCACAGCTTCTGGCCGTACTTCGCATGGTATATACTATCGTATCATAGAATTCTATCATCATCGACATGTTTACATATTGTGATTCTTCTTGAGGATTTCAGTACTTATGAGATTTCTGGATTTTGGGGAAAATGCAAGAATTTTATAAACCTATTATCATTTTAAAAATAGAAATATGCGGTTTTCTCGTGATATGATGTATGTGTTGTCCACCATGAGTTTTTCCTGATTTCTGTTGGTTTTCGAGACCTGATTCGAGGAGTAGGATGAACCGTCTCAGATACATGGTGGACCCGGTATGGTACCTCAGGGCGAGAGTGTTTTTGTGGGGATGGCGATGAGCCTAGCAGAGGCAGAGTACCTACCGGTGATGTCTGGCGCGGCGGATATCCGGAGGATACCGACCGTAGTCATGAGATTTAATGAGATGGGCCGATCCGGACTGATGGAGCCCGAGATATTGAGACATTGAGATATCGAGATATTGAGACATTAAGATATACATATATTGTGTCGATACCTGACACGGATTTTCTGTTGATTTCATTGATGATACTTCGATTTATTGCCCAGAGGTTTTTTTTTCTAAGATAAGAATAATGATTTTCTCATACCAGACATGTTCAGGTTTCGTGTTTGATTATGCATTCATGCTAGTGCATCGCATTGTATTGATATATGTAGGCTGTGACGCATTGTGTGCATGCTTACGATAGCCTTATTAGATGTTACTTACTACTCACGAGTTGGCAACTCACCCCCGTTGTGCCACAGTATTATCTTGCAGGTCTGACCCGTCAGCATAGTAGCGGCAGGCGTACTACTTCTTTTGCTTCTTTTGCTTGGACTTGCGGCTTTGCTCGTAGGTGGGTTGCGAAGATACTTTTATTCCCACTTTGTGTATCATTTGTATCTAGTATACTCCATCTACCGTACCTACTGTTTCTACCATTGTACACGTGACCTAGAGGTGTGGCAGTGAGATCAGTATATGTGTGTTGTTTCTCTGGGGTCGAGTTCACTTGAGCCGACGTGATGTTTTCTTGTTTTCGTGCTTTTATATGCTTTTTGGCTCTATCATGATATATATTGCTCGTGGTTGTGATTCTTCCTTTGGCGAAGAGCTAGCTCCAGCTTAGGGATGCCTTTATTCTTTACTTATGCATATATTGTATTGTACCCGTTTCGGGGCCAGTTTTTACAAAGGAGACTCTGCCGAAATTTTCGGGAAAATTTTATGTTTTAAAATTCTTTTGATATGACTTTATTTTTTTTTAAATCACATTTTTAAGTTAAGTCTTCCTTCACTCTATTGCTTTTAAACGGTTTAGATTTCTGGGCTTTAGTTTACTTAGACTACGTTACGCCCTGGGACGTTTCGTACTCTAAGTTCCAGTCACGTTCCGTACCTTCGGGTCGTGACACTAGTGCATCCCCCTATTAATAGACGTATCCCCCATTAATGAGCGCATCCCGCCATTCAAGGCGAGGAGAACGCTGGGGCGTAACTGACGGCGGTGATCTCGTGCCTGCTCGCTCCACGCGACCCCTATATATACCCCTCTCTCAGACGATTCGGGTAATTCGAATTTATTTCAATACACCGCTACTCTGTACATATACCTCGGCTCTAACTTGATCGTCGGAGGGTCCTACAGTGGTTACCCATCCCGGGACTTCTTTGCAGGTAGCTCGGCGTCCAACAACGACCCATTGAAATCCACACTCAACAACTCTCAAAAATAAATCTCAGCCGTCAAAGACCGCCATCATAGGATCGATGGAGAATAGCATCTGAAGGAAATCCGAAGCTCCATTAGTTGGCGCCGTCTGTGGGAATGAAAGACTTTTTTTGTTCCACCATAAAAATTGATTTTCCGCCCTCGACCCAATGGCGAGCGACAACCGCGACAATCCAAATACGAGCCACCACAATAGAGGCGGGAGCGACTCGTCTCCTCCTCCTCCTAATGCCATCCACACCTTGTCCGCTCAGATAGACAGGCTTACATCGCTGGTGGATGCTCTCGTCCGCGTTCAAGCGGCAGTTCCTACCCACCAAACCTCGGCTTCCCCTCCCTAGGATAACGACGTCCGCCGAAGGATGGACGGGCACACTCAAGCCCTCGATCCCCCTCACCCTCATCACAGCGCCACCAAGCGCCGGCGGGCCAACTCTAGCCACCTGAACCCGCACGCAGTGATTGATTCCATGACCCGCTGGGCACCGGACAGCTCTACGTCGCGGTCCCAGGGAAGACTGGGTCATCGCTCCAACGCCCGACGCGCGTTCTTTCCCCCTAAGGAGGTGTCGGTCAGCTCGCCTGCTTCCAGGCATGACCGACGCCCCCACTCTCACCGGGATCACGCGAACGACGAGTGTAAGGACTACTCGAGGAGGGCCTCGCCCTAGGATTTGAGACACTTGATAGAGCGAAATCGAAGTCGCGCCCTCGCACAAACCTGGAGCGGGGGTAGCCACCACTGCGACTGTGCAGAATCCTCGGGGTACCACCATCGACTCGAAGCCCTCGACAAGAAAATCGAGGGAATATGACGGGACGACCATGCGTCCGGCGAAGGGGCCAGATACTCCACCGATTCATTGATGAAGCCCTTTATAGAAAAGCTGCGGCCGAGCACGTCTTGTCCAGGAACAAACTGCCCAAGGTGGCCCTCTTCGACGGGAAATCCGACCCGAAGGACCACCTAGACGCATTTACTACGGGCATCAGCTTCCAGGATAACTCCGACGCGACTCAATACCGAGCTTTTCCCACCACCCTCATCCGGTCTAGCCGGGACTGGTTCCGAGGACTCAGGCCATGGTCTATCTCGACCTTCGACGAGCTGGCCACCCAATTCCTCGATCACTTCGTCAGGAATTGACGGCAGAAGAGGACAATCGACTACCTGTTCACTATCAAGAGTGGAGACAAAGAATCCTTCAAAGGATGTGTCTCCCGCTTCTACAATGCTGTCACGACCCGAAAGAGCACGTGACTGGCCCTTGAACCATATGAAGTCTATAGGACCCCATCTGATCCAAGTAAGCCAAAAGCCCAGAAATCTAAAACCATTTTTAATAGTAAGTAAAGAAAACTGGTTTAAAGAAGTGAAGGAAAACATGTTTGAAGTCAAGGTTTTTAAATAACTAAGCCGAATATGCATTTTTAAGAGATAAAGTCTTTTCTAAAAATTTCGGCAGAGTTTCTTTTGTAAATACTGGCCCCGAACGGGGTACAACAAGCACAACATATATACAATGATAAAAGGCATCCCCAAGCGGGAGCTAGCTCTTCGTCAATTGACGGTCACAACCACACATGCAATATAATATACAACGCCGAAAGGCGAGGATCAAATCCAAAAGAAACACAGTAAGCAAGAAAACCGCAATACTACTAAGCGCGACTCTAAAGTCGAATAATACATCACTAAAGTCTGAGTCTGAAACAATATACAAATTTGGTTGATAGAAATTCTAGATACAATGAATAATATAAGTACAATGGTGGTTCTTGATGCAAAAGAAACCACCTACCAAATGCAATTCACCCGCAAGGAAGCAATGTGCCAGAAATGCCGCAATGAAACCTGTACGGCAAAACCTACAAGAACTGTGGCACAACGGGGGTGAGTTGCCAACTCGTGAATAGAAAATATCTACAAGCAGAAACCGAATGCAAGACATAAACCTAGGTCGACAATCAATAATAAACCTCAAAGAAGAAGCCTGATACATGATAAGGTGGTAAAGCAACATCTAAACAGGTATGTAGTGCCAAGTACTCAGGTAATAACATGTCATCAGTATAAGGTATGTCTGCATGAAGTAAATATGATGAAATATCAAAGGATATCAATACACATATATTAGCGTCCCATACCACTAATATTGGTGTAAGGGTATATATAACAGCGCCCTCATACCCTGTTATATATACAAATGAAGTATGATCAATGTAAATCCAGTCTGTATATGATCCATGTCTGTATAAACGTGGAATCCTGTCCACCCGTCACCCAATGACAATAAGCATCATGTATGCAATAAGAGGATATAAACAAAATCATGGAAAAACATCATGAAACACGTGCCTAGCATCGACACGTAAATCCTCATCCATATGGGGCTCCGTCTGCGGTATCGGCCCTCGTCCCCCGGCAGTACGGGTCAACCCATGTCCTCATCCATATGGGGCTCCGTCTGCGGTATCGGCCCTCGGCCCCAGCAGTACGGGTCAGCCCATATCCATCTCTCAACTCCGGTCGGTATCCTCTAGATATCCGCCGAGCTCAAATACAATCACCGGTAGGTAGTAGTCCCTCTGTCAGGCTCACCGTCTACTACACAGCGAAACCGTTCTCGCCCCGGGGTACCATACCGGGTCCACCATGTACCCGCAATCGGCCTCATCCGCCTCCTCGAATCGGGTTTCATATGTCGCTCTCAGCACCGAGAAAACACATGGTGGACGCACTAAAATATCATATCAAGGGTAACCGGGTTTTAAACACAATTATATATTCTCTTTTGAAATACCCACGATTCCCAAATCCAGAAATATCATGGAAACAACATATCTCAATGCGTATAATCAAAACATGATGTATGCGACATGTAAGAAAGGTAAGCATATCATAAGTCATGCAACAGTACTACAGTGTAGTGGCATGGCAATTATCGATGATGAAGTGTGTGAGCCGGCAAATAGTGTACGTGGAACATACGCATCATCGATAATGGTGCTGGTGTCCTAACAGCATGATAATAATATAGCAATAAACATATGCAAAGCAATGTGAATAGCATGAATATGCGGAAATCAAATAATCAACACCACAGTGAAGAATCTACTAAGTAAACTACAGATCTAAGTATCAGGTCAATCAGGAGGGGTATGGAAACCACCTAAATCTGAGTCGATATATATATATACTAGTCGGTGATCCCGCCTCAATAATATCGCGTACGATACAGTATATCATATGACATCCTCAAGTCATGAGCGCGGATCTATCATCAATATAGGCTCGTACGGTAAATCGTCGTACGGCATCCCAATAGCTGGGTACGGGTCAATATCACACTATCTCATCACATCTCAGGTATCACTATCATTGTATCACATAAGCTGGGGTACTGATCTAAGTCTAGTACAACTGATACCATCAATAAACTGCGTGTGCAAGCACACGTCCCAAGGCCCACTAGAGATCACGTATCGTATCCCAATACGAATCACGTCAAATCACCGATCTCGCGGCACAAGGCCCAACCTCATCGACTCATCTCCAATGTCATCCAATATCATCATTAACACCGTGTAAGTATAGGTAATATGCAAGGGTGTGCGTGTAGGTGTCATTCTATTCTAGGGTTCGCGACTATGAACTACACTAGTCACTTCTAACCCTACACTATCCATAATACACCTAACTATCATATATAATATAACAACTACGGACTGCGGGGGTGCTATACGCCATCCACCCGACTTCCCCCAGTAGATATAATCTACTCACCTTGCGTCTTCATTTGTGGACGTCGCCACGCGCTTGCTTGTCGTCCCGAAGTCTTCATGGGGTACCTACACATCAAAGTATCGTATATGCGCATGAAAACCAAATCAAAGCTAACACGGCACGCGAAACCCAAAACGATACGATAAGAGGCCTATAGGTTAGAACCTATGGCACGCCTTCAAAACCATCAGTAAATCCTCTATATCGTCGTATAAACGTCAAATAGTCGACGTAAAACACAAGACACAAATTCAGACTTAAAAATACGGAATACGGAAACACGAATCCAAAACAACAACTTAGGAAATATGTTCCAGATTTCACCCTAGGTCCAATTAGACAATTCTATGTATACCAGGGGACCTAATATACAGATAAGGGAACACCAAAACCAAAACGAGCCAATTCCATCATGGTCTGGCCGCAATTTGCGGCCAGAATGGAGGAATTTGCGGCCTGGAAATGGAAGTAGGGGCTGGGGTCTTGGTGGTAGCTTCCTGAGTGCCTGCACATGTCACTGTCCAATCAATTTTAGTTTAGGGTGTCTCGGGTGATAGCAGATTCAATATACCCTGCACAGATTTCACAAATTCCCCGATATCGGTTTCTAAAATCCGTATTATGGGTGTAAGCTTCGGGTTAGGGTCTCCATTCCAGCACTAGGGTGTTTATAAAACCTCTACTGAGCTCAATTTCACAGTACAACATAAAATTCCCTCAAACCCTAACTTGGTTTTTCCCAAGTTCACAAAATTACCCGATATCGATTCAATCTTAACATAGGGTTAAAAGTAATGCTAAAACTAAGCTAATGGTTCAGTAAATACCTCATTTGGCAACTCAAGAATTTTCTTGAGTTGCCCCTAGTGGCCAAAATCCATGCTTTCTTGGTCCATCATGTAGGTCTTGAGCTTGTGCATCTTTCTAGTGAAATGGGGGTAGGGTTTTGAGTTTGTTTTCATGGTGATTTGAGGAGTTGAAGAGGGAGGGAAGTGAGGGAGGAGCAGCAGCAGGAGAGAGAAGAAGAGGGAGGGAAATGAAGGGAAGAAAAATGGCTAAGTCTTTAGTCAATTAAGCCCATACCTCTCTCTCTCACCAACTACCAATTTCTTTAATCTTCTTTTCCATTTCTTTTCCTTTTCTTTTCTTTCCTCAAATTTCCTTTCTCACATAAATAGTAACCCCAAAACAACTCATGGCAATAAAAATGTAACACAAGTGTGAAAAAGAATGATATGTGCATGTTTCGCACAAAAATGCTAAAAAAACCCGATTAGCGATTTTTAATCGCGATTAGCACTAAATTAGCATATAACTAAATCAATTAAACTTAGAAATGGTATAATTCTCTAATTTACCGTATTTTAGAATTTTCCATAATTTTCCATAATTTTTCCCCATTTATTTGTATTTAATAATTCCAAAATATTAAAATATTCAATAAAATAATATTAAATTATAAAAATTCCCAAAAATTAATATTTTATCTTTTTGAAATGTTACAATCTACCCCCCTTAAAGAAATTCGGTCCCCGAATTTAAATTTAAACCCCCAATACTAAAACAATTTCAGTAATAACCCAATTTGTCGGGGCTCCGAAAACATCAATACATAGAGAATATCATAAAAATGTACTGCTCTACTTGAAATCAATCCCCAAAATGCATATATAAGAATATCCTGTGCGTCTGGTGCGCAAGGAATCAAAATCCATATATGGGTCAAACAGGTGTACAAATCAACATCTAGGTGCAACTGGTGTGCACGAAACACCTGTCGTTGGCAACGTGTGTGTCTGACAGTAAAAAAAATCAGGTGCATGTGACATGCACGAAGAATCCCGATTTAGTGCATCTGGCGTGCACCAAAATCGTATATCAAAACACTAAAGGTGCATGAAAACTCTGCTGGAAGTGTAAATCAAATCACTGTATAAGATAGGCGTGAATTCACAATCAATACCTCGAATGTAATAACTATGCGCAAAATATAAATATCCAGTGGGTGCATGAAACAAATATCATGAAACTCGGTCATCAAAACTAAATCATGCAAACAGAACGCCTAAATTACCGAAATCCAAAATGACGGATACGTGATAATCGAATCACAAAATCACAAATCATAAGTATCGTCGTCGGTAGTTCCTCCTTCAAGGTCGAGAAGGAGTCAGTGCATCCAATACTAGCAGCGCAAGATATCTACTTGCCTCTTGCTCACGGTCTGGCGTCCTCTGACTCTGGGTCCATATCTTCTCTGCGGATTACCTATCTCGCAGTCAATCGGCTCATCGGCCCTGTCAGGTGTGCTAACGGGGACGATTCCGTTCTGGCACTTCTCTGGTCACCTCTCGGTCAATCCTCACGACCACTCGTAAGGCAGCCTATCACTGGCGTCGGCCTCTGGCTCTCTGAATGCACGTCACTCATCTGATCCTGGGTGCAAACATCATTGCAGCAATGTCCTGGAAGGAATCCTGCTCAGGGTCTCTTCCAATCATGCCTATGCCGATCTGTACAGAGGCTGGCTCTCTTGCATAATCTCTTCTCACTTGATAGACATCTGTGTCCCCAGCATAAAATTTTCTCGGAAATTGGTCGCATCCCAACGTCTCTGTAAGCATATCAGGTCTCTAGTCTCGACGGGAAGTAATGACAGCTCGTCAGCGTCTCGCCCGAACCTCTGGTTCCACCTGTCTCTATCGTCGTCCACTATGACGTCAAGCCATGCATATCTACGCACTGCACTGTTCTCGGCCACGGTCAATCTGAAGTCTCTCACACGGACTCAAAATCGCGTACTCTGTAGCTTCATCATTCTGTAGAAGATGTCAGGCCGAACAGGTCCTCGGGAACACGTCCCAATCATCGGAGGAATACTCAACACTCGTCCGTCCTTGATCAATTCGCAACGCATCTGGGTAAGTTCCTTTATCCGAACCTGGTCAACTACCTCGTCGACAATGCCGAACTCTGGCCTGCTGGGTGTGCGCAATATGACCGCCCCTGGGTCTAGGTCTTCTCGTATCGTTTTCCAGAAAGGTCCTTTCGAGGTTTCTCTCTCAAATCTCCTTCCTGCCGGATTGCCCGGAAGTCATCATCCATTGCTGAAGCAAATTCTTATTCCGGAACGGCTGCATACTTATCGCGCTTCTTTCTGGAAGATATATCCATATACAACGCCTCTGGGTGCGTATCACATCTCTGATGTCAGCGGAGTGGGACGTCATCTCGTCGAAATCTCTTGCGAACTCTTTTCTTCACTCTGCTTCAATGTCGACTGATTCGGACTCGTCTCATCATGGCTGCATGGACTGTGCTCCAACGGCTATACTTGTATCTGGAGTCTCCCAAGCAATGCATCCCATCACATGATATCTGAATGATGTCGAACCATCCGATCGACTCGTCAGAACCTCATAATCCCCCAAGAGATAAACCTCATGGGTACAATTTAATAGTATCGAGTACATGCCACAGCGTCGGTGGTCCAGCCGTAGAAGGGTAAACCCAAGCCTCACTAATGGCGCCGCGGAACTGCCGCAAACCCTAAGGTTCAAAGGCTTTCACACGGTCATTAGGTCGAGTTAGGGTTTCATTCTTCTAGAGGGTCCATAGAATCACCTGCATGTCTTTCCGTATACTTTAAACTTGGAAAATGGGCTCCTGACACTCGATCGTCTCTATCGACTCTCAACGAACCTGCATGAAGTCGTCTCTAGCTGGAAACAATCTATCTGATGACCTCGCATCGGTAAACGAACGAACCACATGTCCTAGTCATTCCTCCTCAGGTGACTAGCAACCGCTATCATCTCTCTAAGTATATGCTCATGCTGCAGTAGCTCCAACCATCTGGGCGATATCTCGTCGTTTGCAGCAACCACTGGCTCATTCGTCTGTACGCCGAACAGCGCCTCAATCATCCAGGAAAGGCGACACATTGGCGGTCATCTCTGAATCGGTCTGCTTTAGATCTGAGTAAGACTCTCCACACTGGAAATCTTCAACTCAACTGGGCCCGCTCCGGTGCATAAATCGGACGAATCACCTTCGTCTCTCAAAGCGGGTAGACTAGCTATCATCTGTCTCATATCCGCATGGAAGCTCCAATAATCTCAGCTCGTAAGCTCCGGAAGCGACATCCTGTCAATCTCAGCAACAGCTGGTCCATCTGTCTGCACGGTAGGCGACATCATAATCTCTGAGGTATGCTGTACATCAACAGTCCTCTCTCAACTGGCAGTTCTAACAATGGCCCGATCATCCGGTGCAAAACCAAGCACTCGCCTCCACTAGAGGTCACAGTCATCAATACTAACTCGAGACGTTCCCATGTCACCAGAAAACACAATGGTTGGCCCTCGTACCAGACGAGCTCGCCCTGACCGTATCCCTAGCAGCAGCCCAAACTGCGCTCAAACATGGCGACAGGAACCTCAATCGAGTATCGAAGAGAGCAGATCAATGGCAAGAAAGAGAACAACAGATCCAGAGTGGATACATGATCATAAGAAGGAACAACATCAATAAAGGTATGATCATGAACTATTAGAATCGGGGATCTCAAATGGATGTATAATCATGGATATGAAGAGAATCACTGATCTCGAAAATATGTACATCCTAAGGTTCCTTAAGCGGAGTGGCGTGTCGTAAGTATGCCGCGGAACATACCAACGGTACGTCACTCTACTTTAGTCACCTATTCCATCAACCAAGGGTCATCCTATACGACGAAAGTTCGGGTCTAATACCCCCTCGACTAAGTCTAAGTTCCGTAAGGTCAAGCCTAAGTTCCGTATATATATATAAACGCCCTAGGCTCCACATAGTCAAACTTAGACTCGAACCAAGGTCAACCTAGCGCTCTGATACCAACTTTGTCACGAGCCGAAAGAGCACGTGATTGGCCCTTGAACCATATGAAGTCTATAGGACCCCATCTGATCCAAGTAAGCCAAAAGCCCAGAAATCTAAAACCATTTTTAAGAGTAAGTAAAGAAAACTGGTTTAAAGAAGTGAAGGAAAACATGTTTGGAGTCAAGGTTTTTAAATAACTAAGCCGAATGTGCATTTTTAAGAGATAAAGTCTTTTCTAAAAATTTCGGCAGAGTTTCTTTTGTAAATACTGGCCCCGAACGGGGTACAACAAGCACAACATATATACAATGATAAAAGGCATCCCCAAGCGGGAGCTAGCTCTTCGTCAATTGACGGTCACAACCACACATGCAATATAATATACAACGCCGAAAGGCGAGGATCAAATCCAAAAGAAACACAGTAAGCAAGAAAACCGCAATACTACTAAGCGCGACTCTAAGGTCGAATAATACATCACTAAAGTCTGAGTCTGAAACAATATACAAATTTAGTTGATAGAAATTCTAGATACAATGAATAATATAAGTACAATGGTGGTTCTTGATGCAAAAGAAACCACCTACCAAATGCAATTCACCCGCAAGGAAGCAATGTGCCAGAAATGCCGCAATGAAACCTGTACGGCAAAACCTGCAAGAACTGTGGCACAACGGGGGTGAGTTGCCAACTCGTGAATAGAAAATATCTACAAGCAGAAACCGAATGCAAGACATAAACCTAGGTCGACAATCAATAATAAACCTCAAAAAAGAAGCCTGATACATGATAAGGTGGCAAAGTAACATCTAAACAGGTATGTAGTGCCAAGTACTCAGGTAATAACATGTCATCAGTATAAGGTATGTCTGCATGAAGTAAATATGATGAAGTATCAAAGGATATAAATACACATATATTAGCGTCCCATACCACTAATATTGGTGTAAGGGTATATATAACAGCGCCCTCATACCCTGTTATATATACAAATGAAGTATGATCGAAGTAAATCCAGTCTGTATATGATCCATGTCTGTATAAACGTGGAATCCTGTCCACCCGTCACCCAATGACAATAAGCATCATGTATGCAATATGAGGATATAAACAAAATCATGGAAAAACATCATGAAACCCGTGCCTAGCATCGACACGTAAATCCTCGTCCATATGGGGCTCCGTCTGCGGTATCAGCCCTCGGCCTCCGGCAGTACGGGTCAACCCATGTCCTCATCCATATGGGGCTCCGTCTGCGGTATCGGCCCTCGGCCCCAGCAATACGGGTCAGCCCATATCCATCTCTCAACTCCGGTCGGTATCCTCTAGATATCCGCCGAGCTCAAATACAATCACCGGTAGGTAGTAGTCCCTCTGTCAGGCTCACCGTCTACTACACAGCGAAACCGTTCTAGCCCCGGGGTACCATACCGGGTCCACCATGTACCTGCAATCGGCCCCATCCGCCTCCTCGAATCGGGTTTCACATGTCGCTCTCAGCACCGAGAAAACACATGGTGGACGCACTGAAATATCATATCAAGGGTAACCGGGTTTTTAACACAATTATATATTCTCTTTTGAAATACCCACGGTTCCCAAATCCAGAAATATCATGGAAACAACATATCTCAATGCGTATAATCAAAACATGATGTATGCGACATGTAAGAAAGGTAAGCATATCATAAGTCATGCAACAGTACTACAGTGTAGTGGCATGGCAATTATCGATGATGAAGTCTGTGAGCCGGCAAATAGTGTACGTGGAACATACGCATCATCGATAATGGTGCTGGTGTCCTAACAGTATGATAATAATATAGCAATAAATATATGCAAAGCAATATGAATAGCATGAATATGCGGAAATCAAATAATCAACACCACAGTGAAGAATCCACTATGTAAACTACAAATCTAAGTATCAAGTCAATCAGGAGGGGTATGGAAACCACCTAAATCTGAGTCGATATATATATATACTAGTCGGTGATCCCGCCTCAATAATATCGCGTACGATACAGTATATCATATGACATCCTCAAGTCATGAGCGCGGATCTATCATCAATATAGGCTCGTACGGTAAATCGTCGTACGGCATCCCAATAGCTCGGTACGGGTCAATATCACACTATCTCATCATATCTCAGGTATCACTATCATCATATCACATAAGCTGGGGTACTGATCTAAGTCTAGTACAACTGATACCATCAATAAACTGCGTATACAAGCACACGTCCCAAGGCCCGCTAGAGATCATGTATCGTATCCCAATACGAATCACGTCAAATCACCGGTCTCGCGGCACAAGGCCCAACCTCATCGACTCATCTCCAATGTCATCCAATATCATCATTAACACCGTGTAAGTATAGGTAATATGCAAGGGTGTGCGTGTAGGTGTAATTCTATTCTAGGGTTCGCGACTATGAACTACACTAGTCACTTCTAACCCTACACTATCCATAATACACCTAACTATCATATATAATATAACAACTACGGACTGCGGGGGTGCTATACGCTAGCCACCCGACTTCCCCCAGTAGATATAATCTACTCACCTTGCGTCTTCATTTGTGGACGTCGCCACATGCTTGCTTGTCGTCCCGAAGTCTTCATGGGGTACCTACACATCAAAGTATCGTATATGCGTATGAAAACCAAATCAAAGCTAACACGGCACGCGAAACCCAAAACGATACGATAAGAGGCCTATAGGTTAGAACCTATGGCACGCCTTCAAAACCATCAGTAAATCCTCTATATCGTCGTATAAACGTCAAATAGTCGAGGTAAAACACAAGACACAAATTCAGACTTAAAAATACGGAATACGGAAAAACGAATCCAAAACAGCAACTTAGGAAATATGTTCCAGATTTCACCCTAGGTCCAATTAGACAATTCTATGTATACCAGGGGACCTAATATACAGATAAGGGAACACCAAAACCAAAACGAGTCAATTCCATCATGGTCTGGCCGCAATTTGCGGCCAGAATGGAGGAATTTGCGGCCTGGAAATGGAAGTAGGGGCTGGGGTCTTGGTGGTAGCTTCCTGGGTGCCTGCACATGTCACTGTCCAATCAATTTTAGTTTAGGGTGTCTCGGGTGATAGCAGATTCAATATACCCTGCACAGATTTCATAAATTCCCCGATATCGGTTTCTAAAATCCGTATTATAGGTTTAAGCTTCGGGTTAAGGTCTCCATTCCAGCACTAGGGTGTTTATAAAACCTCTACTGAGCTCAATTTCACAGTACAACATAAAATTCCCTCAAACCCTAACTTGGTTTTTCCCATGTTCACAAAATTACCCGATATCGATTCAATCTTAACATAGGGTTAAAAGTAATGCTAAAACTAAGCTAATGGTTCAGTAAATACCTCATTTGGCAACTCAAGAATTTTCTTGAGTTGCCCCTAGTGGCCAAAATCCATGCTTTCTTGGTCCATCATGTAGGTCTTGAGCTTGTGCATCTTTTTAGTGAAATGGGGGTAGGGTTTTGAGTTTGTTTTCATGGTGATTTGAGGAGTTGAAGAGGGATGGAAGTGAGGGAGGAGCAGCAGCAGGAGAGAGAAGAAGAGGGAGGGAAATGAAGGGAAGAAAAATGGCTAAGTCTTTAGTCAATTAAGCCCATACCTCTCTCTCTCACCAACTACCAATTTCTTTAATCTTTTTTTCCATTTCTTTTCCTTTTCTTTTCTTTCCTCAAAATTCCTTTCTCACATAAATAGTAACCCCAAAACAACTCATGGCAATAAAAATGTAACACAAGTGTGAAAAAGAATGATATGTGCATGTTTCGCACAAAAATGCTAAAAAAACCCGATTAGCGATTTTTAATCGCGATTAGCACTAAATTAGCATATAACTAAATCAATTGAACTTAGAAATGGTATAATTCTCTAATTTACCCTATTTTAGAATTTTCCATAATTTTCCATAATTTTTCCCCATTTATTTGTATTTAATAATTCCAAAATATTAAAGTATTCAATAAAATAATATTAAATTATAAAAATTCCCAAAATTTAATATTTTATCTTTTTGAAATGTTACAAATGCGCTTTTCGAGGTCCTCGAGCACCACGATGAAACGGTCATCACCGCGCTGAGGTCGGGTCTTAGGCACAAAGAGCGGCTCCGCTCTTTTGCATTAGCACAACCTAAGACCATGGCCGAGGTAAAAGCTTGGACCGAGCGAGAAATCCAACTCAAGTCCGAGGTGAACTCAAACCTGCCCCGTGCCGATCAGGCGGACAGAAAGAAAATGGACAGGGAGGAGAAGAAGAAGGTCGACCTTCCGAAGCCTTACTCACCGAGGTTTCAGGAGTACACTCCCCTGAACATCTCTCAGACCGAGCTGCTGGAGGAAGATAAGGGTGAGAGGTTCTTTAAGCTCCCGCCGGTCACCCAAAGGGCAGGAAAACGCCTCTGCGGCCCATACTGCGCCTTCTACAGGACACAAGGCCACCCAACTCAGAACTGCAAACAACTCCATGACTACATCGAGGAGTTGATCCTCTCAGGCCACCTGGCGAAGTACCTGAGGGACAAGTGGCAGGCGGAGCGGGAGCAAAATGATCAAACCCCTTCCGGGGAATTAACGATCGGGCATATCATGGTCGTTACCTCAGATCCAGCTCAAGAAAGCGAGGGGAACCGCCATATCCTCCTAATCGAGGGAACAAGCGATATGCCACACAAGAGGTGAAGGAGGGACAAGCCGGTCACTTTCACCGATGAAGACCTCCACGGCATATCGTTCCCTCACAATGGCCCACTCGTAATAACGGCCAGAGTCCACCGTTACGAGGTCTAGAGGATATTGGTCAACTTAGGGAGCTCGGCGGATATCCTGTTCCACGACTGCTTCCAGCGTATGGGACTAGGACCATCCGACCTCTGACCCACCTCCCATGTCCTCTCGGGGTTCACTAATCATTCTGTCCCTACCGAGGGATTGGTCACCCTCCTCCTCAACATCAGGGAAGCGGGCAATACGCAGACAGTACCAGTAGACTTCCCCGTCACCAAGGTCCCTTCATCCTACAACATTCTCCTAGGACATCCGACCTTAAACGCTCTCCGAGCCCAGATCTCGACTTACCACCTTGCGATCAAGTTTCCTTTAGATCAAGGGGAATAGGCCGGGCCTATGGAGACCAACAAACCGCTAGGATTTGCCTCGCCTCGACGTCCACCACAGGAGATCAAGGCAACGATTTTGAGGACATACTGGACCTCCAGGGGTCTTTAGATACGTGCGACGACCAAATGGAAGTTAGAGGTGCCCCGGTAGAAGCATTAACGGAAGTACCCCTCGCAGAAGGGGTTAATGGCCGAACAGTCCAGATTGGCTCTCTCTTGACTGGGGATTACCGTGAAGAACTGATCCGGTTCCTCCGAGATAACTCGGATGTATTCGCTTGGGCGGCGACGGACATGCCCGGAATCGACCCTAAAGTGATCTCCCACAAGCTCGGGGTCGACCCGAAAGCAAAACCCGTCCGACAAAAGAAGAGAAGCTTTGCGTCGGCAAAGCAAAAGGCAATAGAGGACGAAGTGGATCGGCTGCTCGCCGCTAACTTTATCAGGAACCTGGACTACTCTGATTGGCTGGCGAACATAGTCATGGTCAAGAAGGCGAACGGGAAATGGCGCATGTGCGTCGATTTCATGGACTTAAACAAGGCATGCCCCAAAGATAACTATCCCTTCCCTAGGATAGATCAGCTGGTAGACAGCTTGGTCGGCCATGAGCTATTGAGCTTCATGAATGCCTTCTCAGGTTACAATCAGATCAGGATGAACCCGGTCAACGAAAAACTTACCGCCTTCACCACTGACCGGGGCGTATACTGCTACAAAGTGATGCCCTTCGGACTCAAGAACGTCGGGGCTACATATCAGCGACTGGTAGCCAAGCTTTTCAAACCTCAGATCGGCAGAAACATGGAAGTCTACATCGACGACATTCTTGTAAAATCCATATCATCAGCAGGGCACACTAAAGATCTTGGGGAGACATTCGACGTCCTGCGCAAGTACAAAATGAAGCTGAATCCAGCTAAGTGCGCGTTCGGAGTCACCAGCGGGAAGTTCCTCGGGTTCATGGTAACCCACCGAGGAATCAAAGCAAACCCTGAGAAGATTAGCGCCATCCTTAAACAAGGCCTGCCCCAAAGTTAACTATCCCCTCTCTCGGATAAATCAACTGGTAGACAGCTCGGCCGGCCACGAACTATTAAGCTTCATGGACGCCTTCTCAGGTTACAATCAGATTAGGATGAACCCAGCCGACGAAAAGCTTACCGCCTTCACCACTGACCAGGGGGTATACTGCTACAAAGTGATGCCCTTCGGACTCAAGAACGCCGGGGCTACATATTAGCGACTGGTCAACAATATTTTCAAACCTCAGATCGGCAAAAACATGGAATTCTACGTCAATGACATGCTCGTAAAATCCATCTCATCAGCAGGGCACACTAAAGACCTCAGGGAGACATTCGACGTCCTGCGCAAGTACAAAATGAAGCCGAATCCAGCTAAGTGAGCATTCGGAGTCACCAGTGGGAAGTTCCTCGGGTTCATGGTAACCCACCGAGGAATCGAAGCAAACCTTGAGAAGATCAGCGCCATCCTCAATATGGCAACGCCCAAGAGCAATGTCGAAATCCGGCGGCTCAAAGGGAGGGTCGCTGCCTGATTGATCATTTCCGTGTCGTGTTTAGAAATGTTTCACAACCAAAGAAATTTATACCGCAATCAATTAACGGTGTCAATGTAGCACGTTAATGAATACGGATGGTCCACTGAGTTGTGTGTTTTGATCGATTTTGTTTTAGATGAGTCGAAATGAAAAGATAAAAAAAAATTGCAAGAAAATTGATTCAAGATTTGTAAATTTTAATTTCAAGAAAGATAAAGAAAACTAAAGATCTAGAATCAAGAATCAAGAATTGTCCCAATCACTTTGATTTATCAAGATAATGAAGAATAGCTTGTAGGATTCGATTGAGTTAATAGCTAATTATGAATCTAATAATTCCTAATCTTATATATTGATAATTTGTCGCTAGATTGATGATGATGATTGAAGATTAGGGATCTATTGAAGAAACTAGGGTTTCTCCTTCTATCTCTTGTCTTTTCAATCATGATCATTCGAATCTAGCCTCTAGCAAAGAAAATCATCAATCATTTGATCCCTAATTTGCAACGAAATTCGCAAGAATGTGATCTCGATCCAAATTAGGCCATTGATGATTCTTTTTCCTAGAGTTCACAAATCTCATAAGACTTAAAATTAGTATTAAGTTTTGATCATCATTAGATCTATCAATTCTCTCAAATCCTCTACAAGCGGAGATTTCACTCACACATCATGAAAATTAATGAATCAAAGATCAAGAAGTTTCATAACGCAAGAATGTAAAGAAAGCAAGAATTGCAATTATCACCTTTATTAAATCGACGACTAATTACACATTCCCTCAATTCGAGGTTACAAGAGTTGCTCTCGATCGCTCCTTTGAAGAGGTAACTAGATCCGTAGAAGTTCGCTCCGCTCGATCTCCGTGAGTCGCGGATCGTCGTGGATCTCTTGCTCGGATGAAGATTGGCCTCGTGGATAAAGGATCGATGGTTGCTTGCTTGATTTGCTTCTCAAAATGATCTTGATTTGGCTTTGGATTTGAATTTGGGCTAGGGTTTTGGTATCAAGTTGTGTCACTCAACTTGAATTTGAATTTTGGCTCCAAATGTGTAACTAACTCACCATAATTGTCTAACCTCTAAACCCTAGATCTAGATCTCATTTTATAACCTCCTTATTAGAATCTTCCCTCCAAAGCTAGGTTGTTAGAGAGAGTCTTCTAGAAGAAGTTTGTTGGAGGGAATATTCTAGAATAAGGAATATTCTAGGATAAGGTTGTTAGGCCGAGCCTTCTGGATAAAGTCACGTGCTCTTTGAGAGTCTTCTGGAAGCCTGGCCGTTACAAGAAGCCACGTGGAGGAATCTGAGCTGCTGACGTGTCCAACTAACCGCAGATCCGTGGCGGATAGGCCAACTGGGTCGTGGATCCGTGGCGGATAGGCCAACTTGGCCGCGGATCCGCGGCCTATTGGTGGAGTTACTGCATGCAAATTTCTGTGCTGATTTGTGTTGGCTTCATGGTACTTTCCTGATATCTGAAATATTTTTATATTTTCTTGTTTACTGCCAGATCACAAGACTTGGACTTGACATATTTTATCAGCACTTTTAGCAGTTCCGGCTCTTTTACCTGGAGAATTTCCTGCACACAATCTCGAGACAAGTGTTTGATATACAAAATATCATGTTTGCAATAATAAACACTCAATTTCCCTCAAAATGCCGGTTATAATGTATAGCACATGTTATTTGGTATTTTGTAGACAAATTGCTAATATGTGCTATATTTATACCAAACACCTTTATATGATTGCAAAGAGTAGGGAAATTGATGTGTTAAAAATGCAATATTTTTGACTGATCAAATTCCCCCAAACTTAATTTTGGCTGTATCGAGCAAACTTGTTTTATTAGAAAGAGAAGGAGAAAATAAAGAAAAAGAAAAACTAACTAGCACACTTTCGTAGGCAACACGATTGCACTGAGCACGTGCAACAAGCCTTGAAACCTCTAGGCTTCCCTAGTAGGAGGAGTGTTGTCTCCTGAGGGTTTTCAGCGGATTGCACCCACAAAATCCCATAATAAAAGGAAGATCATGAAAGTTACATATAAAGATAAGAATTGTAAAAGAAAGACTTTGAAAATTAGAGTTTCCAACTACACTGGCTTTTCGGTTGTCATGAGCCCTATCTTAATAGTCATGAAAAGATATTAGAAATCACATCATCCCTCAATAAAACAACGTCTTTATTCTTCATTCCTATCTTTCTTCCAAACATCGATCATATAACCCTACGTGTGTGTAAAAGACATCCCTACACTCGGAGCATTCAATTCAAGCTATCAGTGGAATATCCTGCACCTCATTCGACGGGGCAAGGGCCGATATCCCTTCACCGGGACTGACCCCTTGGGCAGAAGTTTGCGTCAGCGTAATAACTTCACTATAGTCGATTACAATTTGCTTTGCATAGCGGTATTCAGTGGAATATCCTGCACCTCATTCCACGAGGAAAGAGCCGAGATCCCTTTACCGGGAGTGACCTCTTTAGCAAAAGGTTTTCGCCACTATATTTTAAAAGCTATCAGGTTCCTTCAGCGATATCAAGTTCACTACGTTAAAGGTTTTTCGCCAAAAACCAGCCGTAGCCCTCCGTCACTTCTTTTGGGTATTCAGTAGTATTCAAGCTATGTATTTTGACCTAACGCCAAGGCATAGTGTTTGGTAGCTGCTGGGTATTCAATTGTTGCATAGATAGATGAGTTGGTTTGGGACAGCCGTTCTGCCATTTTGACCTAACGCCAAGGGCATGTGCGGGTGGGTTCAAATTAACAAGATAGTGATAGGTAGAACTTGGCATGTGACTTATGACATTTTGACCTAACGCCAAGGTTATAAGAGCATGGGGCAAAAACTATATCGGGAGTTTCTAAAGAAACTGAAACTTGCCAAGTATGCGCATACCTTCTGGAGTATGAGTAACGTGGATGCTTTCCATCACGTTATCATGCGATGAGAGTTGGATCCCGATTCCCACTGATGAGTTGGTTTACTCTTCGGGTGATCCTGATTGATTCTTCTTTAGGTTTGGAGGAGAATTTGACAGGACAGTGGGAGGTTTCCGGATTAGATAAAGTGATGACCATTCTGATCTAGGTTAGAGTGCACGCAGAGTGTTTCTTTTCTCTCTCTCTTTGGCAGCGACCTTTGACCGACCCTAGACTATGACTCAGTGACCAGGTTGACCGAACCTTCTTAAAATACTGTCTTTTGGATTGTCTATGTTGCATAAGTCATTGCCACTCCTTCTTTTACCCTTTGAATTTCTCAGAACACCCGTATTACTACGGATATCCACTTCCATTGGATAGATCCATCGTATGGTTATATACGAACTCGAAGGGACTTCTTCGAGGATGGATCCAGGTTCAGGAGAAATAGAATTGGTTTATTCAGTTGTCTTTTATTATCACCTTCTCTCAGGTTGCGAGAGCTCCTTGGTTTAGGAGAGTACACCTATTACGCTTATTGGATAGTCTTATTCCAAACCATAGGCAGGTGCCGAAAGGTAGGGAATGAAGAAAACCAATTAGCCTAAGAAGGGTGTGCAGAAGGTAATATGTAAAGACAAAATAAAGGGATTAGAAAGAGGGCAGAGTAAATTGCGACTGTTATCGTTCACGACCAAAACCGCGTACTTCATCGCCACTCCTATTTCACCTTTAAAAGAATAAGGTATTATTCAATTGTCTTTTATCATCACCTTCTCTCAAGTTGTGAGTACTCCTTGGTTTAGGAGGGTACACCTATTATGCTTACTGGATAGTCTTCTTCCAAACCATAGGCTGGTGCCGAACGGTAGGGAAGGAAGAAAACCATTTAGCCTAACGATGGTGTACAGAAGGTAACGACTAAAGACAAATAAAGGGATTTGGAGAGATGGCAATAAAATATACGGTTGAAGTCATGAATTGGATTATGGAAGAGGCATTACTATGAATACCAAGATACCCCTAGGAAACATTTTCATGTTTCAGTGCATTGTTAATGGAAAACTGTTTTCCCGATTAGATACTTACTCCAGGGTGTGTATTCACCAGGTTTCATTCTCATATCTGTATGGTTTTACAAATGATGAGTGGGAGTAAGTTATTGGGAATTAGGTGATCATCCTCATTATATCGGAATTCGTTGTAATTGGTGATATTTGAGGAAATCGCCAGGGTACAGTCTCCAACCTACGACGCACAGGTTTTGAGTTGTTCAACTCAGCGGACTTATACAGAGTATTGTATGTTGTCTAGTGTCCTTCAGGACAAAGGGGTAGGTCCTCGTACTATGTTCTGTTTACTTATAACTTCTCTAGTATTTAGACAAGTGTTTCGTAGAAATACAAGGTGTAAAGTTTTGAGAAGTTGTGGGTATAAGAATAAAGTAGAGAACCAGGTATCACAAGTATCGGGATTCTTCAAAGAGATCGAAGATGTAGATTCTTGTGATTGGTATTCAGATAATAGTGATAGGTTTTGAGAAACGTGTTTCTTTTTCAGGTTGCTCATAATTGGATGGATTCCTAAGTTGAGTAATGCTGATTAGCCTCTTTCCATTAAGTTGATATGCACTGGAGACAGCTGCATGATTTGAATCTGGTTCCAATTAAATAAATGCCAAAGTTTCTGTATTGGATATAGAATAGTTCGTACCTTAAAAGATATTAAGGTACGGGGAGTTGTCCAGCTTATGCTTAAAACCAGACTCTGGATAACTCAGGGCACGTTTCTGTAGTGGCTGTTTGTGGGTTGACCCTGGCTATGACGAGGGTTGATATTCTACCATTTGGAAGATCAATAGTGATATTGTTCTTGACTTGCCACAGTTTTAGTAAAAATGGATCTTTTTCAGAAAACAGTAGTGGGAGTATGGTAGAACTGGAAGTGATTCAAGAACCGCAAACGATTACGGAAAATTTAATAGGACCTATATATTCAATCAGGTTTGACATTCCAATAGCCACTCCGCAGGTATGGTAGGTAACCTCAGACGCCCGAGAGGTACTTCGGTAGCCTCAGAGACGGTGACAGGGAGGTTCTTATCTACCAAGACTTGACACTACTGTTGTTCCAGGATATGAGACCCGGTGGGAGGGTTGTCGTAGTCAGTGGGAGCAGCGGAAGCATAGTGGGCAAGATGCTTATATCTATTTATAGACTTGAGCAGTTATAGCGGAGATAGATCATCTAATTTTGATGTGACAGTCATGGGTTTGACTTCAATCAGAATAGGGGATGGATCAGTTAAGGAGGTAGTAGGGTGTGATGTCATGGTATCTGAATGACATGCACAGAGTAGGAAGTAAAATTCCTATACTACGATCGGTTGTACTGTGGTCGTCACACAGTTGTTTCTCCAGACAGGATATGGATATAATATTTGACATTCTGGTTTCTAGATCTATGGTTTTAGATCTGGATTTGGGTAGTTTCCTATACTAGGTTTGGTGATTGATCAGTCGGCCATCTGGAGAGTTATGTTCGAGAGCTTTAACACTCCGATACCTAGTTGCTCATAGACTGAATATGGAAGCAAGTTAACACTAGCGCCAAGGTCAAGTAAAGCACGGTTAATGTGTTTATCCCCAATAGAAATAGAAATAGTAGGACAGCCAGGGTCCTTACGTTTCCTTGGTAATTGTTGGGGAAAAGCCGTGTCTACAGTACTCGACATGAAAACTTTTTTAGGCACCTGAGTCTTTCTCTTCCTAGTGCACAAGTTCTTAAGAATTTTCTCATAAGACGGAACTTGTTGGATAGCATCTAGGAGAGGGATGTTGATGTTTGTTGGAGATAGTGCCCTCATAGTCAATTATTGGATCGCAGGTACGTGATTGCAATGATTGCGGAGGACCTATACCGGTAGGACAGTCTTACTCAAGATGATAGTATGCTATCTGGTTTGCCTTTATCAGTCGTGTACATGTTCAGGTGACTGATTACATGTTACACTTTGATAGAGCCCTTAGGATCTTGCTTTACCACCAACAGTATGATGGCGATCATATACGTGAGAGTTGGGTGGTTTATATGCATATCCTTAATTGTAGTCCCTAGTCGTGGGAGTTTCGAGACAGGGCATCGATACTCCGGAGTAGACTAGTGTATACAGTCGAGACCCCGACGAGGGGCGGTGGCCGGTCTCACAAGCCACTGGTGTCAGTTGGATCACCTAAGATGTATACAGGTGCTCATTGGGTTATGAGTACACCGGACAGGACTCGCCGGGAACCTGCTAGTTGGTATTATACATATCGTCAGATAGCAGTTCCCTGGTGACATGTGTACAGGTTAGTTCATCGACCTGAGGTCGTCATTTGTCTCGTGTGAGTTCCCACTGTGCTTTGATTTCTACCCTACCACGGCTCAAAGGAGTCGTGCAAACAGGTAGTTTTTGGGTACAGTCCCGAGCCATATGGAGGCACGTGAGCGGATCGGCAGGGGATTCGTCTCTCCCGGTATTGGGGGCGAGGTCGTACTGTGTCTAGGAGAGCTATTACACAAAGTCCATGGCCATGGCAGGAGATTTACTGGTAGGTACTCCAGTAGTATCTCAGGGTGTTATTGGGCTTCACTCCGACACGACTTATACTGCTATTGGGGGTCTGACGTTACTAGCCCCCTAGGCAGATATGCGATACTCATAGACGAACGGACCGGACTGTATATACATTGTCACTGTTAGGCTCAGTAGGGTTTTCCGGATGAGTTCGCTCATCGGCATCCCTTGAGGTCAGTCCATGGGCAGCCGTTATGCATTGCTAGTGCCGCTGACGGTTTGTGGTTAAACCCACTGCCAGGGTACTGACGAGTCATTAGAGTCCCCCACAGACAGTTTCCCAAGTTCGGGAGAAACGTTGTAGAGGCCGTATGGTTTTATGGCAGGGTTCGGAAAATGCACGTGCGTTTACGCACGTGTTATTTTTCGGGCAGATGATACTGGTCGGCTTTGGTTTAAGCCGGATCCGAGTATTATATTGAGTAGATATAATATCTTTGTCTCAGTTGCATTTGTATTCGGTCGTAATACAAATGCGGGTATATTTATACAGTTTCGGGGTTATCCTGAAAGTCGTTTCAGGATCACTTTTGGAAGTTGCCAGTTTCCAGTTTCCTATCAGCCGTCTTTTAACATTCGGTTAAAGACGGATTTATCTTTTCTTGGATGAGAGTGAGTCATGCTTCTAGAAGCTTCTAGAAATGGAGAGGTGTCTTGTGACTCATGCTTTGATTTCTAAACATTCTTGTTTTCCTTAAGATCTTTATACTTGATATTTTCATGTGTTCACACATGATATTTTTCTTATGGTCACCCCCCTCTCCTACGATCACCTCCCTCTTTGCTATAAGAGGCCGGCCCCCTCTCTCTCTTCACACTCTCTCATATGGTGGTTTTCATTTGTAGAAAAGATTATGATAGTATTTGGGGTGTATGGAATTTCACAGTTCATTTCATTCCATCACCCAATTCCCACGGCAACTTCATTAACCGATCGTCCACGGACTTGGACGAAGTGAGACAAAGTCATCTACTCATTCTCTACATCATTCTTGGTCGTCTCTTTTAGCAAACTTGACGATCGAGTTGCCTCAAGTCAGAGGCGGGAGCCCGTTTAAAGAATCAGTGACGTGGTGCCACCTGGACGAGGAGATCGGAGATCGACGAGATCGGAGCAGCCGCAACGGAGCGTGGGATGATGGTTAAAGAACGAAGGACTCGGATCGTTCGGTATAACCTTTCTACACTCTTTACAGTTTGTTAGTTTAGCAATAATGGCAGATCCGGGTTAAAGTATACGATAGCGCCAGTTAAAAAGTTTTTGTTCCGCATTTGGCGTCTGTAGACGGCCGGGGCGCTAGCGTAGACTTACAGTGGTATCAGAGCCTCACCATTTTGCTATACTAACTTGTGCTAACGCGTTTAAAATATCGATCGAAATGAAAATCAAAAATCGCATTTTTCCAACTTGACAGTTTCTGTTGTTTTTAAATGATCTCCTAAAATTTTTCTACATGTCTCAGAAAACTGTGCAGGCTTTTCTAAGAACCACGTAGAAATTTGGGCACGTAATTCGATAATACCGCCGCGGAAACGCGGTCAAACCTATGGTTTGACCGCGCTTCCGCGGCCATACAGTGAGATCGTGGCCCCAAATTTTCACAGTGGGTTCTCTGTTGGATTTTGGGGGTTTTGGTATATATCGTTTGGGCCCAGGTTTTATTACTGTTCACCAGTAAGTCGTAGGGCCCACTTCTTGATATTTTGTCGATCGAAATTTAAACATGTTAGTTTACAGTGCTTACATTATATCTCCGACCGGGAATGTCATTTGATCGGTAAACCGCGTCTGATTGCTATAGTTCTTTTAGACGGGTTTGCGAACGTGACATTCGCGTTGATGTTCTGTGTTGTGCTGTGATGTTGCGGATTTGTCGTGGTGGATAGCAGTGTGCAATGGTAGTACAGTTTGTGTTTATTTGTTCATTTGATATTGCGGGGCGAGCGTCCAACTTATGGACTGCCGTCACTGCCTGTTGTATAATATTCTTTTGGGGCACGACCAGGTTGCGGTCGATGTACCTATTGTACTATTTTTCATTACTGTACTAGGTTTTGCCCCGAGACGGAGTGCACGGATAGCCGGGTTCTGAGAAGCAACGGGTCCGCATCTCATGGCTTTGAGAGGCAGAGGGGCCCCACTCTAGAATTGGCAGACTATTCGCCGCACTCGTAGGGGGTACAGGTTGACCCAAGGAGGGGTGCCCAAGATTACCGGATTCCGTGGAGTGCTGGGTGGTCCATTCACTATGTTGTAGGGGGCTGCCTCGCTTCAGGTTTTGGTGGGTAACTTGCCGCACCCGTAGGGGTCTAGATTTCATTGCACAGGCTATCCACACGACAGGGGAACGTCGGGTTTCAGCAGCGGCTCTGTGAAACCCGGGGATCCCAGATATCTGTATTGTTCTGTGATGCTAATTACTTTTCTGTAATGTTGCATATTATCACGCCTGGAGCGATTATTGTATATTGGTTTATATACTATTAGATGTTGTATATGTTTTACACCCGCGCTAGTCCAGTCCCCGCTCTGTCGTTAATTAAGTAACCTAACGAGTGATGACGGGACCCAGTGACGAATGCGGATGGCATATACGTACATTTTATTTTCGTTCTTTTCTGGTGTGATTGATTGATGGGACTGCGTTGATTCTGATCAATGCAAAGTAAAGCAAACCTGTTTACAGTTGTTGGAACAAATTTAAAAAGTGTTATTGCAAAGACGTTTTCTTTTGTTATGCATAGCGGTATTCAGTGGAATATCCTGCACCTCATTCGACGGGGCAAGGGCCGATATCCCTTCACCGGGACTGACCCCTTGGGCAGAAGTTTGCGTCAACGTAATAACTTCACTATAGTCGATTACAATTTGCTTTGCATAGCGGTATTCAGTGGAATATCCTGCACCTCATTCCACGAGGAAAGAGCCGAGATCCCTTTACCGGGAGTGACCTCTTTAGCAAAAGGTTTTCGCCACTATATTTTAAAAAGCTATCAGGTTCCTTCAGCGATATCAAGTTCACTACGTTAAAGGTTTTTCGCCAAAAACCAGCCGTAGCCCTCCGTCACTTCTTTTGGGTATTCAGTAGTATTCAAGCTATGTATTTTGACCTAACGCCAAGGCATAGTGTTTGGTAGCTGCTGGGTATTCAATTGTTGCATAGATAGATGAGTTGGTTTGGGACAGCCGTTCTGCCATTTGGACCTAACGCCAAGGGCATGTGCGGGTGGGTTCAAATTAACAAGATAGTGATAGGTAGAACTTGGCATGTGACTTATGACATTTTGACCTAACGCCAAGGTTATAAGAGCATGGGGCAAAAACTATATCGGGAGTTTCTAAAGAAACTGAAACTTGCCAAGTATGCGCATACCTTCTGGAGTATGAGTAACGTGGATGCATTCCATCACGTTATCATGCGATGAGAGTTGGATCCCGATTCCCACTGATGAGTTGGTTTACTCTTCGGGTGATCCCGATTGATTCTTCTTTAGGTTTGGAGGAGAATTTGACAGGACAGTGGGAGGTTTCCGGATTAGATAAAGTGATGACCATTCTGATCTAGGTTAGAGTGCACGCAGAGTGTTTCTTTTCTCTCTCTCTTTGGCAGCGACCTTTGACCGACCCTAGACTATGACTCAGTGACCAGGTTGACCGAACCTTCTTAAAATACTGTCTTTTGGATTGTCTATGTTGCATAAGTCATTGCCACTCCTTCTTTTACCCTTTGAATTTCTCAGAACACCCGTATTACTACGGATATCCACTTCCATTGGATAGATCCATCGTATGGTTATATACGAACTCGAAGGGACTTCTTCGAGGATGGATCCAGGTTCAGGAGAAATAGAATTGGTTTATTCAGTTGTCTTTTATTATCACCTTCTCTCAGGTTGCGAGAGCTCCTTGGTTTAGGAGAGTACACCTATTACGCTTATTGGATAGTCTTATTCCAAACCATAGGCAGGTGCCGAAAGGTAGGGAATGAAGAAAACCAATTAGCCTAAGAAGGGTGTGCAGAAGGTAATATGTAAAGAGAAAATAAAGGGATTAGAAAGAGGGCAGAGTAAATTGCGACTGTTATCGTTCACGACCAAAACCGCGTACTTCATCGCCACTCCTATTTCACCTTTAAAAGAATAAGGTATTATTCAATTGTCTTTTATCATCACCTTCTCTCAAGTTGTGAGTACTCCTTGGTTTAGGAGGGTACACCTATTATGCTTACTGGATAGTCTTCTTCCAAACCATAGGCTGGTGCCGAACGGTAGGGAAGGAAGAAAACCATTTAGCCTAACGATGGTGTACAGAAGGTAACGACTAAAGACAAATAAAGGGATTTGGAGAGATGGCAATAAAATATACGGTTGAAGTCATGAATTGGATTATGGAAGAGGCATTACTATGAATACCAAGATACCCCAAGGAAACATTTTCATGTTTCAGTGCATTGTTAATGGAAAACTGTTTTCCCGATTAGATACTTACTCCAGGGTGTGTATTCACCAGGTTTCATTCTCATATCTGTATGGTTTTACAAATGATGAGTGGGAGTAAGTTATTGGGAATTAGGTGATCATCCTCATTATATCGGAATTCGTTGTAATTGGTGATATTTGAGGAAATCGCCAGGGTACAGTCTCCAACCTACGACTCAAAGGTTTTGAGTTGTTCAACTCAGCGGACTTATACAGAGTATTGTATGTTGTCTAGTGTCCTTCAGGACAAAGGGGTAGGTCCTCGTACTATGTTCTGTTTACTTATAACTTCTCTAGTATTTAGACAAGTGTTTCGTAGAAATACAAGGTGTAAAGTTTTGAGAAGTTGTGGGTATAAGAATAAAGTAGAGAACCAGGTATCACAAGTATCGGGATTCTTCAAAGAGATCGAAGATGTAGATTCTTGTGATTGGTATTCAGATAATAGTGATAGGTTTTGAGAAACGTGTTTCTTTTTCAGGTTGCTCATAATTGGATGGATTCCTAAGTTGAGTAATGCTGATTAGCCTCTTTCCATTAAGTTGATATGCACTGGAGACAGCTGCATGATTTGAATCTGGTTCCAATTAAATAAGTGCCAAAGTTTCTGTATTGGATATAGAATAGTTCGTACCTTAAAAGATATTAAGGTACGGGGAGTTGTCCAGCTTATGCTTAAAACCAGACTCTGGATAACTCAGGGCACGTTTCTGTAGTGGCTGTTTGTGGGTTGACCCTGGCTATGACGAGGGTTGATATTCTACCATTTGGAAGATCAATAGTGATATTGTTCTTGACTTGCCACAGTTTTAGTAAAAATGGATCTTTTTCAGAAAACAGTAGTGGGAGTATGGTAGAACTGGAAGTGATTCCAGAACCGCAAACGATTACGGAAAATTTAATAGGACCTATATATTCAATCAGGTTTGACATTCTAATAGCAACTCCGCAGGTATGGTAGGTAACCTCAGACGCTCGAGAGGTACTTCGGTAGCCTCAGAGACGGTGACAGGGAGGTTCTTATCTACCAAGACTTGACACTACTGTTGTTCCAGGATATGAGACCCGGTGGGAGGGTTGTCGTAGTCAGTGAGAGCAGCGGAAGCATAGTGGGCAAGATGCTTATATCTATTTATAGACTTGAGCAGTTATAGCGGAGATAGATCATCTAATTTTGATGTGACAGTCATGGGTTTGACTTCAATCAGAATAGGGGATGGATCAGTTAAGGAGGTAGTAGGGTGTGATGTCATGGTATCTGAATGACATGCACAGAGTAGGAAGTAAAATTCCTATACTACGATCGGTTGTACTGTGGTCGTCACACAGTTGTTTCTCCAGACAGGATATGGATATAATATTTGACATTCTGGTTTCTAGATCTATGGTTTTAGATCTGGATTTGGGTAGTTTCCTATACTAGGTTTGGTGATTGATCAGTCGGCCATCTGGAGAGTTATGTTCGAGAGCTTTAACACTCCGATACCTAGTTGCTCATAGACTGAATATGGAAGCAAGTTAACACTAGCGCCAAGGTCAAGTAAAGCACGGTTAATGTGTTTATCCCCAATAGAAATAGAAATAGTAGGACAGCCAGGGTCCTTACGTTTCCTTGGTAATTGTTGGGGAAAAGCCGTGTCTACAGTACTCGACATGAAAACTTTTTTAGGCACCTGAGTCTTTCTCTTCCTAGTGCACAAGTTCTTAAGAATTTTCTCATAAGACGGAACTTGTTGGATAGCATCTAGGAGAGGGATGTTGATGTTTGTTGGAGATAGTGCCCTCATAGTCAATTATTGGATCGCAGGTACGTGATTGCAATGATTGCGGAGGACCTATACCGGTAGGACAGTCTTACTCAAGATGATAGTATGCTATCTGGTTTGCCTTTATCAGTCGTGTACATGTTCAGGTGACTGATTACATGTTACACTTTGATAGAGCCCTTAGGATCTTGCTTTACCACCAACAGTATGATGGCGATCATATACGTGAGAGTTGGGTGGTTTATATGCATATCCTTAATTGTAGTCCCTAGTCGTGGGAGTTTCGAGACAGGGCATCGATACTCCGGAGTAGACTAGTGTATACAGTCGAGACCCCGACGAGGGGCGGTGGCCGGTCTCACAAGACACTGGTGTCAGTTGGATCACCTAAGATGTATACAGGTGCTCATTGGGTTATGAGTACACCGGACAGGACTCGCCGGGAACCTGCTAGTTGGTATTATACATATCGTCAGATAGCAGTTCCCTGGTGACATGTGTACAGGTTAGTTCATCGACCTGAGGTCGTCATTTGTCTCGTGTGAGTTCCCACTGTGCTTTGATTTCTACCCTACCACGGCTCAAAGGAGTCGTGCAAACAGGTAGTTTTTGGGTACAGTCCCGAGCCATATGGAGGCACGTGAGCGGATCGGCAGGGGATTCGTCTCTCCCGGTATTGGGGGCGAGGTCGTACTGTGTCTTGGAGAGCCATTACACAAAGTCCATGGCCATGGCAGGAGATTTACTGGTAGGTACTCCAGTAGTATCTCAGGGTGTTATTGGGCTTCACTCCGACACGACTTATACTGCTATTGGGGGTCTGACGTTACTAGCCCCCTAGGCAGATATGCGATACTCATAGACGAACGGACCGGACTGTATATACATTGTCACTGTTAGGCTCAGTAGGGTTTTCCGGATGAGTTCGCTCATCGGCATCCCTTGAGGTCAGTCCATGGGCAGCCGTTATGCATTGCTAGTGCCGCTGACGGTTTGTGGTTAAACCCACTGCCAGGGTACTGACGAGTCATTAGAGTCCCCCACAGACAGTTTCCCAAGTTCGGGAGAAACGTTGTAGAGGCCGTATGGTTTTATGGCAGGGTTCGGAAAATGCACGTGCGTTTACGCACGTGTTATTTTTCGGGCAGATGATACTGGTCGGCTTTGGTTTAAGCCGGATCCGAGTATTATATTGAGTAGATATAATATCTTTGTCTCAGTTGCATTTGTATTCGGTCGTAATACAAATGCGGGTATATTTATACAGTTTCGGGGTTATCCTGAAAGTCGTTTCAGGATCACTTTTGGAAGTTGCCAGTTTCCAGTTTCCTATCAGCCGTCTTTTAACATTCGGTTAAAGACGGATTTATCTTTTCTTGGATGAGAGTGAGTCATGCTTCTAGAAGCTTCTAGAAGGTTCTAGAAATGGAGAGGTGTCTTGTGACTCATGCTTTGATTTCTAAACATTCTTGTTTTCCTTAAGATCTTTATACTTGATATTTTCATGTGTTCACACATGATATTTTTCTTATGGTCACCCCCCTCTCCTACGATCACCTCCCTCTTTGCTATAAGAGGCCGGCCCCCTCTCTCTCTTCACACTCTCTCACATGGTGGTTTTCATTTGTAGAAAAGATTATGATAGTATTTGGGGTGTATGGAATTTCACAGTTCATTTCATTCCATCACCCAATTCCCACGGCAACTTCATTAACCGATCGTCCACGGACTTGGACGAAGTGAGACAAAGTCATCTACTCATTCTCTACATCATTCTTGGTCGTCTCTTTTAGCAAACTTGACGATCGAGTTGCCTCAAGTCAGAGGCGGGAGCCCGTTTAAAGAATCAGTGACGTGGTGCCACCTGGACGAGGAGATCGGAGATCGACGAGATCGGAGCAGCCGCAACGGAGCGTGGGATGATGGTTAAAGAACGAAGGACTCGGATCGTTCGGTATAACCTTTCTACACTCTTTACAGTTTGTTAGTTTAGCAATAATGGCAGATCCGGGTTAAAGTATACGATAGCGCCAGTTAAAAAGTTTTTGTTCCGCATTTGGCGTCTGTAGACGGCCGGGGCGCTAGCGTAGACTTACAATGTTAACTTCCTTAAACATGTCCACAAGCTTCTCCATTTGTGCATTAGGTTTGTTGGGCCTCAACCTTTCTGGAAATGGAGCTTTATCAATAAGTGATGGGTCTAACATTTGTGGAGAAGTTTGTGGGGGTGGAAAGGATGAAGTGGATGGAGGGTTCGAGACTTTGGGAAAACGGAGAATAGGCTCGGAAGAAGAAGGTAAATTGGACGAAATAGGGTAAGAAGTAGAAGTGGGAATGGAAGTGGAAGCCGAGGTGTTAATGATCAATTCATCATTATCAATTTGTTCACCCACATGATTGTCTAGCACTCTTCCAGATCTCAACGTGGTAAATGCATCCACATTAGTGTAATGTGAAGGTCCAGGATCAGGTAGGGGTTGAGATGGAAGATTCCCTTTCTCTCTAGCACTCAATTCTGCAGTCAGTTGTGCGATTTGTGCTTCCATCGATTTAATAATCTCACCTTGGGAGGCAGAGTTCCTTTTTATGTCATCGAAGGAAGATTGAAAATTTGCCATAACTTGCATGAAATTTTTCGTGGTTTGTTCGAGTGAAGAGGTGTTATTGGTTCCGACAAAAAAGGATCAAAGTTGTTGGCCGGGTTTTGAAAATTTTGTGGTTGGAAGGGGTGCTGACTCATTTGTGGTGGTTGATGTTGCTGTGGAGGGACCCATTGAAAGTTATTATGGTTTGGATCCATGTATTGAGTTTGGTGTTGGATCCAAGAAAGATCAGGGCGATTCTTCCAATCTTGATTATATGAGGAAGAAGAAGGAAATGCAGCATTAGTGTGACCTTGAAACGGTACATTCAAAGGACATTCTTCCGTCAAATGTGATGGATTTGAACAGCAGCCACACATGGTTTTAGGAAGTGTGTATTGGTTTAGGGAGGCTGAAGAGAACTTGTTTTCTAGAGCGTCGAATTTCCTTTGCATTGCGGCCATTTCGGCTCTCATTGTGATGGAAATATCGAGCTGATTGATACCTTCCCCAGACAATGGTAGTCTAACATTTTCCCATTGTAATGTGTTTTGAGCTAAATCTTCTAGATATTTCCAAGCTTCACCATCATCTTTAGATAGGAATTGGCAATGACACATGGTTTCTAGCATCTGTTTAGTCGTGAAATCAATACCCTCATAAAGAATTCGACACAGATCCCATCTAGGGATTCCGTGATGAGGGCATTGTAAAAGAAGATCATGTTAGTAATATGTATGCCCTAAAGGCCATTATATGGATAGTGGAAATTTGGACATATATCTATGGAGATAGATGACTTTCTTGCTCAACATGATAGTACGCTATCTGGTTTACTTTATCTGGACATGTAGATTTAATCATTTACACATGTTGATAAAGCCCAAAGGATATTTGCTTGACTACTGTGATTATGATGCGGATCATACTAGTGGGGCACGTGTAGTTTATAAGCATATCCTTGAACTGTTCCTAGTCGAGGGTGTATCGAGACAGGGCATCGATATTCCAGAGAAGACTAGCGTATACCATTCTTGTCCCATATGATGGGCGATGGATGATCCCATATCCATCTGGTGAGGAGACACCAAAGATTGTATGCGGGTGCTCAGTGGAGACTGGGTACACTGAACGGACTCGCCGAGAACTCCTATGTGGTATTATATCTATCGTCGGATAGCAGTTCTCAGGGAACACTGGTACAGGTTAGTCTGTAGACCCGAGATCGTCATAGAGTCTTGTGTGTCCTCCCACTATACTTTGATCTCCACCCTACCACGGCTCTACTGAGTCGTGCAAACAGGTGGTCTTTGGGTACAATCTCGAGGCGCATGGAGGCAATGAGCGATAGGAGGGGTTTCGTCTCTCCCGGTATTGGGGGTTGATGTTGTGCTATGCTCGATTGGCTATAACATGAAGTCCCTGGCCAGGGCTGCTGAGATTTACTGATAAGAGTTATCAGTAGTTTCTCAATCTGTTATGAGCCATACACCAGCATGACTTATTGAGTTACTGGGGTCGACGATATCATCCCTGGACTCGATATGCAGCATATCTGACGAAGAGACCGGACTGTACGGTAAGTGTTTCCAATTGGCTCGACGGGAGTTTTTACGGCTTCGCTGGTTTTCTTCTGATCGTTTCAATACCCGGGTGGCCGTTATGTTTAGCTGACCTCTTGCGGCTTGTAGATGTTTGATATGATCATCATCTACTGCCGGCGTATTGACGAGTCTTAGAGTCCCACAATGAAGTTTCGTGGCTCAGGCCAAAAGATGTGGTGTGCATATGAGATATGCGCGGGACCCGATTAAATACAGTTATGTGATAACGTATATTAATCGGGCATTTTCTACTGATCGGGTCGTATATGATATGACCGGTTTGCTAAATCAAGTGTTGATTTAACAAATTACATTTAGATTAATTCTTTAAATAAATCCTTTTGTATGCATGCATGTATGCACATGATGATGTGCATGGACACATACATGCATACATAGTATCATGGTTGATGATACAAAAATGGTGGCAATGCAAGACTTATATTGAAGCTTTTAATTTGTATTTATCATTTTAAGTTAATGTAAAGAATATCCACTCATGCTCCTTTATTCTTTAGTGGGTAAGCTTTATTTAACTTAATGAAAAGAATTTCCACCCATGCTTGATTCTTTATGAAAAGAATTTCCACTCATAATTATAGTGGTAATGGAATAATGGTGATTATTCCTTCTCATCACTATAAATAGCTTCATATGTGATATGAAACATACAATGAAACAACAAGGGAAAAATTGTGAACAAGGGTGTGAAAACAAGTTATCATATGTGATATGATAGAAAGCTCAAGCCACCATTATCTTCTTCTTCCTCTCTTGATTTCTCTCTTGAGTGAAGTTGATAAAAGAAATGATTTCAATTGAAGAACATAAACCACATTATCATACTACACACATCTAGCCGATTTGCGTAGGGTGTTTGCTCTAATTCGTTTGCGAAACAAGTAAGGCAAGGAGCTTTGGGCAAAGGGACTTCGGGTGGATCATCATGGACAAGGAAGGCTTCCATCGATCCGTTCCTAACTCTCATAGTGCCAAGGAGTCACCGAGGGAGATCTACAAAGGTTGTAATCTCTACTCTTAGTGATAGTTTTACATTTGCATGTGATGCTTAGTTGTATGAATCCCTAAACTTCTAGTTTCGATTCTTGTCGAGTTAACTTAGCACCTCTAAAATTTTGATTATGGCATATGTGATTCTACCGAACCCTTGACGAGGTGCTAGGCTATCCCAACAGTGGTATCAGAGCCAAGCTAGAGCTTTAGGCGATGCGTAGGCGATGTTAAAAATCCGATCGAACCACGAAACACCAATTTGGACGGCTCTGTGGAAATTTTTTTAAAATTGGATTTTTCCAAATTAAAAGTTCTTAAAAAATTCAGCAGGCTTTTCTAGAAATTACCATATAAAAATTTTTTAATGATCCCTCCAAAGAAGCGCGGATCCGCTGCACAAGCATGCCTTTGGCCGCGGATCCGCGGCCGTATAAGGGGAACAGGGAATAATTTTTATACCAGTGCACCTGATTTAATATGTACATGCCTCTGAAATATTTTAAACTTACTCAAGTGTTGAGTTTTCTGGAGATATATTGTATTTGGTGATTCGATTGGAAAGGTTTAACTTCGTTCAGATTTTCAAATTTTTAGAACGTGTTAAAATGTTTGAACGAATATTAGAAACACAATTTTTCTCGTATTGGAAAAATTCCAAGTGTTGGATTTTTCCCGAATTCGAAACTTTCGAAAAACATGCAAGCGTATCTGTGAACACTCTAGAAGAACATAACCTTAACTCGATTATGTGACCGTCAAAACTGTCACTGAACCTTAGGGTTTGTGGTAGTTTAGCGTTGCCACATGTGAGGCGTTGGTTTGGTCCTTCTACGGTTGGTCCATAAGGGGCTGTGGCATGTTCTAGAAATTTTTGAACTCGGCTCAAGTGTTGTGCAGTTTGGGAAATCTTGGGTGTTTATTTATTCGATCGAAAAGCTTAACATTGTCTATGTATCTGAAATGTGATACAATATGTGGAATTCATATAGTTAGGCATGAAATACGAAGTATGTGATATTTCGAATTTATGATGTCTAAAGTGATTGTGGATTCCAAATGTTGTAGTTTTTCATTTTATTTTCTGTGACCGTAAGTGTAGTATGTGGTGTATCGCCGTTTTCGTTGCTATACGTCAACGACAATCGAGATACGCATACTTACTTACGTTGATGATATGAGATATTATGTGTTGCTGAGATATGATGAGTAGGATTGTCGCGAATGAATAGCCGGGGGTTTTTATTTGAGATGAGAGTTTTATTTTTCATTCATGTATAAATCAATTGTATATTATTTACTTTTCCGCATTAGGATAGACCCAAGGAGGGGAGCACAAGTGACCGGGTTCTACGGTTCAGTGGGAGGCCATCTCGAGGAGTCGAGACCAGGTCTCCTAAACTCTAGAATTGGCGGGATCACTTGCCGCTCTCGTAGGGGTCTAGGGTGTGGGCTTGGCTATTCATCACGGCCGTGGAATCCGTATTTTCTATTGTTGGCTCGATACAAAATACGGACATCCTAGATATCCTTTTATATGCTTCTGCTGTTGATATTCTGTAATGTGATTACTTAGTATCTGAGACGAATGGATTATTATTATATATATGATATATAATAAATGTTGCTTATATTTTACACCCGCGCTAGTCCCGCCCCGCTATGCCGTTAGTTAAGTAACCTAACGGTGCATAACGGGACACTGTGGCGAATGCGGATGGTATAAGTATACGTTCTATTCTGTGATGGCTTAGGAACTTAAATGATGGGATCACATTAATGAGATTAATGTAAAGAAAAGAAACCTAATGATGCTGCAGAATCAGATTTGAAACAAACTCGGCTTTTTATGAAAAATGCAAGTTTCAAGAAGATGCGGAGCTTAAGCCACTCCTTTTCTTAACTGTTTTGATTCTACAACGAGATCAAGTTCAAAGCATTAAAGGTTTTCTTAAAAACCATCCGCAACCCTCCGTCATTTTAGGAAGCAGAGTACTTAGTATTCGTGCTGCGTATGTTGATTATAGTCAAGGCGTAGTGTACGGTAGCTAAGTGATGTCTTCCTACAAAGCATATGATGCGATTAGTTAGGACATTCATGTGATTATGTTGATCATAGTCAAGGGTCATATGGGTGGGTCTAATTAATCACGAAATAACGGGTAGAATTTGACTAGTACTTATGATATGTTGACCATAACCAAGGTCATAAGTGACTAGGGGTAAAAACCATATCGGGAATTTCAAGAGTTGAAATTTGCAATGAGATTGCATACCATCTATGAGATAGTTGGATCTCGATCTCACTGTGAGTAAGTGTTACTTCCAGGAAAATTTTCTTCCTGGCTAGTTTTCTTTTCAGGTTCTGAAAGAAAATTTGATTAAAAGCAGTGGGAGACATCGATTAGATAAAATAATAACCAATCTAATTCTTTGCAAGAGCAATTCGCTAAGTGTATCCTTTTCTCTCTCCGAATGGCAGTTACAGATGTCAGGACTTAAGCTTCTACTAGAGAAAAATAAACTGACAGGACCAAATTATAAAGAATGGTTGAGGAACTTAAACATTGCACTTTCATATGATAAGGTATCATATGTCCTCAATACCGAAGCCCCACCCGTCCCAGGACCTGAATCATCTGTCTCGGATAGGGAGATCCGAAAAACTTGGGAAAATGACTGCAATACGGCCAAGTGCCTCGCGCTCGCTTCTATGGACAATGTCCATCAGAAGCAACACGAGAATATGGATGTGCAATCCATCTTTCTTCACACAAAGGAGTTGTATGAAGAGCAATCTCGTACTTTGAGATACGGGGCATCTAGAAAGCTGTTTCAGATGCGAATGGCCCCTGGTGCATCAGTTGGAGACCATGTTTTGAAAATGATTGGTCTTATTGAAGAACTTGAGGGACTGGGATGGACTATGGATAATGAGAAATATACGGATATTGTTCTACAGTCTCTCCCCCCTGCCTTTGCTCCGTTTATAGTAAATTTCAATATGAATGATTTGGAGAAATCATTGCCTGAACTTCTCAATATGTTGAGAAGTGCAGAGAACACGTTGAAAACGGCAAGGACTCCTGCTCTGCTTGTTGGGCCATCTTCCTCTTCATTCCCAAAAGCTAAGACCAAGGGAAAGAAAAAGAAGAAGTCCATCAAACAGAAAGGAGGAGTTAGAAAGGCAAAGGGGAAAGACAAAGCCGGGGCTGTGGGAAACAGGAAAGGAGAATGTTTTTACTGTAAAAGGTCAGGATATTGGAAACGTAATTGTGCTGAATATCTTGCTGATCTCAAGAAGAAGAAGCATGCTGATGTTTCCACTTCAGGTGTGTTTGTAACTGAAAACTGTTTTTCTTTAAACTCTGCATCCTGGGTATTGGATACCGGTTCTGGTTCTCACATCTGCAATTGTATGCAGGGATTGAGAAATAGTAGAGTTTTAAAGATAGGAGATCATACTCTGCGGGTTGGAAATGGTTCCAATATACATGCTGTATCCGTGGGAGAGTATCATCTAGGGTTGCCTTCAGGAAGTATTTTGGTTTTGAATCCGTGTTATTTAGTACCAAGTATGCTGTGTAATATAATATCCGTTTCTTTGTTGGACAATGAAGGATATCATTTTATATTGCAAAATAATGTTATGAACATTAACCTGAATCAAGAGTTGATTGGGTATGGTACACTAAATAACGGTATTTACATCCTGAACCAACACACAGTTTTCAATATACAACATACTAGTAAAAGAAAGTTTTCAGATATAAATGAAGCTTTTCTTTGGCATTGTAGACTTGGTCATATTAATGACAGGCTACATAAAGATGAATATTTAAATCCGTTTGAATATAAATCTTATGCGACTTGCCAGTCTTGTATCAAAGGTAAAATGACCAAAACTCTGTTTAGTGGACACGGAGAGAGAGCTGGTGAACTCTTAAGCCTCATACATAGTGATGTATGCGGACCAATGTCTACACTTGCAAGAGGTGGTTTTTCATACTTCATCACTTTTACTGATGATTTCTCAAGATTCGGACACGTGTTTTTGATAAAGCACAAATCTGAAGCCTTTGAGAAATTCAAGGAGTATAAACTTGAAGTAGAGAAGCAAACAGGCTTGAGCATCAAGAAACTTAGATCGGATCGAGGTGGAGAATATTTAAGTACAGAGTTTCTAGACTTCTTAAAAGAGAATGGGATTCTCTCTCAGCTCACTCCTCCTTACACACCGCAGCACAATGGTGTATCAGAACGGAGGAATCGTACCCTATTGGATATGGTACGATCCATGATGTGTGATGCTGAGTTAACGCTTTCCTTTTGGGGACATGCATTGGATACAGCAATGTATCTATTGAACAGGGTGCCAACCAAGACCGTGTCTACCACTCCATATGAGATGTGGAATGGAAAGAGACCATCTCTTAAAAGGTTTAGGATTTGGGGTTGTCCGTCTTTTGTTAAAAAGAAGAATCCAGACAAACTCGAGACACGATCGGTCATGTGTAAATTTGTGGGGTATCCAAAACATTCGTATGGATATCTATTCTACCACAAAGAGGAACAAAAGGTGTTTGTTGCTCAGCATGCCACATTTTTGGAAAATGAGATCTTTACTGAAAGTACTAATAGCAATGTGGTAGAACTAGAAGAGGTTCTAGAAACACAAATTACTCAGGAGGAATTGGTTGAAACTGATGTTGCAGTAGAACTTCAAGAACCTCAGCCGCTCAGGAGGTCTAGTAGAACTTCTCACCCACCAGAGAGATACTATGGGTTTCTCATAGATGGTGATAGAGAAGATTGCATCATGGATGATGATGACCCTACTAGTTTTCAGCAAGCTATCACGAGTGGTGACTCAGTGAAATGGCTGGAAGCAATGAGATCCGAAATGGAGTCAATGTACACCAACAAAGTATGGACTTTGGACGTTGCACCTCCTGGGATAAAACCCGTTGGGTGCAAATGGATCTTTAAGAGAAAGATTGGTGTAGATGGACAGGTGGAGACCTATAAAGCAAGGCTTGTAGCGAAAGGTTTTCGTCAAAGACCAGGCTTGGACTATGATGAAACTTTCTCTCCGGTAGCAATGCTTAAATCCATTAAGATCCTACTTGCTATTGCTGCTCACTATGATTATGAAATATGGCAGATGGACGTGAAAACTACATTTCTAAATGGTGATTTAGAAGAATGCATTTTTATGGATCAGCCAGAGGGCTTCATTGATAGTGGGAGCAGCGGGAAAGCATGTAGATTGCTTAAATCCATTTATGGATTAAAGCAGGCCTCAAGGAACTGGAACATCTGCTTTGATGATACAATCAAAGAGTTTGATTTTGTCAGAAATGAAGATGAACCATGTATTTATAAGAAGATTGTAGGGAGTACTGTCACATTCCTCGTATTGTACGTTGATGACATTCTCCTGATAGGAAATGATGTTCCTATGCTACAATCGGTCAAACTATTCTTATCACAAAGGTTCTCCATGAAGGACCTGGGTGATGCCTCGCGCATTTTGGGCATTAGGATCTATAGAGATAGATCCAAGAGGTTATTGGGACTGTCCCAATCAAAGTACATAGACACCATTCTAAAGAGGTTTAGTATGGAAGATTCCAAGCGTGGTGCCTTGCCTGCTAGTCATGGAATCACTCTCTCCAAGGACTTCTGTCCGAAGACTGATGAAGAGAGAGCTCGCATGAGCGTTATACCCTACGCTTCAGCCGTGGGATCTATAATGTATGCGATGTTGTGTACTCGCCCTGATGTGGCTTATGCACTGGCTGTAGTAAGCAGGTATCAATCCAACCCAGGGGAGAAACATTGGATAGCAGTGAAGAACATTCTTAAGTACTTGCGAAGGACTAAAGAATTGTTCTTGGTGTATGGTAATGGGGATCTCCAGATGGAGGCCTTTACCGATTCAAGCTTCCAAAGTGACAAGGATGACAGCAAATCAATATCAGGGTTTGTATTTACCCTAAATGGAGGAGCGGTTAGTTGGAAGAGTTCCAAACAGGACACCGTTGCAGACTCCACGATGGAAGCTGAGTATATTGCTGCAAGTGATGCTGCTAAGGAAGCCGTCTGGATGAAGAAGTTCATTGCGGAACTAGGAGTAGTTCCAACCATTGTTGATCCAATACCATTGTATTGTGATAATAATGGAGCTATAGCATTAGCCAAAGAACCAAGGTCCCGTCAGAAGTCCAGACACATCCTAAGGAGATATCATCTGATCCGGGAGATAGTAGATCGCCAGGAGATCGAGATTCGGAGAGTACATACAAAGGATAACACAGCGGATCCATTCACCAAGGCACTTCCACAGCCTCAGCATGAGTGACTGTTTGAAATGTTGGGTATGAGATACGCCAATAACTGGCCTTAGTGCAAGTGGGAGATTGTTAGTAATATGTATGCCCTAAAGGCCATTATATGGATAGTGGAAATTTGGACATATATCTATGGAGATAGATAACTTTCTTGCTCAACATGATAGTACGCTATCTGGTTTACTTTATCTGGACATGTAGATTTAATCATTTACACATGTTGATAAAGCCCAAAGGATATTTGCTTGACTACTGTGATTATGATGCGGATCATACTAGTGGGGCACGTGTAGTTTATAAGCATATCCTTAAACTGTTCCTAGTCGAGGGTGTATCGAGACAGGGCATCGATATTCCAGAGTAGACTAGCGTATACCATTCTTGTCCCATATGATGGGCGATGGATGATCCCATATCCATCTGGTGAGGAGACACCACAGATTGTATGCGGGTGCTCAGTGGAGACTGGGTACACTGAACGGACTCGCCGAGAACTCCTATGTGGTATTATATCTATCGTCGGATAGCAGTTCTCAGGGAACACTGGTACAGGTTAGTCTGTAGACCCGAGATCATCATAGAGTCTTGTGTGTCCTCCCACTATACTTTGATCTCCACCCTACCACGGCTCTACTGAGTCGTGCAAACAGGTGGTCTTTGGGTACAGTCTCGAGGCGCATGGAGGCAATGAGCGATAGGAGGGGTTTCGTCTCTCCCGGTATTGGGGGTTGATGTTGTGCTATGCTCGATTGGCTATAACATGAAGTCCCTGGCCAGGGCTGCTGAGATTTACTGATAAGAGTTATCAGTAGTTTCTCAATTTGTTATGAGCCATACACCAGCATGACTTATTGAGTTACTGGGGTCGACGATTCCATCCCTGGACTCGATATGCAGCATATCTGACGAAGAGACCGGACTGTACGGTAAGTGTTTCCAGTTGGCTCGACGAGAGTTTTTACGGCTTCGCTGGTTTTCTTCTGATCGTATCAATACCCGGGTGGCCGTTATGTTTAGCTGACCTCTTGCGGCTTGTAGATGTTTGATATGATCATCATCTACTGCCGGCGTATTGACGAGTCTTAGAGTCCCACAATGAAGTTTCCTGGCTCAGGCAAAAAGATGTGGTGTGCATATGAGATATGCGCGGGACCCGATTAAATACAGTTATGTGATAACGTATATTAATCGGGCATTTTCTACTGATCGGGTCGTATGTGATATGACCGGTTTGCTAAATCAAGTGTTGATTTAACAAATTACATTTAGATTAATTCTTTAAATAAATCCTTTTGTATGCATGCATGTATGCACATGATGATGTGCATGGACACATACATGCATACATAGTATCATGGTTGATGATACAAAAATGGTGGCAATGCAAGACTTATATTGAAGCTTTTAATTTGTATTTATCATTTTAAGTTAATGTAAAGAATATCCACTCATGCTCCTTTATTCTTTAGTGGGTAAGCTTTATTTAACTTAATGAAAAGAATTTCCACCTATGCTTGATTCTTTATGAAAAGAATTTCCACTCATAATTATAGTGGTAATGGAATAATGGTGATTATTCCTTCTCATCACTATAAATAGCTTCATATGTGATATGAAACATACAATGAAACAACAAGGGAAAAATTGTGAACAAGGGTGTGAAAACAAGTTATCATATGTGATATGATAGAAAGCTCAAGCCACCATTATCTTCTTCTTCCTCTCTTGATTTCTCTCTTGAGTGAAGTTGATAAAAGAAATGATTTCAATTGAAGAACATAAACCACATTATCATACTACACACATCTAGCCGATTTGCGTAGGGTGTTTGCTCTACTTCGTTTGCGAAACAAGTAAGGCAAGGAGCTTTGGGCAAAGGGACTTCGGGTGGATCATCGTGGACAAGGAAGGCTTCCATCGATCCGTTCCTAACTCTCATAGTGCCAAGGAGTCACCGAGGGAGATCTACAAAGGTTGTAATCTCTACTCTTAGTGATAGTTTTACATTTGCATGTGATGCTTAGTTGTATGAATCCCTAAACTTCTAGTTTCGATTCTTGTCGAGTTAACTTAGCACCTCTAAAATTTTGATTATGGCATATGTGATGCTACCGAACCCTTGACGAGGTGCTAGGCTATCCCAACAGATCCTTGAACCGTTCAAAGCATTTCCAAAATGGTTCATTGGGAAGTTGGGTAAATTTGAAGATTTCGCTCCGAATATGGGCGGTCTTATGATTGGGATAAAATTTCTTAAGGAATGCTACAACAAATTCATCCCATTTTGAAATAGAATGTGCGGGTGTGTTGTAAAGCCATTTCTCGGCTAAATCGCACAAAGTAAATGGGAGAAGATGTAAATGCATAGCATCCACAGACAGTTGTGAATTACCCATCAAAGTACATACGTTTTCGAATTTGGTGATAAAAACGTATGCATCTTCCGACTCGAGCCCGTGAAATTTGGGTAAAGGTTTGATGAATTGGGGTTTAATTTCGAAATTGTCCCCATTGGCTGGTGGTATAGAAAGACAGGTGGGAAGGGGAACACGTGTAGGATAGCATCTCTCTTGGAGAGAAATACGTGGAGGATTCTGCGCACCTGCGGGCGGTGGCAGAGTGGTGTTAAAGTGTGATGGAAATCCGTCCATCGCGGTCGTGGTGGGTGGTGGGAAAGAAGACGAAGAATTACCGACTCTGGGGTCGATAAAAGAAATGCGGACAAGACGGAAAATGGAATCCTGTGTCCAGCCTAACATGTGCTAAATGGTTGTAGCACAAGTGACAGCGTTGGTAATAATTAGGGGAAAAGTTGGTTGGTGTTTGTTTTGAAAAATACGGGTTTTGAAAAATCAAATCACAAAAAATGCACACACAATCCTAGATCTAATGGTCACCTAGGTCAAGTCACTAGACCGCTCCTAGACTTCCAAAAGACAAATCACAGGATAAATCCTCTACTGCCTCTTTATCCCTTCTGTGGCCAGGTAAGTGCCAGGTAAGTGGGAGGTTCTCCACTACGTAAGTAGTGGGCCTATTTAAGTAACTACTTGCCTTAGACACCACAAAAGAAACGCGGATAAGCAATAGATTACCCACGACCTCCTTCTGTCCTAATTGAGTACGACGGTCCTTAGAGTCTTGTCTAGATATTTTTTAGTTAATGAAGGGTAATGCGGATGCTCGTTTTGTGATTTGCGGGGCTTAGGAAGGGTAATGAACTCCCCACCTAATCTAAATTTGGTCTTTGCCCCTTAATTTCCATATTAAAATATGCAAACAACCAAAATCAAAACACGCAACAATTTTTCTTTTAGCAGCGCTGCGAATTTTTGTAAAGAATCCTGCAGAAAATGGTTATTGGAGAAGATCAGAGAGGAGATAAGAAAGTCAGAGAGAAACCTGAGAGATTTGGAACACTGAAGCGCCTAAACGGCGGCGGAACCACCGCAAAAACCTACTGTTGGCCGTGGATCCACGGTGGGAAGGAGGATTTAGGGCATCAAAAATTTTCTGTAGCTTCTGGTACGCCTCTGGAATTTTCAGAACTTCTCTGAATCTTGATTGCACTGCTACAATAATTCCAAATTCCCTTGCAAAAATTCACAACTAATCATTAACCACTTGATGCGAATTTGATCTAAAAATTCTGATGGAATAATAATTTTTTCAACTCAAATAACAAAAACGAACAAAATAGCACACATCCCTGGCAACGGCGCCATTTGATTGATCGTTTCTGTGTCGTGTTTAGAAATGTTTCACAACCAAAGAAATTTATACCGCAATCAATTAACGGTGTCGATGTAGCGCGTTAATGAATACGGATCGTCCACTGAGATGTGTGTTTTGATCGATTTTGTTTCAGATGAGTCGAAATGATAAGATAAAAGAAAATTGATTCAAGATTTGTAAATTTTAATTTCAAGAAAGATAAAGAAAACTAAAGATCTAGAATCAAGAATCAAGAATTGTCCCAATCACTTTGATTTATCAAGATAATGAAGAATAGCTTGTAGGATTCGATTGAGTTAATAGCTAATGATGAATCTAATAATTCCTAATCTTATCTATTGATAATTTGTAGCTAGATTGATGATGATGATTGAAAATTAGGGATCTATTGAAGAAACTAGGGTTTCTCCTTCTATCTCTTGTCTTTTCAATCATGATCATTCGAATCTAGCCTCTAGCAAAGAAAATCATCAATCATTTGATCCCTAATTTGCAACGAAATTCGCAAGAATGTGATCTCGATCCAAATTAGGCCATTGATGATTCTTTTTCCTAGAGTTCATAAATCTCATAAGACTTAAAATTAGTATTAAGTTTTAATCATCATTAGATCTATCAATTCTCTCGAATCCTCTACAAGCGGAGATTTCACTCACACATCATGAAAATTAATGAATCAAAGATCAAGAAGTTTCATAACGCAAGAATGTAAAGAAAGCAAGAATTGCAATTATCACCTTTATTAAATCGACGACTAATTACACATTCCCTCAATTCGAGGTTACAAGAGTTGCTCTCGATCGCTCCTTTGAAGAGGTAACTAGATCCGTCGAAGTTCGCTCCGCTCGATCTCCGTGAGTCGCGGATCGTCGTGGAACTCTTGCTCGGATGAAGATTGGCCTCGTGGATAAAGGATCGATGGTTGCTTGCTTGATTTGCTTCTCAAAATGATCTTGATTTGGCTTTGGATTTGAATTTGGGCTAGAGTTTTGGTATCAAGTTGTGTCACTCAACTTGAATTTGAATTTTGGCTCCGAATGTGTAACTAACTCACCATAATTGTCTAACCTCTAAACCCTAGATCTAGATCTCATTTTATAACCTCCTCATTTGAATCTTCCCTCCAAAGCTAGGTTGTTAGAGAGAGTCTTCTAGAAGAAGTTTGTTGGAGAGAATATTCTAGAATAAGGAATATTCTAGGATAAGGTTGTCAGGCCGAGCCTTCTGGATAAAGTCACGTGCTCTTTGAGAGTCTTCTGGAAGCTGGCCGTTATAAGAAGCCACGTGGAGGAATCTGAGCTGCTGACGTGTCCAACTAGCCGCAGATCCGCAGCGGATAGGCCAACTTGGCCGCGGATCCGCGGCGGATAGGCCAACTTGGCCGCGGATCCGAGGCCTATTGGTGGAGTTACTGCATGCAAATTTCTGTGCTGATTTGTGTTGGCTTCATGGTACTTTCCTGATATCTAGAATATTTTTATACTTTCTTATTTACTGCCAGATCACAAGTCTTGGACTTCACATATTTTATTAGCACTTTTAGCAGTTCTGGCTTTTTTACCTGGAGAATTTCCTGCACACAATCTCGAGACAAGTGTTTGATATACAAAAGATCATGCGTGCAATAATAAACACTCAATTTCCCTCAAAATGCCGGTTATAATGTATAACACTTGTTATTTGGTATTTTGTAGACAAATTGCTAATATGTGCTATATTTATACCAAACACTTTTAGATGATTGCAAAGAGTAGGGAAATTGATGTGTTAAAAATGCAATATTTTCGACTGATCACTGCCCTGAGTCGATCTATGTCCAGGTCCGGAGAGAAGTGCCTCCCGTTTTTCAAGACCCTGAGGAAGATCCCTAAGTTTGAATGGTCTGAGGAATGCCAGAATGCTTTCGAGCATCTTAAAGCACATCTAATGACCCCACCCAGTCGAAGGCGACGAACTGTTGCTATATTTGGCCGTCTCCGACCAAGCAGCAGGCTCGGTGCTTGTCAGGTAATTCAAGGCATACAGAGGCCGGTCTATTACGTTAGTCATGTCTTCAAGGACGCAGAAACGAGATACCCGACCATAGAAAAGACAGTCCTAGCACTTGTCGTCGCCCCCAGAAAACTTCGACACTATTTTCAGGCACACATGATCCTTGTCCTTACTGAGCGACCTTTAGGGGTGATCCTTGCCTCCCCCGAGTCATCAGGACGTCTGGAAAAATGAAGGTGGGAACTATCCCAATTTGATATCAAATACCGACCCCGACAAGCCATCAAAGCATAGGTCTTGGCGGATTTTATTGTCGAATGCACCATTCTCACTAAGGAAGGAGCACCAATACAAGGCCCCGAACCTCGTCCCACGGTCGAGGAGGTGCCAGACGCCATCCCAGATTAGGTGCTCTACGTGGACGAATCCTCTACCGAGGAAAGGAGCGGGGCTGGCCTGATCATTCGCGGCCCGAACGAAGCAGAAATGGAATACACTTTAAAGCTTGGGTTCATAGAGTCAAATAATGCCGCGGAATACGAGGCCTTGTTAGCAGGACTTTGAATCACCTCCGGGGTAGGACTGAAGACCATCAGAATTCACAGCGACTCCACATTGGTCGTCGGCCAAGTAACCGGGCATTTCGAAGCCTGAGAACCGCTCATGATAAAGTACCTAGCCGAGGTAAAAAAGCTTCAGAAAAATTTCGATGAAGTCCTAGTGGAGCAAATCCCTAGGAACTTGAACACTCGGGCCGACGCTTTAAGCAAGCTCACTTCCTCCTACTCGGCCACCCATAAAAGAAACATCCTCTTCGAAGTCTTGCCATGACCCAGCGTGGAAGAAGAAGAGGTAACGTTCCAGATCTATGCAACCCAAGAAGAAGGCCAAGATTGGAGGAAACCCCTCGTGGAGTTCCTAAAAAATGGTGCACTCCCTGAAGACCGAGGAGAAGCTCGTCGGCTGCGGGCCAAAGCACGCCATTTTGTCTGGAGCAACGGAAACCTATACAAGAAGTCATACACTCAGCCTATGCTCCGATGCATCGACCCCCACGAGGCTGATTGCGTTCTACGAGAAATTCATGAAGGGGTCGGAGGAGCGCATCAAGGAGCCCGCACCTTAGTCCAGAAGACTCTGCTCCAAGGGTACTACTGGCCAAAGTGACACCATGACGCCGAGAAGCTGTTCATAAGATGCAAGAACTGCCAACTCTTCGGCACCATATCTTGTCCTCCCGCCACCAAACTAACGCCGCTCAGTTCCCCCTGGCCGTTTGCACAATGGGGGATGGACATGGTCGGTCAACTCCCCGCCGGCATGGGCGGACATAGGTTTATCCTCGTCGTTGTGGACTACTTCACAAAATGGATAGAGGCGGTACCCATCAGAAAACCGGACGCCACCTCAATGATAAAGATCTTGCAGAACAACATAATTTCCCAATTCGGGATCCCGAGATGTATAGTTACCGATCACGGGACCAACTTTGAAAATGATAAGGTCAAAGAGTTCTGCAATGACTACCACATACTAATGAAGTTTGCCACAGTCGCGCACCCTCAATGCAATAGGCAGGCCGAGGCAGTGAACCGAGACATCATCTAAGGTCTCAGAGCCCGCTTAGAAGGAAGGCAGGGCGGCTAGGTCGAAGAACTGCCACGAGTGCTATGGGCACTACGAACATCGAAGAAGACACCCACGGGAGAAACCCTCTTCAGCCTCTGCTGCGGCACCGAGGCAATGGTCCCCGCGGAGATCGGAATGCCTAATTATAGGGTCGAACACTTTGATGATGAAGCCAACACCTCTGCACTCCGAAGCAACTTGGTCATCTTGCTGGAGAAGCAGGACCGAGCACAAATCAGAACAGCCGCCTACCAGCAACAAACCGCCCGCTACTACAATGCCCGAATTAAACGTTGAGCCTTCAATACGGGAGATTTGGTCTTACAAAGAAACGAGTTCATGGACCAAGGGAGTCTACACAAATTCTCCCCGAAGTGGGATGAACCATTCTTCGTCATAGAGGTTTTGCCCGGTAGGGCGTACCGCTTGCAAAACGCTAGGGGATATAACTTTCCCCAGGCGTACAACGCTGAAAAGCTCAAGTTGTATAAATAAAAAAAATGTATCCTCTTTTGAAATAATATAATTCCTGTTGGTGTTTAGTTAAGTCCATAGAATATACGAAGAGAAAAGAAAAGGAGACAACACACTACTGCCAAAAACATGATTTTTTTTTTATTGATTAAGGGGTATTATGGGCTCTCCGGCCTTACAATAATTACAACAGAGGGGGGCGAGGATCGAGGAAGCACTATTGATGGTACTCCGAGGAAATCTCATGTAGCTGAGCCCGAGCTCCCTCAACCCGCTCCTTCTGACGGTGCCCGCGGACCCTAGATACCACGGAAGCGTCGGGGACCCCATCCGCCGGACAGGAAGCAACGATTCGCCTATTCTGGAAACACTCCAGAAGAAGACCCACTGATCATTCATGCCTACTCTGCAAGATCAGACCGAGGTGGTAGAGCGTGTGCACCTTGTCAAGCTCCTCGTCCCTCGGCTGCGAAGATAAGGCATTGTGCACACCCGGAGACATCCTCCAGATCGCATATAGGAGCACTTGGAGGAGAGCAGATCGCCGAGGAAGTAGGCGACCAAAGTGGCCCTCGACGCGGTTTATCACCGCCTCGTATATCTGCTTGGAAGGTACAAGTCGTCACGAGAGATGATCTCCCCAATGGTAAAAATGCGCCCGGCCATCTACAGAAAAGCAATGCTAGAAAAAAACCAACATGCCTTCGCTACTTATAGCCTAAACAAAAATCTTCCAACGGCTAAAATTTACTCACGCAGCGATGCAAATCACGGGATGTCTCAATTTCCCGATATGGAACTACCACGTGTCGGCCATGCCAATATTCACAAGCGGCTATGCGGGCTACGGAAGGTTGAACGACGCCCTCACTCCCGCCTATGCGGGCCACGGAAGGTTGAACGACGCCAACACTCCCGCCTATGCGGACAGCGGAAGGTTGAACGACGCCCCACGAAGGCGCAAAGGAGTCTCAAAAGCCCTCCTCACGAGGCGGCCGAGCAGCTTCCTGCTCGGTCCATCTGCAGTTGGTAGCTTCCTGCCCAATTAAGCTATGGATCGAAAGCCCTCCTTACGAGGCAGCCGAGAAGCTTCCTACTCGGTCCATCGGCAGCGGGTAGCTTCCTGCCCAACTTACGCTGTGGATCGAAAGCCCTCTTCGTGAGGCTACCGGGTAGCTTTCTGCTCAGTCCGTCCCTAGCGGATAGCTGTTAATAGATGTTGCACACCCTCACAACATTTATGAGGATGCGGAAATGGCAAACAATAATTTTTTTTACATGCAACACCTACTTTAAACTTAGATCTTATGCTAAACCATAACTAGAAATTCTATCTAGAGAACTTATCTACTATGATAGGGATTATTGTAAGTCCACGTTGCCCACCCCGGTGCTTACGGGGAGGCGGAAAACATAATAAAAATCGGATTTTTATCAACTATAGGCAACATGGACTATGCTTTAAGGATCTTTACTAAACAAAAACTTGCTAAAGCTAACTTGAAAGTAGCAAAGTGGTAGAAAGGTTATACCTTTGGTCTTTAGTCCTTCTCTCCTTGCTCCTAGAAGTAGTGGAAGGAGGTCACCTTGTCGTCTTCTCCCGTCAAAGAAAGATCCACCCGAAAGCCTCAACCTTTGGCTTCAACTCCAAGCTAGAAGTCACTAGGGTTCAAGAAGTGCTAGTCCTTCAACCCTAGATGAGAGTAGAGAAGATCAAGAGAGGGTTTTTCTCAAGCTCAAGTGTTTCTCAACACATGAGAGGGAGAGAGCTTGAGGGAGAGGAAGAACAAGAGAGAGAAAGGATATGATAGAATGAAAATGGTTTTTACAACCATAACAAAATATATGTGATTTTTCAAATAATAATATTAATCAAAAATGAAAAGGTGATGGTTAGTTTGAAGAGACCATTATCATGTCACAATAAATGATTTTGCAAAGATCAAAGAGCATGTAAAAAGGAATGATGATGGTCAATGTTTCAAACCTAGTCAACTAGTCGACCTTGGTCAACAAGTCAACAAGCCCAACCATGACACAATTTCACTTAATTAATATTATTAATTGATAAATCACAATATCATTAGGGTTTGGAAAAAAAAGACGACTGTCAACTGTGCATACACACTCGTTCCAAAACCCTAATGAAAAACCTCTTCCTCTGCCTCAATCAACTGTGCATACGCACCCGCATTCGTGATCCGAGAAACACGAATACAATGAGAAAAACCAATCTCAAATCATATACTAGGATCCGGCTTAAACCAAAGCCCGCTAGTATAAACTGTCCGGACAGCAAACGTGCACAAGTGCGCGAATGTGAACGAACCCTGTCGCAAAACCATGCGACCTCTACTCATTTTGCCTAAAGGCGAATAGCTCTCTGTATGGGACTCTAAAGACTCGACACTACGCTGGCAGTGGGTTTAACCACAGACCGCAAGCAGCACTAGCTGTACGTAATGGTCCCCAGGTAGATGTCGATAAGAAGACTGACGAGGTGAACCCCATCTGAACTCCTACTGAGCCTGTATGTGACAATCTCCGTACAGTCCGGTCTGTTCGTCTGATACATCGCATGGCGGGCCTAGGGGGCGGTGAACGTCAGTCCCCTAATAGCGGTACAAGTCGTGCCGGAGTGAAGCCCAGAACACCCTGAGATAATACTGGAAACCTACCAGTATATCTCGCTTGCCCTGGACAGGGACTACTCGTGTAATGGCTCTCCTGGACACAGCGCGATGTCAACCCCCAATACCGGGAGAGACGAATCATGTCTAACCGTCACTGCCTCCAAGTGCTTCGGGACTGCACCCAAAAACTACCTGTTTGCACGACTCCTTTGAGCCGTGGTAGGGTAGTAATCAAAGTGCAGTGGGAACACACTCGAGGCGAAGTGACAGTGTCAAGTCAACGGACTAAGCTGTACTCATGTCACCTGGGAACTGATAACTAACGATAGGTATAATACCAACCAATAGTCCCCGACGAGTCCTGTCCAGTGTACTCGTAACCCAACGAGCACCCGTATACTATCTCAGGTACGACGTACTAACGGCTGTGGGACAGACCGTCTCCCACACTGGGATGAGAAGTGCATACGCTAGTCTACTCCGGAGTATCGATGCCCTGTCTCGATAGTCCAACGACTAAGGACCTGTATAAGGATGTGCTTATAGATCACCCAGCTCCCACGAGTGCGAGCGCCATCACAACGCTGGTAATCAAGCAAAGATCCTAAGGGCTCCACTAATATGTATATCAGCAATATGCTAAAAGAAACACATGCACATATTAAAGCAGAGACAAACCAAGTAGCATACTACCATTTCGAGCAAGATTGTATATACAACTGTGAATATCCCAAGCTTCCATCAAGTAATATACAAACTAGTATGATACAGTAATGGCCTCTAGGGCATATACACTAACAATCTCCCACTTGCACTAAGGCCATGTACTGGCGTATCGAAGACCTATCATCTCGATCAGCCGCTCGAACTGAGTCTGGGGCAAGGCCTTGGTGAATGGATCTACTGTGTTATCCTCTGATGCAACTCTCCGGACCTCAATCTCCTGGCGATCCACGATCTCCCTGATCAAGTGATACCGCCTTAAGATGTGTCTGGATTTCTGATGGGATCATGGTTCCTTCGCTAAAGCTATAGCCCCATTATTGTCACAATACAGAGGTATTGGGTCAACAATGGACGGAACCACCTGAAGTTCTCTCAAGAACTTCCTCATTCAGACAGCTTCTTTTGCGGCATCAGACGCAGCGATGTATTCCGCTTCCATCGTCGAGTCTGCAACGGTTTCCTGTTTGGAGCTCTTCCAACACACCGCCCCTCCATTGAGGGTGAAGACAAAACCCGACATGGACTTGGAATCATCCTTGTCACTCTGGAAGCTGGAGTCAGCAAAGGCCTCAATCTGCAGGTCTTTTCCGCCATACACCAAGAACATCTCCTTAGTCCTTCTCAGGTACTTGAGAATGTTCTTTACTGCTATCCAATGTTTCTCCCCTGGGTTTGACTGATACCTTCTTACCACACTCAGTGCATAAGCCACATCCGGTCTGGTACACAACATCGCATACATTATAGAGCCTACCGCAGAAGCGTAGGGTATAATAGACATGCGATCCCTCTCCAAATCATTCTTGGGAGACATCTCTTTGGAGAGGGTGATCCCATGACAAGCCGGTAGATTACCGCGCTTGGAATCTTCCATACTGAATCTCTTCAGTATGGTGTCGATGTACCTGGACTGTGAAAGTCCCAATATCCTCTTGGATCTGTCACGGTAGATCCGGATACCCAGAATGTATGAGGCATCACCCAGGTCTTTCATGGAGAACCTGTGTGACAAGAACCCCTTGACAGATTGTAGCATAGGAATGTCATTTCCTATTAAGAGAATGTCATCCACGTATAAAACGAGGAATACTACAGTTCTCGCTATAAATCTACAATAGATGCATGGTTCATCTGGATTTTTGATAAAGCCAAATTCCTTGACCGTCTCATCAAAACAGATGTTCCAACTCCGCGATGCCTGCTTTAGTCCATAAATGGACTTAAGCAACTTGCACACCTTTCCGCTGCTCCCACTCTGAATGAAACCCTCTGGCTGATCCATATAGACACACTCCTCTAAATGACCATTTAGAAAAGCTGTCTTTACGTCCATCTGCCAAATCTCATAATCGTGGAAGGCAGCAATGGCAAGAAGGATCCAAATGGATTTCAGCATAGCTACTGGAGAAAAGGTTCGTCGTAGTCCAAACCAGGTCGCTGACGAAAACCCTTTGCAACCAGTCTAGCTTTATAGGTCTCAACCTGTCCATCTACACCAATCTTCCTTTTGAAGATCCACTTGCATCCTACGGGTTTTACCCCATCTGGAGCAATGTCCAACGTCCATACTTTGTTGGTGTACATGGACTCCATCTCGGTCCGCATTGCATCCAGCCATTTTACCGAGTCGACGCTCTGTATGGCTTGCTGGAAGCCAGTAGGTTCATCACAGTCTATGATGCAATCCTCTCTATTCCCGTCAATGAGAAAACCGTAGTATCTCTCGGGAGGATGAGACTGCCTACTACTCCTGTGGAGTGGCGTGGGAATGTCCTGATCTTTCGAACCCTCTGGTTCTACTAAGCTTTCAGTAATAGCTTGTGGTTCTGGAATTTCTTCCAGTTCTATTGCGCTCCCACTTATTTCCTTTTCTAAGAACTGATGTTCCAGAAAATGGGCATTACGAGAAACAAGGACTTTTTGTTCCTCTGCGTAATAGAAAAGATACCCCCTGGAGTTCTTTGGGTATCCTACAAACTTGCACAGTACTGAGCGTGCCTCGAGCTTGTCCGCATGCTGCTTTTTTACAAAAGCTGGACATCCCCAAATCTTCAGATATTGAAGATAGGGTTTCTTCCCACTCCATAACTCATATGGTGTGGTAGGCACAGTCTTAGTTGGAACTCGGTTCAAAAGGTATGCAGCTGATTCTAGCGCATATCCCAGAACGATCGCGGCAACTCAGCGTTACTCATCATGGACCGTACCATATCCAATAGGGTTCGGTTCCGTCTCTCCGATACACCATTATGTTGCGGAGTGTATGGAGGAGTAAGCTGAGAGAGAATTCCATTCTCTTTTAAGTAACCCAGGAACTCGGCACTCAAGTATTCACCACCTCGATCAGATCTTAGTGTCTTTATACTTTTGCCTGTTTGTTTTTCTACTTCATTCTTATATTCCTGGAACTTATCAAAAGCTTCGGATTTATGCTTCATTAAGAAGACATGTCCGAACCTTGAGAAATCATCCGTAAAAGTAATGAAGTAAGAATAACCGCTTCGTGCATGTGTAGACATTGGACCGCACACGTCGCTGTGTACGAGTCCCAAGAGCTCGCTCGCTCTTTCTCCGTGTCCAGTGAACGGAGTCTTTGTCATCTTTCCCTTGAGACAGGATTGACAAGTTGCATACGATTGATATTCGAACGAATCCAAATATCCTTCTGTGTGTAACTTAGTCAACCTTCTCTCATTGATGTGACCCAGTCTACAATGCCATAAGAAAGTTTTATTGATTTCTGGAGACTTTCTTTTGTGTGTATTCTGGACATTGAAAATCTGTGGTTGGTTTAATACGTATATACCGTTGTTCAATGTACCTGACTCAATCAAAGCTTGATTAAGGTGAATGTTCACTACATTACTTACAAATGCAAATTCATAACCTTCTTTAGATAATAAAGATACAGAAATGATATTACAGGTTGCATTTGGTACATAATAACAACTACGCAAAACCAAAAAATGTCCATCTGACAATCCCAGGTGATAGTCCCCCACGGCCTCAGCATCCATGCTAGCACCGTTCGCAACTCTGAGGGTCATGTCACCTGCCTTCAAAACTCTACGCTTTCTCAACGCCTGCAAAGAATTACAGATATGAGATCCTGATCCGGTATCCAATACCCAGAAAGTAGAGTTTATTGATAGACAGTTTTCAATAACATACACACCTGAAGCTGAAGCTGCAACTCGCTTCAAATCCTGTGTTCTGGCTTTCCAAGCCTTGCAATCCTGTTTCCAGTGACCACTTTTGTGACAATAGAAGCATTCTTCCTTCCCCACTAGCTTCCCCGCTATCTTTGTTGCTTTACCTTTTCCCTTCGTATCCACTTTACCGACACCTCCTCTTGGTTTGGTGGGGGCTTTCTTCTTCTTACCCTTGGCTTTCGCCTTGGATCTAGAAGAGGAAGATCCTCCTACAAACAAAGCGGATGTCTCCCTACCTTTCTGTAAGGTGCCTTCAGCACTCCTCAACATGTTCAGAAGTTCGGAAAGTTCTACCTCCTTTCCTTGCATGTTGAAGTTCAGAATAAACTGGGCGTAAGTGGAAGGAAGGGACTGGAGAATCAAATCAGTATAGAGTTCATTCTCCAACGTGGTCCCAAGGTCCGCGAGCTCCTCAATGTAGCCAATCATCTTAAGCGCGTGTTCCGCTACCGATGATCCGACGGCCAGCCTTGCCAAAAATAGCTTCTTCGACACTTCGTATCTTGCGATACGAGACTGCTCCCCATACAGTTCTTTTGTATGAAGAAGTATGGACTCTAGGTCCATATTCTCGTGCCTCCGCTGATGTTCATTGTCCATCGAGGCTAATACGAGGCATTTGGCCTTCGCGCAATCTATCTCCCATGTCTTACGGATTTCCTTATCCGCGACGCTGGAGGTGGGACCTGGGACAGGGGGTGCTTTGGTGGTAAGGACATACCCCAACTTGTCGTAAGTGATTGCCATCTTGACATTCCTGAGCGAATCTTTGTAGTTTGTCCCTGTCAATATGTTTTTATCTAGTAATAACTTAAGTCCGGTCATCTTGAATGGTCGCTGCAATTAGGAGAGAGAAAAGAAACACTTTAGCATGATGCTCTTGCAAGTTTAGAGTGGTTTTTAATTTGTCTAAACTGGATGGCTCCCACTGTCTCTCGAATCCCTTCTCAAACAGTAAAGAAAGGATTAGTCAGGATTACTCTCACCGTACAATACTTGCTTAACCGTTCAGCCAGGCCAGTGTCGGTACTTCGAGGGAGGTTTTCCAACGCTTTCGCGAAGTTCCTTAATTAAGTAACCTCTTTTCCCTGTGGGCGTAGCCCCGCTAACACCTTTCTAGACACCTACTAGGTTTATAGCATTGATCGTTAAGGGAGAGTTTTCCCGAGGAGTAGCATTTACTCACAGTAGGATCGGGATCCAAATATCATCGCGTGATAAAACCGAAGGAATCCTACCAGAATCATCACACTCTAAATGGTATGCAAAGCTAGCAAGTTTCAGTACTTATGAAACTCCCGATGTGGATTTTTGCCCCATGCTCTTATGACCTTGGCGTGAGGTCAAAATGTCATAAGTCACATGTCAAGTTCTTCCCATCATTATCCCGGTTAATTTGAACCCACCCGTACCTACCCTTGACGTAGGCCAAAATAGCAGTACGACTGTCTCAAACCAACGCATTCTATCTATGCAACAGATAAATATCCGGCAGCTACCAATCACTATGCCTTGGCGTGAGGTCAAAATACATAGCTTGAATACTACCGTATATTTAACTGAAATGATGGAGGGCTACGGATGGTTTTGGCGAAACCGTGAACGTAGCGAACTTGATATAATCGATGGAACGAGATAGCTTTTAAAAGGAGTGGTTCAAGCTCCGCGTTTAAAAGTTTTAGTTTTGAAATGAATCGAGTGGTTTTCAAAGTGTTCCAATCGACTTTTACTTGGTTTATTTTCTTGCATTAGTTCTTTTAATGCATCCCATCATTTAATCCTACCATTGCAGAAAACAACCAAAATATGACGTACGCTTATGCCATTCGCATTCGCCACGGGGCCCCGTCATCACCCGTTAGGTTACTTAACTAACGACAGAGCGGGGGCTGGGCTAGCGCGGCTGTAAAACATAAGCAACGCCTAAATAGTTATCATATATAAATATATAGCAATGATAGACGTTACAAATCACAGATGAATACATTGGATATACTAGGAATCCGCAATCCGTTCGAGCCTGCAACGAAAAGCGGATTACACGGTCGCGGTGAATAGCCAAATACCCCACCCAAGACCCCTACGGGTGCGGCAAACTACCCGCCAAGTACTCGAAGCGAAGCAACCTCCCTCACCACCGTGAGTAGGACACTCGGCACTTCGAGATACCCGGTAGTTTGTGCACCCCCTCCATGGGTCTATCCTAGGAGCAAAAAACAGTAAAAAGAATTATACAATGGCGGCTACTGTTAGGTCCACGTTACCTCTCCCGGTACTTTCGGGGTTGCGGAAACGGTAAAACAAAAAAATTTCTGGGCTTGGTAACATGGACCGTAAAAGCCTGATCTTTGCTAAACAATACACTAGCATCCTAACTTGAGATGTTATCTACTCGGTTAGGGGTTATACCTCAACTTGAACTCCTTCTCTTCTTGTTGCTCTTCTCTTCTTATTGTTCTTCTCTTCTTGTTGTTCTTCTCTTTGCATGCTCGATGGTTGATCCGGACTTTGGCCACCTCCGCGGCCTCCTTGAGTCGAAAACGATCCACCCGAGAGATGTACACCGAGCTCCACCTTGAGCCGAGGTAACTAGGGCAAGGAGATTGCTAATCTAGAAGCCCTAGGATGTGTAGAAGTGGTAGATGAATGGTTTTGTCTTTGTGGGATCTTTATCTCTCAACACATGAGATCAAAAGATAAATCAAGAGGAGGAAGAAGGAGGAGCTAGTTAGCAACCATGGAGCTTCTCATTTCAAGAGAGAGAATGAGAATGAGCAAATGAAAAACTTAACCAAGAGAAAACACAACCATGGTTGCAATAATGCAAAAAACATTATCATTACTAATCCCATCAAGATAAAGGTGATGGCTACAAATGACATGACCATTATCATAACAAAAAGAAAAAGAAAACCAAAGAATACTTTAGATCTTTTAAGAAGATCTAGTCAACTTTGGTCAAATGGTCAACAAAGTCAAGATGGTCAAATGGTCAATGTAATTAGCCATAACATAATTATCAATGAAAGGATATGTAAATAATGTCCCCGGCTCATAATGGTTTTGACCAAACGAACTGTCAAAACCCTAATGAGCCCGCCTCAAAATGGTTTTGACCGAATCAACTGTAAAAACCCTAATGAGCCTGCCACATAGCGGTTTTGGCCGAACCAACTGCCAAAACCTTAATGAGGCACCTCCTCCTCCATCGCTCCGGAAAACTGTGCATACACACCTGCATCCGCATTCCGTAGAATGCGGATGCGCAGAAGACAAAACAAATCCATCCGTGCAATACTAGGATCCGGCTTAAACCAAAGCCCACTAGTATTGCCTGCCCGAACACCACACGCACACAAGTGTACATAAGTGATCGCAGCCCTGCCGTAAAACCATACGGCCTCTACACGTTTCGCTCAGTGCAGGGAAACTCTTTGTGTGGGACTCTAAAGACTCGACACTACGCTGGCAGTGGGTTTAACCACAGACCGCAAGCGGCACTAGCTGTACGTAACGGTCCCCAGGTAGATGTCGATAAGAAGGCCGATGAGGTGAACCCATCAGAACTCCTACTGAGTCTGTATGTGACAATCTCCGTACAGTCCGGTCTGTTCGTTTGATACATCGCATGGCGGGCCTAGGGGGCGGTAAACGTCAGTCCCCTAATAGCGGTACAAGTCGTGTCGGAGTGAAGCCCAATACACCCTGAGATAACACTGGAAACCTACCAGTATATCTCGCTTGCCCTGGCCAGGGACTACTCGTGTAATGGCTCTCCTAGACACAGCGCGATGTCAACCCCCAATACCGGGAGAGACGAATCCTGTCTAACCGTCACTGCCTCCAAGTGCTTCGGGACTGCTCCCAACTACTACCTGTTTGCACGACTCAGTAGAGCCGTGGTAGGGTAGTAATCAAAGAACAGTGGGAACACACTCAAGGGGAAATGACAGTGTCAAGTCAGCGGACTAAGCTGTACTCATGTCACCTGGGAACTGATAACTGACGATAGGTATAATACCAACCATCAGTTCCCGACGAGTCCTGTCCAGTATACTCGTAACCTAACGAGCACCCGCATACTATCTCAAGTACGACGTACTGACGGCTGTGGGACAGACTGTCTCCCGTGCTGGGATGAGAAGCGCATACGCTAGCCTACTCCGGAGTATCGATGCCCTGTCTCGATACTCCCACGACTAGGGACGTGTATAAGGATGTGCTTGTAGATTACCCAGCCCCCATGAGTGTGATCGCCATCACAACGCCGGTAATCAAGCAAACATCCTAAGGGCTCTACTAATGCATAGGTGATATAATAAATAAACACACATGTACACATTAAAGCAGAGACAAACCAAGTAGCATACTACTATATTGAGCAAGATTGTCTGTACAACTGTGAATATCCCAAGCTTCCATCAAGTAATATACATACTAGTATGATACAGTAATGGCCTCTAGGGCATATACACTAACAATCTCCCACTTGCACTAAGGCCATGTACTGGCGTATCGAAGACCTATCATCTCGATCAGCCGCTCGAACTGAGTCTGGGGTAAAGCCTTCGTGAATGGGTCCACAGTGTTGTCCTTTGTGTCCACTCTCCGCACCTCGATCTCCTGGCGATCAATGATCTCCCTGATCAGGTGATACCGCCTCAAGATGTGTCTGGATTTCTGATGGGACCTTGGTTCCTTCGCTAAAGCTATAGCCCCATTGTTATCGCAATACAAAGGTATTGGGTCAACAATGGACGGAACCACCTGAAGTTCACTAATGAACTTCTTTATCCAGACCGCCTCTTTTGCGGCATCGCTTGCAGCAATGTATTCAGCCTCCATCGTCGAGTCTGCGACGGTATCCTGTTTGGAACTCCTCCAACATACCGCCCCTCCGTTGAGGGTAAACACAAAACCCGAGACGGACTTGCTGTCATCTTTGTCACTCTGGAAGCTTGAATCGGTAAAGGACTCGACCCTGAGGTCTCCATTACCGTAAACCAGGAACATCACCTTAGTCCTTCTCAGGTACTTGAGAATGTTCTTCACTGCTGTCCAGTGGTCCTCCCCTGGGTCTGACTGATACCGGCTTACCGCGCTCAGCGCGTAAGCTACATCTGGTCTTATACATAGCATCGCATACATTATAGATCCTACCGCCGAAGCGTAGGGTATAGTGCTCATGCGAACCCTCTCCTCGTCAGTCTTAGGAGACATCTTCTTGGAGAGGGTAATTCCGTGCAATGCGGGTATGTTACCGTGCTTGGAACCCTCCATACTAAATCTCTTTAGTACGGTCTCTATGTACCTGGACTGCGAAAGTCCCAGTACTCTCTTGGATCTATCTCTATAGATCTTGATCCCCAGAATGTACGAGGCATCACCCAGGTCCTTCATGGAGAACCTTTGTAACAAAAATAGCTTGACCGATTGTAGCATAGGAATATCATTTCCTATCAAAAGAATGTCGTCCACGTACAAGACTAGGAATACGACAGTTCGTCCTACAATCTTCTTATAAACACAGGGTTCATCTTCGTTCTTGATGAAATCAAATTCCTTGATTGCCTCATCAAAACAGATGTTCCAGCTCCGTGATGCCTGCTTTAATCCATAAATGGATTTAAGCAACTTGCACACCTTCCCGCTGCTCCCACTGTCTACGAAACCTTCTGGTTGATCCATGTAAACGCACTCTTCCAAACAACCGTTTAGGAAAGCCGTTTTAACATCCATCTGCCAGATTTCATAGTCATGGAAGGCAGCAATGGCAAGTAGGATCCGAATGGATTTGAGCATAGCCACCGGAGAAAAAGTTTCATCATAGTCCAAACCAGGTCTTTGACGAAAACCTTTTGCAACGAGTCTAGCTTTATAGGTTTCCACATGCCCATCTACACCAAGTTTCCTTTTGTAGATCCATTTGCATCCAACGGGTTTTACCCCAGGTGGAGCAATATCCAAGGTCCACACTTTATTGGCGTACATGGACTCCATTTCGGATTGCATTGCTTCCTGCCACTTATCAGAGTCCCTACTGATAATGGCCTGCCTGAAACTGGTAGGGTCATCTTCTTCCAAGATACAATCCTCTCGATCCCGTCAATGAGAAAACCGTAGTATCTCTCGGGCGGATGAGAAATCCTACCAGATCTGCGGAGTGGCTGAGGTTCTCCTGGGGTTATTGAATTCTGAGGTTCTGTCAAATCTTCAGTTTCATTTTGTGGTCGCTGAATTTCTTCCAATTCTACCGAACTCCCACTTGTTTCTTTTGCAAGAAATTACCACTCTAAAAAGGTGGCGTGGCGAGATACAAACACCTTCTGTTCCTCGGTGTGGTAGAACAGATATCCTGTGGAGTTCTTAGGATATCCCACAAATTTACATAGAACTGAACGTGCCTGAAGTTTGTCCGGATTTTGTACTTTTATATAGGCCGGACAACCCCATATCTTAATACGTTTAAGATGCGGCTTTTTACCATTCCATATCTCGAACGGTGTTTTAGGCACAGATTTAGACGGAACATCATTCAATAGATATGCTGCTGTCAACAGCGCATGTCCCCAAAATGAAAGAGGCAACTCGGCATTACTCATCATGGAGCGAACCATATCCAGAAGGGTACGATTCCTCCTCTCTGATACACCGTTGTGCTGTGGTGTATAAGGAGGAGTAAGCTGAGAGAGAATACCATTCTCTTTTAAGTAATCTAGGAATTCCGTGCTTAAGTACTCCCCTCCCTTGTCAGACCGGAGGATCTTGATACTTTTGCCTGTCCGGTTCTCTACTTCGTTTCTAAATTCCTTGAATTTCTCAAAAGCTTCAGATTTGTGTTTCATCATATACACATATCCAAACCTAGAGAGATCGTCAGTGAATGTGATGAAGTACGAGAACCCACCCCTTGCATGTATAGACATCGGACCGCATACATCACTATGTACGAGTCCCAAGAGCTCTGCTGCTCTTTCTCCATGTCCGGTGAACGGAGATTTGGTCATCTTCCCTTTGAGACAAGACTGACAAGTTTCATAAGATGAAAACTCGAACGCATCCAAGAGTCCATCTTTATGCAACTTACTCAGTCTTTTCTCTCCGATATGACCAAGTCTACAATGCCACAAGTAGGATTCATTCGTATCTGAATTCTTCCTCTTGCGTGTGTTTTGTATATTGAGAACTGTATTCTGATTTAGAACGTAGATACCATTACACAGTGTACCCTCTGCAACCTGTACCTTATGAAGGTAAATGTTCATGATATTCTTGTCAAGAACAAAATTATATCCATCTTTATCGAGTAAAGAAACTGATATGATGTTGCAAACCATGGAGGGTACATAGTAGCAATCGTTCAAAATCATAGTCTTGCCATTTATCAATACTAGGTGATATTCACCGACGGCTGCCGCATTAACTTATGCTCCGTTCGCTACTCTGAGCGACATATCACCCGGTGCAACTTTCCTACTTTTTCTCAGTCCCTGCAATAAATTACAGATATGAGATCCTGATCCGGTATCAAGTACCCAGGAGGTAGGGCTGACCGTAAAACAGTTCTCAATTACAAGAACACCTGAAGTAGATGCAAAACCATGCTTCTTCTTCAACTGGGTATCCTGGGAATCCATACTATACCCTTTCCCATTCTCATACTCATGACTGTTGTCACAAGTTAGAGCTGAACCAACTTTCCCCAGTCCCGAATAAGAATTCGGATCGGTCAAGCGATACATTTTATTATCTTGATTAGGGCGTGAAAAGGTTGCTGCCTGGAGAGAGAGAAAAGAAACACTCAGCGTATGCTCTTGCAAGATTAGATTGGTTTATTAATTTATTTAACCAGGATGTCTCCCACTGTTTACTCAAATTCTTCTTAAAACCTTTTTAAAAGAAGAACTAGCCGGGTTTTAATTCACGTCACAATACTTGCTTAACCTTTCAGCCAGGCTAGTGTCGGTACTTCGAGGGAGGTTTTCCAACGCTTTCGCGAAGTTCCTTAATTCAAGAACCTCTTTTCCCTGGGGGCGTAACACCGCTAACACCTTTCTAGACACCTACTGGGTTTATAGCATTGATTGTTAAGTGAAATAATCTCCCGAGAGTAATCCAACTCATCAGTGGGATCGAGATCCAACTATCATAGTGTGATGACCTAGATGGAATCCACTCTAGTCACTACACTCCAGAAGGTATGCTAAATCTGCAAGTTTCAGTACTTTTGAAACTCCCGATGTGGTTTTTGCCCCTAGGACCCAAGTGACCTTGACTGAGCCAACATATCAAAGGATCCTAGTCAAGTTCAACCCGTCATTATCTTGACTGCATTAGACCCACCCGTACGAGTCCTTGACTGAGCCAAAATGATCGCACGACTGTCCTAACCAATCACTTTGTATCCTACGGAAAAATATTACATAGCTACCGTTCACCACGCCTCGGCTGAGCACGAAATACGTAGCACGAATACTAAGCAATATCAATCCGAAACGATGGAGGGCTACGACTGGGTTTTGGCGAAAACCCGTTAACGTAATGAACTTGATATCGTTGAAGGAACATGATACAGTTTTTTGAAAATACAGTGGCGAAAACTTTTGCTAAAGAGGTCACTCCCTGTGAAGGGATCTCGGCTCTTTCCTCGTCGAATGAGGTGCAGGATATTCCAAACTGAATACCTCGATGCAAAGCAAGAATAATCGACTATAGTGAAGTTATTACCCTGACGCAAACTTTTGTCCAAGGGGTCACTCCCGATGAAGGGATCTCGGCCCTTGCCTCGTCGACTGAGGTGCTGGGCATTCATAACCGAATACCTCGATGCAAAACAAAAATTGAACGTCCTTGCAATAACAGCTTTTTTTTTGAAAAACTTGTTCCAACAACGTCTTTTAGGTTTATTTTCTTGCATTAGTTCTTTTAATGCGTCCCATCATTTAAATCCTACCATTGCAGAAAACAACCAAAATATGACGTACGCTTATGCCATTCGCATTCGCCACTGGGCCCCGTCATCACCCGTTAGGTTACTTAACTAACGACAGAGCGGGGGCTGGGCTAGCGCGGCTGTAAAACATAAGCAACGCCTAAATAATTATTATATATAGATATACAGCAATGATAGCCAATCCAGATAACAGATGAACACTTTGGATATACTAGGAACCCGCGATTCGTTCGAGCCTGCAACGAAAAGCGGATTACACGATCGCGATGAATAGCCAATACCCCACCCAAGACCCCTACAGGTGCGGCAAACTACCCGCCAAGTACCCGAAGCGAAGCAACCTCCCTCAACGCCATGAGTAGGCCACTCGGCACTTCGAGATACCCGGTAGTTTGTGCACCCCCTCCATGGGTCTATCCTAGGAGCAAAAACAGTAAAAAGAATTATACAATGACGGCTACAACCCCGACCCGGTTGTGCGGCCATACAAATAATATTACATCAATTTACAAATTTATTACATGAATGAAAGAAAAAGAAACTCTCATCTCACATCCACCCCGGCTATTCATCCGCGACAATCCAACAAGTTCATATACACAAACCATCAGCATCAATCACAGATCACAGATATGTATAACCCCGACTAATCGACATATAGCGATTAGCCGACGTTCAATACATATGAACATCACAGATATAACCTTTATAGTCAAAGTATATTGAAGTTCGGAAAAATACGGATTTATAGGCCCCCAAAAACAAATTTCTATTCTGGAAAATCTGGGCACATATAAACCATCTTAAAAATCCTAAAACCAAGTCAGAAATACACTGCACCAAAATCGACCAAGTGACTCACCAAGATGGACGCGGTTCCGCGGCAATAGCTTGCTATTGCCGCGGAACCGCGGCTCTTTGGTCGAGTTGCTGGCTCGTTTTTGGTGGCTTTCTTCTAAAAACCCTGAGATAATTTTTGGAGTATGACAAATTTTGTTTTGACCAGAAAAAATTTTAACAGAAACTTAGGGTTTTCGTAACTCGGTTTTTCGATTTTTCCATTTCGAACTTCGATACACTTCACTACCTAGCTAGTTTATGTTTAGTTAGGCTCTGATACCACTGTTAGGTCTACTTACCTCTCCCGGTACTTTCGGGGTTGCGGAAACGGTAAAACAAAAAAAATTCTGGACTTGGTAACATGGACCGTAAAAGCCGGATCTTTGTTAAACAATACACTAGCATCCTAACTTGAGATGTTATCTACTCGGTTAGGGGTTATACCTCAACTTGAACTCCTTCTCTTCTTGTTGCTCTTCTCTTCTTGTTGTTCTTCTCTTCTTGTTGTTCTTCTCTTTGCATGCTCGATGGTTGATCCGGACTTTGGCCACCTCCGCGGCCTCCTTGAGTCGAAGACGATCCACCCGAGAGATGTACACCGAGCTCCACCTCGAGCCGAGGTAACTAGGGCAAGGAGATTGCTAATCTAGAAGCCCTAGGATGTGTAGAAGTGGTAGATGAATGGTTTTGTCTTTGTGGGATCTTTATCTCTCAACACATGAGATCAAAAGATAAATCAAGAGGAGGAAGGAGGAGGAGCTAGTTAGCAACCATGGAGCTTCTCATTTCAAGAGAGAGAATGAGAATGAGCAAATGAAAAACTTAACCAAGAGAAAACACAACCATGGTTGCAATAATGCAAAAAACATTATCATTACTAATCCCATCAAGATAAAGGTGATGGCTACAAATGACATGACCATTATCATAACAAAAAGAAAAAGAAAACCAAAGAATACTTTAGATCTTTTAAGAAGATCCTAGTCAACTTTGGTCAAATGCTCAACAAAGTCAAGATGGTCAAATGGTCAATGTAATTAGCCATAACATAATTATCAATGAAAGGATTAGTAAATAATGTCCCCGGCTCATAATGGTTTTGACCAAACGAACTGTCAAAACCCTAATGAGCCCGCCTCAAAATGGTTTTGACCGAATCAACTGTCAAAACCCTAATGAGCCTGCCACATAGCGGTTTTGGCCGAACCAACTGCCAAAACCCTAATGAGGCACCTCCTCCTCCATCGCTTCGGAAAACTGTGCATACACACCTGCATCCGCATTCCGTAGAATGCGGATGCGCAGAAGACAAAACAAATCCATCCGTGCAATACTAGGATCCGGCTTAAACCAAAGCCCACTAGTATTGCATACCCGAACACCACACGCACACAAGTGTACGTAAGTGATCGCAGCCCTGCCGTAAAACCATACGGCCTCTACACGTTTCGCTCAGTGCAGGGAAACTCTCTGTGTGGGACTCTAAAGACTCGACACTACGCTGGCAGTGGGTTTAACCACAGACCGCAAGCGGCACTAGCTGTACGTAACGGTCCCCAGGTAGATGTCGATAAGAAGGTCGATGAGGTGAACCCATCCGAACTCCTACTGAGTCTGTATGTGACAATCTCCATACAGTCCGGTCTGTTCGTCTGATACATCGCATGGCGGGCCTAGGGGCGGTAAACGTCAGTCCCCTAATAGCGGTACAAGTCGTGTCGGAGTGAAGCCCAATACACCCTGAGATAACACTGGAAACCTACCAGTATATCTCGCTTGCCCTGGCCAGGGACTACTCGTGTAATGGCTCTCCTAGACACAGCGCGATGTCAACCCCCAATACCGGGAGAGACGAATCCTGTCTAACCGTCACTGCCTCCAAGTGCTTCGGGACTGCTCCCAACAACTTCCTGTTTGCACGACTCAGTAGAGCCGTGGTAGGGTAGTAATCAAAGAACAGTGGGAACACACTCGAGGCGAAGTGACAGTGTCAAGTCAGCGGACTAAGCTGTACTCATGTCACCTGGGAACTAATAACTGACGATAGGTATAATACCAACCATCAGTTCCCGACGAGTCCTGTCTAGTGTACTCGTAACCTAACGAGCACCCGCATACTATCTCAAGTACGACGTACTGACGGCTGTGGGACAGACCGTCTCCCATGCTGGGATGAGAATCGCATACGCTAGCCTACTCCGGAGTATCGATGCCCTGTCTCGATACTCCCACGACTAGGGACGTGTATAAGGATGTGCTTGTAGATTACACAGCCCCCACGAGTGTGATCGCCATCACAACGCCGGTAATCAAGCAAAGATCCTAAGGGCTCTACTAATGCGTAGAGGTTATATAATAAATAAACACACATGTACACATTAAAGCAGAGACAAACCAAGTAGCATACTACTATATTGAGCAAGATTGTTTATACAACTATGAATATCCCAAGCTTCCATCCAGTAATATACATACTAGTATGATACAGTAATGGCCTCTAGGGCATATACACTAACAGCTACAACCCCGACCCGGTTGTGCGGCCAAACAAATAATAATATTACATCAATTTACATATTACAAATGAATGAAAGAAAAGCAACACTCATCTCACATCCACCCCGGCTATTCACCCGCGACGATCCAACCCATTCATATACACAAACCAATATCAAACACAGATATGTATAACCCCGACTAATCGACATATAGCGATTAGCCGACGTTCAATACATGCAAACATCACAGATATAACCTTCATAGTCAAAGTGTAGTGAAGTTCGGAAAAAATACGGAATTATAGGCCCCCAAAAACAAATTTCTATTCTGGAAAATCTGGGCACATATAATATATCTCAAAAATCCTAAAACCAAGCCAGAGATACACTGCACCAAAATCGAGGCAGAGAGGAGACAAGACGGCCGCGGTTGCGCGGCAATAGCTTGCTATTGCCGCGGAACCGCGGTTCTTTGGTCAGATCTCTGGCTCGTTTTTGGTGGTTATCTTTAAAAAACCCTGAGATGATTTTTGGTGTATGACAAATTTTGTTTTGACCAGAAAAAATTTTAACAGAAACTAGGGTTTTTAAAAACTCGGTTTTTGGATTTTTCGGTTTCGAACTTCGTTACACTTCACTACCGAGCTAGTTTATGTTTAGTTAGGCTCTGATACCACTGTAAGTCCATGTTGCCCACCCCGGTGCTTACGGGGAGGCGGAAAACAAAATAAAAATCGGATTTTTATCAACTATAGGCAACATGGACTATGCTTTAGCTTTAAGGATCTTTACTAAACAAAAATTTGCTAAAGCTAACTTGAAAGTAGCAAAGTGGTAGAAAGGTTATACCTTTGGTCTTTAGTTCTTCTCTCCTTGCTCCTAGAAGTAGTGGAAGGAGGTCACCTTGTCGTCTTCTCCCGTCAAAGAAAGATCCACCCGAAAGCCTCAACCTTTGGCTTCAACTCCAAGCTAGAAGTCACTAGGGTTCAAGAAGTGCTAGTCCTTCAACCCTAGATGAGAGTAGAGAAGATCAAGAGAGGGTTTTTCTCAAGCTCAAGTGTTTCTCAACACATGAGAGGGAGAGAGCTTGAGGGAAAGGAAGAACAAGAGAGAGAAAGGATATGATAGAATGAAAATGGTTTTTACAACCATAACAAAATATATGTGATTTTTCAAATAATAATATTAATCAAAAATGAAAAGGTGATGGTTAGTTTGAAGAGACCATTATCATGTCACAATAATTGATTTTGCAAAGATCAAAAATCATCTAAAAAGGAATGATGATGGTCAATGTTTCAAACCTAGTCAACTAGTCAACCTTGGTCAACAAGTCAACAAGCCCAACCATGACACAATTTCACTTAATTAATATTATTAATTGATAAATCACAATATCATTAGGGTTTGGAAAACAAAGACGACTGTCAACTGTGCATACACACCCGTTCCAAAACCCTAATGAAAAACCTCTTCCTCTGCCTCAATCAACTGTGCATACGCACCCGCATTCGTGATCCGAGGAACACAAATACAATGAGAAAAACCAATCTCAAATCATATACTAGGATCCGGCTTAAACCAAAGCCCGCTAGTATAAACTGTCCGGACAGCAAACGTGCACAAGTGCGCGAATGTGAACGAACCCTGTCGCAAAACCATGCGACCTCTACTCATTTTGCCTAAAGGCGAATAGCTCTCTGTGTGGGACTCTAAAGACTCGACACTACGCTGGCAGTGGGTTTAACCACAGACCGCAAGCGGCACTAGCTGTACGTAACGGTCCCCAGGTAGATGTCGATAAGAAGACTGACGAGGTGAACCCCATCTGAACTCCTACTGAGCCTGTATGTGACAATCTCCGTACAGTCCGGTCTGTTCGTCTGATACATCGCATGGCGGGCCTAGGGGGCGGTGAACGTCAGTCCCCTAATAGCGGTACAAGTCGTGCCGGAGTGAAGCCCAGAACACCCTGAGATAACACTGGAAACCTACCAGTATATCTCGCTTGCCCTGGCCAGGGACTACTCGTGTAATGGCTCTCCTGGACACAGCGCGATGTCAACCCCCAATACCGGGAGAGACGAATCCTGTCTAACCGTCACTGCCTCCAAGTGCTTCGGGACTGCACCCAAAAACTACCTGTTTGCACGACTCCTTTGAGCCGTGGTAGGGTAGTAATCAAAGTGCAGTGGGAACACACTCGAGGCGAAGTGACAGTGTCAAGTCAACGGACTAAGCTGTACTCATGTCTCCTGGGAACTGATAACTGACGATAGGTATAATACCAACCAATAGTCCCCGACGAGTCCTGTCCAGTGTACTCGTAACCCAACGAGCACCCGTATACTATCTCAGGTACGACGTACTGACGGCTGTGGGACAGACCGTCTCCCACACTGGGATGAGAAGCGCATACGCTAGTCTACTCCGGAGTATCGATGCCCTGTCTCGATAGTCCAACGACTAAGGACCTGTATAAGGATGTGCTTATAGATCACCCAGCTCCCACGAGTGCGAGCGCCATCACAACGCTGGTAATCAAGCAAAGATCTTAAGGGCTCCACTAATATGTATATCAGCAATATGCTAAAAGAAACACATGCACATATTAAAGCAGAGACAAACCAAGTAGCATACTACCATTTCGAGCAAGATTGTATATACAACTGTGAATATCCCAAGCTTCCATCAAGTAATATACAAACTAGTATGATACAGTAATGGCCTCTAGGGCATATACACTAACAATTATACCTCAAGGAAACGGTCCTTCGGATCTTCTTTCCGCTGCGACTCCTTGGCTCCTTCGATGGTTGAGAAGAACTTGGTCTCCAATCACCTCTAGATCCAAGATGATCCACCCGAGAGCTATAGAACAAGCTACAAACTCTTCACAAGAGTTAACTAAGAAATCAAGTGTGCTAGAAATGATCACTTAGATGATGTAGAGATCAAGTAGTGGATTATTATGTCTCTTGACTTATGAATCACAACACATGTGAGTGTTTAGGTCAAGAGGAAGAAGAGGGAGATAATGAGGAGAGAGAAGATGAGAGTGATAATGATAAAAATCAAGCATGGAAAAATGATATGGCTCATAGAAAATAATTGAAGCATGCAATATTTTTCTCAAAAAATAATGCACCATACTTCAATACTAATCCTAAATGAATAAAAAATAATATAAGCCATTCCTTCATCCATGCTTTGATATTTCTCCAAATTCCACATCATTCATTTCTTTTCCAAAAAAGAAAATCATCTAATATGAGGTGTCTCCTTCTAGAAAGTGCTCTTGTACAATTACAAGAATACCCCTCACCGTATACCGTATAAGTATATCTGTATTCGTATTCCGAAAAATACGAATACAAATAATCCAATAATATAATACCGGTATCCGGCTTAAACCAAAGCCTACCAGTATTATCCTTGTTAGTTATATATATGTCCTAGAGGCCATTGTTGTACATATGATGTATATTATAGTGGATGCTTGGATATATATAGAGAAGACTTTCTTGCTCGTCATGATAGTATGCTATTTGGTTTCACTTTATCTTAACATGTTGACTTATATTAGTTTATTGTCTTACTCTCACATGTTGATAAAGCCCTAGGATATGTACTCGACTACTGGGACTATGATGAGATCATACTAGTGGGGCCATGGTAGTCTATGAGTACATCCTATAATTGTTCCTAGTCGAGAGTGTATCGAGACAGGGCATCGATACACCAGAGTAGACTAGCGTATACGCATCTTGGCCCATATGATGGGCGATGGATGATCCCATATCCATCGGTGTTTGACATCAAAGATGGTGTACGGGTGCTCAGTGGAGACTGGGTACACTGAACGCACTCGCCGAGAACTTCCAGATGGTATTATACCTCACGTCAGATGGCAGTTCTCCGGTGACACTGGTACAGGTTAGTCTGTAGACCCGAGATCGTCATAAAGTCTTGTGTGATTCCCGCTGTGCTTTGATTTCCACCTTATCACGTCCAAGAAGGCGTGCAAAACGGTGGCTTTTGGGTACAGTCCCGAATCACATGGAGGCAATGAGCGATAGGAGGGGTTTCGTCTCTCCCGGTATAGGGAGTTGATGTTGTGTTGTGTTCGATTGGCTATAACTGGAAGTCCCTGGCCAGGGCTGATATAGAGTGATGCTGATAAGTGTTATCAGTAGTTTCTCGACCTGTTATGAGCCTCACATCGACACGACTTATCGGTTACTGGGGTCTGACGTTTACCACCCCTAGACTAGATATGCAACATATCAGACGAAGAGACCGGACTGTACGGGAGTGTTACTGATTGAATTCACAGGAGAATGTACAGGCTTGCTTGTTGATCTTCTAATCGCTCAATACCTGGGTGGCTGTGTTCATATCATAATTTTGCATTATTATATTCCCCATTATTATTCATTTTACAAATAAACAGGTGCTTTTGATCCATGTCTGCTACATAGTTGCAGGTTACAGGTTCTCGGAACAAAATAGTGAAAATGATGAAAAGACGATATAAAAGTGAGACTTCGACCAACAAATAGAGAATCTTTATCATGCCTATAGTTTGAAGAACTAACGAAGATCAATGAACAATTTCACAAAGTACAAAGGCAGCACAAAGATTCAAGACTTCAACGCGAAGCAAACGATAAAAGTCCACAACATTATGCACTGTGGAAATCTGGAAGAAACTAGAAGACATTCTGAAGAACCAAATGAAGAAAAGTCAAGGAAAATGCAGCATAAAATATACCAGAAAATTCCAGCCCAAGGCCCATCTATATGGCCGCGGATCCGCGGCCAAACATGGGTTTTGGCCGCGGTTCCGCGGCCATATGGAGCATGTGTCGGTGCAATTTTTTTCGGTGGGGTGGTGCGTTGACTAGGCTTCTTAGGGGTAATTTTGTAAATGCAGATAGGGATCGAATGTAACCCTAGGGTTTCTATGATCTATAAATAGAAACCCTAATGCTCTTTTTGGAGCATGCCTCTTCTTGTGCCTCATTTTATTCATCTATTTCAGAATTTTCAATTCTTGTAATGTTGAAGAGTGCATCAAATAAAGTAAGTCTTTTTCTTTATCTTGCCCTAGTTAAATTTTCTTTCCTGCCCTAGTATAGATTTTTCTTTATCTGCCCTAGTTATAATTTTAATTATTTGCCCTAGTTTAGATAATTAGGTTATTGAATTAAAAATCATAAAAAGGTCTCCTTTTATTAATTCCCTAATAAGTGGGTAGTTTCTCACTTGTTAGGATTAGGAATAAGAAAGGTTTGAGAGATGAAGATCTCTCACCCTTTTCTTGCCCATCACATATTTTTATGGGACTCCATGCATACATACACACACCGCTCACTACGGCACCGTATCCCACGAGGTAGTGGTGATACCGTAGTATAAAAGACCGGTTGTTCATGTTTTCCATGGAGGTTAGGGTAGGAATTAAGAAAGGAAGGACAAGAACCTAGAGGAAGAAACCTAGTTTCTTCCCGATAGTACTAATCCACTTTATTAATTATTACCATAACACCTAATAGATCTTAATTAGGGCATAGAAAGTGATGAGGAATATTGAATTTCCAAATTTAACCTAAACCTAACCCTAGCAAGATTTTAATCAAACTCATTTCAGTTTTTAGTGATAATCAATCCAACACCATTTGGAATTAACTCGTTAGAACAAATAGAAAATACACAAAATCCCTGTGGACCGACCCGTACTCACCGGCTAGCTACCAAGCGACGCCGTTCTTGATTGCGGTAAACAATATTTTGATCACAACTTCCATCTCTTTCAATCAGGCTGTTACATTTAGCTAACCGCTTGCAGCTTGTGGGTGTTTGATATGATCATCACCTACTGCCGGCGTATTGACGATTCTTTAGAGTCCTACACAGAGGTTTCTTGACTCAGGCAAAATGGAGTAGGAGCACATATGTGATATGTGCGGGACCGAGAATAATACGATATGAGATACCGTATTCTATTCTTGCGATATTTGATATCGGCCGGGTCATCGGATCAAGTGTTGATTCGATGAATCGGTACATGATATATTAGTCGGTTATATGCGATATAGCCGGATTGTCGGATCAAGTGTTGATTCGATAATTTAATATATAATTATATATGTGATATATTACATTACATTATCTAATATTGGCTCGCTTTATTGATTCATTTTCTCACCGGATAATACATTGATATATATGCGATATATGTTAATTGAATTATTTTCTTTTGTTACAAAAATATATTATATGTGTGATATATAATATTGTAACAAGTTATGATTACAAATGCAACATGATTAGTGGAGATTAAACATGGTTAGGGTTTGATTTGGGTTAGTATTTTCTTGATGCTTCTAGAAGCTTTTGTTTTGTTTTAAGCTAAGATATTATGTGTTGATATTTTGAAGATATCATTTAACCCAACCCAAACCCTTAACCCTAGTCTATTCTCTACATGAGTTAATACTTGATATTATTAACTCAAGGTTCATTTGTAACCATGATAACATTTTCATTATTCATCACAAAAGACTTCATCTTCTTCTTCCTCCTTGAAAAGCTTTCTAGCTTTTGGTTTTGTGATGGATTAGTGTGAGAAATTGATAATAAAAGAGAGCTAAATTCCTACTTCATCATCCTCATCTATTCTAGCCACTTAGATTAGGGTGTTCACTTCTCTAATACGAGAAGTGAGAGCTTGAGTTAAAGAATCTTCAAGGTAGATCATCTTCGAAAAGGAAGATTTCAAGCAAGCATGGATCATTCGGTTTGTGGAGCCTCTCTTGAGTCCGGGAGATCATGGATCGCGGTGAAGGGACTACTACTCGGAGCTTATGAAGCGAAGGAGCGGACTACAAAGGTTGCAATCCCTCTATCTTAGATGTAAAGCTGTTTACTTGCATGTTTAACCCTAATTATCTAGCAAAGATCCTCGCTTTAGGTTGTTCGGCACTTCTAAATTTTAAATCGGGCATGGTTGATGCCTTATAGACCCTTGTGACAGTGCCTAGTAACCCTACAATCCTTTCGATCATTATTCCTGTAGCCAGTAAACGAACATGATCGAAACCCTGCCGTAACAACTTACGGCATCTACATCTTTCGCCTGAACCAGGGATCCTCTGTGTGGGACTCTAAAGACTCAACGGTACGCTGGCAATGGTTTAACTACAAGCACGTCAGCGGCACTAGCTGTGCGTAACGGCTATCCAGGTACATGACGATAAGGTGGCCGACGAGCGAACTCATCACAACCCTAACGAGCCTATAAGCAACACTTACCGTACAGTCCGGTCTCTTCGTCTGATATGTCGCATATGAAGTCTAGGGGTGGTAAATGTCAGACCCCAGAAACTTTATAAGTCATGCTGATTTATGGCCCATAACGGTTCGAGAAACTACTGATAACTCTTATCAGTAAATCTCGACAACTCTGGCCAGGGATCTGCTGTTATGGCCGATCAAGCATAGCGCGACATCAACTCCCTATACCGGGAGAGACGAAACCCCTCCTATCGCTCACTGCCTCCATGTGATTCGAGACTGTACCCAAAATCCACCTGTTTGCACGACTCAGTAGAGCCATGGTAGGGAGGAAATCAAAGCACAGTGGGAATCACATAAGACACTATGACGATCTCGGGTTTACAGACTAATCCGTACAAGTGTCACCAGAGAATTGTTATCTGACAATAGGTATATATACCATCTAGGAGTTCTCGGCGAGTCCTGTTCGGTGTACCTATTCTCCAATGAGCACATGTGTACAATCTTTGATGTCGAACACCAATGGTTATGGGATCAACCATCGCCCCCAGGGTCAAGAAACGTACACACTAATCTACTTTGGTAATATCGATGCCTTGTCTCGATATACTCTCGACTAGAAACTATTAAAGGATATGTTTATAAACTGCCCAGGCCCCACTATTATGATCTACATCATAATCCTGGCAGTCAAGCATAATCCTAAGGGCTTCATCAACATATATATAAAGATATGAAATACAACATATCACACGTTAAGATGAAGATAAACCAGATAGCATATTATCATTTCGAGCAAAGATTGTTTATGTACATATACATGCCTAACATCCTATACAATACAGGCTTCTAGGGCATACATATCGAACAATCTCCCACTTGCACTAAGCCCTGTAGTTGGTGCAATAAGTACCCACTGTCTACATTAGAACCAGTTGCCGGCGTACCGCATGCCCAACATCTCGAATAGTCTCTTAAACTAGACTTGAGGGATGGCCTTGGTGAATGGATCTGTATTGTTGTCTTTTGTGTCTACTCTCCGTACCTCGATGTCCTAGCAATCCACTATCTCCCGGATGAGGTGATACCGCCTCAAGATATGTCTGGATTTCTGATGGGACCGTGGTTCCCTTGCCAAAGCCATGGCTCTATTGTTATCACATTACAAAGGTATTGGATTAGCAATGGATGGAACTATCTAAAGTTCAGAAATGAACTTCTTAATCCAGACTGCCTCTTTTGCGGCATCATTAGCAGAAATATACTCAGCTTCTATCATGGAGTCAGCGACGATATCTTGCTTGGAACCCTTCCAACATACCTCCCCTCCATTTAGGGTAAATACAAACCCTAAGATGGACTTACTATCATCCTTGTCGCTTTGGAAGCTGGAGTCGGTAAAGGCCTCCATTTGGAGATCTCCGTTACCATACACCAAGAACATTTCTTTAGACCTTCGCAAGTACTTCAGAATATTCTTCACAGCAGTCCAGTGTTTCTTCCCTGGATTGGATTGATACCTGCTTACTGCACTCAGTGCATAAGCTACATCTGAGCGAGTACACAACATCGCATACATTATAGATCCCACCGCTGAAGCGTAGGGAATAATGCTCATGCGAGCCCTCTCCTCATCAGTCTTTAAAGGCATCTCTTTGAAGAGGGTGACCCCGTTACAAGCGGGTAAATTACCTTGCTTGGAATCTTCCATACTAAATCTCTTTAGTATGGTGTCTATGTATCTCGATTGGGACAATCCCAACAATTTCTTAGATCTATCTCTATAGATCTTAATTCCCAGAATGTACGAGGCATCACCCAGGTCTTTCATAAAGAACCTTTGCGATAAGAATAGTTTGACCGATTGTAGCATAGGAACATCATTTCCTATCAAGAGAATGTCGTCCACGTACAATACGAGGAATGTAACAGTACTCTCTACAATCCTTTTATAAATACATGGTTCATCTACATTTTTGATAAAACCAAACTTTTTGATTGTATCATCAAAGCAGATGTTCCAACTCCGTGATGCCTGCTTTAATCCATAGATGGATTTAAGCAACCTGCATGCTTTTCCGTTGCTCCCACTGTCAATGAAGCCTTCTGGTTGATCCATTAAAATGCATTCTTCTAAATCACCATTTAGAAATGTCGTTTTAACATCCATCTGCCAAATTTCATAGTCGTAGTGAGCAGCTATAGCAAGCAGGATCCGAATGGATTTAAGTATTGCGACTGGTGAAAAGATTTCATCATAGTCCAAGACTGGTCTTTGACGAAATCCTTTTGCAACCAGCCTAGCTTTATAGGTCTCCACCTGACCATCCATACCAATCTTTCTCTTAAAGATCCACTCGCGTCATATGGGTTTTACTCCATAAAGTGCAACCTCCAAAGTCCATACTTTGTTGGTGTGCATGAATTCCATTTCGGATCTCATGGCATCCAGCCACTTCACTGAGTCACCACCCGTGATAGCTTGCTGAAAACCAGTAGGATCATCATCATCCATGATGCAATCTTCTCTATCACCATCAATTAGAAAATCGTAGTATCTATCAGGTGGGCGAGAAGTCCTACTAGATTTACGGAGTGGCTGAGGCTCGTCAGGTTCTATTGAAACCTCCGGTTCAACCAAATCATCGGTAATTGTTTGTGGATCTGGAATTTCTTCCAGTTCTACCGCATTGCCAACGGTGTCATTTGTAAAAAATTCATTTTCTAAAAATACGGTATACTGAGAAACAAACACCCTTTGTTCCTCCTTGTGGTAGAAAAGATATCCGTATGAATGTTTTGGATATGCCACAAATTTACACAAAACCGATTGTGTCTCGAGTTTGTCCGGATTCTGCTTTTTCACATAAGCCGAGCAACCCCATATCCTAACTCTTTTAAGAGATGGCCTCTTCCCATACCATATCTCATATGGAGTGGTAGACACGGTTTTGGTCGGAACCCTATTCAATAGATGTATCGCAGTCTCCAATCCGTGCCCCCATAATGAAAGTGGTAACTCAGTATCACTCATCATTGATCGTACCATATCTAATAGGGTACGATTCCTCCGTTCTGACACACCGTTGTTCTGTGATGTGTACGGAGAAGTGAGCTGAGAGAGAATCTCATTCTCTTTTAGGAAATCTAGAAACTCTGAGCTTAGATACTCACCTCCTCAATCCGATCAAAATTTCTTGATACTCAAGCCTGTTTGTTTTTCCACTTCATATTTATACTCCTTGAACTTTTCGAAGGCTTTGGACTTATGTTTCAACAAGAACACTTGTCCGAATCTCGAGAAATCATCAGTAAAAGTTATAAAGTACGAAAAACCACCCCTCGCATGTGTAGACATTGGTCCACATACATCACTATGTATGAGGCCTAAAAGTTCAGTAGCTCTCTCTCCGTGTCCAGTAAATGGAGTTTTGGTCATTTTACCTTTGATACAAGACTGGAAAGTCGCATAAGATTTATATTCAAATGGGTTTAAATATCCATCTTTATGTAGTTTGGTTAGTCTCCAAGTCTACAATGCCAAATGAAAGCTTCATTTATGTTTGAAATCTTCCTTTTGTTTGTGTGTTGTATATTGAAAACTGTATGTTGATTTAGAACGTATATCCCGTTATTTAATGTACCAGACCCAATCAACTCTTGATTAAAATTAATGTTCATAACATTATATTGTAACCCAAAATTGTATCCTTCATTGTCCAACAACGATATTGATATAATATTACATAACATCAAAGATATAAAATAATATGGGTTCAAAACCAATATACAACCCGACGACAAACCAAGGTGATACTCTCCCACTGCTACAGCATGTACAGAGGAACCATTCCCAACTCGGAGTGTGTGATCACCTTTCTTCAAAAACCTGCTATTTTTCAGCTCCTGCACACAATTGTAGATGTGAGATCCTTACCCGGTATCTAATACCCGGGAAGCAGAGTTAATTGAAAAATCGTTTTCTGTTACAAACACACCTAAAGTGGAAGCATTAGCATGCTTCTTCTTCTTGAGGTCGGCAAGGTATGCAACGCGGTTTCTCTTCCAGTGCCCAGTCTTATGGCAGTGGAATCATTCCCTTCTTCCTGACGCAGCAGCCCCTATCCTGTCCTTTCCCGGTGCCTTTTTCACTCCTCCTCTCGGCTTGATGGGATTCTTCTTCTTCTTTCCCTTGGCGTTAGCTTTCGGGACGGAAAAGGAAGATGGCCCAGCAATTAGAGCGGGAGTTTTCGCTACCTTTAGCGTGCTCTCTGCACTCCTCAACATATTGAGGAGTTCAGGAAGTGACTTCTCCATGTTGTGCATGTTGAAGTTTACAATGAACTGAGTAAAGGCAGGGGGAAGGACTGTAGAACAATATCAACATATTGTTCGTTCTCCATGGTCCATCCCAGGTCCTCTAGTTCTTCGATAAGTCCTATCATCTTCAATACATGGTCACCTACAGACGTGCCAGCAGCCATCCGCATCTGAAACAACTTTCGAGATGCCTCGTATCGAAGAGTGCGGGATTGCTCTCCATACAACTCCTTTGTATGGAGAAAGATGGATTGTACATCCATCTTCTCATGCTGCTTCTGATGTTCATTGTTCATAGAAGCAAGCGCGAGGCATTTGGCTGTTGCACAGTCTATATCCCATATCTTGCGGATTTCCTTATCCGCAACTGAAGAATCAGGGCCTGGGCCAGGAGGGGTTGGAGTAGTCAGGACGTATCCAACCTTATCATAGGTCAGGGCAATATTCACGTTCCTTAGCCAGTCTTTATAATTCGGTCCTGTGAGTTTATTCTTGTCTAATAAAAGCTTAAGTCCCGTCATAGGTATCTGCCATTAGGAGAGAGAAAAGAAGATACTCGGCGATTGCTCTTGCATGATTAGATTGGTTATTAATCTTATCTAATCGATGTCTCCCACTGTTTTTATCAAATTTTCCTTCAAACCTTAAAAAGAAAAGTATCCAGGATAAATTGCAATCTACAAGTTCGCTAACCGGTCGGCCAGGCCAGTGTCGGTACTCCGAGGGAGGTTTCCCGTGCTTTTGCATGGACCTAATTAAAATAAACCTCGTTTTCCTAGAGGCGTAACCCCGTTGACACCTTTCTAGACACCTACTAGATTAGCTAATTGTAAAGCGCAAAACTCTCCCGGGAGTAACTTTTACTCACAGTGGGATCGGGATCCAACTATCAAATAGAAAGTATGCAATCTCGTTGCAAATTTCAATTCTTGAAATTCCCGATATGATTTTTACCCCTAGTGTCTTATGACCTTAACTATAGTCAACAAATCATAAGCACTAGTCAAGTTCTACCCGCCATTTCGTGATTGATTTAGACCCACCCGCATGACCATTAACTATCGTCAACAAAGTCATACGAATGTCCTAATCGATCGCATCAAATACTTTGTAGGAAGACATCACTTAGCTACCGTACACCATGCCTTAACTATAGTCAACAAACGTGGTATGAATACTAAGTACTCTGCTTCCTAAAATGGCGGAAGGCAACAGATGGTTTTGATGAAAACCTTTAACGTTTTGAACTTGATATCGTTGTAGAATCTAGTGAAAAGATTGGTTTAAGCTCCAGTTTTAAAAGTCGAATGGTTTTGTAGTATCTTTCTAATTTTGCTAAAGTGGTCACTCCCGGTTAAGCGATCTCGGCTCTTTCCTCATCGAATAAGATGTTGGATATTTATGAATACCACGATACAAAGCAAGAATTAGATCAACTATAAAAACAATCGAGTGCTTTGTAACATTTGCTAGTTTCGCTAAAGGGGTCACTCCCGGTGAAGGGATCTCGGCCCTTTCCTCATCGAATGAGATGCTGGATATTCATCAAGGAATACCGCTATGCAAAGCAAAAGCTAGAGTTACCCATTTTTAAAAAGTTTGATTCTACAACATCTTTAGGTTTCTTTTTCTTAACATTAATCACATTAATGTTATCCCATCATTTACGTTTCCTAAACATCACAGAAAAGAAATGAAAATAGAACATACTCTTATGCCATCCGCATTCGCCACGGGGCCCCGTCATGCACCGTTAGGTTACTTAACTAACGGCAGAGCGGGGGCTGGACTAGCGCAGGTGCAAAAACTAAGCAACGTTTATTATATATCTCATATATAAATAGCCATTCGTCACACGCATTTATAAACATTCCAGATCACAGAATACATTGGATATACTAGGAATTCCGTATTTCATTTAAGCCCTTAATGAAAGACGGGTTCCATGGTCGTGATGAATAGCCAAACCCCACCCTAGACCCCTACGGGTGCGGCAAACTACCTGCCAAATTCTCGAAGTGAAGCAACCTCCCTCAATAAAATGAGTAGGCCACTCGGCACTTCGAGAACCCGGTAGTTTGTGCATCCCATATTGGGTCTATCCTAGGAGCAAAAACAGTAAAAATAAAGTATACAACGGTGGCTACAACCTCAACCCGGATGTGCCCCGCAAAATAATATTACATCGCTTTTTACAAATTACATGAATGAAAGAAAAGAAAAACGCTCTTCTCACATCCCCCGGCTAGTCATCCACGATGATCCAACATATTCATATACACATACAATCACATGATATACATATGTGTGTTCGAATCTCACGGTGTCATGCATTTTGTCGAGTTTTGTTGTTATTAAGATATGTCGGTTTCGTTGGTGAAAAAGGTGCACGAGGTGAGTCTCGAGCTTTAAAATACCGTAAGTGCACGGTGCGTTTGAGCAAGCCGGCAAGTACGGGTCGAACCACAAGGAGTGAATATCACGACATCAATTTAAGTTATAAGCAAAAGGTTGAAAGATGAGTTTGTCACAATTTGCAAGAATTTAAAAGAAGAAAGGTTTTAGGGAAACTTAGGCTAATGGATTAGTATTAGTGAAATACGACTTTTACCCCCAACTCCCCGTTTTGATTCAAGGTTCAAGTTTTTAGTTTCCATTCGAATTGCGAAAGCATGCCGCATCTATCCGAACATGCGTCGGGTTAGAATACGATATCAAGGTTAAGTAAAACAGAAACTAAGAACTTGAGTTGGAGAATGAAATGAATATGGAGCTAGTTAAGTGAAGTTAGCAAGTATAGAATATATGCATTTGTGCTATATATCCTATCTAGCTAATTGCGACACTTAACATAATTCCGTATTCATTTCAATTTCAATTCATAATATAGCAATCAATAAAATGTAAAGAAGAAATATGATATATGTTTAGGTTGATTTGCAACCATTGAAAATGATATATCCTATCAAGCAAAACATAATAAAATTGCATAATTAAGAAAATAAATGTAAAATGCAAGAATCAAAAGGGAGGGGTTGGAAGTAAAGTCATTCCACAACCTACCTCACCATAGCCCAAGAACAACTACTCACACATCATAAATTTAAATGACAATAAAAAGGAAAGAGTAAAAAGAGAAGATATACAAGAAATACTTTATATAAATGAAGTTTGATTACAAATGGTTCAAAGTACAAAACAAGTGAATTCAAATACCAAAATCTAAACTTGCAAGCTCAAAAAGAGATTGCAAGACCATATGAAGGCAAGGTATTCACACAAATATCACTAGTTACAATCTCACAATCTTTTCTCTCACACAAGAAGTAGTGCCCTCTAACTTGCCTACTGGCCTGGTATTTGTAGGTTCCAAAAAAGATTAAACAAACAATAAAAATCAGATGGCGTGGCATCAAGAGAGGGACAACAGAAAAATGGGGCCCATTGGACATTTTTGGACCGAGCTTGCCGGTTTTGGAAGGCATATGCTCGGCCAAAAACCGAGCAATGAGGCTAGTTTTTGTTGTGTGGTCTTGAGTTAACTCCAACATCATTCTGGTTCTGCTTGATTTGTCTAAAATAACATGTTTTGCCTTCAGAGATTTGGAGGGAATAAGATTCTTTGAATCGCAACAAAACTTTTTAGCATTTAATGCTCATTTAATGAACATCACACCAAGACATGCTCTTTTTGTGCCAAGGCAACCCCATCATGATCTACTGTCACACATGTATTGTGTTGGACCAAAAATTGTGTGCACACTAGTTTATTGCAAAAGAATCCTTTGGATATCGGTTGGTTCTCTGTTCAGATCGCAGTGTCTGTAGGGTTCCTAGGCACACTAACAAGGTTCTACAAGGCATCAACCATGCCAAAATCAAAATTTTTATGTGCCGAACAACCCTATGCAAGATCGTTTACTAAAGATAAGGCGAAACTAATAGCAAGCAAATAGCTTTAACCATAAGTGAAAGGGATTACAATCTTTGTAGATCCGGTCCTTCACTTCATTAGCTCCGTGTAGATGTCCCCATCGCTGCGATCGTGAACTCCGGACTCTAGAGAAGCTTCACAAGAAGAATGAACGTGCTTGCTTCGATGACTTCGAGGCCGAAGATGATCTACGTTGGGGAGACTCAAACTCAAGCTATTCCTTCACTTGGTCATGAACTTTATGAAGAGAACACCCTATACTACATGGAAAGTAGTAGAGGATGAAGAAGTAGGAAGTGGGCTCACTTTAGAATTGATTTTCTCACACTTTTTCTCATGGCACCATTAGAGCTAGCAAGCTTTTCATGGAGCTTGATGAAGAAGAAGAAGAAAGGATAATTCATCCAAATGAAAACTTATCCTTTTAATTATTGCACCATGGTTGAGTTAAGCCCTCATGCTTAACTCATGTAGAGAATTAACCAAAGTATGATCTTAAGGGTTGGGTTAACTAATATCCTAAGGAATGACAAAAGAGTTGACTTTGTCAATATTTATCAAGCTTCATGAAGCTTGATAACTTGACCAAAGTCTCATCTCTTTTGTTATTTGTTAGAAAATTAGTAAACCCTAATTTAACCTTGACTTGGTTTAAGTCTCATACACCCAACTTGTATGTATCATCAAGCATGATACAAACATGTACACTTGCATATATCACATATAAACAATGTGCACAATCTAGTGAGAAAATAAATCTTAAGTGAGTTGATACTAGTTAATGTAATGTAATATATCAAATATATAATTATACATTAAATTATTAAATCAACTCTTGATTTAATAACCCGTCTATAACCGACTAATATCATGTGTAACAACTTATCGAATCAACACTTGATCCGATAACCCGGCTATATCGCATACAACCGATCAATGTCACGAATCGCGAGAATAGAATACGGTATCTCATATCGTATTAATCTCGGTCCCGCACTTATCACATATGTGCTCCTACTCCATTTTGCTTGAGCCACGAAACCCCTGTGTAGGACTCTAAAGACTCGTCAATACGCCGGCAGCAGGTGATGATCATATCAAACACCCACAAGTCGCAAGCGGTCTGCTAAACGTAACGGCCACCAGGGTATTGAGCGATCAGAAGATCAACGAGCAAGCCTACTCACACTCCTGCGAATCCAATCAGTAACACTTACCGCACAGTCCGGTCTGTTCGTCTGATATGTCGCATATCTCGCCTAGGGGTAGTAAACGTCAGACCCCAGCAGCTTGATAAATCATGCCGATGTAAGGTCCATAACAAGCATGAAACTACTGATAACACTTACCAATAAATCAGTGCAACCCTGGCCAGGGATTTCCAGTTATGGCCAGTCGAGCATAGCGCAACATCAACCCCCAATACCGGGAGAGACGAATCCCCTCCCATCGCTCATTGCCTCCATGTGAATCAGGACTGTACCCAAAAACCACCTGTTTGCACGACTCAGTAGAGCCGTGGTAGGGTGGAAATCAAAGCACGGTGGGAGACACACAAGACTCTATGACGATCTCAGGTCAACAGACTAAGCTGTACCAGTGTCACCAGAGAACTGCCATCTGACGTGAGGTATAATACCATCTGGGAGTTCTCGGCGAGTCGTTCAGTGTACCCAGTCTCCACTGAGCACCCGCATACCATCTCTGATGTCAAACACCAATGGATATGGGATCATCCATCGCCCATCTCATGGGTCGAGAAGATATACGCTAGTCTACTCTGGAATATCGATGCCCCGTCTCGATATTCCCACGACTAGGAACATTGAAGGATGTACTCATGGACTACCCAAGCCCCACTAGTACGATCTGCATCATAGTCCTGCAAGTCGAGTACACATCCTAATGGCTTTATCAACATGTAACAGAGAGACAGAAAGTATACATGTTAAGATAAAGAGCAACCAGATAGCGTACTATCATGTCGAGCAAGAAAGTCCTACCTATATATGTCCCAGCATCCACTACTATATACATCTCATGTACAGTAATGGTCTCTAGGGCATACATATAACTAACAATCTCCCACTTGCACTAGGGCCATCTGTAGCAGTGGTTGCAGTATCTCATACTCAACCATCCCATATAAGTTTCTCTCTGGGAAAAGGCCTTTGTGAGTGGATCCGCCGTATTGTCCTCTGAGTCCACTCTCCTAACCTCGATCACCTTAGAGATCAACTATCTCCATGATCAGGTGATATTGCCTTGGAATATGTCTGGGTCACTGATGGGACCGTGGTTCCTGGGTCAAAACCACACTTCCATTGTCATACAATGGTAAGAACCTAGTTCATCTCATGAACTAATATACATCCAAACTGCCTCTTTGGTAGTATCTTTAATAGCGATGTCACCAGCCTTTATTGTCTAGTTTGCCACGGTATCTAGCTTGGAACTCTTCCAACATACCGTCCCTCCACTGAGGGTAAAGACAATGCCTGCGACTGACATTCAGTCAACCTTACCACCCTGGAAGCTGTCCAGTGATTCTCCCCAGGATCGATTGATACCATCTCACTACACCTAGTGAGAATCCTAATATCCATTTAGATCTATCTCATAGATCCAAAACCCAGGATTTAGGAGGTATCACTTTGATCCTATATGGAGAATCCATGTGATAAGAGGAGATTGACCGAGCGTAGCACATGAAAGTCTTTTCCTATCAAGAGTATGTTGTCCACGTACAATACGAGGATGACCACCTTACTCTCTACTACCTTTTTGTATGTACAAGGTTCATCTACCATTTTGATGAAGTCAAACTCTTTGACTACTGATTGATAGAGATTCTGCGTGTTCAAGTTTAGTTAATTACCGCAATCAAAACGGTTTCGCTTGTAGCTAGCCGGTTGAGTACGGGTCGTCCGCAGGGAGATGGGAATCTTTTTCTAAGTGCTTTAACGAGTTAAGTCCAGTTTTCCAGATTTTGTTGTGATTAATTAAGTGTTAAAATGATATGTAAAGAGAGCTTGTTAGGGTTGGGATTAGGTTAGTTTGAGTTAGGAGTCGCTCACCTCTTTCGTTGCCACTCTTAATATCGGTGTTATGGTAATCGGCAACAACGGGGATTAGCACGACTAGGAAGGAACTTGCGAGTATAAGCTAGGCTTTCCAACGCATAAGTTCTTCCTTTTGGTGCTTGTCCGTCCGTTCTTGGCTCTTAGCCATAACCTCCGGTTAATTCAACCACAACCGGTCTCACTACGGAATCACCACTATCATGTAGGATAGGGTGCCGTAAGGAGCGGATTGTGGTTCAATTAACGGGAGTCGATTTAAGATGTTGGGCAAGGAAAGAGTGAGAGAGATTTCCTTCTCTCAAACTTCCCTTATCCTACCCTAATAAGTATGGAAACTACTCACACATCATAACGAAAAGAAAATAAAACAAAAGAGGAAGATAGAAAGAAAGAGATTAGAAGATAACAACTAGCTATTTGCGACCTCACCTTGGCAAGGATCAAGCGTAAGCATCATGGTTGTTTTAAGGATAAAGAAAAAGAGAAAAGAAAGAAACAACAAGAAATAACAACAACTAAGTTAACAAATGAAAATTACAAGCAATAATAAGAGAACAAGACAAGTATGATAACAAAAGGAACTTCTTTATTCATCATTCTTCACTCACAAAAGCTCACTACAAGTTTTTAAATGGAGAAGAGATGAGAAGAGGAAGAAGAACAAGTATTCTAAAACCTAGAAAAATACAAGATTAAGCACCCTTGGCTTTGGCAAGTTCTGGACTATTTATAGGCAGGTAAAAGAAATTCTAGGGCAACATTCTGGACCCATGTGAAAAGACCCAACTGCCCCTAAAAACTGGACTTCTGACGACTCCGTATGGCCGCGGTTCCGCGGCCATAGCATGCTTAGGCCGCGGTTCCGCGGCCTTATTGGGGAATTGGGTCACCAATTTTGGTGGCTTCTCCTGGTATTGTGTGCCCTTTATTCTGGTATATGTATTTTCTCAGATTGTCTTCACGATTTTTCCAGAACTTCTGTTGATCAAAAGGTGATTGGATATGGATCTTTTTGTCATGATTTTCTTGAGCTCCGTGTAGATTTCTTGGATCCTGTGTTGCCATTGAGCCTTGTGCATGAAAATGACATTGATTTGCCATTTTGTCTCCTAAACTGGTGTGCGGCAACATACGGATAGAGAGCGGAGACCCGTGTTTTATCTGTGGTTGGCAGGAACCCAGGTTTTGTCGTGTTTTTCCATGAATTTCACCGTTTAAGAGCCGAGAACCTGTATCCTGCAATTGACTAGCAAACACGGCTCAAGAGTACCTACCGATAAGCAATGTGATAAAAATTGGGCGGTATGAAAATACAAAAATCTGATATGAACAAATACCCCCAAACTTATCATTTTCTCATCCCGAGCAAAGCCAATTTATTCACAAAAAATTTCCTAACCTCACTTTCGCAGGGAATGCGATTGCACTGAGCATGTGCAACAAGCCGTTAAACCTCTAGGTGTCCCTAGTAGGAGGAGTGTTGTCTCCTGAGGGTTTTCAGCGGATACTACCCACAAAATCCGGTCAAGCTAGTTTTGTAAAATAACTAAGATTCAAACCCTAAAGTTTTGTTTCAGAAAAAAAAACAATTCTATTATCCTAAGTCTAGACTATCGAACATTTATTTTTCACATCTCGCTTCTTATTTAACTACAGATTTTATATGTCTTTACGTGCAGTGCAAATAGTGTCGTTAAGTTTCCAGAGGATCGATTTACGTCATCATGTCACACAATAAAGCCCAGATAAAAATTTTGAAAGGATCACATAAGTTTTATAAAGAGTTAAGCATTTTTCAAGTTTCGTTTTCCAGTAAAGTTTCAACTTTAGAATTTCTATCTTCCCTAACAGGAAACTAGGTCTTATTCTTCACTCCACCTTTTTCTTGTTTTCATTTCATACACACCTCTGTGAACGTGCAATAGCCTTTATCATAGAGTAAAACCTTCATATCTCCGCTAAATTTTTTTATAAAAGCCTGTCTTTTATGAAGATTATTCTCACACAAAGAACCGTTAGGAATTTTAACTCGGAGAGAACACTTGCTTGACTTTGTTTTAATCTGGACTTTCTAGGCTTCTTAGCGAGCTTTGGGCTAATGCACCCAAACCAGTTGGTTTTAGGGCATTAGGTGTAGAAACACCCCAGCGGACTTAATTACTCAAGTTACCTAGGTCCAAAAACAAAAGACAGTTTGGCATGAAAATCATGATGATTTAATACGAACGGAGATATAACCGGCTGTTCAATTATTTTTTTGGATAAAAGACGTGTTTAGTGGGTTCGGTGTGTAATCATTCCAATCAAGTTTCAGATGGGTTGTTTTTCAGACTTAGTTCCAATTAAGGCATCAATAACATTCCTTCATATTCACTCACTTCATAAACTATTCTTGATATTACTTATTTTAGAACAAACCTATTTAATCCTCAGAAAATCATTGATCCATTTAAAAGTTTTTCGACATAAAAGACTTTTCATCTAATTTCCAAAAACTCACGACACGTGGAGTGTGATGTAAAGACGTATATCAGCTATAGTTAACTTCAAAGGAGAGTTATCTTTCAGGTTTTCAAAATCTAAACATAAGATTTAGTTATTCTTATTTTATCAAACAAAACCGTCGAAATGTTGAATCAGAGTCCTCCCACTGGCTAACTTGACAGAAAAGTTTTTATGTTTTTAGAAAATTTTCAGATTTTTATGGATTTTATGGATTTTAATATGCAGATGTAAAATATACATATGAATGTGAAGGTAAGAAATGCGTACCGAGCGTACCCCCAAACTTAAACTGGACAGTGTCCTCACTGTCATTGCATGAAGGGATCATTTGAAGGGTCAAAATTGTCGGTTAGCGATACACAAAATTTTTTTGTTTTTGTTTTTAAAGAAAAGAAAAAGAAAAAGAATGGAAAAGAATATCCATAAATATATACAAAATGGTTTATACATACCCCCAAACTTATTTGGAACAGTGTCCACTGTTCTTGGCTGGATAACCGAAGTTTGGTGGTAGGCAGAGGAAGATTATGCAGGGTAAACCGGCTCCTGTAAGACCAGGAGCCCCTCTGTTGGTTCGGCGCTAAGGTACGGTTTGAGTCGGTGTCCATTCACTTTGAAAAATGAACCGTCCTTCGGATTTTCCAAATCCACAGCGCCCTGCGGATATACATTCCGCACAAAATACGGCCCTTTCCAGCGAGATCTGAGCTTTCCTGGATGGAAGTGTAGCCGAGTGTCGTAAAGCAGTACCTGTTGACCAGGTACGAAAGTTTTGTGCAAAAGGAGTTTATCGTGAAACACCTTCGTTCGGTTCTTAACGACAACCGCGTTATCGTAAGCCTCATCCCTAAGCTCGCTCAATTCATTCAACTGTAGCTTCCGATGGCTGCCCACATCTTCGAGAGACAGATTCAGTTCTTTTATCGCCCAAAATGCGCGATGCTCTATTTCGACAGGTAGGTGGAAGGCTTTTCCGTATACAAGCCGATAGGGAGACATGCCAAGATCGGTCTTATAAGCGGTACGAAATGCCCAAAGGGCATCAGTGAGTTTCAACGACCAATCTTTTCGGTTCTTGGAAACCGTCTTCTCCAGTATCTGCTTGATTTGCCGATTTGACACTTCGGCCTGCCCGCAGGTTTGGGGGTGGTAGGGCGTAGAGAGATTATGATTAATGGAATATTTCCGCATCAAGGCCTCGAAAGTCTTGTTGCAGAAATGGCTTCCATTGTCGCTAATGATCGCTCGGGGGTGCCCAAAACGGGAGAAAATGTTTTCTTTAAGAAACCTAACGACAACCTTGTTGTCGTTAGTCCGGCTGGGCACAGCCTCGACCCATTTAGAGACGTAATCAACAGCGAGAAGAATGTATAAGTTCCCAAAAGAGCTGGGAAACGGCCCCATGAAATCGATCCCCCAAACATCGAAAATCTCCACAACCAAGATCGGTTGGAGCGGCATCTCGTTCCTCCGGGATATCCGGCCCATGTGTTGGCACTGGGAGCAAGTCTTGCAATAGTCATGAGCGTCTTTGAAGAGTTGTGGCCAGTAGAAACCATATTGCAAGATCTTCTCAGCTGTCTTTCTGGGGCCAAAATGCCCGCCACACGCTTGATCGTGGCAAAATGACAGCACACTCTTGAATTCATCGTCAGGGACACACCGACGAATAATCTGGTCGGGACAGTACTTGAACAGATAGGGTTCGTCCCAGTAAAAGTGTTTTACTTGGGATAAGAAGCGAAGTCTGTCCTGACTTGACCATTCAGTCGGTAGTAACCCTGTGGCCAAATAGTTCACAATATCTGCGAACCAGGGTTCGCAAGATACTGTCAAGAGCTGTTCATCCGGGAAAACGTCGTTGATCGGAATTGGAAGCGAAGGCGAAGAAGGAAGTCGTGAGAGATGGTCGGCAACTACGTTTGTCCTTAATGACAAGGTCAAACTCTTGAAGCAAGAGGATCCAACGAATTAGCCGAGATTTTGCATCTTTCTTCGCAAAAAGATGGCGCAGAGCAGAATGGTCTGTGTAGACAATGACTGGAGAGCCGATGAGGTAGGGCCTGAACTTTTCTAAAGCAAATACAACAGCTAAGAATTCCTTCTCAGTTGTTGTATAATTAAGTTGTGCGTCGTTCAGGGTTCGGCTCGCATAATAGATTACGTGCGGCATCTTGTTGATGTGTTGTCCAAGGATAGCACCAATGGAAAAGTCGGATGCATTGCACATAATCTCAAATGGGTGCGTCCAGTCAGGTGAAGAAAGAACGGGAGCAGAAGTGAGTGAGCGTTTTAGTGACTCGAATGCAGTCACACAGCTCGAGTTGAAGTCGAATGGCGTGTCCTTGGCCAGCAAAAGAGTTAAGGGCCTAGCAATCTTGCTAAAGTCCTTGATGAACCGTCTATAGAAACCAGCATGGCCAAGGAAGGCTCGGATGTCTCGGACGCATCTGGGAGGAGGTAGATTGGAAATGACCTCAATCTTTGCTTTGTCAACCTCTATGCCATTTTGCGAGATGATATGTCCTAAGACAATACCTTCGCGCACCATGAAGTGGCACTTCTCCCAATTCAAAGTGAGATTCTTGTCCTTACATCGGGTAAGGACAGCGTCGAGATGCAGCAAACACTCATTGAAGGAATCGCCGAAGATGGAGAAATCGTCCATGAAGATCTCCAGAAATTTTTCCACCATGTCTGAGAAGATTCCCATCATACACTGCTGGAAGGTAGCGGGCCCATTGCATAACCCAAAGGGCATGCGACGATATGCAAACGTGCCGAAAGGACAAGTGAATGTGGTCTTGTCCTGGTCTTTTTCGGCGATGGGAATTTGATTATAGCCAGAGTAGCCATCAAGAAAGTAGTAGTACTCGTGTCCGGCCAATCGTTCAAGCATTTGGTCAATGAAAGGTAGCGGAAAGTGGTCCTTCCGCGTTGCGGCGTTGAGTTTTCTGTAATCAATGCATACTCGCCACCCAGTTTGGGTGCGAGTAGGGATTAACTCGTTCGCCTCGTTAGTGATGACCGTTATACCTGATTTCTTGGGGACAACGTGAATGGGGCTAACCCACTGGCTATCAGAGATAGGGTAAATGATACCACTATCTTGACATTTTACGATCTCCTTCTTCACAGCCTTTTTCATGACTGGATTGAGACGTCTTTGTGGATCCCGGGCTGGTTTGGCATCATCCATCAGATGAATGTGATGTTCAACGATCAGGGGACTAATCCCCTTGATGTCCGCCATGGACCAGCCAAAAGCTTGCCTGTTGCTGTGCAAGACCGCAAGAAGGGCTTTCTCTTGCTCTGGAGCTAGAGAAGCCGAAATGATGACAGGGAGGGTCTCGTTTTCACCTAAGTAAGCATACTTAAGGTGAGACAGCAACGGCTTGAGTTCGAGCGATGGAGGTGAAACGATTGAAGGCAAGATTGGTGCAGAGGTCTCGAACTCAAAGGACTCCAGCAAAGGTTCAAAACGAGTGTAGGCGACCGAGTTGGATGGTTCAGGTAACTCATCCGGAAATTCGAAGGATTCAAACTCGGGTTGTGAGCGGCTAAGATCGTTCGAGAACGTGAAACACTCGTAGTCGTTGTCGGGCGCAGAAACAGCAGCAGGTTCGAAAAGGAACGCACTAGTGGCGTCAAGATTATCGTGATCAAACAGAAACTCCTCGAATTCACATTCTTCTGGGGTGATCTTCTGGATCGAGCAGACGTCCAGTATATGAGCATTAGGTTCGGAGGGCTGATTCCCTAACCTAAAAATGTTGAGTTCAATCGTCATATTTCCAAAAGATAGGTTCATCGAACCATTGCGACAATTGATCACAGCATTTGAGGTTGCAAGGAATGGGCGACCGAGAATCACCGGAATTTGATTCCGGGGGTTAGCTACAGGCTCTGTGTCTAATACAATGAAGTCAACGGGGAATATGAAGTCCCCGACTTTTATTAACACATCCTCTAGCTCACCCCTAGGATGGGTGATCGATCGGTCGGCCATTTGGAGAGTGCAGTGTGTGGGTTTCAGCTCTCCTACGCCTAATTGCTCGTATACTGAGTACGGAAGCAGGTTAACACTGGCACCAAGATCTAATAGTGCGTGGTTGATGTTCTTATCCCCAATGGTAATTGAAATCGTAGGACAGCCAGGGTCCTTCCGTTTTTGTGGTAAAGATTGGGTAAGAGCATCACTCACAGCACTAGCCAAGAACACTTTCTTTGGTACCTGAGATTTCCTCTTTTTCGTGCACAAGTCCTTTAAAATTTTCGCGTAGGACGGGACTTGTTGGACAGCATCTAAAAGAGGAATGTTAATGTTAACCTGCTTAAATAACTCCAGAATCTTCTCCATTTATGGATTTTATTTATTGGACTTCAACCGGTTTGGAAATGGAACGTTTTTAAAATTGGTTGAGTCCAATGCTGGAGGAGGAGATTGTGGAGTTGGAACGGTTCCCAGAACAGGTGTTTTCGTGGAGTGAGAAGTGGGTCCGTTCAGAGCAGAAGAAGAGGAATGAGAGCCTGTTGAAGAATGGAGAATAGGCTCAGAAGACGAAGAAGCAGAAGAAGAAGAAGAAGAAACGGCCGGGGTGTTGTAGCGTCTTGAAAAGTCGTTTTGGTGTTTTCCTGAAATTCGGTGAAAATTCGGTATTTTTCCGAAAACCGTCTTTCTCGTTATTTTGCAGTTTAGGGCTAATTATACCTAAAATGGATAGGTAATTGCTTGTTTTTAGTAGCTAATGAGTTACTTATGAAATTCTGGTCGTTTAAAAATTTTTCCCTGTTTTTCAATTTTTTAATATTATTTTAAGCCGGTAAGAAAATACATTAAATTAGCGATAAATACAAATTTTTCCGGGCTAAATTTAATCTTTAAAATTATGATAATTAAAATCTAGTTGTAACATAAATTTTTAGTATTTTATTTTGATTTTTAACAAATTTTTATGATAGGAAACGAATTTATTGAATTTTAAGCTAAAACTTGCAATTTTTTACTTGTAGGGGGTCTTTTTGCATAAAATTTCTTTTGTAAAACCCCATTCACCCTCCCTTCACCCCTAGGCCGGCCCTACCTCAGTATCAAGCCCACAAAATTTTTTCCCATCTCATTTGAACAAAATGATATGATAAAGGGTTATTTATATATTTATTTGAGGTAAGGGTATTATGGTAATATAAGAGAGTTGACTTGGACTTTTTTCCCCCACTCCCTCACTGCTGAATTCCAGCAGAAAAAACAGCCCCAAAAATCTCCACTCTTCTTCCATCAAAGTTCATCCAAAATTTGCTCCAAAAATCCACAATTCATTCAAAATTCAAACCAAATCCTTCATCCATTCTTCTTAATCTTTCTTGCATGGATCTTGGATGCTAGGAGACCATGTTTGGAGTCAAAATTTCTTGCTAGATCTCTAGATCTAGAGGTTTAATCCTTACCCATTTAAATTCTTTTGGTTAGATTTCTTTAATTGGGTTGTTTTAGTGTAAATATTAGTGTTAATTTCTAGTCTAGGTTTTAAAAGTTCATGCCTTGAAATTTTAATTAGGGTTTAGAAAACCATTAATTAGTTAATTAAGTTATTTTGTTATCTAGTTTTATGCAAACTTAATTTAAGAGATTACTTTGCTTAAGTGGACATCGATATGTGTTAAATTATGTTGTTCAAGTGTGAAATTGGATTTAATTGATGGTTATAAAAATCAAGAGAGGGTTGTTTATGGAAAAATATGATTTGAAGCATTGTAATGTGTTATAATTAATGTGATTGTGGTTAACTAGTTATGCGGTTACATGTTATACTAGGTTGTAATCCTTTTTGTCGCAAAACGGCGATGTTGCGCCGATTTTTGGAATGTTTGTGCTTACTAGTTTTGTTATAAAATTATGTGATGAATTATTTTGGATATCTTGATGATTGTGTTGGCTTATCCTATGACATTTAGGATGTGTGAGTGTGGTTTCTTTGAGTGGTCAGGTTTTAGTTTTGCCGGGCGACCAAATCGGCGATTTTTAGCAGTTTTTGCGATTTTCGCGTATGTTCCGCGCACCTTGTGCACGTTGTACCTAGCTTGTGAACTATGGTATTTCCATTAGGGAATTGCGTCATTCTTGATATATAACCTTATGTCTTGTATTGATGTAAATTCCAGGTTCGGTCGCGGAGGCTTCGGATGCGGCCCGAAAAGGGGAAGCGGTGATCGGACGTAGCTAGCTGAGGATTTCTGTGAGTAGATGTAACATCTACGGGGTACTATCGTTGGATGGCGCAAGCCGCCCGATAGTTTTAGTAACTTAAAAGATTCTTAGTAATGTTAGTAATTAGGGGTGTAATACTTGTATGATTATTTGCTGCATCCATGCATTATATTGACATACCTATGCGAAACCATTTTATAGGACACCTGCACCATTGCCAGGGTTTTTATATGCAGCACGAGCACTATTCATGCTTACACACACACCCTGGTAATTGCCATGCCACCACACTGGATAACCTTTAAATTTAAACCTTTTACTAATTGATATTTAAACTTGTGCTATTGCCTTTAATTCCTTAAAATGAAACCGTAGGATTGCTATTCATATGCATGTACTTCATCATATTAATTGTTCATGCCTAATCTATTAATCACACATCGCAACTTGATTATTGATACCATATGCATTCATTATCATTGACATATGCACTTATGAGGATTTCTTGAGATTTTATGATATTTCTGGATTTCGGGGGAAAGCCGCAAAATTTCTAAACTTATTATATTTTTACAATATGTAAATTGCGGTTTTCTAGTGATGTAAGTGTCGTCCACCATGAGTTTGCTGTGGTTTTGGAAATCCGTGTCGAGGAGTGGAGGAACCGTCACGGGTACATGGTGGGCCCGGTAAGGTACCCCGGGACAAGAGGAATGTGGTGTTGACGTTGAGCCTGGCAGGGGACGGATTACCTACCGGTGACTGTTTGGGACGGCGGATATCCAAAGGATACCGACCGTGGCCGCTAGATGATGAGATATTGATATTTGAGATGGGTCAGCCGGACGGCTGAGGCCAGAGATACATTTATGAGATTTGAGACAGCTTTTAGGTGTCGTTGCTGGACACCGGTTCTCGTCGATTCTTTGAGTATCATGCTGGCATTCTAAAAGAGTTTCAAAAACAAAAAGAGATAAATGTTTCTTATATATACCTATTGAGACCTCAGATATTCAGGTTGCATACATATTCGTACACTGATGTTGTATACACACCTGCTAGTGCACCCATTCATACCTGTATTTTAGATGCTAGGATGCTTGTGTGCATGCATACGATAGCCTTTGTAGGTGTTATTTATTACTCACGAGTTGGCAACTCACCCCCGTTGTGCCACAGTCTTTTGCAGGTCCGCTCCGTCAGTTCAGTAGCGGCGGGCGCACTTGTTCTTTTGCCTCCTTTGCCTGGACTCGAGGTTTTGCTCTTAGGTGGGTTATGTTACTATTTTTGTACCACCTTGTATACTCTTTGTATCTAGTGCACTCCATCTACTATATCTACCAGTATTGTTGTATATTGACTTAGAGATGAGACTGTGAGGTTTGTGGACTTTTATGCTGTATTTTGGGGTCGAGCTCACTTGAGTCGACATGCTGTTTTTCTTATGCTTCATTATGATTATTTTGCATGCTGTCGTTTTATATTGCGTGGGATTTGTGACCGCCTTGTGGCGAAGAGCTAGCTCCCGCTTGGGGATGCCCTATTTTGTTGGATTCATATATATTTTGTTGTACCCATTTTGGGGGCCAGTATTTACAAAGGAGACTCTGCCGAAATTTTCGGAAAAATTGGTATTGTTTTTAAAAAGGGTTTTACATGACTTATTTGATAAACTCGCTTTCAATTGATTGGGTTTTCTTCACTCTTTTGCTTAATTGGTTTTGTTTTCTGGGCTTTGGCTTACTTATTTTACGGACGTCTTTAGACGTTTCGTAAACTTAAGTGCCAGTCACGTTCCGTACCCTGCGGGTCGTGACAAAGTTGGTATCAGAGCGATAGGTTTTACCTTTTTGAGTGTAGGATGACCCTTGGTAGATGGAGTAAGTGACTTAAGCAGGGTAACGTAGCGTGCGTATGTCCGCGGCATACTTGCGATACGGTACTCTGCCTAAGTGACTTTAGGATATACTTGCTTGAAATTCCTTCTTCAATTCCGTGTATCCTATGGTTCTATTGCACTGTTCTTATCATCCTGTTCTCAGAACAACCACTTGGCCACCGAAGGCTATGAGAGCGCAGAGAGCTGCCGCCAGAGACGAGATTCGAGCTGGCTCGTCCGAGACTAGGTTGAGCAGGGTGGTATGCCTACGCCGCAGGGACAGACCGATCCACCTTCCCCAGGCCGTATGGATAGGCTCGAGACTGGTATGGAGGAGTTGCGACAGATGATGGGAGGCATGCAGGAGCTACGTCAGATGGTAGGATCCCTAGTTGCAGCCAGTCGTACACCGAGGCCGGATGACGTACCTACTACATCACAGACGACCATGATACCTGCTCCTACTACTACCACCGTGGCAATTCCGGTTTCGCTATAGGATTTCATGAGGCTGAGACCTCCAGTATTCACCGGCACCGAGGCAGCGGAGGACCCACAGACGTTCCTTGACAGTTTAGCCAGGATCTGCCGTTCGCTGAGATGTTCAGATGATCGATGGGTAGAGCTTGCGAGTTTCCGACTAGAGGGTCTCGCGCAGACATGGTGGGAGTCAGTCTTAAGAGGTCGAGCTGCAGGTCTGCCGCCTATGAATTGGGTCGAGTTTACAGTGGTCTTTCTAGCCCGTTTCCTCCCAGAGAGCGTTCGTGACGCCAGAGCTCGCAGCTTTGAGGCCTTAGTCAAGACACCTGGGATGACGGTGTCTGAGTATGACATCCAGTTTACGCAGTTATCCTGATATGCTCCGTATTTGGTGGATACCGAAGAGAAGATGGTGAAGAGGTTCGTACAGGGACTTGATGCCCAGCTATATCTTGCCATTGGCGCCCAGCACTACAACACTTATTCAGCTGCTATGGATACGGCATTACGGATGGAGGCACGCATATCACAGACTTCGGCCGTTTCTGGGCCGAAGAGGATTCGCACCGATGTACCATCTCAGAGGCAGGGCGCCAGATTCTTCCCGAGAGATAGGCCTGGCAGAGGATTTGGACGGGGACAGTTATATGGTTCTTATCCCCAGGGACAGCAGCCGTCGCCAGGGTGTTTTGGGTGCGGGAGTCTGCATCATCTTGTCAGAGACTGTCCGGCGAGACGACAGGGAGCAGCGACAGTTCCGCATGTGACCCTACCACCATCACCACCCCCTCCTCAGAGAGCCCTACTTCCTACCACCGGTGATGCTCCACGCCAGTTAGGTGCACCCAGAGGCCGTGGATGCGGCGGTCCTGTTCAGAGAGGACGAGGAGGCAGAGGCCGAGGTCGAGGTCAGCCCGCTATCGGTGGAGGACAGGCCCGAGTTTTTGCTTTGACACCGCAGGATGCGCAGGCATCCAATGCCGTTGTGACAGGTACCTGGCCAGTTTGTTCTTTCGACGCACGGCTATTATTCGACCCAGGTTCCACACATTCGTACGTATCTACACACTTTGCACCGATGTTGGGCCGTGAGTCGTCGTCGTTAGATCAGCCGCTTGTTGTTGTTACTCCGGTAGGCGAGTCGTTTGTCGCTCGTTTTGTTTTTCGTTTGTGTTCCGTTCGTATCGGGGAGAGGGATTCATCAGTTGATTTGATACTCCTCGATATGTTGGACTTTGATGTGCTTCTGGGCATGGATTGGCTAGCCACTTGTTATGCTTCGGTGGACTGCCGTGAGAAGGCAGTCAGATTTAGCTTTCCGGGAGAGCCAGTCCTTGTTATTCAGGGAGACCGCAGTGTCACCCTTCCCAGCTTAATTTCGTCTCTTCGCGCTGGTCAGCTCTTGCGGAAGGGATGTCAGGGATTCTTAGCGTGTATTTGTGATACTCGAGCTGCAGAGGTTCCGTTAGACCGGGTCCCGGTAGTTTGTGAGTTCCCTGATGTTTTCCCTGATGAGCTACCTGGGCTACCGCCTGAGCGCGATGTTGAGTTCTGCATTGATTTGATTCCCGGTTCGGGGCCTATTTCTATACCGCCTTATCGGATGGCCCCGGCAGAGCTTCGAGAGCTGAAGGATCAGTTGCAGGATTTGTTAGATAAGGGGCTTATTCGACCGAGTGTTTCTCCGTGGGGTGCTCCGGTCCTGTTTGTCAAGAAGAAGGATGGAAGTTTGCGCTTATGTATCGACTACCGCCAGCTGAACAAAGTTACCGTTCGGAATAGATATCCGTTGCCGCGCATTGATGATTTGTTCGACCAGCTTCAGGGTGCAGGGTATTTTTCGAGGATCGACTTGCGATCAGGATACCATCAGCTGCGAGTTCGACAGGAGGATATACCGAGGATAGCTTTCCGCATGCGCTACGGCCACTACGAGTTTTCGGTGATGTCGTTCGGACTCACCAACGCCCCAGCAGCATTCATGGATTTGATGAACCGTACATTCAGGCCGTATCTTGACTTGTTCATCATCGTGTTTATCGACGATATCTTGGTGTACTCCCGGAGCAGAGAGGAGCACGAGCAGCACTTGCGGATTACGTTACAGACTCTGAGGGAGCACCAGCTGTTCGCGAAGTTCTCCAAGTGTGCATTCTGGCTGGACAGCGTCGGATTCTTGGGTCACGTGGTTACGAGAGACGGCATTTGTGTGGACCTGAAGAAGATTGAGGCTGTTCAGCAGTGGCCCCGACCTACATCGGTTACTGAGATCCGTAGTTTTCTAGGCTTGGCGGGCTACTACAGGCGTTTTGTTCAGGACTTCTCCCGTATAGCTGCACCGTTGACCGGTTTGACCCGGAAGGGAGTTCCTTTCGTTTGGACAGAGGAGTGCGAGCGCAGTTTTCAGCAGCTACGGACTTGTTTGACTACGGCGCCGGTATTATCTTTGCCTTCGGGATCAGGCGGATTTGTTGTCTACTGTGATGCTTCGCGAGTGGGATTAGGATGCGTATTGATGCAGCATGGCCGGGTGATCGCTTATGCTTCTCGGCAGTTGAAGAAGCATGAACAGAACTACCCCACTCATGATTTGGAGATGGCTGCAGTGGTCTTTGCACTGAAGATTTGGCGACATTACCTGTACGGCGAGTCGTGTCAGATATTCACCGATCACAAGAGCTTAAAGTACATATTTCAGCAACGAGACCTGAACCTCAGACAGCGTCGTTGGATGGAGTTGGTAAAAGACTACGACTGCGAGATCTTATATCACCCCGGCAAGGCAAATGTGGTGGCAGATGCGTTGAGTAGGAGGCCCGGGGGTAGTCTATCCTTTTTGCGCGCAGTGCAGAGGCAGTCGTCAGCAGATTGGCAGATGTTATGCGACAGCCTAGTTGAGTTCGAGTTCACTCAGACAGGGGGACAGCTCGCGCATGTTCATGCACGCCCACAGTTGCTTGACCGTATATGTGAGGCTCAGCGCAGTGACGACCGTTGCTCAGAGATCATGGCACAGATGGGACAGGGCAGATTTTCCGAGTTCGTGGTTGACGATCAGGGGATTTTACGATATGGATCTAGACTGTGCGTACCAGATGCTGATGGATTGCGGCGCGACATTCTTGAGGAGGCACACCGATCAGTGTATAGTGTCCACCCCGGTTCCACCAAGATGTACCATGATATGAGAGAGACCTACTGGTGGGACGGGATGAAGAGGGACATTGCGGAGTTCGTTTCGAGATGCCTGACTTGTCAGCAAGTCAAGGCCGAGCACCAGAGGCCCGCAGGAGAGCTACAGCCGTTACCCATTCCAGAGTGGAAATGGGAACAGATTTCGATGGACTTCGTTGTGGGTCTACCCAGGACCAGTCGAGGGTACGACTCCATCTGGGTGATCATGGATAGATTGACGAAAGCGGCTCACTTCCTGCCAGTGAAAACGACTTTCAGCTTCGCTCGGTATGCTCAGCTCTATATTGACAAGATCGTGCGACTACATGGCGTACCGACTTGTATCGTGTCAGATCGAGGCACTCAGTTCACCAGCCGACTTTGGCAGAGACTTTAGGAGGCTTTGGGCACTCGTTTGAGGTTCAGCACAGCGTTTCATCCGCAGACAGACGGACAGTCAGAGCGGACCATTCAGACTCTCGAGGACATGCTCAGAGCGTGCGTTTTAGACTTTGGTGGTAGCTGGGATCGTCGTTTACCTCTAGTGGAGTTCTCCTACAACAACAGCTTCCAGGATACTATTCAGATGGCACCTTTCGAGGCATTGTATGGGAGGAGATGCAGATCGCCCGTCTGTTGGACAGAGCTCAGCGAGAGCAGCATTTTGGGGCCGCAGCTTGTTGAGGAGACGACAGTGAAGATACAGTTGATTCGAGACCGGATGAGGGAAGCTCAGAGCAGACAGAAATCCTATGCAGACAGGCGCCGTCGCAGATTAGAGTTCGCAGTTGGCGACCATGTTTTTCTGAAAGTCTCTCCGATGAAGGGCGTGATGCGTTTTGGGCAAAAGGGGAAGCTTAGCCCTAGATTCGTAGGTCCCTTCGAGATCCTCGAGCGGGTTGGCGCTGTTGCATATCGTTTGGCTCTTCCTCCCAGCTTTCCCGATGTTCACCCCGTCTTCCATGTTTCGATGCTCCGCAAGTACCTTCACGACCCTTCGCATGCGATTCAGCACCCGACAGTCCAGCTAGAGCGTGACCTTTCTTTTGCAGAGCAGCCGATGGCCATCCTGGATCGGCAGGTGAAGAAGTTGAGGTCGAAGATTATACCAACCGTCAAGGTCCTTTGGCGTAGCCCGAGCAGCGAGGAGGTTATCTGGGAGACCGAGGGCGAGATGAGGAAGAAATATCCCCATCTCTTTGAAGGTACGCGTAGTTATATTTTTTTAAATTCGGGGACCGAATTTCTTTAAGGGGGGAAGATTGTAGCGTCTTGAAAAGTCGTTTTAGTGTTTTCCTGAAATTCGGTGAAAATTCGGTATTTTTCCGAAAACCGTCTTTCTCGTTATTTTGCAGTTTAGGGCTAATTATACCTAAAATGGATAGGTAATTGCTTTTTTTTAGTAGCTAATGAGTTACTTATGAAATTCTGGTCGTTTAAAAAAATTTCCCTATTTTTCAATTTTTTAATATTATTTTAAGCCGGTAAGAAAATACATTAAATTAGCGATAAATACAAATTTTTCCGGGCTAAATTTAATCTTTAAAATTATGATAATTAAAATCTAGTTGTAACATAAATTTTTAGTATTTTATTTTGATTTTTAACAAATTTTTATGATAGGAAACGAATTTATTGAATTTTAAGCTAAAACTTGCAATTTTTGACTTGTAGGGGGTCTTTTTGCATAAAATTTTTTTTGTAAAACCCCATTCACCCTCCCCTCACCCCTAGGCCGGCCCTACCTCAGTATCAAGCCCACAAAATTTTTCCCCATCTCATTTGAACAAAATGATATGATAAAGGGTTATTTATATATTTATTTGAGGTAAGGGTATTATGGTAATATAAGAGAGTTGACTTGGACTTTTTTTCCCCACTTCCCCACACTTCTCCCCACTCCCTCACTGCTGAATTCCAGCAGAAAAAACAGCCCCAAAAATCTCCACTCTTCTTCCATCAAAGTTCATCCAAAATTTGCTCCAAAAATCCACAATTTATTCAAAATTCAAACCAAATCCTTCATCCATTCTTCTTAATCTTTCTTGCATGGATCTTGGATGCTAGGAGACCATGTTTGGAGTCAAAATTTCTTGCTAGATCTCTAGATCTAGAGGTTTAATCCTTACCCATTTAAATTCTTTTGGTTAGATTTCTTTAATTGGGTTGTTTTAGTGTAAATATTAGTGTTAATTTCTAGTCTAGGTTTTAAAAGTTCATGGCTTGAAATTTTAATTAGGGTTTAGAAAACCATTAATTAGTTAATTAAGTTATTTTGTTATCTAGTTTTATGCAAACTTAATTTAAGAGATTACTTTGCTTAAGTGGACATCGATATGTGTTAAATTATGTTGTTCAAGTGTGAAATTGGATTTAATTGATGGTTATAAAAATCAATAGAGGGTTGTTTATGGAAAAATATGATTTGAAGCATTGTAATGTGTTATAATTAATGTGATTGTGGTTAACTAGTTATGCGGTTACATGTTATACTAGGTTGTAATCCTTTTTGTCGCAAAACGGCGATGTTGCGCCGATTTTTGGAATGTTTGTGCTTACTAGTTTTGTTATAAAATTATGTGATGAATTATTTTGGATATCTTGATGATTGTGTTGGCTTATCCTATGACATTTAGGATGTGTGAGTGCGGTTTCTTTGAGTGGTCAGGTTTTAGTTTTGCCGGACGACCAAATCGGCGATTTTTGGCAGTTTTTGCGATTTTCGCGTATGTTCCGCGCACCTTGTGCACGTTGTACCTAGCTTGTGAACTATGGTATTTCCATTAGGGAATTGCGTCGTTCTTGATATGTAACCTTATGTCTTGTATTGATGTAAATTCCAGGTTCGGTCGCGGAGGCTTCGGATGCGGCACGAAAAGGAGAAGCGGTGATCGGACGTAGCTAGCTGAGGATTTCTGTGAGTAGATGTAACATCTACGGGGGACTATCGTTGGATGGCGCAAGCCGCCCGATAGTTTTAGTAACTTAAAAGATTCTTAGTAATGTTAGTAATTAGGGGTGTAATACTTGTATGATTATTTGCTGCATCCATGCATTATATTGACATACCTATGCGAAACCATTTTATAGGACACCTGCACCATTGCCAGGGTTTTTATATGCAGCACGAGCACTATTCATGCTTACACACACACCCTGGTAATTGCCATGCCACCACACTGGATAACCTTTAAATTTAAACCTTTTACTAATTGATATTTAAACTTGTGCTATTGCCTTTAATTCCTTAAAATGAAACCGTAGGATTGCTATTCATGTGCATGTACTTCATCATATTAATTGTTCATGCCTAATCTATTAATCACACATCGCAACTTGATTATTGATACCATATGCATTCATTATCATTGACATATGCACTTATGAGGATTTCTTGAGATTTTATGATATTTCTGGATTTCGGGGGAAAGCCGCAAAATTTCTAAACTTATTATATTTTTACAATATGTAAATTGCGGTTTTCTAGTGATGTAAGTGTCGTCCACCATGAGTTTGCTGTGGTTTTGGAAATCCGTGTCGAGGAGTGGAGGAACCGTCACGGGTACATGGTGGGCCCGGTAAGGTACCCCGGGGCAAGAGGAATGTGGTGTTGACGTTGAGCCTGGCAGGGGACGGATTACCTACCGGTGACTGTTTGGGACGGCGGATATCCAAAGGATACCGACCGTGGCCGCTAGATGATGAGATATTGATATTTGAGATGGGTCAGCCGGACGGCTGAGGCCAGAGATACATTTATGAGATTTGAGACAGCTTTTGGGTGTCGTTGCTGGACACCGGTTCTCGTCGATTCTTTGAGTATTATGCTGGCATTCTAAAAGAGTTTCAAAAACAAAAAGAGATAAATGTTTCTTATATATACCTATTGAGACCTCAGATATTCATGTTGCATAAATATTCGTACACTGATGTTGTATACACACCTGCTAGTGCACCCATTCATACCTGTATTTTAGATGCTAGGATGCTTGTGTGCATGCATACGATAGCCTTTGTAGGTGTTATTTATTACTCACGAGTTGGCAACTCACCCCCGTTGTGCCACAGTCTTTTGCAGGTCCGCTCCGTCAGTTCAGTAGCGGCGGGCGCACTTGTTCTTTTGCCTCCTTTGCCTGGACTCGAGGTTTTGCTCTTAGGTGGGTTATGTTACTATTTTTGCACCACCTTGTATACTCTTTGTATCTAGTGCACTCCATCTACTGTATCTACCAGTATTGTTGTATATTGACTTAGAGATGAGACTGTGAGGTTTGTGGACTTTTATGCTGTATTTTGGGGTCGAGCTCACTTGAATCGACATGCTGTTTTTCTTATGCTTCATTATGATTATTTTGCATGCTGTCGTTTTATATTGCGTGGGATTTGTGTCCGCCTTGTGGCGAAGAGCTAGCTCCCGCTTGGGGATGCCCTATTTTGTTGGATTCATATATATTTTGTTGTACCCATTTTGGGGGCCAGTATTTACAAAGGAGACTCTGCCGAAATTTTCGAAAAAATTGGTATTGTTTTTAAAAAGGGTTTTACATGACTTATTTGATAAACTCGCTTTCAATTGATTGGATTTTCTTCACTCTTTTGCTTAATTGGTTTTGTTTTCTGGGCTTTGGCTTACTTATTTTACGGACGTCTTTAGACGTTTCGTAAACTTAAGTGCCAGTCACGTTCCGTACCCTGCGGGTCGTGACAGGTGTCATCGTTGATCCGTGTGCCAATGTTGTTTTGCAGCATCCTTCCCGATCTCAATGTGGTCACGGCACTCACATTATGGTTCTGTTGTTCAAGAGAAACATGTACATTATGTGGGTGACCGGGATTTGGGAGTGGCTGGGACGGGAGCTTCCCCTTCTCTCGCTCGCTTAAGGCCGCATTCAGCTGTGCAATCTGGGTCTCGATGGTCTTGATGCTTTGCCCGTGAGCGGCAGTGTGTTGCACTAAGGACTGAATGGAAGACTGGATATTGGCAGTGGACTGAGTTGATTGTTTGATGAACGCCTCCAGACTTCGTTCGAGCGAGGAAACCTTATCGTTGTTTGACGGAACAAAGTTGTTTGGTGGAAAAGAATTGTTGGGTGCAAAGTTGTTCGTCTGATTTTGAAAAGGTTGGGGTTGGAAGGGCTGCTGAGATTGATGTTGAGTTTGTTGTTGCGCTTGTTGTTGCGGCGGAGGGGGCCTTTGGAAATTGTTGTTGCCTTGGAATTGATTCTGATTCTGATTCCAGGCGAAATCGGGATGGTTCCTCCAACCGAGATTGTAGGTGGAAGAGTATGGATCATTCCTCGGTCTTTGCTGGAATGCAGCATTAACCTGACCCTGTCCTTGCGATGGTGGATTGTAAGGACACTCTTCGGTTAAGTGAGAAGGATCGGAACAACAAGCGTAAATGGTACGAAGGGGAAGAACAGGGGCAGGAGCAGAAAATTTGCTCTCTATCGCTTCAAGCTTTCTCGTTATTGCAGCCATTTCAGCTTTCATCGCAATAGAGACATCAAGTTGGTGAATTCCTACCCTGAACTGACCGGTAGAAGTGGAGGTAGAAGAAGAAGAAGTCGGTCTGGTGCTCTCCCATTGTAGCGTTTGCTCCGCAAGGTCGTCAAAGAACTGCCACGCTTCCTCGTCAGATTTCGATAGGAAGTGGCCCTGACAGATGGTTTCCAACAACTGCTTTGTTGCTGGGTTCAAGCCCTCGTATAAGGTTTGGCAAAGTTGCCATTTTTCTATACCGTGGTGAGGACACTGAACAAGAAGGTCTTTGTACCGGTCAAAGCACTTCCAGAAGGGTTCAGAAGGAAGCTGAGAGAATTGGTTGATTTCATTGCGGATCCTTGCGGTTTTATGATTCGGATAAAATTTCTTTAGAAACGCTTTTACAAACTCGTCCCAACTGGTTATGGAGTGGGAAGCGGTGCTATACAGCCATTTTTCAGCAAGATCGCATAAAGTGAACGGAATGACCCGTAGACGTATAGCATCGTCCGACAGCTGGGTGGTTTTCATCATGGCACAAACGTTTTGAAATTTATTGATGAAGATATAGGCATCTTCAGATTCAAGCCCATGAAATCGCGGAAGCATGTTGATGAAGTGGGGCTTAATTTCAAAGTTGTCCCCATTGGCCGGTGGAAGAGAAAGGCAGGTGGGAAGTGCAGAACGGGTGGGATAGAAACGATCCTGGAGCGCGATTCGCTGCGGCGCTACAACAGGCGGTGGTGGTGGGTTATTGGTCTCCGTAGGAGGTGGAGCCAATCCAGGGGTAGTCAAAGAGATGTTCGGATTAAATCCTGACATCGCGGAAGAAGAGGTTGGTGATGGTGAAGGTGAAGATGTATGAACAGAATTCCGGTCAACGTCGGAGATGGCCGGTAAAGGGAGGGGTGAAAGAGGAGTGGACGGAGTTTCGACGTCTGAGTCGATCGCGTAGTCGGTAGCGACTAACGTAACGCGGACTAGGCGGGCGCTAGTGTCCCGAGTCCAAGCGGACATACACTAAACGAGTTTAGTATAGTCAAAGCGGAGAAGGTGAGGGTAAGAAAACGTCAATGGAGAAATACGATGGGTGGTGGGTGAAAAATGGATTTGGCGACAAAGGGCAAGTTATTATAAAAGTTTTTGATTTTTTCCTTTTTTGTTTTTTTTTTGTTTTAGAAAGAGCTTTACAGGAATATGTACGGACTTACGGCTTTAAGCAATCACAAACAAGATATGCACAATCACACCTAGATCTAGGGTCACCTAGGTCTGCTAGACAGCTCCTAACTGTTCCAGAGGGCTAGAAATAGGACCTCAAACCGCCTCTTCTCCGTCAAATGCGGCCAGATAAGTGCCAGGTAAGTGGGAGGTTATCCAACGCTTTCGCGAAGTTCCTTAATTAAATAACCACTTGCCTTCGACACACTTGCCTAGGCACCGCAAAAGTCAGATAGGATAAACGGCCGATGCCTGTAACTAGTCCTCTGTCCTATTGAGCGCGAAGTCCTTAGGGCTGAGTCTAGTATTTTTTAATTTAACAATGGTCAATGCATATGCTTTTTATGATTTTTGGGGTCCTGGGAAGGGTGATGAAATCCCCACCCAATCTGAATTGGTTTCAAGCCCCTTAAGTCCGTATTAATGAATGCAAAGCGGTAACAAATCAACTGCAAACAATTTTTATTTTTAGCGCGGCGCAAAGAATCCTGCACAAGAACAGTTTATTGGAAGGGGGAAGAGAATTTGCGCAAAGAATGCTGCAGAAAACACAGTTTATTGGAGTCCAGAGGAGTGGGGAGGATGAGAGAGACTCACAAGAAAACTTTAACACCCTGAAGGCACTAAATAGCCGCGGTTCCGCGGCCAAACACCTGCTTAGGCCGCGGTTCCGCGGCTATGTGGAGGGATCAGGCTTCCAAAATTTCTGGGTGTGTTGTTCTAGGAGTCCTCTGCTTGTCTGGAGTTGCTGAATCTTGATTTGCTCACTGTATCTGCTCCAGATTTTTACAGTAGACCGTTTGCTTCGTTTTGATCCATCGCGGTGTAGCCGCGAGATGTGGGTCTAACTTCCCACGTCTTTGGCACTGAACTTGAACTCCGTATTATCCTGCACACTTGCACAAAAACTAATCAAAAATAACAAGATGATTTTTTTTTTACAAAGTATATTTTTTTGTTTTATTTTCGGTTATATTTATATTCACAAGTTAACCCGAAATTACACAAACAAATAAACTACCGTCTCCCCGGCAACGGCGCCATTTGATTGGTAAGGATTCTGCGTGTTCAAGTTTAGTTAATTACCGCAATCAAAACGGTTTCGCTTGTAGCTAGCCGGTTGAGTACGGGTCGTCCGCAGGGAGATGGGAATCTTTTTCTAAGTGCTTTAACGAGTTAAGTCCAGTTTTCCAGATTTTGTTGTGATTAATTAAGTGTTAAAATGATATGTAAAGAGAGCTTGTTAGGGTTAGGATTAGGTTAGTTTGAGTTAGGAGTCGCTCACCTCTTTCGTTGCCACTCTTAATATCGGTGTTACGGTAATCGGCAACAACGGGGATTAGCACGACTAGGAAGAAACTTGCGAGTATAAGCTAGGCTTTCCAACGCATAAGTTCTTCCTTTTGGTGCTTGTCTGTCCGTTCTTGGCTCTTAGCCATAACCTCCGTTTAATTCAACCACAACCGGTCTCACTACGGAATCACCACTATCATGTAGGATAGGGTGCCGTAAGGAGCGGATTGTGGTTCAATTAACGGGAGTCGATTTAAGATGTTGGGCAAGGAAAGAGTGAGAGAGATTTCCTTCTCTCAAACTTCCCTTATCCTACCCTAACAAGTATGGAAACCACTCACACATCATAACGAAAAGAAAATAAAACAAAAGAGGAAGATAGAAAGAAAGAGATTAGAAGATAACAACTAGCTATTTGCGACCTCACCTTGGCAAGGATCAAGCGTAAGCATCATGGTTGTTTTAAGGATAAAGGAAAAGAGAAAAGAAAGAAAAAACAAGAAATAACAACAACTAAGTTAACAAATGAAAATTACAAGCAATAATAAGAGAACAAGACAAGTATGATAACAAAAGGAACTTCTTTATTCATCATTCTTCACTCACAAAATCTCACTACAAGTTTTTAAATGGAGAAGAGATGAGAAGAGGAAGAAGAACAAGTATTCTAAAACCTAGAAAAATACAAGATTAAGCACCCTTGGCTTTGGCAAGTTCTGGACTATTTATAGGCAGGTAACAGAAATTCTAGGGCAACATTCTGGACCCATGTGAAAAGACCCAACTGCCCCTAAAAACTAAACTTCTGACGACTCCGTATGGCCGCGGTTCCGCGGCCTTATTGGGGAATTGGGTCACCAATTTTGGTGGCTTCTCCTGGTATTGTGTGCCCTTTATTCTGGTATATGTATTTTCTCAGATTGTCTTCACGATTTTTCCAGAACTTCTGTTGATCAAAAGGTGATTGGATATGGATCTTTTTGTCATGATTTTCTTGAGCTCCGCGTAGATTTCTTGGATCTTGTGTTGCCATTGAGTGTTGTGCATGAAAATGACATTGATTTGCCATTTTGTCTCCTAAACTGGTGTGCGGCAACATACGGATAGAGAGCGGAGACCCGTGTTTTATCTGTGGTTGGCAGGAACCCAGGTTTTGTCGTGTTTTTCCATGAATTTCACTGTTTAAGAGCCGAGAACCTGTATCCTGCAATTGACTAGCAAACACGGCTCAAGAGTACCTACCGATAAGCAATGTGATAAAAATTGGGTATGAAAATGCAAAAATCTGATATGAACAACTACCACATCAAAACAGACGTTCCAACTCCGCGATGCCTGCTTTATTCTGTAAAGCAACTTGCACACGTTTTCGCTGCTCCCACTGTCTACGAAGCCCTCTGGCTGTGTACTTATAGACGCTCTCTTCTAAATCAATATTTAGAAAAGCAGTCATGACACCCAACCACCAGATATCGTAATCATGGTATATAGCAATGGCAAGTAGGATCCGGATGGACTTAAGCACAGCCACTGGAAAAGGTTTCATCATTATCCATGCCTGGTCGATGACGAAAAACTTTAACAAGTCTAGCTTTGAAAGTCTCAACTTTTCCATCTACACCAAGTAATCTTCTCAAGATATACTTGCTTCTGATGGGGATTTAACCCTTCAGATATAGCATCCAAAGTCCATACTTTGTTGGTGTACATGGATTCCATCTTAGATCACTTAGCATCCAGCCATTCTTACAGAGTCCCCACTCTTGATGGCCTGCTCGAAACTAGTTGGGTCATCATCTCATGATGCAATCCTTGCTCCCACTGTCATCGAGAAACCGAAGTATCTCTCAGGCGGATGTGGAACCCTACTAGATCGGCGGAGAGGCTGAGGTTCGTCGGAGACTATTGAATCCTTTGGTTTTATCAAATCATTAGCTGTAGTTTGTATAACTGGAAATCCTTCCAGTTCTACAGAACTGACCTTGCCTCGAGCTTGTCCGGATTTTGCTTTCAACATAGGCCGGACAACCCTAAATCTTAACTTGCTTAAGAGATGGGCTCTTCCCATACCATATCTCATATAGAGTGGTAGGCAGTGATCTGATTCGAACCTAATTCAATAGGTATGCAGCTTCTTAAGTGCATAACCCCCAAAAGGAAACAGGTAACTCAGTAGTACTCATCATAGAGCGCATCATATCATATAGGGTGTGATTGCTCCGCCCCGATACACCGACGTGCTGTGGTGTATACGGAGGAGTAATGCTGAGAGAGAATCTCATTCTCCTTTAGAATAGTCCAGGAATCCCTTGCTCAAGTATTCTCCTCCCTGATCACATCAAAGGACATAATACTTATACCCGTTTTTGGTTCTCTACTTCTAACTTATATTCGGTGATTATCTCAAAAGTTTCAGACTTGTGTTTCAACAGGAACATGTGTCCGAATCTTGAGAGATCATCAGTGAATGTAAGGAAGTACAAAGAATCAGTCCTGGCATATGTAGACTGAGGACCTTTATACATCACAATGTATCAGTCCCAAGAGTTCACTAACTCTTTCTCTGTTTCCAGTAAACGGAGCTATGGTCATCTTATCTTTGTGACATGACTGGCAAGTTTCATAAGATGTAAATTTAAACTGATTTAAATATGCATCTAAATGTAACTTTTTAGCTAGTCGGGTCACATTGATATGACCTAGTCTACAATACCTCAAGAAGGAATCGTTCATTTCTGAACTCTTCCTCTCGTCTGTGTTCTATATACTAAGAACTGTAGTTTGATTTAGAACGTCAATACTTTTAGATAACGTGCCTGAACCGATCAACTCTTGATATAAGAAATGTTCAAAACATTATCCAACAATACAAAATTATATGCTTTCTTTACTAATAAAGAAACTGATATGATGTTGTATATCAGGTTCGGTATCTAATAACATTCGTTCAGAATCAATGTATTTTGGTAATACAGGGTGATAGTGACCAACAGACTTGGCTGCAACATTTGCACCATTTTCTGTCTCATGAAACTTATCACCCGCTCTCAGTTCTCTACCTTTCTGTAGCCCATGTAACAGATTACATTTGTGGGATCCTGATTCGGTATCTAATACCCAGGACGTAGAGGATACAGAGAAACGGTTCTTTGTAATGAACATACCCGAAGAAGATGCATCATCATGCACTTTCTTCGTTTGGGCGGCACGGGAAATCTGGTATTCCCCAATTTCCTGCTCTGTCTTATAACAATTATAAGTTAGAGCGGGACCAACGTTCCCCAGCTTAGTAAAACAAGCGGGTTCGGTCAATACATCCATACTATTATCTTGATTAAGGCATGACATGGTCGCTACCTGGAGAGAGAGAGAAGAAAATACTCTGCGTGCACTCTTGCAAGATTATATTGGTAATATATTTTATCTAATCAGGATGGCTCCTACTGTTTTTATCAAATCTTCCTTCAAACCTTAAAAGGAAAGACTAGTCGGGATTAATTACACTCTACAAGTTCGCCAATCTTTCAGCCAGGCCAGTGCCGGTACTTTGAGGGAGGTTCTCCGTGCTTTCGCACGGACCTAATTAAAATAAACCCCGTTTTCCCAGGGGCGTAACCCCGTTGACACCTTTCTAGACACCTACTTGATCGGCTAATTGTAAAGTGCAAAACTCTCCCAGGAGTAACAGTTACTCGCAGTGGGTATCGGGATCCAACTATCTCATAGAAGGTATGCAATCTCATTGCAAATTTCAACACTTGAAACTCCCGATAAAGGTTTTTACCCCTAGCACCTATGACCTTGGCTATGGTCAACAAATCATAAGCACTAGTCAAGTTCTACCCATCATTTCGTGATTAATTAGACCCACCCACATGACCCTTGGCTAAGGTCAACAAAGTCACATGACTGTCCTAACTAATAGCATCATATGCTGTGTAGGAAGACATCACTTAGCTACCGTACACTGTGCCTTGACTATGGTCAACAAACACAGCACGAATACTAAGTACTCTACTTCCTAAAATGACGGAGGGTTGCGGATGGTTTTTAAGAAAACCTTTAATGCTTTGAACTTGATCTCGTTGCAGAATCAAATGGTTTTTAAATGGAGTGTTTTTGAGGCTTTTGCTAGTTTCGCTAAAGAGGTCACTCCCGGTGAAGGGATCTCGTCTCTTTCCTCGTCGAATGAGGTGCAGGATATACACAATACCACTATGCAAAGTAAGAACTAGAAAAGCAATCAAAAGACAAACCGAAGGTTGTAGCATCTGCTAGTTATTGCTAAAGAGGTCACTCCCGGTGAAGGGATCTCGGCTCTTTCCTTATCGAATAAGGTGCTGGATGTTCTACAAGGAACACCGCTATGCAAAGCAACAGCTAGAGCTACCTGATTTTTTTTTGAAATTTGATTCCACAACATCTTTTAGGTTTATTTTCTTTCATTAATCTCATTAATGAATGTCCCATCATTTAAATCCACCTAAACATCACAGATAAATACAACGTACACTTATGCCATCCTCATTCGCCTCGATGTCCCGTCTGCACCGTTAGGTTAGGTAACTAACGGCAGAGCAGGGCAGGGCTAGCGCGGGTGTAAAACATAAGCAACATCTATATAATATATCATATATACTATATACAGTATCTATCTGAACATATCACATGATCACATCACAGATAACGCAGCAGAAAACATCATATGAAATATTGGATATACTAGGACGTCCGTGTTTTATTTTGAGCCTATATAAAACACGGATTCCACGGTCATGATGAATAGCCAATCCCACACCCCTAGACCCCTACGAGAGTGGCAAGCAACCCTACCAATTCTAGAGTTAGGAGACCCTGACTCGACTCCTCAAGATGGTCTCCCACTGGACCCTAGAACCCGGTTACTTGTGCTCCCCGCCTTGGGTCTATCCTAATGCGGAAAAGTAAATAATATACAATGGTGACATCATCCTCAACCCGGAAGTGCCCCAATAAAAGAATATTACATACAAGTTTTCACATGAATGAAAATGAAAAACACTCGTCTCACATAAAAAAAAACCGGCTATTCAAACACGACGATCCAATATAACATATCCAGCAACACATAACATCATATGTCATCAACGTAAGTAAATATGCCCATCCCAATTTTCGTTGACATATAGCAACGAAACCGGCGATATCACATATTACACTTACGGTCGCAGAAAAAAAGTGTAAAACTACAACAGTTGGAATCCGCAATTTCCTTAGACATCGCATGCCTAACCAAATGAATTCCTTAGACATCGCATGCCTAACAATTATAAACCCTGCATTTTAGTCTCATTATCGAAAACTCCTTTCAATATTAAGTCGGGCAATTCAACAAGATTCCCGACATCCTGATCGAATGCTCGTCGCAAACTTTAGTAGACGGCCGCATCCCCGGATGCCATCGACGAAGTGCACTAAGGCAGAACATCGCTGCCGTGAGCACCCGAACGGATGCTTTTGGCGACGGGGTTCTCCTACAGTCACTTGGTCGGGGCTATGGGGTGTGGCTGTCTATTAAGTTTACCGGCGAGTATCCACGTACGCTACATGATTGCGACGGACTTTTGATCACATCAAAATCCCGTGGCAACCGATCAAATGAGACTAAACTGCTATGTTTATAACATTCAAATCAGTTATCTCATAACTAATTGTGGATTCCAAATATTGTATCACATTCCAGATAAATAGACAATGTTAAACTTTCCGATCGAATAATCAAACACCCAAGTTTTCCCAAATAGCTCAACACATGAAATAAGTTTAAAAACATCCATGTCATGCCAAAGTACCAACGGTCCAGTCGTAGAAGGGTCAAGCCAACGCCTCACATGTGGCACGTCGTACCGCCCCAAACCCTAAGGTTCAAAAGGCAGTTCAAGACGGTCACATAATCGAGTTAAGGTTTGTTGTCTTCTAGAGGGTCCATCGCGTTACTTGCACGACTTAGAACGTTCTTAAACTACGGAAAAATCCAACACTTGGAAATTTTCCGGCAGGGGAAAAAGTGAGTTATTGATATCCGGCCGAACTTTTTAACACTTTCTAAAAATTACCCGGACAAACTAAACAAAGTTAAATTATCCGATCGAATCAACAAGTCCCCAATACAACCCTAAGAAAACTCAACACTTGAGTGGAATTAAAAAATTCCCAGAAAAAATTGACAAGAAAGGACCTAAGAATAAATATATGAAGTATGAGGGACTAAGTCATAATTTAGGCCGCGGAACCGCCGCCAAACCCTTGGTTTGGCCGCGGTTCCGCGGTCATATAGACGAATCAGTGGGGCGTACTTCACAGTAATTCTTAGTTTTTCCTGCTTAATTTTCTGAGAATTTTTAATTCATAAAAAATCACAGTTTTAAAAAATGTACAGAGAAGGGTATAGATTAGGGTTTCGGGGTTCGATCGGATTTCTAACTTCGTCAACACTTCGCCTAAAGCTCTAGCTAGGCTCTGATACCACTGTAGGGTTCCTAGGCACACTAACAAGGTTCTACAAGGCATCAACTATGCCAAAATCAAAATTTTTATGTGCCGAACAACCCTATGCAAAATCGTTTACTAGAGATAAGGCGAAACTAATAGCAAGCAAATAGCTTTAACCATAAGTGAAAGGGATTACAACCTTTGTAGATCCGGTCCTTCACTTCATTAGCTCCGTGTAGATGTCCCCATCGCTGCGATCGTGAACTCCGGACTCTAGAAAAGCTTCACAAGAAGAACGAACGTGCTTGCTTCGATGACTTCGAGGCCGAAGATGATCTACGTCGGGGAGACTCAAACTCAAGCTATTCCTTCACTTGGTCATGAACTTTGTGAAGAGAACACCCTATACTACATGGCAAGTAATAGAGGATGAAGAAGTAGGAAGTGGGCTCACTTTAGAATTGATTTTCTCACACTTTTTCTCATGGCACCATTAGAGCTAGCAAGCTTTTCATGGAGCTTGATGAAGAAGAAGAAGAAAGGATAATTCATCCAAATGAAAACTTATCCTTTTAATTATTGCACCATGGTTGAGTTAAGCCCTCATGCTTAACTCATGTAGAGAATTAACCAAAGTATGAGCTTAAGAGTTGGGTTAACTAATATCCTAAGGAATGACAAAAGAGTTGACTTTGTCAATGTTTATCAAGCTTCATGAAGCTTGATAACTTGACCAAAGTCTCATCTCTTTTGTTATTTGTTAGAAAATTAGTAAACCCTAATTTAACATTGACTTGGTTTAAGTCTCATACACCCAACTTGTATGTATCATCAAGCATGATACAAACATGTACACTTGCATATATCACATATAAACAATGTGCACAATCTAGTGAGAAAATAAATCTTAAGTGAGCTGATACTAGTTAATGTAATGTAATATATCAAATATATAATTATATATTAAATTATTAAATCAACTCTTGATTTAATAATCCGGCTATAACCGACTAATATCATGTGTATCAACTTATCGAATCAACACTTGATCCGATAACCCGGCTATATCGCATACAACCGATCAATGTCATGAATCGCGAGAATAGAATACGGTATCTCATATCGTATTAATCTCGGTTCCGCACATATCACATATGTGCTCCTACTCCGTTTCGCTTGAGCCAGGAAACCCCTGTGTAGGACTCTAAAGACTCGTCAATACGCCGGCAGTAGGTGATGATCATATCAAACACCCACAAGTCGCAAGCGGTCTGCTAAACGTAACGGCCACCCGGGTATTGAGCGATCAGAAGATCAACGAGCAAGCCTGCTCACACTCCTGCGAATCCAATCAGTAACACTTACCGCATAGTCCGGTCTATTCGTCTGATATGTCGCATATCTCGCCTAGGGGTAGTAAACGTCAGACCCCCGCAGCTTGATAAGTCATGCCGATGTAAGGTCCATAACAAGCATGAAACTACTGATAACACTTACCAATAAATCAGTGCAACCCTGGCCAGGGATTTCCAGTTATGGCCAGTCGAGCATAGCGCAATATCAACCCCCAATACCGGGAGAGACGAATCCCCTCCCATCGCTCATTGCCTCCATGTGAATCGGGACTGTACCTAAAAACCACCTGTTTGCACGACTCAGTAGAGCCGTGGTAGGGTGGAAATCAAAGCACAGTGGGAGACACACAAGACTCTATGACGATCTCGGGTCAACAGACTAAGTTGTACCAGTGTCACCAGAGAACTGCCATCTGACGTGAGGTATATACCATCTGGGAGTTCTCGGCGAGTCCGTTCAGTGTACCCAGTCTCCACTGAGCACCCGCATACCGTCTCTGATGTCAAACACCAATGGATATGGGATCATCCATCGCCCATCTCATGGGTCGAGAAGATATACGCTAGTCTACTCTGGAATATCGATGCCCCGTCTCGATATTCCCACGACTAGGAACATTGAAGGATGTACTCATGGACTACCCAAGCCCCACTAGTACGATCTGCATCATAGTCCTGCAAGTCGAGTACACATCCTAAGGGCTTTATCAACATGTAACAGAGAGACAGAAAGTATACATGTTAAGATAAAGAGCAACCAGATAGCGTACTATCATGTCGAGCAAGAAAGTCCTACCTATATATGTCCCAGCATCCACTACTATATACATCTCATGTACAGTAATGGCATCTAGGGCATACATATAACTAACAGTGTCGTCTCCCAAATGCAGTATCCATGATATTGAGTTTGTTTCCAGTTATTTAATCACGAACACCTGTAAATTGTAATTACTGAGCAGCGACCGGTTAATAGCACCGATATATAACAAAATAGATAATGAATGAGCGTTATTAAAATGCAGTTTTCCGAGATGGACAATGTGCAACCCCCACTAATCGTCGTATAACAATTAGTGGACGTTTCTGTAACACCTGAGTTTGTGTTTAGTGGTAAGTGTGTCTTAATGTGGGGTTTTTGGTAAAAGGTTTACCAAAATGGCTTTTAAATATTTTATCTGGGTTATGGTTATTTTATCGGAATTTTATCTGGACTGCACACACTTGTGCATGTTAACTTAGGTGAAGTCTAGGGTTACCATGTTTAGATGAGCATGTTGGGTTAACCATTTGGTTAAGATATTGGGGTTAATTAAGGGTTTTTGTTTTGTTTAAGGTAATTAGGTTGGGGATTGACTAAGGAGAGAGAGAGAGGAGGCTATGAGGTTGTGTCACACAAAACTCTCACACTCACATCTCTCAGGACTGCACAGCCGCAGCAGCAGCAGCTGCTGAAACATTCCATCAGCCCAAGCTTACATCAGCATCAGCCCCATCAAAACAACACACACACCAGCCCCTAACACCATAGCCCAACACCTACACACTCACATCAGCACAACTTCAGCCCCCATATCAACACATCAGCTGCAACAAGCATCAGCAGCATCAGCATTTGCTGCAACAGCAGCTGATGTAAAAGTTCAGCCCCAATACCAACACTTCAACCACAACTTCATAACACAACACAACACAACACCCTCCCATAGCCACAAAAACTCATGTTGCTGCAACAAAACAAATTCCAAGCAGCAGCAGCAGCAGCCAAGGCAACAACAATAACCCACTCAAAAAAAATATTCATCAGCAGCAACAACAGCCTGAGCAGCAACACCATCAGCCACCAGAGATAACCCAGCCACAAGCTGTAGCTGTAGCACTTCGGCAGCACCAACCCACTCCTCCTTCCCTTCTCCTTCATTCTTATATCTCTTGAGGTATAATCTCACAACCCAATTCCTATCTTGCCAAGTTCTGGTCATATAGCTGAAATTAGGTGTTTATATCGTAATTAGTGCTAGTTTAGGCTAATTTGAGTGAGACTTGACCAAGTGTTGGTTTTGATGGTTGGTATAACCTTATTAGGTATGTTTGAGACCAGTTAACCCCAGAATACCCCAGATTTCCAGTAACTTACCTGAAAGTTTCAACTTGGCGTATTTTATCGATATTGTCGACTTTGTGGCTTTTCTGGAAACTGCTATCAACCCGGACCTCCAAAAATAAATTTGACTTGGCAGTAAGCTGTGCAGGCACCCTGGAACCATCCCACAAAACCCTAGCCCCCACCTCTTTATCCCGGCCGCAAATATATTCCATCTGGCCGCAATTTGCGGCCAGAGCTATAGGAAACCCCCTCGTTTTGCGTGCATGGCTCTTTTACCTGTAAACTTGACCCCTGGTATGTCTAGTTTTGACTGATTCCAGTTAGGGTAGAATCTGGGTTGATTTTCTTGAGTTGGCGTGTGATTTATGACTTGTTTTTGTATGGAGTTTGGTATTCGATGATTCGTTTCTGTCGGGTGGCGTTTGAACGCCAACGGCAGCAGGTTGTTGGCCGTGTTTGCACGCAAGGCTACAGGTTTTTACCTATGAGCGTAGCGCGCACCATTTTGGTTTCCGACATGTTTTTCATGTGTTTTAGCGTGTGATATCCTTGTAGGTACCCCACGTGGCGTCGAAGCGTTGGAGATGCAAATGGCGACATCGGCACCGGCACACATATGAAAGGTGAGTAGATTTATATCTACGGGGAGAAGTCGGGTGGATGGCGTATAGCACCCCCGCAATTCATCGTGATGTATACGGATGCGTATACACACTTACAAATATTATATGTTATTTGGGATTAATGATAATGTTAAAATGGATATTGGTGTGTTGGATTGGTGAAAGGTTACGAACCCTAGGGTAGTGGGTGCACTACACATACATTTACACACATACATACTTGCATACATCTTTATTTCATATGTGGTTATGGGATTCTATAGTTATATGTTCACACGGGTATGGGACTATGTGTATACATACGGATTTGAGGATGATACTTGGGATTGAGATGAGTCAATGAGAGTTGGTATGAGATTATGATATCGGTGATTGGCAAGATTCGTACTTGATATACGTCCCGATATGATAGCAGGTCTTGGATGATAATGCCATAGGAATAGTGATATATATAAAGTGAGCAACATGTGATTATGATACGAGATAGGATATGAGATGAGATGAGATGACAAGATATTTATGATAGGCCGCCTTGGGCATTGTTTACTCGTTGAGATGATATGTGCTGATGATGTCGTTTTGCTAGAGGCTGTCAATCGGAAGCCGGATTATGATTATATTGATGATATATGATGATGATATCGATTTATACGAGACTGTCGATCAGTAGTCAGGTCATAATTATAGTGATGATGTTTGCCTTGTACTAGACGTAGGTCAGTACCCAGATTATGATATTTGATATAGAGAATATTGGATGAATGATATGACGAATGTGATATTGACCCGTACCCAGATTTGGGGATGCCGTACGATGGATTTACATACGAGATGTAAATTGATGTTTGATCCGCCCTCTTGACTTGGGAATAACCGATTATAGAGATATGGTATCGGATGTGATATGATAAGGCGGGATCGCCGACTATATATATATGTATCAACTCAGAGGTTAGGCGGTTTCCCTTACCTACTGTTAGCTTTAGCTCAACCTTATAGTGGTGTAGCTATATGACTCTTATGACATTAAATGCAGTTTAGCTATCATTGTATTTGGTATTCAGCTCCCGCATATTATTCTTGTTGTTCTGCATCGCATACTTATTATGATTTATATTCTATTGTTGACATTATGCTGTTAGGACACCAGCACCATTACCGATGATGCGTATGTACCACGTACACTCACTTGCCAGTTCATACACATCTTCATCGGTAATTGCCATATCACTACACAGTAGTATTATTGCTGCAGGATATGACCCTTGTATGTGCATACTATTATTCCATGTTGCATGATATACTGTTATACTTGCACTTCATTGATATGTCACATACATCATGTTTTCTGATTATGCACATTGAGATATGTCGTTTCTATGATATTCTGGATTTGGGAACCGTGGGTATTTCAAAGAGATTATGTAATTGTTGTAAAAACCCGGTTACCCCTGATATGATATTTCAGTGCGTCCACCATGTGTTTTCTCGGTGCTGAGAGCGACATGTGAAACCCGATTCGAGGAGGCGGATGAGGCCGATTGCGGGTATATGGTGGGCCCAGTGCGGTACCCCGGGGCAAGAAGATCGCAGGAGATGGCGTTGAGCCTGGCAGGGGAGCACTACCGACCGGTGATTTTACCCGACACGTCGGATATCCGGAGGATACCGTCGTGGTCTTGAGATTGATGGTAGGGGCCGGTCTGGATTGACGGCGTCCTAGATAGTGAGACTTATCAGAGGTATTGAGATTGAGGCTATGTTTTGTGCCGATGCTGGGCACAGGTTTCATGATGTGTTTTCATGATTTTGACTATATCCTCATATTTACATGCATGATGCTTATTGTCATTGGGTGATACGTGGAAGGGATCCACCTATATACAGGCATTGATCACATACAGACTTGATTATATTGATCATACTTTTCATGCATTCATACATCATTCATATGATACATTGCTACCTGAGGCACTGACATTGACACGAGTACATGGGATTACATTTGGGTTAGATAGTTACCCTAGTCATAGTTATAGAATGCTGGTTATATATTTGAGGATTATATTATGATCGTATGACCTAGGATTGCGTCATACATGCGATTTTCTGTTTCGTAGATGTTTTCTATTCACGAGTTGGCAACTCACCCCCGTTGTGCCCCAGTTTCTTGCAGGTTTTGCCGTACGGGTTTGATTGTAAAAGATTTTCCGATTGTGTCGTATTAGAAAATAGATTTTAGAAATCACAACCAAAAATTATTTGACCGCAATCAACTACGGTGTCGGATGTAGATTGTAAGTGAGTGCGGATCGTCCACAGGGAAAGTGAGTTCCGTTCAATTCTTGAATTAGATGAGTTGAAAATTTAGGGCAAAGAAAAGAAAACAATTCATGATTTGTAATTGTAGATCAAAAAGTAAGAAAAATCTAGATCTAAAAGAAACATTAAAGAGCAAGAATAGGGATGAGAGATAATTTCCAACCAACAATCAAGACTAGAAGTAAGGCTCGTAGGAGTAGATCGGATCTATAGATGTGATGAGATCTAAAGATTACTAATTCTTATCCATTAATGAATTGATACTAGATCGATGCAAATTCATCGAGGGTTAAGGATCTTTGCGAGGAAATTAGGGATCTCGCAACTCATCCTTTGTCCTTTCGATGGATCGCATTCAAATTCTAGCTTCTAGTTAATCAAATGTTTAATAGTTGTTCCCTAATTTCGAATGAACACAATCTAGGAAGCATCATCTCGAAACTAGGTCATTAATCATTTGATTAACTAGAATTTTCAAACATTATAGGATTTAAGAATCGTAAAAATATCTAAATCATCATCATCTAAAGATCGTCACAACTCCTTTACGAGCGGAGATTACTCAAACATCATGATCACAAACACAATCACAAATTGAGATCTAATCATTATGCTTGAATTAAAAGAGAAGCAAGAATATAGAAAATTCACCTTTATTTATCGACAAATTTCGTTACAACTCTCTTGAATTTACAAAAGGAAGGAACTAGATCGTCGATTTCGGCTTCGCTCGGCTCCTTGAGTCGCGGATCGGCGTGGATCTCTTGCTCCGTTGGAAATCCGGCGTCGCTTGCTAAAGGTTGAAGGCTCTCTTTCTCAAATTGCTCTCGGGATCTTGATCTTGATTTTGAATTGGAGATGGAGATTGAATTTAGCACAAGCTTTTGTCACTAAACTTGTGGGTTGAAGATGGTGGTGATTCTTGAACAATTTCCCCTCTAGATCTAGGCTCCTTTTTATAGACTTTCCAAATCTTAGATCTAGAATTGAAATTTGAATTCCCCCCACAAGTTAGTTATCAAATAATTTAAATTTCCCTCCAAAAAGTTAGTTAAACTTTAAATTTTGAATTTCCCTCCAAGAGTTTGTTGAGCCGAGCCTTCTAGATGTGCCACGTGGAGCTTCTGGGGTCTTCTGGAAGCTTTGGCCGTTACAATTGAGCATGTGATGAATTTTGAAGAAATGATCTCCTAAAATGGTCGCGGATCCGCCGCGCCAAGGGGGCTTGGGCCGCTGATCCGCGGCCCTTTGGTGGCCTTGGTGCTTCAAATTTTGTGGTAATTCTTGGATTGTCTTGTGGGCCTTTTTCTGATATATGGATTTTTATTTGGCCTTCTGTATCACTACCAGATCTTCAGGCTTTGAGTTGGCGTTTCTTTTATCAGATCTTTTCCCAATTTTGGGCTCTGCTTCCGGAATTTCCTGCATAGACTCCAAGACAAGAGTTGCGCAATACAAGGATGATGCAATGCCATGAAACACAGTTAATTTCCCTCAAAGTGCCGGTTTAAAAGTCTAACACATGCAATTTGGTATTTCAGAGATGATTTGGTAATATGTGCAATTATGAATACCGAACACTTCTATATGAGTTCAAATGGTAGGGAAATTACCGTGTTAAAAGTGCAGTATTTTCGACCGATCAAATTCCCCCAAACTTATTTTCGATCGTCTCGATAGAACTGTTTTATTAAAAAGAGAAGGAGAAAACAAAGAAAGAGAAAATCACACTTTCGTAGGCGACACGATTGCACTGAGCACGTGCAACAAGCCTTTAAACCTCTAGGTGTCCCTAGTAGGAGGAGTGTTGTCTCCTGAGGGTTTTCAGCGGATTGCACCACAAAATCCAATAATAAAAGAAATATCATGAATATTACATTTAAAGACAAGAATTGTAAAAGAAAAGCCTTGAAAATTAGGGTTTCCAACTAAGCTAGCTTTTCGGTTGTCATGAGCCCTATCTTAATGGTCATGAAAAGATGTTAGAAATCACGTCCTCCCTCAATAAAACATCGTCTTATTTTTCATTCATATCTTTCTTCCAAACATCGATCATATAACCCTGCGTGTGTGTAAAGACATCCCTACATCCGGAGAATTCAATTCAAGCTATCATACTCTTGTCCATCAACCTCAGTACTTTTTAATTAATGAATATTTAGACGAATTTGCTCACACACTTTCATGCGACCATTAATACTTCTTGAGGTACTAACCGACCGATTACTCATGTATTTGCTTATTTGGTGTATTTTCCTCGTCTTGCACCACCTTAGGCATAGCAGTGACTCCCAGACCAGTTGGCCTTAGGGCACTAGGTGAAGAAGCACCCTTTTGCTATATATTTTTTATTGCCCTCGGTGATAACAAAACCAGTATCCATTTTTCTCACCACTTTAAAACAAATTTTTTTTTCTTTTCATACTTTTGGCTTTAAGACAAGAGCATTTCAAGGTATCCTCTACTATCCCAGGCTTTAAGATGTGTGTAAGTGCGAATAGCAGGGTATCAACGTTCAAAATGTTTGGCTTTCCAGAATAGAAACTATTTTTCAGACTTATTTTTATCCTCAGATTAGTGACTTCCTTCATCTTACTAACCCTTGGGACAACGGCTCATAACTACTTATTACTAGTTCGTATAAGAAAACTTCTAATTTTCTTAATTTTCTAAAAATTTTCTAATCTCATGGATGTAATTGTTCACTATCTAATCTTTTATTATCATAAATATTAAATATTTTTATATTTTGAAAATTTTCGAATTTTTATGGATTTTGAAAAATTTTAAATTTTTATAGATTTTGAAACTTTTTAAATTTTTATAGATTTTCAAAGAAATGGGTTTTGAAAAGCTATTTACAAAAATTGATGAACCAAAAGAAAAATATTTACACAAAAATTTTTATGGGTTTTGAAAATTTTTAAATTTTTATGGTTTTAAAGAAATGTTTTGTGCTTATGCAAATGATATGCACATGATGCAAAACTAAACACAAACCTCCCCCAAACTTGTTTTCAACAGTGTCCTCACTGTTGCCAACCGCTATATCTACAAAAACCTGTAATCTTAGGAGGAATTTATTAGTGGGGGCAAAATATTTAAGTGAAGATCTTCCCCCAAACTTATTTTTTTTGACTCGCAATTTTTATAAAAATTTTCTTTTCAAGAGCCAGAAAAACTGTTCCCCCCCAAACTTGAGTTATGCAATGTTAATCTTTGAAAATCACATGAGGGGGTCAAAAATCAGTGGTCGATGCCAAGGTTTGCAAAGACCGAAGATCAACACCAACCATTCGAAGATTTTATCAATGCAGTGCTCGGGTTGGTGGAAGAAGAAGTGGGGAAAGGGTAAGGGGTGGAAGAGAGTGTGTGTACGTCTCATTTTGGAGAGACGAAGCAGTGAATGTGATGGATAACTCGCCTTCTTTTTACAGTTCAGAGGAAGAAGGGGTGGAGGTTCAATTTCAGTGATTGGGTCATGATTCATCTCAACACCCGTGTCATTCAAAAATGCGAGTTTATCAGCGAAGATTTCCTCAATACCCTGATGAATAATGTCGTCACAAAGTGTGGGGTGGTCTTCAGACACTAAAAGCAGTTCATAATCAGTGTTAGTTGTTGACCCGGACATCTCGGTGGAAAAGTCCGTATGTGTATGATACATAGTTGGGTCAAACAACAACCTATGAAAAGAGTCAAGATCAGTATCAGGAGGATTGTCAAATTCGCTGCTGTCGACATCCATTAAGTCGACAGAACAGACCTGAGCAGTAGGTTCGGAGGGTACACTACCCAACTTATAAATATTCAGCTCTATTGACCTATTCCCGAAGGATAGGGTCATAGAGCCATTACGACAGTTGATGATAGCGTTGGAAGTGGCCAAAAAGGGGCGACCTAAAATCACCGGAATTTGATTCCGTGGGTTCGCTATAGGCTGTGTATCAAGTACAATAAAATCCACAGGGAATATGAATTCCCCGATTTTTATTAACACATCCTCCAGTTCACCCCTAGGTTTGGTGATTGATCGGTCAGCCATCTGGAGAGTGCAATGAGTTGGCTTCAACTCTCCGATCCCTAACTGCTCATAGACTGAGAAAGGAAGCAAGTTAACAATAGCGCCCAGATCTAGTAGAGCACGGTTGATGTGTTTTTCCCCAATAGAAATGGAAATAGTAGGATATCCAGGATCCTTACGTTTCCTCGGTAATTGTTGGGGGAAAGCCGTGTCTACAGTCTTTGCCATGAAAATTTTCTTGGGCACTTGAGTCTTCCTCTTCCTAGTGCACAAGTTCTTAAGAGTTTTTGCATAGGACGGAACTTGTTGGATGGCATCTAGGAGAGGGATGTTGATGTTAACTTGCTTGAACATGTCCATAATCTTCTCCATATGCGGTCTCGATGTGTTAGCCCTTAACCGATTAGGATAAGGTGCTTTAGCAATCAGCGCTGGGTCCATCATAGGAGAAGGAAGTGTGTGTGGCCCAGATCCCAAAATAGAAGTGGGGATCGTCTGTGGAGGAGTAGAAGAGGTGGGCTGAGGTGGCGAGCCTTTTGTGAAATGGAGAATAGGCTCGGAAGAAGGTGGTGGGGTAAAAGAACTGGGGTTAGAATTGGAAGTAGAAGTGGAAGGAAAGGTCTCAGCCGGGGTATCATCGATAGATTTTTCAGTGTCATCAATCTCTTCCCCCACGTGATTGTCAAGCACTCTTCCAGATCTCAACGTGATTGCATCCACATGATGTGAATAGCCAGGATTGGGTAAGGGTTGAGCTGGAAGTTTCCCTCTCTCTCTTGCACTCATTTCAGCTTTTAAACGTGCAATTTCTTCTTCCATCGATTTAATAGTTTCGCTTTGGGACGCAGAGTTTCTCTTTATGTCATCGACGGAAGTCTTTATTGTCAAAAGCAAGTTCATGAATGAAGAGGATTCATCTGAACCGATCAACTGCAAAGGATTAGACGGTGCAAGTGTGTTGACTGGATTTTGGATGTTTTGTGCGTGAAAGGGATGCTGACTCAATTGTGGTTGCTGTTGTGGTGGAGGGACCCTTTGGAAATTGTTTTGGGTTGGAACCGTGTTTTGAGATTGTGATTGGTTCCAAGCAAAGTTCGGGTGATTCCTCCAACCCTGATTTTGTGTGGAAGAAAATGGGTCGTTTCTAGGTCCTTGTTGGTAAGCAGAACTGATATGCTCGTGACTTTGAAACGGAGAATTTCGTGGACATTCTTCCGTGAGATGTGATGGGTCAGAACAGCATCCACAAACGGTTTTGGGGAGCGACATTTGGTTTAGGGCGGCAGCTAAAAATTTGTTTTCCATAGTCTCGAGTTTCTTTTGCATAGCTGAAATTTCAGCTCTAACTCCTATGGAAACTTCCGATTGGTTATTGCCAGCCCTAGATGATTGACTCACACCCTCCCACTGTAAAGATCTTTCAGCAAAATCTTCTAAAAATTTCCAGGCTTCCCCATCATCTTTGGTCATGAAATTGCCTTGACACATTAATTCAAGGGTCTGTCTTGTGTTTGGATTAATGCCCTCATAAATGATTCGGCATAGATCCCATATGGGGATGCCGTGATGTGGACATTGAACTAGCAGATCCTTAAAGCGTTCAAGACATTGTGAAAATGTTTCATTTGGAAGCTGGGTGAATTGATTGATTTCGCTGCGGATTCGAGCTGTTTTGTGATGTGGGTAAAATTTCTTAAGGAATGCTTTGACGAATTCGTCCCAATTTGAAATGGAATGTGCGGTAGTGTTATAAAGCCACTTCTCGGCTAAATCGCACAAAGTGAATGGGAGAAGACGAAGACGCATAGCATCCACAGACAGCTGTGAGGTACCCATCATTGCGCATACATTTTCAAATTTCGTGATAAACACGTATGCGTCCTCAGACTCGAGACCGTGAAATTTTGGTAGAAGGTTGATGTATTGGGGTTTAATCTGAAAATTTTCCCCGTTGGCTGGTGGAATGGAAAGACAGGTGGAAAGTGGACCTCGTGTAGGATAGCACCTCTCTTGGAGAGAGATGCGGGGTGGAATCTGCGCACCAACGGACGGCGGCAGAGTAGCGGCAAAGAGGTTTGATGGAGACTGATCCATCGGTGTGGGTGTGGTAGGGGGTAAAAGAAAGGTAAATGGAGAAATACCGACTTCGGAGTCGATCGAGGGGACGCGGACAAGACGGGCACTAGAATCCCGTGTCCAGCCTATCTTGTACTAAAAGGGGTTAGTACAAGTGGCAGCGTGATTTATAATTAGGGGAATGAAGTGAGTGTGGTGTTTGTTTTGAAAAATGATACGGATTTTGAAAAAAATGATGCAACAAGCAATACCCTAAAATTTATGGTCACCTAGGTCCAATCTCTAGACCGCTCCTAACTGCCAGAAGACAAGACGCAGGATAGAATCCTCCACTGCCTCTTTGTCCCTCCTGTGGCCAGGTAAGTGCCAGGTAAGTGGGAGGTTCTCCACTACGTAAGTAGTGGGCCTAATTAAGTAACCACTAGCCTTCGACACACTTGCCTAGGCACCACAAGAGAAACGCGGATAAGCAATGAATTACCTACGGCCTTCTTCTGTCCTAAGTGAGCGCGACGGTCCTTAGAGTCATCTCTAGATATTTTTTAATTAATGAGGGTAATGCGGATGCAGGTTTGTGATTTTTGGGGCCTAGGAAGGGTAATGAACTCCCCACCTAATCTGGATTTGGCCGTGCCCCTTAATTTCCGTATTAGTTATGCAAACAACCACAAAATCAAAAACAAGCACATTTTATTTTGCTTTTTGCGCGCAGCGATTATTTGCAAAGAAACCTGCAGCAAATTGTTAGTTGGAGTAGACAGAGAAGAAGATAAGAAAGCAGAGGAGTATACCAGCAATTTTGGTGCAGAGAGGACCCTAACCCACCGCGGAACCGCCGCGTATGGTAGGTATTTGCCGCGGAAACGCGCTTGGGTGATGAGATCACTGCACAAGATTTTTACAGAGAGCTTCTGTTCAGCTCCTGAGTCCTCTGAAATTTTCAGGAAATTTTTTCTCCAGCTCCAATGATCCCAGATTTCCTCGCAATCAAATCACAAAACACGTATTAGGATTTGTGCGAGTTTAGATCTAAAAATTATAATGGAATAAATTTTTCAACTCAAATTTCAAAAAATGAACAAATAGCACACGATCCCCGGCAACGGCGCCATTTTGATTGTAAAAGATTTTCCGATTGTGTCGTATTAGAAAATAGATTTTAGAAATCACAACCAAAAATTATTTGACCGCAATCAACTACGGTGTCGGATGTAGATTGTAAGTGAGTGCGGATCGTCCACAGGGAAAGTGAGTTCCGTTCAATTCTTGAATTAGATGAGTTGAAAATTTAGGGCAAAGAAAAGAAAACAATTCATGATTTGTAATTGTAGATCAAAAAGTAAGAAAAATCTAGATCTAAAAGAAACATTAAAGAGCAAGAATAGGGATGAGAGATAATTTCCAACCAACAATCAAGACTAGAAGTAAGGCTCGTAGGAGTAGATCGGATCTATAGATGTGATGAGATCTAAAGATTACTAATTCTTATCTATTAATGAATTGATACTAGATCGATGCAAATTCATCGAGGGTTAAGGATCTTTGCGAGGAAATTAGGGATCTCGCAACTCATCCTTTGTCCTTTCGATGGATCGCATTCAAATTCTAGCTTCTAGTTAATCAAATGTTTAATAGTTGTTCCCTAATTTCGAATGAACACAATCTAGGAAGCATCATCTCGAAACTAGGTCATTAATCATTTGATTAACTAGAATTTTCAAACATTATAGGATTTAAGAATCGTAAAAATATCTAAATCATCATCATCTAAAGATCGTCACAACTCTTTTACGAGCGGAGATTACTCAAACATCATGATCACAAACACAATCACAAATTGAGATCTAATCATTATGCTTGAATTAAAAGAGAAGCAAGAATATAGAAAATTCACCTTTATTTATCGACAAATTTCGTTACAACTCTCTTGAATTTACAAAAGGAAGGAACTAGATCGTCGATTTCGGCTTCGCTCGGCTCCTTGAGTCGCGGATCGGCGTGGATCTCTTGCTCCGTTGGAAATCCGGCGTCGCTTGCTAAAGGTTGAAGGCTCTCTTGCTCAAATTGCTCTCGGGATCTTGATCTTGATTTTGAATTGGAGATGGAGATTGAATTTAGCACAAGCTTTTGTCACTAAACTTGTGGGTTGAAGATGGTGGTGATTCTTGAACAATTTCCCCTCTAGATCTAGGCTCCTTTTTATAGACTTTCCAAATCTTAGATCTAGAATTGAAATTTGAATTCCCCCCACAAGTTAGTTATCAAATAATTTAAATTTCCCTCCAAAAAGTTAGTTAAACTTTAAATTTTGAATTTCCCTCCAAGAGTTTGTTGAGCCGAGCCTTCTAGATGTGCCACGTGGAGCTTCTGGGGTCTTCTGGAAGCTTTGGCCGTTACAATTGAGCATGTGATGAATTTTGAAGAAATGATCTCCTAAAATGGTCGCGGATCCGCCGCGCCAAGGGGGCTTGGGCCGCTGATCCGCGGCCCTTTGGTGGCCTTGGTGCTTCAAATTTTGTGGTAATTCTTGGATTGTCTTGTGGGCCTTTTTCTGATATATGGATTTTTATTTGGCCTTCTGTATCACTACCAGATCTTCAGGCTTTGAGTTGGCGTTTCTTTTATCAGATCTTTTCCCAATTTTGGGCTCTGCTTCCGGAATTTCCTGCATAGACTCCAAGACAAGAGTTGCGCAATACAAGGATGATGCAATGCCATGAAACACAGTTAATTTCCCTCAAAGTGCCGGTTTAAAAGTCTAACACATGCAATTTGGTATTTCAGAGATGATTTGGTAATATGTGCAATTATGAATACCGAACACTTCTATATGAGTTCAAATGGTAGGGAAATTACCGTGTTAAAAGTGCAGTATTTTCGACCGATCAGGGTTTCATTACGGCTTGCGGGCACAGCTTCTTCAGGTGACTTGCTAGTAGGTAGGTTATTTGTATCATACCCATCATTATACATTGTATATTATATTTCAGTTGTATCTAGAAGTTCCATCAACCAAAACATGTACTTAAATGAGATAGAGACCAGTGATGTTTATTCTTTCGACCTTAGAGTCGCGCGTTATATTTCTGTGGATCTCATGCTGTTGAGTTCCCTTTTCTGTTGTGATCCTCGCCTTTAGGCGTTGTGTATTATGTTGCAAACTGGTTGATTTACATATGGTTTTCCTTCACTCTACTACTTTTCTTGGTTTGGATTTCTGGGCTCGGCTTACTTAGAGTACGTACGCCTCGAGACGTTCGTAGCCCAAGTGTCGGTCATGTTCCGTATTTTCGGGTCGTGACAGTTTCAAACACATATCAAACTGAAAAGCGGATAAACGACGTTAAAAATTCGATTTCGAAACACTCCGATTTCCCCTAACACTTAGGATACATCACATGTAATCTGGAAATAATTAAACAATACCATAAAACCAAAAACCCAGAGCACAAATAACCCTAAAAAACCCAAGCCCAGACTCAAGCATAAAACCGGCGACGCCAGAAAATTCCTTCTTCTCGCCGGGTTGAAACGGGTGGTTTGGGCTCGTTTTTCTAGGATTGTCAAGTTATCTCATAACAAGTATTCTGCACATGCTTAAAAAAATTTTAGAACACTTTTAAAAAATTTCCAGAGAGCAGTTTTTAGTTTTATGGTTTTGGAGTTGTTTCGTGTTTCGAAGTTTTAAACATCGTCTAAATAACTAGTTATGGTTTAGTAAGGCTCTGATACCATGTTAATAGATGTTGCACACCCTCACAACACTTGTGAGGAGGCGGAAGTGGCAAACAATAATTTTTCTTGCATGCAACACCTACTTTAAAGCTAGATCTTGTGCTAAACCATAACTAGAAATCCTATCTAGAGATCTTATCTACTATGATAAGGGTTATACCTCAAGGAAACGGTCCTTCGGGTCTTCTTTCCGCTGTGACTCCTTGGCTCCTTCGATGGTTGAGAAGAACTCGGTCTCCGGTCACCTCTAGATCCAAGATGATCCACCCGAGAGCTATAAAACAAGCTACAAACTCTTCACAAGTGTTAAATAAGAAATCAAGTGTGCTAGAAATGATCACTTAGATGATGCAGAGATCAAGTAGTGGATTATTATGTCTCTTGACCTATGAATCACAACACATGTGGGTGTTTAGGTCAAGAGGAAGAAGAATGAGATAATGAGGATAGAGAAAGAGTGATAATGATAAAAATCAAGCATGGAAAAATGATATGGCTCATGGAAAATAATTGAAGCATGCAATATTTTTCTCAAAAAATAATGCACCATACTTCAATAGTAATCCCAAATGAATAAAAAAATAATATAAGTCATTCCTTCATCGAAGCTTTGACATTTCTCCAAATTACACCTCATTCATTTCTTTTCCAAAAAAGAAAATCATATAATATGAGGTGTCTCCTTCTAGAAAGTGCTTTTGTACAATTACAAGAATACCCCACCGTATACCGTATAAGTATATCTGTATTCGTATTTCAAAAAATACGAATACAAATAATCCAATAATATAATACCGGCATCCGGCTTAAATTTGATGCCTATTTTATGCTGGTGATTTGATTTACGCTTCCAGCAGAGTTTCATGTAATTTTAGTGTTTTGATTTTGCACTCGGTATAGCTTATATGTGCTTGTAGTGCATCGATATGTGTTTTGTGCCCGCAGCTGCACACGTTTATGATTTTCTTCATATCTGGATACACTTGGTGTTGCTGCTTACGTATTTGAGTTATTGCTTGGTATTTGTGCATGGGATGCACCAGTTCTATACTTCGTGCATTTGTCGCACCAGTTTTATGTTTCTTGCGTTTATCGCATCAGATTTATATTTCGTGCCTTTGTTGCACCGGATTTATATTTTGTGCATTACGATTGCACCTGACTTCGATTTGATGCCTTTCGGTGTGTCGATTTTGATTGTGATATTGATGTGGATTCTTGCACTCCGTGCTTTTGACTGGACTTACGCATATTCGACGTTGCTATTAGATTTTGTGATTCCGTGCATATTGAGTGCGCAGGGTCTAGATTTTCATTCGTGCATGATGGATGCACCGATTTGGATTTTCGCGCATGTTGGGCGCATGTTTTGAGATACGATTTTGGGGCACACCAGATGCACTAAATCGAGATTCTTCGTGCAAGTCAGATGCACCTGTTTTGGCTGTCAGGCACACATGTTGCCTATGACAGATGCTTCGTGCACACCCGTTGCACCAAGATGTTGTTTTGTGCACATGTTTAGCGCATATATGGATTTTGATTTCCGTGCGCGTCAGACGCACAGGGTGGTGTTATGTGCATTTTTGGAATTTATTCCTTTTGGAGCAGTACATTTTTATGATGTGGGATATTTGCTTTCATACTGAGCAGGACTAGTCAGTGGACAGTGCCTGGATATATTTTGCATGCATCGATAGTTATCGAAGGGATTTCCGAAAAGCGAGCTATAGTCTCAGTATATACCTACGTGTCCGATATGACACAAAACGTTTTAAAAACAAGGAAACCCTTCTGATTATTTTCAAAATGGTGGAACGTGCTTATTAAACAAAGGATATATATACACATATATAGTTATTTTCTTATGAGAAACGTCCGCCACTGTGCAGTGTTACGCGCATCGCACAGCGACTTAAAAAGATTTGGCATACAGTTGCATCAGCTAATTACATGTATAGATTGGGTGTCTACATGTATAGTCTTGGTCCATATCATATTGATTTTGTATTGGATTTGACATTGTGTCGTTACCATGACTCCGATGATTGCGGATGCTTGATGGAGTGTTGCTTTTGAGTTATCTACTCAGTACTCATGCGCATGCATTGCGCTATGATGTTTTATGTATAGATGATTTCGGAGCCCCGATGACTTGGAATTTGTATTGAAGTATTTTAGTATTTGGGGGTTTAAATTTAAATTCGGGGACCGAATTTCTTTAAGGGGGGTAGATTGTAACGTCTTCAAAATAATAAAATATGATTTTTGGGAAATTTTATAATTTAATATTATTTTAATGAATATTTTAATATTCTGGTATAATTAAATACAGATAAATGGGGGAAATTATGGAAAATTCTAAAATAAGGTATTTTAAGGAATTGCCTCGTTTTCTGTGCATGCCCCCATTTCCTCTAGTTTTGACCCTGAGTATGTCTAGTTTTGACTGATTCCATCTAGGGTGAAATCTGGGTTGATTTTCCTATGTTGGTGTATAATTTGGGACTTGTTTTAGCATGGATTTTGGTATTTGGTGATTCATTCCTGTCGGGTGGCGTTTGGACGTCAACGACAAGTGGATTTTGATTGTGTTTACATGCGAGTCGATAGGTTTTTACCTCTGCGGGTAGCGTGTGCTATTTTGGTTTCCGATGTGATTTTCATGTTCTTTAGCATTGTGATATACTTGTAGGTACCCCGCGTGATGTTGAGGCAAAGGAGGTGAAGATAGCGACATCGGCTTTGGCACACGAGAAGCAATGTGAGTAGATTTATATCTACGGGGAAAAGTCGGGTGGATGGCGTATAGCACCCCCGCAGTCCGTGGTGATGTATACGAATACGTATACACACGAATATTTATTATGTGTTGTTTAGGGTTATTGATGGTAATAATGATATTTTGATGATAAGAATATATTGGTTTAGTATAGTGCGAACCCTAGAGTAGTGGTTGCACTCACACATACATTTACACACATACTTGCATTCATTCTTTCATTTATTAGAGTGCATATGATGGTGCGTATATCTACACATGGGTATGGGACTATGTGTTTATATACGGGATTTGAGGATGATACGTGGTTTGAGATGATACTTGATGTGAGGCCGTGAGATCGGCGATGTGACATAGCTTGTCTTCGAGGTGCGATATGATAGTTTTAGCGGGCCTTTGGACATGTGCTTTACCCGCATTCATATTTTTATAGATGGTATCGATTTGTACTAGACTTAGAGTAGTACCCCAGATTATGCGATCTGATGATAGTGATACCTGATATGTGATGAGGTACTGTGATATTGACCCCTACCCAGCTATTGGGATGCCGTACGACGATCTACCGTACGAGCCGATATTGATGATAGATCCGCACTCATGACTCGAAGATATCTTACGATATGTTATTGAGGCGGGATCACCGACTATCATATCTATATATATTGACTCAGATTAGGTGGTTTCTTACCCCTCCTGTCTAGATTACTTAGTAGACATTAGACTGGACCGAGTCATACCTATTTCAAACTAACGAATCAGGGATATTTTAAAGATAGGCAGAAGGGTCATACGGATATTTTCAAATGATGTATCTTTTCTTAAAACACCGTAGCCCTTGTTTTTCCAAAAGCCCTGATTCGTCTTATTTCAAATGGCACCCCTGCATGACTTGTACAGATTGGTGTAGATTCTTTACTTTTGCGTTGATTATTCGATTCCGCATATTCATGCTATTTGCATTGCATCGCTTGTACTGTGGTTATATTTCAGTCATGCTGCTAGGACACCAGCACCATTATCGATGATGCATATGTTCCACGTACACTTGTTGCCGGCTCGAACACTCATCATCGATAATTGCCATGTCACTACACTGTAGTACTATTGCATTCAGTATATGATCCTTGTATGACATGATGATATGCATACCTTCCTTTACATGTCGCATACTACATGCTTTTGATTATACGCATTGAGATATGTTGTTTCTATGATATTTCTGGATTTGGGAACCGAGGGTGTTTCAAAGGAGAATATGTCATTGCTTTAAAAACCCGGTTACCCTTGATATGATATTTCAGTGCGTCCACCATGTGTTTTCTCGGTGCTGAGAGCGACATGTGAAACCCGAATCGAGGAGTGGATGAGCCGATTGCGGGTACATGGTAGACCCGGTATGGTTCCCCTCGGCGAGATGATCGATGGGTTTTGCCGATTGAGCCCGGAGGTGGGCGAGTACCTACCGGTGATTGGTTGGGCCTGGCAGTTATCCGGAGGATACTGACCAGAGTCGATGGATAGATTTGGGCGTCCTGCCGGGGCCGAGGGCCGATACCGCAGACAGAGCCCGCGGGGCCGATCCGGACTGACGGAGCCCGATATATGAGGATTTACGTGCCGATGCTGGGCACAGTTTTCATGATGTTTTCGAGTGCCGATGCTGGGCACTCCGGTTCCATGATTTTGACGTGTCGCGAGGGACACGGGTGGGTTATATCCTCATATTTCCATGCACAGGTTTCATGATAATTACTTGCATGATGGTTATTGTCATTGGGTGACGAGTGGACGGGATCCACGTGTGTGCAGATTGATTACATTGATCATACCTCATATTCATGACATGCTATTACCTGAGGCACTAGCACGAGCACTTGGCATTACACTCATGTAGAGATTACATTGCCAGTTTAGCATGCTTCAGCTTTATTCATATTGAGGTTTATTTATATCTGATCGTATTGACCTAGGATGGGTCATGCATTCGATCTCTGCTTGTAGATATTTTCTATTCACGAGTTGGCAACTCACCCCCGTTGTGCCCCAGTCCTTGCAGGTTTTTGCCATACAGATTCCATAGCGGCATTTTTGGCACACTGCTTCCTTATGGGTGACTTGCTTGGATAGGTGGGTTCTTTTGTATCAGAACCGCCATTGTTCATGTATCATTTATTGTATCTAGAATTTCCATCAACCAAAACTTGTTTATTGTTTCAGACTTAGAAAACAGTGTTGTTTTATTTCGACCTTAGAGTCGCGCTAGTAGTATTACGGTTTTCTGGCTGTTTTGAGTTTCTTTTTTTTTTGGTTTTGATCCTCGCCCTTTGGCGTTGTATATTATTATTGCTTGCGTGGTTGTGACCGTCGATGGACGAAGAGCTAGCTCCCGCTTGGGGATGCCTTTTATCATTTCATATATATTATTCTTGTTGTACCCCGTTCGGGGCCAGTTTTTACAAAGGAAACTCTGCCGAAATTTTCAGGAAAGGTTACACATTTTAAAAAAATGCATATTCGGCTTAGTTATTTAAAAACTTTGATTTCCAAACATGATTTCCTTACTTTTCAAAAACAGCTTTCCTTATTTACTCTTTAAATGGTTTTAGATTGCTGGGCTTTTGGCTTACTTGGATCAGATGGGGTCCTATAGACTTCATATGGTTCAAGGGCTAGTCACGTGCTCTTTCGGGTCGTGACAAAGTTGGTATCAAAGCGCTAGGTTGACCTTGGTTCGAGTCTAAGTTTGACTATGTGGAGCCTAGGGCGTTAGCTATATAAGGAACTTAGGCTTGACCTTACGGAACTTAGACTTGGTCGAGGGGGTATTTGACCCGAACTTTCGTCGTGTAGGATGACCCTTGGTTGATGGAATAGGTGACTAAAGTAGAGTGGCGTACCGTGGGTATGTTCCGCGGCATACTTACGACACGCCACTCCGCTTAAGAAACCTTAGGTTGTACATTTCCTTGCATTGTGTCATATTCCTTCCTATGATCTATCTTCATCGATACTGGTTATGGTTTTGCTGCCGCGATTGCACGGGCAGAGTAAGCTACGGCTCGAGTTGTCAGCATGAGCTCGTCGCGGACGAGGGCTGACCGGGGCGTGATTCCAGAGACATACGGTTGCATTGAGGCTTCGTATTTTGTGTTTCCGCACTTTGAGCGTTTGACATATCGCTGTTGTGAGATTTCTAGGATGTACCGGACAGTACCAGAGGATTGAGCCACTGATAGAGGCCAGCCAGGATGTGATGACCGTTGATGTATCGCTTATTCATGATGGTTGAGGCGCTGCTTAGCGTACCGACGAATGAGCCAGTTGTTGCTGCGAGTGATGAGATATCGCCCAGATGATTGGAGCTACTGCAGCATGAGCATATTCTTAGAGATGTGATAGTGAGTCGCTAGTCACCGAGGATTAATGACTAGGACATGTGGTTCGTTCGCTTACCCCGATGCGAGGTCATCAGATAGATTGATTCCAGCTAGAGACGACTTCACGCAGATTCGTTGAGAGTCGATTGAGACGATCGAATGTCAGGAACCCATTTTCCAAGTTTAAAGTATACGGAAAGACATGCAGGTGATTCTATGGACCCTCTAGAAGAATGAAACCCTAACTCGACTTAATGACCGTGTGAAAGCCTTTGAACCTTAGGGTTTGCGGCAGTTCCTCGGCGCCATTAGTGAGGCTTGGGTTTGCCCTTCTACGGCTGGACCACCGACGCTGTGGCATGTACTCGATACTATTAAACTGTACCCGAGATGTTGAGCTCTTGGGGGATTGTGAGGTTCTGACGAGTCGATCGGATGATTCGACATCATTCGGATATCATGTGATGGGACACTGCTTGGGAGACTCCAGATACGAGCATAGCCGTCGGAGCGCAGTCTGTGTAGCCATGATGAGATGAGTCCGAACCAGTCGATATTGGAGCAAGGTGGAGTAAAGAGTTCGCACGAGATTTCGACGAGATGACGTTCCACTCCGCTGACATCAGAGATGTGACATGCACGTTGAGGACGTGTTCGGCTAGATATCTTCTACTGAGCGATGAAGATACTGAGTTCGTGATTTCGAGTCCGTGTTAGAGACTTCGGGTGGACCGTAGCCGAGGACATTGCAGTGCGCAGATAAAGACGCGACGTCAAATGGTCGATGATACAGACAAGCGGGACGAGAAGTTCGTGCGAGAGGCAAACGAGCTGTTACTACACCCCGTTAAGATTAAAGGCCGGACATGCATACAGAGGCGCAGAGATGCGACCAGCTTCCGAGGAGATGTTGTACTAAGGACGCAGAGGTCCAGAGAGCGAGAAAAGATTACGCCAGAGTACCAGCCTCCTTACAGTTTGGCTTAGGCAAGATCAGAAGAGACCTTGAGTAGGATTCCTTCCAGTACACTGCTGCAATAAGAGTTGCACCCAGAATCGGATGTGTGATATGCATTCAGAGGACCCGAGGTCGGCGCCAGAGATGTGCTGCTTTACGACCGGTCGTGAGGATTGACCGAGAGATGACCAGGGAAGTGCAAGAACGGAATCGTTCCTGTCAGCACCTGACCGGGCCGATGAGCCGATGGATTGCGAGTTGGTAATCTACAGGAAAGATCAGGAACCAGAGGCAGAGGACGCCAGCCACGAGCAAGAGGCAAGTAGATATCTTGCGCCGCTAGCATCGGATGTACCGGTACCTTCTCGACCCTGAAGGAGGGTATACCGACGACGGTAATTATGATTTATGATTTTGTGATTTGATTATCACGTATCCGTTGCTTTGGATTTCGGTATTTTGGGCGATCTATTCGCATGATTTAGTCTTGATGACTGAGTTTCATGATATTTGATTTTGTGCACCATGGTTGCACCTACTGGGTATTTATACCTTGTACATAGTTATTACTCTTGAGCTGTTGATTGCGATTTCATGCCTATTTTATGCTGGTGATTTGATTTACGCTTCCAGCAGAGTTTCATGTAATTTTAGTGTTTTGATTTTGCACTCGGTATAGCTTATATGTGCTTGTAGTGCATCGATATGTGTTTTGTGCCCGCAGCTGCACACGTTTATGATTTTCTTCATATCTGGATACACTTGGTGTTGCTGCTTACGTATTTGAGTTATTGCTTGGTATTTGTGCATGGGATGCACCAGTTCTATACTTCGTGCATTTGTCGCACCAGTTTTATGTTTCTTGCGTTTATCGCATCAGATTTATATTTCGTGCCTTTGTTGCACCGGATTTATATTTTGTGCATTACGATTGCACCTGACTTCGATTTGATGCCTTTCGGTGTGTCGATTTTGATTGTGATATTGATGTGGATTCTTGCACTCCGTGCTTTTGACTGGACTTACGCATATTCGACGTTGCTATTAGATTTTGTGATTCCGTGCATATTGAGTGCGCAGGGTCTAGATTTTCATTCGTGCATGATGGATGCACCGATTTGGATTTTCGCGCATGTTGGGCGCATGTTTTGAGATACGATTTTGGGGCACACCAGATGCACTAAATCGAGATTCTTCGTGCAAGTCAGATGCACCTGTTTTGGCTGTCAGGCACACATGTTGCCTATGACAGATGCTTCGTGCACACCCGTTGCACCTAGATGTTGTTTTGTGCACATGTTTAGCGCATATATGGATTTTGATTTCCGTGCGCGTCAGACGCACAGGGTGGTGTTATGTGCATTTTTGGAATTTATTCCTTTTGGAGCAGTACATTTTTATGATGTGGGATATTTGCTTTCATACTGAGCAGGACTAGTCAGTGGACAGTGCCTGGATATATTTTGCATGCATCGATAGTTATCGAAGGGATTTCCGAAAAGCGAGCTATAGTCTCAGTATATACCTACGTGTCCGATATGACACAAAACGTTTTAAAAACAAGGAAACCCTTCTGATTATTTTCAAAATGGTGGAACGTGCTTATTAAACAAAGGATATATATACACATATATAGTTATTTTCTTATGAGAAACGTCCGCCACTGTGCAGTGTTACGCGCATCGCACAGCGACTTAAAAAGATTTGGCATACAGTTGCATCAGCTAATTACATGTATAGATTGGGTGTCTACATGTATAGTCTTGGTCCATATCATATTGATTTTGTATTGGATTTGACATTGTGTCGTTACCATGACTCCGATGATTGCGGATGCTTGATGGAGTGTTACTTTTGAGTTATCTACTCAGTACTCATGCGCATGCATTGCGCTATGATGTTTTATGTATAGATGATTTCGGAGCCCCGATGACTTGGAATTTGTATTGAAGTATTTTAGTATTTGGGGGTTTAAATTTAAATTCGGGGACCGAATTTCTTTAAGGGGGGTAGATTGTAACGTCTTCAAAATAATAAAATATGATTTTTGGGAAATTTTATAATTTAATATTATTTTAATGAATATTTTAATATTCTGGTATAATTAAATACAGATAAATGGGGAAAATTATGGAAAATTCTAAAATAAGGTATTTTAAGGAATTGCCTCGTTTTCTGTGCATACCCCCATTTCCTCTAGTTTTGACCCTGAGTATGTCTAGTTTTGACTGATTCCATCTAGGGTGAAATCTGGGTTGATTTTCCTATGTTGGTGTATAATTTGGGACTTGTTTTAGCATGGATTTTGGTATTTGGTGATTCATTCCTGTCGGGTGGCGTTTGGACGTCAACGACAAGTGGATTTTGATTGTGTTTACATGCGAGTCGATAGGTTTTTACCTATGCGGGTAGCGTGTGCTATTTTGGTTTCCGATGTGATTTTCATGTGCTTTAGCATTGTGATATACTTGTGGGTACCCCGCGTGATGTTGAGGCAAAGGAGGTGAAGATAGCGACATCGGCTTTGGCACACGAGAAGCAATGTGAGTAGATTTATATCTACGGGGAGAAGTCGGGTGGATGGCGTATAGCACCCCCGCAGTCCGTGGTGATGTATACGAATACGTATACACACGAATATTTATTATGTGTTGTTTAGGGTTATTGATGGTAATAATGATATTTTGATGATAAGAATATATTGGTTTAGTATAGTGCGAACCCTAGAGTAGTGGTTGCACTCACACATACATTTACACACATACTTGCATTCATTCTTTCATTTATTAGAGTGCATATGATGGTGCGTATATCTACACATGGGTATGGGACTATGTGTTTATATACGGGATTTGAGGATGATACGTGGTTTGAGATGATACTTGATGTGAGGCCGTGAGATCGGCGATGTGACATAGCTTGTCTTCGAGGTGCGATATGATAGTTTTAGCGGGCCTTTGGACATGTGCTTTACCCGCATTCATATTTTTATAGATGGTATCGATTTGTACTAGACTTAGAGTAGTACCCCAGATTATGCGATCTGATGATAGTGATACCTGATATGTGATGAGGTACTGTGATATTGACCCCTACCCAGCTATTGGGATGCCGTACGACGATCTACCGTACGAGCCGATATTGATGATAGATCCGCACTCATGACTCGAAGATATCTTACGATATGTTATTGAGGCGGGATCACCGACTATCATATCTATATATATTGACTCAGATTAGGTGGTTTCTTACCCCTCCTGTCTAGATTACTTAGTAGACATTAGACTGGACCGAGTCATACCTATTTCAAACTAACGAATCAGGGATATTTTAAAGATAGGCAGAAGGGTCATACGGATATTTTCAAATGATGTATCTTTTCTTAAAACACCGTAGCCCTTGTTTTTCCAAAAGCCCTGATTCGTCTTATTTCAAATGGCACCCCTGCATGACTTGTACAGATTGGTGTAGATTCTTTACTTTTGCGTTGATTATTCGATTCCGCATATTCAGGCTATTTGCATTGCATCGCTTGTACTGTGGTTATATTTCAGTCATGCTGCTAGGACACCAGCACCATTATCGATGATGCATATGTTCCACGTACACTTGTTGCCGGCTCACACACTCATCATCGATAATTGCCATGTCACTACACTGTAGTACTATTGCATTCAGTATATGATCCTTGTATGACATGATGATATGCATACCTTCCTTTACATGTCGCATACTACATGCTTTTGATTATACGCATTGAGATATGTTGTTTCTATGATATTTCTGGATTTGGGAACCGAGGGTGTTTCAAAGGAGAATATGTCATTGCTTTAAAAACCCGGTTACCCTTGATATGATATTTCAGTGCGTCCACCATGTGTTTTCTCGGTGCTGAGAGCGACATGTGAAACCCGAATCGAGGAGTGGATGAGCCGATTGCGGGTACATGGTGGACCCGGTATGGTTCCCCTCGGCGAGATGATCGATGGGTTTTGCCGATTGAGCCTGGAGGTGGGCGAGTACCTACCGGTGATTGGTTGGACCTGGCAGTTATCCGGAGGATACTGACCAGAGTCGATGGATAGATTTGGGCGTCCTGCCGGGGCCGAGGGCCGATACCGCAGACAGAGCCCGCGGGCCGATCCGGACTGACGGAGCCCGATATATGAGGATTTACGTGCCGATGCTGGGCACAGTTTTCATGATGTTTTCGAGTGCCGATGCTGGGCACTCCGGTTCCATGATTTTGACGTGTCGCGAGGGACACGGGTGGGTTATATCCTCATATTTCCATGCACAGGTTTCATGATAATTACTTGCATGATGGTTATTGTCATTGGGTGACGAGTGGACGGGATCCACGTGTGTGCAGATTGATTACATTGATCATACCTCATATTCATGACATGCTATTACCTGAGGCACTAGCACGGGCACTTGGCATTACACTCATGTAGAGATTACATTGCCAGTTTAGCATGCTTCAGCTTTATTCATATTGAGGTTTATTTATATCTGATCGTATTGACCTAGGATGGGTCATGCATTCGATCTCTGCTTGTAGATATTTTCTATTCACGAGTTGGCAACTCACCCCCGTTGTGCCCCAGTCCTTGCAGGTTTTTGCCGTACAGATTCCATAGCGGCATTTCTGGCACACTGCTTCCTTATGGGTGACTTGCTTGGATAGGTGGATTCTTTTGTATCAGAACCGCCATTGTTCATGTATCATTTATTGTATCTAGAATTTCCATCAACCAAAACTTGTTTATTGTTTCAGACTTAGAAAACAGTGTTGTTTTATTTCGACCTTAGAGTCACGCTAGTAGTATTACGGTTTTCTGGCTGTTTTGAGTTTCTTTTTTTTTGGTTTTGATCCTCGCCCTTTGGCGTTGTATATTATTATTGCTTGCGTGGTTGTGACCATCGATGGACGAAGAGCTAGCTCCCGCTTGGGGATGCCTTTTATCATTTCATATATATTATTCTTGTTGTACCCCGTTCGGGGCCAGTTTTTACAAAGGAAACTCTGCCGAAATTTTCAGGAAAGGTTACACATTTTAAAAAAATGCATATTCGGCTTAGTTATTTAAAAACTTTGATTTCCAAACATGATTTCCTTACTTTTCAAAAACAGTTTTCCTTATTTACTCTTTAAATGGTTTTAGATTGCTGGGCTTTTGGCTTACTTGGATCAGATGGGGTCCTATAGACTTCATATGGTTCAAGGGCCAGTCACGTGCTCTTTCGGGTCGTGACAAATACCCAAAATCCACCTGTTTGCACGACTCAGTAGAGTCGTGATAGGGAGGAAATCAAAGCACAGTAGGAATCACACAAGACACTATGACGATCTCGGGTCTACAGATTAACCTGTACAGGTGTCACCAAAGAACTGCCATCTGACAATAGGTATATATACCATCTAGGAGTTCTCGGAGAGTCCTGTTCGGTGTACCCATTCTCCAATGAGCGCCTATGTACAATCTTTGATGTCGAACACCAATGGTTGTGGGATCAACCATCGCCCCTAGGGTCAAAAAACGTACACACTAGTTTACTCTGGTAATATCGATGCCATGTCTCGATATACTCTCGACTAGGAACTATTAAAGGATATGCTTATAGACTGCCCAAGCCTCACTAGTATGATCTACATCATAATCCTATCATTTCGAGCAAAGATTGTTTCTGTACATATACAAGCATAGCATCCTATATGATACAGGCCTCTAAGGCATACATATCTAACAGTAGCTTCCTGCCCAACATACGCTGTGGATCGAAAGCCCTCTTCGCGAGGCCACCGAGTAGCTTCTGTTCAGTTCGTCCCTAGCGGGTAGCTTCCTGCCCATCAATGCTAAGGATCTAAAGCCCTCCTAACGATGCTACCGAGTAGCTTCCTGCTCGGTCCATCTGCAGCGGGTAGCTTCCTACCCAACTTACGCTGTGGATCGAAAGCCCTCTTCGCGAGGCCACCGAGTAGCTTCCTGCTCGGTCCGTCTCTAGCGGGTAGCTTTCTGCCCATCAACGCTAAAGATATAAAGCCTTTCTAACGAGGCTACCAAGCAGCTTCCTGCTCGGTCCATCTCCAGTGGGTAGCCTCTTGCCCAACTTACGCCGTGGATCGAAAGCCCTCTTCACGAGGCCACCGAGTATCTTCCTGCTCGGTCCGTCCCTAACGGGTAGCTTTCTTCCCATCAACGCTAAGGATCTAAAGCCCTCATAACGAGGCCACCGAGCAGCTTCCTGCTCGGTCCATCCGCAGCGGGTAGCTTCCTGCCCACCTACGCTGTCACGACCCGAAATATTAGCTCGTGACCATCACTTAAATCACGCAACGTCTAAAGGCATAACGTAATTCAAGTAAGCTGAAACCCAGAAATCTAAACCTTTTAAGAAAAATGGAGGAGGTGAAGTTTTGAAATAAAGGTATAATGAAATCAAGTTTTCTTAATACAAAGAAAAGGAACATGAGAATGCAGGTGGATTATGCAAGTTTAAAAACAGGTTTCGTCTTTTTGAAAATTGGGCAGCACCTCCTTTGTATATTTTGATCCAAAACCACAAATACATAATAAGAATAATAGCATCCCCAAGCGGGAGCTAGCTCTTCGCCAAACGACGGATCACAACCATGCAAGACAGTAAATATGAGTATACGACGCCCAACGGCGAAGATCACCACAAAAGATAAATAAATAAGCAAGATATCAAAACCACAAGTAGCAGAAAACCCCTCGCTCTAAGTCTCGCAACCACAATCCCACTAAGTCTCATTACTTATACAATTTATAAATTTCGATTGATGGAGTTAACTAGATACAATATGAAATATAGATACAAGAGTGGGTACGATACAAGTGTCCCACCTACCAAAGCAAAACACCCGAATGCAATTATGTGCGAGCGAAGCCGCTACTGATCCAAGTGGTCAACCTGCAAGAACTGTGGCACAACGGGGGTGAGTTGCCAACTCGTGAGTAGAAAAATATCAGCAGATAGAAATCGAATAAACAACGACTCCTAGGTCAACTATATCATAAAGGTAATACTATGATATCTAGGGTGACCGGTCTGTATATGTGCCAACAAGGTAGTCAATGTCTATAAGCATGTGTATAACATCCAACAGTAAAATCAATGTATGTATGTATGTGGATCTAGTCCACGCGTCAACCACTGACGCAACAATATCATGCATGTAAATATCATAAAAGCATGTGCATGAAAATATGAGGATATAAATCAACATGTGTCCTTTGCGACACCTCAAAATCATGAAACCTGAGTGTCCAGCATCGACACTCGAAACATCATGAAAACCGTGTCCAGCATCGACACGTAAATCCTCATATATCTCAGGCGCCACATCCTCAGATCGGCCCTCAGGCGCCGCACACCCTGGTCGGCCCTCATATCCATCTCGCTACTCTGGTCAGTATCCTCTGGATAACCGCCGAGTCCAAATACTATCACCGGTAGGTAGTGCTCCCCTGCCAGGCTCACCGTCTAACATTTACGAGTCTTCTTGCCCCGGGGTACCTCACCGGGTCCACCATGTACCCACAGACGGTGCCTATCGCTCCTCGAATCGGGTTTCACATGCCAGTCTCAGAACCGAGAAAACACATGGTGGACGCACTGAAATATCATATCAAGAGAAACCGGGTTTTTAAAACAATATATACTTTCTTTTAAAATGACCACGGTTCTCAAATCCAGAAATCTCATGAAAATGGCATATCTCAATGCGTAAATCATAAAGCATGATGTAGGCGACATATGATGAAATGTAAGCATATCCGTATATCATGCAACATGGAACAGTGATATATCATATTAAGGGAAAACCGCTCTTTTAAATAATTCCAGTTTTGAAAATATGTCTTGCGGTTCCCAATATCTCCAAAGTAAAATGCAACATCGTAATAAAGTGCACAGGTAACTATAGCAAGTACATTATGCAAAGAGTCATATTATGATGCAGCAATCCTACTGTGTAGTGGCATGGCAATTATTGATGATGAAGTGTGTGAGCCGGCAAATCTGTGTATGTGTAACATACGCATCATCGATAATAGTGTAAGTGTACTAACACAAGTATATGCAATGCAATAATAATATCATGAAGGCAGCATAAGGTAAATCGCATAAGGTAAATCATCAGCTAAAAGCTATAAGGTATACGTAACTATCATATGTCTGAGTCGGTGAACCTATTAATCGGCATCGAGCCTCACAGCACCACGTATGGTATAATCCATCGTACGGCAACCTCTAGTCAAGGGTATGGATCAAACCTCAAGTCAAACTCATCACGTACGGAAAATCATCGTATGTCGGCATTAAGCTATCGGGGATCCTATCATCCTATAAGACGAGGAGGGTACGGGTCTAACGTCTCGCACGGCTATCACTCACGATTCATAACATATATAAATGTCTCTATATACCTATGTCCCAGGTCGCATCCGCAATAATCTCATATCAGGGGACTGACAGGGTATAATTCATCTCAATCGACTCGCATCCGTATACCATCATACCATCAACTCATCATATCATCATATCAAGTCGAGTTTACATAAACATTTTATCTCTACTAAGTATAAGTATCTAATTTAACATACACACTCGAACCATACAAGCAGATTTTGAAAAGAAGCGAATCGTAGTTTTGAAAATAGGGGTTACGATGTTTTTAAGGAAAAGATATCGTTTGAAAATCCGTAACGTCCCTCAAGGTAACTGTTTAAAAGATGCATACGATTCTTCAGTTTAGAAATATATATGGTTCGGATGACACATCTACGTCGACTATCTAGTCCTGTAGTACCCTAAACGGTAGTGTCATCAAATATCATCCTCAAATACTGTCATTTCATATCAGCCGTATCATATCACTTCTGACTGCCATTTTGCTTCTAATATAGTTTCACTAACTATCCTTTAACTCTAACCCTAGTTTCCTAATCTAGTTTCCCTTAACCATATTCTATAAATCAGTCTCCATCAAAAGTTTGCGGGGGTGCTATACGCTATCCACCCGGCTTCCCCCGTGGATATAGATCCACTCACCTTGGTCTTCGCTTGCCGAAATCGATGACGCCACGCTCCGTCGCCTCGGAATCCACGCGAAGGTACCTACAGTAACAACACATATCGCAACGCTATCAAAATCAGTTCTAAAATCCAAAACGGTACGCGCCTTGCTCGTAGGTTAGAACCTATAGCATACGCGTACAAAATCAACAAAACAACCCTTGTTGTCGATGTACAAACATGTGACAACCAAAAACGAATTCAAATATCAAAACTCATCATTCAACATACGGAAAACCATAGCTAAAATCACACACAAGTGTTCCCAGATTTTGACTCAGGTCAAATAAAGGCAAGCAAACAAGTATAGGGTGATGTATAATGTGTAATTGAGCTACTGAACCAAACCCAACACCCCAGACAACCAAGTGGCCGGCGCCATCCTTAGAAATTCCGGCGAGACCGGCCCCCCATGCTTAGTTGGGTCTCATTTTGTCATGGTGGTCTTCTATGGTCAAAAATTGGTCTTTGGTATTGTTTGCTACTCTCAGAAATTCCCTGGGTTGCTCCAGATTTCCCTGCACACCCAAAATACTCACAAGACCTACATGGATCAATTCTAAAGTTTGTGCATCGGGTTCAATTCTATGGTTCAGGTCAGGGTAACATGTCACCATGGTCATGTAAACACCCCTAACAGTTCCCAGATTTCACCTATTTTCACAACAGAAGAATCTAGTAGGACCAAACACCCTTAAACACCTTCATGTAGCTACCCTACAGAACCCAAACCCTAACTCCTCTACCCACCCGAGGTCGCCGGATTTTGCCCCATACTCGCCAGCCCAAACTGCCCAGATAGGTATCGTTTTCAGGTGGTCACTTAGGGTTACAAGTAAAGCATTACCATACTGTTTGTTTTCACCAACAAGTCTCGGGGTCACAGCAGGTTGTCGATGTCACAAAACGACACTAAAATACGACATCGTACAAAACTAAACTAAAAGGAAGAAGTTATACCTCATTTGGTCCCTTCTAGGCAGCACCAACTTCCCAATGTTGTCAAAATCCCACTTTGCTCGGTTCAAAGTGTAGAGGCAGAGATGGGGATTAATTTTTATGAAAGAGGTTTAGGATTTTGGGGATTATTTGGAGATAGATCTAGGGTTTGAAGTGGAGGGTTGTGGAGTTGAGGAAGATGAAGAGGGAGATGAAAATGATGGGGGAAATGAAGTGGCAGCAGCCCCCCTCTTTCTCACATAATCACACACACTCTCTCTCTCTCTCCAAAAGTATACCTAACCCACTCATTTTGTCCCCTTTTGACTTTTCTTTTTTCCTTTTCTTTTTCTCGCCAAAAACACATACACGCATATAAAACCACAAATGAAATAACATATAACATGTTATGGCGCACTAGCCATGAAAAACTGTATAAACACGGATTTGGCTTAATCGCGATTAGCAGTGCACTAATCGGGTTCTTATCAAAACTGCGTATAACAAATTTTAAAATTTCCAAATCCGTTAAATATATTTTTAAACGAATAAATCATTTTAATTTCCTTTTATATCACAATTACTGGTATATATTTATACCCTTTTTCGAAAACTCCAATTTCGCAAATCGGGCAGTTTTCGGGAAATGTATTATTTTAATATTAAATTCCAAAAATAATATTTTATATTTTCTGAAATGTTACATATGCTGTGGATCAAAAGCTCTCTTCGCGAGGCCACCGAGTAGCTTCCTGCTCGGTCCGTCCCTAAGGGGTAGCTTCCTGCCCATCAACGCTAAGGATCTAAAGCCCTCCTAATGAGGCCATCAAGCAACTTCCTGCTCGGTCCATCCGTAGCGGGTAGCTTCCTGCCCACCTATTTGTGGGTCAAAAGCCCTCCTCACGAGGCCACCGAGTAGCTTCCTGCTCGGTCCGTCCCTAGCGGGTAGCTTCCTGCCCATCAACGCTGTGGATTAAAAGCCCTCCTCACGAGGCCATCGAGTAGCTTCTTGCTCGGTCCGTCCCTAGCGGGTAGCTTCCTACCCATCAACTTCTGCCAACCGACGTCCGACACGTGGCCCGTATCCCAACTGGCGATCGGCTGGAATAGCGCCCCCTCTTTAAAGCGCGATCATTTCATTGATCCACTGACGCCATCGGGGATATGCACGAAGATTCAGGCGAACGACGAGGCGACACGTGGGCCTAAAGATTGAAATGAAATAACCACCAAACACTATGCCGTTCCCGGGCGATCCGCATTATGATTCCTTGGCGCCAAAATGAGCAAAAGAAACACGAGCAGTCCACTCTCGACCCGATCAATGAATAGGTCGGAATGAGAGTGGGGGGCTAATGATGATGCTTACAAGTGGTGTCTCCTCAGATTACGACACGTGGCGGATGACGTGTCCCGAAGGCTATGGGGGTGGAATCAATGAGTTGCATCGGGGACATTCCTCGGGAGCCCCTTCTCGAGAAACACATCTGACCTTTCGGGAGATCTCCCCGAATACATTCCACCTTCACATAGGAAACTACCAACAGCTCGTCTCCGAGCTTTCTCAATCTCCCGGCTCGCCTCCGAGCCTCTTGACGTGCCGAGCTTCCTCGACCCCCCGGCTCGTCTCCGAGCTCCCGACATGCCGAGCTTCCTCGGCCTCTCCCGATCAACCAAGAGCGTGGATCCCATGCGCTTCACAACGGCTCTGCATATATCGCCAGGGCGAGATATCCGCCTCCCCGCGATCCGCATCCCACGCTAGCGCATCCCCCATTAATGGGCGTACCCCCCATTAATGAGCGCATCCCGCCATTCAAGACGAGAATAACGCTGGGGCGTAATTGACGGCAGTGATCTCGCACCTGCTCGCTCCACGCGACCCCTATATAAACCCCTCTCTCAGACGATTCAGGTAACTCGAATTTATTTCAATACGCCGCTACTCTGCATCTATACTTCGGCTCTAACTTGATCGTCGGAGGGTCCTACGGTGGTCACCCATCCCGGGACTTCTTTGTAGGTAGGTTGGCGTCCAACAACGACCCATTGAAATCCACACTCAACAACTCTCAAAAAAAAATCTCAGCCGTCAAAGACCGCCATCACAGGATCGACGGAGGACCGCATCTGAAGGAGATCCGAAGCTCCATCACATTTCTTCCGTAAGATCTGTAATTGAATCATCATCTATCTTATTTTTTCTCCTCAAAAAAAAGTAAGCATGGATTCAAGAAAGTATGAATTCGGAAAAGAGGAAAAAATAAAAGAAAATGTTGGTTTCAATTAAATTTATTAGAGGGGTATTTTTGGCATAAAAAAGTCTTATGCATGGAAAAATTAATACCATTAGGGTTCTTCGGATAAAGTGCATGTTTATTGAGTTTTGGGGGCTTTCCTATTTTTCATGTGAAAGGAAGAGGGTTCTTGTGGTTTTTTTTGAATTAAAATAATCTAAAATCTCAGGGTTTGTTTACAAATCCCAAAGAAGGGGCTATCGAAAAAATCCCTTTAAATTTCACTCGAAAAACAAACAGAAAAAGAAAAAGAAAAAAAAAAAATATCCCTCACTCAAACCCAAGCAGAAATCCTAGAATTCCCAAATCGAAACAATTTTCCCCATTTCATCATCTTAATCCTTGAACCCCCATCAAATTTCTTCCCTTTCCCTGCTAAAATCCCCCATCAAATTCAAAATTTCTATGAGAATCGACCTCAATCGTAATCTCCACCGCCAATGATCCCTGAAATCGTCGTCCCCGAAAAGGATCTCTCGATCTCTTCGCCCACAGTATCTCGATGCGTCACCGAGACCGTGAATGGATCTCACAAGTTCGTGATCCAAGGCTACTCTCTGGCGAAAGGGATGGGCATCGGCAGGCACATCGCCAGCGATACGTTCACCGTCGGTGGATTCCAATGGGCGATCTATTTCTACCCCGATGGCAAGAACCCAGAGGACAATTCGGCATATGTTTCAGTTTTCATCGCGTTGGCGAGCGAGGGGACGGATGTTAGGGCTTTGTTTGAGCTGACCCTCGTTGATCAGAGTGGGAAGGGGAAGCATAAGGTGCATAGCCATTTCGATCGCTCGTTGGAGAGCGGGCCTTACACGTTGAAGTATCGCGGGAGCATGTGGTAAGATTTTCCTTTTTTCTTTTGTTGGTTAGGGCTTTGGTTGATTGTTGGGTGGTTTGTTTGTTTTTATTGGAAAATTTCTGTTTTTTTTATTTAAAATAATTATAGTTGGTGGTTTATTGTTCCATTTGTGTTTCGATTTAGGGTGAATAACATATGGTACAAGAATTTACATTGATAGGTGTAGAAAATAATTCTTGCTTTGTGCTGTGAATTTGTGACATAGAGAACTAGACATAGAAGAGAAAATTAATATCTTTTTTTTCTTTTTGGGTGTTTGGATTCAACCAATGATACTAAAATTTTAGCCGCTACTTAAACAAGAATAATTGGCTTCTTATGAACTACTTCAACAAGAATAATTGGCTTTTTGAAAAGTGGAAAATTTTCATAGAATTGTCAATGTTTTCGAGAAAACATATTATGGAGTACCAAGAAGTAATATGTCGGGAAATGTAGATTAAGTATGTAGTGAGCTATTGAAGTCATCAAAGGGCACATGGGGTTGGTTGTTACAATATTGTCTTTAGCATGAGTAATACCGACATTGGTAGTAGTTCCAAAGTTTTAGTATTGTATAGTAGTTGCATAACATACGACGCTAGGGTAAGGGCAAAATGCTATTTGCTGAATGAGGTAAATTAGTTAGTACACATGTTTGTTCATCATAGAATTATTGATACGACATACATTTTTAGTGCTAAACTAGGTGGAGATAGACCTTAATTATTAATTTCACAAATTTCCTAAATTATTTTTCATTTTTCTTTTTGCAATAAATTTTGTGATTTGCCTTTGTCTGCAATCATAAAGAAAATAATAATGAAGGATGCAGTTAGACCACAATATGAGATACCTATATTATATTTGTTAGTCTCCAAAACAACTGTGGATGTTCATGTCCAAGTTAAATGGGATTTTAGAATTCCTAGATGCAAGGAAGGGGAACTTGAATGTGAGAAAGGAAAACCTCATGTAAATATCATGATTTTCTCATTGTTAGATGGTTACCTGCTCATAGTTTGTCAACCCTCATAAATAGCTATGAATTTTATTTTTTATTATTTTCAGTAAAAACCTAGAATCTCTTGCCACAATGACGTGCCAGTAAAATTGTAAGAATCTTCCCATTAAAATATAATTAAATAGATAAATATCCTTGTCCTCTTATATGAAACAAAACCATGCCTCTTGTATACGACTTTCTCTTAATGCCATTTGGGTTCATTTTTCATTTCTTGCAACTCGATAAGGCTTTAGAGGTTAAGTATGGATTCAGATATGGATACGGGACAAACAAGCTAGATTCGCAGATTCACCATTTTCCAAAAGTTTAGAATACGATTAGTTAGGTTAAGTTATGTTTTTGTTGTATAAATATACATTCATAATAGCAAAATATTGTTATATTATCAAATCTAAACTAAAAATCTCTTTGGTAGTGTTGATGCATGGATAGTTAATGGTTTAATCATTCATATATGGTCGATACATCTAGAACAAAATATAAGTTTTAGAATGTGCCAAAAAGAGTTCCTCCTTATCATCAACGAATCCAATAGTGTGCTATGGATATGAATCCAATACGATTCCGATACACATACATCCCTTCAACAATGAATCCGTGCGACATAAGATAAACTAAATGAACAATTTGAAAATAAAAGTAAAACAATTTGATAATTCAAAAATCAACAACAAGAATATGACCCCAAAAGTTTGGGGTAATTGCTTCAAATTTAAGTATCAAGCTATGAAGCAGCGACATTTGTAAAAGGGTGCATTACGTTTGACGTTGATGCAATAAATAAGTATCAACATTTCATTAACACCTTTTAAATTACTTTCTAAAAAACTTTTTTTCATTTTGATTTGTCTATACATGTTTATGGATAAGAGATTAGTTATTAAAATTTATGATTTGGTGTTTTACGAATGGTTTATTGTTGTTTTTTCAACCGGCGTGTGATTTGTGCAGTGCTTTATGATTTAAATATTGAAATACATAACGAATTATAAGTAGTTGTTTGTTTAAAATTAATTTGATCCTATCAGTAAAGTAAACAAAAAATATGGCTCAAATCCTTTAAAAAAGGGTGTCTTTCTATACATGTATATATTTATGTGTTTGTATATATGCATAAACTACATCCCTTTGTTCCTGTGCGATACTTTAGAATTTGTCGTGTCCATGTTTGTGTCGTCTCCTGGGGGTCTGATTTGTGTTCATGGTTGTTGTGCATTGATCCATGCCGTGTCTTCGCATTATGGATAGCAAGCAACCCGTATTCAAATATGTTGCTCAATGAGAGACAACAATAATTCAAAGATTGATACACAAGAATTGCTTTGAACGACGGGTGGATTCAAAGAAATCAAAGGCTCGAAGTGGACGACCGGTTCTCATTTTTTAAAATCTTGGCACGTGTCTTTCATATGATCAAATGCTTTTCCAATGAGCATAAGAAAGGCTCACCACTAATCTAAAGAGATTGCTAATGGATAGATTTATTAATTTCAGCTCATTTTACATCTTTTATAGACAACCTAATGTAGAAGGAATCTGCTTTGTACTCTTATCTAGCTAAACTAGTTTCAAATAGCAATTGAATATTTGTAATTTATTTTAAACCGTGATAACGAATCAACATCCTTGCATGATTAATTTTCTTTATTAAGTAAGAAACCATCCAATTAGTTTAGCTCCCAATATATTGTGGATACTTTTTTTTGTGAGGGAATTGTAGAACCACTTTGGAAGCCCAAGCCCCCTTCTAATAATATCTTGAAGATAATTTAGTTTCATTGAAGCCTAGCCTATGTTATCTTTTTATTCTTTTGGAAAATATCAGCCTAAATATCTTAACATTTGCGATATATTTGTTAAAATTTCGCCATTTTTCTAAAAAAATATTTTGGTTTTCAAGTAATACCGAAAGTCTGGAATAGGTTCCGATCTAACTTGTATGAGAATAATTTAAAGTCAAAAAAGCTTTTAAAAATGTCTAGATGAAACTACTCTTATCTTTGTATCCAAAAAGACCTTTCATCAAAATCCTATAATATGCATCTTCCAACTTCGAAGTTCTTCCCTTTGTCTTTGAAGCACGCGGAAGTTGGACGAAATCCGAGGTTCTTTATTCTCTTGTTTTCAAAGTTAAGTCCCTCTTTGTGTGATGGCGAGGTTCTAAGAGATATATGATGGATTTCTAAGAAATTTATGTTTTAATTTCTCAGCGCTAAAATTTTGAGATATTCAACCATATTTTTTTTGAGAAATAAGTCATCGAGTTACTTCCGAAGCCGAGAGAAGGAAAAATCTCATAAAAGAATCTAAGTCCAGTCATATAAGATGACCGTTTTACTATCGAGCTATTAAGGAAAAACTTTTTTAAGAAAATCAACTATTTATATTGAGGAACAGATGTGATACTTATAATACAAAAATATACAATCCAATTGTTAAAAAATATCTTTGGACATATATGATATCTGATATAAAAATTTTCGGGCTGATACGATGCTGATATATGATATTTATAATATCGATGTCAAATCTAAAATTTACCCTAAACTGCACCTACCCTTAATTTAGCCAACTTAATTGGAACCTTGTTTAATTTCAAAATTTCTGTACTTGATACATTAATCAAAGATTGATGTGGTATAGAATTACTAGTCATTCCTATAATTAATAAATAAAGCAATATAGTTGAGTGCCAAATATCTAATTTTCTTTTGCATGGCTGGGAAACTTGATAGCTAAACTTGCCAACTAGGCGTTCTTTTCCTTCGTTTGATTCTTCAGATATTCTATGGTCAAGAAATGTATTCAAAAATCTTTTTCCTATTATTGCAAGTTACAATATAACCTTTTTGAATACATGGAAATGAAAAGCCATTTAGTTAGATTGTTAGAAACACTTATTTGAACAACAATGCAGTTTATGGCATGTGAAAGCTGAAGTGTTAATGAATGGAAATTAATGAGTCAACATTCTTGATGCTGCTGATATTTCAAGTTGCTTCACAATGTAAGCAAACTTATGAAAGTGGCCAGAAAAATACTTCAAATATCTGACAATATTATTATTGTTCGATATATTTCATACTTGAAAGCTATCTTGAACTAAGAAACTCAAGCCATATGTACAACATTGAATATAAGAATCCCTTCACATGTAATCAACATTTAATATCTTGAGGAATTCTTTAGCATAAGAATATCTATAAGATTTTTTTAAATACTCTTAATCATAAGTTGATCTTTCTTCATCCACTTTGGAGATCTAACGTCTCATTTTAATGCTACACTTTTTAGTTTCGGATGTTTAATCCCAACACTTCAGAGGTTAGGTAGACAACATCTGGTGACTTCTTTTGATAAGTTTTGGTGATGAATCATAGGTTCACATAACACGTTTGCATACAATTGGCACTAAGTTCAATGGTAGAGTTGTGGAGAAGAAGGGAATATATAAGTTTCATTTCGTCACATTGAAAGAATAATTCAACATCGTTGAACTACCGTTTAAGAGAATGTTTCTTATTGATCATCAAATGCGTTCTCTATGATGGAAAGCAAAAAGTTTTTTAACTGAAATCATGGAAAATCCGTGAGGCCATGCTCAGTTGAGATAGAATCGGGTTGTTAGAACTTAGAACAAGTTTAAGTCTTTTTTCCCAATCTCAAGTTCAAGTCTTGATGCAAGGGGGAAAAAAGTAAACGGGGCTATTACATACCTATACGATAATTAATTGGTTAGTTTTGGACACTGCTGGAGCTTAATAGTCTAGGGCCTAAATATCAAAATATTCTTTGCTGATTCAGTTTTGCAGTTTGACTAGACTCAATTTATCATCATTATGATGTCTTTTTGCATTCCAATGGGGTCGGCTATAAAGCAAAAACAATGTTGAAAAGGCTGATGAAAAACATACCACAATTATAGGATTATGGTTATTGGTTAACTGATATCAAACTTTGTCTGTCGGTTCATTTTCATTCATAAGAAAATATGGTTGATAGAGGGCATTGTTGTTAGAAGTACTAGCCACTTCGTGAGTAGATGCAAACATTGTTTGGCATGATTGTAGAATTTTTTTTATCTCATTGTAGGTCTAAAGTGATTGTTCTTCGTGATGTTATCTTCGGTATTTCAATCAGGTAGCTAAGTTCTTTCATGTTACGCATCATGGCAATGGATCAATTGTTTGCTATCGGAATCTATTACCTCATTTTCTTAAAGTTTGATATCGAGCTATTGTCTTGTAAGAGCCTTTATCTTGTTGTTTGTATTTCATTTTCCTTTTATAATTATCTCCTATTTTAATATATAAAATCTGGGCTTCTTGCTTTTTTACTTTGGCAAGAAAAATACAGAGTAGGGAGTCGGGGCTTCTTGTGTTTCTAAGGAGCAACCCTCCAAATCCCCATTACTATGGACGAGTGAGGAAGCAAGGCAACATGGTGTGCCAAATGCAATGATATTCATTTTGCTAGGAATGGCATATATGCGTTTTTATCTTTATGTAGCATGACTCGTTTATGAAAACAAGGATCAATCTTCATGGAATTGTAATTTCTTTGGCACGAAGGGGGTGTTTGGTTGGGTGCGGTTGGAGCCCCATGCGTTTTCAACTATACCGAAATATAAAATCAAGTATTTGGTTTTATGTAGTTACTTAAACAATTTAGTTGAATCAGTATATAAAGTTTAAAATCATATAGTTGCAACTACTCTCTTGAGCGCTTTTGCAATTATATGTGTTGGAATACAAAATACAATAGAAAATATAGTCATTCAGTTGCAACTATATCCAAATGAACACATGATTTGCAAAACACGTAAGGATTACATTTAAAAAAAAGGAATGATATTGCAATTTCGGTAGTTGGATCTAATGCAAGTGCAAATGTATTGTTTTTCTAACCACAAGCAACCAAACAGCCTGTAACATCGTTTGCCAACAGTGAAAATTATATCTTATATACTAAATGGACTGACACTGCATAAAGAGCTGGTCTGAGTTGGGTTTATATAAGCCGTTCCTCGAGGATTGATATCCTTTTCCATCCGATCAAATAATTGACCAATTTATTACTAATGTCTTGGATGAAATGCCAGAAATATCATTTTGGTTTGATGGACACAGCAAAATAAGAAGCAAATGCTTAAAGCAGTGTTCTAAATATCGCCGAAATATATCACATATCAGCTGATTTATTGAAAATAGAGTAAAAAATACGATTTATTGATTTCCATGATAACGAGAAATAGAAATTAATCGTTCTATGTGAGCACATTTATGCAAATGATGACTCAAGTGTTGAGGCCTAGGACGACTCCTATACAATTCTTGGGAGAGCTATCTTTTTTATAGTTTTGGAAAATATTAGCCTATATATCTTATTATTTGTCAATAATCTGTTAAAATATCGTGACTTTTTGCTCAAAAAAATTATTTTAGTTTCCAAGCAATACTGGAATAGGATTTGATCTGCCCGAATGAAGTAAAAAGTCAAAAAAGCTTTAAAAAATGCTCAGATTAAAACTCATTTTATCTCTGTATTCAAAACGGCCCTTCATCAAAATCCTAGATCTGCATATCTTTCAACTTCAAAGCTTTTCCTTCTCCTGTCTTTAAAGCTCGTGGAGGTTAGATGAAGTCTGAGGTTCTTCTCTCTCGTTTTTGAAGGACTCCGCGTGATGACAAATTTCTAAGAAATACGCGGCGAATTTCTAAGAAATTCAGGTCTCAATTTCTCAGCTCTGGATATTTGAGATTCAGTCGTAATTTTTTGAGAAATAAGTCATACAAAAAATAGAGTTGCTTTCGAAGACGAGAGAAGTAAAAATTTCATATAAGTAATGCGAAGAATTAGAAAGGAGAGAAGAGATTAGGAAAAAGTGCTTAAGGGAATGGAATGGATGGATTGGGATTAGCTCCATCATCCTCTTTATATAGGTATCGCCATTTAACAATTACACCCCTTAGCACCTAAATTACATAAAGACGGGTCTTCTAGAATAAGCTAGAACTCCGTTCATAAACATATTACAAACAAATGTATTCGAACACTCCTTTTCAAGCTGGAGCATACATATCATACATGCCCAGCTTCGTATTATAAATAAATTTCATTTTATTTCTTTCCAAAGGCTTCATGAACAAATCTACTAATTGATCAGCAGATTGAACATATAGGTGTCAATGGGCCCATCTTCAACTTTCTCCCATACAAAGTGGCAATTGAACTCGATGTAGTTTTGTACGCTTGTGGAATACCGGATTCGAAGTGATATAGATTGCGGCTTTGTTATCGCAGTATAGTTGCATAGAAGAAGTGGGTCCAATGCTAAACTCTCCAAGAAAGAAGCTGATCTATACAAGCTCACAGGTAGTGTTCGTCATTGCTCGATACTTTGATTCTGCACTGGAACGTGACATTACACTCTGCTTATTTCTCTTCTAGGAGACCAAGTTGCTTCATACAAACACGCAATATCCTATATTGGATTTGCGATCAGTTAGGAACCCAGTTCAATCTACATTCGTGAATCCTGTTACCCGAGAATGTCCTTGATCTGAATACAGTTAGACCTTTTCTTAAAGCATTCTTCAAGTATCGAAGTATCCGAATCACCGCATCCCAATGGGCAACTCAAGGATTAGTTATAAACTGGCTCACGACGCTGACAGGATATGCAATATCTGATCGAAGACGGTAAGATAATTAAGCTTACCGACCAACTGTCGGTATCTTCCGGGATCCTCAAACATATCACTTTGTCTCGGAAGCAACTTGGTATTAGGATCTATTAAAGCCTGTATAGGTCTGCATCCTAACATTCGAGCTTCATCCAGCATGTCAAGCACCTATTTTCGCCGTGAGATATAGATGCCATCCTTCGATCGAGCAACTTCGATATCCAAATAGTATTTAAGGTTTCTAAGGTCCTTGGTTTGAAACTTTGCTTGAAGGCGGTGCTTAAGCTGTGCAATACCGGCTACATCGGCAATAATCATTATGTCATTGACATGTACCACCAATAGAATACGAAGACTTTTAGTGTTATTACGGCAGAGTGGTCATAAGCACACCGTCGAAGGCCAAACGAATAACCATTTCATTAAATTTCCCAAACCATGCTCGTGGAGACTGTTTCAAGCCATACAACGACTTCAATCGACAAATTAAGCCAGACTCTCCTGAGCAATAAAACCAGGTGGTTGCTCTTTATTGACCTTTTCGGCTAATGAACCATGAAGATGCTTTCTTCACACCAAGCTGATGTAAAGACCAATGATGTATACCGCCAGCTACATAAGCAGAGGAACAAATGTTAGTTTTGCCATTGGAGAAAATGTCACGTCATAATCAATCCCATAAGTCCGCGAGTACCTTTTAGCAACTAAACACGCTTTTAAGCGGGAAAGAGTCCCATTAGAATTAAGCTTCACTGTGAATTTCTAGCAACAACCCCCTACCTTCTTTCCAATCGGAAGAGTGACTAAATCTCAAGTCTGGTTTTGCTCAAGGACGAGCATCTCATCAATCATAGCATATGTCCACCCTTTATGAGATAAACCATATGAGAGTGACTTGGGTAAAGCATGAGAATTGAGGGATGAGATGAAAGCCTGGTACTCGGGAGATAAATGGGAGCTAGTCACATGATGCGCAATATGGTGCGAAGTGCGGCTTCAGATACCTTTTTGTAAGGCAATAAGATCAATGTCAGCCTCCGGTGGAGCTTGAGACCCTAAGAGATTAGTAGCAGGAGGCCGAGGATCAGCTATCGTACAGTCCCGATGAGCGTATACTCTCGTAACCGGTGGTAGGGGACTCAACAATGGCGAGCCAGGGGTGGGAGAGGGTCAACGGGTACAGTACGGATAACCTCCAACACAAAAGGTGGGGAATCAATAGTCAGAGGGGGTGCTCTTTTGTGACAAGAGATAATGAGATGTTCAAAGGAAAATCACTGTCCTGTGGGAAACAGAAAAGTAGGGTGGATTCGTGAAAGCTTACGTCAGCCGTTATAAATTGATTATGTAAGACTGTAACATCGATACCTCTTTTGAGTTCGAGAGTATCCAAGAAAGACACTTAATAGCCTTAGGGTCGAATTTTTCCTAGGTTGTAGATGATGAACGAAACATACACTCAAAGACTCTTAGAGAAACATAGAATGAGCAGCCGAAGGAAACGTGGAATGAGGAATCTGACCATCTAAAGCAGAGGATGGCATACGATTGATCTTGTGATTAGCAGTAAGAACTGCATCCTCCCAAAAGGATTTAAGTACTCGCATATGAATCTAAAGGGAACGAGTAACCTCTAAAAGATGCCTATTTTTTCTCTTGACTATCCCATTTGCTGGGAGGTGTACGGACAAGGTGATTCATGAATAATATTAAATTGAGTCTTAATTTTAGAACAAAAAAATGGAAATGAGAATACTTTATTTCTAGATTTCATCATATACAATCATGAGACTCGAGCAAAATCATCGATAACAAGTCATAAAATAGCGAAAGTCTTCTTGGGCAACAACATGGCATAGCCTCCAAACAACAGAATGCACCAAAACAAAAGGTTTTTCAGCTTTCTTATTGATACGAGAGGGTAGCTAGACTGATAATTCTTACCTAACTCATAAGAGTCACACTCTACATTAGACAAAATACCAAGAAGGAATTATCCTTTTTAAGGTCTGCAGAGATGGGTGACCAAACCGATAATGGGCATAGAAAGCAGATGTAGAGGTAGAACTAGCTGTTGGGCAAGCTATATGGTGTGGATGCTAATCGAGGCGGTATAACCCGTCAACCTCAATCCTTGTGCTAATCGTCCGCCTTGTCCCAAGCTCCTGAAAAACATAACCACTCGGGAGAAAAGGTGGCGTCACAATTTAAATCTCGGATCAGCTGGCTAATGGAAAGCAAGTTAGAAAGGAAAGTGAGGCAAGCATAAGACATGGAGAGACGCATCTGAGATGTAAGAACGGACCCCACCCCTATATAACAGTGGTGGTACCGTTCGCTAAAGTGACCAACACCCAGGCCTTAGCCTATATGAGGACAATATGCTTCTCTCATGTCATGCTCAGTAGCCCTTGTATCGATTACCCAGGGATGACATATAAATGTCGAAGTAATAAATGCTGGTTACCTTTCGAAATGTCCGAAGTGATAACAGCTTGGACCCGAGGTGAGGCTAGTCCAGCCTAGCTACTAGAAGCAGACAAAGTCACACGAAGTCTCAATCGAGCAATCTCCTCTATAGACTTGACAGAACCAGATGATACCGAGTCAGTCGAAGTGGCAGAAGATGCTGAAGAGGAAGAAGGCGATGTCCCAGCATGTGCATGAGCAGGGCGATGATGCTTTCTATTCAATTTCCAGCAGGTACTGCGAATATGTCTTTCCTGATAGCAACAGTCACAAAAATGATGCCCTCTTAGGTCTCTACCGCCGGCTCTACCTCTATGAGCCGCTTCCTCTCCCCTGAGGCGAGTAATAGGTGGGAGCACTTTCTGGCCTACTAAGAGCAGTGTGCTCACCAGACGCAGGTTGCTCATCGGTAATCTCCGACTGAAATATCTGGTTAAGTGTATGCTAAGTGACCGAAAGAGTAAATATCCGTCTTCCCAAGTAAGGCCGATTATGCGGGTTGATACTTGGGCTATAGCCCATCAAGAAAGAGGATCAATAGGAATGCCTCATGTCGCCTCATTTCGTCAACGTCATTAGTGATCAGGAACAACTTCGAGACAAGCTAATCCATCTTCCGAAACTCTGAGTAGCACTGATGGAATGAGTGTGCCCCTTGCTGAATATTGTATAACGATGGTACCAAATCAAATGTCGTAGATAGGCTCTTCCGTGAGGAATAAAGCTAATGGAGTTGATCCTAAATCTCCGTCATGGATTTCAAGTGGACAAGCTCCCTCCATCGAGCTAAGCATGAGATGACTAAGTTGTGAATTGTTCGCCTTCCAATCGGAAGTAATCGGAATAAGGGGAGACTTCGTTAAGTGGTCGCCCTTTCGCCTCTTTTTGATTTATCGCTCAATCATGAGCTTCCAATTATGAGAATTCTGATCATTTAGCTTGAAGTCTACCATTTTGCCGGCTGAGACATCCGTGGAAGAGATCGGATTTTTTTTCTTGATTTTCTCTCCATCTCCAATACTCCTTGACAGGGCTGTTAAATGTGCCAAAGGCGCAGAGGAACACGTAAAAACCGTCGAAAGCGGCACGCATATGGCAGGCAAGCGTTTTAGGCCTCACGAAGCGCGCGCCTCACGTGAGGTGCGCGCCTCTGTCTAATTGGCCAATTTAGCCAAACGGGCAAACAGTTTTGCATATCTGGGTTTTTCTTAAACATACCCGGCCCATCTTGAGTAGAATAACTTAACCCGAGAGCAATTTGGATGCAACCAGAGAGTGGGCTCGTGCCGGGTTTGTCTCGAAAGAAACCTCATCATCATCTCCTCGAATCGATTTGCTTCTCGATGCTTCTCCTCGTCAACTTCTCCTATCAGAAACTCAACTCGAGAGTCCTCTGATTTTTATCTTCTCAGCAACTCGAGAGCAAAATCAAGGTATGATTTCCTCTTTTTATCCTAACTTCATTCAAGTTTCGAGTTAATTTTTTTAAAACTTTTGTTTGAGTAATTGATGGTTAATGTTATATTTTGATTAAGTCTGAACTCGGAGAAAATATTAGTCGACTTGAGTTGCTGTTATTACTTGCTGTTAGCCTGTTATTTTACGATCATATTTAATTTTAAGTCAAGTTTCAAGTTAATTTTTTAGTGTGTGAAACATGAAAAAGATGAAATTGAGTCGAGAAATCTTAGTGAGGCGAGATCATTTCTTTATGTTAATTTTTTTATATCATTTCTTTATGTTAGTAACTTAGTGTCTTGAATCTTGATATCTATATCTCTCACTTGGTGCTTATCTTCTATATTTTATTTCTATGTTCCTACATGATTTGCATTTGTTTTTCTTTCAGTCTTTTAGACATGGAAAAAAGTGGATCTGATGTAGGAACATACAATCCTATAGGATCTGAACAACAACAATACTCATATGTAATTATTGTATGAGTATACTAAAGGCGGGATCTTAAGGGCAAAGGTGCATATTAATGGTAAACTAGGGGAGAAAAACGGTCGGGTGTAACGCGATGCATGCCTGTTCGAAATGAAGTGAGGCAAAAGATCGAAGATTATGAAAGGGATTAGCCAACGTGGTGGCACGAACATCGCAAGATCGTATTCTCGATTTCGATGAGGATGAGGATATGATTGAAATTGATCTTGATGAAAGATGTTCGTGAAGTTGTACCTCCCGTGGGATCTTCTAGTAGGAGTCGAGCTTTAATGTCAAGGAGAGATGGTAGTAATAGTAGCATGCCTTCAGAAAGGAGGAAATGTCCTATGGATGCCTTTTGTTTTCGCGATCCCGCACTTGCAAAAGATGATAGAGTGAGGAAGTTGAGGCAAAAAGGTATTAAAGAGAGTGTTGACAAAGAGATTGTGGCAAGAGTGCATTAAGACATTGTTCGTTTTTGGTACCAAGTGGGGATTCCATTCAACATGGCTCATATGAAATCATTTAGGGTGATGCTCAAATCCGTCGGGCAATTTGGCCCACATTCGCCTCCCCGTCATATCATTAACTACGGGTACCTCTTCTTGAAAAAGAGTTAGAACACAGAAATTGATGGATGACCATAAGAAGACGTAGGAAGCTACCGGTGTATCGTTTATGACCGATGGGTGGAGTGATAGAAACGGACGTTCATTGATCAATTTTTTGGTGAATTCTGTTAGTTATATGTATGCCCTAGAGGCCATTATTGTACATGTGATGTATATTATAGTAGATGCTTGGATATATAGAGAGGACTTTCTTGATCGATATGATAGTATGCTATTTGGTTGCTCTTTATCTTAACATGTTGACTTATATATGTGATGCTATAAAGCCCTTAGGTTGTCTACTTGACTATGATGGGGATCATACTAGTGGGGCCAAGGGTAGTCCATAAGTACACCTTAAAATTGTTCCTAGTCGAGGTGTATCGAGACATGACATCGATATTCCGGAGTAGACTAGCGTATACGCATCTGACCCATATGATGGGCGATGAATGATCCCACATCCATTGGTGTTTGACATCAAAGATGGTATGCGGTTGCTCAATGTAAACTGGGTACACTGAACGGACTCGCCGAGAACTCCTAGCTGGTATTATACCTATCGTCAGATAGAAGCTCTTAGGTGACACTGATACAGGTTAGTCTGTAGACCCGAGATCGTCATAGAGTCTTGTGTGATTCCCACTGTGTTTTGATTTCCACCTTACCACGTTCAATAGAACGTGCAAAACGGTGGTTTTTGGGTACAGTCCCGAATCACATGGAGGCAATGAGCGATAGGAGGGGATTCGTCTCTCCCAGTATTGGGGTTGATGTTGCGCTGTGCTCGATTGACCATAACGATAAGTCCCTGGCCAGGGTTGCTACGGAGATTTACTGATAAGTGTTATCAGTAGTTTCTCGATCCGTTATGAGCCCCATATCGGCACGACTTATCGGTTATTGGGGTCTGACGTTTACCATCCTTAGACTAGGTATGCGACATATCAGATGAAGAGACCGGACTATACGGTAGTGTTACTGACAGGCTTTTGCAGGAGTTAGAGCGGGCTTGCTTGTTGATCTTCTGATTGTTCAATATCCGGGTAGCCGTTACGTCCAGCTAGTACCGCTGACGGCTTGTGGGTGCTTGATGTGATCATCATCTACTGCCGGCGTATTGACGAGTCTTTAGACTCTTACACAGAGGTTTCACTGGCTCAGGCAAAACGAAATAGGAGCACATATGTGATATGTGCGGGACCGAGATTAATACGAGTATGTGATACCGTATTCTATTCTCGCGATTCAAAGGTATCGATCTGTTATATGAGATATAGCCGGGTTATCGAATCAAATGTTGATTCGATAAGTCGATACAGTATCTGTCGGTTATATGTGATATAATCGGATTATCGAATCAAGTGTTAATTCGATAAGTTGATACAAATAATATTAGTCGGTCATATGAAATATATCTGGATTATTAAATCAAGAGTTGATTTAATGATTTAATGTATAATTATATATTTGATATATTAATTTACATTAACTAATATTAGCCCACTTAATTATTTCTTTTTCTCACATGTGCAGACTTAATATATATATGTTATATATTAATTGTGTTTTATTTATGTGTCATGGTTGATGATACATGCAACATGGGTGTAGGAGACTTACACCATGATAATGATAATGAAGGGTTTATTTATTTAGTATAAATCAATTATTAGTTGGATAATGGTCACATGGCATGAAGCTTGTACAAGCTTGAAGACCCATTAACTTGTCCACCAGTTTTGTCTTATACTCGATATTTGTTAACCCAACCATTATTTAAACTCATGGTTAAGTCTCTACATGAGATATATTAGATATTTTCTCACCCATGTGTTGCCATTCACTCTCCATCTATTATTTGCTTCTTCTTCCTCAAAGCTCAAGAGAGCTCTCTAGGTTTTCATGAGAGTTGATAAAATAGCGAGAAAATTAATTCTAAAGTGAGCAAAAATCCTACTTCATCATCCTCTACTAGATTAGCATTTTAGTACAGGGTGTTAGCTTCATTAATCCCATATTAGTGAAGATGGTAGCTTGGGTTAGTGTCTCCTCGACGTAGATCATTTTCGGCCTCGAAAACTTCAAGCAAGTATGCACCATTCACCTTGTGGAGCCTCTCAAGAGTCCGAGAGTTTATTGATCGCAGTGAAGGGACCACTACAAGGAGCTAAAGAAGTGAAGGACCGGACTACAAAAGTTGTAATCCCTAATCACTTAGTTGTAAAGTAGTTTACACATTGTATTGTCTAAATCTTTAGTTAAGATTCTAGGATTAGTATTGTTAAGCATGGCAAATTTTTGAAAATGGCATGGACGATGTCTCCCGAAACCTTGCTGCCGTGCCTAGCAATCCTACAGTGGTATCAGAGTCAAGCTATAGATTTAGACGATGTATGTAGAATTACGAAACCGAAACAACTCCGAAACACCCGATACACAAGTTCAGTTTCTGTCGAAATTTTAAAGTTGTCGAATTTTTTTTTAAACAACTGCAGAATGTTGTATGAGATGCAACATGAACACAGTACAAAATTTAGCCCCAGACCTCGGATTTTGGCCGGCCAGATAGCCTAGAAAACCGGCCTGCTCGGCTTTTTGGTGGAGTCAAGTGTTGAAATTTGTACTGTGTTCCATTCTCTGAATTTTGGTGTTTCATGTGTTTGTTTTTGTTAAATTTGCATGTGATGTTAACTTTCAGCAAAGGCAACTCGGAATGTTTTGTAGTCGTAATTCTAACAGTTTTTCGGGTTATTTTAGACGGTATTAAAAAGTTCGAACGGATATCAAATACCCACTTTAACCCTTATCGGAAATTTTTCCAAGAGTTGGATTTTTTTTCGAGTTAAAGAACATTCAAATATCATGCAAGTAATGCGGTGGACCTTCTAGAAGAACAAAACCATAACTCGATTCTATGACCGTAAGAACCGCCGCCAAACCCTAGGGTTTGCGGTAGTTCCGCGGTGCCATAGGTGAGGCAAGGGTTGACCTTTCTACGGTTGGTCCATTGGTACTGTGGCATGTGATGAGTATTTTTAAACTGCGCTCAAGTGTTGAGCTTTTAGGGAAATTTTGGGTGTTTGTTGATTCGATCGGAATGTTTAACGTCGTCTAGCTTTTTTTGGAATGTGATACAATATGTGGAATTCATCAAGTTAGGCATGAAATCCAAAGTATGTGATATTTTGGGTTTATGATGTCTAAGGTGATTGTGGATTCCAAATGTTGTAGTTTGACATTTTCTTTTCTGTGACCGCAAGTGTAATATGTGGGGTATCACCGTTTTCGTTGCTATATGTCAACGACAATTGTGATACGCATATTTACTTACATTGATGACATGTGATGTTATGTGTTGCCGTGATATGTTATATTGGATCGTTGTGTTTTGAATAGCCGGGGGTTTTATGTGAGATGAGAGTTTTTATTTTCATTCATGTAAAATTCATTGTATGTAATATTCTTTTATTGGGGCATTTCCGGATTGAGGATGATGTCACCATTGTTGTATATTATTTTACTTTTCCGCATTAGGATAGACCTAAGGAGGGGAGCATAAGTAACCGGGTTCTAGAGTCCAGTGGGAGACCATCTCGAGGAGTCGAGACCGGGTCTCCTAACTCTACAATTGGTAGGGTTGCTTGTCGCTCTCGTAGGGTAGGGATGTGAGTGGCTATTCATCGCGACCGTGGAATCCATGTTTTATACTGGCTTAAAATAAAACACGGAATTCCTAGTATATCCAATATTTCATATGTTATCTTCTGCTGCTGATATTTTGTGATGTGATCATTTTATATATCTGAAACGAATGCTTTATTATTGTAAATATGCTATATAAGCTTATGTTTTGCACCCGCGCTAGTCCCGTCCCGCTATGCCGTTAGTTAAGTAACCTAACGGTGCATAACGGGACACTGTGGCAAATGCGGATGGCATACGCGTACGTTGTATTTTCGTTTCTTCTGTAATGGTTAGGAAACATAAATGATGGGAATTCATTAATGAGATTAATGAAAAGAAAAGAAACCTAAAAGATGATGTAGAATCATATTTTCAAAAAGGGTAGCTTTAGTTTTTGCTTTGCATAGCGGTATTCCTTATAGAATATCCAGCACCTCATTCGATATGGAAAGAGCCGAGATCCCTTCACTGGGAGTGACCTTTTTAGCGAAACTAGCAGATGCTACAACCAACTCGGTTGTCTTTTGATTGCTTCTTTTAGTTCTTGCTTTGCATAGTGGTATTTATGAAATATCATGCACCTTATTCGATAAGGAAAGTGCCGAGATCCCTTCACCGGGAGTGACCTATTTAGCAAAACTAGTAAAAAGTCTAAAAAACATTCCTTTTCAAAAATCACTTGTTTCTACAACTATATCAAGTTCATTACGCTTATGGTTTTCTTAAAAACCTGCGTAGCCCTCCATTATTTCAGATAAATACTACTTAGTATTCGTGCTATGTTTGTTGACCTCCGTCAAGGTGTAGTGTGTGGTTGCTGACTAGTGTTTATCTGCTGCATATGATGCGATTGAATTAGGATAGTCGTACGACCTTATTGATCTCCGTCAAGGGTCGTGCGGGTGGGTTTAATTCAATCATGAAATATACGGATTGAACTTGACTAGCAGCTTATGGTTTGTTGACCTCCGTCAAGGTGATAGGACGCTAGGGGTAAAAGTATTATCGGGAATTTCAAGTGTTGAAATTTGCAATGAGATTGCATACCTTCTATGAGATAGTTGGATCCCGATACCCACCGTGAGTAAGAGTTACTCCCTGGAGAGTTTTGCACATTGCAATTAGAAAGGTGTCAACGGGGCTAAGCCTTTGGGAAAATGAGGTTTATTTTAATTAGGTCCGTGCGAAAGCACAGGGAACCTCCCTCAGAAGTACCAGCACTGGTCTGGCTGCACGGTTAGCGAAGTTGTAGAATGCAATTAATCCTGGCTGAATTTTCTTTTTAAGGTTTGAAGGAAAATTTGAGAATAGCAGTGGGAGACATCGATTAGATAAGATAAGATAAATAATCAATCTGATCTTTGCAAGAGCATACGCTAAGTGTTTTTTTCTCTCTCTCCGGGTAGTGACCATATCAGGCCTTAATCAAGATAATAATATGGATGTATTGATCGAACCCGCTTTTTATGCTGAGCAGGGGAACGTTGGTTCCACTCTGACTTATAATATTGTTATAAGTTCGAGCAGGAAATAGGAAAATATCCGGATTTCCACGCTACCCAGACGAAGAATGAGCATGTTGATGCATCTTCTTCGGGTGTGTTAGTCACTCAGAACCGTTTCTCAGTACACTCTACGTCCTGAGTATTAGATACTGGATCGGGACCCACATATATAATGTTATATGGGCTAAGAAAAGGTAGAGAACTGGGAATAGGTGATCATTCCGAACTAGTAGGGAATGGTGCAAATATTGCAGCCAAAATAGTTGGCGAATATCACATTGTATTACCAAATGGTAATATATTGATTCTGAACGAATGCTATTACATATCGACCCTGATATGCAATCTTATATCAGTTTCTTTATTAAGGTAAAAAAAAGATATAATTTTGTAGTACATGATAATGTTATGAACATCTTCCTGAATCGAAAGTTGATTGGATCAGGCTCATTAAATAATGGCATATATATTCTAAATTAAACCACAGTTCTTAACGTGCAAAACACACACAAGAGGAAGAGTTAAAGAAATGAACGAATCCTTCTTATGACATTGTAGACTAGGTCATATCAATGCGACACGACTAGCTAAGTTCATAAGGATGGATATTTGAATCCGTTCGAATTATCATCTTATGAAACTTGTCATTCATGTCTCAAAGGCAAGAGATGACCAAAACTCCGTTTACTGGACACGGAGAAAGAGTTACGGAACTCTTGGGACTGATACATAGTGATGTATGCGGTTCCATGTCTGCACATGCCAGGAATGGTTCTTCATACTTCATTACATTCACTGACGTTCTCTCAAGATACGGACATGTGTTCCTGTTGAAACACAAGTCTGAAGTTTTTGAGAAATTCAAAGAATATAAGCATGAAGTTGAGAACCAAACGGGTAAAAGTATTAAAATCCTACGATCTGATCGGGAAGGAGAATACTTGAGCAATGAGTTCCTGGACTATCTAAAAGAGAATGTAATTCTTTCTCAGCTTACTCCTCCGTATACACCACAACACAACACAACAGTGTATCGGAGTGGAGGAATCGCACCCTATTAGATATGGTGCGCTCTATGATGAGCATCGCTGAGTTGCCTATTTCCTTTTGGGGGTATGCGCTTGAAACAACCATATATCTATTGAATAGAGTTCCAACCAAATCAGTGCCTACCACTCTATATAAGATATGGGAGGGGAAGAGACCGTGTCTTAATTTTATTAAGATATGGGGTTGCCCGACCTATGTTAAAAGGCAAAATCCGGACAAGCTCGAGATAAGGTCAGTTTTGTGCAAGTTTGTAGAATATCCCAAGCATTCGCGAGGACATATCTTCTACCATCCTGAGGAACAAAAAGTATTTGTTGCTCAACATGCCACCTTTTTGGAAAAGAAATTTCTTGCAAAGGAAATTAGTGGCGAGAAGGTAGAATTGGAAGAAGTTCCAGCGATACAAACTACGACAGAAGATTTGGTGGAACCGGAGGATCCAATAGTACCTAACGAACCCCAGCCTTTCCGCCGATCTAGTAGGGTTCCTTATCCACCTGAGAGATACTACGGTTTTCTCGTTGACGGTGGGAGCGAGAATTGCATCATGGTAGATGATATGACCCAACTAGTTTCGAGTAGGCCATCACGAATGGGGACTCAGTGAAATGGCTGGATGCAATGCGATCTGAGATGGAATCCATGTACACCAACAAAGTATGGACTCTGGAAGTTGCTCCTGAAGGGGTAAAACCCATTGGGACCAAATGGATCTTTAAGAAGAAACTTGGTGTAGATGGAAAAGTTGAGACTTTCAAAGCTAGACTTGTTGCAAAAGGTTTTCGTCAACGACAAGATGTGGACTATGATGAAACCTTTTCTCCAGTAGCTATGCTTAAGTCCATCCGGATCCTACTTGCCATTGCTGCACACCATGACTACGAAATTTGGCAAATGGATGTTAAAACCTTCTTTCTAAATGGTGATTTAGTAGAGTGTGTACATGAGTCACCCAGAGGGCTTCGTAGACAGTGGGAGCAGCGGGAAGGTGTGCAAGCTGCTTAAATCCATTTACGGGTTAAAGCAGACATCGCGGAGTTGGAACATCTGTTTTGATGTGGTAGTCAAAGAGTTTGACTTCATCAAAAATGTAGATGAACCTTATATATATAAGAAGGCGGCAAAGAGTAAGGTTGTCTTCCTCGTATTGTATGTGGATGACATACTCTTGATATGAAATGATGTTCCTATGCTGCAATCGGTCAAGCTCTTCTTATCGCAAAGATTCTCAATGAAAGATCTAGGGGATGCCTTCTACATCTTGGGGATTAAGATCTATAGAGATAGATCTAAACGGATACTGTGATTGTCCCAATCTAGGTACATTAACACCATACTAAAGAGGTTTAGTATGGAAGAATCCAAACGTGGGAATTTACCCACGATCTCTGGACTCACTCTCTCCAAAGAGATGTCTTCCAAGACCGATTTGGAGAGAGCTTGCATGCAAGAGATATCCTATGCTTCGGCAGTAGGCTCTATCATGTACGCGATGTTATGTACCAGATCCTATATAGCATACTAACTAAGTGTAGTGAGTAGGTATCAAGCAGATCCATGAGAGAGTCACTGGACAGCTGTGAAGAACTTTCTCAAGTACTTGAGAAAGACTAAAGAGATGTTCTTGGTGTATGTTAACGGAGAACTCCAAGTCGAGTCCTTTACCGATTCGAGCTTCCAGAGTGATAATGACGACTCTAAGTCGGTCTCGGGATTTGTCTTTACCCTCAATGGAGGGACGGTTTGTTGTTAGAGTTTCAAACAGGAAACCGTGGCAGACTCGACGATGGAGGCTGAATACATCACTGCCAACGATGCTGCCAAAGAGGCTGTCTGGATGAAGAAGTTCTTAACTGAACTTGGTGTGGTTCCATCCATTGAGCGTCCTTTGTATTGCGATAACAATGGAGCAGCGGTCTTGGCCAAGGAATCCAGGTCCCATCAGCGATCCAGGCATATTCTGAGGCGGTATTACTTGATCAAGGAGATAGTTGATCGCCGGGAGATCGAGATCAGGAGAGTTGACACGAAGGACAACATGGCGGATCCACTCACCAAGACCATTCCCCAGATACAATTTGAGAGACTCTTCTAGATGCTGGGTATGAGATACTACAACTGGCCTTAGTGCAAGTGGGAGATTGTTAGTTATATGTATGTCCTAGAGGCTATTATTGTACATCTGATGTATAATAATAGTGGATGCTTGGATATATAGAGATGACTTTCTTGCTCGACATGATAGTATGCTATCTGGTTGCTCTTTATCTTATCATGTTGATTTGTATATGTGATGTTGTCTTGCTCTCACATGTGGATAAAGCCCTTAGGTTGTGTACTTGACTACCAGGACTATAATGGAGATCATACTAGTGGGGCCAAGGGTAGTCCACAAGTACACTCTAAAATTGTTCCTAGTCGAGGGTGTATCGAAACAGGGCCTTGATATTCCGGAGTAGACTTCTTGATCCATATGATGGGCGATGGATGATCCCACATCCATTTGTGTTTGACATCAAAGATGGTATGCGGGTGCTCAGTGGAGACTGGGTACACTGAACGGACTTGCCGAGAACTCCTAGCTGGTATTATACCTATCGTCAGATAGCAGTTCTCAGGTGACACTGGTACAGGTTAGTCTGTAGACCCAAAATCGTCATAGAGTCTTGTATGATTTCCACCGTGTTTTGATTTCCACCTTACCACGTTCAATAGAACGCGCAAAACGGTGGCTTTTGGGTACAGTCCCAAATCACATGGAGGCAATGAGCGATAGGAGGGGATTCGTCTCTCCCGGTATTGGGGGTTGATGTTGCGCTGTGCTCGATTGGCTATAGCGATAAGTCCCTGACCAGGGCTGCTACGGAGATTTACTGATAAGTGTTATCAGAAGTTTCTCGACCCGTTATGAGTCTCATATCGGCACGACTTATCGGTTATTGGGGTCTGACGTTTACCACCCCTAGACTAGATATACGACATATCAGATGAAGAGACCGGACTGTACGGTAGTGTTACTGACATGCTTTTGCAGGAGTTAGAGCGGGCTTGCCTGCTGATCTTCTGATCGTTCAATACCCGGGTAGCCGTTACATCCAGCTAGTACCGCTGACGGCTTGTGGGTGCTTGATATGATCATCACCTACTGTCGGCGTATTGACTAGTCTTTAGACTCTTACACAGAGGTTTTACTGGCTCAGGCAAAACGAAGTAGGAGCACATATGTGATATGTGCGGGATCAAGATTAATACGGGTATGTGAAACCGTATTCTATTCTCGCGATACAAAGGTATCGATCGGTTATATGAGATATAGCCGGGTTATCGAATCAACATTTGATTCGATAAGTCGATACAGTATCGGTCGGTTATATGTGATATAGCCGGATTATCGAATTAAGTGTTAATTCGATAAGTTGATACGAATAATATTAGTCGGTCATATGAGATATATCCGGATTATTAAATCAAGAGTTGATTTAATGTATAATTATATATTTGATATATTAATTTACATTAACTAATATTAGCTCACTTAAGCATTTCTTTCTCACATGTGCACACTTAATATATATGTGTTATATATTAATTGTGTTTTATTTATGTGTCATGGTTGATGATACATGCAATATGGGTGTATGAGACTTACACCATGATAATGATAATGAAGGGTTTATTTATTTAGTGTAAATCAATTATTATTTGGATAAATGGTCACATGGCATGAAGCTTGTAGAAGCTTGGAGACCCATTGACTAGTCCACCAGTTTTGTCTTATACTAGATATTTGTTAACCCAACCATTATCTAAACTCATGTTTAAGTCTCTACATGAGGTATATTAGATATTTTCTCACCCCTGGTTGCCATTCACTCCCTCATCTATTATTTGCTTCTTCCTCAAAACTCAAGAGAGCTCTCTAGGTTTTCATGAGAGGCGAGAAAATTAATTCTAAAGTGAGCAAAAATCTTACTTTATCATTCTCTACTAGATTAGCACTTTAGTATAGGGTGTTAGCTTCACTAATCCCACATTAGTGAAGAGGGTAGCTTGAGTTAGTGTCTTCTCGACGTAGATCATCTTCGGGCTCAAAGACTTCAAGCAAGTATGCACCATTCACCTTGTGGAGCCTCTCAAGAGTCCGAGAGTTTATTGATCGCAGTGAAGGGACCACTACAAGGAGCTAAAGAAGTGAAGGACCGGACTACAAAAGTTGTAATCCCTAATCACTTAGTTGTAAAGTAGTTTACATATTGTATTGTCTAAATCTTTAGTTAAGATTCTAGGATTAGTATTGTTAAGCATGGCAAATTTTTGAAAATGGTATGGACGATGCCTTCCTAAACCTTGCTGCCGTGCCTAGCAATCTTACATCGTGGGACGGTGTTTGGAAGGTCCATTGATTCGTTAGATGTTATCAAGAGCAGAATAAAAGTGTACACCATTAAAGAAGATTTGGAAAAAATCGGTCCTAAAAATGTTATGCAAGTGATATCAGACAATGCTTCGAGTCTTAAGATGACGGGTAAGATACGTTTTAAAGCTATTACTTTTTGTTATAAATATTTATTTGATTTAGTAGTCTAACGATTAGAATTGTGATTTTGTCTTTAGGGAGCTTTTTGGAGACCGAGTTTCCTCATTTATATTGAACTATATGCGCTGCACATTGTCTTAACTTAATGCTAAAAGATATTGAGAATCATCCTATCGTGAAGAAGACGTTGAAAGGAGCGATGGAAGTGACGGGTGGCTATATATACTCACTTGTGGATTCTCAACTTGATAAGAACTAAAACCAAGAAAATAGAGTTGCTACGGCCGGACGTTTTGCTACCTCATATCAAACTTTGCAAAACATTCATAAACCAAAGAAGAATTTGAGGGACATGTTTCTTTCACCGAATTAGAGGAATTGTTCGTGGGCAAAAGAAGCGAAAGGCAAGGCTATTCATAAGATTATTTCATGCCTACGTTCCGGAATATTTTTTTGCATGTGCTTAAGCTTACTGCTCCGTTGGTTCGAGTTTTAAAACTCGTCGATAGTGAGAAGAAGCCTGCAATGGGCTATACTTATGAAGCTATGGAAAAATCTAAAGAGACGATAGCAGCATATTTTGGACGGGAGACAAATGTTGATGTGTATAAGCAAGTATTTGAGATAATTGACTGGAGGTGGGAGGAGATGGGAGGTGCAACTGCATCGTCCCTTGTATGCAGCTGCTTATTATCTCAATCCGGCATTCCTTTACTTCAATCAGACTATACAATCTGATGAGGAAGTGATGAGTGGGATTTACAAAAGCGATTGAGAAGATGGTTGATCCAGAGTTGCATGAAGCAATCTATTGGAAAATTTCTATCTACAAGAATGCGGGGGTGGGGGAGAATCTTTGGAATGAAATTAGCAGTTGATAGTAGAAAAAAGAAATCACCGGGTTAGCAAATGCTTATTACTAGTATTTAAAGTTGATTTGCAACTTGCAATATTAACAATTTGTTACATATGGCAGCTGATTGCTGGGATTCTTCTAGAGCATCCGCTGCAATTTACAAAAGCTTGCCGTTATAATTATGAACCTTGTAGTTCCTTGGGTTGTGAGAGGAATTGGAGTGCTTTTGAGTAAGTAAACAATATTGATTATTCTTACGTAGTTACGTGTAATTTCTTTTGGTGTTGAAGTTTCGTTTTATGAATTAAGTCCTAACAATCTTATATTGATTTTTTGTATTGTAGATTCACACGAAAAAGTGATTGTCTCGACCACCAACAATTGAATGATTTAGTGTACGTCAAGTGCAACCAAAAGATGATGGAGAGGCATGAGACAAAGGATGTTATAGATCCTATCAAATTGCTAGATACTGAAGAGTTTATGAATGATTATTGGGAGAATTTAGTGAAAGGGATGAGAATGCGGAGAATGATCTAGTTTTTGAGGATGAGGATCTTACTTTAGAGTGACATGGCCACCGTGACCGGCGTCGATGATCCGTTAAGACTTAGGAGGTCTACAACGACGATGACAATAGGCGGAGTAGATCATGGGGCTTCATTTTCAGAAGCTTCCCGATCTAGGGTTAGGCCATAAGTTTCCGAACCGAAGGAGGAAGAATTTGATTTCGATGATGAGTTGGAGGAGACGAAGCAAATATTGATATGGGTTTGGAAGATAAGGATGAGGATGCATGGAAGGATGATGATCGATCTTGATTTTTAGTTATTACTTTCTTAGATATGAGCATGCACTCCTTTTTTGGATTAGATTTGGGTTTAGTGTTAAGTGGTACTTGTTAGTTAAATGGATTATGAAGTGTGAACTTTTGGTTTCTATTTAGTTATATGTATTTTTTAAGTGTTTGTATGCCTTTTTTTTACCTGCTATTAGTTATTACAACTTGTGAGCACTTTGTTGATTAGATTGCTCATTGACAAATAATTTCTTGTATATTGCATTTCAGAAGTTATTGATATTATTTATTTTGTTTCTTGAGGTATTGGTTCCACAATCTTTCTAATAATCAGGATGCCTTACCATTAGGCCACATGTATATATTATGTGCAGTAGCTACAAGACTACAAACATTACCAAATTATAGTATTAAACATTGTTAAATAAACTTATGCATCACATACTCGAGCTGGTACTCGAGGGCCTTGAGTGCACTAAAACATTTGCGCCTCGCGCCACGCCTTGCGCATTACCAACACTGCTGCTTAATCAAGAACCACTTCAAGAAAGGGATCGTACATGATCCTACCCACTAACAAAATGAAAGGAATCAAGATTCCACCAAATGTGTGATCGATCTTCCAAGATAAGATCTGGACTACAACCAAACAAACGCTAATCAAGCAAACTACTAACTCAATTAGATCCGATCATGGTCTTCGAGAGCACAAACTCCTCAACAACACAAATCAAACACCAAATCATAGAAAACACATCTATACACCTATTCTTTAATCGAGAAGTTAATTGCTGAAATTTTGAGGTAAAAGATACTGCAAACCTCAAACTTTACTCTCGGGTACCTTAGCATACTGTAGCATAGAAAACCCCGTCAGAAAAATGTTTTCCTCGAATTGAAAAATCTGGAGCAACCTTGAGCAGTCTCGAGCCAAATCGAACCAAGACAGTGAGGATTCGATCCAAGCACACCAAGAACTGGAGATCGATTGAGCCCTGGGATCAAACCGTCAAGTCGAGTTCATCTCGATTGAAACCTAAGGTCGTGGTGGCTCTGTTGATGAAGAACGACGTCGACGAGGCTTCAACTCTTCCAATCGACGATGATGAGGCTTCAGTTCATTAGATCAACGTCGATGAGGCCTCCGGTCGATGTCGATCAATAAAGATGAGGCTTGCTGGCTGTCAGTGGGCAAAGTCGATGTTGAGGATGACGATATCGATGATGGGGGACAACGGCGGCGGCGGGCTTGCTAGGGAAAGGGTTAGTTAAGAGATGGAATCAATGGTGAGGATTTAGATCTGAGATAGAATCAATGGTGAGGACTAGATCTGGAAAGGTGAGTGGATCAGATTTGCTCTCATACCATGTGAAAAATTAGATAGGAGAGAGGAGACTAGGCGAGAGAGTGTTTACGGGAATGTAATGGATAGATCGGGGTTAGCCCCATCCTCCTCTTTATATAGGTATTGCCATTTAACAATTACACCTTATTTAGTGCGTAATTACATAAAGACGGGTCTTTCAGAATAAGCTAGAAATCCGTTCATAAACACATTAGAAACATGTGTATTCTAACACTTAAGTCCAGTCACCTAATATGACTGTTTTACCACTGAGCTATTAAGGAAACAACTCAGTTAAGAAAGTCAACTGTTGATATTGAGTTAAGTATATATTCATATTCGAAGACGAGAGAAGGAAAAAACTCATATGAGAACCTATGCCTAGTCACTTGCTTAATATGACCATTTTGCCGTTGAGTTATTTAGAAAAACTCATTTAAGAAAATCATCTATTTATATTGAGTTTGTGATGATAATAAAAAGAAAGTAAAATGGTTCGATTTTTAAAAAATATCTCCGGAAAAATATAACTAATATCTAACATAATTTTTTTTCGGGCCGACATGATATGCGATATCGGATATCTAGTACATTGGCCTAAAGTTTTTAACAATCATTTTCTCATTATTATAATTTTTTTTGTTTTTTGCATTATCTACTAAACCAAAATCAAGAACCATGGCTAAACTCATTACGAAACACTACATCTATTCTAGTTTATTAGTTTAGTGAAGTTTCCAAATGTCTCTCAAATATTGATCTGACAAGCATGAGTTGAATAGTGTGATGTGCTATTGTCGGGGTAAAAAATTACACCCTGGTTGATCAAGGCAAAGTCAACTCCAAATTAAGTGGGACCAACCCCCGGTCAAGTGGGCCCACGCCCAAGTTGGATCGAACATGAAGAGGCCGGCTTCTCCCATGCCAATAAGAAAATTATGTAATAAATAATTTCGATGTAATTTATATGAATAAATGTAAGGAAAATGGGCATAAAGCCAAATTTTTGTAAAGCTCATGGCTCATGTGCAAAATAAATAAGCATTTGAGGTATGTGATGGGCAAAATACCATTTTGTAAAGCCTAAGGGGTTATGTGTAAATTTGCAAGCCTATATAAGGTAACATGATGAAATAAAGAATAATTCATCTCCCTAAAAAATCAGGGTTCTGTGCCTCCTCTTTTCTCAAGATTTTAAACCTACTTTTTTTTTGAATTAAATCGAGAGTTCAACTTTTTCTTTTCCAAAAAGAAATAGTTTTTCACCATTAAACCCTTTAATGGGAGCTCGGATCTCCCATCAAATCTCTAAAAGAGGAGATTTTTAAGTCTCACCCACTTTTCTCCAAGATCCAGCCAACAGAGAGGAGGAAGGAGACCCGTCTCCAAAAATCCCACTTTGGGAAGATCTAAGACTCAAGAGAAAATCCAGGACTCAAGAGAGAAGAAAGGGGTTCCTTTTCATCATCTCCGAAAATCTCTTGGGAGTTTAACTCCGAACAAGAATATATTCTTTAGGAGTTTTAACTCCAAACCAATCTCTGAGAAACTCAACTCTAAAATCCAAATTCTCGAAGGAGTTGAACCCAAAATTCCAGATCTTTTAGCAGTTTAAAGATCCCTTTTTAGGAGTTTAACTCCAAAAGTCACTCGGGAGTTCAACTCCCAGTTCAGGGGCTAAGCCCCTTTTTCCGCGGGTTGGCCCACGGGCGTCCCGCACCCGCACGCAGGGCGCGTGGCCCACGGGCGTCCCGCACCCGCACGCAGCTCACGTGACCCACGGGCTCTCACGCGTCCTTAGGACGCTCCTCACCTCTTTTTCCCTCACGCTCCACACTCAAAACACGTTTTCCGTTAGAAATTTTTTTCTAATGGGGCGCTACCCCGCACCTCGCAACCCCTCGACCCCTAGCCTGCTATCTGGATAGCGGAACCCATAAACTCTACGAGGCCCTTGATACGTCCAGGACCCCTTCCAAAGATAACACACTGCATATTGAGCTCGCATGACCAGTTTTACCTGTCAATCGGAGGTTTTCTCGCTCCAAAAACGAGGTAATTAACGACAGTTTAGTGCACGGCTGCCGGAGATTCAGATCTCCAAAATCAATAAACCCCATCCTATCCTAGACATGGAGAATCTATATACGCCTGACAAGCGATGCGTATTTCCATCTCAATGGGGTGACGAAAAACACCCTAAAGCTACGAAAATGTTTGTCAAAAAATGATATGCTATGAATATGTTGCTGCTGCATTCCTTTTGACTGTGCAGGCTGGGTAGGAATATTTATAATTTGTAGATGTGTAATCTTTTGCGTTGGAGATTATGTTTGGACCTTGATGCACGTGTAATTTCCATACTATTTAAGTACATACGTCGATAATAATGTTTTAACATGTCTCTTAGGGGCTACAAGCGTTTTTTCAGAAGAGCAGCGCTTGAGACATCTGATTATCTCAAGGATGATTGCTTGAAAATCAATTGCACGGTGGGCGTTGTCATGTCCATTATGGATTGCCCCAGTTTACAGTCAATCCCGGTTCCCGACTCCGATATGGGAATGCATTTTGGAGCACTTCTTGAAAATCAGGAAGCTTCTGATGTTGTTTTGGATGTGGCTGGAGAAAAATTTCATGCGCACAAGTTGGTATTGGCTGCAAGATCTCCTGTTTTTAGAGCTTCATTTTTTGATGGAGATGGGGAAAAGAATGAGGTTGTTGTCACAGACTTGGAGCCCAAGGTTTTTAAGGTGAGGCTGTTTTCATTACTTCATTGAATACCCAGATTCCTTGACTTCTCTTTTTAAACCGCTTTGCTCAATCTCCTTGTCAGGCCATGCTCCACTTCATATACAGGGATACCCTTGTCGAAGATGAGATTATGGTTGCATCGGGTTCTCCTACATCTTCTGTTTCTGATACATTGACAGCAAAAGTACTAGCAGCCGCAGACAAATATGGGTTAGAAAGGCTTCGATTGATGTGTGAATCTTTTCTATGCAAAGATATATCTGTGAACTCTGTAGCTAGCATTCTTGCATTGGCTGATAGGTATCATGCCATGGAACTTAAAGCTGCTTGTCTCAAATTTGCTGCTGAAAACCTTGCAGGTAGCCTTTCGATTTAGATCTTTAGCTCCGAACAGGACTTGTATATAGGGGAGTGATCTTGCACACCGGTTCCATTTTTAAAAATTGGGAATTCTCGATCTACGGCGTATTTGAACGGTCCGATCCGTTCAAGTTGATCACATACCTTCAAATATGTGTATGAAAAATCAAAGGATTTGAAGACCTCTAACCTATGCATCGGATGAGGTTTATCGAAAAACGATCATTTTTGCACCCATTCGATGCATGTGTTAGAGGTCTTCAAATTCTTTGATTTTTTATACATATATATTTGAGGGTAGGGTGATCAACTTGAACGGATCGGATCGTTCAAATATGCCATAGATCGAGAGTTCCCGTTTTTAAAAAACGCGAACCGGTTTGCAAGAGCACTCCCTTGTGTGTGTGTGGGAGGGTGGGATTCTTCCCTATATTTATGGTATCTTGTACTGTGTTATTTTAAAGCTAAGTCTAATGTGAAAACCTTAATTGATTAAAGCTGCATTCTTGTTCTCTACAAGGCAAATAAGAAAGAAAATAAACAACTTTTGAAACCATATTTATTTGACGCTTCTATTTATGTGAATATGCCCAGTGGCACCTTTTGGTCTTTTACTGTGGATATGCATTGCTGGTGTTCAATGTAGTTTTTATTTTGTTGCTTGAACTCCAAATTATTACTAAAATCTAGTTCCCTTAGGAATTGGCACTTAGCCTCCCCATAACTACTGTTTCCGGCGAGACTTTAGAAATTGGTCAATTGACTATCCCGAGAAATGAGGAATTTACATCCGGAAAATCCTAATGCGTTCGGTCAGAAAACTTGGCCAACTTTGTTTTCAGTTGAAATCAATGCAAAATCCTACTTTTGATATAGTTCTACTGTTATATAACCCTCACTAGCATTTCCACTTCTGAAACTTTCTTTACCCTTGATACCCATTTTTTCCCTTTTAAGTTGTCCTTACAATTATTCTTTTACATGGAAACTTTTGGGTTTAATTGTTTGGAATTCTTCTATAGTTATGCATACAATAGCAAAGTACTGCTTGGATCCTACTGTGTCTGGTAATACAGTTTAAACAAACGTCTTCTGCTTGTTAAATCAGGATGTAAGCCATTGTTGGTCAGCACAACTTCAGTTAATTCCCATAAAAGATAAAGATGCAGCATACAATAATTATTCAAGGATTAGTGTTTACTAGAATCTCATGAAAACTTTCACATTTTTTTTGCATTAAATACCATGACCTTCATTGATTAGAGAAAACTACCACGGACTAATCTTATTGCATCTAAACACCATGAGGCATTGAAAGTTGCAATAATATGACCTTGATATCATTTTTGTTCAGCGGGGGGGGGGGGGGGGGGGATAGATGAAGGAGCTGAGGAAGGATAAAAAGAAAAAATGGAAAAAAACGAGGGAAAGTGAAGATTTTAGGGATGTAGAGGTTCGGTGTTAGGGATTTACCTATTAGGAGGTTAGGTTTGGGATTTTGGAATTTATTGATTTAAAGACTTTGGTTTAAGTATTCGAAGATTTAGATATTTAGATGTTACGGAATTGGGGATTTAGATATTTGGGGGTTAGGGATTTAGGGATCCAGGGGATTTGAAAATTTGAGAATGGGTGAGGAGGTTCACATGTTTGGAGAGTAGATAGGAGGAGAGACGGTTTTGGAGAAAGCGATATAGGGATAAAAAGAAAGGAGTGATGCGTTGGGATGAGGTGGTAGTATAAATTAACGTTAGCAGACTTATTATGGTATTTGGGTGCGGTAGTTGATGGTAATTTTTTCTAAGGGCTTTTTTGTTTGTAGATTCCAAAAATGGAAATGAGAATTAGGGCCTGGAAATATTTTTTTTGCTCCCTTGAATTGCCATTCTATTTGTATATGAAGAATTGAATTGGTTTTTGTCCCCTGCAAATTTTCCCTGTTTGGATACTCTAAAATAAATGATTGGATTTTAAGAATTAGGATACAGATACATGGGGTGAGTTTAAGAAACTCACCCCTCCAAGTTGACAAACAACATTCAATAAAGGAAGGATTTAATAGGAAGCCAAATAATAAATGAAGCCTTAAAAACCTGCTACAAAATAATAGAATGAAGAAAGCTGATGCCCAAAGAAATACATCAGAAAGTAGATGCCAGAAAAATTTCTTGTGAAAAAAGATAACAAATAATACATGATGCATCTGATAAACAATGAAACAACTCATAAATGATACACAACAATGAAACTAAGATTTATGCTATTAAAAACAACCCATAACCAATGAAAGTAATAAGATCAACCAAAACAAAATAATATAGATGCATTCAAACACGATACGACGACTAAGAAAGTTCAAGCATACATCAATGTTTATAGAACACATACACCAGTTGTCGTATTGTGTTTGAATGGAACTTAGCCTCAACAAATCCTTTTCTCGTACACCCTCGTAAAACATCCTTGAAATAGATTTTCAACTACCATCAAGGAATCCTTTTTCCCCGGTTGATTCACATTCACCCTTAGCTTTGCTGCTGTTGTACACTCATGAAACATATCCACTTCAAGTAAACCTCTTGCTTGCAAAATCAGCGTTCAACTCATAACAACGAAGCCTTTGGCTCATTCGCATACAGAAACTCCATTGTGCAATCACAAATTTTACGAGAGAACTTACCGATGAGTTGATAGACATTTTCGCCGAGCTTCTCACTCCGATGCTTGGTCTTTGCATTCTATATCGCATTAGAGACCATTCTAAGAAGATCCATCTTGACCATTAGCTTTTGATGTGGGGCCTCTCGATCTACGACGATTTGTTGGTGCTTTTGGCAGAGTGCTAACCCTAGTACCCGATCTACCGGGCTCACCAACATGCGTTGATGTGTACTTGTCTCAACTTCATTATCCCCATCATTATCGTTATCCAGGATTGGAACTACGTTTTGGGCCCGTTTTCGAAGTGTCGAAGACGGACTTCTGATTCTTTCCATTAGCCTCATCATCGCCGCAAATAGCTTTCGAGTCATTAGAGTGCTTAAGTGGCTTGTTGACATATTGAAGCAACTTGTTCTTTTTATCTTAATGGAAAGAAATAAAACAATTTAATAAAAGACATATATGATGACTTCTACAGTACGTATGCAAAACTGAATCTCTCTTTCTTGATAACTGCTTATATAAGTAACTTCGTCCATCGAAACAGTACACGTTTCGTCATCCCATCAAACACCACTTATATTCAACGCATTCAAATATTCTTCGTAAAGTTTTTTCAAACTTTTAAGATGGTTAGCGACAGTGTTGGATGTGCATCTTTCTCCGAAAATTTTGTTGACGTAACTTGCCATTGCAATGAATGCTCACCTCCTTGACGGGCTTAATCCCATTCTTTGCCTGCACGGCTAAGAAGGAATGAGAGCTTCTGTATGTGCTTCGACCCATATCTTGTGATCTATGGACGGGGCTTTGTCAACGACTTTAGGGCATGCTTTCCTCTTTGCGACGAGCATTCTCTCATGCTTCTTTGCTTGGCGAGGACGTGTCTCTGTTGTGCATTCGATGAATCACTGTCTTCGTTAGAACCATGTACATCACCATAGGAATTGTCACCACGGTAATTGATGTCAGGCATGCTCATTGGACAAGAGACAGTGGGAACATTAGGTTGATAGTATGACATAAACCCGCATTGGTTCGCTGCAATGAAAGGATTGTCCTAAGGCATATTGCACATATTTGGATGGATCAAAACACTGTTGTAACCAGCTTTGGAGCATTGAGTTGGATATGGCGACGACATGCTTGGGTTGCCTTTTGAACCCCGCTTTGGGGGAACCTGTTCTTTGGATTGCGATTGAAATTTTGAACCATGATATATATATATATATATATATATATATAGAGAGAGAGAGAGAGAGAATAATGGAGAAAAGAGGCCATATAAGGGGATTTCCTCTTATGGCGTCGAGAAAATACAACCTCCACCATTTTTTCCGACGATCGGCATCCATCATCATCGTCGTTATCATCTAAGATGTGCATACACCAAATTTCATGTGATTCCACCATATTTTCACCGTTGAATTAGCAATATAAAAAGTTCTATTGTCGGTAAACCATTAATTTTGCACCAACTAAATCAACGGTAAAAAATGGTATAATCATATGAAATTTGGTGTATCCACATCGTAGATGATAAACATGGAGATGATAAATGCCGATCGTCGAAAAAAATCATGAAGGGTGCATTTTTCCGACGTCATAGGAGAAAATTCCCTTCTATGGTATCTTTTCTCCATTAACCTCATATATATATATATATATATATATATATATATATATATATATATAGGGGAGTGCTCCATTGGAAACCGGTCCGCGTTTTTTAAAAACAGGAATTCTCAGTCTATCTGATCTGTTCAAGTTGATCGCCCAATCCCCAAATGTACGTACATTAAAAATCAAATGAGTTGAAGACCTCTAACATATGCATAAAAAACGAACGTCTTTCGATAATGCAACATAAATTTCATCCGATGCATATGTTAGAGCTCTTCAAATCATTTGATTTTTCATATACGTACATTCGAGGATTGGGCGATCAACTTGAATGAATCAGATCGTTCAAATATGCCGTAGACGAGAGTTCCCGTTTTAAAAAAAATGCGGACCGGTTTTTGATGGATCACTCCCCTGTGCATACACACACACACAGGGGAGTGATCCATCAAAAACCGGTCCGCGTTCTTGAAGACCTCTAACATATGCATCGATGGGTGCAAAAATGAACATCTTTCGATAGTGCAACATAATCTTCATAAAAATGAACGTCTTTCGATAATGCAACATAAACTTCATCCGATGCATTGGTTAGAGTGTTTTAAATCCTTTGATTTTTCATGCACATACATTTGAGGGTAGGGCGATCAACTTGAACGAATCAGATCGTTAAAATATGCCATAGACCTAGAGTTTCCGTTTTTAAAAAACACGGACCGTATTGCAATGGAGCGCACGTGCACACATATATATGGAGTACATGGAATGGAAGATTATCAGGAATCCTCATTCCCGGGAATATAAATACTGGGTATTTAATTTCAAGGAATCTTGCATTAACGTGCTTGGTATGTTTTAATCATCCCCGGTAATATTTGTATGTGTAATCGTCGATCGATTGGCGGAGAACGACCGGCGGTAGGTGGCTGATCGATGGTGAATGGTCGACCGACGACAGTGCTGGGCGGCGTGTGGTGAGGAGACTTGCGGCGAATGGTCGACCGACGGCGGGTGGTCGATCGGCCGATCGACGGGCGACAAGTCGGTGGCGAACAACCGACTGACAGGAGGCGGCAACGAATGATCGAGTCGAGGCAGGTTGGCGGCGAACAGTTGACCGGCGGTGGTCAGGCGGCGGGTGGCCGATCAACGGAAAACGGTTGATCGGCTGTCGACGGGTGGTTGGCGACGGATGGTGGGGCCATCCGGCGAAGGAGGACGACAGGTGGCGGGTGGCACGTGGTAGACGATTCTGTCACATCTCCTGTCAGGTGGGAATATTTAGTGATAATTTAGGATATATACACCTGTTTTTGGGGGAATAAGATTACCTTGAAAGGGGTCATATGATTACCATGGTAATTCTATATTCCTGAAAATATTATTTTACGTCTAAACAAGTGTGGTAATATTTCATGGGAATTTAGGATTACCTCTTACCAAACGCATCCATAGAGCAGATCCATACGGCGGGTTCGTGTTTTTCAATTTCATGGACTTCTTTAGTAGGGCTTCCTACGAATGATCAGTTTGGTTCAAGTTCTACATATGCTAGATAGCGAATGGATGAAAAATTGTATCGATTGAAAGTGTTGTGCATGTGTAGAACCCAGTTTTAAAATTTTAAAAACTGCACGGCTGAAATAAATCCACATTTTTCTACACTCGCAAAACACTTCCAATCGATTCGATTTTTCATCCATTCACAATCTAAGGCGTGTAGAACAACTTGAACGAAATAGATCGTTCGTAGAAAGCCCCACTAAAAAGTTTGTTAATTTGAAAAACACGAACTTACCCTAACGAATCCGCACTCTAGCCTGTGTTTGGTTCTTGTCGAAGTCAAACAATCGATCCATCTTCATCCATAACATCTTCCACTTCTGATTTAAGCTTTTGCTGGAACATCTTGTCAGTGAGGCCTACCATAGCCGTGATTATAAAGTATTGCACAAGCGCCTAAAATGTCTGCTTGTATAGGAAATGGATAAAAAGGCTTCGTTGGTTGGATCTTAAATGATTCTCGAATTTACTAAAAGTTGCCTCTAGTTTAACGCAGTGTTGTAAAAATCGGATTATTCGGCCGAGTAATCATACTCGGTCAGAAAACGAAGTGTAACTCAGCTATTCGGCATATTATTCGTTCAAAGTGTGTATGCTCTTCAAACCCGGTTAATCGGTCAGTTTACTCAATTTTGAGGGTTGGAGTCATTTCGAAGTTGAAACCTAAGGCCCAATAAATTTTGGCCCAATTACTTACCCCATAACTTAAAATTTCTCTCAAGTCCCACACTCCAACCCGAAAGCAATTCTCCATCCCCAAACCCGAGAGAACTCTTCGATCTCTCCTTGTCTCCAAGACCAACTCCATCCCCAAACCGAGAATCTCTTCTCTTTCTTTACGAACCGAGACTCTCCCTCGTCTTCGAGACTCTCCTTTCATTGCCGACGCCTCAACCATTTCGAGCTAATCTCCGGCGAAAACTCTGTCCATATAGTTCATTTCTACTTCATAAAACTTGAAAAGCGAGTTTTTAAATTTAGGGCTTTCCCCCCAATTTTTTTATGATTATTTTTTCTTCAATCTTTGTTTGGATGTTTAGTATTTTTATATGGTTTGCTGTTAAATTTGTCTATTTAGTATGCTATATGTTAACTTGATTTATACTGCAATTTACACCTAGTGTTTGAAGAAATGTTCCAATGAACTTATTTGTTTGTTTTATTGCTTTCAGATTTTCAATGTTTCTGTTTATTTTAGGATTTGAATGGAGGGTATCTAATTGCTTTACTTTTAACCTTTATATTTTTCGTAATTATATATATATATATATATATATATATATATTAAAGTATTAATGGGCGCATAATCTTTTTAAAACGTTTAATCACCGATTAATCTGATTATACACTACCCGTTGGCTGAACGAGTAGAAAACGAGTACGTTTTTTACAACATCGGTTTAGTGCGCAAGCTAAAGAGGAGAATATTTAGTACTTCTATCTGATTATCCAAAGTTCATCCCACTAGTTCTGTAAGGTAGTATCTAACCCCTCGATATGGAGAGATGAAACCATTGTCCGTAAGGTATCCTGCTTCACATAATTGGTATTTTCTTGTCAAGGAAAGAGTTATCTCGGGACACACGTGTATATATATATATATATATATATATATATATATATATATATATATCGACTAGGATCCTATCCTATCGGAAGGATTTATTTCCACTTCTTCACCATATAGTTCGACTAGGATCCTATCGGAAGGATTTATTTCCACTTCTTCACCATTAGATTAACTTTGGAATTTGTTCATTCGATTATGTTATGTTTGGTAATAATGAAAGTTTTTATTCATAATTGTTAGCACACATCCAAAAGTTAATCTAATGGTGAGAAAGTGAGAAGAATTTGTTTTGAAATCTTTCTGATAGGATTCTAGTCGAACTCTTTCTATATATGTATATATGGGAGTGATCCATTGCAAACCGGTATGTGTTTTTTAAAAACTGGAACTCTCGATCCACTGCATATTTGAACGATCCAAACCGTTCAGGTTGATTATCCCGCCCTCAAATGTATGTGTATTAAAATTCAAAGGATTTGAAGACCGTTAACCCATGCATCGGATGAGTGCAAAATGAACGTCTTTCAATATAGCAACATAAAGTTCATCCGATGCATAGGTTAAAGGTTTTCAAATCCTTTGAATTTTCATACACAGACTTGAAAATAGAGTCATCAACTTGAACGGTTTGGATCATTCAAATATGTCGTGGATCGAGATCTCCGTTTTAAAAAAAACGCGGACCGGTTTGTAATGGAGCGCTCTCCTGTGTGTATATATAGAAAAAGGATATGAGGTGGCGGCCCTCTTTTGAAAAAGGAATCTCCGTCTCAACACATATTTACCTCTATGTATTTTAGCGATCCAAACCAGTCAATCTAATCTACGTATTATGAAACCCTTATGTATTAAAAATCTTGAGATTTCAAGATCTTTAACACGTCGATCAAGCGATTGTAGTTTTCCTACACCGATAAACCGTTAATTTTTCTATTCATTTGATGAATGTGTTAGAGGTCTTTAAATATCTAGATTTTTTGTATAAGGGTTTTATGATATGTAGATCAAGATGACTGGTTTGGATCGGTGAAAAATTTGGAGTATGTGTGTATGAGACGAGGGACTCTTTTTGAAAAAGGGGCCGCCACCTCATATCCCTTTTCCTCTTTACACACGTGTACATATGTATGTACATGTGTGTTTATGTATATATATTGTGTACACATGCGCTCTCTCTATATATATATATGGGAGTGATCTATTGCAAATCGGTCCGCGTTTTAAAAAAAACGGGAACTTTCGGTCTACGATATATTTGAACGATTCGATCAAGTTGATCACTCTACCCTCAAATATACGTGTAAGAAAAATTAATGGAATTAAAGATCTCTAACATATGCATCTGATGAAATTTATGTTGCATTATTGAAAGACGTTCATGTTTGCACCCATCGATCCATGTTAGATGTCTTTAAATCCTTTGATTTTTCATACACGTATATTTGAGGATAGGGTGATCAACTTGAACGGATCGGATCGTTCAAATATATTGTATACCGAGAGTTCCCGTTTTTAAAAAACGCGGACCGATTTGTAATGGATATATATATATATATATATATGTATATATGTATGTATATATATAGGGAACTAATCAATTAAGGCGGGTGCTCATTTTATAAATTGAGGCTAACTTTTAAAACACCTCTCGTGTTTTATATTGATCCAAGCCGTTTATCTTGATCTATATGTTTTAGATAGCTCATGTATCAAATTTTATAAGATTTGAAGACTTATATCATATCCATCTAGTGATCACACTTTTCTAATACCGAAGACCTGATAATTTTTTACTCCATCTAATGGATGTGCTAGAGATTTCCAAATCTCGTGAAATTTGACAAGCAATTTAAAACATGATGACCGGTTTGGATTGGTGTAAAACAGGGGGCTGTGTTTTTAAAATCTAAACGGTGAAATACATAGGTATACCGAAATTCATGCGTTTTTAAAATCGCTAATACTTCTCACAATACGCCTGAAGTGTGCATCTCTAAGCATTTCTCGATGTTCAAAAGGTTCTTTAGAAATGGATGTAACGTGGTAGCTACTCTCAGCATCAGCATTACTCGCCTCTGTAGCCGCAAGATAATAAAGCACACAAAAAGCAGCGATCATAATCGTGCGCAAAAGTATAACTCATTTTTGGAATCCATGGACATTTGCAAATCATGACCACCGTTTTAAAATGCATTTTATGCAATGCATATGCATCCGCATATGCGATATGCACCCTCATAGTGCATATAATGGAGCCGCATGGCCATTATGCTGGCACAATCTCATTTTTAAAACTAAAAAGGTCTATACGAGCATTCTTTAATGCAATAAGGTTCCCACGTCGAACAAATACAACATTTGATCTACTTTACAAACCATTAAACTAAATAATTCCTCATTTTTTTAATAACTTCTCTCATCATCTTTTTCTTTCTCCTCTCAGCTTTAGTGGTTAATATGACTTTTCCATATATCCCAATTTTCATTTATACATACAAACAAAGCTTTGAGGCTCCTTTCATAATTTTTTTGATTTTTTTTATCAGTTTCTTTCATTATTCCCGTTCATTTTATTCTCTCTATTTTGTTATTTAAATAGCCATATCGCATATGCTGTTATGCAGTACGCAACACTCAATCGCATAGTGACGCATACCGCATCCCATAACCTTGATCATGGCAATATAGAGTGTTGGCTAACTCTTTGGTGACACAATCGCAAAACTTAAAAAGTTTTATATGATTAATTCATACACCCAAAAATTTCTGGTTTCTACTAGCAAAATTAACATAACATTTCATATAGAGAGACCCTGTAACTATAAGTAACGGATTTTGATGGAAAAATCTTGCATAAAGACCCTTAAATTTTTAAAAACTAATTACTGATGTATTTTGGAAATTACTAAATTTAAAATCAGGTACATACAGAATTGTGTTGCTTGGTCTTCCGCTCAAATCCGACGATGCTATTTCTTCTTCCAATAAACCCTGTTCAAGAAATAAAGTTTTAAAGCTAAGGACTTCAAAATAGGTAGCCACTATGTATTTCTACCAAAAAAATAAAAAAATAACTTACCTTGATCTCTCTATCGAAGCTTGGGTTTTGGGTCTCAACAGATGGGAGGCGAAGGGCTGAAGAGGAGGCAAAATAAAAATAAAAAATAAAGAGGAGAGAAGGGAGGTAACTGTAACCCTTTAACCAATTAAATAATAGGGTAAACTTTTATTAAACACCACACTTTTTTGGGCTTTTGAGACATCACCATTAAACTTGAAAAATGCTATAAAATCTCATTGAAGGGCATTTTAGTAAAATTGTGAAAGGCATTTTTATTTAAAACTGCCATATTCTGTTCATTTTGAATTTATTTACTCTATGTACAATACTTTTTGGGATTGTTCAGTCCAGTTGTGGCTTGCACGAGTTAATCAAACTAATGATTTCAGATAACATTGATAGTTTAGTGAGGGTTTTTATAGTATTTTTAAAGTTTAATGGTGTTATCTCAGAACCCCAAAAGATGGATGGTGTTTAGTAAAGTTTACTCTTGAATAATATCTCAAATACAACATGTTAATTGGAACGAGCAATTCCACTGAAAATTATAGAATTTGAATTGCCAAAAAGCCGATGTCAATTCCCATTATTCATATATCAATTTCCAAAACCTGTGATTCCCATTCCATCTAAACAAACAATGAATTCATTTTTGTGAACGTCTTTACTCTCAAATTCCTATTTTTTGGCTAATTTCTAGCAAACAAACAAGACCTAATATAAAAAAGGTCGTATTTATCGTAAAGAAAAAAAAGAGTCTTGGCCATAATGTGGTAAGCTAGTTCACTGAAATACCATTATGTTTCATCATTTGCATATAAAATTGGAAAAAATGCCATACATTTGTACATTGCAAGCTCATACCGCGAACTTAGTGATTTACGAATAGTTTTCATGACCTTTCAGCGTTTTCCAATTTATTTCATATTGTTTTTTAGAGTGAACTTTTACCTTCACACCTCTCATCATTATTTCACCAAAAACGACTTATCGAGCAGATTGACTCGAAAGGTTGTTCCTTGGTGAATATAAAGTTGCTGGAACGAGTGAACAACATTGATTAACTTGCTTCTCTTGGGAGAGTGACTTTCTTGAACAGGCTACATTTGCACTACGCATTGGATTACAAATCAAGAGAGATCCTGGATATTGAACCCATTAAAGAACTTAAGTTCAAAATGCAACTCCTTTGCTTTGTGCATCCCTTTCAAAATGCAACTCCTTTGCTTTGTGCATCCCTTTCAAAATGCAACTCCTTCGCTTTGTCCATCCCTTTCTTAGAATAAGGAGGGGCAGCCCTCATTCGTATTGTCTTCTAATTATTTGTAAAATGCTGAAAGGCCGTCACTAAGTTAAGGTATGAACTCGCAACTTTCAAATTACATATATATCCAAATAATGCTGAATGATAAGTACTTTATTTAGCCCGTCTTTACTCACAACTAGAGCTCTATGCTATGCATGGCATGCATAATTTAATCCTCATTAAACTTAATAGGGAAGGGAGAAAATTCCTTTATTTAAGGAGAGTCACGTCGTTTATTTGCGAAGGCTTGCAGGATCAGACCCTCAATTTTGGAGAGCCTCGTGCATGTGCCAAGTACTAGTATATACCACTTTTTGAGTACTAGTATATACTACTTTTTGGTTTAGTCTTCAGCCACAGTTTAGTTTCAGTCCTTGTAAAAAAATTGAATGTAGATCTGAAATTTTGAATTGGAAATCCTTCCATTTTTGAAAACATTTCATGGTTGATTTCGCATTTTGCAGCTGTAATGCGGTCGAGCGGATTTGAATACTTGAAAGAGAATTGCCCAGCGCTTCAGTCAGAACTCCTGAAGATTATTGCAGGGTGTGAAGAGGAGTGCAGCAGCGGTGGCAAAACCCGGAGCGTGTGGGCCCAGCTCTCCGATGGTGGTGATTCAAATGGACGCAGGGTAAGGCCGCGAAGTTGATCCCCACAGAGTTCAGGGGAAAATAGACTTTTAATCTGTTGTATATCTCACCATGGGTTTGTTCTATGGACATGTAATGTTGCCAGGGTATAAACTGTTGTAGGTTTGCTTGTAGCTGCTTGATGCTTTTGACGCTGAAAACTAAGCACCCCATTGTTAAATGATTCTGGTTATTTCTTGGTAAAATGTAAAAGCTAGATGCTTCTGATCTATGATTGTTGTTTGATTTGATTTGATTATGTTAGCAACTGTGCTGATGATTTGAAAACTTTAGTACAGTATGTGCATGTTGCTATGTTTTTGGTTGCTCAGCTTCCTTCTTGTTGTTGTATTCTGGGCATGTTAGGTTGTTTGGAAGTATAAGAAGAGCACTTGGGGCAACGTCCAAAAGAAAAGCATGGAAGCAGTATTTGGTAAGTTGATGTGTTTATTTGCTTAATGGTGGAAGAAGGAATCAATTTTTGATGTAGGTACTTCAAGTGTTATTTTTTACCCATAAAAAGAGTTATTTAAAAGTAGTAACTATCAGTACTTTTAAAATGTGAGATTAGAAATATCCCATGGAAATGCTTATGGTTATATTGAATAAAGGTGCCATGGGAGGGAAAAATACATGTTTCATGATCTTTTGGGCATCCGTCATTTTCATCTTTATCATCTTAGACGGGAATACACTAAATTTTATGAGATTCTATCATTTTTTCACCGTTGATTTAGTGGTGCAAAATTAACGGTTTACCGACAATAGAAACTTTTATATTGCTAATCCAATGGTGAAAAAGTAGTGGAATCATATGAAAATTGGTGTATGCACATCTTACGTGATATAGATGACGATGATCGGTTCCGATCGTTGAATGGTCGAAAAAAAGAAAAAAATCGCGGAGACAGAGATTTTTGATGCTATCTAAGGAAAAAGCCTATAATTATTACCTCGAGCTCAAAATTTTCATTTTCCTGTTTTTCTTTTTTCATAATTAATAAATGTATCCAGTATCACCATTGGACTGCAGCAAAATCACAAGCAAAAACATGAAAGATCAAGTAAGGATTCATCTTTTGATCTTACAAATCACAAGCAAGACCCACCAAATGGAGAAACCGATCTCATATAATTAACTCATGATATTAATAGACAAAAATTTCCAAGAGAAAATAATGATAAAATCTGAATGATATGGAGGCACTGCTTCGATACATGTCGTGTGAGTCTGATGCTAAGGCGGCAAGAGAACTTTGGGATGGTCGGAAGAGAAGGCGTGAAAGGCAAGATGAGAAGCATGAGTTTGATTTTCTGTTTATTTAGAAAGAATACTTTCTGTTGGAAGAAAATGAGAGAGAATAGAAGCAGCAAGCGCATTTAAAGTAAAATAATAGTTTCCTATTTCTTTATGCTTGTTCCCGGAAGGGGCTTGCTTCCGGTACTTCAATAGCATTTCATGTAAAACAAATAAGCCTTAAGAGAGTTTCTTATGCATCTTTGGTGCTAGCTGGCTCTTTGGTATATGAGATATTATTCGGTATACTGGGTGCAATGTATTCAAGCTGGAAAGAGAAAGAGATGGAATTGTTTGAAAACTTTCAGACAGTTTTGTGAGGCCTTAATATTTATTTTTTTTTCTTTCATGACCGGGCACATACACCTAATACATGAAAGAATTTTTCCTAGCACATGAGCAAACCATACCGAGTCCAGTATGGTTACAAAGTATTTTGGGAAAAATGGATTGAGGTACCAAGGCCCAAAGACAATAGGGTTTGGTCACCTAGCAAAAAACACTTATCAAAAACTTGCAAGACTAAATATTCGTTTGTTTTAATCCTTATAATAAATTAATTAGTATGTCTTTCCTATATTACCATTTTAGTTAAACTACTACATCTACTATATATATCTTTTAAAGTACTACATTTATACCGAATCTATCATATTTATGTTAGAAATACTACATTTAATATACACTTCTAAATCTATTGGTAAGATAAATGTAGCAGTATTACTAATGAGAAATTTCATCAAAACCAGCCTATACTATAGCATATGTTTCCAAAACCACCATGGAGGTTTTTTTGTGCACAGACCCCTCTCCGCCCGCACCTGCCGTTAAAATTTAAACTTTTAAGTTAAAATTTTACTTTTTTTCCCGAAATGTCTTTTCATCCCCTTTTAAGAGTCCACTATATAGAAGGGTATTTTGGTCATTTCATAAAGAAATTAACGACCGAGGGGTCTCGATGGGGGTCGCGTTTAATGGAAGCTAGCTTAGGGGGTTTACACGAAAAAATCTTAATGGTGGTTTTAGGAACGTATACTACATTATAGGATGATTTTGGTGAAATTTCCCATTACTAATAGATGTAATAGTTTTACTAGTAGATGTAACAATTTTAGGTCAAATGTAACATTATGACATAGTAATTTCAAATATAAATGTAATTGTAACATTTCAGAAAAATAAAATATCATTTTTGGGAATTTAAATAATTAAAATAATAAGTTTTAGGAATATTATTTGTTGGAGATAGTGCCCTCAGAGTCAATTATTGGATCGCAGGTACGTGATTGCAATGATTGCGGAGGACCTATACCGGTAGGATAGTCTTACTCGAGATGATAGTATGCTATCTGGTTTGCCTTTATCAGTCGTGTACATGTTCAGGTGACTGATTACATGTTACACTTTGATAGAGCCCTTAGGATCTTGCTTTACCACCAACAGTATGATGGCGATCATATACGTGAGAGTTGGGTGGTTTATACGCATATCCTTAATTGTGGTCCCTAGTCGTGAGAGTTTCGAGACAGGGCATCGATACTCCGGAGTAGACTAGTGTATACAGTCGAGACCCCGACGAGGGGCGGTGGCCGGTCTCACAAGCCACTGGTGTCAGTTGGATCACCTAAGATGTATACAGGTGCTCATTGGGTTATGAGTACACCGGACAGGACTCGCTGGGAACCTGCTAGTTGGTATTATACATATCGTCAGATAGCAGTCCCTGGTGACATGTGTACAGGTTAGTTCATCGACCTGAGGTCGTCATTTGTCTCGTGTGAGTTCCCACTGTGCTTTGATTTCTACCCTACCACGGCTCAAAGGAGTCGTGCAAACAGGTAGTTTTTGGGTACAGTCCTGAGCCACATGGAGGCACGTGAGCGGATCGGCAGGGGATTCGTCTCTCCCGGTATTGGGGGCGAGATCGTGCTGTGTCTAGGAGAGCCATTACACAAAGCCCACGGCCGTGGCAGAAGATTTACTGGTAGGTACTCCAGTAGTATCTCAGGGTGTTATTGGGCTACACTCCGACACGACTTATACTGCTATTGGGGGTCTGACGTTACTAGCCCCTTAGGCAGATATGCGATACTCATAGACGAACGGACCGGACTGTATATACATTGTCACTGTTAGGCTCAGTAGGGTTTCCGGATGAGTTCGCTCATCGGCCTCCCTTGAGGTCAGTCCATGGGCAGCCGTTACGCATAGCTAGTGCCGCTGACGGTTTGTGGTTAAACCCACTGCCAGGGTACTGACGAGTCATTAGAGTCCCCCACAGACAGTTTCCCAAGTTCGGGCGAAACGTTGTAGAGGCCGTATGGTTTTATGGCAGGGTTCGGAAAATGCACGTGCGTTTACGCACGTGTCGGTTTTCGGACAGATGATACTGGTCGGCTTTGGTTTAAGCCGGATCCGAGTATTGTATTGAGTAGATATAATATCTTTGTCTCAGTTGCATTTGTATTCGGTCGTAATACAAATGCGGGTATATTTATACAGTTACGGGGTTATCCTGAAAGTCGTTTCAGGATCACTTTTGGAAGTTGCCAGTTTCCAGTTTTCTATCAGCCGTCTTTTAATATTCGGTTAAAGACGGATTTATCTTTTCTTTGGAAGAGTGTGGATGCTTCTAGAAGGTTCTAGAAGCGGTGAGGTGTTATTGTTTCATTGGTTGCTTTCTTTGTGTTCACACTGTGTGTTCACACTAGATATTTATTTGTGTTCACACTAGATATTTATTTGTGTTCACACTCTTGTGGTCACTCTCCTCTCTCCTACACTCACCCCCCCATTCCTATAAGATGGCCGGCCCCCTCTTCTCTCTCACTCACTTGATGTTTCATTTGGCAAAAAGATTATGATAGATTTTGGGGTGTATGGAATTTCACAGCTCATTTCATTCCATCACCCGATTCCCATGGCAACTTCATTAACCGTTCGTCCATAGCCTTGGACGGAACGAGACAAAGTCTTCTACTCATTCTCTACATCATTCTTGGTCGTCTATTTTAGCAAACTTGACGACCGAGTTGCCTCGAGTCAGAGACGGGAGCCCGTTTAAAGAATCGTTGACGTGGTGCCACCTGGACGAGCAGATCAGAGATCGACGAGATCGGAGTAGCCGCAACAGAGCGTGGGATGATGGTTAAAGAACGAAGGACTCGGATCATTCGGTATAACCTTTCTACTCTCTTTACAGTTTGTAAGTTTAGCAATAATGGCAGATCCGGGTGAAAGTATACGATAGCGCCATTTAAAAAGTTTTTGTTCCGCATTTGGCGTCTGTAGACGGCCGAGGCGCTACCGTAGACTTACAGTGGTATCAGAGCCTCACCATTTTGCTATACTAACTTGTGCTAACGCGTTTAAAATATCGATCGAACCGGATATCGAAAAACATAATTTTCAAGCTTCACAGTTTCTGTCGATTTTAAATGATGTCATAAAATTATTCTACATATCACAGAAAGTTGTGCAGGGTTTTAGAAGCACACCGACCAAATTTGAGCACGTGATTCCACCAAACTGCCGTGGAATCGCGGCCAAACCCATGGTTTGGCCGCGCATCCGCGGCCGTTCCATTGAATCAGTGCACCAAATTTGCACAGTGTCTTCTTTGTTGGAATTTGGGGTTTTTGGTATATATCTTTTGGGCCCAGATTTTGTTACTGTTCACCAGTTGTTCGTGGGGCCCACTTCGTGATATTTAGTCGATCGAAATTTAAACATGTTAGATTACGGTGCTTACATTATATCTCCGACCGGGAATGTCATTTGATCGGTAAACCACGTCTGATTGCTATAGTTCTTTTAGACGGGTTTGTGAACGTGACATTCGCGTTGATGTTCTGTGTTGTGCTTTGATGTTGCGGATTTGTCGTGGTGGATAGCAGTGTGCAATGATAGTGCAGTTTGGATTTATTTGTACATTTGATATTGCGGGGCGAGCGTCCAACATGTGGACTGCCATCACTGCCTGCTGTATAATATTTTTTTGGGGCACGACCAGGTTGCGGTCGATGTACCTGTTGTACTATTTTTCATTACTGTACTAGGTTTTGCCCCGCGACGAAGTGCACGGATAGCCGGGTTCTGGAGGGCAACGGGTCCGCATCTCATGGCTTTGAGAGGCAGATGGGCCTTACTCTAAAATTGGCAGACTATTCGCCGCACTCGTAGGGGGTACAAGTTGACCCAAGGAGGGGTGCTCAAGCTACCGGATTCCGTGAAGTGCAGGGTGGTCCATTCACTTTGCTGTAGGGGGCTGCCTCGCTTCAGGTTTTGGCGGGTAACTTTCCGCACCCGTAGGGGTCTAGGTTTCATTGCACAGGCTAACCACACGACCAGGGGAACGTCGGGTTTCAGCAGCGGCTCTGTGAAACCCAGGGATCCCAGATTATCTGTATTGTTCTGTTATGCTTATTAGTTTTCTGTAATGTTGCATATTATCACGCCTGGAGCGATTATTGTATATTGGTATATATACTATTAGATGTTGTATATGTTTTACACCCGCGCTAGTCCAGTCCCCGCTCTATCGTTAGTTAAGTAACCTAACGGGTGATGACGGGACCCAGTGACGAATGCGGATGACATATACGTACATTTTATTTTCGTTCTTTTCTGGTGTGATTGATTGATGGGACTGCGTTGATTCTGATCAATGCAAAGGAAAGCAAACCTGTTTACAATTGTTGGAACAAATTTAAAAAGTGTTATTGCAAAGACGTTTCCTTTTATTTTGCATAGCGGTATTCAGTGGAATATCCTGCACCTCATTCGACGGGGCAAGGGCCGATATCCCTTCACCGGGACTGACCCCTTAAGCAGAAGTTTGCGTCAGGGTAATAACTTCACTATAGTCGATTACAAGTTGCTTTGCATCGCGGTATTCAGTGGAATATCCTGCACCTCATTCCACGAGGAAAGAGCCGAGATCCCTTCACCGGGAGTGACCTCTTTAGCAAAAGGTTTTCGCCACTATATTTTAAAAAGCTATCAGGTTCCTTCAGCGATATCAAGTTCGTTACGTTAAAGGTTTTTCGCCAAAAACCAGTCGTAGCCCTCCGTCATTTCTTTTGGGTATTCAGTAGTATTCAAGCTATGCATTTTAGCCAAAGTTAAGGCATAGTGTTTGGTAGCTGCTGGGTATTCATTTGTTGCATAGATAGATGAGTTGGTTTGGGACAGTCGTTTTGCCATTTGGCCAAAGCCAGGGGCATGTGCAGGTGGGTTCAAATTGACAAGATAGTGACGGGTAGAACTTGGCATGTGACTTATGACATTTTGACCAAAGCCAAGGTTATAAGAGCATGGGGCAAAAATCATATCGGGAGTTTCTAAAGAAACTGAAACTTGCCAAGTATGCGCATACCTTCTGGAGTATGAGTAACGTGGATGCATTCCATCACGTTATCATGCGATGAGAGTTGGATCCCGATTCCCACTGATGAGTTGGTTTACTCTTCGGGTGATCCCGATTGATTCTTCTTTCAGGTTTGGAGGAGAATTTGACAGGACAGTGGGAGGTTTCCGGATTAGATAAAGTGATAACCATTCTGATCTAGGTTAGAGTGCACGTAGAGTGTTTCTTTTCTCTCTCTCTTTGGCAGCGACCTTTGACCGACCCTAGACTATGACTCAGTAACCAAGTTGACCGAACCTTCTTAAAATACTGGCTTTTGGATTGTCTGAGTTGCATAAGTCATTGCCACTCCTTCTTTTACCCTTTGTATTTCTCAGAACATCCCGTATTACTACAGACATCCACATCCATTGGATAGATCCATCGTATGGTTATATACGAACTCGAAGGGATTTCTTCGAGGATGGATCAAGGTTCAGGAGAAATAGAATTGGTTTATTCAGTTGTCTTTTATTATCACCTTCTCTCAGGTTGTGAGGGCTCCTTGGTTTAGGAAAGTACACCTATTACGCTTATTGGATAGTCTTATTCCAAACCATAGGCAGGTGCTGAAAGGTAGGGAATGAAGAAAACCAATTAGCCTAAGTAGGGTGTGCAGAAGGTAATATGTAAAGACAAAATAAAGGGATTAGAAAGAGGGCAAAGTAAATTGCGACTGTTATCATTCACGACCAAACCGCGTACATCGTCGCCACTCCTATTTCACCTTTAAAAGAATAAGGTATTATTCAGTTGTCTTTTATCATCACCTTCTCTCAAGATGCGAGTACTCCTTGGTTTAGGAGGGTACACCTATTATGCTTACTGGATAGTCTTCTTCCAAACCATAGGCTGGTGCCGAACGGTAGGGAAGGAAGAAAACCATTAAGCCTAACGATGGTGTGCAGAAGGTAATGACTAAAGACAAATAAAGGGATTTGGAGAGATGGCAAAGAAATATACGGTTAAAGTCATGAATTGGATTATGGAAGAGGCATTACTATGAATACATGGATACCCCTACGAAACATTTTCATGTTTCAGTGCATTGTTAAAGGAAAACTTTTTTCCCGATTAGAAACTTACTCCAAGGGTATGTATTTACCAGGTTTCATTCTCATATCTGTATGGTTTTACAGATGATGAGTGGGAGTAAGTTATTGGGAATTAGGTGATTATCCTCATTATATCGGAATTCGTTGTAATTGGTGATATTTGAGGAAATCGCCAGGGTACAGTTTTCAACCTACGACGCACAGGTTTTGAGTTGTTTTACTCAGCGGACTTATACAGAGTATTGTATGTTGTCCAAGTGTCCATCAGGACAAAGGGGTAGGTCCTCGTACTATGTTCTGTTTACTTATGACTTCTCTAGTATTTAGACAAGTGTTTCATAGAAATACAAGGTCTAAGTTTTGAGAAGTTGTGGGTATAAGAATAAAGTAGAGAACCAGGTATCACAAGTATCGGGATTCTTCAAAGAGATCGAAGATGTAGATTCTTATGATTGGTATTCAGATGATAGTAATAGTTTTGAGAAACGTGTTTCTCTTTCAGGTTACTCATAATTGGATGGATTCCTAAGTTGAGTAATGCTGATTAGCCTTTTTTCCATTAAGATGGTATGCACTGGAGACAGCTGCATGATTTGAATATGGTTCCAATTAAATAAGTGCCAAAGTTTCTATATTGGATATAGAATAGTTCGTACCTTAAAAGATATAAAGGTACGGGGAGTTGTCCAGCTTATTCTTAAAACCAGACTCTGGACAACTCAGGGCACGTTTCTGTAATGGCTGTTTATGGGTTGACCCTGGCTATGACGAGGGTTGATATTCTACCATTTGGAAGATCAATAGTGATATTGTTCTTGACTCGCCACAGTTTTAGTAAAATGGATTTTTTCAGAAAATTGTAGTGGGAGTATGGTAGAACTGGAAGTGATTCCAGAACCGCAAACGATTACGGAAAATTTAATAGGACCTATATATTCAATCAGGTTTGACATTCCAATAGCCACTCCGCAGATATGGTGGGTAACCTCAGACACCCGAGAGGTACTCCGGTAGCCTCAAGGACGGTGACAGGGAGGTTCTTATCTACCCAGACTTGACACTACTGTTGTTCTAGGCTATGAGACCCGGTAGGAGGGTTGTCGTAGTCAGTGGGAGCATCGGAAACATAGTGGGCAAGATGCTTATATCTATTTATAGACTTGAGCAGTTATAGCGGAGATAGATCATCTATTTTTGATGTGACAGTCATGGGTTTGACTTCAATCAGAATAGGGGATGGATTTGTTAAGAAGGTAGTAGGGTGTGATGTCATTTGGATGACATACACAGGGTAGGAAGTAAAATTCCTATACTACGATCGGTTGTACTGTGGTCGTCACACAGTTGTTTCTCCAGACAGGATATGGATATAATATTTGACATTCTGGTTTCTAGATCTATGGTTTTAGATCTGGATTTGGGTAGTTTCCCAATGTGGGTACTTTGACAGTATTCTAATGGTTTTTAGAATAGATGACTCCTGGCATGGTGGTGTACCTGCAGGTGATGGAGTCACCCTCTCTAAAGGTGTCTTACAGACTAAAGGGGAGAGGGATGGGCATGATTGGCAGATCACTTGCTTAGGCAATTGAGTCAATCATGAGATGTCAAGTACCACACCAGATGTTGTTTTTGCACTAGATGCAATAAGTTTGTATTAATCCAATCCTGAAGAAACATAAGGAAGCAGTTTTAGAACATAAGTACATGTTCTACGGATTTGAGGACGGCAGCCTCCTTCGGGAGACGATTATCATTCCAGGCTTCAAAGGTGACATGGTTGACAGAGTGATTGTCAGTTATAGTTTTCCCTCTGACGAAGGGGGCAGTATTATGGACAGGTGGTCCAAGAGGATACTGTGGGTGGCATGGTGCCGGATACTGATTAAATTCAGTGATCGATACAGTCTAAGAAGTTTGGATTTGGAGTTCATTTATGAACTAGGTCCCATCAGGTATCCAGACATATTCTAAGACAGGTATTACTCAATTCGGGAGATGGTTTTCTCCGCGAACTTGAGATTAAGAGAGATATATAGAAAGAAACATCTGGGCGGATCCACTCACTGAGGTTATTTCTCGAACACAATAGTTTTACAAACGGGCTTTGTGAAACTGATTAGTAGAGGAGTTGGATGTTCGGTTTCACACGGGCTGTGAGTAGTCGACATCGCAATAATTAGCCTTAAGTGCAAGTGGGAGGTTGTTGGAGATAGTGCCCTCAGAGTCAATTATTGGATCGCAGGTACGTGATTGCAATGATTGCGGAGGACCTATACCGGTAGGACAGTCTTACTCGAGATGATAGTATGCTATCTGGTTTGCCTTTAACAGTCGTGTACATGTTCAGGTGACTGATTACATGTTACACTTTGATAGAGCCCTTAGGATCTTGCTTTACCACCAATAGTATGATGGCGATCATATACGTGAGAGTTGGGTGGTTTATACGCATATCCTTAATTGTGGTCCCTAGTCGTGGGAGTTTCGAGACAGGGCATCGATACTCCGGAGTAGACTAGTGTATACAGTCGAGACCCCGACGAGGGGCGGTGGCCGGTCTCACAAGCCACTGGTGTCAGTTGGATCACCTAAGATGTATACAGGTGCTCATTGGGTTATGAGTACACCGGACAGGACTCGCCGGGAACCTGCTAGTTGGTATTATACATATCGTCAGATAGCAGTTCCCTGGTGACATGTGTACAGGTTAGTTCATCGACCTGAGGTCGTCATTTGTCTCGTGTGAGTTCCCACTGTGCTTTGATTTCTACCCTACCACGGCTCAAAGGAGTCGTGCAAACAGGTAGTTTTTGGGTACAGTCCCGAGCCACATGGAGGCACATGAGCGGATCGGCAGGGGATTCGTCTCTCCCGGTATTGGGGGCGAGATCGTGCTGTGTCTAGGAGAGCCATTACACAAAGCCCACGGCCGTGGCAGAAGATTTACTGGTAGGTACTCCAGTAGTATCTCAGGGTGTTATTGGGCTACACTCCGACATGACTTATACTGCTATTGGGGGTCTGACGTTACTAGCCCCTTAGGCAGATATGCGATACTCATAGACGAACGGACCGGACTGTATATACATTGTCACTGTTAGGCGCAGTAGGGTTTCCGGATGAGTTCGCTCATCGGCCTCCCTTGAGGTCTGTCCATGGGCAGCCGTTACGCATAGCTAGTGCCGCTGACGGTTTGTGGTTAAACCCACTGCCAGGGTACCGACGAGTCATTAGAGTCCCCCACAGACAGTTTTCCAAGTTTGGGCGAAACGTTGTAGAGGCCGTATGGTTTTATGGCAGGGTTCGGAAAATGCACGTGCGTTTACGCACGTGTCGGTTTTCGGACAGATGATACTGGTCGGCTTTGGTTTAAGCCGGATCCGAGTATTGTATTGAGTAGATATAATATATTTGTCTCAGTTGCATTTGTATTCGGTCGTAATACAAATGCGGGTATATTTATACAGTTACGGGGTTATCCTGAAAGTCGTTTCAGGATCACTTTTGGAAGTTGCCAGTTTTCAGTTTTCTATCAGCCGTCTTTTAACATTCGGTTAAAGATGGATTTATCTTTTCTTTGGAAGAGTGTGGATTCTTCTAGAAGGTTCTAGAAGCGGTGAGGTGTTATTGTTTCATTGGTTGCTTTCTGTGTGTTCACACTGTGTGTTCACACTAGATATTTATTTGTGTTCACACTAGATATTTATTTGTGTTCACACTCTTGTGGTCACTCTCCTCTCTCCTACACTCACCCCCCATTCCTATAAGATGGCCGGCCCCCTCTTCTCTCCCACTCACTTGATGTTTCATTTGGCAAAAAGATTATGATAGATTTTGGGGTGTATGGAATTTCACAACTCATTTCATTCCATCACCCGATTCCCATGGCAACTTCATTAACCGTTCATCCATAGCCTTGGACGGAACGAGACAAAGTCTTCTACTCATTCTCTACATCATTCTTGGTCGTCTCTTTTAGCAAACTTGACGACCGAGTTGCCTCGAGTCAGAGACGGGAGCCCGTTTAAAGAATTGTTGACGTGGTGCTACCTGGACGAGCAGATCGGAGATCGACGAGATCGGAGCAGCCGCAACAGAGCGTGGGGTGATGGTTAAAGAACGAAGGACTCGGATCGTTCGGTATAACCTTTCTACTCTCTGTACAGTTTGTTAGTTTAGCAATAATGGCAGATCCGGGTGAAAGTATACGATAGCGTCAGTTAAAAAGTTTTTGTTCCGCATTTGGCGTCTGTAGACGGCCGGGGCGCTACCGTAGACTTACATTATTAAGTACAAGGATTTGTTTTGATGAAAGGGATACAATTATATACCGATAGTTGGAAAATATTCGGAAAATTATAAGAACTTTTGATTTCGAAAAGGGTTATAAGAACCATTCATAGATTTTTATATAATTAATTATATTCTATGTTAATGCAAAAATCGATTAATTTTCACCAATCTTGCATTAAGCTGGATTATGCATCATGACATGCTACAAAACTTGTTTCATTTTGTTTGAACTATGACTTCTTTCTTTTTCCAAGCATGGCTTTGTTTTAAAAATGAGATGAAAAGGGAAAAGAAAAAGGAAATAAAAGAAAATATAAAGAAAAGAAAAGAATAAAGAAAGAAGTATGGAAAAGAGAGAGAGGGTGATGGGTTCTTTGAACCATAGCTCATTGTTTTGACTTCATCACCTTCATCATTTCTTCTCCTCATCTCCATAGCTGCCCTCTCCCTCCACCTCCTCTACCTCTTCACTACAACCCCAAATCCACATCAAAACCATATATCCCCTTCACAAAAATCATGCACATGCTCACTACAACCATGGTGGATCGAGAAAGTTTGGATTTTGAGCACTTGGGGTAATTCAAGAAAATTCTTGAGTTGCCAAATGAGGTATTTCTTTCACCATTAGAGTAGTAATTCATTTCCTTCAGCATCTACATTAGTTTAGAAGTGATTAAGTGAGATTTAGTGAGGTTTGAAAATTCCAAGATGAGGTTATGAGAATTTTATGAGTTGTGATGGTGTAATTGAGTGTAATTGTTGATTATAACCCTCTAGTGTCATAAACCTGGACCTAACATGAGACTAAAACCCCAATTCACAAACTTAGAAATCTTCGATATCGGATTTGTGTAGGAATTGTGATGTTGTTTCGAGATCTGCCATCACCCGGGGGCTCTATAAGTAAAGTAGCAATTACTGAGAGGTGTGCAGGCAATCTAGAAGCTATACCCACGACCTGAGACCCTAACCCTTTACTGTGGCCGCAAATAATCAAGTTTTGGCCGCAAATTGTGGCCTTGGTACGATGGAATCGCCTCGTGCTTGGTCCATGGCTCCATTTTAGGCAAATTAGACCTACCCCATATGCAGAATTGGCTAATTTCACCTAGAACAAAATCTGTAGATGTTTTCTTGAGTTGCTGTTTTGGTTTTATGACTTTTTAATGACTTTAGTTTTGGTATTGTGTTTTATCTCAGTTACTTGACGTTTGTACATCGATATCGGGAGTTGTTTGATTATTCTTGCATGTGTAGACCCTAGGCTTTAACTTATGTGGGTTTCGTATGCTGTTTTAGTTTCCGTATGCGATTCTTGTTTACGATGCTATGCGTTTATATGTAGGCACCTTCACGTGGACTTCGGATAACAAGAAAGAGCATGACGACATCGACTTCGGCAAGCAAGGATCAAGGTGAGTAGATGTATATCTACGGGGGAAGTCGGGTGGATGGCGTATAGCACCCCCGCAGTTTCGTAGTGTAATATGTGAATACGTTATATATATATATATATATATATAATTATGGGTATTGTGATGCGTAAATATTTAGCAAGAGCGGCTCTAGGAGATCATGGGTTAGTTTAGTGTAATTGGGGGATAGTGCTCTTAGTTAGTTCTTAATCGTGGAACCCTACAGTATAGGTTGACACACACACACATGCACACACGTGATATGTTTTTGGTGTATATGGTTATATGTATATATATGTGTGTGTGTGTGTGGATGTGTTAATACACACACACACACACACGGATGATGAGGATAGTATATGGTACTTGAAGATGAGTCGATGTGATCGGGCATGATGCCGTGAGATCGGTTATGTGATTTGGGTCGTGTTATGAGATACGACATGATATTATAGCGGATCGATGGGCGATGTGTTTTATACACACGCGGATATAGGTTGATGGTATCGGAATGTTCTAGACTTAGAACGGTACCCCTAATTCAGGATATGATGATAATGATACCAGATGAATAATGAGGTATATATGATATTTGACCCGTACACCGATTTGGGATGCCGTACGATAGATTTTTACCGTACGATGTATAAATATGATGATTGATCCGCACTCTTGACTCGAGGATGTCGTATTATATATATTTTATCGTACGTGACGCTATTGAGGCGGGATCACCGACTACTAGATATATCGACTCGGACTTTAGGTGTATTTCCTTACCCATTCGATTAGTCTCTTGGTTTAGTCCTGTAGTTTATTAGGTATATGTTAGACTGGGTTCGAGTCATACTTATTTTTAAACTAACGAATTGTGAGTATCTTTAAAGACAATCCGAGGGATATTATGGATTTTTCAAAGGACGTACCTTTTCTTAAAAGCACCGTAGCCCTATTTCTAAAAACCACGATTCGTGCTATTTCAATGCCAAAACTGTATGACTCGTATATATAAATGTATATGCTTATATGTTGCGGTTACTACACCTTTTTCCATATATTCATGTTGTTCTTATCGCATTGCATGATTGTACTTGTGATTTCTTTGTTATTATAAACCCATGCTGTCAGGACACCAGCACCATTACTGATGATGCGTATGCTCCACGTACACTTACTTGCCGGTTCACACACATCATCATCGGTAATTTTCATGTCACGTACACACTAGAAATAGTATTTCATTGATATAACCTGCTAGCCGGTAGTTCAACATATTAGTAGTATGCTTGCTTTCATGTGCTAAATTAGATATTGCATTTTTTTACTTAGAAATCCATGTATGTGTATTTTTCTATTTGTTATGAAATATTATGGGGCTTTATGCCGGTAAATCACTGTTTATTTACTTTCGATTTTGGGATTTGATATTTCCATGAGATTTCTGGATTTGGAGAAACCGCAAAAATTTTATAAACTCATTTTGTTTCTAAAAGATAGAATATTGCGGTTTTCTCGTGTTATGATGTGAGAGGTGTCCACTGTTTTCTGATTTAAAATCAGGAAAGCCTACGGAAGAGGCATCACGTGCTAGCACGTGACCAGCAGTCACGTGTTGACACGTGACAATTAAAAGCAGCGGCAAAGGCAGATTCAGCTCCTTGATTAAATCAAAGAAAAGGCTCTAGAAAGGGTCACGTGCTCACACGTGACTAGGGGTCACGCGTTGGCACGTGACGGTTGAACAATAGCTAGAAGACAGAGCGTAGAAAGGAGAAGAAAGCTCGTTCCAGGGGGTCACGTGGCCACACGTGACCAAGGGTCACGTGGCCACACGTGACCGGCTTTCAAAGCCTATCTATTTAACAGAATTAAATTCTGAACAGCATTCAAATCTTTCCAAAGGAGAATGATTATTTGGAACCGATTGGATTAAAGATTTAAAGGTGATTAAATATCACCTGTCTATGGAAAAATCTTGAACTTGGAAAGATTTCCCCTTAAAATCTAACCGAAACAACAAAGGAATATCTTTGGATTTAAAATCCAAGGGTGAATAAAATTCACCTAATAATCCAAAGGTCCAAATGAATGATGAATGCAAATCAAATCTCCAATGGATACAAATCAAATCCCTCAATGAATGATTCACTAAAACTAATTGATTCTACTCCTTCTCCTATAAATAGGAGCCAGAAAAGAGAGGAAAAGAGAGAGAGAGAGAGACATATACAGAGATCTATATACAGAGAGATAGAGAGAAAAAGAAATAGAGCCTTGAGACTTTGGAAGAATTTGATCTGCTGCAGAAGAAAACCTTGCGTAAGAAAGGGAAGGCTTTTAAAAAAAAAGAGAATTTAATTCTCAAAAGAGTTTAACTCTTATATTAAAAAGAAGAACTTAGTTCTCTCTTTAGTAGAGGATCTACAAAGTGCACATCTCCCCATGAATTGAGAATTTAATTCTCATTGGGTTGAGATCCTGTCATGCAGATCCAAAGCATAGAGAGGGAATGGAAGTTTGAGAATTTAATTCTCACGGAACTATAGGAATTTAATTCCTTTGAAATAAAATTAGGGTTTAACCCTATGTTATAGGAATTTAATTCCTTCGAAATGAACAGAACCAGTTAAGAACTTAATTCTGTCAAAATAACAGGAATTTAATTCCCTTAAGAAAGAAGAAATTAGGGTTTCACCCTATGACAGAACCTAATTCCTCACATATATGGGAATTCAATTCCTCAGAATATAAATTAAGGGTTTAACTCTATCTAAGAGTAATTCTCTAAAAGAAAGTGGGAATTTAATTTCTCTAAAGTTATTATTAGGGTTGAACCCCATGATAGAATCCAGTTCTTCACATATATGAGGAATTTAATTCCTACAGAAAAGAATTTAGAGTTCAACTCTATCTAAGAATATAATTCTTCAAGAAAATGGGGATTTAATGAAGAATTTAAGTCTTAAACGAAAATGCAAAGGAGCAGGGTCACGTGCTACCACGTGACCCTTGAAAAACTCCGCAGGGGAGGGCGCCCTCACGTGCTACCACGTGACCCCTCTTGCCTTAGTGTTTAACACTAAATTGGAACATCTGAATCCAGTGTTCAACACTGATTTACCTCAGTGTTCAACACTAATTGAAGAACTTTATTTGCAGTGTTTAACACTGAATTTCTTAGTGTTAACATTAAATTAAACCTCTGTTAACAGGGTTTAATATTAATTTTCTTAGTGTTCAACACTAAATTAAAATCTTTGTGACCAGTGTTTAACACTGATTATCTTAGTGTTTAACACTAATTTGAGATCTCTGTTGCCGGTGTTTAACACTGATTTGTTTTAGTGTTTAACACTAATTTGAAAGCCCTGTTGCTGGTGTTCAACACCAACTATCTTTTAGTGTTAAACACTAACTTGTCAATCTCATTCCCAGTGTTCAACACTGATTGGTCTTGAGTGTTTAACACTAGCTTCAGCCCAATTGGCTAAGTTCTAGAGGCAAAGCCTTTCCTTCAGTGGACCAACAAAAAGTCAATATTCCAAACATGATTGGACTTAGCCCAAGATGGCTATAAGTCCTCAATCCAAACTTAACTGGGCCAATGGGCTCATAACGTTATTGATTGGTCTTGGTCCCAAATTGGGCCAAAGACTATTTAATCTACCTTAGTTCAAGGGTACATCTCTTCACTCCTTTGATACTTGGCGTTGTAATTCCTCAACGTCTTCAAAGAGGTGACGGGTCTCGATGACCACACATTGATACGGACTGTGGGGTCCTTAAACCCATGGACTATGACGTCCTTAACCTTGACCGGGATGTCTTAAAACAAACATCGGACTGTGGGGTCCCTAAATCCACGGACTACGACGTCCTTAACCTTGACCGGAATGTCTTAAAACTAACAACGGACTATGACGTACTTAACCTTGACCGTGATGTCTTAAAACTAATATCGGACTGTGGAGTCCATAAATACACGGACTATGACGTCCTTAACCTTGACCGCAACGTCTTAAAACTAACATTGGACCGCAATGTCCTTAAACTACCTATGGACCGCAATGTCCTTAAACTACCTATCGACCGCAACGTCACTAAACTAAACAACAGGGCTCCCTTAATTGCTCTCTTGTTGGATCTAAATGATCCCGTTAAGTTGATCTTAGTCTAAAATCTAGACTGACGTGTCCTTAACATACGTTTAAGTCGATCTTAGTCTCAAACGAGGCTAACGTATCCTTAAACCCAAACCCCCAAACCCAAATCTAAGATAATACGGATTTGGACTAGTCCACGCTCTACGGGCGACGACATAACTGAAAGGTTCCTAGGCACCCTAGTGAGGTCACACAAGGCATCAACCATGCCAATTTCAAATTTAAACGGTGCCGAGAAACCCTAGAACGGTTCGTCGGCTAGATTTCTAGGCGAAACTAAAAACTAGTTAACACTTAACTAAGAGATACAGATATACAACTTTTGTAGATCCGGTCCTCCACCTCCACGGCTCCGAGATGAGGTCCTCTCCACTGTCCAAATCAAATCCGGGCTCTAGCGTCGGCTTCATCGGAGAATGGACGGGCTAGGTCGTCGACGACGTGCCGAAGATGATCTACGTCGAAGCATCACTAGATCGAGCTCCACCTTCACCAAGTCTTGAAAACTTGTGAAGGAAACACACTCTACTACTTGGCAAGAGGTAGAGGATGAAGAAATAGGAAGTGGGTAGACTTTAGTTTTGGATTTCTCACACTTTTCATCAATCCACCATTGATGGAGCTTGGTTTTCTTCACTTGAAAAATGAAGAAGAAGAAGGAGCTAATTATGATAAGAATAATAAAAATGAGAAAAGAAATTCATTCTTATCATAATTGAACCATAGTTAGGTGTAGAGAATCAATCATTGTTTAGTGGAATGGTTAGGTTAAGCATGAGACAAAAATGGTTACAAGGTTAAAGACTTCATGAAGCTTCATGAAGCATTTAAAGAAAGCCACCATTTTCTCATGCTCTTTTTCTTTTCCAAAAAGAATAAATGTATAATATAAATTAATAAGAAAAACAAAACCCTAATTATCCACTTAACCATGGTTTAATTCTTTACACTTAACCAAAATGTATGTATCATCAAACATGATACAATCTAGTGCACAAAATCATATCGCATATGTAATGCACACACCCGAGTGAGAAAATCCATTTAAAGTGAACCGATACTAGTTAATGCAAAGTAATATATCAAATATATAATTATGCATTAAATCATTAAATCAACACTTGATTCAATGATCCGGTCATATCGCATATAACCGACTAATATCAACAGTAACATCTGATCGAATCAACACTTGATCCGATAACCCGGCTATATCGCAAATAACCGATCAATGTCACAAATCGCGAGAATCAAATACAGTATCACATACTGGTATCATTCTCAGTCCCGCACATATCTCATATGCGCTCCTATTTCGTTTCGCTTGAGCCAGGAAACCACTGTGTAGGACTCTAAAGACTCGTCAATACGCCGGCAGCAGGTGATGATCATATCAAACACCCACAAGCCGCAAGCGGTCTGCTAAACGTAACGGCCACCTGGGTATTGAGCGATCTAAAGATCGACGAGCAAGCCCGCTCATATTCCAGTGAATCCAACCAGTAACACTACCGTACAGTCCGGTCTGATCGTTTGATATGTCGCATATCTCGCCTAGGGGTGGTAAACGTCAGACCCCAATAGCTCGATAAGTCGTATCGATATGAGGACTATAACTGTTCGAGAAACTACTGGTAACACTTACCAGTAAATCTCAGCAACCCTGGCCAGGGATTTCCTGTTATAGCCAATCGAACACAGCGCAACATCAACCCCCTATACCGGGAGAGACGAATCCCCTCCTATCGCTCATTGCCTCCATGTGACTCGGGACTGTACCCAAAAACCACCGTTTTGCACGCCCTCTTGGATGTGGTAAGATGGAAATCAAAGCACAGTGGGAACCACACAAGACATTATGACGATCTCGGGTCAACAGACTACTCTGTACCAGTGTCACCAGAGAACTGCCATCTGACGTGAGGTATAATACCATCTGGGAGTTCTCAGCGAGTCCGTCGAGTGTACCCAGTCTCTACTGAGCACCCGTATATCATCTCTGATGTCAAACACCAATGGATATGGGATCATCCATCGCCCATTTGTATGGGTCGAGAAGGTATACGCTAGTCTACTCTGGTATATCGATGCCCCGTCTCGATACACCTACGACTAGGGACTTTGAAGGATGTACTTATGGACTACCATGTCCCCACTAGTATGATCCGCATCATAGTCCAGGTAGTCAAGTACACATCCTAAGGGCTTTACCAACATGTAACAGAGAGACAATCAGTATACACGTTAAGGTAAAGATCAACCAGATAGCTTACTATCATGTCGAGCAAGAAAGTCCTCCCTATATATGTCCCAGCATCCACTACAATATACATCCTATGTACAGTAATGGCCTCTAGGGCATACATATAACTAACAATCTCCCACTTGCACTAGGGCCATCTGTAGCAGTGGTTGTAGTATCTCATACTCAACCATCCCATAAAAGTCTCTCTCTGGGAATAGGCCTTCGTGAGTGGATCCGCTGTGTTGTTCTCTGAGTCCGCTCTCCCTACCTCGATCACCCTAGAGATCAACCATCTCCATGATCAGGTGATACTGCCTTAGAATAAGTCTGGATCACTGATGGGACCGGCGTTCCTTGGCATAAGCCACAAGTCCATTGTCTCACAATGGTAGGAACATAGTTCATCTCATGAACCATTATACATCCAAACATCCTCTTAGGTAGCATCATTAGTAGCGATGTATCCTGCCTTTATCGTCTAGTATGTCACGGTATCTAGCTTGGAACTCTTCCAACATACCGTCCCTTTACTGAGGGTAAAGACAATGCCTGTGACTGACATTCAGTCATCTTTATCACCCTGGAACACTTCCAGTGATTCTCCCCAGGATCAATTGATACCATCTCACTACAACTAGTGAGAATCCTAACCTCCAATTAAATCTATCTCATAGATCTAAAACTCAGGATTTAGGAGGTATCATTTTGATCCCATATGGAGAATCCTAGTGATAAGCGGAGATTGATCGAGCGTAGCATAGGAAACTCCTTCCCTATCAAGAGTATGTCATCCACGTACTCTACGAGGATCATTACCATACTCCCTACTACCTTTTTGTATATACAAGGTTCATCTACCATTTTGATGATGTCAAACTGTTTGACTATTACATCAAAACAGACGTTCCAACTCCGCGATGCCTGCTTTATCATATAAAACATCTTGCACACGTTTCCACTGCTCCCACTGTCTACGAGGCCCTCTGGCTGTGTACTTATAGACGCACTCTTCCAAAACATCATTTAGAAAAGCAGTCATGGCACCCAATCGCCAGATATCGTAGTTATGGTATGTAGCCGTGGCAAGTAGGATCTGGATGGACTTAAGCATAGCTACTTGAAAAGGTTTTATCATTATCCACACCTGGTCAATGATGCAAAATTTTAACAAGTCTAGCTTTGAAAGTCTCAACTTTTCCATTTACACCAAGTAATCTTCTCAAGATATACTTGCTCCTGATGGGGATTTAACCCTTCAGATATAGCAACCAAAGTCCATACTTTGTTGGTGTATATGGATTCCATCTCAGATCACTAAGCATCCAGCCATTCTTACAGAGTCACACTCCTGATGACCAGCTCGAAACTAGTTGGGTCATCATCTCATGATGCAATCCTCGCTCCCACTGTCATAGAGAAACCGAAGTTTCTCTCAGGTGGGTGAGGAACCCTACTAGATCGGCGGAGAGGCTGAGGTTCGTTGGAATCTACTGAATCCTTTGGTTCTATCAAATCATGTGCTGTAGTTTGTATAGCTGGAACATTTCCAGTTCTACATTACAGACCTTGCCTTGAGCTTGTCCGGATTTTGCTTTTAGACATAGGCCGGTCAACCCCAAATCTTAACTAACTTAAGATATGGGCTCTTCCCTTTCCATATCATATATGAAGTGGTAGGCAACTGATTTGATTCGAACTCTATTCAATAGGTATGCAGCTTCATAAGTGCATAACACTCAATAGGAAAAAGGTAACTCAGTAGTACTCATCATAGAGCACACCTTATCATATAGGGTGTGATTGCTCCGCCCCGATATACCATCTTGCTATGGTGTATTCGGAGGAGTAATGCCGAGAGAGAATCTCATTCTCCTTTAGAATAGTCCAGGATTTCCGTGCTCAAGTATTCTCCTCCTTGATCTCATCATAGGACATAATTACTTATACCCATATTTTGGTTCTCTATTTCTGACTTATATTCTGTGAATATCTCAAAAGGTTCGGACTTGTGTTTCAACAGGAACATAGGTCTGAATCTCGAAAGATCATCAGAGAACGTAATGAAATATAAAGAACCAGTCCTGGTATGTGTAGACAGGGGACCTACATACATCAACATGTATCATCCCAAGAGTTTATTAACTCTTTCTCTGTTTCCAGTAAACGGAGCTATGGTCATCTTATCTTTGTGACATGACTGGCGAGTTTCACAAGATGTAAATTCAAACTAATTTAAATATGCATCTTTATGTAACTCTAGCTAGTCGGGTCACATTGATCTGACCTAGTCTACAATACCTCAAGAAGGATTCGTTCATTTCTGAACTCTTCCTCTTGTGTGTGTTCATATACTAAAACTGTAGTTTGATTTAGAACATTAATGCTTTTAGATAACGTGCCTGAACCGATCAACTTTTGATATAGGAAATGTTCAAAACATTATCCAACAATACAAAATTTTATCATTTCTTTACTAATAAAGAGACTGATATGATTTTGTATATCAGGTTCGGTATCTAATAATATTCGTTCAGAATCAATGTATTGGTAATACAGGGTGACAGTGACCAACAGACTTGGCTGCAACATTTGCCCTGTTTTCTGCCTCATGAAACTTGTCACCCGTTCTCAGTTTTTCTACCCTTTTGTAGCCCTATGTAACATCTTACATATCTGGGATCCTGATCCGGTATCATATACCAAGGATGCGGAGGATACTGAGAAACAGTTCTGTATAATGAACACACCCGAAGATGATGCATCAACATGCACTCTCTTCGTTTGGGCGGCACGGGAAATCTGGTATTCCCCAAATTCCTGCTCTGTCTTATAACAATTATAAGTTGGAGCGGGTCCAACGTTCCCCAGCTCAGTATAACAAGCGGGTTCGGTCAATAATCCGTATTATTATCTTGATTAAGGCGTGATATGGTCGCTACCAGGAGAGAGAGAGAAGAAAACACTCAGCGTGCGCTCTTTCAAGAATAGATTGGTTATTATTTTATCTAATCAGGATGGCTCCCACTGCTTTTTATCAAATCTTCCTTCAAACCCTAAAAGGAAAGACTAGCCGGGATTAATTACACACTACAAGTTCGCCAATCTTTCAGCGAGGCCAGTGTCGGTACTTTGAGGGAGGTCCCCCGTGCTTTCGCACGAACCTAATTAATGTAAACCTCGTTTTCCCAGAGGCGTAACCTCGTTAACACCTTTCTAGACACCTACTTGATCGGCTAATTGTAATGTATAAAACTCTCCCAGGAGTAACTCTTACTCGCAGCGGGTATCGGGATCCAACTATCTCATAGAAGGTATGCAATCTCATTGCAAATTTCAACACTTGAAATTCCCGATAATATTTTGCCCCTAACCTCCTATGACCTTGACAAAGGCCAACAAACCATAGGATGATAGTCAAGTTCAACCCGTCATTTCCTGATTGAATTAAACCCACCCGCACGGCCCTTGACAAAGGCCAACAAGGTCGCACGACTACCCTAACCCAATCTGCATCATATGCATAAGCAGATAAGCACCAGTTACCTACCGCACACTGCGCCTTGACAAAGGCCAACAAACGCAGCACGGATACTAACTACTACTTCTCTGAAATGACGGAGGGCTACGTCAGGTTTTTCTGAAAACCTATTGCGTAATGAACTTGATAACGTTGTAGGATCGAATGAATTTTGAAATGGAGTGCTTTTGAGGCTTTTCTAGTTTTGCTAAAAGAGTCACTCCCGGTGAAGGGATCGTCGGTCCTTTCCTCATCGAATGAGGTGCGGGATATATCACATATATCACTGTGCAAAGCAAAAACTCTTAAAAGCAATCAAAAGACAAACCGAGGGTGTAGTATCGACCAGTTATTGCTAAAGGAGTCACTCCCGGTGAAGGGATCTCGGTCCTTTCCTTATCGAATAAGGTGCAGGATATATCACATATACCGCTGTGCAAAGCAAGAACTGTAGCTACCTGTTTTATTTTGAAATTCGATTCTACAACATCATAGGTTTCTTTTAATTTCATTAATCACATTAATGAAGTCCCATCATTTAAATACCTAAACATCACAGATAGATATGACGTACACTTATGCCATCCGCATTCGCCTCGATGTCCCCTCGTGCACCGTTAGGTTAGGTAACTAACGACAGAGCGGGGCAGGGCTAGCGCGGGTGTAAAACATAAGTAACACCTATATAATATATCATATATACTATATACTGTATCTATCACAGAACATCACATGATCACATCACAGATATCGCAGCAGAAGAATCATATGAAATATTGGATATACTAGGACGTCTGTGTTTTCAATACGAGCCAGTATAAAACACAGATTCCACGGTCGCGATGAATAGCCAAACCCACACCCCTAGACCCATACGAGAGCCGCAAGCAACCCTACCAATTCTAGAGTTAGGAGACCCGGCCTCGACTCCTCGAGTTGGTCTCCCACTGGACTCCAGAACCCGGTTACTTGTGCTCCCCTCCTTGGGTCTATCCTAGTGCGGAAAAGTAAATAATATACAAACGGTGACAACTTCCGCAACCTGGAAGCGTCCCAATAAAAGAATATTACATACAAGTTTTTACATGAATGAAAATGAATAAACACTCATCTCACATAAAAACCCCCGGCTATTCAAACACGACGATCCAATATAACATATCCAGCAACACATAACATCACATGTCATCAACGTAAGTAAACATGCGCATCCCAATTGTCGTTGACATATAGCAATGAAACCGGCGATATCACATATTACACTTACGGTCACAGAAAAGAAAGTGTAAAACTACAACAGTTGGAATCCGCAACCACCTCAGACATCGCATGCCTGACCAAATGAACTCTTTAGACATCGCATGCCTAACAATTATAAACCCTGCATTTTAGTCTCAAAATCGAAAACACTTTTCAATATCAAGTCGGGTAATTCAACAAGATTCCCGACATCCTGATCGAATGCTCGTCGCAAACTTTAGTAGGCGGCCGCACCCTCGACGCCGTCGACGAAGTGCACCAAGGCGGAACACCGCCACCGCGAGCACCCGAACGGATGCTTTCGGCGACGGGGTTCTCCTTCAGTCACTTGGTCGGGGCTATGGAGTGAGGCTGTCTATTAAGTTTACCCGGCGAGTATCCGCGTACGCTACGTGATTGCGACGGAGTTTTGATCGCATCAAAATTCCGTGGCAACCGATCAAGTGAGACTAAAGTGCTATGTTTATAACATTCATTCAGTTATCACATAACTTTTGTGAATTCCAATTATTGTATCCCATTCCAGATAAACAGAAAATGTTAAACTTTTCGATCGAACAGTCAAACACCCAAGTTTTCCCGATACAGCTCAACACATGAAATAAGTCTAACAACATTCAGTTCGTGCCTCAGTACCAACGGTGCAGCCGTAGAAGGGTCAAGCCAACGCCTCACATGTGGCACGCCGTACTGCCCCAAACCCGAAGGTTCAAAGGGCAGTTCAAGACGGTCACATAATCGAGTTAAGGTTTGTTGTCTTCTAGAGGGTCCATCGCATTACTTGCACTACTTAGAACGTCGTTAAACTACGGAAAAATCCAACACTTGGAAATTTCCCGACAGGGGAAAAATTGGGTATTTATATCCGGTCGAACTTTTTAACATATTCTAAAATTTATCCGGAAAGCCACACAGACAAAATTTGATAATCCGATCGATACACCGAGTCCCCAAAACAACCCCAGAAAATTCAACTCTTGAATTAATATTAAAAATTCCCAAAAAATCCAGCATAATTTAATAAGAGTTACTGTGCAAACAGTGGAGGATTACGTCATCAATAGGCCGCGGAACCGCCGCATAAGCCATGCTTATGCCGCGGTTCCGCCGCTCATTATACTGTTCATTGGAAACTTTTTGCGCCGTAATTCTTATATTTCCCTGCTGAATTTTTTAGCAATTTTTAATTGGGAAAAATCCCAGTTTTTGAAAAAAGGACAGAGAGCTATTTTGGGTTCTAAATTTCGGTTCGATCGGACTTCAAATTGCGTCTAGACTTCGCCTAAGGCTCTAGCTAGTCTCTGATACCACTGAAAGGTTCCTAGGCACCCTAGTGAGGTCAAACAAGGCATCAACCATGCCAATTTCAAATTTAAACGGTGCCGAGAAACCCTAGAACGGATCGTCGGCTAGATTTCTAGGCGAAACTAAAAACTAGTTAACACTTAACTAAGAGATACGGAAATACAACCTTTGTAGATCCGGTCCTCCACCTCCACGGCTCCGAGATGAGGTCCTCTCCGCTGTCCAAATCAAATCCGGGCTCTAGCGTCGGCTTCATCGGAGAATGGACGGGCTAGGTCGTCGACGACGTGCCGAAGATGATCTACGTCGAAGCATCACTAGATCGAGCTCCACCTTCACCAAGTCTTGAAAACTTGTGAAGGAAACACACTCTACTACTTGGCAAGAGGTAGAGGATGAAGAAATAGGAAGTGGGTAGACTTTAGTTTTGGATTTCTCACACTTTTCATCAATCCACCATTGATGGAGCTTGGTTTTCTTCACTTGAAAAATGAAGAAGAAGAAGGAGCTAATTATGATAAGAATAATAAAAATGAGAAAAGAAATTCATTCTTATCATAATTGAACCATAGTTAGGTGTAGAGAATCAATCATGGTTTAGTGGAATGGTTAGGTTAAGCATGAGACAAAAATGGTTACAAGGTTAAAGACTTCATGAAGCTTCATGAAGCATTTAAAGAAAGCCACCATTTTCTCATGCTCTTTTTCTTTTCCAAAAAGAATAAATGTATATATAAATTAATAAGAAAAACAAAACCCTAATTATCCACTTAACCATGGTTTAATTCTTTACACTTAACCAAAATGTATGTATCATCAAACATGATACAATCTAGTGCACAAAATCATATCGCATATGTAATGCACACACCCGAGTGAGAAAATCCATTTAAAGTGAACCGATACTAGTTAATGCAAAGTAATATATCAAATATATAATTATGCATTAAATCATTAAATCAACACTTGATTCAATGATCCGATCATATCGCATATAACCGACTAATATCAACAGTAACATCTGATCGAATCAACACTTGATCCGATAACCCGGCTATATCGCATATAACCGATCAATGTCACAAATCGCGAGAATCAAATACAGTATCACATACTGGTATCATTCTCGGTCCCGCACATATCTCATATACGCTCCTATTTCGTTTCGCTTGAGCCACGAAACCTCTGTGTAGGACTCTAAAGACTCGTCAATACGCCGGCAGCAGGTGATGATCATATCAAACACCCACAAGCCGCAAGCGGTCTGCTAAACGTAACGGCCACCCGGGTATTGAACGATCTGAAGATCGACGAGCAAGCCCGCTCATATTCCAGTGAATCCAACCAGTAACACTACCGTACAGTCCGGTCTGATCGTCTGATATGTCGCATATCTCGCCTAGGGGTGGTAAACGTCAGACCCCAATAGTTCGATAAGTCGTGTCGATATGAGATCTATAACTGTTCGAGAAACTACTGGTAACACTTACCAGTAAATCTCAGAAACCCTGGCCAGGGATTTCCTGTTATAGCCAATCGAACACAGCGCAACATCAACCCCCTATACCGGGAGAGACGAATCCCCTCCTATCGCTCATTGCCTCCATGTGACTCGGGACTGTACCCAAAAACCACCGTTTTGCACGCCCTCTTGGACGTGGTAAGATGGAAATCAAAGCACAGTGGGAACCACACAAGACTCTATGACGATCTCGGGTCAACAGACTACTCTGTACCAGTGTCACCAGAGAACTGCCATCTGACGTGAGGTATAATACCATCTGGGAGTTCTCGGCGAGTCCGTCCAGTATACCCAGTCTCTACTGAGCACCCGTATATCATCTCTGATGTCAAACACCAATGGATATGGGATCATCCTGTTGGAGATAGTGCCCTCATAGTCAATTATTGGATCGCAGGTACGTGATTGCAATGATTGCGGAGGACCTATACCGGTAGGACAGTCTTACTCGAGATGATAGTATGCTATCTGGTTTGCCTTTATCAGTCGTGTACATGTTCAGGTGACTGATTACATGTTACACTTTGATAGAGCCCTTAGGATCTTGCTTTACCACCAACAGTATGATGGCGATCATATACGTGAGAGTTGGGTGGTTTATACGCATATCCTTAATTGTGGTCCCTAGTCGTGGGAGTTTCGAGACAGGGCATCGATACTCTGGAGTAGACTAGTGTGTACAGTCGAGACCCCGACGAGGGGCGGTGGCCGGTCTCACAAGCCACTGGTGTCAGTTGGTTCACCTAAGATGTATACAGGTGCTCATTGGGTTATGAGTACACCGGACAGGACTCGCCGGGAACCTGCTAGTTGGTATTATACATATCGTCAGATAGCAGTTCCCTGGTGACATGTGTACAGGTTAGTTCATCGACCTGAGGTCATCATTTGTCTCGTGTGAGTTCCCACTGTGCTTTGATTTCTACCCTACCACGGCTCAAAGGAGTCGTGCAAACAGGTAGCTTTTGGGTACAGTCCCGAGCCATATGGAGGCACGTGAGCGGATCGGCAGGGGATTCGTCTCTCCCGGTATTGGGGGCGAGATCGTGCTATGTCTAGGAGAGCCATTACACAAAGCCCACGGCCGTGGCAGGAGATTTACTGGTAGGTACTCCAGTAGTATCTCAGGGTGTTATTGAGCTTCACTCCGACACGACTTATACTGCTATTGGGGGTCTGACGTTACTAGCCCCCTAGGCAGATATGCGATACTCATAGACGAACGGACCGGACTGTATATACATTGTCACTGTTAGGCTCAGTAGGGTTTTCCGGATGAGTTCGCTCATCGGCATCCCTTGAGGTCAGTCCATGGGCTGGCGTTACGCATTGCTAGTGCCGCTGACGGTTTGTGGTTAAACCCACTGCCAGGGTACTGACGAGTCATTAGAGTCCCCCACAGACAGTTTCCCAAGTTCGGGGGAAACGTTGTAGAGGCCGTATGGTTTTATGGCAGGGTTCGGAAAATGCACGTGCGTTTACGCACGTGTCGGTTTTCGGACAGATGATACTCGTCGGCTTTGGTTTAAGCCGGATCCAAGTATTATATTGAGTAGGTATAATATCTTTGTCTCTGTTGTATTTGTATTCGGTCGTAATACAAATGCGGGTATATTTATACAGTTTCGGGGTTGTCCTGAAATTCGTTTCAGGATCACTTTTGGAAGTTGCCAGTTTCCAGTTTTCTATCAGCCGTCTTTTAACATTCGGTTAAAGACGGATTTATCTTTTCTTCAGTTGAGGTGAGTCAGTGTTCTAGAAGCATCTAGATGAGGTGACTAGGATTAATTGGTGTTGTGTTTTCATTGGTTGCATTAAAGGCTTGATGATGTGTATTAGTGACTCATGCATTATCATTAAGGCTTTTTGTTTTCCTTAAGATATTCTTTTGTGTTCACATATGATATTTTGCTTAAGGTTACTCTCCCCTCTCCTACACTCACCTCCCTCTTTGCATATATTTGGCCGGCCCTCTCTCTCCTCCCTCACTCTCTCACTTGAGAAAATTATGGTTGCTAAAAGAAAAGAGTAAAGTTTTGGATGCATGGAAATTTCATAGTTCATTTCTGTTAGTTATATGTATGCCCTAGAGGCCATTACTGTACATACGATGTATATTGTAGTGGATGCTAGGACATATATAGGGAGGACTTTCTTGCTCGACATGATAGTATGCTATCTGGTTGTACTTTATCTTAACATGTACTCTGATTGTCTCTATATTACATGTTGATAAAGCCCTTAGGATATGTACTCGACTACTGGGACTATGATGAGATCATACTAGTGGGGCCACGGTAGTCGACGAGTATATCCTATAACTGTTCCTAGTCGAGGGTGTATCAAGACAGGGCATCGATACACCAGAGTAGACTAGCGTATACGGATCTTGACCCATATGATGGGCGATGGATGATCCCATATCCATCGGTGTTTGACATCAAGGATGGTGTACGGGTGCTCAGTGGAGACTGGGTACACTGGACGGACTCGCCGAGAACTCCCAGATGGTATTATACCATACGTCAGATGGCAGTTCTCCGGTGACACTGGTACAGAGTAGTCTGTTGACCCGAGATCGTCATAGAGTCTTGTGTGGTTTCCACTGTGCTTTGATTTCCATCATACCACGTCCAAGAGGGCGTGCAAAAAGGTGGCTTTTGGGTACAGTCCCGAATCATATAGAGGCAATGAGCGATAGGAGGGGATTCGTCTCTCCCGGTATAGGGAGTTGATGTTGTGCTGTGTTCGATTGGCTATAACCGGAAATCCCTGGCCAGGGTTGCTGAGATTTACTGGTAAGTGTTATCAGTAGTTTCTCGAACTGTTATAGACCTCATATCGACACGACTTATCGAGCTACTGGGGTCTGACGTTTACCACCCCTAGGCAAGATATGCGACATATCAGACGACGAGACCGGACTGTACGGGAGTGTTACTGTTTGGATTCACAGGAGAAGTTACAGGCTTGCTTGTTGATCTTCTGAGCGCTCAATACCTGGGTAGCTGTTACGTTTAGCTGACCGCTTGCAGTTTGTGGGTGTTTGATATGATCATCACCTACTGCCGGCGTATTGACGATTCTTTAGAGTCCTACACAGAGGTTTCTTGACTCAGGCAAAACGGAGTAGGAGCACATATGTGATATGTGCGGGACCGAGGATAATGCGGTATGTGATATCGTATTGTATTCTCACGATATTTGATATCAGCCGGGTCATCGGATCAAGTGTTGATTCGATGAATCGGTACGGATAAATATTACTCGGTTATATGCGATATAGCCGGATTGTCGGATCAAGTGTTGATTCGATAATTTAATGTATAATAATATATATGATATATTAAATTACATTAACTAATATTTGCTCACTAAAATATTCTTTTTCTCACTCGGGTAATACATTGATATATATGCGATATATGTTAATTGTATTATTTTATTTTGTTGCAATAAATATTGTATATGTGATATATAATATTGTAACATGATATGATAAATAATGCAACTTGTTTAGTAGAGATTAAACATGGTTAGGGTTTGATTAGGGTTAAGGCTTTCTAGAAGATTCTAGATGTTTTCTTTCTTTGTCTTTGTTAAGATATTATGCTAGATATTTCCAAAACCCTAACCAAACCTTTAACCCTAGTAAAATCTCTACAAGGGTTAGTTTGAACCATGGTTGCATAATTCTATCATATTATTATTTTCCTATTCATCACAAAAGGATATTCATTATTCATCATCTTCTTCCTTCTTCTTCTTTGCTTGAAAATGGTTTCTTGCTTTGATTTTGTGATGGATAAATGTGAGAAAAATATAAATAAAGAGAGCAAAAATCCTACTTCATCATCCTCATCTCCCCTTGCCATTTAGATGAGGGGGTTCACATCATTTCATGAGTGTTAGCTTGTGTTAAAGAAACTTCGAGGTAGATCATCTTAGTATCGAAGATCGGAAGCAAAGGTTGCGTCTTTCTCTTCGTGGAACCTCTCGAGAGCTCAGAACCCGATGATCGCAGCGAAGGAACCACAACACGGAGCATATGAAGTGAAGGACAGGATCTACAAAGGTTGTAATCCCTCTCACTTAGTGTTAAAATGTTTAGCATGCAAGTTATCGCCTAATCTCTAGTTTAAAGTTCCGTATTCGGGTTGTTCGGCACGGCTAAATTTTTATTCGGGCATGGTTGATGCCTCGTAGACCCTTGTACGCGTGCCTAGCAACCCTACAGTGGTATCAGAGCCAAGCTAGAGCTTTAGGCGAAGTCTAGACGAAGTTTAAAGTCCGATCGAAACCCGAAACCCCGTTAAAACCCGCTCTCTGGACTTTTTCTAAAAACTGGGATTTTTCCAAATTAAAAATGCTCAAAAAATTCAGCAGGGAATTCTAAGAATTACGGTACAAATTTTTTTTGATGAACAGTATATCTCGCGGCGGAACCGCGGCAGAAGCATGCCTTCTGCGGCGGTTCGGCGGCGAAAAGGTGACGTCATCAACTCGTATTTGCACAGTAACTTCTATTTAATTATGCTGGATTTTCTGGGAATTTTTAATATTTATTCAAGAGTTGAATTTTCTGAGGTTATTTTGGGTATTCGATGTTTCGATCGGAGTATTAGATTTTGTCTATGTGGCTTTCCGGATAAATTTTAGAAACTGTTAAAAAGTTCGAACGGATATCAATAACTCACTTTTTCCCCTGTCGGAAAATTTTTCAAAAGTTGGATTTTTTCTACTGTTTAAGAATGTTCTAAGTCATGCAAGTAACTCGGTGGACCCTCTAGAAGACAACAAACCTTAACTCGATTATGTGACCGTCTTGAACTGCCCTTTGAACCTTAGGGTTTGGGGCAGTACGGCGTGCCACATGTGAGGCGTTGGCTTGACCCTTCTACGGCTGGACCATTGGTACTGTGGCATGTGATGGACGTTTTTAAACTGATTTCAAGTGTTGAGATATATTGGGGAAATCTTGGGTGTTTGATGATTCGATCGGAAAGTTTAACTTTGTCTATTTATCTGGAATGTGATACAATATTTGGAATCCACACGTAGTTATGAGATAACTGTTTTGAATATTATAGACATAGTAGTTTAGTCTCAAATGATCGGTTGCCACGGAATTTTGATGTGATCAAAAGTCCGTCGCAATCACGTAGTGTACGCGGATACTCGCCGGGTAAACTTAATAGACAGCTACGCCCCATAGCCCCGACCAAGTGACTGTAGGAGAACCCCGTCGCCGAAAGCATCCGTTCGGGTGCTCCCGGTAGCGGTGTTCCGCCTTGGTGCACTTCGTCGACGATATCGGGGGTGCGGCCGTCTACTAAAGTTTGCGACGAGCATTCGATCAGGACGTCGGGAATCTTGTTGAATTGCCCGACTTAATATTGAAAAGAGTTTTCGATAATGAGACTAAAATGCGGGGTTTATAATTGTTAGGCATGCGATGTCTAAGGAATTCATTTGGTTAGGCATGCGATGTCTAAGGAGGTTGCGGATTCCAACTGTTGTAGTTTTACACTTTCTTTTCTGTGACCGTAAGCGTAGTATGTAGTGTATCGCCGGCTTCGTTGCTATAAATCAACGACAATCGGGATACGCATACTTGCTTACGTTGATGATATGAGATATTATGTGTTGCTGTGATATGTTGTATTGGATCGTCGCGTTTGAATAGCCGGGGGTTTTATGTGAGATGAGAGTTTTTCTTTTTCATTCATGTAAAATTCAATTTGTATGTAATATTCTTTTAATTGGGGCACTTCCAGGTAGCGGAAGATGTCACCGTTGTATATTATTTACTTTTCCGCATTAGGTAGACCCAAGGCGGGGAGCACAAGTAACCGGGTTCTAGGGTCCAGTGGGAGACCATCTCGAGGAGTCGAGACCGGGTCTCCTAACCCTAGAATTGGCAGTGTTACTTGCCGCTCTCGTAGGGGTCTAGGGATGTGGGTTTGGCTATTCAGCGCGACCGTGGAATCCGTGTTTTATACAGGCTCGTATTGAAAACACGGACGTCCTAGTATATCCAATATTTCATATAATGTGATGAGATCATATTACTGCCTGAGACGAATGTTTATATTATATATGAGATATATGTTATATTGCAGATTTCGTTTCAAAAGAGATGCTTATGAAGCATATTAAAATGGGACTTCATTAATGAGATTAATGAAATAAAAGAAACCTAAGATGTTGTAGAAACTTGTTTACAAAAACTGGTAGCTACAGTTCTTTCTTTGCATAGCGGTGTTCCTTGTAGAACATTCGGCACCTTATTCGATAAGGAAAGGACCGAGATCCCTTCACCGGGAGTGACTCCTTTAGCAATAACTGGCAGATGCTACAAACTCGGTCCGTCTTTTGATTGCTTCTATAGTTCTTGCTTTGCACAGCGATATATATGATATATCCCGCACCTTATTCGATGAGGACAGGGCCGACGATCCCTTCACCTGGAGTGACCCCTTTAGCAAAACTAGAAAAGCCTAAAAAACACTCCATTTAAAATCACTCGATTCTACAACGATATCAAGTTCATTACGCAAAGGGTTTTCTGAAAAACCTGTCGTAGCCCTCCGTCATTTCAGATAAGTACTGGTTAGTATTCGTGCTACGTTTGTTGACCTTAGTCAAGGCGTAGTGTGCGGTAGCTGATTAGTGCTTATCTGTATAAGCATATGATGCGATTGAGTTAGGGTAGTCGTGCGACTTTGTTGACCTTAGCCAAGGGTCGTGCGGGTGGGTTTAATTCAATCGGGAAATGACGGGTTGAACTTGGCTAGCACTTATGATTTGTTGACCTTAGCCAAGGTCATAAGATGCTAGGGGCAAAATATTATTGGGAATTTCAAGTGTTGAAATTTGCAATGAGATTGCATACCTTCTATAAGATAGTTGGATCCCGATACCCGCTGCGAGTAAGAGTTACTCCTGGGAGAGTTTTACACATTACAATTAGCCGATCAAGTAGGTGTCTAGAAAGGTGTTAACGGGGTTACGCCTCTGGGAAAACGAGGTTTACTGTAATTAGGTTCGTGCGAAAGCACGGGGGACCTCCCTCAAAGTACCGACACTGGCCTGGCTGAAAGATTGGCGAACTTGTAGCGTGTAATTAATCCCGGCTAGTCTTTCCTCTTAGGGTTTGAAGGAAGATTTGACTAAAACAGTGGGAGACATCCTGATTAGATATATTAGATAACCAATCTAATCTTGCAAGAGCATACGCTGAGTATTTTCTTCTCTCTCTCTCCAGATAGCGACTATATCACGCCTTAATCAAGATAATAAAACGAATATATTGACTGAACCCGCTTGTTATACTGAGCTGGGGAACGTTGGTCCCGCTCCAACTTATAATTTTTATAGGACAGAGCAGGAAATTGGGGAATACCAGATTTCCCGTGCCGCCCAAACGAAGAAAGTGCATGTTGATGCATCATCTTCGGGTGTGTTCATTACACAGAACTGTTTCTCTGTATCCTTTACGTCCTGGGTATGTAATACCGGATCAGGATCCCGCATATGTAAACTGTTACATGGGCTACAGATAGGTAGATAACTGAGAACGGGTGATTAGTTTCATGAGACAGAAAACGGTGCAAGTGTTGCAGCCAAGTCTGTTGGTCACTATCACCCTGTATTACCAGAATACATTGATTCTGAACAAATGTTATTATATACCGAACCTGATGTACAACATCATATCAGTCTCTTTATTAGTAAAGAAAGGATATAATTTTGTATTGTTGGATAATGTTTTGAAGATTTCCTATATCAAAAGTTGATCGGTTCAGGCACGTTATCTAAAACCATTGACGTTCTAAATCAAACCACAGTTCTTAGTATACAGAACACACACAAGAGGAAGAGTTCAGAAATGAATGAATCCTTCTTGAGGTATTGTAGACTAGGTCATATCAATGCGACCCGACTGGCTGAAGTTACATAAAGATGCATATTCAAATTAGTTTGAATTTACATCTTGTGAAACTTGCCTGTCATGTCACAAAGATAAGATGACCACAGCTCTGTTTGTTGGAAACAGAGAAAGAGTTAGTGAACTTTTGGGATTGATACATGCTGATGTATGAAAGTCTCCTGTCTACACATACCAAGACTGGTTCTTTGTACTTCATTACATTCTCTGATGATCTCTTAAGATTCAGACATATGTTCCTGCTGAAACACAAGTCCGAACCTTTTGAGATATTCACAGAATATAAGTTAGAAGTAGAGAACCAAAATACGGGTATAAGTATTATGTCCTTTGATGTGATCAAGGAGAAGAATACTTGAGCACGGAATTCCTGGACTATTCTAAAGGAGAATGAGATTCTCTCTCAGCATTACTCCTCCGTATACACCATAGCACGATGGTATATCGGGGCGGAGCAAACTCACCCTATTAGATATGGTGTGCTCTATGATGAGTACTACTGAGTTTCCTATTTTCTTTTGGGAGTTATGCGCTTGAGAAGATGCATACCTATTGAATAGGGTTCAAATCAAATCAGTAACCTACCACTTCATATGTGATATGGAATGGGAAGAGCCCATAACTTAAGTTTGTTAAGATTTGGGGTTGTCCGGCCTATGTCTAAAAGCAAAATCCGGACAAGCTCGAGGCAAGCTCTGTTATGTAGAACTGGAAAGGTTCCAGCTATACAAACTGCAGCTAATGATTTGGTAAAACCAAAGGATTCAATAGTTTCCAACGAACCTCAGCCTCTTCGCCGATCTAGTAGGGTTCCTCACCCACCTGAGAGATACTTTGTTTTCTCTATGACAGTGGGAGCGAGGATTGCATCATGAGATGATGACCCAACTATTTTCGAGCTGGCCATCAGGAGTGGGACTCTGTAAGAATGGCTGGGTGCTTATCGATCTGAGATGGAATCCTTATACACCAACAAAGTATGGACTTTGGTTGCTTTATCTGAAGGGTTAAATCCCCATCAGGAGCAAGTATATCTTGAGAAGATTACTTGGTGTACATGGAAAAGTTGAGACTTTCAAAGCTAGACTTGTTAAAGGTTTGCATCATAGACCAGGTATGGATTATGTTGAAACCTTTTCTAAGGATCTATGCTTAAGTCCATCCAGATCCTACTTGCCACGGCTACATACCATGACTACGATATCTGGTGGTTGGGTGTCATGACTACTTTTCTAAATGAAGATTTAGAAGATAGCGTCTATAAGTACACAGCCAGAGGGCTTCGTAGACAGTGGGAGCAGCGGAAACGTGTGCAAGATGTTTTATATGATAAAACAGGCATCGCGAAGTTGGAACATCTGTTTTGATGTGGTAGTCAAAGAGTTTGACTTCATCAAAATGGTAGATGAACCTTGTATATACGAAAAGGTAGTAGAGAGTATGGTGGTGATCCTCGTAGAGTACGTGGATGACATACTCTTGATAGGGAAGGAGTTTCCTATGCTACGCTTGGTCAATCTCCGCTTATCACAAGGATTCTCCATATAAGATCAAAGTTGATACCTACTAAATCCTAGGTTTTGGATCTATGAGATAGATCTAATTGGATGTTAGGACACTCACTAGTTGTAGTGAGATGGTATCAATCGATCCTGGGGAGAATCACTGGAAGGGTTCCAGGGTGATAAGGACGACTGAATGTCAGTCACAGGCTTGTCTATGCCCTCAGTGGAGGGACGGTATGTTGGAAGAGTTCCAAGCTAGATACCGTGACATACTAGACGATTAAAGGCAAGATACATCGTTACAAAGGGTACTACCAAAGAGGCAGTCTGGATATTTATAAGTTCATGAGATGAACTTCGTTCCTACCATTGTGTGACAATGGAGTTGTGGCTTCAGCCAAGGAACTTCCGTCCCATCAGAAATCCAAATATAAATCTTAGGCAGTATCACCTGATCATGGAGATGGTTGATCTCCAGGGAGATCGAGGTTAGGAGAGTAGACACAGAGGACAACAGCGCGGATCCACTCACAAAGGCCTTTTCCCCAGTAGAGACTTTTACGGGATGGTTGAGTATGAGATACTTCAACCGTAGCTAATTGTTGGGTATGTGATACCATAACAGATGGCCCTAGTGCAAGTGGGAGATTGTTAGTTATATGTATGCCCTAGAGGCCATTACTGTACATACGATGTATATTGTAGTGGATGCTAGGACATATATAGGGAGGACTTTCTTGCTCGACATGATAGTATGCTATCTGGTTGTACTTTATCTTAACATGTACTCTGATTGTCTCTATATTACATGTTGATAAAGCCCTTAGGATATGTACTCGACTACTGGGACTATGATGAGATCATACTAGTGGGGCCACGGTAGTCGACGAGTATATCCTATAACTGTTCCTAGTCGAGGGTGTATCGAGACAGGGCATCGATACACCAGAGTAGACTAGCGTATACGCATCTTGACCCATATGATGGGCGATGGATGATCCCATATCCATCGGTGTTTGACATCAAGGATGGTGTACGGGTGCTCAGTGGAGACTGGGTACACTGGACGAACTCGCCGAGAACTCCCAGATGGTATTATACTATACGTCAGATGGCAGTTCTCCGGTGACACTGGTACAGAGTAGTCTGTTGACCCGAGATCGTCATAGAGTCTTGTGTGGTTCCCACTGTGCTTTGATTTCCATCATACCACGTCCAAGAGGGCGTGCAAAAAGGTGGCTTTTGGGTACAGTCCCGAATCATATGGAGGCAATGAGCGATAGGAGGGGATTCGTCTCTCCCGGTATAGGGAGTTGATGTTGTGCTGTGTTCGATTGGCTATAACCGGAAATCCCTGGCCAGGGTTGCTGAGATTTACTGGTAAGTATTATCAGTAGTTTCTCGAACTGTTATAGACCTCATATCGACACGACTTATCGAGCTACTGGGGTCTGACGTTTACCACCCCTAGGCGAGATATGCGACATATCAGACGACGAGACCGGACTGTACGGGAGTGTTACTGTTTGGATTCACAGGAGAAGTTACAGGATTGCTTGTTGATCTTCTGAGCGCTCAATACCTGGGTAGCTGTTACGTTTAGCTGACCGCTTGCAGCTTGTGGGTGTTTGATATGATCATCACCTACTGCCGGCGTATTGACGATTCTTTAGAGTCCTACACAGAGGTTTCTTGACTCAGGCAAAACGGAGTAGGAGCACATATGTGATATGTGCGGGACCGAAGATAATGCGGTATGTGATATCGTATTGTATTCTCGCGATATTTGATATCAGCCGGGTCATCGGATCAAGTGTTGATTCGATGAATCGGTACGGATAAATATTAGTCGGTTATATGCGATACAGCCGGATTGTCGGATCAAGTGTTGATTCGATAATTTAATGTATAATAATATATATGATTTATTAAATTACATTAACTAATATTTGCTCACTAAAAGATTCTTTTTCTCACTCGGGTAATACATTGATATATATGCGATATATGTTAATTGTATTATTTTATTTTGTTGCAATAAATATTGTATATGTGATATATAATATTGTAACATGATATGATAAATAATGCAACTTGTTTAGTAGAGATTAAACATGGTTAGGGTTTGATTAGGGTTAAGGCTTTCTAGAAGATTCTAGATGTTTTCTTTCTTTGTCTTTGTTAAGATATTATGCTAGATATTTCCAAAACCCTAACCAAACCTTTAACCCTAGTAAAATCTCTACAAGGGTTAGTTTGAACCATGGTTGCATAATTCTATCATATTATTATTTTCCTATTCATCACAAAAGGATATTCATTATTCATCATCTTCTTCCTTCTTCTTCTTTGCTTGAAAATGGTTTCTTGCTTTGATTTTGTGATGGATAAATGTGAGAAAAATATAAATAAAGAGAGCAAAAATCCTACTTCATCATCCTCATCTCCCCTTGCCATTTAGATGAGGGTGTTCACATCATTTCATGAGTGTTAGCTTGTGTTAAAGAAACTTCGAGGTAGATCATCTTAGTATCGAAGATCGGAAGCAAAGGTTGCGTCTTTCTCTTCGTGGAACCTCTCGAGAGCCCGGAACCCGATGATCGCAGCGAAGGGACCACAACACGGAGCATATGAAGTGAAGGACCGGATCTACAAAGGTTGTAATCCCTCTCACTTAGTGTTAAAATGTTTAGCATGCAAGTTGTCGCCTAATCTCTAGTTTAAAGTTCCGTATTCGGGTTGTTCGGCACGGCTAAATTTTTATTCGGGCATGGTTGATGCCTCGTAGACCCTTGTGCGCGTGCCTAGCAACCCTACAATTTCTTGTTCCATTTCATTTCCATCGGCAACTTCATTTACCGATCGTCCACAGACTTGGACGAAGTGAGACTAAGTCATCTACTCATTCTCTACATCATTCTTGGTCGTCTCTTTTAGCAAACTTGACGATCGAGTTGCCTCAAGTCAGAGGCGGGAGCCCGTTTAAAGAATCGTCGACGTGGTGCCACCTCGACGAGGAGATCGGAGATTGACGAGATCGGAGCAGCCGCAACGGAGCGTGGGATGATGGTTAAAGAACGAAGGACTCGGATCGTTCGGTATAACCTTTCTACACTCTTTACAGTTTGTTAGTTTAGCAATAATGGCAGATCCGGGTTAAAGTATACGATAGCGCAAGTTAAAAGTTTTTCGTTCCGCATTTGGCGTCTGTAGACTGCCGGGGCGCTAGCGTAGACTTACAGTGGTATCAGAGCCTCACCATTTTGCTATACTAACTTGTGCTAACGCGTTTAAAACATCGATCGAACCGGAAATCAAAAATCGCAATTTTTCCATTTGACAGTTTCTGTTAATTTTAAAACTGGTCCAAATGTCATTTTGACCATACCAGAAAATAAAGCAGGGTTTTTTAGGAAAACTGCAGAAATTCGACAAAGTGAGTCTACTGTTCCGCCGCGGATCCGCGGCCCAAGCATGGGTTTGGCCGCGGATACGCCGCAGGAAAGTGACATCACTCTGCGAATTTTCTACAGTGCATTCTCTATTGGAAATTGGGATTTTTGGTATATATCGTTTGGGCCCAGGTTTTGTTACTGTTCTACAGATGTTCGTGGGGCCCACTTAGTGATATTTGGTCGATCGAAATTTAAACACGTTAGTTTACAGTGCTTACATTATATCTCCGACCGGGAATGTCATTTGATCGGTAAACCGCGTCAGATTGCTATAGTTCTTTTAGACGGGTTTGCGAACGTGACATTCGCGTTGATGTTCTGTGTTGTGCTGTATTGTTGCGGATTTGTCGTGGTGGATAGCAGTGTGCAATGATAGTACTGTTTGAGTTTATTTGTACATTTGATATTGCGGGGAGAGCGTCCAACATGTGGACTGCCGTCACTGCCTGTTGTATAATATTCTTTTAGGGCACGACCAGGTTGCGGTCGATGTACCTGTTGTACTATTTTTCATTACTGTACTAGGTTTTACCCCGCGACGGAGTGCACGGATAGCCGGGTTCGGGAAAGCAACGGGTCCGCATCTTATGGCTTTGAGAGGCAGAGGGGCCCCACTCTAGAATTGGCAGACTATTCGCCGCACTCGTAGGGGGTACAGGTTGACCCAAGGAGGGGTGCCCAAGATTACCGGATTCCGTGAAGTGCAGGGTGGTCCATTCACTATGTTGTAGGGGGCTGCCTCGCTTCAGGTTTTGGCGGGTAACTTGCCGCACCCGTAGGGGTCTAGGTTTCATTGCACAGGCTATCCACACGACAGGGGAACGTCGGGTTTCAGCAGCGGCTCTGTGAAACCCGGGGATCCCAAATATCTGTATTGTTCTGTGATGCTTATTACTTTTCTGTAATGTTGCATATTATCACGCCTGGAGCGATTATGTATATTGGTTTATATACTATTAGATGTTGTATATGTTTTACACCCGCGCTAGTCCAGTCCCCGCTCTGTCGTTAGTTAAGTAACCTAACGGGTGATGACGGGACCCAGTGACGAATGCGGATGGCATATACGTACATTTTATTTTCGTTCTTTTCTGGTGTGATTGATTGATGGGACTGCGTTGATTCTGATCAATGCAAAGTAAAGCAAACCTGTATACAGTTGTTGGAACAATTTAAAAAGTGTTATTGCAAAGACGTTTCCTTTTGTTATGCACAGCGGTATTCAGTGGAATATCCTGCACCTCATTCGACGGGGCAAGGGCCGATATCCCTTCACCGGGACTGACCCCTTGGGCAGAAGTTTGCGTCAGGGTAATAACTTCACTATAGTTGATTACATGTTGTTTTGCATAGCGGTATTCAGTGGAATATCCTGCACCTCATTCCACGAGGAAAGAGCCGAGATCCCTTCACCGGGAGTGACCTCTTTAGCAAAAGGTTTTCGCCACTATATTTTAAAAAGCTATCAGGTTCCTTCAGCGATATCAAGTTCACTACGTTAAAGGTTTTTTCGCCAAAAACCAGTCGTAGCCCTCCGTCGTTTCTTATGGATGGTCAGTAGTATTCAAGCTATGTTTGTTGGCTTTCGTCAAGGCATAGTGTTTGGTAGCTGCTGGGTATTCATTTGTTGCATAGATAGATGAGTTGGTTTGGGACAGTCGTATTACCTTGTTGGCTTTCGTCAAGGGTATGTACGGGTGGGTTCAAATTAACAAGATAATGACGGGCAGAACTTGACATGTGACTTATGATTTGTTGACTTTCGCCAAGGTCATAAGAGCATGGGGCATAAATGATATCGGGAGTTTCTAAAGAAACTGAAACTTGCCAAGTTTGCGCATACCTTCTGGAGTATGAGTAACGTGGATGCATTCCATCACGTTATCATGCGATGAGAGTTGGATCCCGATTCCCACTGATGAGTTGGTTTACTCTTCGGGTGATCCCGATTGATTCTTCTTTCAGGTTTGGAGAAGAATTTGACAGGACAGTGGGAGGTTTCCGGATTAGATAAAGTGATAACCATTCTGATCTAGGATAGAGTGCACGCAGAGTGTTTCTTTTCTCTCTCTCTTTGGCAGCGACCTTTGACCGACCCTAGACTATGACTCAGTGACCAGGTTGACCGAACCTTCTTAAAATACTGGCTTTTGGATTGTCTGAGTTGCATAAGTCATTGCCACTCCTTCTTTTACCCTTTGAATTTCTCAGAACACCCGTATTACTACGGATATCCACTTCCATTGGATAGATCCATCGTATGGTTATATACGAACTCGAAGGGACTTCTTCGAGGATGGATCCAGGTTCAGGAGAAATAGAATTGGTTTATTCAGTTGTCTTTTATTATCACCTTCTCTCAGGTTGCGAGAGCTCCTTGGTTTAGGAGAGTACACCTATTACGCTTATTGGATAGTCTTATTCCAAACCATAGGCTGGTGCCGAAAGGTAGGGAATGAAGAAAACCAATTAGCCTAAGTAGGGTGTGCAGAAGGTAATATGTAAAGACAAAATAAAGGGATTAGAAAGAGGGTAAAGTAAATTGCGACTGTTATCATTCACGACCAAAACCGCGTATTTCATCGCCACTCCTATTTCACCTTTTAAAGAATAAGGTATTATTCAGTTGTCTTTTATCATCACCTTCTCTCAAGATACGAGTACTTCTTGGTTTAGGAGGGTACACCTATTATGCTTACTGGATAGTCTTCTTCCAAACCATAGGCTGGTGCCGAACGGTAGGGAAGGAAGAAAACCATTTAGCCTAACGATGGTGTACAGAAGGTAACGACTAAAGACAAATAAAGGGATTTGGAGAGATGGCAATAAAATATACGGTTGTAGTCATGAATTGGATTATGGAAGCGGCATTACTATGAATACCAAGATACCCCTAGGAAACATTTTCATGTTTCAGTGCATTGTTAAAGGAAAACTGTTTTCCCAATTAGACACTTACTCCAAGGGTGTGTATTCACCAGGTTTCATTCTCATATCTGTATGGTTTTACAGATGATGAGTGGGAGGAAGTTATTGGGAATTAGGTGATCATCCTCATTATATCGGAATTCGTTGTAATTGGTGATATTTGAGGAAATCGCCAGGGTACAGTTTCCAACCTACGACGCACAGGTTTTGAGTTGTTAAACTCAGCGGACTTATACAGAGTATTGTATGTTGTCCAGTGTCCATCAGGACAAAGGGGTAGGTCCTCGTACTATGTTCTATTTACTTATAACTTCTCTAGTATTTAGACAAGTGTTTCGTAGAAATACAAGGTCTAAGTTTTGAGAAGTTGTGGGTATAAGAATAAAGTAGAGAACCAGGTATCACAAGTATCGGGATTCTTCAAAGAGATCGAAGATGTAGATTCTTGTGATTGGTATTCAGATAATAGTGATGGTTTTGAGAAACGAGTTTTCTCTTTCAGGTTACTCATAAATGGATGGATTCCTAAGTTGAGTAATGCTGATTAGCCTCTTTCCATCAAGTTGATATGCACTGGAGACAGTTGCATGGTTTGGATATGGTTCCAATTAAATTAGTGCCAAAGTTTCTATATTGGATATAGAATAGTTCGTACCTTAAAAGATATTAAGGTACGGGGAGTTGTCCAGCTTATGCTTAAAACCAGACTCTGGATAACTCAGGGCACGTTTCTGTAATGGCTGTTTGTGGGTTGACCCTGGCTATGACGAGGGTTGATATTCTACCATTTGGAAGATCAATAGTGATATTGTTCTTGACTCGCCACAGTTTTAGTAAAATGGATCTTTTTCAGAAAAAAGTAGTGGGAGTATGGTAGAACTGGAAGTGATTCCAGAACCGCGAACGATTACGGAAAATTTAATAGGACCTATATATTCAATCAGGTTTGACATTCCAATAGCCACTCCACAGATTTGGTGGGTAACCTCAGACACCTGAGAGGTACTTCGGTAGCCTCAAGGACGGTGACAGGGAGGTTCTTATCTACCCAGACTTGACACTACTGTTGTTCCAGGATATGAGACCCGGTAGGAGGGTTGTCGTAGTCAGTGGGAGCAGCAGAAGCATAGTGGGCAAGATGCTTATGTCTATTTATAGACTTAGGCAGTTATAGCGGAGATAGATCATCTATTTTTGATATGACAGTCATGGGTTTGACTTCAATCAGAATAGGGGATGGATCTGTTAAGAAGGTAGTAGGGTGTGATGTCATGGTATCTGGATGACATACACAGAGTAGGAAGTAAAATTCCTATACTACGATCGGTTGTACTGTGGTCGTCACACAGTTGTTTCTCCAGACAGGATATGGATATAATATTTGACATTCTGGTTTCTGGATCTATGGTTTTTAGATCTGGATTTGGGTAGTTTCCCAATGTGAGTACTTTGACAGATATTCTAATGGTTTTTAGAATAGTTGACTCCTAGCATGGTGGTGTACCTGCAGGTGATGGAGTCACCCTCTCTAAAGGTGTCTTACAGACTAAAGTGGAGAGGGATGTGCATGATTGGCAGATCACTTGCTTAGGCAATTGAGTCAATCATGAGATGTCAAGTATCACACAAAATGTTGGTTTTGCACTAGATGCAATAAGTTTCTATTAATCCAATCCTGAAGAAACATAAGGAAGCAGTTTTAGAACATAAGTACATGTTCTACGGATTTGATGACGGCAGCCTCTTTCGGGAGACGGTTATCATTCCAGGCTTCAAAGGTGACATGGTTGACAGAGTGATTGTCAGAGTTATAGTTTTTCCCTCTGACGAAGAGGGACAATATTATGGACAGGTGGTCCAAGAGGATACTGTGGGTGGCATGGTGCCGGATACTGATTAGGTTCAATGATCGATACAGTCTAAGAAGTTTGGATTTAGAGTTCATTTATGAACTAGGTCCCATCCGATATCCAGACATATTCTAAGACAGGTATTACTCGATTCGGGAGATGGCTTTCTCCGCGAACTTGAGATTAAGAGAGATATAGAAAGAAACTTCTAGGCGGATCCACTCACTAAGGCTATTTCTCGAACACAATAGTTTTACAAACGGGCTTTGTGAAACTGATTAGTAGAGGAGTTGGGTGTTGGTTTCACACGGGCTGTGAATACGCAACATCGCAATAATTAGCCTTGAGTGCAAGTGGGAGATTGTTGGAGATAGTGCCCTCATAGTCAATTATTGGATCGCAGGTACGTGATTGCAATGATTGCGGAGGACCTATACCGGTAGGACAGTCTTACTCGAGATGATAATATGCTATCTGGTTTGCCTTTATCAGTCGTGTACATGTTCAGGTGACTGATTACATGTTACACTTTGATAGAGCCCTTAGGATCTTGCTTTACCACCAACAGTATGATGGCGATCATATACGTGAGAGTTGGGTGGTTTATACGCATATCCTTAATTGTGGTCCCTAGTCGTGGGAGTTTCGAGACAGGGCATCGATACTCCGGAGTAGACTAGTGTGTACAGTCGAGACCCCGATGAGGGGCGGTGGCCGGTCTCACAAGCCAGTAGTGTCAGTTGGTTCACCTAAGATGTATACAGGTGCTCATTGGGTTATGAGTACACCGGACAGGACTCGCCGGGAACCTGCTAGTTGGTATTATACATATCGTCAGATAGCAGTTCCCTGGTGACATGTGTACAGGTTAGTTCATCGACCTGAGGTCGTCATTTGTCTTGTGTGAGTTCCCACTGTGCTTTGATTTCTACCCTACCACGGCTCAAAGGAGTCGTGCAAACAGGTAGCTTTTGGGTACAGTCCCGAGCCATATGGAGGCACGTGAGCGGATCGGCAGGGGATTCGTCTCTCCCGGTATTGGGGGCGAGATCGTGCTGTGTCTAGGAGAGCCATTACACAAAGCCCACGGCCGTGGCAGGAGATTTACTGGTAGGTACTCCAGTAGTATCTCAGGGTGTTATTGGGCTTCACTCCGACACGACTTATACTGCTATTGGGGGTCTGACGTTACTAGCCCCCTAGGCAGATATGCGATACTCATAGACGAACGGACCGGACTGTATATACATTGTCACTGTTAGGCTCAGTCGGGTTTTCCGGATGAGTTCGCTCATCGGCATCCCTTGAGGTCAGTCCATGGGCAGCCGTTACGCATTGCTAGTGCCGCTGACGGTTTGTGGTTAAACCCACTGCCAGGGTACTGACGAGTCATTAGAGTCCCCCACAGACAGTTTCCCAAGTTCGGGAGAAACGTTGTAGAGGCCGTATGGTTTTATGGCAGGGTTCGGAAAATGCACGTGCGTTTACGCACGTGTCGGTTTTCGGACAGATGATACTCGTCGGCTTTGGTTTAAGCCGGATCCGAGTATTATATTGAGTAGGTATAATATCTTTGTCTCAGTTGCCCGTAATACAAATGCGGGTATATTTATACAGTTTCGGGGTTGTCCTGAAATTCGTTTCAGGATCACTTTTGGAAGTTGCCAGTTTCCAGTTTTCTATCAGCCGTCTTTTAACATTCGGTTAAAGACGGATTTATCTTTTCTTCAGTTGAGGTGAGTCAGTGTTCTAGAAGCATCTAGATGAGGTGACTAGGATTAATTGGTGTTGTGTTTTCATTGGTTGCATTAAAGGCTTGATGATGTGTATTAGTGACTCATGCATTATCATTAGGGCTTTTTGTTTTCCTTAAGATATTCTTTTGTGTTCACATATGATATTTTGCTTAAGGTTACTCTCCCCTCTCCTACACTCACCTCCCTCTTTGCATATATTTGGCCGGCCCTCTCTCTCCTCCCTCACTCTCTCACTTGAGAAAATTATGGTTGCTAAAAGAAAAGAGTAAAGTTTTGGATGCATGGAAATTTCATAGTTCATTTCTTGTTCCATTTCATTTCCATCGGCAACTTCATTTACCGATCGTCCACGGACTTGGACGAAGTGAGACAAAGTCATCTACTCATTCTCTACATCATTCTTGGTCGTCTCTTTTAGCAAACTTGACGATCGAGTTGCCTCAAGTCAGGGGCGGGAGCCCGTTTAAAGAATCGTCGACGTGGTGCCACCTCGACGAGGAGATCGGAGATCGACGAGATCGGAGCAGCCGCAACGGAGCGTAGGATGATGGTTAAAGAACGAAGGACTCGGATCGTTCGGTATAACCTTTCTACACTCTTTACAGTTTGTTAGTTTAGCAATAATGGCAGATCCGGGTTAAAGTATATGATAGCGCAAGTTAAAAGTTTTTCGTTCCGCATTTGGCGTCCGTAGACTGCCGGGGCGCTAGCGTCGACTTACACATCCATCGCCCATCTGTATGGGTCGAGAAGGTATACGCTAGTCTACTCTGGTATATCGATGCCCCGTCTCGATACACCTACGACTAGGGACTTTGAAGGATGAACTTATGGACTACCATGTCCCCACTAGTATGATCCGCATCATAGTCCAGGTAGTCAAGTACACATCCTAAGGGCTTTACCAACATGTAACAGAGAGACAATCAGTATACACGTTAAGGTAAAGATCAACCAGATAGCATACTATCATGTCGAGCAAGAAAGTCCTCCCTATATATGTCCCAGCATCCACTACAATATACATCCTATGTACAGTAATGGCCTCTAGGGCATACATATAACTAACAATAACTCAGTCTCCGTATACAATCCACAGGCAACCAAACACAAAACAAACACACACGACACGAAGTGACCATCTGGAGAAGGAGAAAGTGGTTACCGCAGTGCGGTAGCGTAATTAACTGCAGGGGCTTACGCCTGCAGGGAAGAGCGTCCCCACAATCAAAAACCCCTCAAGCGAGGGGGAATCTGACGAAGTCTGCTACATCGGACGCATCCGTTTAAACCTTCGATATACGGTGCCATAAATCAACTTGGCATCTTCGAAGAGGTAGACTGATAGCACCAATTAGCATCTGCCCCGAATCTTAGGCGAGACACTCCGCGTCGCCGCCGTCTTTTGGATGGGAACAGATTCTGGCACGCCCGGTGGGACCTTTTCCTCTTTCCACTCCACACTTCGTGTGTCGTGTTCGCGAACCAAACACGGTTCGCTAATGGTTGCCCTTGGGTTTCAAGGTACTAAGATTTGGCGTCTTGCTTATTGCAGAAAGTAAAGAATCAATGGCTTCCACTTGTACGAAATGCTCCAACTGCAATTGCAACCAGCGCTCTGCCTCGCCAGGAGGTGTAGCCTACGGACCCCAAGCTGCTTCGCTATTCACAATACCCGTGGAACAGGTCACTCGAGCCACCGTAGGGTTGTTTTTTGGGACCATGCTCCCGCCAACGAGCTTCACCGCTCCTGTGCTGACAACGGAAGCTCCCAAGAAGTCGGTCTTTGATCGGCTTACACCTACCGCGTCCCCTCTCAACGGGTCGCACAACACCAGCGCCTCGGCCTTCTCCAGATTGGACCAGAGCTCCTGTGGACCCGTGATGAGGCCTACAATCCCAGAGAAGGCTGCTCCTAAGAAAATAACCAGCCCTGCTCCTGAAGTCGTCAAGGCGGCTTCCCCTGCCAAAAAGTCGGTCTTTACAAGATTGACGGCTCCCGCTCCCTCTCCTGCTACCCAAAGGACATCGGTCTTTAACAGGCTGACGCCAGCAGCGACCCCCACCTACACAGGGGGCAAGACGAGACTATCACCCTCACCAAGCCGGTTCCATCAGCACGATGCGCTCGACGTCGTTACTGGCGCCGAGTGAGGAAGGCCGGAGGCAACTCCCCTCCCGGGTTAACTCCTCCAGCCCCGACGACAGAAGTTAATGCTGCTGTTCCAACTGGGAACAACTTTGAGATGCTAAATAAGGGTCGTAGGAATTCTCCTCCCGCGGTGTTAAAAAGGTCTCCCCATCCGCTGAAAAAGTATGTAGAAGTAAAGTCAGAACAGCCCCAATCTCCTCAACGGTTGTCCTCCCAAATCTATAAAGTCTGGCGGCAGACCCGAGACTCGGTGATCGATCCAAATTTCTCCCGCCAACACAGAAGCTGAAAATCCAACAGGAAGTCAGTCACCAGGCTAAGCCACAAAAAGCTGTCTGGGTGCCCACTTCAACGGCCCCCTCAACTTCCACTGCTCATAAAAAGAAGAGGCCAGAGAAGATCCCCGGGCCTGCAACGAAAGCTAAAAGCGCTGAGCCCAGACGCCCTAAGGCTGGGGGCAGGATGGTCCACACTGTATACATGGCGTCGGGGAAAGAAGACAGCCGCGCGTCTACAGGTCATAGACCGCTTACATGGTCGGTGACCAAAGCTCAGGAGCAACAGCAAAAGCTCCAGGAAATGATGATCGCAATGGCCGCGCTTACTGGGCCGAAAGAAAGCCCCGAGGCGTCCTCGGATCAGCAACAAGAACAGGAAACCGACGCCGAGTTCCTCCGGAGGATATTGGAAAAGAAAGATAAAGAGGCTGCGGAACAAGCGGCCAATATAAAGAAAATAGCCCACTTATTCCAGGACATGGCGGGAATGATGATCCAACAAGACCCACCTGCTGAGGATCCTCCGATCGTCCTTGAAGACGACAGGGGAGAAACGTCAAATCCTCCACCGGCTCTGTCAACAGCCAAGGAGGAAACAATCTCCAAGGCTGACCTGGACGAATACATAGCCCAACAGATACGAGTTCACCAGGCGACTGAGGCAGCCGGTCAAGTTGTCAGGATGGGGCGACCATATCCGAGCTGGTATGACCAGATCAAGTACCCGCCGGGTTATACAATACCGAAATTTCACGTCTATAAGGGGACGGGAAATCCCCACCAGCATGTTTCCCAGTACAGGGCGCTTTGCGGAAAAACCGGCGACGACGATAAGCTCTTGCTTCGCTAATTCGTCGGCAGCTTGTCAGAAACAGCGTTCGAATGGTATTCTGAACTCCCGAACGATTCCGTCAAGACGTTCGCTGAAATGGAGTTGCTATTCACTCAGCGATTCGCGAGCGCCAGCGAACGCACTCCGATAACGGCATTGATTAATGGTAGGGTAAAACCAGGCGAGACGTGGGTCCAGTACGCTATACGCTGGCGAAACTTGTGGTCGAAATGCGAACAACGCATTGAGGAAGCGCCCGCAGTGGGCATGTTCGTGGGTACCCTAGATCCTCATGCAACTATCTCACAGTTCATGATGTTCTTTAAGCCAACCACGTTCCAGGATTTGATCGACAAGTTGGCCCAGATGGACCAGATGGGTCACAGACCGTCTCCCCCGAAGCCAGAACCCCGGAATGACAAGGGTAAAGGGAAGGCAACCTTCGTTGCGAACGCTCAGCAGCAGTCCAGTACCCCAAAGCTGGCGGATCAGCTGGAAGAAAGACGGCGGTATTACAATGAGAAAATGAAGCGCCCCTACTCATTCCCACGGGATAAGACGAAGAGGCTATTCGAGCTGGCGGTACGCAACAGGCTTATCAACTTGCCAAATCCAAGGCGACTTCCGCAACCCAGTGAGGTGAATAACCCCAATTACCGCCCTTACCATCAAACGGTAAGCCATCTGATTGAGGACTGCTTCATCTTCAAAGGATGGATTGAAGATCAATACCTACAGGGCAAGTTTGCGCTGTCCGAAAAGTGGAAAGTGAACCCGCCACAACCTCACACTGCTAAGAAGATGGAAACACCGGGGGCAACTTGTTCTTTCATTGAAGAAATTCCATGGGAAATCGTGCTTTCAGCAAAAACCAAGAGGATACTGAACGATATTGAAACATGCCCGACGATCAGGTGGAAGAACCCGCTGGAACCCCAGATCATTGAAGGGATGCTGAAGTTGCGCCCAACTCCGAAAATCAGTGGTGACGCCCCGAGCACTCACAACCAGCCGTCGAAATCTTCAAAGAAAAAGAAGAAGAAATCTAAGAAGCCCGTGAAGCCTGGCAACAAGCGTACGGACTTGCAGAAACAGATTGACGTGCTGGAGGAGTACAATCAAAAGGCGCGAACTCCCATCACACTTCAGGAGTTCCTCAACCACTTCTTTAAGGAGGAAGATGACGGAGAGAGCTCGTCGGATGAATCCGAGGGATATGTGGCGAGTTGTCATATGATCTCCCACTCGTTTACCGACGATGAAAAAACTCCTGGCACTAAGAAACTGGGGGCAGAGCCTGAACCGGAGCTTGTGTGGCCAACAGACGAAATGATCGACGCCTTTCTAGACGAAATTCATTTGAAAAGTAAAGCCAACCAGGAGCGTGAGATAGCCGCATCAGAAGGAGCCAAACGCAGGCGACTAAACGAAAGAGTCGAAGCGCTCCCGCCAGATCGAAAGACACCCGACGCGGATAAAAACATATTCAAGACGAGAAAAAGGTTTGCCAAAGCCATGTCAATGGGAATGAAACTACCACCCTCGGAAGAAAACACGCTCGATGGGGCGGAGAGGCACCCTAATTACTGCTCATATCATCGGAAGATTTCACACCCCACTGAGGAGTGCGACGCTTTTAAGCCATGGTGGCAGGGATATGTTGCTCATCGGCAACATTTTAAGCGAATGAAACGCAGAACTCGTCGGGAGCAGAGAAGTAGGACCGAAGGACACAAAAGAATTATTGGCAATTGTCGCACGGTCAACGCCGGAGGATCACAGGTTCTCACCTTTGGGAGCGACTCTGACGAGGAAATGGATCTTAGCCCCCTCTTTAAAGAGTCCACCTCGGGAAAAGAGGAAGAACCAGAAGCCTGCGAAAACATTCAGCTGCGCAATCGCACGCTTCCGGAAAAGAATCTCGGACCCGCAACTAGAAAAGATAAGGGAAAGGAAAAGGTCGCTGAGGATATCACCTTAGATGACCAAGTTATGAAAGTGCTGACTGCCAAGGACCCGCCAAAAAAGAACAAGGTGGACTACAACGTCCTAGCGCACCTGAGGAAGCTACCCTCTCAGCTCAGCATTCTCGACGCCCTATTATTATCACAAGAAGCGAGAGATTCATTAATCAAGGCGTTGCAAGAGCCCGAGCAATTCCAGGCCTTCCTCGCCGAAGAAAGGATGAAGGATGAACTAGAAGAAGTACACACAGCCGATGTCACGTTCGGTGATGAGGACCTTCTCCTTGGGACGTGCGACCACAACCATCCCCTCTATGTCTCAGGATACTGCCACGATATAAAGATAGCCAAAATCCTGGTCGACAATGGGTCTTCCGTTAATCTCCTCAACGTGCGAGTGTTGAAAGAAATCTGCATGAAGTCCAGCACCTTGCTCGGGACAAGATCACCATCTCCGGGTTCGACTCCCAATCATCGAGAACTCTTGGGTCTGTGATATTGACGCTACGCTTTGGGCTACTCGTCACGGACATTAAGTTTCACGTCATAGATGCCAAGACATGTTACAATGCTCTGCTTGGCCGACCTTGGTTACACGAGTACAACATCATCCCTTCTACGCAACATCAGGGTATGAAGTATTTCGAGGATGGTCTCGAGTATACCGTAACAGGTGAGATAAACCCATTCTCTGTGAACGAAGTCCGCAAATACGAAGATGCAAAGTACTTTTTGCCAGATTTCGAGGATACAGAGAGATGTCGCAAACCGGAGAACAAAGCCGCTGCCACCATTCCTGTTTTCGGGAGTGATACCGAAGAAGAAGAAGAGATAGTTTACTCTGGGCCGTCTCGAAGCAACAACCCGGGACCGTCCGCCCCCATACCGATCTTCGGAAGCAACTCGGAAGATGAGGTTAATGCCGTATTCTCCAGCCGGCCGTCAATACAAGCATCCCCTGGCAATGATCGGAGTTTGCAAATTACCATGATTCCGCGGGAGCACTATAAAGACCTTGATGCACTTGAAGCTTACAATGTGCAGGACCTGCAGACGTTTTACGCCCCTTCCAGGCGAAAGGGTGAAAAGGCGATCCTATTCTACCAATCCACGGAAGCAAGAGTGGAGAAAGAAATCTGGCATGGCGTGGATTCTACACTCGACAGGCTCCAACCCATCCGTTTGCCCAGATACTACAAAAATGGACTAAAGAGACTATTGAAGCGCCAAGGGGTACCCTTAAAACAGACTGTTCGACAAGCTCGATTCTACAACAGGATTTGGGATGTCCCTGGAACTCAGTGCAAATTGCCCAACGGGAGAATGGAAACGCTCGGCCTTGGATACGTGAGATCCGGTAAATGGGAGCGAGTCCACGGTAGCTACGCCGTATATAACTTCGATGAGGAGGAAAACGCCCTGTCCAACAATGCCGACCCCTCATCAAAACTAGATCCTGCAATCGAAATGCCGAGTCCGTCGTTTGAAGAACGAATGGACAAGCTTATCAGGAAAGTGGGTCAAAAAGCTCGGGAACACCATAATCGCGAGATGGCCATCTACGAGAAGGCCAGGACGCAACGTCTGTTGATGCTCATCCCCGTCAACCCGTTGTACAAAAGGCCCGACGCAGAGGCAGAAGTAAGCCAAGAAGCGGAAAAAAGAGCCGACAACAACGACGCAGGATTAGAGAGTCATGTGATTCGAGCATTCCGCGGTCCGGATTTGTCCCTCATAAAGAAGATGAGTCGAGCGTATTCCTTTCCCCGAGACAAGACGAAGAAGTTACTCGAGCTCGCTATAAAACATCAAATGATCGCACTTCCGGAGTCTAAGCACCCTGACCAAGCTAACAAAGTTTCTCATCCGGGCTATTGCTCTTATCACCGAGCCATAGGACACCCTATCGAAGACTGCTTTACCTTCAAGAATTGGGTCGAAGACCAGTACCAGCAAGGCAGGTTTGCTTTATCCAGCAGCTGGAGGGTAACGCCGCCACAAAAGCATGAACCCAAAGCCACAAGAGCAGAACCAGATCTACATTGGCCTTGGAAGCGAGCTCGTACCTGTCATATGGTAACGATATCGAAAAGAGAGCCCGAGAATATGGATGACCTCCCTTGGTGCTTCGAAAACAATGACAATGAGGTAATCTCAGAATTTCCACCGGCTCTGAAAGAACTGGAAGATGGCATACATACTACTGCAGATAACCTCAAGAAGATTGAGTTGGGATCGGCAGACGATTCGCGACCGACATTCGTCAGCGAGCTGCTATCTGAAGAAAGGGTGGCTACGTTAAAGGACGTGCTTCTACAGCATAGAGATTGCTTCGTGTGGAACTATTCCCAGATGCCGGGATTAGATCCAGAGATTGCTGTGCATAAATTAGCAATATCCCCGGATATCAAGCCAGTCAAGCAGGCGCCGAGAAGGATGCGGCTCGAGCTTGAGATGAGCATTAACGCCGAAGTCAAGAAGCTGATCGATTCTGGGTTTATCCAGGAGGTACAGTATTCTGAATAGGTCGCCAACATCGTCCCTGTGATGAAGAAAAATGGGACAGTGCGCATATGTGTGGACTTCCGAGATCTCAATAAAGCCTGCCCGAAGGACGATTTCCCAGTGCCGGTCACCGAACTGATAATAGAAAATACGTCAACTCATGAGGTTTTCTCCTTCATGGACGGTTCATCAGGGTACAATCAGATAAAGATGCATCCCGACGACCAGAAGCACACCGCTTTCCGGACTCCTTTGGGCATATTCTACTACAAAGTTATGCCCTTCGGATTAAAAAATGCCGGTGCCACCTATCAGAGGGCCATGACAAAGATCTTTGATGATCTCATACATGAAATCGTCGAGTGCTATATCGACGACCTCGTAGTAAAGAGCATGTCATATGAAGAGCATTTAGAGCATCTGAAGACCGTATTTCAACGCCTTCGGCAATATAATTTGAAGATGAATCCCCTCAAATGCGCGTTCGGAGTCTCCTCGGGTAAATTCCTGGGATTCATCATCCGACACCGAGGTATCGAAATAGATCCATCTAAGATCAAGGTGATCATGGAAATACCACTGCCAAGGACTCTCAAACAGCTGCGGTCTTTCCAAGGGAAGCTCGCGTACATCCGACGGTTTATCGCCAACCTGTCAGGCAAGTGCCGTCCTTACAGTCACCTGATGAAGAAGGGAACTCCGTTCGTCTGGGACCAAAAATGCCAAAGCGCGCTAGATGAAATCAAGCAATACCTGCAGAACTGTTAGTGTATATGCCCTAGAGGCCATTACTGTATCATACAAGTATGTATATTACTTGATGTAAGCTTGGGATATTCACAGATGTATAGACAATCTTGCTCGAAATAGTAGTATGCTACTTGGTTTGTCTCTGCTTTAATGTGTACATGTGTTTCTTTTTATATATCATCTATACGCATTAGTGGAGCCCTTAGGATCTTTGCTTGATTACCGGCGTTGTGATGGCGATCACACTCATGGGGGCTGGGTAATCCATAAGCACATCCTTATGCACGTCCCCAGTCGTGGGATTATCGAGACAGGGCATCGATACTCCGGAGTAGACTAGCGTATGCGCTTCTCATCCCAGTGCGGGAGGCGGTCTGTCCTACAGCCGTCAGTACATCGTACTTGAGATAGTATGCGGGTGCTCGTTAGGTTACGAGTACACTGGACAGGACTCGTCGGGGACTGTTGGTTGGTATTATACCTATCGTCAGTTAACAGTTCCCAGGTGACATGAGTACAGCTTAGTCCGCTGACTTGACACTGTCACTTCGCCTCGAGTGTGTTCCCACTGTTCTTTGATTACTACCCTACCACGGCTCTACTGAGTTGTGCAAACAGGTAGTAGTTGGGTGCAGTCCCGAAGCACTTGGAGGCAGTGACGGTTAGACAGGATTCGTCTCTTCCGGTATTGGGGGTTGACATCGCGCTGTGTCTAGGAGAGCCATTACACGAGTAGTCCCTGGCCAGGGCAAGCGAGATATACTGGTAGGTTTCCAGTGTTATCTCAGGGTGTTCTGGGCTTCACTCCGACACGACTTGTACCGCTATTAGGGGACTGACGTTTACCGCCCCCTAGGCCCGCCATGCGATGTATCAGACGAACATACCGGACTGTACGGAGATTGTCACATACAGGTTCAGTAGGAGTTCTGATGGGTTTACCTCATCGGCCTTCTTATCGACATCTACCTGGGGACCGTTACGTACAGCTAGTGCCGCTTGCGGTCTGTGGTTAAACCCACTGTCAGCGTAGTGTCGAGTCTTTAGAGTCCCACACAGAGAGTTTCCCTGCACTGAGCGAAACGTGTAGAGGCCGTATGGTTTTTACGGCAGGGCAGCGATCACCTACGTACACTTGTGTGCGTGTGGTGTTCGGGCAGGCAATACTAGTGGGCTTTGGTTTAAGCCGGATCCTAGTATTGCATGGATGGATTTGTTTTGTCTTCTGTGCATCCGCATTCTACGGAATGCGGATGCAGCTGTGTATGCACAGTTTTCCGGAGCGATGAAGGAGGAGGTGACTCATTAGGGTTTTGACAGTTGGTTCGGCCAAAACCGTTATGTGGCAGGCTCATTAGGGTTTTGACAGTTGATTCGGTCAAAACCATTTTGAGGCGGACTCATTAGGGTTTTGGCAATTCGTTTGGTCAAAACCATTATGAGCCGCGGACATCATTTACTAATCCTTTTTAGTGATAATTTTATGATGGCTAATTGCATTGACCATTTGACCACCATGACCTCTCTTGACTTTGTTGACCGGTTGACTGGTGTTGACTATTGACCTTCAGAGAGGTTTACACTCTTCTTTTCATTTTCTTTTTCTTTTTGATTATGATAATGGTTATTTCAATGTAGCCATCAACTTTATCTTGATAGGATTAGTAATGATGATGTTTTGGGATTATTGAACCATGGTTCATTTTCTTTAGCTCACAATTCTTTTCTCACTCTCTCTCTTGCTCTTTCTCATGAGAAGAAAAGAAATGCTCCATGGTTGCTAGCTCCTCTTTCTTCCTCCTCTTGATTCATCTTTTGATCTCATGTGTTGAGAGAAAAAGATCCCACAAAGACAAACACTTCCATATATCTCCTCTACACATCCTAGGGCTTCTTGACTAGCAATCTTGTTACCCTAGTTACCTTGGCTCGAGGTGGAGCTCGGTGTACATCTCTCGAGTGGATCGTCTTCGACTCAAGAAGGCCGTGGAGGTGACCAAAGTCCGGATCAACCCTCGGAGCATGGATGGACTAACGGCGCAGCGGAGTGAAAACCAGAAGGACCGGTATCTTGAGGTATAATTTCTACGGCATAGTAGTTAGCACCTCCTTTAGTTTGCTAGTTTCTAGTTTAGCAAAGATCCGGCTTTTACGGTCCATGTTACAAAGTCTAGAAAATTTTTTGTTTTACCGTTTCCGCAACCCCAAAAGTACCGGGAGAGGTAACGTGGACCTAACAGTGGTATCAGAGCCTAGCTAAACATAAACTAGCAGGTTAGCAAAGTATCCAGAATTTCGACCGGACGAAAAACCGCAAAACACCCCGGAAATTTCAAGTTTCTGCCGATTTTTAGATCTGTTCAAAAATTAATAAATCATGCACTAAAAATCGGCTCTGGCTTTTGATAGAACACTGGAGAAATTCGATCCCCTAAATCGGTTAAAGCGCTGCGGAATCGCGACATAAGCTTGCTTATGCCGCGGAACCGCGGCCGAGTTAACTCGGTTTGGGGTCCTGTTTCCTGCAGTGTTCTTATATGGGTATTTTGGGATTTTTAGAATATGATTTTTCTGCCCAGATTTTCCAGAAAGCAAAATTTGTTTTTGGGGCTTAAAAATCCGTATTTTTGGTCGATTTTCTGTAGACTTTGGCTAATGGGTTGTATCTGTGTTGTGATATATGTATTGAACGTCTACTAATCGCTATACGTCGATTAGTAGGGGTTATACATATCTGTGATCTGTAATGCTGATGGTTTGTGTATATGAACTCATTGGATTGTCGCGGATGAATAGCCGGGGTGGATGTGAGATGAGAGTTTCTTTTTCTTTCATTCATGTAAAAAATTTGTAAATTGATGTAATATTATTTGTATGGCCGCATAACCGGGTCGGGGTTGTAGCCGTCATTGTATAATTCTTTTTACTGTTTTTTGCTCCTAGGATAGACCCATGGAGGGGGTGCACAAACTACTGGGTATCTCGAAGTGCCGAGTGGCCTACTCACGGTGTTGAGGGAGGTTGCTTCGCTTCGGGTACTTGGCGGTTAGTTTGCCGCACCCGCAGGGGTCTTGGGTGGGGTATTGGCTATTCATCGCGACCGTGTAATCCGCTTTTCGTTGCAGGCTCGAACGAATCGCGGGTTCCTAGTATATCCAAAGTGTTCATCTGTGATCTGGATTGGCTATCATTGCTATATATCTATATATAATAACTATTTAGGCATTGCTTATGTTTTTCAGCCGTGCTAGCCCTGCCCCCGCTCTGTCGTTAGTTAAGTAACCTAACGGGTGATGACGGGGCCCCGTGGTGAATGCGAATGGCATAAGCGTATGCTATATTTTGGTTGTTTTCTGCAATGGTAGGATTTAAATGATGGGACGCATTAAAAGAACTAATGCAAGAAAATAAACCTAAAAGGCGTTGTTGGAACAATTTTTCAAAAAGCTGTTATTGCAAGGACGTTCACTTTTGTTTTGCACAGAGGTATTCGGTTATGAATGCCCAGCACCTCAGTCGACGAGGCAAGGGCCAAGATCCCTTCATCGGGAGTGACCCCTTGGACAAAAGGTTTGCGTCAGGGTAATAACTTCACTATAGTCAATTATTCTTGCTTTGCATCGAGGTATTCAGTTTGGAATATCCTGCACCTCATTCGACGAGGAAAGAGCCGAGATCCCTTCACAGGGAGTGACCTCTTTAGCAAAAGTTTTCGCCACTATATTTTCAAAAGGGCAATCATGTTCCTTCAACGATATCAAGTTCATTACGTTAACGGGTTTTTCTCCAAAGACCCAGCCGTAGCCCTCCGTCGTTTCGGATTGATATTATTTAGTATTCGTGCTGCGTTTGTTGACCTAGTCAAGGCGTAATGAACGGTAGCTAGATGATATTTTTCTGTGGATTGCAAATGTGATTGGTTAGGACAGTCGTGCAGCCTTGTTGACCTAGTCAAGGGCACGTACGGGTGGGTCTAATGCAATCAGGATAATGACGGGTAGAACTTGACTAATGGTTTATGGTTTGTTGACCTAGCCAAGGTCATAAACCGTTAGGGGCAAAAACCACATCGGGAGTTTCTAAAGAAACTGAAACTTGCAGATTTAGCATACCTTCTGGAGTGTGGTGACTAGAGTGGATTCCATCTAGGTCATCACACAATGATAGTTGGATCCCGATCCCACTGATGAGTTGGATTACTCTCGGGAGATTATTTCACTTAACGATCAATGCTATAAACCAAGCAGGTGTCTAGAACGGTGTTAGCGGGGTTACGCCCCCAGGGAAAAGAGGTTATTTAATTAAGGAACTTTGCGAAAGCATTGGAAAACCTCCCTCGAAGTACCAACACCAGCATGGCTGAAAGGTTAAGCAAGTATTGTGACGTGCGATTAATCTTGACTAGTTCTTCTTTTAAGGTTTTGGGAAGAATTTGAGGAAACAGAGGGAGCCATCCTGGTTAGATAAACTAATAAACCAATCTTATCTTACAAGAGCGCACGCTGAGTGTTTCTTTTCTCTCTCTCCAGGTAGCAACCATTTCACGCCCTAATCAAGATAATAAAATGTATTGCTTGACCGATCCGAATTCTTATTCGGGGCTGGGGAACGTTGGTTCGGCTCTAACTTGGGACAACAGTCATAAGTATGAGCAAGGGAAAGAGGATTGTATGGATTCCAAGGATACCCAGTTGAAGAAGAAGCATGGTTTTGCATCTACTTCAGGTGTTCTTGTAATTGAGAACTGCTTTACGGTCAGCCCTACCTCCTGGGTACTTGATACCGGATCAGGATCTCATATCTGCAATTTATTGCAGGGACTGAGAAAAAGTAGGAAAGTTGCACCTGGTGATATGTCGCTCAGAGTAGCGAACGGAGCACAAGTAAATGCTGCAGCCGTCGGTGAATATCACCTAGTATTGCCAAATGGCAAGACTATGATTTTGAACGATTGCTACTATGTACCTTCCATGGTTTGCAACATAATATCAGTTTCTTTACTCGATAAAGATGGATATAACTTTGTTCTTGATAGAAATATCATGAAAATCTACCTTCATAAGGTAATGGTTGCAGAAGGTACACTGTGTAATGGTATCTACGTTCTAAATCAGAATACAGTTCTCAATATACAAAACACACGCAAGAGGAAGAATTCAGATACAAATGAATCCTACTTGTGGCATTATAGACTTGGTCATATCGGAGAGAAAAGACTGAGTAAGTTGCATAAAGATGGACTCTTGGATACGTTCGAGTTTTCATCTTATGAAACTTGTCAGTCTTGTCTCAAAGGAAAGATGACCAAATCTCCGTTTACCGGACATGGAGAAAGGGCAGCAGAGCTCTTGGGACTCATACACAGTGATGTATGTGGTCCGATGTCTATACATGCAAGGGGTGGGTTCTCGTACTTTATCACATTCACTGACGATCTCTCTAGGTTCGGATATGTGTATCTGATGAAACACAAATCTGAAGCTTTTGAGAAATTCAAGGAATTCAGAAATGAAGTAGAGAACCAGACTGGTAAAAGTATCAAGATCCTCCGGTCTGATAGAGGAGGGGAGTACTTAAGCACGGAATTCCTAGATTACTTAAAAGAGAATGGTATTCTCTCTCAGCTTACTCCCCCTTATACACCACAACACAACGGTGTATCAGAGCGGAGGAATCGTACCCTACTAGATATGGTTCGCTCCATGATGAGTAATGCCGAGTTGCCTCTTTCATTTTGGGGACATGCGCTATTGACAACAGCATATCTATTGAATGATGTTCCGTCTAAATCTGTGCTTAAGACTACGTTCGAGACATGGAATGGAAAAAGGCCATATCTTAAAAGATTTAAGATATGGGGTTGTCCGGCTTATGTTAAAACACATAAACCAGATAAACTAGAGGCACGGTCAGTTTTATGTAAGTTTGTGGGATATCCAAAGAATGGTTATGGATATCTATTCTACCACACCGAGGAACAGAAGGTGTTTGTTGCTCAGCATGCCGTTTTCTTAGAAACGGAGTTTCTTGCAAAAGAAATTAGAGGGAGCACGATAGAATTGGAAGAAATTCAGCGATCACAAACTGAAACTGAAGAGTTGACAGAACCTCAGGATTCAATAACCCCAGACGAACCTCAGCCACTCCGCAGATCTGGTAGGATTTCTCATCCGCACGAGAGATACTACGGTTTCTCATAGACGGGGATCAAGAGGATTGCATCTTGGAAGAAGATGACCCTACCAGTTTCAGGCAGGCCATTATCAGTAGGGACTTTGATAAGTGGCAGGAAGCAATGCAATCCGAAATGGAGTCCATGTACACCAATAAAGTGTGGACCTTGGATATTGCTCCACCTGGGGTAAAACCCGTTGGATGCAAATGGATCTACAAAAGGAAACTTGGTGTGGATGGGCAGGTGGAGACCTATAAGGCTAGACTCGTTGCAAAAGGTTTTCGTCAAAGGCCTGGTTTGGACTATGACGAAACCTTTTCTCCAGTGGCTATGCTGAAATCCATTCGGATCCGACTTGCCATTGCTGCCTTCCATGACTATGAAATCTGGCAGATGGACGTTAAAACGGCTTTTCTAAACGGCTGTTTGGAAGAGTGCGTTTACATGGATCAGCCAGAAGGTTTCGTAGACAGTGGGAGCAGCGGGAAGGTGTGCAAGTTGCTTAAATCCATTTATGGATTAAAGCAGGCATCGCGGAGCTGGAACATCTGTTTTGATGAGGCAATCAAGGAATTTGATTTCATCAAGAACGAAGATGAACCTTATGTCTATAAGAAGATTGTAGGACGAACTGTCGTGCTCCTAGTCTTGTACGTGGACAACATTCTTTTGATAGGAAATGACATTCCTATGCTACAATCGGTCAAGCTATTTTTGTCACAACGGTTCTCCATGAAGGACCTGGGTGATGCCTCGTACATTCTGGGGATCAAGATCTACAGAGATAGATCCAAGAGACTATTGGGACTTTCGCAGTCCAGCTACATAGAGACCGTACTAAAGAGATTTAGTATGGAGGATTCCAAGCGCGATAACATACCCGCATTGCAGGGAATTACCCTCTCCAAGAAGATGTCTCCTAAGACTGACGAGGAGAGGGTTCGCATGAGCACTATACCCTACGCTTCGGCGGTAGGATCTATAATGTATGCGATGCTATGTACAAGACCAGATGTAGCTTACGCGCTGAGCGTGGTGAGCCGGTATCAGTCAGACCCAGGTGAGGACCATTGGACAGCAGTGAAGAACATTCTCAAGTACCTGAGAAGGACTAAGGAGATGTTCCTGGTTTACGGTAATGGAGACCTCAGGGTCGAGTCCTTTACCAATTCAAGTTTCCAGAGTGACAAAGATGACAGCAAGTCTGTCTCGGATTTTGTGTTTACCCTCAACGGAGGGGCAATATGTTGGAGGAGTTTCAAATAGGATACCGTCGCAGACTCGACGATGGAGGCTGAATACATTGCTACAAGCGATGCCGCAAAAGAGGCGGTCTGGATAAAGAAGTTCATTAGTGAACTTCAGGTGGTTCCGTCCATTGTTGACCCAATACCTTTGTATTGCGATAATAATGGGGCTATAGCTTTAGCGAAGGAACCAAGGTCCAATCAGAAATCCAGACACATCTTAAGGCGGTATCACCTGATCAGGGAGATCATTGATCGCCAGGAGATCGAGGTACGGAGAGTGGACACAAAAGACAACACGGCGGATCCATTCACGAAGGCCTTACCCCAGACTCAGTTCGAGCGGCTGATCGAGATGATAGGTCTTCGATACGCCAGTACATGGCCTTAGTGCAAGTGGGAGATTGTTAGTGTATATGCCCTAGAGGCCATTACTGTATCAGACTAGTATGTATATTACTTGATGGAAGCTTGGGATATTCACAGTTGTATAGACAATCTTGCTCGAAATAGTAGTATGCTACTTGGTTTGTCTCTGCTTTAATGTGTACATGTGTTTCTTTTTATATATCACCTATACGCATTAGTGGAGACCTTAGGATCTTTGCTTGATTACCGGCATTGTGATGGCGATCACACTCGTGGGGGCTGGGTAATCCATAAGCACATCCTTATGCACGTCCCTAGTCATGGGATTATCGAGACAGGGCATCGATACTCTGGAGTAGACTAGCGTATGCGCTTCTCATCCCAGTGCGGGAGGCGGTCTGTCCCACAGCCATCAGTACGTCGTACTTGAGATAGTATGCGGGTGCTCATTAGGTTACGAGTACACTGGACAGGACTCGTCGAGGACTGTTGGTTGGTATTTTACCTATCGTCAGTTAACAGTTCCCAGGTGACATGAGTACAGCTTAGTCCGCTGACTTGACACTGTCACTTCGCCTCGAGTGTGTTCCCACTGTTCTTTGATTACTACCCTACCACGGCTCTACTGAGTCGTGCGAACAGGTAGTAGTTGGATGCAGTCCCGAAGCACTTGGAGGCAGTGACGGTTAGACAGGATTCGTCTCTCCCGGTATTGGGGGTTGACATCGCGCTGTGTCTAGGAGAGCCATTACACGAGTAGTCCCTGGCCAGGGCAAGCGAGATATATTGGTAGGTTTCCAGTGTTATATCAGGGTGTTCTGGGCTTCACTCCGACACGACTTGTACCGCTATTAGGGGACTGACGTTTACCGCCCCCTAGGCACGCCATGCGATGTATCAGACGAACAGACCGGACTGTATGGAGATTGTCACATACAGGCTCAGTAGGAGTTTGGATGGGTTTTACCTCATCGGCCTTCTTATCGACATTTACCTCGGGACCGTTACATTCAGCTAGTGCCGCTTGCGGTCTGTGGTTAAACCCACTGTCAGCGTAGTGTCGAGTCTTTAGAGTCCCACACAGAGAGTTTCCCTGCACTGAGCGAAACGTGTAGAGGTCGTAAGGTTTTTAAGGCAGGGCTGCGATCACCTACGTACACTTGTGTGCGTGTGGTGTTCGGGTAGGCAATACTAGTGGGCTTTGGTTTAAGCCGGATCCTAGTATTGCACGGATGGATTTGTTTTGTCTTCTGTGCATCCGCATTCTACGGAATGCGGATGCAGGTGTGTATGCACAGTTTTCCGGAGCGATGAAGGAGGAGGTGCCTCATTAGGGTTTTGACAGTTGGTTCGGCCAAAACCGTTATGTGGCAGGCTCATTAGGGTTTTGACAGTTGATTCGGTCAAAACCATTTTGAGGCGGACTCATTAGGGTTTTGGCAATTCGTTTGGTCAAAACCATTATAAGCTGCGGACATCATTTACTAATCCTTTTTAGTGATAATTTTATGATGGCTAATTGCATTGACCATTTGACCATCATGACCTCTCTTGACTTTGTTGACCGGTTGACCGGTGTTGACCATTGACCTTCATGAGAGGTCTACACTCTTCTTTTCATTTTCATTTTCTTTTTGATTATGATAATGGTCATTTCAATGTAGCCATCAACTTTATCTTGATAGGATTAGTAATGATGATGTTTTGGGATTATTGAACCATGGTTCATTTTCTTTAGCTCACAATTCTTTTCTCACTCTCTCTCTTGCTCTTTCTCATGAGAAGAAAAGAAATGCTCCATGGTTGCTAGCTTCTCCTTCTTCCTCCTCTTGATTCATCTTTTGATCTCATGTGTTGAGAGAAAAAGATCCCACAAAGACAAACACTTCCATATATCTCCTCTACACATCCTAGGGCTTCTTGACTAGCAATCTTGTTACCCTAGTTACCTTGGCTCGAGGTGGAGCTCGGTGTACATCTCTCGGGTGGATCTTCTTCGACTCAAGAAGGCCGCGGAGGTGACTAAAGTCTGGATCAACCCTCGGAGCATGGATGGACTAACGGCACAGCGGAGTGAAAACCTGAAGGACCGGTATCGCGAGGTATAATTTCTACGGCATAGTAGTTAGCACCTCCTTTAGTTTGCTAGTTTCTAGTTTAGCAAAGATCCGGCTTTTACGGTCCATGTTACAAAGTCTAGAAAATTTTTTGTTTTACCGTTTCCGCAACCCCGAAAGTACCGGGAGAGGTAACGTGGACCTAACAAGAACCCGCCGGTGCTGGCTGCTCCGGTCAAGGGAAAGCCTCTCATTCTTTATACAACCACCATAGAAGGTTCTTTAGGCGCATTATGGGCGCAAGAAAACGACCAAGGGAAGGAGAGAGCGCTCTACTATTTAAGCCGAGTTCTTCTGGGGGCAGAAAGCAATTACTCCCCTATCGAAAAACATTGCCTGGCGTTAATCTTTGCGATAACAAAACTCCGGCACTATGCATTGGCACATGAAGTCCGTCTTATATCAAAGGTGGACACCCTAAAATATCTAATGTCAAAGGCCATATTGACAGGGAGACTCGCTAAATGGGCCCTGCTCCTGATGGAGTTTTCAATAACCTATCAACCTCTTGAGGCAGTGAAAGGCCAAGCCATCGCCGACTTCCTTGTTGAGCATCCAGTACCTGCAGGTTCTCCTCTGAATTGCGATTTGCCGGATGAACATGCATTTGACGCGGTCGACGGTGGTGACACCCGATGGGACCTCTACTTCGATGGAGCGTCCTCCGTAAAGAAGCGCAAACAAAATACCCCAATGATCAAATCGGGGGTAGGCCTCATCTTCGTAACTCCACAAGAAGGGATAATGCGCTTCGCTTTCTCCTTAACAGAACCGAGGACGAACAATGAAGCCGAATACGAAGATTTGATAGTAGGCCTCGAGATCGCCATCGACATGGGAATTGAAAACCTCCTCATATACGGGGATTCTCAACTGGTCGTTAGTCAAGTAAACGGCGACTACCAAACGTGCAAACCGGAGTTGGTGAAGTATGGTGAAAAGGTGCGACAACTGTTGACCCAAATTCCCTCCTATACTCTGGAAAGCATACCACGCGCGGAAAACAGCAAAGCAGATGCGTTGGCCAAGCTCGCTAAAGAATTGGCTGACGAGAACCTTGATGACGTTAAAATCGTGGTGCAAAGCCGTCGGGTGCTTGCCCCAGCAGAAATATCTCCGGAATCATCCGAAGAGAAGGGAGTGACTGAACAAACGACCCTACAAATAAAAGACCGTGAAAAGGCTGAGGACTGGAGGGAGGTCTTCATAGACTACTTTAAGTCCCACAGAATGCCCGAAGAAGCGTCCTCAAGACATCAGCTCATGAAACGAGCTCTGTCTTTCGCCTTCGTCAACAATACTCTGTACAAGAGGTCGTTTGATTCTCTGTGGCTGAGATGTTTAGGACCTGACGAAGCAGAAAGAGTCGTTCAGGAAGTTCATGACGGAATCTGTGGTTCTCATCAGGCAGGCCCGAAGATGAAGTTAAAAATTAAACGGATGGGTTACTACTGGCCCACGATGATCCAGGACTGCCTCGAATATGCGAAGCAGTGCCACTCATGCCAAATCCATGGGGATTTCATCCACCAGCATCCAAATCCGCTACATCCGACGGTGGCTAGCTGGCCATTCGAAATGTGGGGAATTGACATAGTCGGCCCCATCGAACCGGCATCGTCTAAGGGACATCGTTTCATCCTGGCGACGACTGATTACTTCTCCAAATGGGCAGAAGCAGTACCTCTGAGGGAAGAAAAGACGGAGAATATCCTCCACTTCTTCAAAACGCACGTCATTTATCGGTTTGGAACTCCGCGGCGGATTATCTCCGATAACCGGCCGGCCTACAGAAGCCATAAGATCAGCCGCTTCGCGCAACAGCATAATATAGACTGGAGATACTCCTCAGTTTATAATCCACGAGCTAACGGTCTAGCTGAGGCTTTCAACAAGACCTTGACAAAGATCATGAAGAAGACGGTGTCCCGAAATAAGAAGGACTGGCATGGGAGACGGCAAGAAGCTCTCTGGGCGTATCGGACTACGTTCAAGACGGCCACGAACACGACGCCATACGCATTGGTATTCGGTATGGAAGCAGTACTCCCCTTCGAGATAGAACTACCTTCTCTACGAGTGGCAGTCCACCACGAGTTGACGGATGAAGAAAATGCTCACCTCCGGCTTGAGGAGCTTGACGCCCTCGATGAAACCCGGCTCATAGCGCAACAAAATCTGGAGGCTTACAAAGCGAAAATGACGCGCTCGTATGAAAGATTGACCAGGCCGAGGACATTCCGCCAAGGCGAACTCGTGCTAGTGATCAAAAGGCCTATGATCCCCAATCGCGCCAAGCGGGGAAAATTCGAGCCAAACTATGAAGGCCCGTACATCATAGACAAAGTCTACCAGGGTGGAGCCTATCTACTCATGGATATGCACGGTGAGAGGCCTTTTAGGCAAATAAACGGCCGCTTCCTAAAGTAATACTACGCTTAAGGAGTCACAGCCTGGGTCAATGATAGATGACGACGACTATGTCCGCTCGCTATCTTCCTAAGCTCAAGCTCTATAAGTATTAGCCGGCCCTCTCCACAACGGACCGAAACGTCCTCAAACTAACGACGGACCGAAACGTCCTCAAACTAACGACGGACCGAAACGTCCTTAAACTAATACCGCAGCATCCTTAGGATGAAGAGATAAAAAAATATAATAAATAAAAACGGTATGTCCATAAGCAAAAAGGGCACGGATGAAAACCCGAAAGGGCTCCGTGAGTAAAAACAGCAGGGCTACCGGCGAGTGTTCGTGAAAACCTGAAAGGGCGCGACTTCGTAAAAAAAAAAGAAGAAAATAAAAAGAATAAAAAAAAACGGTATGTCCATAAGCAAAATGGGCACGGATGAAAACCCGAAAGGGCTCCGTGAGTAAAAATAGCAGGGCTACCGGTGAGTGTTTGTAAAAACCCGAAGGGGCGCAACCTCGTTAAAGGACACTTGCGGGATCCTCAAGACCCTGTAAGGAGAAACCACCCGCGTGAGATCCTTACGACTCACAAGGGAGTAACACACTTAGGGATCCCCACGATTCCTAAGGAGAAAAGGCACTTGCGAGATCCTCACGACTCACAAGGAGAACTCTCTTATGGGACTCTCACAGCTCATAAGACTTGAAAGTCTTAAGTTACAGAAACCTGAATCTGTGCTTAAGCAAAATCCCCCATAACCTTCGACAATGCCCTACAAGCGGCTCATACTGACCCTTGTATACAATCCACGGGCGCGAATAAACATTTCCTCAGCAAAGTCCTACCCGTGATTAGGGGTATGTCCCTATGGTGAACAACCCTTATAAGTCCTCTCGACTTATAAGGAGAAAGCCCTCTTGTAGGATCCTTACGACTTACAGAGGAACATACACTTAGGAATCCTCACGATTCCTAGGGAGAAAATACACCTACAAGATCCTCACGACTTGTAGGGGGGAAATACCTTTGTGAGACCCTTACGGCTCATGAAGTCAAAAGCCTTAGTCGACAGGACCCTAACCCTGTTTTCTAAGCCACCCTTGTTCAACATCGACAGAGGCAGATGATGGTTCGCTCCTGGCCATATCCCAGTTGTAGCGGTGCTGATGCCGAAATCGGTGTCTAATTTCAGGTTTATGGCGAAAAGCCAGTAGGCCGCACGTGCATACAAAATAGCCGAAATGATGGGGCAACTTGCAATAAAAAGCAGCAAGTAAAAATGTATGCATGCAAAATAGCCGAAATGATGGGGCAACTCCCAATAAAAAGCAGCGAGTAAAAATAAAAATAAAAAAATAGCCGGAATGATTGGGCACCGCGAAAAATAGCCGAAATGATAAGGTAATCGCGACCTTCGCGATATAAGAGCTGAAATGATGGAGCATCGCGGAAAAAGAAATGAAATAAAATAAATTTTTTTATGCCCTACAGGTGATGTTCCATCACACTCTGTATACAATCCAAGGGAGTAAACAAAGAAGTGAACATACTTCCCCCCAAGTTTCATCAAAGAAAGAAGCTAAATCTCGACGGGCCGCAAGCGACCTAGAGATCATCCCAACACTCGTCTCGTAATGACGGACATAACTTCAAACAAAGCGGAGCAGTGGCAACCCCTAGTTCCATGGCGCGGCGGTATACCTATCACCAACAGTCAAATCTCCATTCCGTGAAATGTGGATACAATCAGCAAAATTCCTGGTTACGTGGAACGCGGATAACGTCACTCTTTGACCCCATGGAAAACATCCAGAGCGGAGCCTAGTCCTCGCCGAGCACGGCAGTGAACCCGTGTGAAGCATCTAGTGCAAAATTCCTCGTTACGTGGAACACGGATAACGTTACTCTTTGACCCCGTGGAAAACGTCCAGAGCGGGTCCTGGTCCTCGCAGAGCACGGCAGTGAACCTGTGTGAAGCATCCAGAGTGGAGCCTAGTCCTCGCCGAGCACGGCAGTGAACCCGTGTGAAGCATCTAGTGCAAAATTCCTGGTTACGTGGAACGCGGATAACGTCACTCTTTGACCCCATGGAAAACGTCCAGAGTGGATCCTGGTCCTCGCAGAGCACGGCAGTGAACCCGTGTGAAGCATCCAGAGCGGAGCCTAGTCCTCGCCGAGCACGGCAGTGAACCCGTGTGAAGCATCTAGTGAAAAATTCCTGGTTACGTGGAACGCGGATAACGTCACTCTTTGACCCCGTGGAAAACATCCAGAGCGGATCCTGGTCCTCGCAGAGCACGGCAGTGAACCCGTGTGAAGCATCCAGAGCGGAGCCTAGTCCTCGTCGAGCACGGTAGCGAACCCGTGTGAAGCATCTAGTGCAAAATTCCTGGTTACGTGGAACGCGGATAACGTCACTCTTTGACCCCCTGGAAAACGTCCAGAGCGGATTCTGGTCCTCGCAGAGCACGGCAGTGAACCCGTGTGAAGCATCCAGAGCGGAGCCTAGTCCTCGCCGAGCACGGCAGTGAACCCGTGTGAAGCATCTAGTGCAAAATTCCTGGTTACGTGGAACGCGGATAACGTCACTCTTTGACCCCGTGGAAAACGTCCAGAGCAGATCTTGGTCCTCGCAGAGCACGGCAGTGAACCCGTGTGAAGCATCCAGAGCGGAGCCTAGTCCTCGCCGAGCACGGCAGCGAACCCGTATGAAGCATCTAGTGCAAAATTCCTGGTTACGTGGAACGCGGATAACGTCACTCTTTGACCCCATGGAAAATGTCCAGAGCGGATCCTGTTCCTCGCAGAGCATGGCGGTGAACCCGTGTGAAGCATCCAGAGCGGAGCCCAGTCCTCGCCGAGCACGGCAGTGAACCCGTGTGAAGCATCTAGTGCAAAATTCCTGGTTACGTGGAACGCGGATAACGTCACTCTTTGACCCCGTGGAAAACGTCCAGAGCGGATCCTGGTCCTCGCAGAGCACGGCAGTGAACCCGTGTGAAGCATCCAGAGCGGAGCCTGGTCCTCGCCAAGCACGGCAGTGAACCCGTGTGAAGCATCCAGAGCAAACACCGGACTGTGGAGTCCTTAAAATCAATGGACTATGATGTCCTTAACCTCGACCGTAATGTCTTAAAACTAACGATCAATCACCCTGATTCTATATTGATTCCACCTTGGTTTAGGGGTACATCTCTTCGCTCCTTTGATACCTGGCGTTGTAATTCCTCAACGTCTTCAAAGAGGTGACGGGTCCCCGCAACCAAACATCGGACTGTGGAGTCCTTAAATCCACGGACTATGACGTCCTTAACCTTGACCGTGATGTCTTAAAACTAACATCGGACTGTGGAGTCCTTAAATCCACGGACTATGATGTCCTTAACCTTGACCGCGACGTCTTTAAACTACGATGCCTTGAGCAACCCCTGACCTCGTGAAACACGGATAAGGGTGACCATATCCAGCATTTGCAGGTCCTCACAACCTGTAAGGAAGAAAAACTCTCTTGTGAGATCCTTACGACTCTCAAGGGAAAACCCGCTCAAGAATCCTTACGATTCTTAAGAAGAACTTACACCTATGGGATCCTCTCGCCCTGTAGGGAGAAAAACTCTTTATGAGATCCACCACGGCTCATAAAGCGCAAAAGTCTTAGGAAGAGATCTTAACCCTGAATCCTAAGCCATCGCTGTCCTGCAAAGAGATCAAGATAAATTGTACGCAGAACACATTCAATAGAAAGGGGACACACCATTGAGAAGAAAATTGTATCTTTTATTCATAAACCAAAATGGATACAAACTACAATCCATGAAAGAACAAAAAGAAAATACTCTCATCCATGAGTATGTACAAAAAGAAAGAAAAAGATACAAGTCTTTAAGCCGGCGGGCGATGTAGCAATTTTACCAACTCATCTTCCTGTTGCTGAGTCACGGCTTCATGATTCAAGATCGCCTGAAGACGAGCCTCCGCCTGAGCCTGCTGGGCCTGATACGAAGCAAGCCGAACTTCAAGCTCCTTCTCGATGGCCTTATGGGCCTCGACCCTTTCACGAGTGAACGTGGCAGCTTTATCGAGAGCCACCACCTCTTTGATGGACTCCTGGAGCACCCGCCAGAGTTCATATGCTTTGTTGGCCTTGGCGGTAAGATTAGCTTGAAGCTCGCTCAGCGCCTTAGAAGCCAGCTCCCTTTCCGAGAATTTACGGCCAAGCCTCTTCTCGCACGACGTCATGTTTGCCGCGCACCACGCTATCAGCCCCCGCAAGTACGCCTTTGCAGCCATGGCCTCCGAGGAAAGACGGGAGCATTCAAGTGCATGCAAGCAAGCCTCCACCTGCCGACAGAACTCCACCCAGACTCGCACCACCTCTTCGCTATGGTAGGTGGCAAGAAAAGGAAGAGAACCGTTAGCCTCGACAGCAAATGCTTCAGCTGTGGTTGCGCTGCCAGCACGAAGCTCCTCGATCAAAGACGACAGGGAGACAAGGCTTAATTGAGCCAAGCGTTCTGAAGCTCGCAAAGCATAAGGGCCGGGCGGCATGGCGACATGTGATTCCAACGCTATTGGAGCCGGCAAGGCTGTTCAGAGTTGAAAAATGTTAGTAAGACTCTTAAGCAAAAGAACAAGTGAGGCTATACCGAAATGTCACTTACCTATGGTCATGCAAGTAGGAGCTGAGGGTTCCCCTGGCCCTTCGAGGACTTCGACCTCATCATCGGCCTCCAAAACTGTAGAGAACATCAATGTCAATACGCAAAATGACAACGATACTATGAGAAGTGATGAACAACACTCACCTTGTCCAGATGAGAGGACTATGCGTTGAGGAGATATCGCCGGCGGACCGGCCATTTCCAAAAGACGCTGGAAGGATTGCCGAGGAGACAGATCGACAATGGAGGCCGCCAGTCCACACAATTCTGAAAAGACAAAAGAGTTCAGGCAACAGAAAGATTACTAGCTCAAAACGTGGAAGGTTACCTTCGACACTCCTCCCATTCTAAGCCGGGGGGATAGCAGCTTCAACGGCCTCTGTCATGACCTCAGGCTCCAACAAAGGGAGGGTAGTTCCGACTATCTCCATCTCAACCTCTGGGCCGCCTTCGGGTAGAGTCGTTGGGACGGCGACCACCGAGGGATCCTTTCCCAAAGGAGCGAGTACCCTGGAATCAAGAGCCGCCACCGGAGGTTCTATTGCGAGAGGAATGGCATTGTCGGCCCCATCCACATCGAGTAAGGCTGCATCGGGAATGTCAATGGGCTCTAGCTGCAGCAAGCCAGTGGGGATCTCTCCCATCACCGAAGACTCTGCACAAGTCGCACAAAATAAGGATACATATATACGAGCATAAGCAATCTGAAGAACTGCAAAGAAATATAAAAACATACCAATACGCAGGGAAGCCTTCAGTATGGCTTCTTCAAGTTGATGCTCCTTCTCAAGGAGGCGTGCTCACCGGGGTTCGAGGGTAGACTCATGGCCGCCGGTCCACAAGGAAAGCGCGTCCGCAGCATCCTCCGAAGTGGCCTGTTTCAGGGCCCTTTCTCCCCATTCCTCCAAAGGGCCAATAAACCGCCGCCGAATCCATGAAGGGTCTTCATAAAAGATTACGGCAGGATAGGGCTTCTTCGGAACCCTGACGTTCTGGGACTCATCTTGGGAACGTCTTATAGCCTCAGCCAATTGTGCGGCCTCCTTGGCAGCCGAACCCGGGAAAAGAAGACCAGCGTCCGACTCTTGCACGGCCAGCGACTCATCTGGAAATATTGGCTCCGACTCCGTTAAAGAATCAAGTAGGTTGGTGGCCACCCTCTTCCGCCTCTTAGATCCAGAACCGGCCGCCGAAGACGACTGTTTCTTTCCTCGCGAAGCTTTGGTGCGGCGGCGACCCACGTCGCCTTCAACACCATCGTCCCTATTACCCTCGCTTAGCGCCACAACCGAGGATGACACCGCCATTGTCGATGCCACGGGAGGCAATGCTGCCGCAGGCGGTGGTGCTGCTACTGGGGCCCGTCTACCCCGCGACCGGGTGCCTAGGGGCATACCAGCTGTTGGAGTAAGGTCCACCCCCGATTCCCCCGGAATGAGCGCAGTGCCAATCTCCCTCAGAGGGAAGCGGACCGGAGCTCGCGGCCGCAGCATAACTCCTATGGCCGGAACCTGAGGAGGGGCATCATGACCAAGAAGCACCCTTCTCTCCTCAAGAATAATCGGGTTGACTCGATGCAGATACCAACCCGTGAACGATCCCATGCACCGGGGCATGTGCTCAGCTTTAGGGATCATGAAGTGGGAGCCAGTGTTCAACCTCACGAAATGATGAGCGGCATCGCGAATGGCATCAAGTGAAGGGACCGGAGCAACTATGAAAGCCTCAATGGGAACGCTCTGGTCGTATCCAAGCTGTCGAGCGAAGCGATGCGGATTGTACCGCATGAAAAGAGCTGCACTGTCCTGGCGAAATACCAAATAGCCTGGTATGATGGTATACAAGTACACGGCCTCCCGGGGCCTCAGAGAGGGTGCATTGTCTTTTGACCGGTCCCAGAGTTGCTGAACTGGACCTGAAGGAGAAGATAGGACCCGATCATTAAAAACCAGCCCGCCAGCGGCGGCGTGAGGAGAAATCAACACCCGAATAGCCCCGAATTGAGTCGGGTCGGCGGCAGAAGCATCCACCAATCGCATAAGTCGCGGGAAGGGGTAGGTGTCGTAAAACGCGGGCCTCTGATGCATAGCGAAAGCCTCCAGCACATGCATTTCGACCCAGGACGTGAAATAATGAAGCGAAAAGTTTACTACATCCACGCCGGGAGTAGAGGTATTAGCTGCGGTGCCCAACCCATGATAAAGGTGCGTCAAAGCCGGGATGCCGATGGCCAACCGTGTCCCCTCAGCGATACAATAAGCCGGGTAGATAACCGAAGCTCTCATAAAGCGACGATGCATGGGGATGACAAACCAACTGAGCCAGACACTAACAAACCCCACGAAGAACGTCTCCTCATCCATGCCAGGAGCAGCAATGGATTCAAAAGACGTCGGCGACATAATAGGGATGTAGTACCGTGGTAGATCCGATTCAGTGGTCGGCAGCTTCTTCGGACCAAACCCAAAGGGGTCTCTAATGTTGGCGAACTTCGGAGCTGTCTTCGACAAGACGTCCTCGCGAAGGAAACAAGCAATGAAGCTCTTGAAAGTAACACCCTGCTCTTCGGATTCGGTGAACAATCGGTCGAAGATACCTAGCGCCTTGATCAAACTGGGACGCTTGTGGCGGACGACATTCTCAGCAGACAGGCCGTCAACTGGAGCAGGCTCGGGCTCAAAGATGTACTCGTCAGAAGGCAACAACTCCTCATACAGACTACCCCTGATCGGCAACCCCGAGATGTCATAGAATTCTGCCAGAGAGATCGAGACCTCGCGGTCCCCTAAAAGGAAAGTGTTGGTGGGGAGGTTCCACTGGTTCAAGAACGCCTTAACCCACCAGACATGCGGGGATTGGTAGTGAAAGAGCGACGCGTATATCGCCTGGTAAATCCCTACTTTCTGTAGCCGCGCACGATGGGCGGACAGGATGTAACGAGCCCAGAGAAGGTACCCCGTAGGGTGTCGAGGGGTGAGCCCTATCTTTTAGATTTGTCCCCATGATTGGGCCTCACCCTGGCAAATACGCTGCCCCAAGATATCTATAGCCGGGATCGGATGGTTCGGGATACCGGTCGTCGAAGGCTCGAGCCTCCCCATTGGAGTCCAATTTGGCATCTCCACAGCAAAAGCCGTCCTCGGAGGGTCCATCGGCAAAAACGGGAAAGTAGGCTCTGTTGGTATTGCACAGAGGAAACTCCGGCGACCCCGGATAATATGGCTGTACCAAGTTCCCCATAGAAGCAAGTTGGTGTAGTTCGGGTCATGAGCCCGGATCATCGCCATCGCTTCCTCATCGGATGGTGATTGAGGAAAAGCGGCCTCCGAACGAGTAAAGGGAAAACACGGAGCAGAAGCCATCGCACCTGAAATCGAATGAAAGAAGACCGTCAAAAGCAAAGTCAGCAATATATATCCATGCATGAACATGCAGACTAGTTGAAGAAAGCATCAGCAGACTCTTTTTATGGGACCATTGGCTACAAAACACATGGGCCCCACAGAATCAGGATGACGGCTCGTTAATAATGAGACTAAGAAGTTGTAATAAGACAAAGGGGATATCCTCATTAAATAAAAAGTGGATTTCAGGTGGCCCTACACATCCCCTAGAAGACAAATCTACCTTGGATTCTACAACAAATCAAACAGGATCAAGGGAATTAAATTCCCACAGAAAATATCATTGCAAGCTTCTGTTCCATTAATTGCAGAAGGACAACCTCGGACAAAGAGACCTTAAGAAGCCTTCATGTGAAGAAACCGAGTTCTTCATAAGAATTAAATTCCTTATTAAGAAAAGGGAATTAAATTCCCAGAAACTTTTTTGGGATGGAATTAAATTCCATAGATTTTAACCGCCACCATTATTTCCCTAAAGATCATCTAAATCCTAAGAGATCTACTGTTGAAGGTTAGGTGGTCTCATATTTTGGTTAAAGAACTTGAAGAAAAACGGGTTCTTTGTTAAAAAAAAAAGAGAGTGAAACCCTTGATGTGGATTTAAAATCCAGCGAGTTTTGTCAAAATGAAGGTGCACCGATCACCATTACCTGAGGAAAGAGAGTCTTTTTAAACAGAGTTAAACACTGAAAAGTTCGAAGCAGAGAACTAAGCTCTGGAAACGAGAATTAAATTCTTAAGGAAAAAGTTCTCAAAGGAAGAAGATGAGCAAAGTGGAGGCTCTTCTGAAAGGACATGGGTATTTATAGGATGTGATGGAGACGCTTCATCACCCCAAATCCCTAGAGGAATCCAACGGTCACAAAAGTGACAGCGTTGCACTCATGTGCAGACACGTGAGAACAACGCTGTGGGGGCATTTGTTTCCTGATTTAAAATCAGGAAAGCCTACGGAAGAGGCATCACGTGCTAGCACGTGACCAGCAGTCACGTGTTGGCACGTGATAATTAAAAGCAGCGGCAAAGGCAGATTCGGCTCCTTGATTAAATCAAAGAAAAGGCTCCAGAAAGGGTCACGTGCTCACACGTGACCACGGGTCACGTGCTCACACGTGACCAGGGGTCACGTGTTGGCACGTGACGGTTGAATAGCAGCTAGAAGACAGAGCGCCAAAAGGAGAAGAAAGCTCGTTCCAGGGGGTCACGTGCCTACACGTGACCATGGGTCACGTGGCCACACGTGACCGGCTTTCAAAGCCTATCTATTTAACAGAATTAAATTCTGAACAGCATTCAAATCTTTCCAAAGGAGAATGATTATTTGGAACCGATTGGATTAAAGATTTAAAGGTGATTAAATATCACCTGTCTATGGAAAAATCTTGAACTTGGAAAGATTTCCCATTAAAATCCAACCGAAACAACAAAGGAATATCTTTGGATTTAAAATCCAAGGGTGAATAAAATTCACCTAATAATCCAAAGGTCCAAATGAATGATGAATGCAAATCAAATCTCTAATGGATACAAATCAAATCCCTCAATGAATGATTCACTAAAACTAATTGATTCTACTCCTTCTCCTATAAATAGGAGCCAGAAAAGAGAGGAAAAGAGAGAGAGAGAGACATATACATAGATTTATATACAGAGAGATAGAGAGAAAAAGAAATAGAGCCTTGAGACTTTGGAAGAATTTGATCTGCTGCAGAAGAAAACCTTGGGTAAGAAAGGGAAGGCTTTTAAAAAAAAAGAGAATTTAATTCTCAAAAGAGTTTAACTCTTATATTAAAAAGAAGAACTTAGTTCTTTCTTTAGTAAAGGATCTGCAAAGTGCACATCTCCCCATGAATTGAGAATTTAATTCTCATTGGGTTGAGATCCTGCCATGCAGATCCAAAACATAGAGAGGGAATGGAAGTTTGAGAATTTAATTCTTACGGAACTATAGGAATTTAATTCCTTTGAAATAAAATTAGGGTTTAACCCTATGTTATAGGAATTTAATTCCTTCGAAATGAACAGAACCAGTTAAGAACTTAATTCTGTCAAAATAACAGGAATTTAATTCCCTTAAGAAAGAAGAAATTAGGGTTTCACCCTATGACAGAACCTAATTCCTCACATATATGGGAATTCAATTCCTCAGAATATAAATTAAGGGTTTAACTCTATTTAAGAGTAATTCTCTAAAAGAAAGTGGGAATTTAATTTCTCTAAAGTTATTATTAGGGTTGAACCCCATGATAGAATCCAGTTCTTCACATATATGAGGAATTTAATTCCTACAGAAAAGAATTTAGAGTTCAACTCTATCTAAGAATATAATTCTTCAAGAAAATGGGGATTTAATGAAGAATTTAAGTCTTAAACGAAAATGCAAAGGAGCAGGGTCACGTGCTACCACGTGACCCCTGAAAAACTCCGCAGGGGAGGGCGCCCTCACGTGCTACCACGTAACCCCTCTTGCCTTAGTGTTTAACACTAAATTGGAACCTCTGAATCCAGTGTTCAACACTGATTTACCTCAGTGTTCAACACTAATTGAAGAACTTTATTTGCAGTGTTTAACACTGAATTTCTTAGTGTTAACATTAAATTAAACCTCTGTTAACAGGGTTTAATATTAATTTTCTTAGTGTTCAACACTAAATTAAAATCTTTGTGACCAGTGTTTAACACTGATTATCTTAGTGTTTAACACTAATTTGAGATCTCTGTTGCCAGTGTTTAACACTGATTTGTTTTAGTGTTTAACACTAATTTGAAAGCCCTATTGCTGGTGTTCAATACCAACTATCTTTTTGTGTTAAACACTAACTTGTCAATCTCATTCCCAGTGTTCAACACTGATTGGTCTTGAGTGTTTAACACCAGCTTCAGCCCAATTGGCTAAGTTCTAGAGGCAAAGCCTTTCCTTCAGTGGACCAACAAAAAGTCAATATTCCAAACATGATTGGACTTAGCCCAAGATGGCCATAAGTCCTCAATCCAAACTTAACTAGGCCAATTGGCTCATAACGTAATTGATTGGTCTTGGTCCCAAATTGGGCCAAAGACTATTTAATCTACCTTGGTTCAAGGGTACATCTCTTCACTCCTTTGATACTTGGCGTTGTAATTCCTCAACGTCTTCAAAGAGGTGACGGGTCCCGATGACCACACATTGATACGGACTGTGGGGTCCTTAAACCCATGGACTATGACGTCCTTAACCTTGACCGGGATGTCTTAAAACTAACATCGGACTGTGGGGTCCCTAAATCCATGGACTACGACGTCCTTAACCTTGACCGGAATGTCTTAAAACTAATAACGGACTATGACGTCCTTAACCTTGACCGTGATGTCTTAAAACTAATATCGGACTGTGGAGTCCTTAAATCCACGGACTATGACGTCCTTAACCTTGACCGCAACGTCTTAAAACTAACATTGGACCGCAATGTCCTTAAACTACCTATGGACCGCAATGTCCTTAAACTACTTATCGACCGCAACATCACTAAACTAAACAACAGGGCTCCCTTAATTGCTCTCTTGTTGGATCTAAACGATCCCGTTAAGTTGATCTTAGTCTAAAAACTAGACTGACGTGTCTTTAACATACGTTTAAGTCGATCTTAGTCTCAAATGAGGCTAACGTATCCTTAAACCCAAACCCCCAAACCCAAATCTAAGATAATACGGATTTGGACTAGTCCACGCCCTACGGGCGACGACATAACTCAGTCTCCATATACAATCCACGGGAAACCAAATACAAAACAAACACACAAGACACGAAGTGACCATCTGGAGAAGGAGAAAGTGGTTACCGCAGTGCGGTAGCGTAATTAACTGCAGGGGCTTGCGCCTGCAGGGAAGAGCGTCCCCACAATCAAAAACCCCTCAAGCGAGGGGGAATCTGACGAGGTCTGCTACATCGGACGCATCCGTTTAAACCTTCGATATATGGTGCCATAAATCAACTTGGCATCTTCGGAGAGGTAGACGGATAGCACCAATTAGCATCTGCCCCGAATCTCAGGCGAGACGCCCCGCGTCGCCGCCGTCTTTCGGAGGGGAACATCTACCATGAGTTTTCTCGGCTCTTGAGCAGTATCATACACCCGATTCGAGGAGGAGGATGAACCGTTTGCGGGTGCATGGTGGACCCGGTGTGGTACCCCGGGGCAAGATGGTCGCAGATGATGGCGTTGAGCCCGACAGGGAAGTACTACCGACCGATTATTTGTGATGCGGCTGATATCCGAAGGATACCGACGTAGTAGTGAGATTTGATGATTGGGGCCAGTCCGGATTGCTGGAGCCCGAGATATTGAGATTTTATGATAGGGGCCAGTTCGAATTTCCGGAGCTCGAGATATTGAGATTTGATGTTATGGGCCAGTCCGGATTGCCGGAGCCCGAAATATTGAGATATTGAGACATTGAGATATTGGGATACATATTTTGTGTCGATACTTGGCACGGATTCTCTGTTGATTTCATTGATGATTGATTGATCGTCTTCATGTCGTGTTTTGAAAAGTGTAAAAGATCACAACCAAAGAAATTTATACCGTAATCAATAGCGGTGTCTATTGTAGTTTCGTTAGCGAGAGCGGATCGTCCACTGAGATTGTGTGAATTTGTTTTAGTTGAGTTGAAAAGAAAAGATAAAAGAAAATGATTCAAGATTTGTGAGGTTTAGTTTCAAGAAACATAAAGAAATTAGATCTAGAATAAAAAATTAATAAAGATCAAGAAAATGTCCAAACCAATTGAATTATCAGGATTTGTAAAGTAGCTTGTAAGAATCGATCAAATAAGTAGTGATCATGAAAACTAAAGATTATGAAATATTATCTATTGAGGATTTGTTGCTAGATCGATGACGATCAACGAAGATTAGGGATCTATTGAAGAAACTAGGGTTTCTCCTTCACCATCCATTGTCTTCTCATTGATTATCATTCAAATTCTAGCCTCTAGTCAAGAAAATCACCGATCGTTGATCCCTAATTTGGAGTGAAAGCATTCAAGAAAGCGATCTCGTTCAAAATTAGGTCTTCGATGATTCAATTTTCTAGAGTTAATAAACCTCATAAGACTTAAGAATCGTTCAAGAATTTCATCATCATCATCTATCTATTTTCTCGATTCCGCTACAAGCAGAGATTTCACTCATACATCATGAAAAAGGAAAGAGTCAAGAATTGATAAATTTTCATAATGTAAGAATGTAAAGAAAGCAAGCTTTATAATTTTTCACCTTTATTAATTGATGATTAGGTACAATTCACTCAAAGGTTACAAGATTTGAGGAGGTAACTAGATCCGCCGAAATTAGCTTCGCATCGATCTTCTTGAGTCGCGGATCGTCGTGGATCTCTTGCTCGGATGATGATCGGCGTTGCTTCAAAGGATCTTCATTTGCTTGCTTGATTTGTTCTCGATGCATCTTGATTTGGCTTTGGAATTGGATTTAGGCTAGGGTTTTGAGTTACAAGTTGTGTCACTCAACTTGTGTGTGGAATTGATATTGAACAACTAATCAACTAATGAACAACCTCTGTAATGAAGCCCTAGGTCTCCTTTTATAGTTTTTCTCTATCTTCTCCTAGAAGCTAGGTTGTTATGAAGTTTGCATAGGAAGCTAGGTAGGTACCAAGCTTACACTAGAAGATTGGCTTTTGTAGAGAAGCTTCTGAAGATTTTTAGGGACTTTGAAGCGTCTTGAAGAAGTTTGGCGGTTAAGAGAGAAGCCTCGGGAAAAGTTCCAACCGCCGACGAGTCGAATCGGCCACGGATCTGCGGCGGATCGGCCTGACTCGGCCGCGGATCCGCGACCATTTGAGTAGATCTGTGTGTGAACTTCTCTGTCTTGTTTGATGTTGACTTTAGGGTTGTTTTCTGATGTCCGGAATCTTATAATTATCTCTTGTTTGCTGCCAGATCTCAAGTCTTTGACTTGCTGTATTTTATCGGCACTTTTAACAATTCCAGTTCTTTGACCTGAAGAATTTCTGCACAAAATCTTGAGACAAGTGTTTAAATATACAAAGATCATGCGTGTAGTAATAAACACACAATTTCCCTTAAAATGCCGGTTATAAAGTACAACACATGTTATTTGATATTTTGTAGACGAATTGCCAATATGTGCTATATTTACACCAAACACTTTTAGATGATTAGAAAGAGTAGGAAAATTGATGTGTTAAGAATGCAATATTTTCGACTGATCAAATTCCCCCAAACTTAATTTTGGTCGTCTCGAGCAAACACCTTTTATTTTTATTTAAGAGAAGGAGAAAATATAAGAAAAAGAAAAACTAACTGTTTCCCCCAATTAGAGCAAGGCTCTGTTTGAATTTCAAAAATTCAAAATTTTGAAGCAACGCTTCAAATCCCGTACGCTGCGCACAATGCGCCACGTGTCAAAAGCTGATACGGCAGCACAGCGCCCAAAGCAGTGCGTCCAATCAGAGCAAAGCTCTTTAAAAATAAAAGTAAAGGAAGCAACGTTTCAGTTGCACAGGCGCTGCGCTGCGCGACACGTGTCTGCGCAGTTGCGCAAGCATAGTTGCGCAAGTGCTGCGCTGCGCGACACGTGTCTGCGCAGTTGCGCCAGCACAACTGCGCAAATACAGCTGCGCAAGCGATGCGTTGTGCGACAAGTGTCTGCACAGTTGCGCAAGCACAGTTGCGCTGCGCTGTGCGCTGCGCGACACGTGTCACGCGCTGGGGCATCTGCGCCAAACACAATTAAAATTCTAAGAAATCTTTTCTGTTCTTGTTAAAACAAGAAGATTTTCTTCTGCAAAGCAGAAGCCCTTGGATCAAAGATCCAACGGTGGGGAAAATTCCCCAAATCACTCAGAGAAAGATCTCTTTAACAAATTTAACTAATTTATGGGCACTATAAAAAGGACCCTAGACCTCAATTCAAAGGCATCAACATCTTTCTAAAAAAAAAAAAAGAGAAGAGAACTCTTGAGAACTCCTCAAGAACAACAGAAGATAAAAATCTTTGAAAGAAGAGAAAATTCTCTTATGAACAGATCAGTGATCTAAAAACAAGATCATTGATCTTTAAATATAACTAAATAAAATGAATAAATAAAATAAAAATAGTACTTTGCACTTTTTCATGAACCTTTGGTTCTTTAAGATAAGAAAAAACTTATCTTTTCCTTTGATCTAAATTAGATCAAGAAATCTAACAGTGCTTTGCACTTCTGTTCTTGAATCTAAAAGATTCTCAAATTAATAGTGCTTTGCACTTATAAATCTGCACTGTTGCGCTCTTGGGCTGGCGCAAGCCACCAGAGAGCACCACGTGTCAGCGCCTGAACCATTTGCGCTATGAGCTTTTGAATAGAGCTTCGCTCGCTGAAATTGGCGCAAGCTACCAGAGTGCGCCACGCGTCAGCAGCGCAGGCGCAACGAATTAGCGCAGCGCACTGCGTTTGCGCGACACGTGTCAACACTACAAGCGCTTGCGCTCTCTGATTGGCGCAAAGCGCCTGACAAATGCAAGGCATTTCTTAAAGGGCCAGGCCCAAATCAAAAAGACCTAGCAGGCCAAAATAAATTGCAAAACAATAAAAAGGGGGCAGAGCTCAAGTGAAATTGATGCTCTGCATCTTTTATGGGCAGAGCCCAAACAAAAAAAAATAGAAGTAATGCAATGCATTATTTAAGTGTGGGCAAAGCCCTAGCACAGGTCTAATAGACCAAAAATAAATAAGGGTGTTGAACATTTTCAACTGGACTTAGCCCAATTTTGGCCGTAAGTCCTCAAATTAAATTGACTGAGCACAGCTGTTCTCTTAAATTAATTTATATCCGGTTCGAGGGTACATCTCCGAACTCCTCTGACACCCATCGCTGTAATCCTTCAACGACGTCAGAGAGGTGACGGGTCCCGACGACCACACATCAATACGGAGTGCGGGGTCCTTAAACTCGTGGACCGAAACGTCCTTAAAACTAATATTGGACCGGAACGTCCTTAAACTAATGTTGGACCGAGACGTCCTTAAAACTAATATTGGACCGGAACGTCCTTAAACTAATGTCGGACCGAAACGTCCTTAAACTAATGTCGGACCACCACGTCCCTAAACTGGAATATGGACCCCCACGTCCCTAAACTGGAATATGGACCACCACGTCCCTAAACTGGCGATGGACTACCACGTCCCTAAATTGGAATATGGACCACCACGTCCCTAAATTGGAATATGGACCAGCACGTCCCTAAACTGGCGATAGACCACCACATCCCTAAACTGGAGTATGGATCACCACGTCCCTAAACTGGAACAATAGAGCCTCCAAATGCTCTTTTACCGGATCTAAACGACCCCGTTTAAGTCGATCTTAGCCCCCAAACACGGCTAACGTATCCTTAAACATTCAAGCGGACTACAAAATTCCAAATCAACTCTGGTTCGAGGGTACATCTCCGAGCTCCTCTGACACCTGTCGTTGTAATCCTTCAACGACGTCAGAGAGGTGACGAGTCCTGACGGCCATATATTAAATGAATCACTACGTTAAGTTGATCTTAGTCTAAAACAGGACTAACGTATCCTTAACGAACGTTTAAGTTGATCTTAGCCGCAACGCGACTAATGCATCCTTAAACTAAAAACACCAAACCCAAATCTAAGTAAATACGGATTTGGACTAATCCACGTCCTACGGGCGACGGCATTACTCAGTCTCCGTAGACAATCCACGGGCAACCACAAACAAAACAAACACACACGACACGAAGTGAAATTCTGGAGAAGGAGAAAGTTGTTACCGCGATGCGGTAGCGTAATTAACTGCAGGGGCTTGCGCCTGCAGGGAAGAGCGTCCCCACAATCAAAAACCCCTCAAGCGAGGGGGAATCTGATGAAGTCTGCTACATCGGCCGCATCCGTCTAAACCTCCGATACACGGTGCCATAAATCAACTTGGCATATTCGGAGAGGTGGACGGATAAAACCAAATAGCATCTGCCCCGAATCTCAGCGTCAGGACATCGCAGTCGTCGGCCGCCGTCATTCGGAGGGGAACGGATTCTGGCACGCCCGGTGGGACCTCTTCCTCTTTCCACTCCACACTTCGTGTGTCGTCTTCGCGAACCAATCACGGTTTGGTAAATGGTTGCCTTCGGATTTCAAGTTACTAAGATTTGGTCTCTTGCCTGGCGCAGAACTCAAGATTCAATGGCCTCTAATTGCACTAACTGCTCGAAGTGCCCCTGCAATGGACGCTCCACCTCACCAGGAGGTGTAGTATATGGGCCCCAAGCGGCTTCCTTCCTCACTCTGCCAGTAGACCAGGTGACCCAAGCCACCAATGGCCTGTTCTTCGGGACCATGATCCCACCTACAAGCTTCTCTGCGCCAATACCTGCACCGGAAGTGAACAAGAAGTCGGTCTTCGACCGGCTCACTGCTACGACGGCCCCTGTCAACGGGTCGCCCACTGCCGAACCAACAGCCTCTGTTTTCACCAGGCTAAATCAGAACTCTAAACTGGCTGTCCCAAGGAAGGCAATGACTGCTGCTTCAGAAGTCGTCAAGGCGGCTTCCCCTGTCAAAGAGTCAGTCTTTTCAAGGCTGACGATTCCTGCTCCTGTCCCTGCTCGAAGATCTGTCTTCGATAGGTTGGATATCACACCTCAGAAGACAACCTCAGTCTTTAAGAGGTTAACACCGGCGGCGCCTCATTCAGACAGGGGGCAAAAATAAGATGTCTCAATCTCCGAGCCAGTCCCAACGGCTCGTCATGCTCGACGTCGCCATTGGCAACGAGTGAGGAAGGCAGGGGGCAACTCCCCCTCAGGACTAACTCCACCGGCTCTAGTGGTGGAAGTCAACGCTGCTGTTCCAACTGGGAACATCTTTGAACTGTTGAGGAGGGTGCGTAAGAATTCTCCAACCGCTACACTGAAAAGATCTCCTCCGCCTGCGGAGAGAGTTCCAGAAACGAAGCAAGAACAGCCCCCTCAACGGCTGTCCTAAAAAATATACAAGGTTTGGCGAAGGGTTCAAGACTCCGTGATCGATTCAGATCACTCTCGTCAACAGAAAAAGGTGAAGGTGCAAAAAGAAAAGGACTGTCCTATTAAACAGCAGAGGACAACAATCGCTAGGGTGCCCACTGTAACGGCCCCCTCCACTTCAACGGCCCACAAAAGAAGAAGGCCGGAGAAAACCCCCGCGCCCGCGGCAAATGCCAAAGATGGTGAACCTAAACGCCCTAAGTCCGGGGGCATAATAGTTCATACCGTCTATGTGGCGTCTGGTAAAGAGGACAGTCGCATATCAACAGGTCATAGACCGCACACGCGGTTAGTGACCAAGGCGCAGGAGCAGCAACAAAAGCTCCAAGAAATGATGAACGCTATGGCCGCACTTACAGGGCCAAAAGAAAGTCCTGAAACGTCCTCGGATGAACGCCAAGAGGAAGAAACCAACGCCGAATTCCTTCGTCGGATATTGGAGAAGAAGGACAAAGAGGCTGCTGAACAAGCAGCCAACATACAGCGTATGGGCCTCCTCTTCCAGGACATGATAGGGATGATGATACAACAAGATCCCCCGGCTGAAGAGCCCCCGATCGTCCTAGGAGACGATAGAGGAGAGACATCAAATCCTCCACCAGCTCTATCGACAGCTAAAGAGGATACAATCTCCAAAGCTGATTTGGATGAGTACATCGCCCAGTAAATACGGGTTCATCATGCGACCGAAGCGGCCGGTCAGGTCGTAAAAACGGGGCGGCTATATCCAAGTTGGTACGATCAAATCAAGTACCCACCCGGTTACACAATTCCCAAGTTCCATGTCTACAAAGGGATGGGCAATCCTCATCAACATGTTGCCCAGTTTAGGGCACTCTGCGGCAATACCGGTGGTGATGACAAGTTTTTACTTCGCCAGTTCGTTGGAAGCTTATCAGATACGGCGTTCGAGTGGTACTCTGAGCTCGCGAACGACTCTATCAAAACCTTCGCGGAGATGGAGCTACTGTTTACTCAGCGTTTTGCAAGCGCCAGTGAACATACCCCGATGACAACACTGATTAACGCCAGGGTAAAGTTAGGTGTAACGTTTTGAAAATCGTTTCGGTGAAATTTCGAAAAGAACGGTAAAATAAGGGGGTTTTCTGTAAAAAGTCAAATGCAAGTATCTTTATTATAAAATTAAATATACATATTCTAGCTATGTAATTGCAAGTATTTGGTGTTTATTGAGCCACTGGTGAAATTTCAAATTTTCTGAAAAATTTCCGAAATTAATTATTTTAATATTATTTTAAGCCGTCACTAATACATTTAATTAGGGAAAATTACAAATTGGAATGAGTTGAAACAAATTTTGTGCATCATAAAACATTAAATAAAATTTTATCATGTGGTTTTTGAAATGAAATCGTTTGCCAAAACGGTTTAGAAAATATCGAAGAAAAAGGCTTTTTTCGGTGAAATTAGTGTTAATGGGAATTGGGGTTTAGCATTTATCTTTTTCCTAACCCACACACCCACACCTCACCCTCTCCCCCCATCCCCATATGGCCGGCCCCACCATGACAGCCCTCCCCCTCTCCCTCTCTCCAATCACTTCTTTTTTCAAAAGAAAAGAAAAAGAAAAGAGTAGAAAATGATAGAAATAGAGTGGACTTTGACTAGAGTGGACTTTCCCCACCTCACTCTCTCTCCTCCCTCACCCAATCCCCACCAATTCTGGCCAAAATCTGAACCCACAACAGCCCCTTCATTCTTCATCTCCTTCTCTTTAAAAAAGTTCATCAAAAATGCTTGAAAAGTCCACAAAAAATCAAGCAAAAATCCAAATCAAAATCCACCTCCTACCCATTTTCCCTTGGCTACCATAGCATGGATCTAGGGATTTAGATTTCAATTTGGGAGGCAAAGTGTGCTTGTGGGATCTTCAAATTAGTTGGGTATAAATTCTAACCTTTTTGCTTAATGTGTTGTTAATTGCTTAGGTTAGCTGAATTAATTGTTTAATTAGGTTTTTAATTAGTTCTAAGTGCATGATTTAAAATTCAAGAGAGGGGTTTGATTTCAAATTGGTATTTTGTGTTATGAGATTTAGTTTATGTGATATAATTGACATATTAATGTTATGCTAAATCCAATTTAAGTTGCTAGTTTGCATATTTGTTGATTTAAAAGTGATAATTATATAATTGGTAAACTAGGTTTTTTAAATAATTATATTCTTATGAGATAAAGTTCAAATTTAGGTTTCATGTCATTATAAAGATTATATTGAGTGGTTTAATTTTTTTAGTTCATGAAAATCCAAGCTAGATTGTAGTTTGTGCATTTTTTCTATAAAATTATTAAAATTTAGGTATTTTGTAAACTAGAATTTTAACGTTTATGGAAATTAATGAGATTAAATTATGGGAATTGTTTTTATGACTTAATTATGATATTTAGTGAATATTGTGGCCGCTAGATTCGTTTATACATCGAGTTTTGTACTAAAACGGCGAATTGTGCTTGCCAGATTTTCGGAAAAATAACTTTTTAAGTGAAATTGGGGTTTTTGTGAGTTTTAACCTATTTTATATTAAAATTAGTGTTCATGAATGTGCAAATGTGTGTATTTGGGTTTTTCTCGATGGTTTGGCGTTTGTACGCCGACGTCGAGGGTTTTTGGGTTGATTTGTGAAAGCAACCATAGGTTTTGACCTATGTGGGATTCATGTATCGTTTTAGTCATGAGTCGGATTTTAATACGACACAGTACGTTATGATATGTAGGTACCCCATGTGGACTTCGAGACGACAAGCAAGCGCGTGGCGACGTCGGCACCGGCGAGCGAGGACCAGGTGAGTAGATTTATATCTACGAGGAGAAGTCGGGTGGATGGCGTATAGCACCCCCGCAGTTCGTAGTGATGTATACGAATACGTATACACACATATATATATTGTTTGAGTATATTAATGATAATATGGATATTTGGTGTTCTTGGATGATTTAGTGTCGCGAAACCCTAGAGTAGTGGTCGCACTACACATGCACACACCAACCCATACTTGCATACTTTCTTCTTTCATTTGTGCTTATACGGGAATATATAGTTATGTGTTCACATGGGTATGGGACTATGTGTTCACATACGGATTTGAGGATGATACTTGGGTTTGAGATGAGTCGATGAGATTTGTATTGAGGTTATGAATTCGGTGACATAGCAGGGTTCGTATCTGAGATACGACATGACGTTGTAGCGGGTCCTTGACGTAGTGTTTCACACACGTCCATGCATACTTAGGCGGTATCAGTATTGTACAAGACATAGGTCAGTACCCTAGACTATGATCTTGGATAAAGAGGATACTAGGTGAATAGTACGATGAATGTGATATTGACCCGTACCCAGATTTGGGATGCCGTACGATGGATTTACGTACGAGCTATATTGATGATTGATCCGCACTCTTGACTTGGGATGCCTGATTATAGATATGGTATCGGATATGATATTATTGAGGCGGGATCACCGACTATACATATACAGGTATGTATATGGATCGACTCAGATGTTAGGCGGTTTTCTTACCTGTAGTCCAGCTTGTTAGCTTAGCCCTTTAGTTTAGTTTAGTTGTTAGATTAGATTCGATTCTTACCTATTTCAAAAACTAACGAATCGTGGGTATTTTAAAAGACAGCCCAAGGGATCCTACGGATATTTCAAAAGACGTATCTTTTCATAAAAACACCGTAGCCCCTATTTTCAAAACCCCATGATTCGTGTTATTTCAAAAGGCACCATTTGTAGGACTTATATTAGATTAATGCAGGTTAGTTACAGTTGCGTCTAGTATTCAGCTCCCGCTTATTATTGTGGTTCGCTTCGCATCGCATACTTATGTTATAATTTCTTATTGCAATGTTGATATCATATTGTTAGGACACCAGCACCATTACCGATGATGCGTATGTACCACGTATACTTACCTGCCGGCTCACACACATCTTCATCGGTAATTGCCATGTCACGTACACCTTAGAAAATATTATTGCTTGACTTAGCTTGTTAGTTAGTAATTTGACATGATATTAGTGTACTTGCCTCATATGTTAGTTTAGACATTGTAGTTATTACCTGCTACTTCATGCATACTGTTATTCATTGTTATGCCGCATTCATGGATTCTCATGCATATATTCACTATTTTACGTGTTATTGAGGTTTTGGATTCGGATTTCCATGAGATTTTCTGGATTTGGAGGAAAACCGCAAAAACATAAATAAACCTTTTCTCTCTTTTAAAATAAAAAAGTGCGGTTTTCCCATGATGTATGAGTCGTCCACCATGAGTTTGCTGATGGATTTCGAGACCCGATTCGAGGAGACGGATGAACCGTTTCGGGTACATGGTGGACCCGGTAAGGTACCCCGGGGCAAGAAGCGCGTGATGATGATGATGTGAGCCTGGCACGGGAGCACTACCTACCTGTGATTTTACCCGACGCGTCGGATATCCGGAGGATACCGTCGTGGTCTTGAGATGGATGGTAGGGGCCGGTCTGGACTGACGACGCCCTAGATATTGTGATTGAGACATTGAGATTTAGAGATATTGAGGTACAGAGACTGTGGTACAGAGATATCGAGATATTGGGATTACGTTTTGTGCCGATGCTAGGCACTGTTTTATGCTGATTTCATTATGATACCTCATTTTAAAAATACAAAGGAAATCTCACTAAATTATGAAAACAGTTTTTCATTTACATGTATTCTGTTTCCATGCATTCATACCTCATTCATATGATATATTGCTACCTGAGGCACTGACACGGCACATGAGATTACACTCGGGTTAGATATTTACCCTAGCCTTGTTATAGGTTGCATGTTATATATATAATTGAGGATATATTATGATCATTGACCTAGGTTGCGTTATTTATGCGATTTCTTTTCGTAGATGTTTTTCTATTCGCGAGTTGGCAACTCACCCCCGTTGTGCCCCAGTTCTTGCAGGTTTGCCGTACAGGTTTTATTACGGATTTGCTGGCACTGCTCCTTTCGGGTGATTTGCTAGTAGGTGGGTTTATTGTATCATACCCATCAGTATACATTGTATATTATTATTCAGTTGTATCTAGAAGTTCCATCAACCAAACATGTATTTACTTTGAGATAGAGACCAGTGATGTTATTCCTTCGACCTTAGAGTCGCGCGTTAGTTTTCTGTGGTTTTATTGTGGTTTTGAGTTTCCTTTTGAGTTTTGATCCTCGCCGTTGGCGTTGTATATTATATTGCTTGTGTGGTTGTGACCGTCGTTTGACGAAGAGCTAGCTCCCGCTTGGGGATGCCTTTTATTGATTTCGTATACTATTCATGTTGTATCCCGTTTGGGGGCCAGTTTTTACAAAGGAGACTCTGCCAAAATTTTCAGGAAATTTTTGATGTTTTTAAAAAACCGCATAATTCGGCTTATGCTATTGAAACTACTTGCTTTAAGTTGGTTTTTCCTGCACTCTACATCTTTTCTTGATTTGGATTTCTGGGTTTTCGGTTTACTTAGATTACGTACGCCTCGAGACGTTCGTAGTTTAAGTGCCGGTCATGTTCCGTACTTTCGGGTCGTGACAAAGTTGGTATCAGAGCGTTAGGTTTTACCTTCGGAGCGTAGGATGACCCTTGGTTGATGGAATAGGTGACTAAAGTAGAGTGACGTACCGTAGGTATGTTCCGCGGCATATTTACGATACGCTACTCCACTTAAGAAGCCTTAGGATGTACATTTCTTTGCTCAGTATTATATTCATTCCGATATAGCCTCATCAGTACCAGCTATGGTTTTGCTGCCACGATTACGGGCAGGGAGTGCTACAGCTAGAGTTGTGGTCAGCACGAGGTCGTCACGAACGAGGACTGACCAGGGCGAAATTCCGGCGACACACGATTGCGGAGATGTGTCTTTTTACTGTGTTTCCGCGCCACGAGCGTTTGGCGGATCGCCTTTATGAGGTTACTCGGACATGTCGATTTGCACTAGAGGATTGAGCCGCTGATAGAGGCCAGCCGGATTTTGATGACTGTTGATATATTGCCTATTCATGATGATTGAGGTACGGTTCAGCGTGCAGACGAGTGAGCCCGTTATTGCTGCGAATGACGAGATATCGCCCCAGATGTTGGAGCTATTGCAGTACGAGTTGTACTAAGAGATGATAGAAGGTCGCTAGTCACCGAGGATGAATGACTAGGACATGTGGTTCGTTCGCTACCCCGATGCGAGGTCATCAGATAGATTGATTCCAGCTAGAGACGACTTCACGTGGAGACGTTGAGAGTCGACAGAGACGATCGAATGTCAGAAACCTATTATTCCAAGTTTAAAATAGTCGGAAAGACATGCAGGAAATTCTATGGTCCCTCTAGAAGAATGAAACCCTAACTCGACATAATGACCGTGTGAAAGCCTTTGAACCTTCGGGTTTGCGGCAGTTCCACGGCGCCATTAGTGAGGCTTGGGTTTGCCCTTCTACGGCTGGACCACCGATGCTGTGGTATGTACTCGATACTATTAAACCGTGCCCAAGATGTTGAGCTCTTGGGGGATTATGAGGTTTTGACGACTCGATCGGATGGCTCGACTTAATTCGGATGCTAGGTGGTGAGATGCATTTCTTGGGAAACTCCAGGTACGAGATAGCCGTTGGAGCTCAGTCAATGCAGCCGCGATGAAGCGAGTCCGAAGCAGTCGACATTAGAGAAAAGTGGAGTAAGAGGTTCGTACAAGATCTGGATATGATGACGTTCCACTCCGCCGACATCAGAGATGCGATGCACATGCCGAGGCATTGTACTTGGATATACCTTCCAGAAGCAGTCGTGATGAGTATGCAGCCGTTCCGGAGCAAGAAGCGGATATAGTAAAGGGCGATGACTTCCGGGCAGTTAGGCAGAGACGAGACTTGGATGAGACCTTGAGCAGGAATCCTTCCAGGCCACTGATGATTGATATTTGCACCCAGGATCAGATGTGTCACGTGCATTTAGAGAGCCAGAGGCCGACGCCAGTGATATGCTGCCTTGACAGGGCCGATGAGCCGATGGATCGTGAGATTGGTAATCCACAGAGAAGACTTGGACCCAGGAGTGGTCATGTTACGCACACCAGCAGGCCAGAGTTCATGATCATCGACGAGACGTTCCACTAGTGACCGCGACAATTGGCCCGAGATTCTTCGAGGATGCGCTTGAGCGGTACTATTCCGCCATTATTGATTTCGATGTTTTGGGTGATTTATTCGCCTGATTTGATTTTGATGATTGAGGATTTACGATCTTTACACAGTGTTGCACTTGATATCGTTTTCGTGCTTGGGTTTCACATGTTTATGATTTTACGGTTTTAGACATTTGAGTTGATTTTGTGCGTATGCACGCATACGATTTGGTTCCTGCACTCTGTATAGTTTATATATGCTTGCAGTACAGTGATACGCCTTTTGTGCACTTAGATGCACTGGACTTCGATTTCGATTGTGATACTCGATATTTGTTTTGTGCACCTTGTGCACCTGATTTAATTTTGCGCATGTTCGGCGCTTGATATTGGATTTCATGATTTCGTGCATGATGGATGCCCCTGGTTTTGGGTTTTCGCGCATGTTGAGCGCATGTTTTGAGGTGCGATTTTGGTGCACACCAGATGCACTAAATCGAGATTCTTCATGCATGTCAGATGTACTTGATTTTGCTGTCAGGCACACACGTTGCCTACGACAGATGCTTTGTGCACACCCGATGCACTTAGATCTTGTTTCTGTGCATTTGTATGGCACGTATATGGATTTTGATTGTCGTGCGCACCAGACGCACGTAGTATTCATACGCGTATTTTGGGATTGATTTCTTATAGAGCAGTACGTTTTTTTAATGACAATTGCGATGTGTTTTCGTACTAAGCAGGACTAGTCGGAGGACAGTACCTGAATGTATTTTGCATGCATTGATAGCTATTGAAGGGAATTCCAAAAAGCGAGCTATAGTCTCAGTATTTACCTACTGGTCTGATATGACGCGAAACATTTAAAACAAGGAAAAACCTTCTAAATTGGTTCCCAAAACGGCGGAACGTACATTGCAAACAAAGGTATATATGTATATAGTTATTTTCTTATGATTGACGTCCGCCACTGTGCAGTGTTATGTGCATTGCACAGCAACTTACAAGATTTGGCATGCATTTCCTCCTGATGTTTACATGTATAGTTCCGATTTATAGCAGATCGATCTTGCTTTGGATTTAGCATTTGTGTCTTCACCTTTACTCTGATGATTGCGGGATGCTTGACGTAGTTTTGATTTCGAGTTATCTGCTCATTACTCATGCGCATGCATTGCGCTATGCTGCGTTTTATGTATTTATGGTTTCGGAGCCCCGGCGATTTGATGGTTTTGGCTGAAATATTTTAGTATTTGGAGGGAGTTTTAATTTAAATTTGGGGACCGAATTTCTTTAAGGGGAGAAGATTGTAACGTTTTGAAAATCGTTTCGGAGAAATTTCGAAAAGAACGGTAAAATAAGGGGGTTTTCTGTAAAAAGTCAAATGCAAGTATCTTTATTATAAAATTAAATATACATATTCTAGCTATGTAATTGCTAGTATTTGGTTTTTATTGAGCCACTGGTGAAATTTCAAATTTTCTGAAAATTTTTCCGAAATTAATTATTTTAATATTATTTTAAGCCGTCACTAATACATTTAATTAGGGAAAATTACAAATTGGAATGAGTTGAAACAAATTTTGTGCATCATAAAACATTAAATAAAATTTTATCATGTGGTTTTTGAAATGAAATCGTTTGCCAAAACGGTTTAGAAAATATCGAAGAAAAAGGCTTTTTTCGGTGAAATTAGTGTTAATGGGAATTGGGGTTTAGCATTTATCTTTTTCCTAACCCACACACCCACACCTCACCCTCTCCCCCCGTCCCCATATGGCCGTCCCCACCATGACAGCCCTCCCCCTCTCCCTCTCTCCAATCACTTTTTTTTTCAAAAGAAAAGAAAAAGAAAAGAGTAGAAAATGATAGAATTAGAGTGGACTTTGACTAGAGTGGACTTTCCCCACCTCACTCTCTCTCCTCCCTCACCCAATCCCCACCAATTCTGGCCAAAATCTGAACCCACAACAGCCCCTTCATTTTTCATCTCCTTCTCTTTAAAAAAGTTCATCAAAAATGCTTGAAAAGTCCACAAAAAATCAAGCAAAAATCCAAATCAAAATCCACCTCCTACCCATTTTCCCTTGGCTACCATAGCATGGATCTAGGGATTTAGATTTCAATTTGGGAGGCTAAGTGTGCTTGTGGGATCTTCAAATTAGTTGGGTATAAATTCTAACCTTTTTGCTTAATGTGTTGTTAATTGCTTAGGTTAGCTTAATTAATTGTTTAATTAGGTTTTTAATTAGTTCTAAGTGCATGATTTAAAATTCAAGAGAGGGGTTTGATTTCAAATTGGTATTTTGTGTTATGAGATTTAGTTTATGTGATATAATTGACATATTAATGTTATGCTAAATCCAATTTAAGTTGCTAGTTTGCATATTTGATGATTTAAAAGTGATAATTATATAATTGGTAAACTAGGTTTTTTAAATAATTATATTCTTATGAGATAAAATTCAAATTTAGGTTTCATGTCATTATAAAGATTATATTGAGTGGTTTAATGCTTTTAGTTCATGAAAATCCAAGCTAGATTGTAGTTTGTGTATTTTTTCTATAAAATTGTTAAAATTTAGGAATTTTGTAAACTAGAATTTTAACGTTTATGGAAATTAATGAGATTAAATTATGGGAATTGTTTTTATGACTTAATTAAGATATTTAGTGAATATTGTGGCCGCTAGATTCGTTTATACATCGAGTTTTGTACTAAAACGGCGAATTGTGCTTGCCAGATTTTCGGAAAAATGACTTTTTAAGTGAAATTGGGGTTTTTGTGAGTTTTAACCTATTTTATATTAAAATTAGTGTTCATGAATGTGCAAATGAGTGTATTTGGGTTTTTCTCGATGGTTTGGCGTTTGTACGCCGACGTCGAGGGTTTTTGGGTTGATTTGTGAAAGCAACCATAGGTTTTGACCTATGTGGGATTCATGTATCGTTTTAGTCATGAGTCGGATTTTAATACGACACAGTACGTTATGATATGTAGGTACCCCATGTGGACTTCGAGACGACAAGCAAGCGCGTGGCGACGTCGGCACCGGCGAGCGAGGACCAGGTGAGTAGATTTATATCTACGGGGAGAAGTCGGGTGGATGGCGTATAGTACCCCCGCAGTTCGTAGTGATGTATACGAATACGTATACACACATATATATATTGTTTATATATTGTTTGAGTATATTGATGATAATATGGATATTTGGTGTTCTTGGATGATTTAGTGTCGCGAAACCCTAGAGTAGTGGTCGCACTACACATGCACACACCAACCCATACTTGCATACTTTCTTCTTTCATTTGTGCTTATACGGGAATATATAGTTATGTGTTCACATGGGTATGGGACTATGTGTTCACATACGGATTTGAGGATGATACTTGTGTTTGAGATGAGTCGCTGAGATTTGTATTGAGGTTATGAATTCGGTGACATAGCAGGGTTCGTATTTGAGATACGACATGACGTTGTAGCGGGTCCTTGACGTAGTGTTTCACACACGTCCATGCATACTTAGGCGGTATCAGTATTGTACAAGACATAGATCAGTACCCTAGACTATGATCTTGGATAAAGAGGATACTAGGTGAATAGTAGGATGAATGTGATATTGACCCGTACCCAGATTTGGGATGCCGTATGACGGATTTACGTACGAGCTATATTGATGATTGATCCGCACTCTTGACTTGGGATGCCTGATTATAGATATTGTATCGGATATGATATTATTGAGGCGGAATCACCGACTATACATATACAGGTATGTATATGGATCGACTCAGATGTTAGGCGGTTTTTTACCTGTAGTCCAGCTTGTTAGCTTAGCCCTTTAGTTTAGTTTAGTTGTTAGATTAGATTCGATTCTTACCTATTTCAAAAACTAACGAATCGTGGGTATTTTAAAAGACAGCCCAAGGGATCCTACGGATATTTCAAAAGACGTATCTTTTCATAAAAACACCGTAGCCCCTATTTTCAAAACCCCATGATTCGTGTTATTTCAAAAGGCAGCATTTGTAGGACTTATATTAGATTAATGCAGGTTAGTTACAGTTGCGTCTAGTATTCAGCTCCCGCTTATTATTGTGGTTCGCTTCGCATCGCATACTTATGTTATAATTTCTTATTGCAATGTTGATATCATATTGTTAGGATACCAGCACCATTACCGATGATGCGTATGTACCACGTACACTTACTTGCCGGCTCACACACATCTTCATCGGTAATTGCCATGTCACGTACACCTTAGAAAATATTATTGCTTGACTTAGCTTGTTAGTTAGTAATTTGACATGATATTAGTGTACTTGCCTCATATGTTTGTTTAGACATTGTAGTTATTACCTGCTATTTCATGCATACTGTTATTCATTGTTATGCCGCATTCATGGATTCTCATGCATATATTCACTATTTTACGTGTTATTGAGGTTTTGGATTCGGATTTCCATGAGATTTTCTGGATTTGGAGGAAAACCGCAAAAACATAAATAAACCTTTTCTCTCTTTTAAAATAAAAAAGTGCGGTTTTCCCATGATGTATGAGTCGTCCACCATGAGTTTGCTGATGGATTTCGAGACCCGATTCGAGGAGACGGATGAACCGTTTCGGGTACATGGTGGACCCGGTAAGGTACCCCGGGGCAAGAAGCGCGTGATGATGACGATGTGAGCCTGGCAGGGGAGCACTACCTACCGGTAATTTTACCCGACGCGTCGGATATCCGGAGGATACCGTCGTGGTCTTGAGATGGATGGTAGGGGCCGGTCTGGACTGACGGTGCCCTAGATATTGTGATTGAGACATTGAGATTTCGAGATATTGAGGTACAGAGACTGTGGTACAGAGATATCGAGATGTTGGGATTACGTTTTGTGCCGATGCTAAGCACTGTTTTATGCTGATTTCATTATGATACCTCATTTTAAAAATACAAAGGAAATCTCACTAAATTATGAAAACAGTTCTTCATTTACATGTATTCTGTTTCCATGCATTCATACCTCATTCATATGATATATTGCTACCTGAGGCACTGACACGGCACATGAGATTACACTCGGGTTAGATATTTACCCTAGCCTTGTTATAGGTTGCATGTTATATATATAATTGAGGATATATTATGATCATTGACCTATGTTGCGTTATTTATGCGATTTCTTTTCGTAGATGTTTTTCTATTCGCGAGTTGGCAACTCACCCCCGTTGTGCCCCAGTTCTTGCAGGTTTGCCGTACAGGTTTTATTACGGATTTGCTGGCACTGCTCCTTTCGGGTGATTTTCTAATAGGTGGGTTTATTGTATCATACCCATCAGTATACATTGTATATTATTATTCAGTTGTATCTAGAAGTTCCATCAACCAAACATGTATTTACTTTGAGATAGAGACCAGTGATGTTATTCCTTCGACCTTAGAGTCGCGCGTTATTTTTCTGTGGTTTTCTTGTGGTTTTGAGTTTCCTTTTGAGTTTTGATCCTCGCCGTTGGCGTTGTATATTATATTGCTTGTGTGGTTGTGACCGTCGTTTGACGAAGAGCTAGCTCCCTCTTGGCGTTGTATCTCGTCGTATACTATTCATGTCGTATACAGACTCATAAATCTGCCGGATCCAAAACGTCCGTTGCAACCAAGTGACGTCAACGAGCCCAACTACTGTCCTTATCATCGAGTACTAGGCCATCCGATCGAAGATTGCTACGTTTTCAAAAATTGGCTTGAAAACCAGTACCGACAGGGCAAGTTCGCGATATCTGATAAATGGAAGGTGAATCCCCCGCAACCCCACACCTCTAAGGGGACGAATACGCCGGGGGCAACATGCTCCGTCGTTGAAGAAGCTCCTTGGGAGGTTGTATTATCGGCCAAGACAAAGAGGATGCTAAACGATCTTCAGACATGTCCAGCAATCAAGTGGAAGAACCCGTTGGAACCGCAGGTCATTGAGGGGATGTTGAAGCCACGTCCAACTCCAAAGACCGATGATGGTGGTTCAAGCACTTGCAGCCAGCCGTCAAAATATTCAAAAAAGAAGAAGAAGAAATCTAAGAAGCCCGTGAAGCCTGGCGACAAGCGCACAGACTTACAAAAGCAAATTGACGCGCTGGATGAATACAACCAAAAGGCACGGACTCCCATTACGCTCCAAGAGTTCCTCAATCGCGTCTTTCAAGAAGAAGATGAGGGAGAAAGTTCATCGGATGAATCCGAGGAATACGTGGCGAGCTGTCATATGATTTCCCATTCGATCATGAATGATGAGGAGACTCCTTGCACTGGAACGCTAGGGGCAGATCTTGAACCAAAATTTCCGGAACTATCAGATGAAATGATTGACGCGTTCTTTAACGAAGCTCGACTAAAAAGTAAAGCTGATCGAGAACGCGAGACGGCTATATTCGAAAGGGCCAAGCGCCAGCGACTTGATGAAAGAGCTGAGATGATCCTGCTGGAGCAAAATGCCTCCACCGCTGACAAAAGCCAATTCAAGATGAGGAAAAAGTTTGCTAAGGCCATATCAATGGGCATGAAGCTACCATCCTCTGAAGGAAAAATTACTGGTGAAATAGAAATACACCCCTCCTATTGCTTATATCATCAGAAGGTTTCGCACCCCACTCAAGAGTGTAAAGCTTTCGATAAATGGTGGCAAGGGTATGTGGCTCATCGACAACGCTTCAAGCGGGAAAAGCGTAAAACTCGTCGGGAGCAAAGAAATACGACCGAGGGGATTAAAAGAACCACCGGCGATTGTCGCATGGTTAACACTGGCGGGTCACAAGTGCCTACATTCGGGAGCGATTCTGATGAGGAGCTAGAACTCGCCCCTCTCTTCAAAGAGTCCACTTCGGGAAAAGAAGGAGAACCAAAGATTTGCAAAAATATCCGGCTGCGGAATCGGACGCTGCCTGAAAAGAACCTCGGACCCTCAAGCAGAAAAGATAAAGGGAAAGAAAAGGTCTATGAAGATATCGTCTTAGATGACCAAGTTTTGGAGGAGCTAAACGCTAACAACCCGCCGAAGAAGAATAAGGTGGATTATAACGTCCTAGCGCACCTGAGGAAACTACCCTCACAGCTCAGCATTCTCGACGCCCTTTTGTTATCAAAAGAGGCGAGATATTCGTTAATCAAGGAATTACAAGATCCGGAGCAATTCCAAGTTTTCCTGGTTGAAGAAAAAATGAAGGATGAATTGGAGGAAGTGTACATGGCCGATGTTACTTTTGGCGATGAGGACCTTCTCCTTGGGACGTGCGAACACAACCGCCCCCTCTATGTCTCAGGATACTGCCACGATATTAAGATAGGCAAAATCCTGATCGACAATGGATCCTCCGTTAATCTCCTCAACGTGCGGGTGTTAAAAGAAATTTGCATGAGCGTCCAGCACCTTGCTCGTGACAAGATCACCATCTCCGGGTTCGACTCCCAGTCATCAAGAACTCTTGGGTCTGTGATACCGACGTTACGCTTCGGGCTACTCGTCACAGACGTTAAGTTCCACGTCATAGACACCAAGACATGCTACAACGCTTTGCTCGGCCGGCCATGGTTACACGAGTACAACATCATCCCTTCTACACAACATCAGTGTATGAAGTATTTTAAGGATGGTTTCGAGTATACCATGACGGGAGAACTGAACCCGTTCTCCGTGAACGAGGTCCGCAAATACGAAGATGCCAAATATTTCTTACCGGATTTCGAAGATACGGAGAAGTGTCACAAATCGGAGAATAAAGCTAACGCCACCATCCCTGCCTTCGGCAGTGATACCGAGGAGGAAGAGGAGATAGTGTATTCGGGTCCGCCCCAACACAACAAGCCAGGACCGTCCACTCCTACGTTGATCTTTGGTAGCGACTCGGAAGATGAGATCCGTGTTGTATTCTCTGCTCGACCTTCCGTACGAACGTCCGCTGACGAAGAACAAAGTCTACAAGTCGCCATGGTGCCGCTTAAACACCATAAAGAACTGGATACACTTAATATCTACAGTGTAGAAGAGTTGCGGACATTCTATATCCTTCCCAGGCGAGAGAGCGAGAAAGCAATACTGTTTTACCGCTCTGAAGAAGCCAAGGTGGAGAAAGAAATCTGGCACGGCACGAATCCCACGCTCGACAGGCTTCAGCCTATCCGTCTTCCCAGATATTATACAGAGGGTTTGAAAAAGCTGCTGAAACGCCAGGGGATATCCTTCAAACAAACCGTTAGAAAAGCCAAGTTCTATGACAAAGTCTGGAACGTTCCCGGGACTCAACGCAAACTGCCTAATGGGAGAATGGAAACAATTGGGCTTGGATACGTCCGGTTAAAGAAACAAGAGTTATTACTCGGCTGCTACGTCGTGTATGACTTCGATGAGGAAGCGGATGCTCAATGAGAAGACGCTAATCCTGAGACAATGAAAGTTCCAGATGCAAAAGTGCCCAGTCCGTCGTTCAAAAAACGAATGGACAAATTTATAAGGGAAGCTGGTCAAAAAGTCCGAGACGACCATAACCGCGAAATGGCAATCTACGAGAAAGCCAAAACGCAACGCCTCCTTCAACAGGCCGTGAAAGACGAAAATGCCACCCCCTGTCAACCTGTTATAAAAAAGGCTCGACGTAGAGGCAGAAATAAGTCGAAAGGCCGAAAAGGCGCTCAACAGCAACAAAGCGGGGCTAAGAAGCCACGCAAACGGGAGTCAAGTGCTATTGATCTATCCCTTATGAAGAAAATGGGCCGAGCGTACTCGTTTCCTCGGGACAAGACGAAGAAGATACTTGATTTTGCTCTAAAACATCAAATGCTTACACTGCCGGAGTCCAAAAACCCCGAACGAGCGGATGAAGTCTCTGACCCAAATTATTGCACTTATCACCGAGTGATAGGACACCCTCTCGAAGATTGCTTCACCTTCAAAAATTGGGTTGAAGATCAGTACCAGCTCGGCAAGTTCGCTCTGTCTGACAACTGGAGGGTAGCGCCGCCGCAGAAGCACGAGCCCAAGGCCACGAAAGAAGAACCAGTTCCGCATTGGGATTGGAAGCGAATCCGTACTTGTCACGTGATAATGATATCAAAAGAAAAGCCCGAGAACATGGATGATCTTCCCTGGTGCTTCAAAAACAGCAACGATGAGGTGATCTCAGAATTCCCGCCAGCGCCAAAAGAGCTGGAAGATGGAATCCATACCACTGCAGATAACCTCAAGAAGATTGAGTTGGGGACGGCAAACGATCCACGACCGACATTCATCAGCGAGTTACTATCTGAAGAAAGGGTAGCTGCATTAAAGGATGTGCTTCTGCAGCATAGAGATTGCTTCGCGTGGAACTATTCCGAAATGCCGGGACTAGATCCAGAAATTGCTGTACACAAATTGGCGATATCCCCGAACATCAAGCCAGTCAAACAGGCGCCGAGGAGAATGCGGCTCGAGCTTGAAATGAGTATCAACGCTGAAGTCAAAAAGCTGATCGACTCTGGCTTCATCCAGGAGGTTCAATATCCGGAGTGGATCGCCAACATCGTCCCGGTGATGAAGAAAAATGGGACAGTGCGTATATGCATAGACTTTCGGGATCTCAATAAAGCCTGCCCAAAGGATGATTTCCCGGTGCCGGTCACCGAACTGATGATAGACAATACATCCACTCATGAGGTTTTCTCCTTCATGGATGGCTCATCAGGGTATAATCAGATAAAGATGCATCCCGAAGACCAGAAGCACACAGCCTTCAGGACCCCTTTAGGAATATTCTGTTACAAGGTGATGCCCTTCGGTTTAAAGAACGCCGGTGCCACCTACCAAAGGGCCATGACGAAGATCTTCGATGACCTTATACACAAAATCGTTGAATCCTATATCGACGATCTCGTGGTTAAAAGCAAATCATACGAGGAACATCTCGAGCATTTGAAGACTGTATTTCAACGCCTTCGACAATTCAACTTGAAAATGAACCCGCTCAAGTGTGCATTCGGAGTTTCCTCAGGCAAATTCCTGGGATTCATTGTTCGACACCGAGGTATTGAAATAGATCCGTCAAAGATCAAAGCGATCATGGAAATGCCTCCGCCGAGAACTCTCAAACAGTTGCGGTCTCTCCAAGGGAGGCTCGCATACATACGGCGATTTATAGCCAATCTTTCAGGCAAGTGTCGTCCTTACAGTCACCTGATGAAGAAGGGAACCCCATTCGTCTGGGATCAAAAATGCCAAAGCGCGCTAGACGAGATCAAGCAATACCTGCAGAACCCGCCGGTGTTGGCTGCTCCGGTTAAGGGAAAGCCTCTCATTCTTTATACAACCACCCTCGAAGGTTCTTTAGGCGCATTATGGGCACAAGATAACGATCAAGGGAAAGAGAGAGCACTCTACTACTTAAGTCGAGTTCTGCTGGGGGCAGAAAGCAACTACTCCCCCATCGAAAAACACTGCCTGGCGTTGATCTTTGCGATAACAAAGCTCAGGCACTATGCGTTGGCGCATGAAGTCCGTCTCATTTCAAAGGTGGACCCCCTTAAATACTTGATGTCAAAGGCCATATTGACGGGACGACTCGCTAAATGGACCCTGCTCTTGATGGAATTCTCGATAACGTATCAACCTCTCAAGGCAGTGAAAGGCCAGGCCATCGCCGACTTCCTCGCTGAGCATCCGATACCCGCCGATTCTCCTCTGATATGCGATCTTTCAGACGAACATGCGTTTGATGCGATCGACGGTGATAATACCCGATGGGAGCTTTATTTCGACGGAGCATCTTCCATGAAGAAGCGCAAACAAAGTACCCCTATAATTAAATCGGGGGTAGGGCTCATCTTTATAACTCCACAAAGAGGGATAATGCGCTACGCGTTCTCCCTGACGGAGCCGAGGACAAAAAACGAAGCCGAATACGAAGCTCTGATAGCAGGCCTCGAGATCGCCATTGACATGGGAATTGAAGACCTTCTCATATACGGGGATTCTCAACTGGTCGTTAGTCAAGTAAATGGCGACTACCAACCGTGCAAACCGGAGTTAGTGAAATACGGTGAAAAGGTACAACAACTGTTGACCCAAATTCCCTCCTATACTTTGGAGAACATACCGCGCGTGGAAAATAGCAAAGCAGACGCGTTAGCCAAACTTGCTAAAGAACTGGCTGATGAGAACCTCGATGACGTTAGAATCGTGGTACAAAGCCGTCGAGTGCTTGCCCCAGCAGAAATATCTCCGGAATCATCCGAAGAAAAAGGAGCGAACGAACAGACAACCCTGCAAGTAAAAGATTGGGAAAATACCGAGGATTGGAGGGAAGTCTTCATAGATTACTTCAAGTCCCACCGAATGCCTGAAGAAGCATCCACAAGACATCAGCTCATGAAACGAGCTCTGTCTTTCGCCTTCGTCAACGACACTCTGTACAAGAGGTCGTTTAATTTTCTATGGCTAAGGTGTATCGGACCTAACGAAGTGAAAAGAGTCGTTCAGGAAGTTCACGACGGACTCTGCGGTTCTCACCAAGCGGGCCCAAAGATGAAGTTGAAGATAAAACGGATGGGCTACTACTGGCCCACGATGATTCAAGACTGCCTCGAATATGCGAAGTAGTGTCACTCGTGTCAAATTCATGGGGATTTCATCCATCAGCATCCAAATCCACTACATCCAACGGTGGCTAGCTGGCCATTCGAAATGTGGGGGACTAATATAGTCGGCCCCATCGAACCAGCATCGTCTAGAGGACATCGTTTCATCTTGGCGACGACTGACTACTTCTCCAAATGGGCAGAAGCAGTACCGTTAAGAGAAGTTAAGACGGAGAATATCCTCCATTTCTTCAAGACGCATGTCATATATCGGTTTGGAACTCCGCGACGGATCATCTCCGATAACGGGCCAGCCTACAGAAGCCACAAGATCAGTCGCTTCGCGCAACAGTATAATATAGACTGGAGATATTCCTCGGTTTATAATCCACGAGCCAACGGACTAGCTGAAGACTTCAACAAGACCTTGACAAAGATCATAAAGAAAACGGTGTCCCGAAATAAGAAAGACTGGCACGAAAGACTGCAAGAAGCTCTTTGGGCATATCGAACTACATTCAAGACGGCCACGAACACAACGCCGTACGCGTTGGTGTTCGGTACCGAAGCAGTACTCCCCCTCGAGATAGAGTTACCCTCTCTACGAGTGGCAGTCCACTACGAGCTAACGGACGAAGAAAATGCCCACCTTCGGCTTGACGAGCTTGACGCCCTTGATGAAACCCGGCTCATAGCACAGCAAAATCTGGAAGCTTATAAAGCAAAGATGACGCGCTCATAAGAAAGATTGATCCGGCCAAGGACATTCCGCCAAGGCGAACTTGTGTTAGTGGTCAAAAGGCCTATGATCCCCAATCGCGCCAAGCGGGAAAAATTCGAGCCGAACTATGAAGGCCCGTACATCATAGATAAAGTTTACCAGGGTGGGGCCTATCTACTTATGGACATGCACGGTGAAAGGCCTTTCAGGCCGATAAACGGTCGCTTCCTAAAGAAATACTACGCTTAATGAGCCACAGCCTAGGTCAATGATAGATGACGACGACTATGTCCGCTCGCTATCTTCCTAAGCTCAAGCTTTATAAAAAGTAGCCGGCCTTCTCCATGACGGACCGAAACGTCCTTAAACTAACGACGGACCGAAATGTCCTTAAACTAATAGCAGACCGAAACGTCTTCAAACTAATACCGCAGCATCCTTAGGCTGACGAGATGAATAAAAAAATAAATAAAAAAAAATATAATAAATAAAAACGGTATGTCTATAAGCAAAAAGGGTACGGATGAAAACCCGAAAGGGCTCCGTGAGTAAAAACAGCAGGGCTACCGGCGAGTGTTCGTGAAAACCTGAAAGGGCGCGACCTCGTAAAAAAAAGTGAAAAAGAAAATAAAAAGAATAAAAAAAACGGTATGTCCATAAGCAAAATGGGCACGGATGAAAACCCGAAAGGGCTCCGTGAGTAAAAACAGCAGGGCTACCGGCGAGTGTTTGTGAAAACCTGAAAGGGCGCAACCTCGTTAAAGGACACTTATAGGGTCCTCTCGACCTTGTAAGGAGAAACCACCCGCGTGAGATCCTTACGACTCACAAGGGAGCAACACACTTAGGGATCCTCACGATTCCTAGGGAGAAAATACACTCGCGAGATCCTCACGACTCGTGAGGAGAACTCTCTTATGGGACCCTCATGGCTCATAGGATTTGAAAGTCTTAAGTTACAGAGACCTAAACCTGTGCTTAAACAAACCCCCACAAACTTCCAATATTGCCCTACAAGTGGCTCAATACTGACCCTTGTATACAATCCACGGGCGCGAATAAAACATTTCCCTAACCAAGTCTCATCCGTGACTGGGGATATGTTCGCATGGTAAACAACCCTTGTAAATCCTCTCGATTTATGAGGAGAAAACCCTCCTGTAGGATCCTTACGACTTACAGAGGAAACAAACACTTAGGAATCCTCACGAGTCCTAAGGAGAAAATACACCTACAAGATCTTCACGACTTGTAGGGAGAAATAACTTCGTGAAACCCTTACGGCTCATGAAGTCAAAAGCCTTAGCCAACAGGACCCTAACCCTGGTCGCTAAGCCACCTTTGTTCGACATCGACAGAGGCAGATGATGATTCTCTCCTGGTAATATCCCAGTTGTAGCGGTGCTGATGCCGAAATCGGTTTACAGCGAAAAGCCAATAGGCCGCACATGCATACGAAATAGCTGAAATGATGGGGCAACTTGCAATAAAAAGCAGCAAGTAAAAATGTATGCATGCAAAATGGCCGAAATGATTGGGTAACTCACGATAAAAAGCAGCGAGTAAAAATAAAAAAAAATAAAATAGCCGAAATGATTGGGCAACTCGCAATAAAAAGCAGCGGGTAAAAATAAAATTGTCACGACCCGAAAGAGCACGTGACTAGCCCTTGAACCATATGAAGTCTATAGGACCCCATCTGATCCAAGTAAGCTAAAAGCCCAGAAATCTAAAACCATTTAAAGAGTAAATAAGGAAAACTGGTTTTGAAAAGTAAAGAAATCATGTTTCGAAAATCAAGGTTTTTAAATAACTAAGCCGAATGTGTATTTTTAAAATGTGTAACCTTTCCTGAAAATTTCGGCAGAGTTTCCTTTGTAAAAACTGGCCCCAAACGGGGTACAACAAGAATAATATATATGAAATGGTAAAGGCATCCCCAAGCGGGAGCTAGCTCTTCGTCCATCAACGGTCACAACCACGCAAGCAATAATAATATACAACGCCAAAGGGCGAGGATCAAAACCCAAAAAGAAACTCAAAACAGCCAGAAAACCGTAATACTACAAGCGCGACTCTAAGGTTGAAATAATACAACATTGTTTTCTAAGTCTGAAACAATATACAAGTTTTGGTTGATGGGATTACTAGATACAATGAATAATACAGGAGCAATGGCGGTTCTGATACAAAAGAACCCACCTACCAATGCAAGTCACCCATATGGAAGCAGTGTGCCAGAAATGCCGCTATGGAATCTGTACGGCCAAAAACCTGCAAGGACTGTGGCACAACGGGGGTGAGTTGCCAACTCGTGAATAGAAAATATCTACAAGCAGAGATCGAATGCATGACCCATCCTAGGTCAATACGATCAGATATACATATAAACCTCAATATGAATAAGTCTGAAACATGCTAAACTGGCAATGTAATCTCTATACATGAGTGTAATGCCAAGTGCTCGTGCCAGTGCCTCAGGTAATAGCATATCATAAATGTGAGGTACAATCAATGAAATCAATCTGCATGTACGTGGATCCCGTCCACTCGTCACCCAATGACAAAACCATCATGCATGTAAATATCATCAGCATATGCATGGAAATATGAGGATATAAACCACCTGTGTCCCTTGCGACACGTCAAAATCATGGAACCGGAGTGCCCAGCATCGACACTCGAAAACATCATGAAAACTGTGCCCAGCATCGGCACGTAAATCCTCATATATCGGGCTCCGTCAGTCCGGATCGGCCCACAGGCTCTGTCTGCGGTATCGGCCCTCGGCCCCGGCAGTACGCCCATATCCATCTATCGACTCTGGTCAGTATCCTCCGGATAACCGCCAGGTCCAACAAAATCACCGGTAGGTACTCGCCACCTTGCCAAGCTCATCGTCTACTCCACGAAAAACATTTCTTGCCCCGGGGAACCATACCGGGTCCACCATGTACCCGCAATCGGCCTCATCCGCCTCCTCGAATCGGGTTTCACATGTCGCTCTCAGCACCGAGAAAACACATGGTGGACGCACTGAAATATCATATCACGACTAACCGGGTTTTTAAAACAATTACATATCCTTCTTGAAACACCCACGGTTCCCAAAACCAGAAATATCATGGAAACAGCATATCTCAATGCGTATAATCAGAAAGCAGCATGTATGCGACATATAGCAGAAAGGTAAGCATATCAATATGTCGTGCAAGGGTCATATCCTGAATGCAACAGTACTACAGTGTAGTGACATGGCAATTATCGATGATGAAGTGTGTGAGCCGGCAAACAAGTGTACGTGGAACATACGCATTATAGATAATTGTGCTGGTGTTCTAGCAGCATGACTGAAATATATCAACAATATAAGCGATGCAATGCAAATAGCATGAATGTGCGGAATCGAGTAATCAACGCAACAGTAGAGAACCTGCCTCAATAGATATATCATGCAACCTTGCCTTTTGAAATAAGACGAATCAGGGCTTTTGGTAAAATAAGGGCTACGGTGTTTTAAGGAAAGATGCGCCTCTTGAATTTATCCGTATAAACCCTTTTGCCTATCTTTAAAATATCCCTGATTCGTTAGTTTTGAAATAGGTATGACTCGGGTCTAGTCTAACGCCTACTATGCGAACTACGAACCCACAATCAAGTCAATAGAGAGGGGTATGGAAACCACCTAAATCTAAGTCGATATCACACTATCTCATCACATGACAGGTATCACTACCATCATATCACATCTCCAATACGAACTCTGTCATGTCGCCAAATCTCACGGCCTCAATCGAATCTCATCGACTCATCTCAATCCCACGTATCATCCTCAAACCCGTATATGAACACATAGTCCCATACCCATGTGTAGATACACACACCATCATATGCGCACAGATATATGAAAGAATGTATGCAAGTATGTGTGTATGCGTGAGTATGGGTGCAACCACTACTCTAGGGTTTCGCACTATACTCAACCAATACATCTTATCACCAATAATCCATTATCACCATCAATAATCCTAAACAACACATAATAAATATATGTGTGTATACGCATTCATATACATCACCACGAACTGCGGGGGTGCTATACGCCATCCACCCGACTTCTCCCCGTAGATATAAATCTACTCACCTTGCTTCTCATGTGTCGGTGCCGATGTCGCCATCTTCATCTTCTTTGCCTCAACATCTCATAGGGTACCTACAAGTATATCACAACGCTAAAGCACATGAAAACCACATCGGAAACCAAAATAGCACACGCTACCCGCATAGGTAAAAACCTATCGACTCGCATGTAAACACGTTCAATATCCACTTGTCGTTGACGTCTAAACGCCACCCGACAGGAATGAATCACCAAATACCAAAATCCATGCTAAATCAAGTCGTAAACCATGCACCAACATAGGAAAATCAACCCAGATTTTACCCTAGATAGAATCAGTCAAAACTAGACATACCCAGGGTCAAGAATAGAGGAAATGGGGCCATGCACAAAAATCGAGGCAATTCCCTCCTGCTCTGGCCGCAATTTGCGGCCAGAAGGGAATAATTGGCGGCCTCACCTTGGAGTTGGGGGCTAGGGTTTGGTGTGGTGGTTCTATGGTGCCTGCACATCTCACTGTCAACTCAGTTTTATTTTTGGGGTCTCGGGGTGATAGCAGATTCCACAAAACACTTCCAGATTTACAGTTTTTCTCCGACATCGATTCCGTAATTCCGTATTCTGGTTTCAAGTTCAGGTTCGGGTCCAAATTAGCATCACACAAGGGATTCTAAGGTCACCACAATCCTCAATTCCATCTTTGATTTCAGTTTTACCCTAAACCCTAACTTGAATTCTCCAAAGTCCACAAAACGACACAATATCGATATGAAACTAGAATTGATGCACAAGAAATGAGATACTACTCTAATAGGTGCAGAAATTACCTCATTTGGCAACTCAAGAAAATTCTTGAGTTGCTCAAAGTCCTCCAAATCCAATCTTGCTAGGTTCAATGTGTAGCTAGTGAGCTTGGGAGTAAGTTTTGTGAAGTGGGAATGGGGTTTTGGCTTTGTTTTCATGGTGGATCTAGGGTTTTTGTGAAGAGGGTGAGAGAGGGAGAGAGAGCAGCAGCAGCTCAATGGGAGAGGGGAGAGAAAATGAGAAGGGAAATGATGGGGGGGCATGGGTCAAAAGAGGTTGACCTAGACATTCTCTCTCATCATCACTTACTTTTTCCTTTTCTTTTCTTTTCCTTCTCACTCCAATAGTGCACCCAAAAGAACCATGGCAAAAGAAATGTAACACAAGTGTAACAAGTGTGGAAAATGATATGTGCACATTTTTGCACAAAAATGCTAAAAATCCAATTAGCGATTTTTAATCGCGATTAGCACTAAATTAGCATATAACTAATCTTTAAAACTTTAAAATGGCATAATTCCATAAAATACCCTATTTTATAATTTTCCATAATTTTTCCCCATTTATTTGTATTTAATTATACCAGAATATTAAAATATTCATTAAAATAATATTAAATTATAAAATTTCCCAAAAATCATATTTTATTATTTTGAAACGTTACAAAAATAAATAGCCGAAATGATTAGGCACCGCGAAAAAAAATAGCCGAAATGATTGGGCAATCGCGACCTTCGCGATATAAAAGCTGAAATGATAGAGTATCGCGGAGATAAAACAAGAAAAAATGATGATAAAACTTTGGCCCTACAGTTAAGATCACATCGATCCCTGTATACAATCCAAGGGCGTAAACAAAGAGGGAAACATACTTTTCCTAACAGGCTCCGCCAGAAGACGAAGCCGAATCTCGACAGTTCAGTCCAACTCTGAAGAAACCAGTATCTTCAGCAAACTCCTCAACTCACGGATACAAACACTCCTTGACGAGAGCCTCCTGATCCGCGTCGACTCGCAGAGCCACCAGTGCCTCCGCGGGAAATCCTCGACTCGTTTCAAACCCCAAGGAAACAAATAATCCTTGGCGCTTGGGAAACAAATAATCCCTAGCAAACTCCTCGACTCATGGATACAAACACTCCTTGACGAGAGCCTCCTGATCCGCGTCGACTCGCAGAGCCACCAGTGCCTCCGTGGGAAATTCTCGACTCGTTTCAAACCCCAAGGAAACAAATAATCCTTGGCGCTTGGGAAACAAATAATCCCTAGCAAACTCCTCGACTCACGGATACAAACACTCCTTGTCGAGAGCCTCCCGATCCGCGTCGACTCGCAGAGCCACCAGTGCCTCCGTGGGAAATTCTCGACTCGTTTCAAACCCCAAGGAAACAAATAATCCTTGGCGCTTGGGAAACAAATAATTCCTAGCAAACTCCTCGACTCACGGATACAAACACTCCTTGACGAGAGCCTCCTGATCCGCGTCGACTCGCAGAGCCACCAGTGCCTCCGTGGGAAATCCTCGACTCGTTTCAAACCCCAAGGAAACAAATAATCCTTGGCGCTTGGGAAACAAATAATCCCTAGCAAACTCCTCGACTCACGGATACAAACACTCCTTGACGAGAGCCTCCTGATTCGTATCGGCTCGCAGAGAAACCAGTGTCTCTGCAGGAAAATTCCCGATTCGTCTCAACTTGCAAGATGAAGCCTCAGGAAGAAGGACTAAAAAACTTGCTTCCTGAACAATGGAACCCTGCAAGTCGATCCGAAAAGATCTCTTGCATACCATTCACGGGTCTCACTCTCCGAAGTCGAGTTTCAACAAAGAGGGAAACAACCGCTTACGAGTCCTCTCGACTCGTAAGTGGGAAAAATTCTCTTATAGGATCCTTACGACTTATAAGAGAAAACCACACTTAGGAATCCTCACGATTCCTAAGGAGAAAAACCCCCCTACGAGATCCTCTCGATCCGTAGGGAGAAAAGTCTCTATGAGACCCTCACGGCTTATAGAGTTCAAAAGTCTTAGGCAGCAGATCTGAACCTGCGGCCTAAGCCATCGCTATTTCGTAAGAAGGTCGGGATACTCGTCCTAATCATCCGTCAACCATGGTTACTAAGGTGGCATGCTGATAGTAAAAGAAAGAAAAGACGGAGAAAATGACACATTACAAAAATGGTGTATCTTTTATTCATGAACTTGATTGGATACAGGATACATTATGTCAAAGAATAAAAAAATATACATATACATTTTTTATTTACAAGTACAAACGATACAAGGAGAGTTACTAAGAAGGAAGCGTCTTAAGTAGCTTTATCAGTTGTTCGCACACTTCCTTCCATTCCTTTCCCCGATCGGCTACCACCACTAATTCGTCCTCAACTTGAGCCCGCTGCTGCATAAAGGATGCAAGCTGTTCCTCAACGACCTGCTGAGCTGCTTCACGGCCTCGGGCATCACGTTCGGCGGCATCAAGCTTCCGCTTCAACGCTAGCCCATTAGAAATACGCTCCAGAAGGCCTTCAAAGACGGCTTTCACCTCAGCAGCATTCGTCCTAACTTCAGCGCGCAGGCGAGCAGTTGCGCTTGAAGATTCTTGACGTTCCTTCAACCGTAAAGCTGCTTCTTGCTCCAAATGGCCGAAATAAGAAGTGCTTTGCTCGAGCCAAGCTGTCCGTTGGGTGCTTATGGCCAAAACTTCGGGAGAAGGACGCGTCGACTCCAGCCGATGTAGGCAGGCCTCGATCTCCCTGCAGTGGTTAACCCAAGATTCGACGACGCCTTCGTTGTGAAAGTTTACGAGCGCCGCCAACACTGGGTTAACTTCCACAGCGAAATCTACGGCATAGGGGAGAGCGTCCGCGTTAAGCTCTTCGATATACCCACTCAGCATGCCCAAACTCATCACTGCACCCTTTGAAGATGGACGTTTCAAGAAAGGGCCTGTCGGTGAAAGGACACGAGACTCAAGAGGGATCGGAGCCGGAACGATAGCTGCAAAACAAAACATAGTTAAACGATGGTTCAAGAGATGTTAAAGAGTCATCAAAAAGGAAATTTACTATACCAGCTGCAACAGATGGCAAAGCTGGAAGGGCCGGTGGCGTGGCAGGTCTTGCGTCCCCTCCTTCAATTCGTGGCACTATAATAAGGAAGAGGAAAAGTCAGAAATCATCCCATTGCTAAAAAGGGGGGGGGAAATAAAGACATCGAAGTGAAAGTATACTCACTGGCACCACTAGAGGGAGAAGCGAGTTCGGATGGGAAGGAGAAGTGTGGAAGCAACACTTGATATAGATGATCAAAGAGCATTCCTGAAAAGACACAGTGGTACGGCGTTAGTACATAAGTTATGCGGTTAAAAGATAAACTAATGAGTCGCAAATCCATACCTTCCAACATCCGCGATGGCACAAGGGAAGGCTGGGAGGTGACCACCGCCAAGGCAGTAATTGACAGTGCTCCTTCGAGCAATGGTGCATCGGCGTTGGCCGCACCTGCGTTAAAAATAAAGACAAACTTGTTAGAAAAGATCGCAAGATATAAAAAGAGAATGATAATAACTCGAAATTTACCTGATGAGCTGCCGGCCGAAACTGAGGCAATTCCCTCCTCCATCGACATGAGGCCACCGCCTGTAACTTCATCACCCGACTCAATGGGAACCGTTGTCGTGCTTGCAAGCCCTGGAGACGGCGGGGGACCACAGGCGGGGAGGGCTATGACTGGAGCATTGCCAGATTCCTGAGAAGGAGCAGTTGGCTCGTCCTCAGGAATCGTGGCCACCTCACCCGCTACTCCCTCGGGTTCAGCAGTCACGGTTGTCTCGTCCACCGTCACCACGAGGTCGCCAGCCTCAAGCGCCTCGCCCACCACTGCACTCGGCTCGGTTATAATGATCATTTCATCTGCCGCCATTTCAGGTTCGGCATCAATGACCCTCTCGGCTGCAGATCCCTCAACCTCTGTTTCAGGCCCCGTAGCCCTGATGACGTTGCTCACCGTCGGCTCGGGTTCGGCAGGCACCGCCTCCTCTGTTTCCCTGGGTTCAACGGTCTCCGCCTCCTCCTCGGTTAGACTTGGCCCTGCAAGATAGGATACATAAGAACCGATGGCTTTATAATTCTTACAACAAGGTTCTGAAAGAAATGTTACCTGAAGAGGATTTATCATTTGCACTTCGAACCGCGCGCGCTACTTGCCTGCGAGCAGTAGATAGGGCGACAGGGGCCTCTTCGGAGGGAGTATCAGCGCGAGGGATGGTGCTAGGGCCCACTCCCATGGCCAAAGCAGCTCGGCGCGCCTTTGCTTCACGCCTCAACCGCTTCCTCTCCTCCCGAGCCGTTGAGACGGATACCACTAGAGCCTCTTTAATTGAGGCATCTTCGTCCTTAAATAGGGATGTCTCCAAATTTTTCAAGGCATCCCTCGTCGTATTGTCAAGTCGGGGCTCTTGCAGCAGCCCCGACGAGACCGGGACTTCAGTAACAGGCTTGGGAAGGATCCCCGCATCAACTGATATAGCCCCTGCAAAGAAATAAAGGAAGAAGGTTAGGTTGACCATCAGAAGAGATAACAAATTTTTCTTGTGAAAGAAAAGGGGGTGGAACGTACCAACGCCTGCTAGAGCACGTTTCTCCTCCTCCTCTTGGAAGGTTTTCAAAGAGGCAGCAATAGCTTCTTCGGTAGAGACACCTGTTGAAAATAGGGGAAAGTATTAGTTGAAAATAATGATAAAAAGTGCGATAAAGTGACGAAGAAAGCAACTAATGGTTACCTGACTCGGCGAGTTTGCTTAACATCGCTTCAAGCCTTGCTGATCGCTCAGAAGCTGCAATAGCGGCTGCCAAATTGGTGTCTGCGGGGTCTACCAAGAAGCCCTTATTGCTGCCATAGTCACTTATTCCTTCGGTGAGAGGGGCCTCAGGCTCTAAATTGAGGATCGCGTCGAGGGAAAGGATCGACTTCTTCTTCTTTTGCCCGCCGGCTCTAGATGCACCTGGAATTGATTTGCGTTGGCAGTCACCTTGGGGCGGCGGGTCCCGATATCCGCTCCTGCGCCGGACTCTGGCGATATTACATTAACCGTCTTCATGGGAGCACATGGCGCCGGTGGTGCATTCACCGTAGCAGGCAGCGGCAATCCATGTGGGGGACTCAACACGCGTGGTCGATCGACTCCGGCATCTTTTAACGGAGGAATGACCGGAATCCTTGGCTTCAAGGGGGCCTTGCGATCACCGCCAGGAGGCGCACCCCTACGGTCAACCAGCATGCGCTTCTCCGTTAAGATAACTGGGCCCATCGCATGCGCATACCAAGCTACGTATGTATTGAGCATCTTGGGGGCACAGCTGGGTTCGCTGATAAAGAAATAGGAACCTGTATTAAGCCGTGTGAAATGGTGCATTGCATTCTTCATCCCCTCTCGGCTGACCACGGGTTTTTCTAAGAAAGCTTCCATCGGGATCCCTTGGTTGTAGCTCGATTGCTGAGCAAACCGGTGCGGGTTGTACCTCATAAAAAGTGCTGTCTCATTCTGCCTAAACGCTAGATAGCCCGGCCTAATGGAGTAGAGGTGGAGGATTTCCCGAGCCTTCAATACGGAAGCCCCGTCCTTGAAATCATCGCGCAGTGGCACTACTGACTTAGTAGTCTCTGAGCCTATGGTTATAACCTTATCCACAAAGGAAACCTTTGCTCCGACCAGACGTGGACGAAGGAGCAGCCCCCTAGACTCCCGCGGGGGTGCAACCACAATTGAAGCGCCGACCAACCGCATGATCCTCGGGAGTCTGCATTTCTCAAAGAACGGAGGAATCTTATGGGCACCGAACACCCCTTGCACGTGCATCTCCATCCAGGAGGTGAAATAGTGCGTCTGGAAGTTAGCGGGCTGCACCCCAGGCTTACTGGCGTCCGCCGCTACGCTAAGTCCTTTATAAAAGTAGGCCAGCCCGGCGATTCCTACCGATAACTGTAAACCAGCCACCATCCGATGCGCTGGGTAAAAGATGGAAGGCCGCATGTGACGCGGGTGCATGGGGAACGCAAAATTGCATAGCCACAAGCCTAAGAACCCAATAAAAAAGGTCTCCTCATCCATGCCCGGGACGGCGATTTCTGAGAAAGGGACGATGGCAGTGCCGGGGAGATAAAAATCCCTTTGATCATTTTCCGATACGGGTCGGCGGTCCAAGCCGAAACCGAAAAGGGCATCGAGCCGGGCGAACTTCTCACTCCGCTCTGATAGGAACTCCGGGTGAATGAAGCGGGTAATAAAATCTGCGAAACTGACACCCCGGTCGCTCGATTCCAGATGGAGTCCTTCATAGATCTCTAACACCTTCACCAAGCCCGGATACTGATGTTGAACGGCGTTCTCCGGAGTCAGGTCAAACACCAACGGCTTGGTGGAAAAAACGTATTCGTCAGGAGGGAGCAACTCCTCGTAATGTTCCCCCCTCATCGGCAAACCCGAGAGTTCGTCAAACTCCTCCAAAGAAATAGAGACCTCCCTATCTGTCATCAAGAAAGTGTGGGTGGGGATATTCCATTGTTCAATAAAGGCCTTGACCCACCACGTTGGAGGAGAGGGATACTCGAAGAGCGAGACGTAGACGGCCGAATAAAATCCAATCTTCGTTAGATGAGTCCTTTTCGCCGACAAGATGTATCGGGCCCACTGCAAGTATCCGGCGGGCGGTCGCGGCACCGATCCAATATTGTAGGCCTGTCCCCAAGGGCGTGCTTCACCCTGACAGATTCGCCTCCCTAAAATATCTATCGCCGGCGGCTGCTGCACGGGAATAGCACCAATTGCGGGTTGGAGGAGGTCATCCGAGTTCCAATTTTTAACCTCCACGGCATACTTCACCGGGGGTTCGTCCGCATAGGGGATTGGAGTTATGGGCTCAGACGGCGTGACAAAACTGAAACTGCGGCGACCCTGGATGATCTGGCTGTACCACCTTCCCCACAGGTGGAGTTTTTTGCGCTCGGGGTCATGATCTTTAATAAGAGCGAACGCCACCCGGTCCACTGGCGCATGGGGGAACCCTCCTTCTGAGCGAACGAAGGGGAAAGACAAGTCGTTAGACATGTTTCCTGTAGAAAGACAAAAATAACCGTTAGTGTTCTAACGTTGGGCATTTTAAAATCTTACTCCACACTGTGATGCAGTGGGTAGGGGACCAAAGGGGGACCCACAAAATCTGGATGACGGTGCATCATTTAATAAGACAATCCCATCATTAGATGAGACCGTCAATTCATGAAAAGATCCACAAGAGAATATCCTCATTGGTGGGAAATCCCTAGAGACAAGGAGAAAATCTCCTCTTTTGGAGCAAAGCTCTGTCACAGAGTGACATTTGTCAAACTCTGGTCTCAAGGGAATGAAATTTCTTTAAGGAGAGCCTAGCCCTATATTAATGATGGAAAATCCATCAAAAAGAAAACTTCAACCCTTAAAAGATTAAAATTTGGGATTTTAAAGATCAATGAAAACTTTTAGGAGTTCTCCATTTTCAGATCAGAAAAGATCTACATTTGATCCATGAGCAAAGCTCTGTTCATGAGCTAAAACCCATGAACAAGATCTCTGTAGATCTATGAACTTTCCAGAGTAAGGCTCTGCTGATGAAACCCCAAAAGAGTTTTAGATCAAAGATCTGTGAGAGCAAGGCTCTATTAATCAATTTTAATTTAATTTAATTTAATTATTAATACCTAAGATGTTTTCAAGTTCTGAACTCTGGAGTTCTTGTGAAAACGCAAGAGCAAGGCTCTAAAATTGTTAAACAAAAGCAAGGTTCTGAAAATTCAAGATTCTTGAAAATGGTTAAACATTTACTAAGGATCAAGGGTCCTATTTATAGGCGCCTGCGCCCCTTCAACTTGTCAGTTGATCCAAAGGCTGGGATCTTGCCACCGCTGCACTCACGTGCGCGCCACGTGAGCGCAACGGTAGGGGGGCATTTGTAGGGTTCCTAGGCACACTAATGAGGTCTCATAAGGCATCAACCATGCCAATTTCAAATTTTACGAGTGCCGAGAAACCCTAATACGGATCGTTAACTAGATTTTAGGCGAAACAAATGCGAATAAACGACTTTACTCTAAAAGTGAACGGAAATACAACCTTTGTAGATCCGGTCCTCTACCTCTATGGCTCCGTGATGAAGTCTCCTCGCTGCGATCATCGGATCCCGGGCTCTAGCGTCGGCTTCATCGGAGAAATGTGCGGGCTAGGTCGTCGACTACGATGCCGAAGATGATCTACGTCGAGGCATCACAAGATCAAGCTCCCACTTCACCAAGTCATGAAACTTATGAAGAAAATACCCTATACTACTTGGCAAGAGGTAGAGGATGAAGAAATAGGAAGTGGGTTCACTTTAGAATTGGATTTCTCAATAATTTTTCCCCAAACAAGGTCAACAAACCACAGACCGCAAGTCAAGTTCAACCCGTCATTTCTTGATTGAATCAAACCCACCCGCACGACCCTTGACAAGGTCAACAAGGCCGTACGACTACCCTAACCCAATCTGCATCATATGCATAAGCAGATAAATACCGGTTAGCTACCGCACACTGCGCCTTGACAAGGTCAACAAACGCAGCACGAATACTAAACAGGACTTATCTAAAATGACGGAGGGCTACAACAGGTTTTTCTGAAAACCTATTGCGTAATGAACTTGATATCATTGTAGAATCAAATGAATTTTGAAATGGAGTGCTTTTGAGGCTTTTCTAGTTTTGCTAAAGGAGTCACTCCCGGTGAAGGGATCGTCGGTCCTTTCCTCGTGGAATGAGGTGCGGGATATATCACATATATCACTGTGCAAAGCAAAAACTTTAGAAGCAATCAAAAGACAAACCGAGTGTGTAGCATCTGCCAGTTATCGCTAAAGGAGTCACTCCCGGTGAAGGGATCTCGGTCCTTTCCCTATCGAATAAGGTGCAGGATGTTCTACAAGGAACACCGCGATGCAAAGCAAGAACTGTAGCTACCTGTTTTTATTTTTGAAATTCGATTCCACAACATCTTAGGTTTCTTTTATTTCATTAATCTCATTAATGAAGTCCCATCATTTAAATTACCTAAACATCACAGATAAATACAACGTACACTTATGCCATCCACATTCGCCTCGATGTCCCCTCGTGCACCGTTAGGTTAGGTAACTAACGACAGAGCGGGGCAGGGCTAGCGCGGGTATAAAACATAAGTAACGTCTATATAATATATCATATATACTATATACTGTATCTATCACAGAACATCACAGATATCGTAGCAGAAGAAACATATGAAATATTGGATATACTAGGACGTCCGTGTTTTCAATACGAGCCAGTATAAAACACGGATTCCACGGTCGCGATGAATAGCCAAACCCACACCCCTAGACCCCTACGAGAGCGGCAAGCAACCCTACCAATTCTGGAGTTAGGAGACCCGGACTCGGCTCCTCGAGTTGGTCTCCCACTGGACTCCAGAACCCGGTTACTTGTGCCCTCCTCCTTGGGTCTATCCTAGTGCGGAAAAGTAAATAATATACAAAGGGTGACATCTTCCGCAACCTGGAAGTGCCCCAATAAAAGAATATTACATACAAGTTTTTACATGAATGAAAATGAAAAACACCCATCTCACTTAAAAACCCCCGGCTATTCAAACACGACGATCCAATATAACATATCCAGCAACACATAACATCACATGTCATCAACGTAAGTAAATATGCGCATCCCAATTGTCGTTGACATATAGCAACGAAACTGGCGATATCACATATTACACTTACGGTCACAGAAAAGAAAGTGTAAAACTACAACAGTTGGAATCCGCAACCTCCTAAGACATCGTATGCCTAAACAAATGAATTTCTTAGACATCACATGCCTAACAATTATAAACCCCGCATTTTAGTCTCTATATCGAAAACACTTTTCAATATCTTGTCGGGCAATTCAACAAGATTCTCGATAAACTGATCGAATGCTCGTCGTAAACTTTAGTAGGCGGCCGCACCCCCGATACCGTCGACGAAGTGCACCAAGGCGGAACACCGCTACCGCGAGCACCCGAACGGATGCTTTCGGCGACGGGGTTCTCCTACAGTCACTTGGTCGGGGCTAAGGGATGTAGCTATCTATTATGTTTATCCGGCGAGTATCCGCGTACGCTACGTGATTGCGACGGACTTTTGATCACATCAAAATTCCGTGGCAACCGATCAAGTGAGACTAAAGTGCTATGCTTATAACATCCAAATCAGTTATCTCATAACAACTTGTGAATTCCAATTGTTGTATCACATTCCGGATAAACAGAAAATGTTAAACTTTCCGATCGAACAGTCAAACACCCAAGTTTTCCCGAAACAGATCAACATATGAAACAAGTTTAAAAACATCCAGTTCATGCCTCAGTACCAACGGTCCAGCCGTAGAAGGGTCAAGCCAACGCCTCATATGTGGCACGCCGTACTGCCCCAAACCCGAAGGTTCAAAGGGCAGTTCAAGATGGTCACATAATCGAGTTAAGGTTTGTTGTCTTCTAGAGGGTCCATTGCGTTACTTGCACTACTTAGAACGTCGTTAAACCACGGAAAGATCCAACACTTGGAATGTTCCCCTCCGAACGGCGGCGCACAAGGCTGCGATGTCCTGACACTGGGATTCGGGGCAGATGCTATTTGGTTTTATCCGTCCACCACTCCGAAGATGCCAAGTTGATTTATGGCACCGTGTATCGGAGGTTTAGACGGATGCGGCCGATGTAGCAGACTTCGTCAGATTCCCCCTCGCTTGAGGGGTTTTTGATTGTGGGGACGCTCTTCCCTGCAGGCGCAAGCCCCTGCAGTTAATTATGCTACCGCGTCGCGGTAACAACTTTCTCCTTCTCCAGAATTTCACTTCGTGTCGTGGGTGTTTGTTTTGTTCGTGGTTGCCCGTGGATTGTATACGGAGACTGAGTAATGCCGTCGCCCGTAGGACGTGGATTAGTCCAAATCCGTATTTACTTAGATTTGGGTTTGGTGTTTTTAGTTTAAGGATACGTTAGTCGCGTTGCGGCTAAGATCAACTTAAACGTTCGTTAAGGATACATTAGTCCTGTTTGAGCCTAAGATCAACTTAACGTGATCGTTTAGATCCGACAAAAGAGCGTTTGGGCCCTATTGTTCCAGTTTGGGAGATTCATAGTCCAATTTGGGACTAAAGTCTGTTTGGAGGATACGTTAGCCATTTTTGAGGCTAAGATCGACTCAAACGTTTGTTAAGGGTACGTTAGTCCAGTTTGAGACTAAGATCAACTTAACGGGACCGTTTAGGTCCGACAAAAGATCATTTGGGCTCTATTGTTCCAGTTTAGGGACATAGTGGTCCATAGCATTTATGGCCGTCGGGACCCGTCACCTCTCTGACGTCATTGAAGAATTACAACGATAGGTGTCAGAGGAGTTCAGAGATGTACCCTTGAACCAGAGTTGATTTGGGGTTTTATCATTCATTTAAATGTCTACGGATGCGTTAGCCGTATTTGGGGCTAAGATCAACTTAAACGGGACCGTTTAGATCCGGCAAAAGAGCATTTGGAAGCTCTATTGTTCCAGTTTAGGGACGTAGTGGTCCACTTTCCAGTTTAGGGACGTGGTGGTCCATCGCCAGTTTAGGGACGTGGTGGTCCAATATTAGTTTAGGGACGTTTCGGTCCGACATTAGTTTAGGGACGTTTCGGTCCAATATTAGTTTAGGGACGTTTCGGTCCACGAGTTTAAGGACCCCGCAGTCCATATGGGTATGTGGTCGTTGGGACCCGTCACCTCTTTGACGTCGTTGAGGAATTACAACGATAGATGTCAAAGGAGTTCGGAGATGTACCCTCGAACCGGACGTACATTGATTTAGGAGAGCCATTTTGCTCAGTCAATTTAATTTAAGGACTTATGTCCACAATTGGGCTAAGTCCATTGCTTTTGCATTTCTTTTGCTTTTATTTGGGCTTTGCCCAAAAGGGATGCAGAGCATCAATTTTATTTGGGCCCAGCCCTTTTATTGCTTTGCAATTTATTCTGACCTGCTAGGTCTTTTTGACTTGGGCCTAGCCCTTCAAATAATGCATTGCATTTGTGCAAAGCACCAAGAATCTTTTAGATTCAGGAAAAGAAGTGCAGAGCACTTTTTAATTTCTTGATCCAAATTTAGATCAAAGAAAAGAAAGAAATCTTTCCTTTCTTTCTGTTTCAGAGAACCAGAGGTTCATAGCAAGTGCAAGGCACTATTTTTATTATTTTTATTTATTTATTTATTTATTTATTTATCTATTTATTGAAGATCACTGATCTTGTTTTCTAGATCAATGATCTATTCTTCAAGAGAATCTTCTCTTATCTCAAAGGTTTTTACCTTCTTTTTGTGTTCTCCAGAAATTCTCAAGAGTTCTCTTCTTTCTTCTCTTTTTTTTTTTAAAACCAGTTGATCCCTTGAAATGAGTTTTGGGGTCCTTTTTATAGTGCTCAAAAATTAGTTAAATTTGTTCAATAAATCTTTTCCTGAGTGATTTGGGGAATTTTTCCCACCGTTGGATCTTTGATCCAAAGGCCCCCTGTTTTACAGAAGAAATCTTCTTGTTTTAACAAGAACAGAAAAGATTTCCTTAAATTTTCATTCTGTTGTTGCGCAACTCACCAGCGTGTGACACGTGTCGCGCAGTAAGGTGCTTGCGCAGTTGTGCTTGCGCAACTGCGCAGACACGTGTCGCGCAGTGAAGCGCTTGCGCAACTGCGCAGACACGTATCACTCAACGGTGCACTTGCGCAATAGTGTTTGCGCAACTGCGTAGACACGTATCACGTAGAGGTGCGTTTGCGCAGTCGTGCTTGCGCAACTGCGCAGACACGTGTCGTGCTGCGGTGCGCTTGCGCAACAGCGTTTGCGCAGCTGCGCAGACACGTGGCGCGCTGAGGTGCGCTTGCGCAACAGCGTTTGCGCAGCTGCGCAGACACGTGTCGCGCAACGGTGCACTTGCGCAGTTGAGCGTTGCTTTTTCTTTTTAAAGAGCCTTGCTCTGATTGGACGCACTGCCTTGGGCGTTGTGCTGCCGAGTCAACTTCTGACATGTGGCAAATTGCGCGCAGCGCACGGGATCTGAAGCGTTGCTTCTCAATTTTGAATTTTCAAAATTCAAGCAGAGCCTTGCTCTGATTGGGGGAACATGGAAATTTCCCGACAGGGGAAAAATTGGGTATTTATATCCGGTCGAACTTTTTAACATATTCAAAAATACCCGGAAAGCCACATAGACAAAATTAGACAATCCGATCGAAACACCGAGTCCCCAATACAACCCAGAAAATTCAACTCTTGAATGATATTTAAAAATTCCCATAAAATCCAGCATCAGAAAAGAGGAATTACTGTGCAACAATTACTGTTAGAGTCAACCGTACGGCCGCGGAACCGCCGCATGAGCCATGCTCATGCCGCGGAACCGCGGCGGTTTAGATGAATTAGGATCTCGTTTTGCACCATAACTCTTAGATTTTCCTGCTGAAGTTTTTAAGAATTTTTAATCTGGAAAAAACCCAGTTTTTGAAAAAAGTCCAGAGAGCATGAAAAATCGGGGTTTCGGGTTCGATCGGACTTCAAACTCCGTCTAGACTTCGCCTAAGGCTCTAGCTAGGCTTTGATACCACTGTAGGGTTCCTAGGCACACTAATGAGGTCTTACAAGGCATCAACCATGCCAATTTCAAATTTTACGAGTGCCGAGAAACCCTAATACGGATCGTTAACTAGATTTTAGGCGAAACAAATGCGAATAAACGACTTTACTCTAAAAGTGAACGGAAATACAACCTTTGTAGATCCGGTCCTCCACCTCCATGGCTCCGTGATGAAGTCTCCTCGCTGCGATCATCGGATCCCGGGCTCTAGCGTTGGCTTCACCGGAGAAATGTGCGGGCTAGGTCGTCGACTACGATGCCGAAGATGATCTACGTCGAGGCATCACAAGATCAAGTTCCCACTTCACCAAGTCATGAAACTTGTGAAGAAAACACCCTATACTACTTGGCAAGAGGTAGAGGATGAAAAATTAGGAAGTGGGTTCACTTTAGAATTGGATTTCTCACTCATTTTCAAGAGTTGCCATTGATGGAGCAAGCTTTCTTCATCTTTGAAGAAGAAGAAGATGATGAAAAGAATATGATAAGTTATCTTAAGAAAATAATTGAAATACTTATCATATACTAACCTTAGTTGAGTGTAGAGAATAGACCATGGTTAACTTGAATGGTTAGGGTTAAGTATAAGACAAGAATGATGACTTAGTCAAAGCTTCATGAAGCTTCAACTAACAAACAAACCAATCCACCATTCATTTATCCTTTCCAAAGTGAAAAAGAAAATAAATAAATGAATAAATAAGTAATGGATAAACAAAACCCTAATCATTAGTTTAACCATGGTTTAATTCTTTACACTTAACCAAGAAAGCATGTATCATCAAACACGATACAATCATTTGCACAAAAAGTATATCACATATACAACTTGTACATCCAAGTGAGAAAATCCATTTAAAATGAACCAATACTAGTTAATGCAAAGTAATATATCAAATATATAATTATACATTAAATCATTAAATCAACACTTGATTTAACGATCCGGTCATATCGCATATAACCGACTAGTATCCTATGTATCGGCTTATCGAATCAATACTTGATTCGATAATTAGGTTATATCGCATACAACCAATCGATACATTCATCGCGAGAATAGAATACGGTATCACATACACGCATTATTCTCGGGCCCGCACATATCTCATATGCGCTCCTATTTCGTTTCGCTTGATCCAGGAAACCTCTGTGTAGGACTCTAGAGACTCGTCAATACGCCGGCAGCAGATGATGATCATATCAAGCATCCACAAGCCGCAAGCGGTCTGCTAAACGTAACGGCCACCCGGGTATTGAGCGATCAGAAGATCGACGAGCAAGCCCGCTCATACTCCTGTGAATCCAACCAGTAACACTTACCGTACAGTCCGGTCTCGTCGTATGATATGTCGCATATCTCGCCTAGGGGTGGTAAACGTCAGACCCCAATAGCTCGATAAGTCGTGTCGATATGAGGTCTATAACAGTTCGAGAAACTACTGGTAACACTTACCAGTAAATCTCAGCAACCCTGGCCAGGGATTTCCGGTTATAGCCAATCAAACACAGCGCAACATCAACCCCCTATACCGGGAGAGACGAATCCCCTCCTATCGCTCGTTGCCTCCATATGATTCAGGACTGTACCCAAAAACCACCGTTTTGCACGCCCTCTTGGACGTGGTAAGGTGGAAATCAAAGCACAGTAGGAGCCACACAAGACTCTATGACGATCTCGGGTCAACAGACTACTCTGTACCAGTGTCACCAGAGAACTGCCATCTGACGTAAGGTATAATACCATCTGGGAGTTCTCGGCGAGTCCGTCCAGTGTACCCAGTCTCCACTGAGCACCCGTATATCATCTCCGATGTCAAACACCAATGGATATGGGATCATCCATCGCCCATCTGTATGGGTCGAGAAGGTATACGCTAGTCTACTCTGGTATATCGATGCCCCGTCTCGATACACCCATGACTAGGGACCTTGAAGGATGCACTTATGGACTACCATGTCCCCACTAGTATGATCCGCATCATAGTCCAAATAGTCAAGTACACATCCTAAGGGCTTTACCAACATGTAACAGAGAGACAATCAGTGTACACGTTAAGGTAAAGAGTAACCAGATAGCATACTATCATGTCGAGCAAGAAAGTCCTCCCTATATATGTCCAAGCATCCACTACAATATACATCCTATGTATAGTAATGGCCTCTAGGGCATACATATAACTAACAGCATTTGTTTCCCCCAATTAGAGCAAGGCTCTGTTTGAATTTCAAAAATTCAAAATTTTGAAGCAACGCTTCAAATCCTGTGCGCTGCGCACAATGCGCCACGTGTCAAAAGCTGATACGGCAGCACAGCACCCAAAGCAGTGCGTCCAATCAGAGCAAAGCTTTTTAAAAATAAAAGTAAAGGAAGCAACGTTTCAGTTGCACAGGAGCTGCGCGACACGTGTCTGCGCAGTTGCGCAAGCATAGTTTTGCAAGCGCTGCGCTGCACGACACGTGTCTGCGCAGTTGCGCCAGCACAACTGCGCAAATACAGCTGCGCAAGTGATGCGCTGCGCGACACGTGTCTGCGCAGTTGCGCAAGCACAGTGGCGCTGCGCTGTGCGCTGCGCGACACGTGTCACGCGCTGGGGCATCTGCGCCAAACAGAATTAAAATTATAAGAAATCTTTTCTGTTCTTGTTAAAACAAGAAGATTTTCTTCTGCAAAGCAGAAGCCCTTGGATCAAAGATCCAACGGTGGGGAAAATTTCCCAAATCACTAAGAGAAAGATCTCTTTAACAAATTTAACTAATTTATGGGCACTATAAAAAGGACCCTAGACCTCAATTCAAAGGCATCAATATCTTTCTAAAAAAAAAAAAGAGAAGAGAACTCTTGAGAACTCCTCAAGAACAACAGAAGGTAAAACCTTTGAAAGAAGAGAAAATTCTCTTATGAACAGATCAGTGATCTAAAAACAAGATCATTGATCTTTAAACATAACTAAATAAAATGAATAAATAAAATAAAAATAGTGCTTTGCACTTTTTCATGAACCTTTGGTTCTTTAAGATAAGAAAAAACTTATCTTTTCCTTTGATCTAAATTAGATCAAGAAATCTAACAGTGCTTTGCACTTCTGTTCTTGAATCTAAAAGATTCTCAAATTAATAGTGCTTTGCACTTATAAATCTGCACTGTTGCGCTCTTGGGCTGGCGCAAGCCACCAGAGAGCGCCACGTGTCAGTGCCTGAACCATTTGCGCTATGCGCTTTTTAATAGAGCTTCGCTCTCTGAAATTGGCGCAAGCCACCAGAGTGCGCCACGTGTCAGCAGCGCAGGCGCAGCGAATTAGCGCAGCGCACTGCGCTTGCGCGACACGTGTCAACACTACAGGCGCTTGCGCTCTCTGATTGGCGCAAAACACCTGACAAATGCAAGGCATTTCTTAAAGTGCCAGGCCCAAATCAAAAAGACCTAGCAGGCCAAAATAAATTGCAAAGCAATAAAAAGGGGGCAGAGCCCAAGTGAAATTGATGCTCTGCATCTTTTATGGGCAGAGCCCAAACAAAAAAAAATAGAAGTAATGCAATGCATTATTTAAGTATGGGCAAAGCCCTAGCACAGGTCTAATAGACCAAAAATAAATAAGGGTGTTGAACATTTTCAACTAGACTTAGCCCAATTTTGGCCGTAAGTCCTCAAATTAAATTGACTGAGCACAGCTGTTCTATTAAATTAATTTATATCCGGTTCGAGGGTACATCTCCGAACTCCTCTGACACCCATCGTTGTAATCCTTCAACGACGTCAGAGAGGTGACGGGTCCCGACGACCACACATCAATACGGACTGCGGGGTCCTTAAACTCGTGGACCGAGACGTCCTTATTACTAATATTGGACCGGAACGTCCTTAAACTAATGTTGGACCGAGACGTCCTTAAAACTAATATTGGACCGGAACGTCCTTAAACTAATGTTGGACCGGAACGTCCTTAAACTAATGCTGGACCGAAACGTCCTTAAACTAATGTCGGACCACCACGTCCCTAAACTGGAATATGGACCCCCACATCCTTAAACTGGAATATGGACCACCACGTCCCTAAACTGGCGATGGACTACCACGTCCCTAAACTGGAATATAGACCACCACGTCCCTAAACTGGCGATAGACCACCACGTCCCCAAACTGGAGTATGGACCACCACGTCCCTAAAATGGAACAATAGAGCCTCCAAATGCTCTTTTACCGGATCTAAACGATCCCGTTTAAGTCGATCTTAGCCCCCAAACACGGCTAACGTATCCTTAAACATTCAAGTGGACTACAAAATTCCAAATCAACTCTGGTTCGAGGGTACATCTCCGAGCTCCTCTGACACCTGTCGTTGTAATCCTTCAATGATGTCAGAGAGGTGACGAGTCCTGATGCCATATATTAAATGAATCACTACGTTAAGTTGATCTTAGTCTAAAACAGGACTAACGTATCCTTAACGAACGTTTAAGTTGATCTTAGCCGCAACGCGACTAATGCATCCTTAAACTAAAAACACCAAACCCAAATCTAAGTAAATACGGATTTGGACTAATCCACATCCTACGGGCGACGGCATTACTTAGTCTCCGTATACAATCCACGGGCAACCACAAACAAAACAAACACACACGACACGAAGTGAAATTCTGGAGAAGGAGAAAGTTGTTACCGCGATGCGGTAGCGTAATTAACTGCAGGGAAGAGCGTCCCCACAATCAAAAACCCCTCAAGCGAGGGGGAATCTGATGAAGTCTGCTACATCGGCCGCATCCGTCTAAACCTCCGATACACGGTGCCATAAATCAACTTGGCATCTTCGGAGAGGTGGACGGATAAAACCAAATAGCATCTGCCCCGAATCTCAGCGTCAGGACATCGCAGTCGTCGGCCGCCGTCATTCGGAGGGGAACACTAACTAGCACACTTTCGTGGGCAACACGATTGCACTGAGCACGTGCAACAAGCCTTTCAACCTCTAGGTGTCCCTAATAGGAGGAGTGTTGTCTCCTGAGGGGTTTTATCGGATTGCACCCATAAAATCCCATAATAAAAGGAATACCGTGAAAGTTACATATAAAGATAAGAATTGTAAAAGAAAGACTTTGAAAATTAGAGTTTCCAACTACACTAGCTTTTCGGTTGTTATGAGCCCTATCTTAATAGTCTTGAAAAGATGTTAGAAATCACATCATCCCTCAATAAAACATCGTCTTTATTCTTCATCCCTACCTTTCTTCCAAACACTGATCATATACCCCCACGTGTGTGTAAAAGACATCCCTACACTCGGAGAATTTAATTCAAGCTATCATACTCTTGTCCATCTACCTCAGTACTTTTTAATTAAAGAATATTTAGATGGAATTGCTCACACATTTTTCATGCGACCGTTAATACTTCTTGAGGTACTAATCGACCGATTACTCATGTGCTTGCTGATTAGGCGTATTAGTATTTTTCTCATCTTGCAACACCTAAGGCTTAGCAGTGACTCCCAAATCAGTTGGTCTAAGGCACTAGGAGATGAAGCACCCTCGCTTTATGCTGTCTTGGTGATAACAAAACCAGTGTTCATTTTTCTACACCATTTTATATTTTATTTTTCATTCATACTTTGGATTTTAGACAAGAGCATTTCAAGGTATCCTTTACTATCCCGAGTTTCAAGACGTGTGTAAGTGCATATAGTAGGGTATCAACGTTCAAATGTTTGGCTTCCAGAATAGGAACTATTTTTCAGACTTATTTTTATCCTTAGATTAGTGACTTCTTTCATCTTACTAACTCTTGGGACAACGGCTCATAACTACTTATTACTAGTTTCGTTTAAGAAAACTTCTAACTTTCTTGGTTTTTTTAAAATTTTCCAATCTTGTGGATGTAATTTTTTACTTTCTAATATTTTATTATTTATTTATGTACACATTTTTTTTATATTTTTATATTATTTTATATGTTTTGTGCTTATGCAAAGTATGATGCAAAATGATGCGTAAATAAGCACAAACCTCCCCCAAACTTGTTTATAACAGTGTCCTCACTGTTGCCATCTGTTAAATCTCAGAAAACCTGTAAGCTTGGGAGGAAATTTATTAACGGGGGCAATAATATATGAATCATGAAAATACTCCTCCAAACTTATTTTTGGCTCACAATTTTAAGGACAACTTTTATTTTCAAGAGCCAGATTATACCCCTCAAACTTGAGTTAAACAATGTTAATCTTTTAAAATCACAAGAGGGGGTCAAAGTTATTGGTCAATGCCAAGCTTTGAAAAGACCAAAAGTCAACACCAACCATTCAAAATTTTTATCAGTGTAGTGCACCGGTTGGTGGAAGAACATGTTGTATAGCGCCAGAAAGAAGTGGGGAAAAGATAAGTGGTGTGATGGAAAGGGTTTGCGTCTCAACTTGGAGAGACAATACAATGATTGTGATGATGGATTACTCGCATTCTTGTGATTGTACAGAAGAAGGGGTGGAGGTTCAATTTTTTTTCTTGGAGTTGATTCATCTCAACACCCGTATCTTTTAAAAATGCGAGTTCATCAGCGAAAATTTCCTCAAAGCTCTCATCGATACCCCGAAGAATAATGTCATCAGAAAAAACGGGATGATCGTCAGACTCTATAAAAAGTCCCTCATCAGCGTTAGATGTTAACTCGGACAACTCAATGGAAGAGTCCGTATATGTATAATACATAGTTGGTTCAAACAACAACATATGAAAAGAGTCTAGATTAGTATCATAAGGCTGATCAAATTTGCTGTTGTCGACATCCATTAATTAGATATAACATGCTTGAGCAGTAAGTTCGGAGGGTACACTTCCCAACTTGTATATGTTAAGCTCTATTGACATCTTCCCGAAGGATAGGGTCATAAAGCCATTACGACAGTTGATTATAGCATTGGAAGTGGCCAAAAAGGGTCGACCAAGAATCACCGGAATTTGATTCCGTGGGTTCGCTACAGGCTGTGTATCGAGTACAATAAAGTCCACACGGAATACAAATTCCCCGATTTTTATCAACACATCCTCTAGTTCACCCCTAGGTTGGGTGATTGATCGGTCGGCCATCTGGAGAGTGCAGTGAGCCGGTTTCAACTCTCCAATCCTTAACTGCTTATAAACCGAGTAAGGAAGCAGGTTAACACTTGCGACAAGGTCACGTAGAGCACGGTTAATGTGTTTACCCTCAATAGAAATAGAAATAGTAGGATAGCCAGGGTCTTTACGTTTCCTTGGTAATTGTTGGGGAAAAGCTGTGTCTACAGTCTTTGACATGAACACCTTTTTTGGCACTTGAGTCTTCCTCTTCCTAATGCACAAGTCCTTGAGAATTTTCGTATAAGTCGGGACTTGTTGTATAGCATCTAGGAGAGGGATATTGATGTTAACCTGTTTAAAGATTTCAGTGATCTTCTCCATTTGCGGACTTGGTCTGTTTCCCCTTAACCGATTCGGATAAGGAGCATTAGCAATAATAGCGGGGTCCAACATTGGAGAAGATCATGTGGGTAGGAAAGATCCCATAATAGGAGTGGGGATCGGATTTGGTGGACTAGAAGAAGTGTGCTGAGGGTTCGAGCCTTGGGGAAAACGGAGAATAGGCTCGGAAGAAAATGGTGTGGTAGACGAACTAGGGTCAGAAGTAGAAGTAGAAGTGGAAGGAAAAGTCTCAGCTGGGGTATCATTGATTGATTCATCATTATTAGTATCAATCTCTTCACCGACATGGTTGTCCAGCACTCTTCCAGATCTCAACGTGGTGATAGCATTCACATGATGTGAATAGCCAGGATTGGATAGGGGTTGAGCTGGAAGTTTCCCTTTCTCTCTAGCACTCATTTCGGCATTTATACGGGCAATTTGTGCTTCCATCGATTTAATACTCTCACTTTGGGAGTCAGAGTTTTTCTAGATTTTATCGACGGAAGACTTCATCTTAGCCGAAACTTGCATGAAATTTGTCAGAAGCAAATTCATGGTTTGTTCGAGTGAAGAGGAGTTATCAGTACCGGTCAATTGCAAAGAATTGTTGTGCGGTGCAGAAGTGTTGACCGGATTTTGAAAATTTTGTGATTGATAGGGGTGCTGACTCAGTTGTTGTGGTTGCTGTTGTTGTGGAGGGACCCTTTGAAAGTTGTTTTGGTTTGGAACCCTGATTATAACTGGAGAATACGGATCGTTTCTAGGTCTTTGCTGGAAAGCAGCATTAGTGTGCTGTTGACCTTGAAACAGAGAATTCATTGGACATTCTTCTGTAAGATGAGATGGATCAGAACAACATCCACAGACAGTTTTGGAGAGTGACATCTGATTTAGGGAGGCTGCCAAAAATTTATGTTCCATAGCTTCGAGTTTCTTTTGCATTACTGCCATTTTAGCTCTAACTCCTATGGAAACATCAGATTGGTGGTTACTACCTCTAGACGATGGTTGACTTACACTCTCCCACTGTAAAGATTTTTCAGCGAAATCTTCTAAAAATCTCCAGGCTTCACCATCATCTTTATTCATGAAGGTGCCTTGACACATGGATTCAAGGATCTGTTTTGTTGTAGGATTAATGCCCTTATATATGATTCTGCATAGATCCTATCTAGGGATTCCGTGATGAGGACATTGAACTAACAGATCCTTGAAGCGTTCAAAACACTTCGAGAATGGTTCATTTGGAAGCTGGGTAAATTGATTTATTTCGCTACGGACTCGAGCTGTTTTATGATTAGGGTAGAATTTCTTTAGGAAAGCTGTTACGAATTCTCCCCAGTTCGAAATAGAATGTGCGGCTGTGTTATAAAGCCACTTCTCGGCTATATCGCACAAGGTGAATGGAAGAAGACGCAATCTCATAGCATCCACAGAAAGCTGTGAAGTACCCATCATAGCGCATACATTTTCAAATTTGGTAATAAAGACATATGCGTCTCCAGACTTGAGACCGTGAAATTTGGGTAAAAGATCGATATATTGAGGTTTTATTTCAAAGTTGTCCCCATTGGCGGGTGGAATGGTGAGACAGGTCGAAAGAGGACCTCGCATATGGCAGCATCTCTCTTGGAGTGAGGTACGGGGCGGATTCTGCGCACCTGCGGACTGTGGCAGAGTAGTGTTAAAGAAGTTCGATGGAGAACCGTCCATCGAAGTGGGTGTGGTAGTGGGTGATGAAAAAGTAGATGTAGAATTACCGACTTCGGAGTCGATAGGAAGAACGCGGACAAGACGGGCACTAGAATCCCGTGTCCAGCCGAGCATGCACTAAATGGTTTAGCACAAGTGGCAGCGTTGTGATAATTAGAGAAAAGTTTAGATTGGTGTTTGTTTTAAAAAAAAATGACGGTTTTTTTTGAAAATTCACACAAACAATGCACAAGCAACCCTAAATCTAGTGGTCACCTAGGTCAAGGCTCTAGACCGCTCCTAGATTTCCAGAAGACAAGTCGCAAGATAGATCCTCTACTGCCTCTTTATCCCTTCTGTGGCCAGGTAAGTGCTAGGTAAGTGGGAGGTTCTCCGCTACGTAAGTAGCGACCCTAATTAAGTAACCACTTGCCTTAGACACACTTGCCTTAGACACCACAAAAGAAACGCGGATAAGCAATAGATTACCCATGACCTCCTTCTGTCCTAAATGAGCGTGACAGTCCTTAGAGTCTTGTCTAGATATTTGTTAGTTAATGAGGGTGATGCTGATGCAAGTTTGTGATTTCCGGGGCTTAGGAAGGGTACTGAAATCCCCACCTAATCCGAATTTGGTCTTTTGCCCCTTAATTTCCGTGTTAAAATATGCAAACAACCAAGATCAAACACGCAACAATTTTCTTTTAGCGGCGCTGCGAATTTTTGCAAAGAATCCTGCAGAAATTGGTTATTGGACAGAGTAGGGAGGAGATAAGAAAGTACAGAATATACCAGAGAAGTTTGAAGCACTGAAGTGTAAAGATCGCCGCGGTTCCGCCGCAAGTTCAAGGAAATAGCCGCGAATCCGCGGTTCTCTAGCAAGATCTTTGCACGAAATTTTTTCTAGCTGCTCCTGTTACTTCACTGGACTTCTTGAGATGATCTGAATATTTTTCCTTTCACTCCAATGATTACAGATTCCCTTGCAGCAATTCATAACAAATCGTTAAGCACTTGTGCGATTTTGATCTAAAAAATTCTGATGGAATAATAAAATTTTCAACTCAAATTGCAAAAACAAACAAATTAGCACACGATCCCCGGCAACGGCGCCATTTGATTGATCGTCTTCGTGTCGTGTTTTGAAAAGTGTAAAAGACCACAACCAAAGAAATTTATACCACAATCAATAACGATGTCTATTGTAGTTTCATTAGCGAGAGCGGATCGTCCACTGAGATTGTGTGAATTTGTTTGAATTTGTTTTAGTTGAGTTGAAAAGAAAAGATAAAAGAAAATGATTCAAGATTTGTGAGGTTTAGTTTCAAGAAACATAAAGAAATTAGATCTAGAATCAAGAATTAATAAAGATCAAGAAAATGTCCAAACCAATTGAATTATCAAGACTTGTAAAGTAACTTGTAGGAATCGATCAAATAAGCAGTGATCATGAAAACTAAAGATTACGAAATCTTATCTATTGAGGATTTGTAGCTAGATCGATGACGATCAACGAAGATTAGGGATCTATTGAAGAAACTAGGGTTTCTCCTTCACCATCCCTTGTCTTCTCATTGATTATCATTCAAATTCTAGCCTCTAGTCAAGAAAATCACCGATCGTTGATCTCTAATTTGGAGTGAAAACATTCAAGAAAGCGATCTCGCTCAAAATTAGGTCTTCGATGATTCAATTTCCTAGAGTTAACAAACCTCATAAGACTTAAGAATCATTCAAGAATTTCATCATCATCATCTACCTATTCTCTCGATTCCGCTACAAGCAGAGATTTCACTCATACATCATGAAAAAGGAAAGAGTCAAGAATTGATAAATTTTCATAATGCAAGAATGTAAAGAAAGAAAGCTTTATAATTTTTCACCTTTATTAGTCGACGATTAGGTACAATTCACTCAAAGGTTACAAGATTTGAGGAGGTAATTAGATTCGCCGAAATTATCTTCGCATCGATCTTCTTGAGTCGCAGATCGTCGTGGATCTCTTGCTCGGATGATGATCGGCGTTGCTTCAAAGGATCTTCATTTGCTTGCTTGATTTGTTATCGATGAATCTTGATTTGGCTTTGGAATTGGATTTGGGCTAGGGTTTTGAGTTACAAGTTGTGTCACTCAACTTGTGTGTGGAATTGATATTGAACAACTAATCAACTAATGAACAACCTTTGTAATGAAGCCCTAGGTCCCCTTTTATAGTTTTTCTCTATCTTCTCCTAGAAGCTAGGTTGTTATAAAGCTTGCATAGGATGCTAGGTACGTACTGTTAGTGTTTATGCCGTAGAAGGCCATTACTGTATCATAATAGTTTGTATATTACTTAATGGAAGCTTGGGATATTCACATGTATATAACAGTCTTGCTAAACATGGTAGTATGCTACTTGGTTTTTCTATCTTAATATGTGAGTATACGTATTGATAGAGCTCTTAGGATCTTGCTTGACTACCAGCGTTGTGATGGCAGTCACACTAGTGGGGGATGGGTAGTCTACAAGCACATCCTTATTCAGGTCCCTAGTCGTAGGATTATCGAGACAGGGCATCGATACTCCGGAGTAGACTAGTGTGTACGCTTCTCATCCCAGTTGGGGAGATGGTCTGTCCCACAGCCGTCAGTACGTCGTACTGGAGATAGTATGCTGGTGCTCGTTAGGTTACGAGTACACCGGACAGGACTCACAGGGAACTGTTGGTTGGTTTTATACCAGTCGTCAGTTGACAGTTCCTAGGTGACATGAGTACAGCATAGTCCGCAGACTTGACACTGCTACTTCGCCTCGATTGTGTCCCACTGTTCTTAGATTGCTACCCTACCACGTCTCAAAGGAGTCGTGCAAACAGGTAGCAGTTGGGTGCAGTCCCGAGCACTTGGAGGCAGTGGCGGTTAGACAGGATTCATCTCTCCCGGTATTGGGGGTTGATATCGCGCTGTGTTAGAGAGCCATTACGCAAAGTCCCTGCCCAGGGCAAGCGAGATTTGCTGGTAGGTTCCAGTAGTTTCTCAGGGTGTAATGGGCTTCACACCGACACGACTTATACCGCTATTAGGGGACTGGCGCTTTCCGCCCCCTAGGCCCGATATGCGATAGTCTTAGACGAACAGACCGGACTGTACGGAGATTGTCACATCAGACTCAGTAGGAGTTCGTATGGGTTTCCTCATCGACCTTCTTATCGACATCTACCTGGGGACCGTTACGTACAGCTAGTGCCGCTTTCGGTCTGTGGTTAAACCCACTGCCAGCGTAGTAGTCGAGTCTCTAGAGTCCCACATAGAGAGTTTCCCTACTCCAGGAGAAACGATATAGAGGTCGTATGGTTTTACGACAAGGGTTCGGACGCATACGTGTGTTTACGCATGTACGACATCCGGACAGTTTTTACTAGTCGGCTTTGGTTTAAGCCAGTTTCTAGTATCCGGTTATTGGATTTATACAGTCTAAAGTTTTTCCGTGTTTTCACGGATAGGAGGGGCGTTCTCGTAATTGCGCGAGAAGCTTCTAGAAGATGGTGACTTGGAGGTTAAGGTGGCATATGCATTAAATGAGATTAGTGACTCATTTGAGTGATTCATCCATGTCATTAATGCATCATAAATGCTTAATGACTCATGGAAATGAATCACCCATTAGATATTTATGGAGCATGGTTGTTAAATCATTTTTTTGATTTATCTTGATATTGTTTATGCTTCATATATATTATGAGAGATCATTATCTCATTCCATTCTCTTGCTCACTTTCTCTCTCCTCAAGCTCTCTCTCTTCAAACCCTAATCCTCCCCTCTCATGTGTTGAGACCAAGGATTAGAGTAGACTACTTAATCCTTAACCATTCTCTATATCACCTAGGTTACTTAGATTAGCGATTTAAGAAACCTAGTTACCTCAAGTTAGAGGTGAAGCTTGTAGTTAAGCTCTCGGGTGGATCTTCTACTATATAGAGAAGGCCGGAGAGGACGTGGAGAACGACAAGACGAAGGAATCGGTTCTATAGGTATAATCAGTTATCATAGTAGTTAACTCTTCTATGGTTTTTTGTTAGTTATTGTTTAAGCAAAGATTCTCGGTTAGTCGATGTTTACGCCTAAAACAAGATCGTTTTTCATTATTCCGCCTCCCCGCAAGTCGTGGGGTGTTGTACATCGACTTAGAGTGGTATCAGAGCCTCGCTAAACAATAATTAACTCATTAGCAAAGTCGTAAGAATTTCGAGTGCAAAAAGAACCGGAAACATCGTCGATTTATCACAGTTTCTGTCGAATTTAAAACAGGCCCTAAAAATTTTTCAGGGACCTGCAGAATTACAAGCAGAGAATATTAGGGCTACTGAAGAAATTTGGACTCATGACTCGACAAACTCAGCGCAGAACCGCGGCCGAGTTGGGGCCGAGTCAGCCCCAATTTCTTCAGTAACTCCTAGGTGTTAACAGTGATGATTCTGGGATGTTTTATTTTCTGCTAAGATCTCAGGTGCACGGAGAAGTATTGGAGTAGAATATAAAAGTGTTTGCTCGATCGAAATTTTATGATGTTTGCTAATTTGATTATATCTGTGTTTGTATAATGCGTTCGTAAACCTCCCCTAACTGCTAGTATGTCGGTTGGCAGGGGGTTGCACATTTCTGTAATGGTTTTTACTGTTTGTGGTAGTGAACTGTATTGGACTGTTGTGATGATTAGCCGGGGTTTGAGATGTGTTGTTATATTCATTCATTCGATGTAATTATAATATGTTGTAATATTATTTTGCGGGGCACATCCAGGTTGCGGTTGTAGCCACCGTTGTATTATTTCATTTTACTGTTTTTGCTCCTAGGATAGACCCAAGGTGGGGTGCACAAACTACCGGGTACTTTGAAGTGTTTAGTGGCCTACTCACTTTGTTGAGGGAGACCGCTTCACTTCGGGTATTTGGCGGGTAGTTTGCCGTACCCGTAGGGGTCTAGGGTGGGGTAATGGCTATTCATCACAACTGTGTAATCCGTCTTTTGTTGCAGGCTCTAAACAAACGCGGATTGCTTGCAAATCCAATAAAGTTCATATGAGATCTGGAATGCCTATTATTGCGTCTGACGAATGTACAATATCTATATATGATAGCTATTTAGACGTCACTTATGTTTTACACCCGCGCTAGCCCAGCCCCCGCTCTGTTGTTAGTTAAGTAACCTAACGGGTGATGACGGGACCCAGTGGCGAATGCGGATGGCATAAGAGGACGTTGTATTTTCGTTGTTTTCTGCAATGATGGGTTAAATGATGGGACGCATTATTATTAATGCAAAGAAAATAAACCAAAAGTTAAATCGTTGGAACAATTTAAAAGAAACCACTCGGTTATTTTAAAAAAAACAGATGATATTTTTTAATTGTGGAGCTTTAACCACTCCTTTTAAAAAGCTATCAGGTTCCTTCGATTATATCAAGTTCACTACGTTCACGGTTTCGCCAAAACCAGTCGTAGCCCTCCGTCATTTCTTATGAATGGTCAGTAGTATTCAAGTTATGTTTGTTTGGCCCTTAGTCAAGACATAGTGATTGGTAGCTGCTGGGGTATTCATTTGTTGCATAGATAGATGAGTTGGTTTGGGACAGTCGTATTACTTTGTTTGGCCCTTAGTCAAGAGTATATACGGATGGGTTCAAATCAACAAGATAATGATGGGCAGAACTTGACATGTAACTTATGATTTGTTGGCCCTTAGTCAAGGTCATAAGAACATGGGGCAAAAATCTATATCGGGAATTTCTAAAGAAACTGAAATTTGCAAAGAGATGCATACCATTTGGAGTTTGATGAATGTTGGTAGGATTCCTTCAACATTATCATACGATGATATTTGGATCCCGATCCTACTGTGAGTATATGCTACTTATCAGGAGATTCGTCACTTAACGATCAATGCTATAAACCAAGTAGGTGCCGAGAAAGGTGTCAGCAGGGCTACGCCCCCAGAGAAAAGAGGTTATTTAATTAAGGAACTTCGCAAAAGCGTTGGAAAACCTCACTCGAAGTATCGACACTATCCTGGCTGAACGGTTAAGCAAGTATTGTACGGTGAGAATAGTCCTGGCTAATTCTTCTTTTATGGTTTGAGGAAGGATTCGAGAAACAGTGGGAGCCATCCAGTTTAGATAAATTAAAAACCAATCTAAACTTTCAAGAGCATCATGCTAAAGTGTTTTCTTCTCTCTCTCTCATTGCAGCGACCTTGTGACCATGACTAGGTTACATCTAGATAACAATTTGACTGAATCTAACTTATATGACTGGCAAAGGTCTGTCCAGATGTCCATTGCCTATGACAAGCTGGACCACCCTATTACTACTCAAGATCTCGCCATCCCAGGTCCAGTTTCCACCGTCGCGGATATGGATATCCGCCAGACAAGGGAAAAGGTTAAAGCGAAAACCAAGTGCCTCGTGTTGGCTTCAGTTGATGGTGTATACCAGAAGCAGCACGAGAAGATGGACTCAGCTTCCATCTTTCTCCATAACAAAGATTTATATGGAGAGCAATCTTATATCACTAGATATGAGGCCTCGAACGAATTAATTCAAGCGAGGTCGGCTGACGGGTCATCTATAGGGGACGACGTCCTTACGATGACTAGCTATTTTGATGAGCTCAAGGATCTGGAGACCACGTTAGGAAACAAGTCATATGCTGACTTATTTCCACAGTCCCTACCCTCTACTTACACACTGAAAGAAACTAGGGAGACACAAGCTCTGCTTAATAGGGGACCTTCTTCTTCTTCATCCAAGGCGAAAGCAAAGGGTGAAAAGAAGAAGACCTCTACAAAGCCGATATACGGTGTCAGTAAAGTAGGAGGAAAGGGAAGAGCAAAAGTTTCGGGACTTGGTGTAGGCAAGGAGGGATATTCCTATTGTTATGGGAACGGGCATTGGCAGAAGGATTGCAGGGCTTTGGAAGCCAGTAGCCAGGATACGAAGCATGTTGTGGCTTCAGCATCAAGTGTGTTTGTAATTGAGAACTGTTTGTCAATTAACTCTACTTCCTGGGTACTAGATACCGGAGCAGGATCTCATATCTGTAATTCGTTACATGCTTTGAGAAACCGTAAAGTTATAAGAGTAGGTGATTTGTTTCTCAGAGTTGCAAACGGAATGAGCGTGGACGCTGAATCCGTAGGAGAATATCGCCTAGGTTTGACAAGTGGGCAGATATTGATTCTACGTAACTGTCTGTATGTACCTAGTTTGACTTGTAATATCATATCAGTGTCCTCACTTTCGAGAGAGGGATATGACTTTACATTCGTAAGCGATGTAGTTCACATCCACCTAAATCAAGTTCTGATTGGGTCCGGTACATTAGATGACAGTATATACGTATTGAATCAAGCTCAGGTTTTCAATGTCCAGAACACACTTACAAGAAAGTCTCCAGAAATAAATCAGGCTTTCTTGTGGCATTGTAGACTAGGTCAGATCAATGAAACACGATTAACAAAGTTACATAGAGAAGGATATTTGAATCCGTTTGAATATCAATCTTATGCCACTTGTGAATCTTGTCTCATGGGAAAGATGACAAAGACTCCGTTTACTAGACACGGAGTAAGAGCGAGCGTGCTCTTAGGACTCATACACAGTGATGTGTGCGGTCCAATGTCTACACATGCGCGAGGTGGTTATTCCTACTTCATTACTTTTACGGATGATTTCTCTAGGTATGGATATATCTTCTTAATGAAGCATAAATCCGAGGCCTTTGAGAAATTCCAAGAATACAAGAATGAAGTGGAAAAACAGACAGGCAAAAGTATAAAGACACTGAGATCTGATCGAGGTGGTGAATACTTAAGTGCCGAATTCCTGGGTTACTTAAAAGAGAATGGAATTCTCTCTCAGCTTACTCCTCCATACACACTACAACACAATGGTGTATCAGAAAGGAGGAATCGAACCCTATTGGATATGGTTCATTCCATGATGAGTAATGTCGAGTTACCGCGATCTTTCTGGGGTTATGCACTAGAATCAGCTGCATATCTTTTGAACCAGGTTCCAACCAAGACTGTGCCTACCACACCATATCAGATGTGGAGTGGGAAGAAACCCTGTCTAAAACATTTTAGGACATGGGGGTGTCCAGCTTTTGTAAAAAAGCAGCATCCGGACAAGCTCTAGGCACGCTCAGTACTGTGTAAGCTTGTGGGATATCCAAAGAACTCCAAGGGATATTATTTCTATTACGCAGAGGAACAAAAGGTTTTTGTTTCTCGTCATGCCCACTTCTTAGAAACTGAATTTTTAGAAAATCAGAAGAGTGGGAGCGCAGTAGAACTGGAGGAAATTCCTGAACCACAAGCTGTTACTGAAAGTTTGGTAGAACAAGAAGTTTCAGAAGAAAGGGACATACCGGCGCCTATCCGCAGAAGTAGTAGGCAGTCTCATCCGCCTGAGAGATACTACGGTTTTCTCATAGACGGGGATCGAGAAGATTGCGTCATTGATAATGACGACCCTACTAGCTTCCAGCAAGACATTCAGAGCGGCGAATCGGTAAAATGGTTGGATGCAATGCGGACCGAAATGGAGTCCATGTACACTAACAAAGTATGGACTTTGGACATTGCTCAAGATGGGGTAAAACCCGTAGGATGCAAGTGGATCTTCAGAAAGAAGATTGGTGTAGATGGACAGGTTGAAACCTATAAGGCTAGACTTATTGCAAAGGGTTTCCGCCAAAGACCTGGTTTGGACTATGACGAAACCTTTTCTCCAGTGGCTATGCTCAAATCCATTCGGATCCTTCTTGCTATTGCTGCCTTCCACGATTATGAGATCTGGCAGATGGACGTAAAGACGACCTTTCTAAATGGTAATTTGGAAGAGTACGTCTATATGGATCAGCCAGAGGAATTTATTCAGAGTGGAAGCAGCGGTAAAGTATGCAAGCTGCTTAAGTCCATTTATGGACTAAAGCAGGCATCGCGGAGTTGGAACATCTGTTTTGATGATACTGTCAAAGAATTCGACTTTATCAAAAATCCAGATGAACCATGCATATACAGTAAGATTGTAGGGAGACTTGTTGTATTCCTCGTCTTGTACGTGGATGACATTCTCCTAATAGGAAATGATATTCCTATGCTACAATCAGTCAAAATATTCTTGTCACAGAAATTCTCCATGAAGGACCTGGGTGATGCCACCTACATTCTGGGGATCCAGATCTATCGTGATAGATCAAAGAGGATGTTGGGACTTTCACAGTCCAGGTACATTGACACCATATTGAAAAGATTCAGTATGGAAGATTCTAAGCACGGTAACTGTTCATATCATAATATTGCATTTTATATTCCCCATTCTTATTCGTTTTATAAATAAACAGGTGCTTTTGATGCATGTCTGCTACATATTACAGGTTATAGGTTCTTGGAGCGAAAACAGTGAAAAAGACAAAAGATGATACAAAAAGGGACTTTTGACCAACAAATAGAAGGATCTTAATCAAGCCTACATCAAAGATAAAATTCACAAAGTACAAGGCAATGTAAGGTCCAAGATTTCGAAGCCACGGTTAAAAGTCCACCACAATTATTCACTGGAAAATCTGAAAGAGAACAGAAGCTATTTTAAAGAAAGAATTAAAGAATTACGTAGCCCAGGAAGCCCAAGGACAGAAGAGCCCACAAAGGAAAGGCCCAATACTTCCTTTTTAAGAAGACAAAAGGAAGATTTTATTTTACCAAAATTCATTTACAGCTTTGACTAGTTGACCTAGGGCTATTTTTGTAATTGTAGACATGCGGATCAAAATGTAACCTAGGGTTTCTATTTCCTATAAATAGAACTCTAAAGCTTGTAATTTCTTATGCCTCCCTTTATGAATAAAATTTAGAAATCTTTTGGAGAGCATCGGTGTTTCTTTTCCATTCAGAAATTCAGATCTGACAACCCTGCATGGATGATTGGAGGGATACATCTGTAAGTAGTTTTATTTAATCGCTCTAGTTTAGATTTTAATTCCTTGCCTTAGATGTTAGCTTTGGGAAAGGCTTTTGAGAGATGAGATCTCTCATCCCTTTCTTACCCATCACATAGAATCTATAGGACTCCATGCATACATGCACATACCGCTCCCTACGGCACCCTATCCCTCGAGGTAGCGGTGATACCGTAGTATAAAGGCCCGGTTGTGATGTTTTCCATGGAGGTTAGGGTAAGGATTGATAAAGGAAGGACAAGAACCTAGAGGAAGGAACACCTTCCCGAATGGATCTAATCCCCTTTATTGATAATTACCATAACTCCTCTTAGATCCTAATTTGGGTATAGAAAGCGTTGAGATTTATTTACATTTCCAAACCATTCCTAAACCTAACGCTAGCAAGATTTAGATCTAGATAATTTTAGTATAGATAATTTAGGTTTTTAGATTTAATAATTAATCCGAACACCCTTCGGAATTAACTCGTAAGTGCGACTAGGAAATTCACAAAATCCCTGTGGACCGACCCGTACTCACCGGCTAGCTGCAAAGCGACGCCGTTCTTGATTGCGGTTAACAAATATTTTTGATCTATCTTTTAGAAAGCGCAAGCACGCTAAATCTCATCAATCAAATGGCGCCGTTGCCGGGGATGGCGTAGTAATTTCCTTTTTGCAATTTCGGGTTAATCAAAATTTAAAAAAATCATAAAAATCTAAAAATCCAAAAAAAAATATAAAAATATATCATCTGTTATTTTTGGAAAGGGTATCTTTGTGTGAATTTTGCAGGATCTACGCACAAATTCGGATCTGGAAATCTACAGAAAGCGAAACAGCAAATAGACGATCCTATCAACAGAAGATTACAACAACAGAGGAACAGAAAAAAAATTTAGAGGACCGAGTCAACAAGTCAACCGCGCGATCTGGTGCAGCAAAAAAAAAAACTGGCAGCACTTTCGGCCGCGGAAACGCCGCGGAACAGCACTTTTGGCCGCGGAACCGCCGCGGCCTGATCGGTTAAAAAAAAAAAATCTGTAAGTCTTCTGATCTTCTCCTCTGCAAATCTCCGATATATCTTTTGAAAATTCTCCTGCAGGATTCTTTGCGCTTAAAAAAAATCTTTTCCTTTCCAAATAACAAATCTTTTGCAGGATTCGTTGCGCTATTCTTAAAATAACAATTGATTGCAAGTGATTTTTTCTGATTTGCATATCCTTAATCTTTTTGCTAAAATATCTTTCCAAATAAAGAGAAAGAGAAAAAAGGAAAGTTTTAATTAGAAAACTTACAAACCTTGAAATTCACAAAAAATATTTGATTGCAAGTGATTTACTGTTTTGCATATCTTTAATCGGATTTTAAGAGGCTTTTGACCAACTCAGATTGGGTGGGGATTTCATCACCCTTCCCAGGACCCCAGAAAACATCTCAAGCATTTTGCATCGACCACAATTAATAAAAAAAATACTAAACTCAGCCCTAAGGACATCGAGCTCAATAGGAAAAGGACTAGTATAGGCATCAGCCGTTTATCCTAACTGATTTTGCGGTGTCTAGGCTAGTGGTTTTTAATTAGGCCCACTGTCGTGGTGGTTCCTTCCCACTTACCTGGCCGCAATTGGCGGTGAAGAGGCGGTTTGATGTCCTATTTCTAGCCCTTTGGAACAGTTAGGAGCTATCTAGCTGACCTAGGTGACCCTAGATCTCGGACTGATTGTGCATTTCTGGTTATTTGCATTTGTGTCTTAGCCCTTTATCGAAAATTTTTGCAAAACAAATAAAAAAGAATAACAAGAGGAATTTAAAAAAAAAAAAAAGACTTGCAACTTTTGTCGCTGAGAAATCCTTGCACCACCTACCTTCTTCATCTTCTCTTTCTTCTATCATGGGTACCCCACATAATAAATCACTTGCCGAACTTTGGTATCCCAAGCCTAATTTTGCGTTGTTCGGCAATTTGTTCGATCAATTTAAAGACGATCCTTCCATGCCTAAAATATCTTTGAAAGATCAAATAGAGGCGTCTAGAAGAAACAGTTTGACTTCTCAACCCACTTTGTGTCAACCAAGTCAACATTTACCACCTCCATATGTTGATACCACTTTTTCAAGTCCTTCTGTCACTCCTAAGCCGATGTCCATTGCTGAGCATATTGCTCAATCTCGCAGTCGATCTTTCATCCCTCTCCACTCATCCAGTTCTAGGGATCAACATGACTATTCACCTTTTTATCCATATGTTGACCCTACCCCTGCCCAACCACCCACTTCCTACCAGTCCTACCCGACCTTCCCACCCTCACTAGACACTGCTTCTACACAGCCTTTTGGGAGTTTCACATATCCAAACAATTTCGAATCTTTTGCCGAAACCCCCTTACCACCCAAGTCTAGCTTGGAAGAGGCATTGGAGGCGTATATCGCAGCAACAAATAAAATGGTTAGGAATGTGGAAGCGTCCGTGGCCGCCCTTATACAACCTGCTGAACCGGTAGCTAGTTTCCCGCTAGCCCCAAATTTTTCAATGTATGAGGAGGCGGTTGGACAGAATGAGAATGTGAGAGGATTTCCAAATCAAACCTACCCTTACCCAATTGAAGCCCACAACTCCAGTTTTCCATCGAATGTCCTAAATGATTCACAAGTTCAAAATAAAAACGAGTTGTGCGACTTTGTAGTGTTTGATTTGCCAAATTGTGAGGAACCCCCTTCGAGTGATCCGTTTGACCTTTACACTTCCACTCTAGAACCTACATTGATAAACATCCATGCTTTTGAGGAGGTGTCTAAAGAAATTGACTTTCACTTGATCGAGGATATAGACGCCGGGAATATTTCGGATGATGAACCTGTCGATTTAATTGAAATTTTATGTTCAAATCATCATCCCGAGTTATTAAATGTTTCTCCCGAATCTCATATGCGTCTTGATTTTGATGATAATGGCATGGATGGGTTGAATATTGTGGAGAATTATGAGGATAATATTGAGGAGAGTAGTGAGGATCATATTGAGGTTGAACCATTTTTCTTTGATGTGTCGGATTTTCCAATTCATCCTCTTGAACCTTTACCTAAATCACCCTCCTTCTTTTCCATCGTTCCGACCACGCCTCATTTCACGCTTGACGACTGTGAGCTTGAAAACTTTTCCTTTGAATCTGACACAGTTCCCACAGCCGATGACACTTACGAGTGTTTCACTTTTTCGGACGATGTTGAAGTCTCACCGCCCGAGTTTGAGTCCTTTGCATTTTCAGATGAGTTAGTTAATCCTTCAGACTCGGTTACTTACAGTCGTTTCGAACCATTGATGGAATCTTTCCAGTTCGACACAGTTTACTACGGTGAGAATGATACTATCCCTAATTCACTTCCTTTCGTCCTTCCTATTGTTCCGACCGTGCAAGTGGCCGTGACGCTTTCATCTCAAATACCAAGTTCGGCGTACCCGTGTCTTCTTGCGAATCTTGAGGGATTTGACCCCATTTCTCGACGGGTTGATAGGTTAGCGCAATCGCTTTTAACATATTGGTCATCACATATTGTGCTAATTTATTCACTCAATTTACACCCTCAAGATCGTACTCCACTTCTTTCTCCTTTCCGCCATTCTTCTCCCCCACCGAGACCATATTCTCTTCTTCCCACACGGTCTCGTGTGTTTCTCATCTCTTTTCTTTCCATCCCATTCTTTCACCAACCCTACCATTACCACGATAAGATCTTTGAATGGTTGGTGCTAACCTTTGGCTTGTGTAAGGCCAAGCTTAAGTTTTGGGGGAACCTTGTTGTATATATGTATATATATTTTTGTTTTCTTTTCTATAAAAAAATTTCAAAACATTAAAAATATAAAAATTATAAATAAATAAACAGGGGAGTGCCGATATTTTGACCCTCTTGGTTCAGCATGACAGTGAGGACACTGTCAAGTTCAAGTTTGGGGGTATGCTCGGTACGTCTTCTTCCTTCGCATTCATATATATTTTTTGCATTTGCATACTTATTTTGAAAACCCATAAAAAATTGAAAAATTTCAAAAATTATAAAAATTATTGTATTCAATTTTGGTTAATTGACTTGAGTTTGACAAATAGGTTAACTGGCTAGAAACAACTAGATCTTAGACTTAGTGAATTAAAAACCCTAAAAATAACATTCCTTAAAGTTTAACAGTAGAAAGTATATGCCTACTAGTTTATTTAGAAATAGGCAAATTTTGGGTTCACTTCTTAGGCTAAGTCGAAACGAAGGAAAAGTATTGATATTTTATTAGAGTACATGTTTTAAAAATAGTTCCTAACTTAAGTCTAGATTCTGAAAACGTATACCATACAAATTGCACAATCACGCACCTTGAAACTTAGAATAGTAGAAGAGACCTTGAAATGCTCTTGTCTAAAGTCCTTAGTACGAAGAAAATAAATGAAAAAAAAGTGAATAAAGAAAAAAAAATGAACACTGGTTTTTGTGATTACTTAAGGCTGTAAAAATAGAAAAATATTTAGCGAGGGTGCTTCATCACCTAGTGCCTTAGACCAACTGGTTTGGGAGTCACTGCTAAAGCCTTGGGTGTTACAAGACTAGGAAGTACGCTTTAAAGTGCTAACGCATCTTGTAATCGGTTGTTGGTACCTCAAGAAGTATTAACGGTCGCATGAAGAATGTGTAAGCGAAAATTCACCAATTATTAAGTGCTTTGGACAATGGACGAGAGTACGATTGCTTGATTTGAATTTCCAAGTGTAGGGGTGATATTTACACACGTGTGGGGATATGTGATTGGAGTTTAGATAAGAGAAAGGAATGAAAAATAGAACTTATATCTTTAATAGAGTTGATAGAAATTCCTAAGTCGAGATGGAATCCTAGAAGGAAAACTTAAGAGATGCCGAAAGCTAAGTAAGTCTATAGGATATATATAATCTTAAGTTAAATAATGAGGAAGTGTGAAGAATGTGGGTGGATAATTTGCGAGTCAAAAGATAATAGAATTCCTTGTTAGAAAACCTAATTAGAGAACAAAAGTCAATAGGCCGAGTTGATAGGATTTTGTGGGTAGTATCCGCTGAAAACCCTCAGGAGACAACACTCCTCCTACTAGGGACACCTAGAGGTTTAACGGCTTGTTGCACGTGCTCAGTGCAATCGCATTTCCCTGCGAAAGTGCGGTTAGGATTTTAGTGAATAAAAATAAGTTTGCTCGAGGACGAGCAAAAGATAAGTTTGGGGGTATTTGTTCACACCATAATATTGCATTATTATATTCCTCATTCTTATTCTTTTTATAAATAAACAGGTGCTTTTGACGCATGTCTGCTACATGTTACAGGTTACAGGTTCTTAGATAGAAAACAGTGAAAACGATGTAAAGACGATGAAAAAGTGGACTTTGACCAACAAATAGAAGACTCTTGATCAAGCCGACATCAAAGATAAAATTCACAAAGTACAAGGCAATGCAAGGTCCAAGATTACAAAGTGAACGGGTAAAAGTCCACCGCAATTATTCACTGGAGATCTGGAAGAAACACAGAAGCTATTTTAATAAAGAACCAAATAATAAAGAAGCCCAAAGACCCAAGGCCCAATACTTTCTTTTAAAGAGACATAGACATAAAATTTTACCAAAACTTGAAGTCTACTTTGATTAGGTCTTCCTAAGGATATTTTGGTAAATGTAGACATGCAAATCAATTGTAACCTAGGGTTTCCTATTCTCTATAAATAGGAACTCTACTCATTGTAATTTCTTATGCCTCCTTTTAATAATAAATTCTAGAACTCTTTTTGGAGAGCATCGGTGTTTCTTTTCAATTCATGAATTCAGATCTGACAACCCTGCGTTGATGATTGGAGAGATGCATCTGTAAGTAGATTTAATTCCTTGCTCTAGTTTAGATTTCAATTCTTGCCCTAGGTAATTTTTATTCTCTGCCCTAGATAAATGTTTTTCAATTCCCTAATGAGTGAGTAGTTTTCCCGCTTGTTAGGGTTAGGAATGGGGAAGGATTTGAGAGACGAAGATCTCTCATCTCTTTTCTTTGCCAATCTTTTATGAAAATTAGAACTCCATGCATACCTTCTTATTCCGCTCCCTACGACACTCTACCCACGAGGTAACGGTGATTCCGTAGTCTAAAGGCCCGGATTTTAAGGTTTTCCATGGAGGTTAGGGTAAAGATTAAGAAAGGAAGGACAAGGATCTAGAGGAAGAATCAATCTTCCCAATCATCCTAATCCCCTTTGTTAAGATTTACCATAACACTAATATGATATCTTTAATTAAAGGCAATGGAAAGAGATGTAGATCTCTGTTTACCAAATTTTCCCTAAACCTAATCCTAGCAAGTTTCTAATCCTAGTATCATACAACTTCAATTTTTAGATTTAATAATCAATCCGAACACCCTTCGGAATTAACTCGTTAGCGCGATTAGAAAATTCACAACATCCCTGTGGACCGACCCGTACTCACCGGCTAGCTACATGCGACGACGCCGTTCTTGATTGCGGTTACAAATATTTTTGATCTATCTTTTAGAAAGCGCAAGCACGCTAAATCATTCAAATCAAATGGGTGTAAAGATCGAAAGGATTAGGTGCGGTTTCACTCGAAAGGGGAGTACCGGCATTTTTGACAGGGGAGTACCGGCATTTTTGACCCTCTTGGTTTAGCATGACAGTGAGGACACTGTCAAGTTCAAGTTTGGGGGTATGCTCGGTACGTCTTCTTCCTTCGCATTCATTTGTACATATTTTTGCATTTGCATATTTATTTGAAAACCTATAAAAATTTGAAAATTTTCAAAAATTATAAAAATAATTGTATTCAATTTTGGCCATATTTGACTTAAGTTTGACAAATAGGTTAACTGGATAGGAACAACTAGATCTTAGACTTAGTGAATTAAAAACCCTAAAGATAACATTCCTTAAAGTTTAGCGGTAGAAAGTATATGCCTTGTAGTTTATTTAGAAATAGGCAAATTTTAAGTTCACTTCTTGGGCTAAGTCGAAACAAGGGAAGAGTATTGATGTTCTTATTAGAGTATAAGTTTGAAAAATAGTTCCTAGCTTAAGTCTAGATTCTGAAAATGTATACCCTACAATTTGCACAATCACGCACCTTGAAACTTAGAATAGTAGAAGAGACCTTGAAATACTCTTGTCTAAAGTCCTTAGTACGAAGAAAATGAAAATAAAAGAAAAAAAAAGTGAATAAAGAGAAGAAAAAAATGAACACTGGTTTTTGTGATTACTTAAGGCTGTAAAAAATAGAAAAAAAAATATTTAGCAAGTGTGCTTCATCACCTAGTGCCTTAGACCAACTGGTTTGGGAGTCACTGCTAAAAGCCTTGGGTGTTGCAAGACTAGGAATTACGCTTTAAAGTGCTAACGCATCTTATAATCGGTTGTTGGTACCTCAAGAAGTATTAACAGTCGCATGAAGGATGTGTAAGCAATATTCAATTAAAAATTCACCTATTAAGAAGTGCTTTGGACAATGGACGAGAGTACGATTGCTTGATTTGAATTTCCAAGTGTAGGGGTGATATTTACACACACGTGGGATATATGATTGGAGTTTAGATGAGAGAAAGGAATGAAGAATAGAACTTGTATCTTTAATAGAGTTGATAGAAATTCCTAAGTGGAGATGGAACCCTAGAAGGAAAACTTAGGAGATGCCGAAAGCTAAATAAGTCTACATATCATATATAATCTTAAGTTAGATGATGAGGAAGTGTGAAGAATATGGGTGGATAATTTACAGGTCAAAGATAATAGAGTTCCTTGTTAGAAAACCTAAATGGAGAACTAAAGTTAATGGGCCGAATTGATAGGATTTTGTGGGTGTAATCCGCTGAAAACCCTCAGGAGACAACACTCCTCCTACTAGGGACACCTAGAGGTTTAACGGCTTGTTACACGTGCTCAGTGCAATCGTGTTTCCCTGCGAAAGTGCGGTTAGGTTTTTGTAGTGAATAAAAATAAGTTTGCTCGAGGACGAGCAAAAGATAAGTTTGGGGGTATTTGTTCATATCATAATATTGCATTTTATATTCCCCATTCTTATTCGTTTTATAAATAAACAGGTGCTTTTGATGCATGTCTGCTACATATTACAGGTTATAGGTTCTTGGAGCGAAAACAGTGAAAAAGACAAAAGATGATACAAAAAGGGACTTTTGACCAACAAATAGAAGGATCTTAATCAAGCCTACATCAAAGATAAAATTCACAAAGTATAAGGCAATGTAAAAGATTTCGAAGCCACGGTTAAAAGTCCACCACAATTATTCACTGGAAAATCTGAAAGAGAACAAAAGCTATTTTAAAGAAAGAATTAAAGAATTACGTAGCCCAGGAAGCCCAAGGACAGAAGAGCCCACAAAGGAAAGGCCCAATACATCCTTTTTAAGAAGACAAAAGGAAGATTTTATTTTACCAAAATTCATTTACAGCTTTGACTAGTTGACCTAGGGCTATTTTTGTAATTGTAGACATGCGGATCAAAATGTAACCTAGGGTTTCTATTTCCTATAAATAGAACTCTAAAGCTTGTAATTTCTTATGCCTTCCTTTATGAATAAAATTTAGAAATCTTTTGGAGAGCATTGGTGTTTCTTTTCCATTCAGAAATTCAGATCTGACAACCCTGCATGGATGATTGGAGGGACACATCTGTAAGTAGTTTTATTTAATCGCTCTAGTTTAGATTTTAATTCCTTGCCTTAGATGTTAGCTTTGGGAAAGGCTTTTGAGAGATGAGATCTCTCATCCCTTTCTTACCCATCACATAGAATCTATAAGACTCCATGCATACATGCACATACCGCTCCCTACGGCACCCTATCCCTCGAGGTAGCGGTGATACCGTAGTATAAAGGCCCGGTTGTGATGTTTTCCTTGGAGGTTAGGGTAAGGATTGATAAAGGAAGGACAAGAACCTAGAGGAAGGAACACCTTCCCGAATGGATCTAATCCCCTTTATTGATAATTACCATAACTCCTCTTAGATCCTAATTTGGGTATAGAAAGCGTTGAGATTTATTTACATTTCCAAACCATTCCTAAACCTAACGCTAGCAAGATTTAAATCTAGATAATTTTAGTATAGATAATTTAGGTTTTTAGATTTAATAATTAATCCGAACACCCTTCGGAATTAACTCGTAAGTGCGACTAGGAAATTCACAAAATCCCTGTGGACCGACCCGTACTCACCGGCTAGCTGCAAAGCGACGCCGTTCTTGATTGCGGTTAACAAATATTTTTGATCTATATTTTAGAAAGCGCAAGCACGCTAAATCTCATCAATCAGTAACCTACCGGCTTGTCACGGAATCAACCTCTCCAAAGAGATGTCTCCCAAGACTGATTTGGAAAGGGAACGCATGACGATTATACCCTACGCTTCTGCGGTAGGCTCTATAATGTATGCGATGTTATGTACCAGACCATATGTAGCATACGCATTGAGCGTTGTAACCCGGTATCAGGAAAACCCAGGGGAGAATCACTGGATAGCAGTAAAGAACATTCTCAAGTACCTGAGGAGGACTAAGGAGATGTTCTTGGTTTATGGCGGAAAAGACCTCAGGATGGAGGCCTTTGCTGAGTGACAAGGATGACTCCGGCTTCCAGAGTGACAAGGATGACTCCGAGTCCATGTCGGGTTATATCTTTACCCTCAATGGAGGGGCGGTCTGTTGGAAGAGTTCCAAGCAGGACACCGTTGCTGACTCAACGATGGAAGCGGAGTACATAGTTGCTTGCGATGCCGCAAAAGAAGCTGTCTGGATGAAGAAGTTCCTCACAGAACTTCAGGTGGTTCCTACCAGTGTTGGTCCAATATCTCTGTATTGCGACAAAAATGGCGCTATAGCTTTAGCGAAGGAACCCAGGTCCCATCAGAAGTCCAGACACATCTTAAGGCGGTATCACCTGATCAGGGAGATCGTAGATCGCCGGGAGATCGAGGTAAAGAGAGTAAATACAGAGGATAACATTGCCGATCCATTCACTAAGGCCCTACCTCAGATTCAGTTCGAGAGGCTACTCGAGATCATCGGTCTTCGATACACCAGTACATGGCCCTAGTGCAAGTGGGAGATTGTTAGTGTTTATGCCCTAGAAGGCCATTACTGTATCATACTAATTTGTATATTACTTAATGGAAGCTTAGGATATTCACATGTATACAACAGTCTTGCTAAACATGGTAGTATGCTACTTGGTTTTTCTATCTTAATATGTGAGTATACGTATTGATAGAGCTCTTAGGATCTTGCTTGACTACCAGCGTTGTGATGGCAGTCACACTAGTGGGGGCTGGGTAGTCTACAAGCACATCCTTATTCAGGTCCCTAGTCGTAGGATTATCGAGACAGGGTATCGATACTCCAGAGTAGACTAGTGTGTACGCTTCTCATCCCAGTTGGGGAGATGGTCTGTCCCACAGCCGTCAGTACGTCGTACTGGAGATAGTATGCAGGTGCTCATTAGGTTACGAGTACACCGGACATGACTCACAGGGAACTGTTGGTTGGTTTTATACCAGTCGTCAGTTAACAGTTCCCAGGTGACATGAGTACAGCATAGTCCGCAGACTTAACACTGCTACTTCGCCTCGAGTGTGTCCCACTGTTCTTAGATTGCTACCCTACCACGGCTCAAAGGAGTCGTGCAAACAGGTAGCAGTTGGGTGCAGTCCCGAGCACTTGGAGGCAGTGGCGGTTAGACAGGATTCGTCTTTCCCGGTATTGGGGGTTGATATCACGCTGTGTCAGAGAGCCATTACGCAAAGTCCCTGGCCAGGGAAAGCGAGATTTGCTGGTAGGTTCCAGTAGTTTCTCAGGGTGTAATGGGCTTCACTCCGACACGACTTATACCGCTATTAGGGGACTGACGCTTGCCGCCCCCTAGGCCCGATATGCGATAGTCTTAGACGAACAGACCGGACTGTACGGAGATTGTCACATCAGACTCAGTAGGAGTTCGTATGGGTTTCCTCATCGTCCTTCTTATCGACATCTACCTGGGGACCGTTACGTACAGCTAGTGCCACTTGCGGTCTGTGGTTAAACCCACTGCCAGCGTAGTAGTCGAGTCTCTAGAGTCCCACACAGAGAGTTTCCCTACTCCAGGAGAAACGATATAGAGGTCATATGGTTTTACGACAAGGGTTCGGACGCATACGTGTGTTTACGCACGTACGACATCCGGACAGTTTTTACTAGTCGGCTTTGGTTTAAGCCAGTTTCTAGTATCCGGTTATTGGATTTATACAGTCCAAAGTTTTTCCGTGTTTTCAAGGATAGGAGGGGCGTTCTCGTAATTGCACGAGAAGATTCTAGAAGATGGTGACTTGGGGGTTAAGGTGGCATATGCATTAAATGTGATTAGTGACTCATTTGAGTGATTCATCCATGTCATTAATGCATCATAAATGCTTAATGACTCATGGAGATGAATCACCCATTAGATATTTATGGAGCATGGTTGTTAAATCATTTTTTTGATTTATCTTGATATTGTTTATACTTCATATATATTATGAGAGATCATTATCTCATTCCATTCTCTTGCTCACTTTCTCTCTTCTCAAGCTCTCTCTCTTCAAACCCTAATCCTCTCCACTCATGTGTTGAGACCAAGGATTAGAGTAGACTACTTAATCCTTAACCATTCTCTATATCACCTAGGTTACTTAGATTAGCGATTTAAGAAACCTAGTTACCTCAAGTTAGAGGTGAAGCTTGTAGTTAAGCTCTCGGGTGGATCTTCTAATACATAGAGAAGGCCGGAGAGGACGTGGAGAATGACAAGACGAAGGACTCGGTTCTATAGGTATAATCACTTATCATAGTAGTTAACTCTTCTATGGTTTTTTGTTAGTTATTGTTTAAGCAAAGATTCTCGGTTAGTCGATGTTTACGCCTAGAACAAGATCGTTTTTCATTATTCCGCCTTCCCGCAAGTGTTAGTTATATGTGTGCCCTAGAGGCCATTACTGTACATACGATGTATATTGTAGTGGATGCTTGGACATATATAGGGAGGACTTTCTTGCTCGATATGATAGTACGCTATCTGGTTGTACTTTATCTTAACATGTACTAGGATTGTCTCTTTTTGTTACATGTTGATAAAAGCCCTTAGGATTTGTACTCGACTACTGGGACTATGATGAGATCATACTAGTGGGGCCACGGTAGTCTATGAGTACATCCTATAACTGTTCCTAGTCGAGGGTGTATCGAGACAGGGCATCGATACACCAGAGTAGACTAGCGTATACGCATCTTGACCCATATGATGGGCGATGGATGATCCCATATTCATCGGTGTTTGACATCAAGGATGGTGTACGGGTGCTCAGTAGAGACTGGGTACACTGGACGGACTCGCTGAGAACTCCTAGATGGTATATATACCTATTGTCAGATAGCAGTTCTCTGTTGACACTTGTACAGGTTAGTCTGTAGACCCGAGATCGTCATAGAGTCTTGTGTGATTCCCACTGTACTTTGATTTCCTCCCTACCACGGCTCTACTGAGTTGTGCAAACAGGTGGATTTTGGGTACAGTTCCGAATCATATGGAGACAGTGAGCGATAGGAGGGGTTTCGTCTCTCCCGGTATAGGGAGTTGATGTCGCGCTATGTTTGATCGGCTATAACACCTAAATCCCTGGCCAGGGTTCTCGAGGTTTACTGATAAGTGTTATCAGTAGTTCCTCGACCTGTTATGAGCCATAAATCAACATGACTTATAAAGTTACCGGGGTCTGACATTTACCACCCTTGGACTTCATATGCGACGTATCAGACGAAGAGACCGGACTGTACGGTAAGTGTTGCTTACAGGCTCGTAAGGGTTGTGATGAGTTCGCTCGTCGGCCACCTTTTCGTCATGTACCTGGGTAGCCGTTACGTACAGCTAGTGCTGCTGACGTGCTTGTGGTTAAACCCATTGCCAGCGTACTGACGAGTCTTTAGAGTCCCACACAGAGGGTTCCCTCGTTCAGGCAAAAGATGTAGAGACCGTAAGTTGTTACGGCAGCCGTAAGGTGTTGCGGCAGGTTTTCGATTATGTTCGTGTAATTGTTACAGGAATAATAATCGAAAGAATAATACTGGCCGGATACCGGTATTATATTATTGGATTAATGGTATTCGTATTTTTCGGAATTCGGATGCGGGTATACAGTATACGGTATACGGTATACGGAGGAGGGGTATTTTTGTAATTGTTACAAGAATACCTTCTAGAAGGTGCCACCTCATAATGACATAATTATGACATCATTTATTTTGTGAAAATAAATTAGTGAGGTGTAAATTAAAAGGTATAAGCATGATAATGTGGTTGTTGAAGTGGATGTACTATTAAAGCATGATACTTCTTTCATAATACATGCTTTAGTTAGTGCTATTTTCTTTTTATCATGCTTAAACTTTTTAATCATGAAATGCACTTATTCTTTCCTCCTCCTTCTTCTTATAAATACCTTCATATGAGATGTGAAATCAAGGCATTCAAATCCTACACAAAATTATGATAAGTGTATCATAACAAGTGTATAAGAAGAAAGAAAGAAAATGATGGTGATCATTCTTCCTAGCTTAAACCCTCACATGAGATGTGAATCCAAATCTAAGGATTTCAAGTTAATCCAATACAATTATCTCTACATCATCCTAGTGACCTCTTCTAGCAAATTTGGTCTCTCGGTTAAACTCTTGAGAAGAGTTTCAAGCTTGCACGAAAACTCTCGGGTGGATCATCTAGGTCTTCGGTGGCCGGAGATCGAAAACATCGGCAACATCTAAAGAAGCCAAGGAGTTCACCAAAAGAGAAGAAAGGAGCAAAGGAGTTGCATTCAAGAGAAGACCCGAAGGACCGTATCATCAAGGTATAATCCCTAACATAGTAGATAAGATCTCTAGTTAGGGTTTACTAGTTGTGGTTTAGACAAGATCTTCGGTTAAGTGCGTGTTGTATGCAAAGAAAATTTTCGTTCATCGCTTCCGCCACGCCACAAGAGTTGTGGGAGCATGCAACACTCACCAACATGGTATCAGAGCCTAACTAAACCACAATTAGATGTTTGCCAAAAGTTAGAAGCTCGATCGACAGTTTTTTCTCCCGAAAACTCGTATTCTGCCCTTGCTGCTATCAGTTTTTGAAAGTGTTCCAAAATAAATTTGACATGTCTTAAAAATACAAGCAGGGTTTTCTAAGAACACTGTAGAAATCCGGAGTTCTAAATCGCCTAAAGCGCCGCGGATACGCGGCCAAACCCATGCTTTTGCCGCGAATCCGCCGCCGAGTTGAGGCCGCATCAACTCAGTTTTCTACAGTGATCTTAGACTGAAGAATTAGGGTTTCTGGGATATGCAGATTTTTACAAAGGTGTTTGTACAGGGACATGTCAAGTGTTGGCATGGTTTAAAAAAATTATCGATCGAAATTCTAAAGATCTTGGCTAATCGGGTTTTCTTTTTGTTATATGTGTTTGAAACGTCCGCTAATTGCTATATGACGATTGGTGGGGGTTGCACATATGGATATCATGAGATGTTATGTGTATATGAATGTGTTGGATCGTTGTGATGAATGGCCCGGGGGTGTGAGAAGAGTGTTTTTCCTTTTCTATCATTCCATGTAATTTGTAAAAAGCAATGTTATATTGTATAATTTCTTTTTACTGTTTTTGCTCCTAGGATAGACCCAAGGTGGGGTGCACAAACTACCGGGTTCTCCAAGTGCCGAGTGGCCTACTCAATTGTTGAGGGAGGTTGCTACACTTCGGGAATTTGGTGGGTAGTTTGCCGCACCCGTAGGGGTCTAGGGGGGTTTTGGCTATTCATCACGACCGTGGAACCCGTTTTTCATTAAGGGCTTGAATGAAATACGGAATTCCTAGCATATCCAATGCATTCATCTGTGATCTGAAATGGTTATATTTATATATGAGATATATATAATAAACGTTGCTTATGTTTTGCACCCGCACTAGTCCAGCCCCCGCTCTGCCGTTAGTTAAGTAACCTAACGGTGCATGACGGGGCCCAGTGGCAAATGCAGATGGCATAAGCGTACGTTCTATTTGAGTTTCTTTTCTGTGATGTTTAGGAAATGTAAATGATGGGACCACATTAATGTGATTAATGTTAAGAGAAAGAAACCTGAAGATGTTGTAGAATCAAACTTTTTGAAAAAGGGTAACTCTAGCTTTTGTTTTGCATAGTGGTATTCTTGAATATCCTGCACCTCATTCGATGAGGAAAGGGCCGAGATCCCTTCACCGGGAGTGACCCCTTTAGCGAAACTGGAAAATGTTACAAAGAACTCAAATTGATTTTATAGTTGATCTAACATTGCTTTGCATCGTGGTATTTATATATCCAGCACCTTATTCGATAAGGAAAGAGCCGAGATCCCTTCACCGGGAGTGACCTCTTTAGCAAAATTAGAAAGATACTACAAAACCATTCGATTTTTAAAACTGGAGCTTAAACCACTCCTTCCCACTTGATTCTACAACGATATCAAGTTCAAAACGTTAAAGGTTTTCATAAAAACCATCCGTTGCCCTCCGTCATTTTAGGAAGCAGAGTACTTAGTATTCGTGCTACGTATGTCGACCATAGCCGAGGCGTAGTGTACGGTAGCTAAGTGATGTATTCCTACAAAGCATATGATGCGATTAGTTAGGACATTCATGTGATTATGTTGATCATAGTCAAGGGTCATATGGGTGGGTCTGGCTAATCACGAAATGACGGGTAGAACTTGACTAGTACTTATGATATGTTGACCATAGCCAAGGTCATAAGTGACTAGGGGTAGAAACCATATCGGGAATTTCAAGAGTTGAAATTTGCAATGAGATTGCATACCTTCTATATGATAGTTGGATCCTGATCTTGCTGCGAGTAAGAGTTACTCCTGGGAAAGTTTTACACAAAACAATTTGACGAAATTATAGGGTGCAATTATTCCCGGCTAATCTTACCTTTTAGGGTTTGAAGGAAGATTTGATAAAAACAGTGGGAGACATTCGGATTAGATAATAACCAATCTAATCTTGCAAGAGCATACGCTAAAGTGTTTTCTTCTCTCTCTCTCCAGATAGTGACCATATCACGCCTTAATCAAGATAATAAATACGGATATATTGACTGAACCCGCTTGTTATATTAAGCCGGGGAACGTTGGTCCCGCTCCAACCTATAATTGTTATAAGACAGAGCAGGAAATTGGGGATTACCAGAATCCCATGCTACCCAAACGAAGAAAGTGCATATGATGCATCTCCTTCGGGTGTGTTCATTACAAAGAACTGTTTCTCAGTATCCTCTACATCCTGGGTATTTGATACTGGATCAGGATCCCAGATATGTAATCTGTTACATAGGGCTACAAAAAGGGTAGAAAAACTAAGAACGGGTGATAAGTTCATGAGACAGAAAACGGGGCAAGTGTTGCAGCCAAGTCTGTTGGTCACTGTCACCCTGTATTACCAATACATTGATTCTGAACAAATGCTATTAGATACCGAACCTGATATACAAAATCATATCAATCTCTTTATTAGTAAAGAAATGATAAAATTTTGTATTGATGGATAATGTTTTGAACATTTCCTATATCAAGTGTTGATCGGTTCAGGCACGTTATCTGAAAGCATAAGACGTTCTAAATCAAACTACAGTTCTCAATATACAGAACACACACAAGAGGATAAGTTCAGAAATGAACGAATCCTTCTTGAGGCATTGTAGACTAGGTCATATCAATGTGACCCGACTAGCTGAAGTTACATCTAGATGCATATTTAAATTAGTTTAAATTTACATCTTCTGAAACTTGCCGATCATGTCACATAGATAAGATGACCATAGCTCTGTTTATTGGAAACAGAGAAAGAGTTAGTGAACTCTTGGGATTGATACATGATGATGTATGAAAGGTCCCCTGTCTACATATGCCATGACCGGTTCTTTGTACTTCATTACTTTCTCTGATGATCTCTCAAGATTCAGACAAATTTTCCTGTTGAAACATAAGTCCGAAGCTTTTGAGATATTCACAGAATATAAGTTAGAAGTAGAGAACCAAAAACGGGTATAAGTATTATGTCCTTTGATGAGATCAAGGAGGAGAATACTTGAGCATGGAAATCCTGGACTATTCTAAAGGAGAATGAGATTCTCTCTCAGCATTACTCCTCCGTATACACCATAGCACGATGGTATATCGGGGCGGAGAAATTGCACCCTATGTGATATGGTGTGCTCCATGATGAGTACTACTGAGTTTCCTATTTTCCTTTTGGGAGTTATGCACTTGCGAAGCTGCATACCTATTGAATAGGGTTCCAATCAAATCAGGTGCCTACCACTCCATATGTGATATGGTATGGGAAGAGCCCATATCTTAAAGATGTTAAGATTTGGGGTTGTCAGGCCTATGTCTAAAAACCAAAATCCGGACAAGTTCGAGGCAAAGTCAAAACTGTAGAAGTTTGTTGGATATCCCAAGCATTAGCAAAGGAATATCTTCTACCTAACCGAGGAACAAAAGTTGTTTTGTTTCTCAGCATGCCACCTTTGTGAAAGGGAATTTCTTATGAAGAAATTAGTGGTCATAAGGTAGAACTGGAAGGCGTTCCAGCTATACAAACTACAACAGATGACCTAACCGAGGAACAAAAGTTGTTTTGTTTCTCAGCATGCCACCTTTGAGAAAGGGAATTTCTTATGAAGAAATTAATGGTCATAAGGTAGAACTGGAAGGCGTTCCAGCTATACAAACTACAACAGATAACCTAACAGAGGAACAAAAGTTGTTTTGTTTCTCAGCATGCCACCTTTGTGAAAGGGAATTTCTTGTGAAGAAATTAGTGGTCATGAGGTAGAACTGGAAGGAGTTCCAGCTACAGCAGATGATTTGGTAGAACCAAAGGATTCAATAGACTCTAACGAACCTCAGCCTCTCCGCCGATCTAGTAAGGTTCCTCACCCACCTAAGAGATACTTTGGTTTCTCTATGACAGTGGGAGCGAGGATTTCATATTACCCCAGCGTTTCCCGAGACCGGAAGGTGTTCCGACGGGTTGTAGTCCTCGCAAGGGGGCATGCGTAGAAAGTAGCTGCTGAGGGACCTTTTGGTGCCGTGGTGACCCTATGGGATGTGGTTGTTGCCTGACCAAAGTGGTATGACCTAACTAGTTTCGAGCAGGCCATCAGGAGTGGGACTCTGTGAGAATGGCTGGATGCTTAGAGATCTGAGATGGAATCCTTATACACCAACAAAGTATGGACTTTGGTCGCTTTGTCTGAAGGGTTAAATCCCCATCAGGAGCAAGTATATCTTGAGAAGATTACTTGGTGTACATGGAAAAGTTGAGAGTTTCAAAGCTATGCTTAAGTCCATCCAGATCCTACTTGCCACTGCTACATACCTTGACTACGATATCTGGTGGTTGGGTGTCATGACTGCTTTTCTAAATGAAGTTTTAGAAGAGAGCGTCTATAAGTACACAGCCAGAGGGCTTCGTAGACAGTGGGAGCAGCGGAAAAGTGTGCAAGATGTTTTATGCGATAAAACAGGCATCACGGAGTTGGAACATCTGTTTTGATGTGGTAGTCAAAGAGTTTGACTTCATCAAAATAATAGATGAACCTTGTATATACATAAATGGTGGTGATCCTCGCCGAGTACGTGGATGACATACTTTTGATAGGGAAGGAGTTTCCTATGCTACGCTCAGTCAATCTCCTCTTATTATAAATATTCTCCATATAGGATCAAAGGTGATACCTCCTAAATTCAGGGTTTTGGATCTATGAGATAGATCTAAATGGATATTAGGATACTCACTAGTTGTAGTGAGATAGTATCAATTGATCCTAGGGAGAATCACAGCGGAGTTGGAACATTTGTTTTGATGTGGTAGTCAAAGAGTTTGACTTCATCAAAATGGTAGAACCTCGTGGTATGGAGTATGGTGGTGATCCTCGTAGAGTACGTGGATGACATACTCTTAATAGGGAAGAAGTTTCCTATGATACACTCGGTCAATCTCCGCTTATCACATAAGATTCTCCATATAAGATCAAGGTGATACCTCCTAAATCCTGGGTTTTGGATCTATGAGATAGATCTAAATGGATGTTAGGATACTCACTAGTTGTAGTAAGATAGTATCAATCGATCCTGGGGAGAATCACTGGAAAGGTTCCAGGGTGATAAGGACGACTGAATGTCAGTCGCAGGCATTGTCTTTACCCTTAGTAGAGGGACGGTATGTTGGAAGAGTTCCAAGCTAGATACCGTGACATACTAGAAAGGCAAGATACGTCATTACTAAGGTTTCTACCAAAGATAAAGTCTGGATATATATGGGTTCATAAGATGAACTTCGTTCTTACCATTGTGTGACAATGGAGTTGTGGCTTTAGCCAAGGAACTACCGTCCCATCAGAAATCCAGATATAATTCTTAGGCAGCACCACCTGATCATGGAGATAGTCGATCTCCAGGGAGATCGAGGTTAGGAGAGTAGATACAGAGGACAACAGAGTGGATCCACTCACTAAGGTTTTTTTTTCCCAGTAGAGATTTTTATGGGATGGTTGAGTATGAGATACTTAAACCACAGCTGATTGTTTGGTATGTGATACCACAACAGATGGCCCTAGTGCAAGTGGGAGATTGTTAGTTATATGTGTGCCCTAGAGGCCATTACTGTACATACGATGTATATTGTAGTGGATGCTTAGACATATATAGGGAGGACTTTCTTGCTCGACATGATAGTACGCTATCTGATTGTACTTTATCTTAACATGTACTAGGATTGTCTCTTTTTGTTACATGTTGATAAAAGCCCTTAGGATTTGTACTCGACTACTGGGACTATGATGAGATCATACTAGTGGGGCCACGGTAGTCTATGGGTACATCCTATAACTGTTCCTAGTCGAGGGTGTGTCGAGATAGGGCATCGATACACCAGAGTAGACTAGCGTATACGCATCTTGACCCATATGATGGGCGATGGATGATCCCATATCCATCGGTGTTTGACATCAAGGATGGTGTACTGATGCTCAGTGGAGACTGGATACACTGGACGGACTCGCCGAGAACTCCTAGATGGTATATATACCTATTGTCAGATAGCAGTTCTCTGGTGACACTTGTACAGGTTAGTCTGTAGACCCGAGATCGTCATAGAGTCTTGTGTGATTCCCACTGTACTTTGATTTCCTCCCTACCACGGCTCTACTGAGTTGTGCAAACAGGTGGATTTTGGGTACAGTCCCGAATCATATGGAGACAGTGAGCGATAGGAGGGGTTTCGTCTTTCCCGGTATAGGGAGTTGATGTCGCGCTATGTTTGATCGGCTATAACACCTAAATCCCTGGCCAGGGTTCTCGAGGTTTACTGATAAGTGTTATCAGTAGTTCCTCGACCTGTTATGAGCCATAAATCAACATGACTTATAAAGTTACCGGGGTCTGACATTTACCACCCTTGGACTTCATATGCGACGTATCAGACGAAGAGACCGGACTGTACGGTAAGTGTTGCTTACAGGCTCGTAAGGGTTGTGATGAGTTCGCTCGTCGGCCACCTTTTCGTCATGTACCTGGGTAGCCGTTACGTACAGCTAGTGCTGCTGACGTGCTTGTGGTTAAACCCATTGCCAGCGTACTGACGAGTCTTTAGAGTCCCACACAGAGGGTTCTCTCGTTCAGGCAAAAGATGTAGAGACCGTAAGTTGTTACGGCAGCCGTAAGGTGTTGCGGCAGGTTTTCGATTATGTTCGTGTAATTGTTACAGGAATAATAATCGAAAGAATAATACTGGCCGGATACCGGTATTATATTATTGGATTAATGGTATTCGTATTTTTCGGAATTCGGATGCGGGTATACAGTATACGGTATACGGTATACGGAGGAGGGGTATTTTTGTAATTGTTACAAGAATACCTTCTAGAAGGTGCCACCTCATAATGACATAATTATGACATCATTTATTTTGTGAAAATAAATTAGTGAGGTGTAAATTAAAAGGTATAAGCATGATAATGTGGTTGTTGAAGTGGATGTACTATTAAAGCATGATACTTCTTTCATAATACATGCTTTAGTTAGTGCTATTTTCTTTTTATCATGCTTAAACTTTTTAATCATGAAATGCACTTATTCTTTCCTCCTCCTTCTTCTTATAAATACCTTCATATGAGATGTGAAATCAAGGCATTCAAATCCTACACAAAATTATGATAAGTGTATCATAACAAGTGTATAAGAAGAAAGAAAGAAAATGATGGTGATCATTCTTCCTAGCTTAAACCCTCACATTAGATGTGAATCCAAAGCTAAGGATTTCAAGTTAATCCAATACAATTATCTCTACATCATCCTAGTGACCTCTTCTACCAAATTTGGTCTCTCGGTTAAACTCTTGAGAAGAGTTTCAAGCTTGCACGAAAACTCTCGGGTGGATCATCTAGGTCTTCAGTGGCCGGAGATCGAAAACGTCGGCAACATCTAAAGGAGCCAAGGAGTTCACCAAAAGAGAAGAAAGGAGCAAAGGAGTTGCATTCAAGAGAAGACCCGAAGGACCGTATGATCAAGGTATAATCCCTAACATAGTAGATAAGATCTCTAGTTAGGGTTTACTAGTTGTGGTTTAGACAAGATCTTCGGTTAAGTGCGTGTTGTATGCAAAGAAAATTTTCGTTCATCGTTTCCGCCGCGCCACAAGAGTTGTGGGAGCATGCAGCACTCACCAACAGCAAGTCGTGGGGTGTTGTACATCGACTTAGACATACCAAGCTTACACTAGAAGATTGGATGTTGTAGAGAAGCTTCTGGAGATTTCTAGGGACTTTGAAGCGTCTTGAAGAAGTTTGGCCGTTAAGAGAGAAGTCTCTGGAAAAGTTCCAACCGCCGACGAGTCGAATCGGCCGCGGATTCATGGTGGATCGGCCTGACTCGGCTGCGGATCCGCGGCCATTTGAGTAGATCTCTGTGTGAACTTCTCTGTCTTGTTTGATGTTGACTTTAGGGTTGTTTTTTGATGTCTGGAATCTTATAATTATCTCTTGTTTGCTGCCAGATCTCAAGTCTTTGACTTGCTGTATTTTATCGGCACTTTTAACAATTCCAGTTCTTTGACCTGAAGAATTTCTGCACAAAATCTTGAGACAAGTGTTTAAATATACAAAGTCATGCGTGTAGTAATAAACACACAATTTCCCTCAAAATACCGGTTAAAAAGTACAATACATGTTATTTGATATTTTGCAGACGAATTGCTAATATGTGCTATATTTACACCAAACACCTTTAGATGATTAGAAAGAGTAGGGAAATCGATGTGTTAAGAATGCAATATTTTCGACTGATCAATGATATTTCGGTTTTTATACAAAATCTCACTGAGATATGAAAACCGTTTTTCTCGTACAAGATGTATCCTGCTTTCATTCTTATTGCATTTGCACATCATATGTGTGATATGTTGCTTCCTGAGGCACTGACACGAGCACTTGGTATCATACTTATGTTAGATGTTTACCCTGGCCATTATTAGATGCTTTAGGTTATATATTATAAGGATATTATTGTATGACCTAGGATAGAGTCATACATGCGATTTCTGCTCGGTGATGTTTTCTACTGACGAGTTGGTAACTCACCCCCGTTGTGCCATAGTTTCTTGCAGGTTTTGCCGTACAGGTTTTGTTGCGGCTTGCTGGAACACTGCTTCCTTCCGGGTGATTGCTTGGTAGGTGGGTTCACTTGCATCGTGACCACCGTCGTACTTTTATTTATTTCAGTTGTATCTAGTAACTCCATCAACCAGACTTGTATATTTGATAGACTTAGAAGACCAGTTGTATATTCTTTCGACCTTAGAGTCGCGCGTTGTATTATTATTATGGGTCTTCTTTTGGGTTTCTTGAGGACGTTGGGTTATTTTTGTAAGTCGATGTACAACACCCCACGACTTGCGGGGAGGCGGAAATATGAAAAATGATCTTGTTCTTTGCTTAAACATCGACTAACCGCATGAATCAAAGCTAAACGATAACTAACACCTATCATAGAAGGTCTAAACTACTATGTGAAGTGATTATACCTAAAGAACCGTGTCCTTCGTTTTTACGAACTCGACTTCCTCCTCGGCCTTCTCCAAGTAGTAGACGATCCACCACGAGAGCTTTACTCCAAGCTTTGCCTCTAAACTTGAGGCAACTAGGTTTCTTTAAGTGCTAATCAAACTACCTAGATGATATAGAGTGAGGGTTATGGATTAAGTAGTCTAACTAATCCTTGTACTCAACACATGAGAGGGGAGGATTAGGGTTTGAAGAGAGGAAGCTTGAGGAGAGAGAAGGTGAGAATAATAATGAAATGAGAAAATGAGTTATCATAATATATATCAAGCATTATTGTTTTTCAAGAAAAGAAAAGAAAATCATTTACAACCATGCTTGATAAATATCTAATGGTGATTCATCTCCATGAGTCATTAAGCATTTATGATGCATTAATGACATGGATGAATCATCCATATGACTCACTAATCTCATTTAATGTATATTCCACCTTAACCTCCTTAGTCACCATCTTCTAGAAGCTTCTCGCGCAATTACGAGAACGCCCCTACTATCCGTGAAAACACGGAAAAACTTTAGACTGTATAAATCCAATAACCGGATACTAGTAACTGGCTTAAAGCAAAGCCGACTAGTAAAAACTGTCCGAAAGTCGTACGTGCGTAAACGCACGTATGCGTCCGAACCCTTGTCGTAAAACCATACGACCTCTATATCGTTTCGCCTGGAGTAGGGAAACTCTCTGCGTGGGACTCTAGAGACTCGACTACTATGCTGGTGTTCCCCACCGAAAGACGGCGCGGACTTCGCGTCTTGCCTGAGATTCGGGGCAGATGCTATGTGGTTTTATCTGTCTACCTCTTCGAAGATGCCAAATTGATTTATGGAACCGTGTATCGGAGGTTTAGACGGATGCGGCCGATGTTGCAGACTTCGTCAGATTCCCCCTCAGGGTGAGGAGTTTTTTGATTGTGGGGACGCTCTTCCCTGCAGGCGCAAGCCCCTGCAGTTAATTATGCTACCGCATCGCGGTAACAACTTTCTCCTTCTCCAGAATTTCACTTCGTGTCGTGTGTGTTTGTTTTGTTTGTGGTTTCCCGTGGATTGTATACGGAGACTGAGTAATGCCGTCGCCCGTAGGACGTGGATTAGTCCAAATCCGTATTTACTTAGATTTGGGTTTGGTGTTTTTAGTTTAAGGATGCATTAGTCGCGTTGCGACTAAGATCAACTTAAACGTTCGTCAAGGATACGTTAGTCCTGTTTTGGACTATGATCAACTTGACATGATGATCGATTTAATATCTGGCTGTCGGGACTCGTTACCTCTCTGACGTCGTTGAAGGATTACAACGACAGGTGTCAGGGGAGTTCAGAGATGTACCCTTGAACCAAAGTTGATTTGGGGTTTTATCATTCATTTAAATGTCTAAGAATGCGTTAGCCGTATCTGGGGCTAAGATCAACTTAAACGGGACCGTTTAGATCCGGCAAAAGAGCATTTGGAGGCTCTATTGTTCCAGTTTAGGGACGTAGTGGTCCATTTTCCAGTTTAGGGACGTGATGGTCCATCGCCAGTTTAGGGACGTGGTGGTCCATATTACAGTTTAGGGACATGGTGGTCCGATATTAGTTTAAGGACGTCTCGGTCCGATATTAGTTTAAGGACGTCTCGGTCCGATATTAGTTTAAGGACGTCTCGGTCCGTATTGATGTGTGTGGTCGTTGGGACCCGTCACCTCTCTGACGACGTTGAATAATTACAACGACATGTGTCAGAGGAGTTCGGAGATGTACCCTCGAACCGGATATAAATTGTTTTAAGAGAGTAATCTTGCTCAGTCAATTTAATTTGAGGACTTACGGCCAAAATTGGGCTAAGTCCGGTTGAAAATGTTTAACATTTTATTTGCTTTTGCATTGCATTTCTTTCTATTTTTATTTGGGCTCTGCCCAGAAAGGATGCAGAGCATCAATTTGTTTTGGGCTCTGCCCATTTATAAATGATGCAGAGCATCAATTTTATTTGGGCTCTGCCCTTTTATTGCTTTGCAATTTATTTTGGCCTGCAAGGACTTTTTCATTTGGGCATGGCCCTTTAAGAAATGCCTTGCATTTGTCAGGCGCTTTGCGCCAATCAGAAAGCGCAAGCGCTTGTAGTGTTGACACGTGTCGCGCAAGCGCAGTGCGCTGCGCCTGCGCTGCTGACACGTGGCGCGCTCTGGTGGCTTGCGCCAATCCAGGAGCGCAACGGCACAGTTTGCAAGTGCAAGGCACTGTGATTTAAGAATCTTTTAGATTCAAGAACCAATGGTTCACAAAAGAAGTGTAAAACACTGTTCGTTTCCTTGATCTACTTTAGATCAAAGAAAAACAAGTTTTTCTTTTTATTTCAGGAACCAAAGGTTCATAAAAGTGCAAAGCACTATTTCTTTTTATTTATTTTTTTCTTGTTTTAAAGAACCAGTGGTTCATAAGAAGTGCAAAGCACTGTTTATTATGTGAAGATCATTGATCTGGTTTTTAGATCAATGATCTTTTAGAAGAAATTTCTTCTCTCTTGTGAAGGTTTTTACCATTTTCTTGAAACTTTTCTCAGAGTTCTCTCTGTTTGAAGCTCTTGATTTTTTTTAAAGAAATGTTGATCCCCCCTTTTTTTATTTTAGAAAGAAGGATCATTGGTCTTTGGGACCCACCACCTCTTCGACGACACTGAGAGATTACAGTGCCATATATCGAAGGTGTGGAGGGATGTACCCTTTGAACCATGTCTCACTCATTAGGGGGAAGAACAGGCTGGAGCTTAAGCTTCTCGCTACTGAAAAAGGCTTCTTTGTGTTCGCGCACGTGCGTCGCACGTGTTGGGCGCTCATATTTGCACGTAGCGTACATGAATCTTGCGCATATGCGCATTATGGGGGAGAGCAAGCTCCTATGGAGAACGAGTCTCCTTTGAATATTCTCATGTGGTGCGCACGTGCGTTGCACGTGGTGCGCACGTGGCGGGCACACGTGCGTTGCACGTGGCGCACATGCGCATTATGAGGAGAAGCAGAGCTTATATATATGGAGAACATGCTCCTTTAAATAGTATTAAATGTTCTCATGTGGTGCGCACGTGCGTTGCACGTGGTGCCGCATGGCGGGCACACGTGCGTTGCACGTGGAGCACATGCGCATTATAAGGAGAAGCAGAGCTTCTATATATGGAGAACAAGCACCTTTTAATATTATTAAATGTTCTCATATGGTGCGCACGTGCGTTGCACGTGGTGCCGCATGGCGGGCACACGTGCGTTGCACGTGGCGCACATGCGCATTATGAGGAGAAGCAAAGCTTCTATATATGGAGAACAAGCTCCTTTTAATATTATTAAATGTTCTCATGTGGTGCGCACGTACGTTGCACGTGGTGCCGCATGGCGGGCACACGTGCGTTGCACGTGACGTACATGCGCATTATGAGGAGAAGCAAAACTTCTATATATGGAGAACAAGCTCCTTTTAATATTATTAAATATTCTCATATGGTGCGCACGTGCATTGCACGTAGTGCCGCATGGCGGGCACACGTGCGTTGCACGAAGCGCACATGGCTCTTGCGCATATGCGCATTATGGAGGAGCATGCTCCTATCTTGGAGAACTAAGCTCCTTTGAGTATTGAATCCTTTGAGGATTTAATTCTACCCTTTCTAAGAGGTATCCCCTCTTATTTATATGGGAGTGGTAAAGAAGCCATCTCTCTTTTTCCCGATGTGGGACTAAAAAATGCATTCCCCATGTAGTAGAACATTACTTTAGATTACACGTGCATAACACATTTGCTCATTACTTTTGATCTCGGATGAATTATGAGGCCCATAATATATCAAATCGAAGGCCTTTTCGAGATGCTTTCAATATCATCAGAATTTAGCCATTTCTCGTTCCGGAGTTTGTCAAAATACAGCTCGGAAAATACTGGTTCGCATCTTCTTCCTCAGATCAGTTGTGCATAGACATTTGCTCATAACTTTTGATCCCGGATGAATTATGAGGCCCATAATATATCAAATCGAAGGTCTTTTCAAGATGCTTTCAATACCATCAGAATTCAGCTGTTTCTCATTCCGGAGTTTGTTAAAATACAGCTCGGAAAATACTGGTTCGCATCTTCTTCCTTAGATCACATGTGCATAGACATTTGCTCATAACTTTTGATCCCGGATGAATTATGAGGCCCATAATATATCAAATCGAAGGTTTTTTCGAGATGCTTTCAATACCATCATAATTTAACAGTTTCTCATTGGGGAGTTTATCAAAATATAGGCCGGAAGATACTGGTTCGCATTTTCTTAAGCGTATCGCTGCCATTTGATACCTTGGACTCTTTTGCGCAGAAATTTTTGGTGAGAACAAATGCCCCACACTACTTTGCCCACATAAGTATATATGTGGTTGAAGTAGTGCAGAGTAATGCATAGCGTATGACCAGTTTCGGGTTGGTATATAACTTTCAGAATCTTGATCTGAGAAAATAACGAGCGGACACGAGCGTCGTCATTTATCATTGACTCAAATCTCGACTCTTAAAAGATATAGTTCCAAACTCTCAATTCCATGAGCCGCACCCTTCTATTTCTTTATGTTTTACTCTGGTGTGAAGTAGTTTATATGCTCATGAGTAACTTCTCCATTTCAGTGGCATGCAGCTTTAGTAAGTGTGGCTCATAGATGGTCCATCTTAACCTCTTTGTAGGGCAGTAATGGCTTAAAAGACAGGGGTAGGATCTGCCACCTAAAAATTTTCAACTTTATGAGCCGTGAGGGTCTCATAAAGGCTTTTCTCCCTACGGATCGAGAGGATCTCGTAGGTGTATTTTCTCCTTAGGAATCGTGAGGATTCTTACGTGCGTTTTCTCTTATAAGTCGTAAGGATCCTATAAGAGAATTTTTCCCTCCTACGAGTCGAGAGGACTCGTAAGCGGTTGTTTCTCTCCTTGTCGAGATTCGACTTTGGAGAGTGAGACCCGTGAATAGTATGCAAGAGATCTTTTTGGATCGACTTGCAGGGTCCCATTGTTCAGGAAGCAAGTTTTTTAGTCCCTGCTGCCTGAGACTTCATCTTGCAAGTCGAGACGAATCGGGAATTTTCCCGCGGAGACACTAGTTTCTCTGCGAGCCAACGCGAATCAGGATGCTCTAGTCAAGGATTGTTTGTTTCCGTGAATTGAGGTGTTTACTAAGGATTATTTGCTTCCCTAGCGCCAAGGATTATTTGTTTCCTTAGGATTGAAACGAGTCGAGAATTTCCCACGGAGGCACTGGTTGCTCTGCGAGTCGACGCGAATCAGGAGGCTCTCGTCAAGGAGTGTTTGTATCCGTGAGTCGAGGTGTTTGCTAAGGATTATTTGTTTCCCAAACGCCAAGGATTATTTGTTTCTTTAGGGTTTGAAACGAGTCGAGAATTTCCCACGGAGGCACTAGTTGCTCTGTGAGTCGACGCGGATCAGGAGGCTCTCGTCAAGGAGTGTTTGTATCCGTGAGTCGAGGAATTTGCTAAGGATTATTTGTTTCCCTAGCGCCAAGGATTATTTGTTTCCTTAGGGTTTGAAACGAGTCAAGAATTTCCCACGGAGGCACTGGTTGCTCTGCGAGTCGACGCGGATCAGGAGGCTCTCGTCAAGGAGTGTTTGTATCCGTGAGTCGAGGAATTTGCTAAGGATTATTTGTTTCCCTAGCGCCAAGAATTATTTGTTTCCTTGGGGTTTGAAATGAGTCGAGAATTTCCCACGGAGGCACTGGTTGCTCTGCGAGTCGACGCGGATCAGGAGGCTCTCGTCAAGGAGTGTTTGTATCCGTGAGTCGAGGAATTTGCTAAGGATTATTTGTTTCCCTAGCGCCAAGGATTATTTATTTCCTTGGGGTTTGAAACGAGTCGAGAATTTCCCACGGAGGCACTTGTTGCTCTGCGAGTCGACGCGGATCAGGAGGCTCTCGTCAAGGAGTGTTTGTATCCGTGAGTCGAGGTGTTTGCTAAGGATTATTTGTTTCCCTAGCGCCAAGGATTATTTGTTTCCTTGGGGTTTGAAACGAGTCGAGAATTTCCCACGGAGGCACTGGTTGCTCTGCGAGTCGACGCATATCAGGAGGCTCTCGTCAAGGAGTGTTTGTATCCGTGAGTCGAGGAATTTGCTAAGGATTATTTGTTTCCCCAGCGCCAAGGATTATTTGTTTCCTTGGGGTTTGAAACGAGTCGAGAATTTCCCACGGAGGCACTGGTTGCTCTGCGAGTCGACGCGGATCAGGAGGCTCTCGTCAAGGAGTGTTTGTATTCGTTAGTCGAGGTGTTTGCTAAGGATTATTTGTTTCCCTGGCGCCAAGGATTATTTGTTTCCTTGGGGTTTGAAACGAGTCGAGAATTTCCCATAGAGGCACTGGTTGCTCTGCGAGTCGACGCGGATCAGGAGGCTCTCGTCAAGGAATGTTTGTATCCGTGAGTCCAGGAATTTGCTGAAGACGCTGGTTTCTTCGGAGTTGGACTGAACCGTCGAGATTTGGCTTCGTCTTTTGGCGGAGCCTGTTGGGAAAGTATGGTTCCCTCTTTGTTTACGCCCTTGGATTGTATACAGGGATCGATGTGATCTTAACTGTAGGGCCAAAGTTTTATCATCATTTTTTTTGTTTTATCTCCGCGATGCTCTATCATTTCAGCTTTTATATCGCGAAGGTCGCGATTGCCCAATCATTTCGGCTATTTTTCGCGGTGCCCAATCATTTCGGCTATTTATTTTATTTTTACTCGCTGATTTTTATTGCGAGTTGCCCAATCATTTCAGCTATTTTGCATGCATACATTTTTACTTGCTGCTTTTTATTGCAAGTTGCCCTATGATTTCGGCTATTTCGTATGCATGTGCGGCCTATTGGCTTTTCGCCGTAAACATGAAATTAGACGTCGATTTCGGCATCAGCACCGCTACAACTGGGATATTGCTAGGAGCGAATCATCATTTGCCTCCGTCGGTGTCGAATAAAGGTGGCTTAGCGAACAGGGTTAAGGTCCCGCCGACTAAGGCTTTTGACTTCATGAGCCGTAAGGGTCTCACAAAGGTATTTCTTCCTACAAGTCGTGAGGATCTTGTAGGTGTATTTTCTCCTTAGGAATCGTGAGGATTCCTAAGTGTTCGTTTCCTCTGTAAGTCGTAAGGATCCTACAGGAGGGTTTTCTCCTCATAAATCGAGAGGATTTACAAGGGTTGTTCACCATGCGAATATATCCCCAGTCACGGATGAGACTTGGTTAGGGAAATGTTTATTCGCGCCCGTAGATTGTATACAAGGGTCAGTATTGAACCACTTGTTGGGCAATTTCGGAAGTTGTGGGGGTTTCTTAAGCACAGGTTTAGGTCTCTGTAACTTAAGACTTTCAACTCTTATGAGCCGTGAGGGTCCCATAAGAGAGTTCTCCTTACGAGTCGTGAGGATCTCGCAAGTGTATTTTCTCCTTATGAATCGTGAGGATTCCTAAGTGTGTTGCTCCCTTGTAAGTCGTAAGGATCTCACGCGGGTGGTTTCTCCTTACAAGGTTGAGGGGACCTTGTAAGTGTCTTTTGACGAGGTTGCGCCCTTTCGAGTTTTCACAAACACTCGCCGGTAGTCCTGCTGTTTTTACTCACGGAGCCCTTTCGGGTTTTCATCCGTGCCCATTTTGCTTATGGACATACCGTTTTTTTTTATTCTTTTTATTTTCTTTTTTCTCTTTTTTTTTACGAGGTTGCGCCCTTTCGGGTTTTCACGAACACTCGCCGGTAGCCCTGCTGTTTTTACTCACGGAGCCCTTTCGGGTTTTCATCCATGCCCTTTTTGCTTATGGACATACCGTTTTTTTTTATTTTTTATTTTTTATTTTTATATATATATTTTTTATATCTTGTCAGCCTAAAGATGCTGCGGTAATAGTTTAAAAACGTTTCGGTCTGCTATTAGTTTAAGGACATTTCGGTCCGTCATGGAGAAGGCCAGCTACTTTTTATAAAGCTTGAGCTTAGGAGGATAGTGAGCGGACATAGTCGTCGTCATCTATCATTGACCTAGGCTGTGGCTCATTAAGCATAATATTTCTTTAGGAAGCGACCGTTTATTGGCCTGAAAGGCCTTTCACCGTGCATGTCCATCAGTAGATAGGCCCCACCCTGGTAGACCTTATCTATGATGTACGGGCCTTCATAGTTTGGCTCGAATTTTTCTCGCTTGGCGCGACTGGGAATCATAGGCCTTCTGACTACTAGCACAAGTTCGCCTAGGCGGAATGTCCTCGGTCGGGTCAATCTTTCATATGAGCGCATCATCTTTTCTTTATAAGCTTCCAGATTTTGCTGTGCTATGAGCCGGGTTTCATCAAGGGTGTCAAGCTCCTCGAGCCAAAGGTGAGCATTTTCTTCGTCCGTTAGCTCGTAGTGGACTGCCACTCGTAGAGAGGGTAACTCTATCTTGAGGGGGAGTACTACTTCTGTACCGAACACCAACGCGTACGGCGTTGTGTTCGTGGCCGTCTTGAACGTAGTTCGATACGCCCAAAGAGCTTCTTGCAGTCTTTCGTGCCAGTCCTTCTTATTTCGGGACACCGTTTTCTTTATGATCTTTGTCAAGGTCTTGTCTTGTTGAAGGCCTCAGCTAGACCGTTAGCTCGTGGATTATAAACCGAGGAATATCTCCAGTCTATATTGTGCTGCTGTGCAAAGCGACTGATCTTGTGGCTTCTGTAGGCTGGCCCGTTATCGATGATGATCCGTCGCGGAGTTCCAAACCGATATATGACGTGCGTCTTGAAGAAGTGGAGGATATTTTCTGTTTTCACTTCTCTTAGTGGTACCGCTTCTGCCCATTTGGAGAAGTAGTCAGTCGTCGCTAGGGTGAAACGATGTCCTCTAAACGATACTGGTTCGATGGGGCCGACTATATCAGTCCCCCACATTTCGAATGGCCAACTAGCCACCGTTGGATGTAGTGGATTTGGGTGTTGGTGGATGAAATCCCCATGAATTTGGCATGAGTGGCATTGCTTCGCATATTCGAGGCAATCCTGGATCATCGTGGGCCAATGTAGCCCATCCGTTTGATCTTCAACTTCATCTTTGGGCCTGCTTGATGAGAACCGCAGAGTCCGTCATGAACTTCCTGGACGACCCTTCTCGCTTCGTCAGGTCCTAAGCATCTCAGCCACAGAGAATCAAATGACCTCTTGTACAGAGTATCGTTGACGAAGGCGAAAGACAGAGCTCGTTTCATGAGCTGGTGTCTTGTGGACACTTCTTCAGGCATTTGGTGGGACTTGAAGTAGTCTATAAAGACTTCCCTCCAATCCTCAACCTTTTCTCGTTCTTTTACTTGCAGAGCCATTCGCTCAGTCATTTCCTTTTCTTCGGATGATTCCGGAGATATTTCTGTTGGGGCAAGCACTCGAATGCTTCGTACCACGATTCTAACGTCATCGAGGTTCTTGTCAGCCAGTTCTTTAGCAAGTTTGGCCAACACGTCTGCTTTGCTGTTTTCCGCGCGGTATGTTCTCCAAAATATAGGAGGGAATTCGGTTCAACAGTTGTTGCACTTTTTCGCCGTACTTCACCAATTCTGGCTTGCACGTTTGGTAGTCGCCGTTTACTTGACTAACGACCAGTTGAGAATCCCCGTATATGAGGAGGTCTTCAATTCCCATGTCAATGGCGATCTCGAGGCCTGCTATCAAAGCTTCGTATTTGGCTTCATTGTTTGTCCTCGGCTCTGTTAAGGAGAAGGCGAAGCGCATAATCCCTCCTTGTGGAGTTACAAAGATGAGGCCTATCCCCGATTTGATTATAGGGGTACTTTGTTTGCGCGTTTTCATGGAAGATGCTCCATCGAAATAAAGCTCCCATTGGGTATCACCACCGTGGATCGCGTTAAACGCATGTTCGTCCGGCAGATTGCTGTTTAAAGGAGAGTCGGCCGGTATCGGGTGCTCAGCGAGGAAATCGGCGATGGCCTGGCCTTTCACTGCCTTGAGAGGTTGATACGTTATCGAGAACTCCATCAAGAGCAGGGCCCATTTAGCGAGTCGTCCCGTCAATATGGCCTTTGACATCAAGTATTTAAGGGGGTCCACCTTTGAAATGAGACGGACTTCATGCGCCAACGCATAGTGCCTGAGCTTTGTTATCGCAAAGATCAACGCCAGGCAGTGTTTTTCAATGGGAGAGTAGTTGCTTTCTGCCCCCAGCAGAACTCGACTTAAGTAGTAGAGTGCTCTTTCTTTCCCTTGATCATTCTCTTATGCCCATAATGCGCCTAAGGAACCTTCGAGGGCGGTTGTATAAAGAATGAGGGGTTTTCCCTTAATTGGAGCAGCCAACACCGGCAGGTTCTGCAGGTATTGCTTGATCTCGTATAGTGCGCTTTGGCATTTTTGATCCCAGAAGAACGGGGTTCCCTTCTTCATCAGGTGGCTGTAAGGATGGCACTTTCCTGAAGGTTGGCTATAAATCGCTGTATATACGCGAGCTTCCCTTGGAGAGACCGCAGCTGTTTGAGAGTTCTCGGTGGAGGCATTTCCATGATCGCTTTGATCTTTGACGGATCTATTTCAATACCTCGGTGTCGAACAATGAATCCCAGGAATTTGCCTGAGGAAACTCCGAATGCACACTTGAGCGGGTTCATCTTCAAGTTGTACTGCCGAAGGAGTTGAAATATGGTCTTCAGATGCTCGAGATGTTCCTCATATGATTTGCTTTTAACAACGAGGTCGTCGATATTGCATTCGACGATTTCGTGTATAAGGTCATCAAAGATCTTCGTCATGGCCCTTTGGTAAGTGGCATCGGCATTCTTTAAACCGAAGGGCATCACCTTGTAGCAGAATATACCCAAAGGAGTCCTGAAGGCGGTGTGCTTCTGGTCTTCGGGATGCATCTTTATCTGGTTATATCCTGATGAGCCGTCCATGAAGGAGAAAACCTCATGAGTGGACGTGTTATCTATCATCAGCTCGGTGACTGGCACTGGGAAATCATCCTTCGGACAGGCTTTATTGAGATCCCGAAAGTCCACGCATATGCGCACCGTCCCATTTTTCTTCATCACCGGGACGATGTTGGCGATCCATTCAGGATATTGAACCTCTTGGATAAAGCTAGAGTCGATCAGCTTCTTGACCTCGGCATTGATATTCATCTCAAGCTCGAGCCGCATTCTTCTTGGTGCCTATTTGACTGGCTTGATGTCTGGGGATATCGCCAATCTGTGTACAACAATCTCTGGATCTAGTCCTGGCATTTCGGAATAGTTCCATGCGAAGCAATCTCTATGCTGTAGAATCACATCCTTTAACGCAGCCACCCTTTCTTCAGATAGCAGCTCGCTGATGAATGTCGGTCGCGGGTCATTCGCCGTTCCCAACTCAATTTTCTTAAGGTTATCTGCAGTGGTATGGATTCCATCTTCCAGCTCTTTTGGCGCTGGTGGCAATTCCGAGATCACCTCATCGTTGCTGTTTTTGAAGCACCAGGGAAGGTCATCCATGTTCTCGGGCTCTTCTTTTGATATTGTTATCACGTGACAAGTACGGATTCGCTTCCAATCCCACTGCGGAACTGGTTCTTCTTTCGTGGTCTTGGGTTCGTGTTTCTGCGGCGGCGTTACCCTCCAGTTGCCAGACAGAGCGAACTTGCCGAGCTGGTACTGATCTTCAACCCAATTTTTGAAGGTGAAGCAATCTTCGAGAGGGTGTCCTATCACTCGGTGATAAAAGCAATAGTCCGGGTGTGAGACTTCGCCCGCTTGTTCGGGATGTTTAGACTCCGGCAGTGTAAGCATCTGATGTTTTAGAGCGAGGTCAAATATCTTCTTCGTCTTGTCTCGCGGAAACGAGTATGCTCAACCCATTTTCTTCATAAGGGATAGATCAATAACGCTCGACTCCCGTTTGCGTGGCTTCTTATTTCTGCTTTTGCGCCGAGCCTTCTTTATAACAGGTTGACAAAGAGCGGCATTTTCATCCTTCACGGCATGTTGGAGAAGGCGTTGCGTCTTGGCTTTCTCGTAGATGGCCGTCTCGCGGTTGTGATCATCTCGGACTTTTTGACTAGCCTTCTTTATAAGTTTGTCCATTTGTTCTTCGAACGACGGACTGGGCTCCTTTGCATCTGGAACTTTCACTGGCTCAGGATTAGCGTCCTCCCATTGAGCATCCGCTTCTTCATCAAAGTCATACATGACGTAACAGCTGTTTAGTAGCTCTCGTTTCTTTGACCGGATGTATCCAAGTCCTTTTTTCTCCATTCTCCCATTAGGAAATTTGCGTTGAGTCCCGGGGACGTTCCACACCCTGTTATAGAATTTGGCCTTTCTAACGGTCTGTTTGAAGGGTATCCCTTGGCGTTTCAGCAGCCCTTTTAAGCCTTCCGTATAATATCTGGGAAGACGGATAGGCTGAAGCCTGTCGAGCGTAGTATCCGCGCCATGCCAGATTTCTTTTTCTACCTTGGTTTCTTCAGAGCGGTAAAACAGAATTACTTTCTCGCTCTCTCGCCTGGGAGGGATGTAGAATGTTTGTAGCTCTTCTACATTGTAGATATCAAGTGCATCCAATTCTTTACGGTGTTTAAGCGGCACCATGGCGAATTGTAGACTTTGCTCTTCGTCAGCGGACGTTTGTATTGAAGGTCGAGCAGGGAATATAGCATGGACTTCATCTTCCGAGTCGCTACCAAAGATTAACGTAGTAGCGGACGGTCCTGGCTTGTTGTGTTGGGGCGGACCCGAATAAACCATCTCCTTTTCCTCTTCAGTATCACTGCCGAAGACAGGGATGGTGGCGTTAGCTTTGTTCTCCGGCTTGTGACACTTCTCCGTGTCTTCGAAATCCGGTAAGAAGTATTTGGCGTCTTCATATTTGCGGACCTCGTTCACAGAGAACGGGTTCAGTTCTCCCGTCACGGTATACTCGAAACCATCCTTAAAATACTTCATACACTGATGTTGCGTAGAAGGGATGATGTTGTACTCATGTAACCATGGTCGGCCGAGCAAATCGTTGTAGCATGTCTTGGCGTCTATGACGTGGAACTTAATATCCATGACGAGTAGCCCGAAGCGTAGCGTCAGTATCACAGACCTAAGAGTTCTTGATGACTGAGAGTTGAACCCGGAGATGGTGATCTTGTCACGAGCAAGGTGCTGGACGCTCATGCAGATTTCTTTTAACACCCGCACGTTGAAGAGATTAACAGAGGATCCGTTATCGATCAGGATTTTGCCTATCTTTATATCATGGCAGTATCCTGAGACATAGAGAGGGCGATTGTGTTCGCACGTCCCAAGGAGAAGGTCCTCGTCGCCGAAAGTGACATCGGCAGTATGCACTTCCTCTAGCTCATCCTTCATTCTTTTCTCGGCCAGGCAAGCTTGGAATTGTTCCGGATCTTGGAGTGCCTTAATTAACGAATCTCTCGCCTCCTTTGATAGCAAAAGGGCATCAAGAATGTTGAGCTGTGAGGGTAGTTTCCTCAGGTGCGCTAGGACGTTGTAATCCACCTTATTCTTCTTTGGCGGGTCTTTGGCGCTTAGCTCCTCCAGAACTTGGTCATCTAAGACAATATCTTCAGAGACCTTTTCTTTCCCTTTATCTTTTCTGTTTAAGGATCCGAGATTCTTTTCAGGAAGCTTCCGATTCCGCAGCTGGATATTTTCGCAGACCTTCGGCTCTTCTTCTTTTCCCCAAGTGGATTCTTTAAAGAGAGGGGCAAGTTCTAGCTCCTCATCAGAATCGCTCCCGAATGTAGGCACTTGTGACCCGCCGGTGTTAACCACGCGACAATCGCTGGTAGTTCTTTTAAGCTCTCCGGTCGTATTTCTTTGCTCTCGACGAGTTTTATGCTTTTCCCGCTTAAAGCGTTGTCGATGAGCAACATATCCTTGCCACCATCTATCGAAGCTTTGCACTCTAGAGTGGGGTGCGAAATCTTTTGATGATATAAGCAATAGAAGGGGTGCGTTTCCACTTCACCGGCGATGTTTCCTTCATAGGATGGTAGTTTCATGCCCATTGATATGGCCTTAGCAAACTTTTTCCTCATCTTGGATTGGCTTTTGTCGGTAGCGGAGGTGGTTTGCTCCAGCGGGATCGTCTCAGCTCTTTCATCAAGTCGCTGGTGCTTGGCCCTTTCAAATATAGCCGTCTCGCGTTCTCGATCAGCTTTACTTTTCAATCGAGCTTCGTTAAGGAACGCGTCAATCATTTCATCTGATAGCTCCGGAAATTTTGGTTCAAGATCTGCCCCCAGCGCTTCGGTACAAGGAGTTTCCTCATCGTCCATGAACGAATGGGAAATCACATGACAGCTCTCTATGCATTCTTCAGATTCATCAGATGAACTCTCTCCCTCATATTCCTCTTGAAAAACATGATTGAGAAACTCTTGGAGTGTAATGGGAGTCCGTGCCTTCTGGTTGTATTCTTCCAGCGCGTCAATTTGTTTTTGCAGATCTGTGTGCTTGTCGCCAGGCTTCACGGGCTTCTTAGATTTCTTCTTCTTCTTTTTCGAAGATTTTGACGGCTGGTTGCGAGTGCTTGAGTCACCACCATCGGTCTTTGGAGTTGTACGTGGTTTCAACATCCCCTCAATGACCTGCGGTTCCAACGGGTTCTTCCACTTGATCGCTGGACATGTCTGAAGATCGTTTAGCATTCTCTTTGTCTTGGCTGATAATACAACCTCCCAAGGAGCTTCTTCAACGACGGAGCATGTTGCCTCCAGCGTATTCGTCCCCTTAGAGGTGTGGGGCTGCGGGGGATTCACCTTCCATTTGTCAGATAACGCGAATTTGCCCTGTCGGTACTGGTTTTCAAGCCAATTTTTGAAAACGTAGCAATCTTCGATCGGATGGCCTAGTACTCGATGATAAGGACAGTAGTTGGGCTCGTTGACATCACTTGGTTGTAACGGGCGTTTTGGATCCGGCAGATTTATGAGTCTGTTGTGCAATGCCAGCTCGAAAAACCTTCTCGTTTTATCGCGGGGAAACGAGTAAGGACGCCCTAGTCTCTCCTCAAGGTCTACGTACGGGCGCGTATTATTTTGACGCACAACCGGCTTCGAGTTGCTCAGTTGTTGTTGAGCATTAGCAACGACGATCGCTTTTCCCTTCCCTTTGTCATTTCGGGAGTCCGACTTTGGAAGAGGAGGTTTATGGCCCATCTGATCCATCTGCGCTAGCTTGTCAATCAAGGCTTGGAAGGTAGTCGGCTTGAAAAACATCATAAATTGCGAGATGGTTGCTTGCGGATCAAGGGTTCCCACAAACATACCCACCGCGGGAGCTTCCTCAATGCGCTGCTCGCACTCCGACCATAAGTTCCGCCATCGTATAGCATACTGAACCCACGTCTCGCCTGGCTTTACCCTGGCGTTAATCAGTGCTGTCATCGGGGTACATTCACTGGCGCTTGCAAAACGCTGAGTAAACAGTAGCTCCATCTCCGCGAAGGTTTTAATAGAGTCGTTCGGGAGCTCAGAGTACCATTCGAACGCCGTATCTGATAAGCTTCCAACAAACTGGCGAAGCAACAGCTTGTCATCACCGCCGGTGTTGCCGCAGAGTGACCTGAACTGGGCAACATGTTGATGAGGGTTGCCCGTCCCTTTGTAGACATGAAACTTGGGAATCGTATAACCTGGCGGGTACTTGATTTGATCGTACCAACTTGGATATGGCCGCCCCGTTTTTACGACCTGGCCGGCTGCTTCGGTCGCATGATGAACCCGTATTTGTTGGGCGATGTACTCATCCAAATCAGCTTTGGAGATTGTATCCTCTTTAGCCGTCGACAGAGATGGTGGAGGATTCGACGTCTTTCCCCTATCGTCTTCAAGAATGATCGGGGGATCTTCAACAGGTGGATCTTGTTGAATCATCATACCCACCATATCCTGGAACAGGATGGCCATTTTCTTTATGTTGGCTGCCTGCTCCGCAGCTTCTTTATCTTTCTTCTCTAGTACGCGACGAAGGAATTCAGCGTCCGTTTCTTGTTCTTGACGCTCGTCCGAGGATGTTTCAGGGGTTTCTTTTGGCCCTGTAAGTGCTGCCATAGTGTTCATCATTTCTTGGAGCTTCTGCTGCTGCTCCTGAGCCTTGGTCACTAACCTCGTGTGCGGTCTATGACCTGTTGATATGCGGCTATCTTCTTTTCCCGATGCCATGTAAACCGTATGAACTGTTATGCCCCTTGACTTGTGGCGTTTAGGTTCATCACCTCTGATGTTTGTCGCCGGTGCGGGGGTTTTCTCCGGCCTTCTTCTTTTGTGGGCCGTTGAAGTTGAAGGGGCCATTGCAGTGGGCACCCTAGCGATCGTTGTCCTCTGCTGTTTAATTGGACGTTCTTTTTCTTTTTGCACCTTCATCTTCTTTCGTTGACGGGAGTGATCCGTGTCGATCACGGAGTCTTGAACCCTCCTCCAAACTTTATAAATTCTTGAGGACAGCCGTTGAGGGGGCTGTTCTTGCTTTGTTTCTGGGACTCTCTCCGTAGGCGGAGGAGATCTTTTCAGTGTAGCAGTTGGAGAATTCTTCCGTACCCTCCTCAGCAGTTCAAAGCTGTTCCCAGTTGGAACAGCAGCGTTGACTTCCGCCACTGGTGCCGGTGGAGTTAGCCCTGAGGGGGAATTTCCCCCTGACTTCCTCACTCGTCGCCAATGGCGACGTCGAGCATGACGAGCCGTTGGGACTGGCTCGGAGATAGAGAAAGCCTCTTTTTGCCCCCTGTCTGAATGAGGCGCCACTGGTGTTATCCTCTCAAAGACTGAGGTTGTCCTTTGAGGGATGGTATTCAACCTGTCGAAGACGGATCCTCGAGCAGGGGCAGGAGCAGGAATCGTCAGTCTTGAAAAGATTGACTCTTTGACAGGGGGAGCCGCCTTGACGAATTCTGGAGTAGCAGTTATTGCTTTCCTTGGGACAGCCAGTTTATAGTTCTGATTTAGCCTGGCGAAAACAGAGGCTGTCGGTTTGGTAGTGGGAGACCTGTTGACAGGGGCCGTCGTAGCAGTGAGCCGGTCGAAGACCGTCTTTTTGTTCACTTCCGATGCAGGTATTGGTGCAGAGAAGCTTGTAGGTGGGATCATGGTCCCGAAGAACAGGCCAGTGGTGGCTTGGATCACCTGGTCTACCGGCAGAGCGAGGAAGGAGGCCGCTTGGGGCCTATATGCTACACCTCCCGGTGAGGTGGAGCGTCCGTTGCAGTGGCATTTCGAGCAGTTGGTGCAGTTAAAGGCCATTGAATCTTGAGTTCTGCGCCAGGCAAAAGACCAAATCTTAGTAACTTGAAATCCGAAGGCAACCATTTAACAAACCGCGATTGGTTCGCGAGGACGACACACGAAGTGTGGAGTGAAAAGAGGAAAAGGTCCTACCGGGCGTGCCAGAATCAGTTCCCCTCCGAAAGACGGCGCGGACTTCGCGTCTTGCCTGAGATTCGGGGCAGATGCTATGTGGTTTTATCCGTCTACCTCTCCGAAGATGCCAAATTGATTTATGGCACCGTGTATCAGAGGTTTAGACGGATGCGGCCGATGTAGCAGACTTCGTCAGATTCCCCCTCAGGGTGAGGAGTTTTTTGATTGTGGGGACGCTCTTCCCTGCAGGCGCAAGCCCCTGTAGTTAATTATGCTACCGCATCACGGTAACAACTTTCTCCTTCTCCAGAATTTCACTTCGTGTCGTGTGTGTTTGTTTTGTTTGTGGTTTCCCGTGGATTGTATACGGAGACTGAGTAATGCCGTCGCCCGTAGGACGTGGATTAGTCCAAATCCGTATTTACTTAGATTTGGGTTTGGTGTTTTTAGTTTAAGGATGCATTAGTCGCGTTGCGACTAAGATCAACTTAAACGTTCGTCAAGGATACGTTAGTCCTGTTTTGGACTAAGATCAACTTGACGTGATGATCGATTTAATATCTGGCCGTCGGGACTCGTCACCTCTCTGACGTCGTTGAAAGATTACAACAACAGGTGTCAGGGGAGTTCAGAGATGTACCCTTGAACCAAAGTTGATTTGGAGTTTTATCATTCATTTAAATGTCTAAGGATGCGTTAGCCGTATCTGGGGCTAAGATCAACTTAAACGGGACCGTTTAGATCCGGCAAAAGAGCATTTGGAGGCTCTATTGTTCCAATTTAGGGACGTAATGGTCCATTTTCCAGTTTAGGGACGTGATGGTCCATCGCCAGTTTAGGGACGTGGTGGTCCATATTCCAGTTTAGGGATGTGGTGGTCCGATATTAGTTTAAGGACGTCTCGGTCCGATATTAGTTTAAGGACGTCTCGGTCCGATATTAGTTTAAGGACGTCTCGGTCCGTATTGATGTGTGTGGTCGTTGGGACCCATCACCTCTCTGACGACGTTGAATAATTACAACGACATGTGTCAGAGGAGTTCGGAGATGTACCCTCGAACCGGATATAAATTGATTTAAGAGAGTAATCTTGCTCAGTCAATTTAATTTGAGGACTTACGGCCAAAATTGGGCTAAGTCCGGTTGAAAATGTTCAACATTTTATTTGCTTTTGCATTGCATTTCTTCTATTTTTATTTGGGCTCTGCCCAGAAAGGATGCAGAGCATCAATTTGTTTTGGGATCTGCCCATTTATAAATGATGCAGAGCATCAATTTTATTTGGGCTCTTCCCTTTTATTGCTTTGCAATTTATTTTGGCCTGCTAGGTCTTTTTGATTTGGGCCTGGCCCATTAAGAAATGCCTTGCATTTGTCAGGCGCTTTGCGCCAATCAGAGAGCGCAAGCGCTTGTAGTGTTGACACGTGTCGCGCAAGCGCAGTGCGCTGCGCCTGCGCTGCTGACACGTGGCGCGCTCTGGTGGCTTGCGCCAATCCAGGAGCGCAACGGCACAGTTTGCAAGTGCAAGGCACTATGATTTAAAAATCTTTTAGATTCAAGAACCAATGGTTCACAAAAGAAGTGTAAAGCACTGTTCGTTTCCTTGATCTAATTTAGATCAAAGAAAAATAAGTTTTTCTTTTTATTTCAGGAACCAAAGGTTCATAAAAGTGCAAAGCACTATTTTTTTTTTTTTTTTATTTCCTTGTTTTAAAGAACCAGTGGTTCATAAGAAGTGCAAAGCACTGTTTATTATGTGAAGCTCATTGATCTATTAGAAGAAATTTCTTCTCTCTTGTGAAGGTTTTTACCTTTTTCTTGAAACTTTTCTCAGAGTTCTCTCTGTTTGAAGCTCTTGATTTTTTTTAAAGAAATGTTGATCCCCCCCTTTTTTTATTTTAGAAAGAAGGATCATTGGTCTTTGGGACCCACCACCTCTTCGACGATACTGAGAGATTACAGTGCCATATATCGAAGGTGTGGAGGGATGTACCCTTTGAACCATGTCTCACTCATTAGGGGGGAAGAACAGGCTGCACCTTAAGCTTCTCGCTACTGAAAAAGGCTTCTTTGTGTTCGCGCACGTGCGTCGCACGTGTTGGGCGCTCATATTTGCACGTAGCGTACATGAATCTTGCGCATATGCGCATTATGGGGGAGAGCAAGCTCCTATGGAGAACGAGTCTCCTTTGAATATTCTCATGTGGTGCGCACGTGCGTTGCACGTGGTACGCACGTGGCGGGCACACGTGCGTTGCACGCGGCGCACATGCACATTATGAGGAGAAGCAGAGCTTCTATATATGGAGAACATGCTCCTTTTAATAGTATTAAATGTTCTCATGTGGTGCGCACGTGCGTTGCACGTGGTGCCGCATGGCGGGCACACGTGCGTTGCACGTGGAGCACATGCGCATTATAAGGAGAAGCAGAGCTTCTATATATGAAGAACAAGCTCCTTTTAATATTATTAAATGTTCTTATGTGGTGCGCACGTGCGTTGCACGTCGTGCCGCATGACGGGCACACATGCGTTGCACGTGGCGCATATGCGCATTATGAGGAGAAGCAAAGCTTCTATATATGGAGAACAAGCTCCTTTTAATATTATTAAATGTTCTCATGTGGTGCGCACGTGCATTGCACGTGGTGCCGCATGGCGGGCACACGTGCGTTGCACGTGGCGCACATGCGCATTATGAGGAGAAGCAAAGCTTCTATATATGGAGAACAAGCTCCTTTTAATATTATTAAATATTCTCATATGGTGCGCACGTGCGTTGCACGTAGTGCCGCATGGCGGGCACACGTGCGTTGCACGTAGCGCACACGGCGCTTGCGCATATGCGCATTGTGGAGGAGCATGCTCATATCTTGGAGAACTAAGCTCCTTTGAGTATTGAATCCTTTGAGGATTTAACTCTACCCTTTCTACGAGGTATCCCCTCTTATTTATTTGGGAGTGGTAGAGAAGCCATCTCTCTTTTTCCCGATATGGGAGTAAAAAATGCATTCCCCATGTAGTAGAACATTACTTTAGATTACACGTGCATAACACATTTGCTCATAACTTTTGATCTCGGATGAATTATGAGGCCCATAATATATCAAATCGAAGGCCTTTTCGAGATGCTTTCAATATCATCAGAATTTAGCCATTTCTCGAACCAGAGTTTGTCAAAATACAGCTCGGAAAATACTGGTTCGCATCTTCTTCTTAAGATCACATGTGCATAGACATTTGCTCATAACTTTTGATCCCGGATGAATTATGAGGCCCATAATATATCAAATCGAAGGTCTTTTCAAGATGCTTTCAATACTATCAGAATATAGATGTTTCTCATTCCGGAGTTTGTCAAAATACAGCTCGGAAAATACTGGTTCGCATCTTCTTCCTTAGATCACATGTGCATAGACATTTGCTCATAACTTTTGATCCCGGATGAATTATGAGGCCCATAATATATCAAATCGAAGGTTTTTTCGAGATTATTTCAATACCATCATAATTTAACAGTTTTTCATTAGGGAGTTTATCAAAATATAGGCCGGAAGATACTGGTTCGCATTTTCTTAAGCGTATCGCTGCCATTTGATACCTTGGACTCTTTTGCGCAGAAATTTTTGGTGAGAACAGCTGGCAGTGGGTTTAACCACAGACCGCTAGCGGCACTAGCTGTACGTAACGGTCCCCAGGTAGATGTCGATAAGAAGGCCGATGAGGAAACCCATCCGAACTCCTACTGAGTCTGATGTGACAATCTCCATACAGTCCGGTCCGTGTAAGTCTACGTTAGCGCCCCGGCAGTCTACAGACGCCAATCGCGGAATAAAACTTTTTAACTTGGCGCTATCGTATACTTTAACCCGGATTTGCCATTATTGCTAAACTAACAAACAGTAAAGAGTGTAGAAATGTTGTACCGACTGATCCGAGTCCTCCGGTCTTCATCTCCACTCCGATCTCCTCGCGGGATCTCCGTCCGTCTCCTCCTCGTCGGAAAAGGGCACCACATCGCCTTTGTCTTTTACGGGCTCCCGCCTCAATACCGAGGCAACTCGAGCATGAAGCCGGCAACTCGACATGCCCAAGATTAGCTGTAGAATGTGTAGTGTAGAATACGCTTTGTCTCAATGGGGTTTTTGTTGCCATGATGGAGGAATCAAGTTGATATGAACTTGGGGATTTTTGAGGCAATGAAAAATGATATGAAACAATAATTTTTCCCACACCCTCACCAAAATGAAAATGAACCATCATCCTCCATGAAATGTGGCCGGCCTATCTATTAAGGAAATGGTGAAGGGAAAATCTAATACAAGGGAGGTGATGGTAGGAACAAAGAAAAGGTGACCACATCCAAGGTCAACAAAACATCAACCATACTCACATCCCATCAAAACCATACCCTTTCAATTCACATTTAAATCAAGTCAATGTGCAAGATATGAAAGCCATCATAATCAACACAATTGCATAAAACCCCTCCACAAAGAGTAATTTGCAAAACTGCAAATTACCCCCTCCATCGGAAAAGTCCGGCCGGAAAAGAACAAAGGAAAACCGGCCGGAACGGAATGCAAACTGGCAACTCCAGAAAACTGGTCCCGTAATAAATTACAGGAAAAACCCCGACACTGTGCATACACACCCGTATCTGTATTCCGACCGGATACAGATGCAATGAGACAAAATCTACACTGTACTAAACTAGTACCGGCTTAAACCAAAGCCGGCTAGTAAAATCCGTTCGATCCTGATCCGTGCAATACCGCACGTATCTGATCGAACCCTGCCATATATCTATACGGCCACTAGTACAAAACTGTCCGATCCTGATCCGTGCAATACCGCACGTATCTGATCGGACCCTGCCATATCTCCATACGGCCTCTACAGCGTTTCGCCCGAAAGCTGAGTAACTGAAAGTGTGGTGGACTCTAAAGACTCGTCAATACTATGGCTGTGGATTTAACCACTAGCACGTCAGAGGTATAAGCCAATACGTGACGGGCCACCAGCTATTGACCAAAAGGGACGTCGATGAGGAAGCTCACCCCGACACCCTACTGAGCCTGTCAGTGACAATATCCGTACAGTCCGGTCCGTTCGTCTATGAGTATCGCATGGCGGGCCTAGGGGGTTGGTAAAAGTCAGACCCCCAAAAGCGGTACAAGTCGTGTCGGAGCGTAGCCCAGAACGCCCTGAGATACTACTGGAATACCTACCAGTAAATCTCCTGCCTCGGCCGAGGGCTTTGCGTAATGGCTCTCCTAGACACAGCGCGACCTCACCCCCAATACCGGGAGAGACGAACCCCTGCAGATCCGCTCACTGCCTCCATGTGGCTCGGGACTGTACCCAACTAAAACCTGTTTGCGCGACTCCTTTGAGCCGTGGTAGGGTAGTAATCAAAGCACAGTGGGAACTCACACGAGACAAATGACGATCTCAGGTCGATGAACTAACCTGTACACATGTCACCTGGGAACTGCTATCTGACGTCTGGTATAAGACCAACTAGCAGGTTCCCGGCGAGTCCTGTCCGGTGTACTCATAACCCAATGAGCACCTGTATACATCTTAGGTGAACCATCTGACACCAGTGGCTTGTGAGACCGGCCACCGCCCCTCGTCGGGGTCTCGACTGTATACACTAGTCTACTAATGGAGTATCGATACCCTGTCTCGAAACTCCTACGACTAGGGACCTTTTAAGGATGTGCTTATAGACCCCAGCTCCCACGTATATGATCGCCATCATACTGCTGGTCGTCAAGCAAGAATCCCAGGGGCTCTATCACCGTGCAATAGCGACATGTCAGGTCACCTAAAGCAGTACACGATGATAAAGATAAACCAGATAGCATACTATCATCTCGAGCAAGACTGTCCTACCGGGATAGGTCCTCCCTCAATCATTGCAATCACGTGCCTGTGATCCAATAATTGACTCTGAGGGCACTATCTCCAACAATCTCCCACTTGCACTCAAGGCTAATTATTGCGATGTCGCATACTCACAGCCCGTGTGATACCGAACACCCAACTCCTCTACTAGTCAGTCTCACAAAACCCGTTTGCGAAACTATTGCGTTCGAGGAATAGCCTCAGTGAGTGGATCCGCTATGAAGTTTCTTTCTATGTCTCTCTATATCTCAAGTTCGCGGAGAAAGCCATCTCCCGAAATGAGCAATACCTGTCTTAGAATGTCTGGATGTCTGATGGGACCTAGTTCATAAATGAACACCAAATCCAAACTTCTTAGACTGTATCATCAACTGAACTTAATCAGTCTCCTGCGCCATGCCACCCTCAGTATTGCCTTGGACCATCTGTCCAAAATACTGTCCCTCGTCAGAGGGAGAACTAAAACTCTGACAACCTCCTTGCCGTCCATGTCACCTTGGAAGCCTGGAATGATAACTGTCTCCTAAATGAGGCTGTCGTTATCATCTCCCTAGAACATTTGCTTATGTTCTAAAACTGCTTCCGACTGTTTCTCCAGGATTGGATTAATGTCAACTTATTGCATCTAGTGCAAGAACAACATCTGGTGTGGTACTTGACATCTCATGATTGACTCAATTGCCTAAGCAAGTGATCTGCCAATCATGCACGTCCCTCTCCCCTTTAGTCTGTAAGACACCTTTGGAGAGGGTGACTCCATTACCTGCAGGTACACTACCGTGCCAGGAGTCGTCCATCCTAAATACTCTTGGGATGCTGTCAAGTACCCTGATTGGGAAACCACCCAAATCTAGATCTAAAACCATAGATCTAGTTAACCAGTATGTCTGATATAAAATCCATTTCCTTTGTGGAGAAACAACTGTGTGACGACCAAAGTATAACCGATCGTAGTATAGGAGTTTCTTTTCCTACTTTGTGTATGTCATCCAAATACCATGACATCACACCCTACTACCTTCTCAACAGATCCATCCCCTATTCTGATGAAGTCAAACCCATGACTGTCACGTCAGAAATAGATGATCTATCTCCGCTACATCTGCTCTAGTCTATAAATAGACATAAGCAACCTGTCCACCAATGCTTCCGCTGCTCCCACTGACTACGACAACCCTCGGGCAGAGTCATATACACGTACACTTCTGAAGCGAGTTCAGAACGACGCTATACTCATCCTCCCGCCGGGTCTCGCAGCCTGGAACAACAGCAATGGTAACTGTGGGTAAACAAGAACTTCCCCGTCACCGTCCTTGAGGCTACCGTAGTACCTCTCGGGTGCCTGAAGTTACCCACCATATCTGCGGAGTGGCCAATGGAATGTCAATCCAGATTGAATCTTTAGGTTCCTTATCAAATCTTCAGTAATCGTTTGTGGTTCTGGAATCACTTCCAGTTCTACCATACTCCCACTACTGTTTTCTGAAAAAATCCATTTTTAATAAAACTGTGGCGAGTCTAGAACAATATCGCTATTGTTCATCCAGATGGTAGAAAGTCAACCCTCGTCATAGCCTGGGTCAACCCACAAACAGCCATTACAGAAACGTGCCTTGAGTTGTCCAGTGTCTGGTTTTAATCATAAACCGGACAACTCCCCGTACCTTAACATCGTTAAGATATGAACTGTTCTATATCCAATATAGAAACAGAGGCACTGATTTAATTGAACCAGATTCAAATCATGCAGCTGTCCCCAGCGCATGTCAACTAAATGGAAGGAGGCCGATCAGCGTTACTCAACTTAGGAATACTTCCAATTATGAGTAACCTGAAAGAGAAGCAAGATCTCTTTATCATTACTATCAACTGAATACCATACACAAGTATCTACATCTTCGATCTCTTTGAAGAATCCCGATACTTGCTATACCTGGTTCTCTACTCTATTCAAATACCTATAACTTCTCCAAATTCGGACCCTGCGTTTCCACGAAACACCTGTCTAAAAACTAGAGAAGTCATAAGTAAACTGAATGTAGTACGAGGACCAACCCCTCTGTCCTGATGGACCCTGGACAACATACAATACTCTGTATAAGTCCCTTGAGTCTGATAACTCATTCACTGTGTGTCGTAGGTTGAAAACTGTACTTATGGTTAAGAAGAATTACACCGCTGTTTAATGCTCCTTACCTAACCATCCACTGATATAGGTAAATGTCGTAGACATAATTTCAGAAAGGTATATCTCACTCTATGAAAATAGACGTACAGATATATCAATTTGAAATTGGTGCATAACTGCGGATATTCAAAACCAAATATTTGCCGACCGGCAAACAGCCCAGGTGATTTCCTCAAATATCACCGATTACAACGAATCCCGATATAATGAGGATGATCACCCAATTCCCAATAACTTACTCCCACTGATCATCTGTAAAACTATACAGATGTGAGAATCAAACTTGGTAAATACATACCCTGGAGCAAGTGTCCAATCGGGAAATCAGTTTTCTTTTAACAGTACACAGTTGAACCTGAAACATTGAAATGTTCCGATGGGGTATTCTGGTATTCCTAGTAATGCCTCTTCCAGATTCACGACTGTAACCGTATAGTTCTTTGCCACCTCTCCAAATCCCTTCATATGTCTTTAGTCTTTACCTTCTGCACACCCCTTTAGGCCAAATGGTTTTCTTCCTTCCCTACCGTTCGGCACCAGCCTATGGTTTGGAAGAAGACTATCCAATGAGCATAATGGGTGTACTGTCCCAATCCTAGGATCACTCGCAATGAGAGAGGGTGAAGATAAAAGACAACCGAATAAACCTTATTCCTATTTCTCCTGAACCAGAATCCATCCCCGAACTGGAACAAGTTCCATTCGAGTTCGTATATAACCATACGATGGAGTATCCAAATAAACTGTGGATCTTCGTAGTGATACGGAGTGTCCTGGAGAAATACAAAGGTGATGTGGGAGTGGTAACGAAATATTTGGTTTGGTCGTGAATATCTGTTGCAATTTACTTTGCCCTCTTACTAATCCCTTGCTTTGTCTGAACTTAATACCTTCTGCACACCATCGTTATGCTAATTGGTTTTCTTCATTCCCTACCGGTCGGCACCAGCCTAAGGTTTGGAAGAAGACAATCCAATTTGCGTAATAGGTGTACTACCCCTAAACCAAGGAGTACTCGTAACCTGAGAGAGGGTAAAAGGAAAAGACAACTGAATAATCCTATCCGTTTTCTCCAGAACCTGAAACCATCCTCGAATAAATTCTTTCGAGTTCGTATATAACCATACGATGGTTTTGTCCAATGGAAGTGAACGTTCGTAGTAATACGGGGTGTCCTGGAGAAAAGGGTAAAAGTAGGAGTGGCAATGAGGTCTGCAACTCTGACAATCCAAAAGCCGGTGTTTAAGAAGGTTCGGTCAACTTGGTCACTGAGTCAAAGTCTTAGGGTCGGGTCAAATGGTCGCTGCCAGAGAGAGAGAGAAAAGAAACACTCAGCGTGCACTCTAACCTAGATCAGAATGGTTACCAATTTATCTAATCTGGAATCCTCCCACTGTACCTCAAATTCTTCTCCAAACCTAAAAGAAGAATTAGTCGGGGTTACCCGAGGAGTATACCAACTCATCAGTGGGAATCGGGATCCAACTCTCATCGCATGACAACGTGACGGAATCCGCTCACGGTATCACACTCCAGAAGATATGCGCATATCTGGCAAGTTTCAGTACTTTTGAAACTCCCGATGTGATTTCTGCCCCATGCTCTTATGACCTTGACTTTGGCCAACATATCATAAGTCACATGTCAAGTTCTGCCCGTCATTCTCCAGGTTAATTTGAATCCACCCGTACATACCCTTGACTTTGGCCAAAATGGCAGCACGACTGTCCCAAACCAACGCATCTATCTATGCTGCATATGAATACCCCAATAGCTACCAATCACTGTGCCTTGACTTTGGCCAACATACACAGCTTGAATACTATTGACCACCCATATGAAACGACGGAGGGCTACGAATGGTTTCTGGCGAAAACCTTTAACGTAATGAACTTGATATCGTTGAAGGAACGGATAGCTTTTTAGAAAATATAGTGACGAAAACCTTTACTAAAGAGGTCACTCCCGGTGAAGGGATCTCGGCTCTTTCCCCGTAGAATGAGGTGCAGGATATTCCAAATGAATACCCCGGTGCAAAGCAAAAGTAATCGGCTATAGTGAAGTTAATGCCCTGACGCAAACTTCTGTCCAAGGGGTCACTCCCGGTGAAGGGATCTCGGCCCTTGCCTCGTCGACTGAGGAGCAGGATATTCCAAATGAATACCACGATGCAAAACAAAAGTGAACGTCCTTGCAATAACAGCTTTTTGAAAAGTGTTCCAACAACATCACAATAGGTTTGTTTAACTTGCATTGATCCGAATCAATGCAGTCCCATCAATTGATCACACCACAAAGAACGAAAATATACTGACGTACGTATATGCCATTCGCATTCGCCACTGGGTCCCGTCATCACCCGTTAGGTTAGCTAACTAACGGCAGAGCGGGGACTGGACTAGCGCGGATGAAAAACATATACAACATCTACTAATATATATACCAATATATAGTATTTCGCTCAAGGCGTGAATAAAATGCAACATCACAGAAAATGAACAGCATCACAGAAACAATACAGATATCTGGGATCCCCGGGTTTCACAGAGCCGCTGAAACCCGACGTTCCCCTGGTCGTGTGGATAGCCTGTGCAATGAAATCCTAGACCCCTACGGGCGCGGCAAGTCACCCGCCAAAACCTGAAGCGAGGCAGCCCCCTTCAGCGCCGTGAATGGACCACCCAGCACTTCACGGAATCCGGCAACTTGGGCACCCCTCCTGGGTCAAACCTGTACCCCCTACGAGTGCGGCGAATAGCCTGCCAATCCTAGAGTGAAGCCCCTTCCGTCCCAATGCCATGAGATGCGGGCTTGCTGCCCTCTAGAACCCGGCTATCCGTGCACCCCTCCGCGGGGTAATCCTAGTACAAAAAGTAAAATATACATACACCGGGTACATCGACCGCAACCAGGTCGTGCCCTAAAAGAATAATACAATCAGGCAGTGACGGCAGTCCACATGTCGGACGCTCGCCCCGCAATATCAAATGTACATAATACAACAAAACTGTACTAGTATTGCATCCAGCCTATCCCCCACGACCGATCCGCAACAACACAGCAAATACATAGAACATCAACGTGAAAGTCACGTTCGCAAATCCGTCTAACCGGGCTATAGCAGTTAGACCGGATTTACCGATCGAGTGACATTCACGGTCGCAGATATAATGTAAATACTGTGAAAACTAACGTGTTTAAATTTCGATCGACAAAATATCAAGAAGTGGGCCCCACGACTTACTGGTGAACAGTAACAAAATCTGGGCAAAAACGATATATTTCAAAAACCCCAAAATCCAACCATGAACCAACTGACAAAATTTGGGAGCACGTGCTCCCCACGTGGCCGCGGTTGCGCGGCAAAACCATGGTTTTGGCCGCGCTTCCGCGGCAACTTAGAGGGATCACGAGTCCAAATTTTGTCGTGACTCTTAAATGTTCCTGCTCTGATTTTTAAGACATCCAGAAATAATTTTTGAGACCGTTTAAAAACAACAGAAACTGTCGGCTTGGATTTTTGCAGTTTTCGATTTCCGGTCGGATCGAAGTTTTAAACGCGTTAGCACAAGTTAGCATAGCAAAATGGTGAGGCTCTGATACCACTGTAAGTCTACGTTAGCGCCCCGGCAGTCTACAGACGCCAATCGCGGAATAAAACTTTTTAACTTGGCGCTATCGTATACTTTAACCCGGATTTGCCATTATTGCTAAACTAACAAACAGTAAAGAGTGTAGAAATGTTGTACCGACTGATCCGAGTCCTCCGGTCTTCATCTCCACTCCGATCTCCTCGCGGGATCTCCGTCCGTCTCCTCCTCGTCGGAAAAGGGCACCACATCGCCTTTGTCTTTTACGGGCTCCCGCCTCAATACCGAGGCAACTCGAGCATGAAGCCGGCAACTCGACATGCCCAAGATTAGCTGTAGAATGTGTAGTGTAGAATACGCTTTGTCTCAATGGGGTTTTTGTTGCCATGATGGAGGAATCAAGTTGATATGAACTTGGGGATTTTTGAGGCAATGAAAAATGATATGAAACAATAATTTTTCCCACACCCTCACCAAAATGAAAATGAACCATCATCCTCCATGAAATGTGGCCGGCCTATCTATTAAGGAAATGGTGAAGGGAAAATCTAATACAAGGGAGGTGATGGTAGGAACAAAGAAAAGGTGACCACATCCAAGGTCAACAAAACATCAACCATACTCACATCCCATCAAAACCATACCCTTTCAATTCACATTTAAATCAAGTCAATGTGCAAGATATGAAAGCCATCATAATCAACACAATTGCATAAAACCCCTCCACAAAGAGTAATTTGCAAAACTGCAAATTACCCCCTCCATCGGAAAAGTCCGGCCGGAAAAGAACAAAGGAAAACCGGCCGGAACGGAATGCAAACTGGCAACTCCAGAAAACTGGTCCCGTAATAAATTACAGGAAAAACCCCGACACTGTGCATACACACCCGTATCTGTATTCCGACCGGATACAGATGCAATGAGACAAAATCTACACTGTACTAAACTAGTACCGGCTTAAACCAAAGCCGGCTAGTAAAATCCGTTCGATCCTGATCCGTGCAATACCGCACGTATCTGATCGAACCCTGCCATATATCTATATGGCCACTAGTACAAAACTGTCCGATCCTGATCCGTGCAATACCGCACGTATCTGATCGGACCCTGCCATATCTCCATACGGCCTCTACAGCGTTTCGCCCGAAAGCTGAGTAACTGAAAGTGTGGTGGACTCTAAAGACTCGTCAATACTATGGCTGTGGATTTAACCACTAGCACGTCAGAGGTATAAGCCAATACGTGACGGGCCACCAGCTATTGACCAAAAGGGACGTCGATGAGGAAGCTCACCCCGACACCCTACTGAGCCTGTCAGTGACAATATCCGTACAGTCCGGTCCGTTCGTCTATGAGTATCGCATGGCGGGCCTAGGGGGTTGGTAAAAGTCAGACCCCCAAAAGCGGTACAAGTCGTGTCGGAGCGTAGCCCAGAACGCCCTGAGATACTACTGGAATACCTACCAGTAAATCTCCTGCCTCGGCCGAGGGCTTTGCGTAATGGCTCTCCTAGACACAGCGCGACCTCACCCCCAATACCGGGAGAGACGAACCCCTGCAGATCCGCTCACTGCCTCCATGTGGCTCGGGACTGTACCCAACTAAAACCTGTTTGCACGACTCCTTTGAGCCGTGGTAGGGTAGTAATCAAAGCACAGTGGGAACTCACACGAGACAAATGACGATCTCAGGTCGATGAACTAACCTGTACACATGTCACCTGGGAACTGCTATCTGACGTCTGGTATAAGACCAACTAGCAGGTTCCCGGCGAGTCCTGTCCGGTGTACTCATAACCCAATGAGCACCTGTATACATCTTAGGTGAACCATCTGACACCAGTGGCTTGTGAGACCGGCCACCGCCCCTCGTCGGGGTCTCGACTGTATACACTAGTCTACTAATGGAGTATCGATACCCTGTCTCGAAACTCCTACGACTAGGGACCTTTTAAGGATGTGCTTATAGACCCCAGCTCCCACGTATATGATCGCCATCATACTGCTGGTCGTCAAGCAAGAATCCCAGGGGCTCTATCACCGTGCAATAGCGACATGTCAGGTCACCTAAAGCAGTACACGATGATAAAGATAAACCAGATAGCATACTATCATCTCGAGCAAGACTGTCCTACCGGGATAGGTCCTCCCTCAATCATTGCAATCACGTGCCTGTGATCCAATAATTGACTCTGAGGGCACTATCTCCAACAGTCCGTTCGTCTAAGACTATCGCATATCGGGCCTAGGGGGGCGGCAAGCGTCAGTCCCCGAATAGCGGTATAAGTCGTGTCGGAGCGAAGCCCATTACACCCTGAGAAACTGCTGGAACCTACCAGCAAATCTCGCTTGCCATGGCTAGGGACTTTGCGTAATGGCTCTCTGACACAGCGCGATATCAACCCCCAATACCGGGAGAGACGAATCCTGTCTAACCGCCACTGCCTCCAAGTGCTCAGGACTGCACCCAACTGCTACCTGTTTGCACGACTCCTTTGAGCCGTGGTAGGGTAGCAATCTAAGAACAGTGGGACACACTCGAGGCAAAGTAGCAGTGTCAAGTCAGCGGACTATGCTGTACTCATGTCACCTGGGAACTGTTCACTGACGACTGGTATAAAATCAACCAACAGTTCCCTGTGAGTCCTGTCCGGTGTACCCGTAACCTAACGAGCACCTGCATACTATCTCCAGTACGACGTACTGACGGCCGTGGGACAGACCATCTCCCCAACTGGGATGAGAAGCGTACACACTAGTCTACTCCGGAGTATCGATGCCCTGTCTCGATAATCCAACGACTAGGGATCTGAATAAGGATGTGCTTGTAGACTACCCAGCCTCCACTAGTGTGACTGCCATCACAACGCTGGTAGTCAAGCAAGATCCTAAGAGCTCTATCAATACGTATACTCACATATTAAGATAGACAAACCAATTAGCATACTACCATGTTTAGCAAGACTGTTATATACATGTGAATATCCCAAGCTTCCATTAAGTAATATACAAACTAGTATGATACAATAATGGCCCCTAGGGCATATACACTAACAATCTCCCACTTACACCAGGGCCATGTACTGGCATATCGAAGACCGATGATCTCGAGTAGCCTCTCGAACTGAATCTGAGGTAGGGCCTTTGTGAATGGATCATCAATGTTCTCTTCAGTAGCAACTCTCCGAACCTCGATCTCCTGACGATCAATGATCTCCCTGATCAGGTGATGCCGCCTTAAGATGTGTCTGGACTTCTGATGGGACCTTGGTTCCTTCGCTAAAGCTATAGCTCCGTTGTTGTCGCAATACAGTGGTATTGGATCAACAATGGTAGGAACCACCTGAAGTTCTGTTAGGAACTTCTTCATCCAGACTGCTTCTTTTGCGGCATCGCAAGCAGCAATATACTCCGCTTCCATCGTCGAGTCAGCAACGATATCTTTCTTGGAACTCTTCCAGCACACCGCCCCTCCATTGAGGGTAAAGACATAACCCGACATGGACTTGGAATCGTCCTTATCACTCTGGAAGCCGGAATCAGCAAAGGCCTCCAACCTGAGGTCTTTCCCGCCGTAAACCAAGAACATCTCCTTAGTCCTCCTCAGGTACTTGAGAATGTTCTTTACTGCTATCTAGTGCTTCTCCCCTGGGTCTGACTAATACCGGCTTACCCCGCTCAGTGCGTAAGCTACATCTGGTCTGGTGCACAAAATCGCATACATTATAGAGCCTACCACAGAAGCGTAGGGTATAATAGACATGTGTTCCCTTTCCAAATCAGTCTTGGGAGACATCTCTTTGGATAGGGTGATTCCGTGACAGGCCGGTAGATTACCGCGCTTAGAATCTTCCATACTGAATCTTTTCAGTACAATGTCGATATACCTGGACTGTGAAAGTCCCAACATTCTCTTGGATCTATCACGATACATCCGGATCCCCAGAATGTAAGAGGCATCTCCCAGGTCTTTCATGGAGAACCTGTGTGACAAGAATCCTGTTGGATATATGTATGCCCTAGAGGCCATTATGAGATAGTGTATGTACTGATGTGTATATATATATATATATATATATATATTCGGGTGACAGTCTTGCTCAAAATGATAGTATGCTATCTGGTTTTACTTTATCATATGTTCACTTGATCATGTTTATATTCATTTGGTACATATTGATGAAGCCCTAAGGATATTGGCTTAACTACTGGAATTATGATGCGGATCATACTAGTGGGACATCTGTAGTTTATAAGCATATCCTTGAAATGTTCCTAGTCGTAGGTATATCGAGACAGGGCATCAATATTCCAGCTTAGACTAGCGTATACCATTCTTGTTCTATATGATGGGCGATGGATGATCCCATATCCGTCTGGTGTGTTGACACCGAAGATAGTATACGGGTGCTCAGTGAGACTGGGTACACTGAACGGACTCACCGAGAACTCCTATATGGTATTATATCATACGTCGGATAGCAGTTCTCAGGTGACACTGGTACATGTTAGTCTGTAGACCCGAGATCGCCATAGAGTCTTGTGTGTCCTCCCACTGTACTTTGATCTCCACCCTACTGCGGCTCTACTGAGTCGTACAAACAGGTGGATTTTGGGTATAGTCTCGAGGCATGTGGAGGCAGTGAGCGATAAGAGGGGTTTCGTCTCTCCCGGTATTGGGGGTTGATGATGTGCTGTGCACGATTGGCTATAACGGGAAGTCCCTGGCCAGGGCTGCTGAGATATTACTGATAAGTGTTATCAGTAAGTTTCTCGATCTGTTATAGACCATATACCGGCATGACTTATTGAGTTATTGGGGTCGACGATTTCATCCCTAGACTCGATATGCAGCATATCTGACGAAGAGACCGGACTGTACGGTTAGTGTTGCCAGTTGGATTGACATGAGTTTTGACAGGTTCGCTTGTTCTTATTCTTATCGCTCAATACCCGGGTGGCCGTTACGTTTAGCTGACCGCTTGCGGCTTGTAGGTGTTTGATATGATCATCATCTACTGCTGGCGTATTGACGAGTCTTAGAGTCCCACATAGAAGTTTCTTGGCTCTGGTGAAACGAAGTGGTGCACATATGAGATATGCACGGAGCCTCGATTAAATACTAGTATATGATACTGTATTTTAATCGGGCATTTAATATTAGTCGGGTCATATGAGATATGATGGATTTATTAAATCAAGTGTTGATTTAATATTGGCTTTTATATTATTTATTTAAATCCTTTTCTTATTTTGGATACATGCATGTATATGTACATGATGATGTGCATACATACATACATGAAATGTATCATGGTTGATGATACAAAGAGGAAGGCAATATAAGAATCATATTGTAGATAAGATAATGTTTAGATTTTTCATTAAAGATTAAAGGCAAAAGAAATGGTTAATGAGTCATTGCTTCCACACTCATCTACACAATTCTTTAACTCAACCATAGTTTCCATTCCTTTTGCCTTTTAACCTTAGATGAAATATCTAGATTTTTATTCTACTATGGTTAAAGTTATGATAAGATCTCTCTCTCTCTCTCATTTATCTTTTACATTATCATTATCTTAGAAAAAGAAAAGAGTGAGACTTCTTCTTCTTCCTAAAACCCTAGCTCTCTTTTAATGGTTAAAAAGAGTTAGAAAAAGAAAAGAAAAGGTAATAAATAAGAACATCAACCACTTCATCATCCTATACAACCTTAGCCATCTTGTGTAGGGTGTTGTGCTTCAAGGATTTCCAAAGATCGTAGGAAGCATCAAGCTTAGGGCAAAGTGCTTCGGATGGATCGTCGTGGACGAGGAGTTGATCAAGTGGACCTTTGCAAAGCCTAGGAGTCTTCCAAAGTGAACTACAAAGGTTGTAGTTTCAACACTTAGCATAACTTAACTCTTAATCTTGATACTATTAATTGTTACTTCATATATTCTAGTTCGATTCTTTGTATAGTTTGCTTAGCACCTCAAAATTTTTATTGTTATAGCATGCATGATCCTTCTAAACCTTTATAGAGGTGTTAAGAAAACCCTACATGGTATCAGAGCCAAGCTAGAGCTTTGTGGTAACCTAAACGACGTTGAAAACATCGAACGGACGAAAACGACACCCGAAAAGTGCTCTCTGGAAATTTTTTAAAAACCTGGTATTTTTCAAATTAAAAATATGTAAAAAATTAACCAGGGAACTATAAGAGCCCACCAGAAAAACGAGCCCATAATTCGACCGTACGGCCGCGGAACCGCGGCCCAAGGGGCTTTATGCGGCGGTTCCGCGGCGGTATAGTTGACTCATGGGTCGAATTTTCTTGTGCTGGCCCGTATTAGTTCTCTGTTATTACTGGTATTTTTATAATCTGCCCAGGTGTTGAGATTACAGAGCAGTTTCTGGTTGTTTAATATGTTTGATCGGATGTTCCAACGTCGCTTAGTTTAATAGTATGTGTTACAATAATTGAAATCTACAAATTTGTTTGTTGCGTGTAAATCTAGCAGTTCGGTCTCGGGATTAACGGAAATCTTGTTGAATTATCCGGTTTGTTTTGAAAAAGTGTTTTCTTGAATGAGACCCAAATGCGAGCTTTACATTGTTTAGGCATGAAATCTTGTATATGTGATATTCCGGATTTGTGTTGTCTAAAGGCGGTTAAAGATTCCAATTGTTGTATTTTTCCATTTTATTTCTCTGTGTCGATGAGATTTGATATGCAGGATTGTCGCAATGAATAGCCGGGGGGTTTTCTTTTTATGTGAGATGAGAGTATTCTTTCAATTCATGTAATATTAATTTGTATGTAATATTCTTTTATTTGGGACACTTCCGGTGTGAGGTTGTTGTCACCAGTGTTGTATATTATTTACTTTTCCGCATTAGGATAGACCCAAGGTGGAGGGCACAAGTGACCAGGTTCTTGGGCTCAGTGGGAGGCCATCTCGAGGAGTCGAGACCGGGTCTCCTAAACTCCAGAATTGGTAGGGTCGCTTGCCGCTCTCGTAGGGGTCTAGGGGTGTGGGCTTGGCTATTTATTGCGACCGTGGAATCCGTATTTTTATTGCTGGCTAAATATAAAATACGGACCTCCTAGATATCCTTTATATGCTTCTGCTGCTTTTATTATCTGATGTGATCTTTTAATGCATATCTGAGATGAAAGAAATTTTATATATGATATATTTTAAACGTTACTTATGTTTTTCACCCGTACTAGCCCCGTCCCGGTATGCCGTTAGTTAAGTAACCTAACGGTGCATATCAGGACACTATGACGAATGCGAGTGGCATAAGTGTACGTTATATTTTCGTTTCTTTCTGTAATGGCTTAGGATTTAAATGATGGGACTACATTAATGAGATTAATGTAAAAGATAAATGAACCTAAAAAGATGTTGTAGAATCAGATTTTAAACACACTCGGCCTTTTTGTAAGAAAAAAGCAAGTTTCAAAATGCGGAGCTTAAGCCACTCCTTTTAAACTCATTAGATTCTACAACGATATCAAGTTCAAAGCGTCAAAAGTTTTCTTAAAAACTATCCGCAACCCTCCGTCATTTTAGAAAGTAGAGTACTTAGTATTCGTGCTGCGTATTTTGACTTTAGTTAAGGCGCAGTGTACGGTAGCTGAGTGATGTCTTCCTACACTGCATATGATGCTGAATAATTAGGACATTCATATGATTATGTTGACTTTAGTTAAGGGTCATATGAGTGGGTCTAGTTAATCACGAAATGACGGGAAGAACTTGACTAGTACTTATGATATGTTGACTTTAGTTAAGGTCATAAGTACTAGGGGTAAAAATTATATCGGGAATTTCAAGAGTTGAAAATTACAATGAGATTGTATACCTACTATATGATAATAGGATCCCGATCCCACTGCGAGCAAATGTTGCTCCCGGGAGAATTTTGCACTTTACAATTAGCTGACTCGGTAGGTGTCTAGAAAGGTGCTAAACGGGGCTACGCCTCTGGGAAGACGAGGTTTACTTTAATTAGGTCTGTGCGAAAGCACGGGGAACCTCCCTCAAGTACCGGCACTGGCCTGGCTGAGAGGTTGGCGAAGTTGTAGAATGTAATTAATCTCGGCTAGTTTTCTTTTTAAAAGGTTTTAAAGAAAATTTGATAAAAACAGTGGGAGACATCGATTAGACAAGATAATAACCAATCTGATCTTTGCAAGAGCATTCGCTAAGTGTATTCTTTTCTCTCTCTTAATGGCAGATACCTATGACAGGACTTAAGCTTCTATTAGATAAAAACAAGCTGAATGGGACCAACTATAAAGACTGACTGAGGAATTTAAACATAGCCTTGACTTATGATAAAGTATCATATGTCCTTACAGCTCCAGCCTTGTCCCCCCTAGGTCCCAAACCTTCAGTTGCGGATATAGAAGTCCACAAGACATAGGACGCTGACTGTGCCACGGCAAAATGCCTCGCGCTTGCATCGATGGATAACACACATCAGAAGCAGCACGAGAATATGGACGTACAAGCCATATTCCTCCATACAAAAGAGTTGTATGGAGAGCAATCCCGCGTATTGCGATACGAAGCGTCTAAGAAATTGTTTCAGATGCGCATGACCGCTGGCACAGCAGTACAAGACCATGTTCTGAAAATGATAGCTCTCATAGAAGAGCTTGAGGACCTTGGGTGGACAGTGGACAATGAACAGTATACAGATATCATTCTACAGTCTCTCCCCTCCACCTTTGCTCAGTTCATCGTTAACTTCAACATGCACAACATGGAGAAGGAACTGCCTGAACTCCTTAATATGTTAAGGAGTGCAGAGAGCACACTGAAGTCAGTGAAGACTCCCGTTATGTCTGTTGGGCAATCCTCCTCATCTTACCCAAAGGCTAAGGCCAAGGGAAAGATGAAGAAGAAACCCACCAAACCTAAGGGTGGAGTCAAAAAGGTGAAGGGAAAAGGCAAGTCCAAGGTTGGTGCATCAGAGAAAGGTGAATGTTTCCATTGCAAGAAGACGGGACACTGGAAGAGGAACTGTATTGAGTACCTAGCACTCAAGAAGAAGCATGTTGATGCTTCAGCTTCAGGTGTGTTCGTAATTGAAAACTGTTTTTCTATTAATTCTGCATCCTGGGTATTGGATACCGGTTCGGGTTCTCATATTTGCAATTCTGTGCAGGCGTTGAGAAATAGCAGAATTCTGAAGACAGGTGATCATACTCTCCAAGTTGGAAATGGTTCCAATGTAAATGCAGTTTCAGTAGGAGAGTATCACCTAGGTTTGCCTTCGGGTTGTATATTGGTTTTGAACCCGTGTTATTTTGTACCAAGTATGCTTTGTAATATTATATCAGTTTCCTTGTTAGACAATGAAGGATATCATTTTGCTGTGCAACACAATGTTATGAACATTAGACCGAATCAAGAGTTGATTGGTTGTGGTACATTAAATAACGGGATATACGTCCTTAATCAACACACAGTTTTCAATATACAACACAAAAATAAAAGGAAATTTTCAGAAATAAATGAAGCTTTTCTTTGGCATTGTAGACTTGGTCATATTAATGAAACAAGACTAAACAAGCTTCATAAAGATGGATATTTAAATTCATTTGAGTATAAATCTTATGCAACTTGCCAGTCTTGTATCAAAGGTAAAATGACCAAAATCCCGTTTACAGGACACGGAGAAAGAGCTACTGAACTCCTAAGCCTCATACATAGTGATATATGCGGACCAATGTCTACACATGCAAGAGGCGGTTTTTCATACTTCATAACTTTTACTGATGATTTCTCAAGATTTGGTCATGTATATTTGATAAAACATAAATCTGAAGCTTTCGAGAAATTCAAGGAGTATAAACATGAAGTAGAAAACCAAACAGGAAAGTGTATCAAGATACTTCGATCGGATCGAGGTAGAGAGTACTTAAGTACTGAGTTCTTAGACTTCCTAAAAGAGAATGGGATTCTCTCTCAGCGCACTCCACCTTACAAACCACAGCACAATGGTGTGTCAGAACGAAGGAACCATACCCTATTAGATATGGTACGATCCATGATGAGTGATGCTGAGTTACCTCTCTCGTTTTGGGGGCATGCATTGGAAACAACAGCTTTTCTGTTAAACAAAGTTCCAACCAAAACCGTGTCTACCACTCCATATGAGATATGGCATGGGAAGAAACCATCTCTTAAAAGAGTTAAGATTTGGGGTTGTCCGGCTTTTGTTAAAAAGCAGAATCCAGACAAACTCGAGACACGATCAGTCAAATGTATATTTGTAGGATATCCTAAACATTCGTTTGGGTATCTTTTTTACCACAAAGAGGAACAAAAAGTGTTTGTTTCTCAGTATGCCACCTTTTTAGAAGATGAGATTTTTTCAAACAATACAAATGGCAATGTGGTAGATCTAGAAGAAGTTCTAGAAACACAAATTACAGATGACAACTTGGCTGAACCTGAAGTTATAACAGAATCTAATGAACCTCAGCCACTCCGTAGATCTGGTAGGATTTCTCGCCCACCGGAGAGATACTACGGTTTTCTCATTGATGGTGATAGAGAAGACTGCATCATGGATGATGATGATCCTTCCAGTTTTCATCAGGCTATCACGAGTGGTGACTCTGTGAATTGGCTGGATGCCATGAGATCCGAAATGGAGTCCATGTACACCAACAAAGTATGGACTTTGGAAGATGTACCCTCCGGGATAAAACCTGTGGGATGCAAATGGATCTTTAAAAGAAAGATCGGTGTAGATGGACAGGTAGAGACCTATAAGGCAAGGTTGGTAGCGAAAGGTTTTCGTCAAAGACCAGGCTTGGACTATGACGAGACTTTCTCTCCGGTAGCCATGCTTAAATCCATTCGGATCCTACTTGCTATTGCTGCTCACTACGACTATGAAATCTGGTAGATGGACGTTAAAACTGCATTCCTAAATGGTGATTTAGAGGAATGCGTTTATATGGATCAACCAGAGGGATTCATTGATAGTGGGAGCAGCGGTAAAGCATGTAAGTTACTTAAATCCATTTATGGATTAAAACAGGCATCACGGAGTTGGAACATCTGTTTTGATGATGTTATCAAAGAGTTTTATTTCATCAAAAATCCAGATGAACCTTGTGTTTATAAGAAGACTGTAGGAAGAAATATCGCAATCCTCGTATTGTACGTAGATGACATACTTCTGATAGGAAATGACATTCCTATGCTACAGTCGGTCAAATCATTCTTATCACAAAGGTTCTCCATGAAGGACCTGGGAGATGCCACATACATATTGGGTATACGGATCTATAGGGATAGATCCAAATGGTTATTGGGATTGTCCCAAACCAAGTACATAAACACCATCCTAAAGAGATTTAGTATGGAAGACTCCAAGCGGGGTGCCTTACCCGCTTGCCATGGAGTCACTCTCTCAAAAGACGATTGCCCAAAGTCTGATATAGAGAGAGCTCGCATGAGCATTATTCCCTATGCTTCGGCAGTAGGATCGATAATGTATGCGATGTTATGTACACGCCCTGATGTTGCTTATGCACTTAGTGTAGTAAGCAGGTATCAATCTAACCCAGGGGAGAATCACTGGATTGCTGTAAAGAACATTCTTAAGTACTTGCGAAGGACTAAAGAATTGTTCTTGGTGTATGGTAATGAGGATCTCCAAATGGAGGCCTTTACCGATTCGAGCTTCCAGAGTGACAAGGATGACAGCAAGTCTATCTCAGGGTTTGCATTTACCCTCAATGGAGGGACGGTGAGTTGGAAGAGTTCCAAACAGGATACCGTTGCAGACTCAACGATGGAAGCTGAATATATTGCTGCAAATGATGCTGCCAAGGAAGCTGTCTGGATGAGAAAATTCATCGCGGAGCTAGGAGTAGTTCCAACCATTATTGATCCAATACCTCTGTATTGTGACAATAATGGGGCTATGGCGTTGGCCAAAGAGCCCAGGTCCCATCAGAAGTCCAGACACATCCTGAGTAGATATCATGTGATCCGGGAGATAGTTGATCGCCGCGAGATCGAGATTAAGAGAGTAGACACAAAGGACAACGCTGCAGATCCATTCACCAAGGCCCTCCCTCAGCCGCAGCATGAGCGACTTTTTGAGATGTTAGGTATGAGATATGCCAATAACTGGCCTTAGTGCAAGTGGGAGATTGTTGGATATATGTATGCCCTAGAGGCCATTATGAGATAGTGTATGTACTGATGTGTATATATATATATATTCGGGTGACAGTCTTGCTCAAAATGATAGTATGCTATCTGGTTTTACTTTATCATATGTTCACTTGATCATGTTTATATTCATTTGGTACATATTGATGAAGCCCTAAGGATATTGGCTTAACTACTGGAATTATGATGCGGATCATACTAGTGGGACATCTATAGTTTATAAGCATATCCTTGAAATGTTCCTAGTCGTAGGTATATCGAGACAGGGCATCGATATTTCAGCTTAGACTAGCGTATACCATTCTTGTTCCATATGATGGGCGATGGATGATCCCATATCCGTCTGGTGTGTTGACACCGAAGATAGTATACGGGTGCTCAGTGAGACTGGGTACACTGAACGGACTCACCGAGAACTCCTATATGGTATTATATCATACGTCGGATAGCAGTTCTCAGGTGACACTGGTACAGGTTAGTCTGTAGACCCGAGATCGCCATAGAGTCTTGTGTGTCCTCCCACTGTACTTTGATCTCCACCCTACTGCGGCTCTACTGAGTCGTACAAACAGGTGGATTTTGGGTATAGTCTCGAGGCATATGGAGGCAGTGAGCGATAAGAGGGGTTTCGTCTCTCCCGGTATTGGGGGTTGATGCTGTGCTGTGCACGATTGGCTATAACGGGAAGTCCCTGGCCAGGGCTGCTGAGATATTACTGATAAGTGTTATCAGTAAGTTTCTCGATCTGTTATAGACCATATACCGGCATGACTTATTGAGTTATTGGGGTCGACGATTCCATCCCTAGACTCGATATGCAGCATATCTGACGAAGAGACCGGACTGTACGGTTAGTGTTGCCAGTTGGATTGACAGGAGTTTTGACAGGTTCGCTTGTTCTTATTCTGATCGCTCAATACCCGGGTGGCCGTTACGTTTAGCTGACCGCTTGCGGCTTGTAGGTGTTTGATATGATCATCATCTACTGCTGGCGTATTGACGAGTCTTAGAGTCCCACATAGAAGTTTCTCAGCTCTGGCGAAACGAAGTGGTGCACATATGAGATATGCGCGGAGCCTCGATTAAATACTAGTATATGATACTGTATTTTAATCGGGCATTTAATATTAGTCGGGTCATATGAGATATGATGGATTTATTAAATCAAGTGTTGATTTAATATTGGCTTTTATATTATTTATTTAAATCCTTTTCTTATTTTGGATACATGCATGTATATGTACATGATGATGTGCATACATACATACATGAAATGTATCATGGTTGATGATACAAAGAGGAAGGCAATATAAGAATCATATTGTAGATAAGATAATGTTTAGATTTTTCATTAAAGATTAAAGGCTAAAGAAATGGTTAATGAGTCATTGCTTCCACACTCATCTACACAATTCTTTAACTCAACCATAGTTTCCATTCCTTTTGCCTTTTAACCTTAGATGAAATATCTAGATTTTTATTCTACTATGGTTAAAGTTATGATAAGATCTCTCTCTCTCTCTCTCATTTATCTTTTACATTATCATTATCTTAGAAAAAGAAAAGAGTGAGACTTCTTCTTCTTCCTAAAACCCTAGCTCTCTTTTAATGGTTAAAAAGAGTTAGAAAAAGAAAAGAAAAGGTAATAAATAAGAACATTAACCACTTCATCATCCTACACAACCTTAGCCATCTTGTGTAGGGTGTTGTGCTTCAAGGATTTCCAAAGATCTTAGGAAGCATCAAGCTTAGGGCAAAGTGCTTCGGGTGGATCGTCGTGGACGAGGAGTTGATCAAGTGGACCTTTGCAAAGCCTAGGAGTCTTCCAAAGTGAACTACAAAGGTTGTAGTTTCAACACTTAGCATAACTTAACTCTTAATCTTGATACTATTAATTGTTACTTCATATATTCTAGTTCGATTCTTTGTATAGTTTGCTTAGCACCTCAAAAATTTTATTGTTATAGCATGCATGATGCTTCTAATCCTTTATAGAGGTGTTAAGAAAACCCTACAAATCCTTTGACAGATTGTAGCATAGGAATGTCATTTCCTATCAATAGAATGTCATCCACGTACAAGACGAGGAATACGACACTTCTGGCTACAACTTTACTATATATGCACGGTTCATCTGGATTTTTGATGAAGTCATATTCTTTGACTGTTTCATCAAAACAGATGTTCCAACTCCGCGATGCCTGCTTTAGTCCATAAATGGACTTAAGCAACTTGCATACTTTCCCGCTGCTCCCACTCTGATTGAAACCCTATGGCTGATCCATATAGACGCACTCTTCTAAATTTCCATTCAGAAAAGCCTTCTTTACGTCCATCTGCCAGATTTCATAATCATAGAAGGCAGCAATAGCAAGAAGGACCCGAATGGATTTGAGCATAACCACTGGAGAAAAAGTTTCGTCATAGTCCAAACCAGGTCTTTGACGAAAACCCTTTGCAACAAGTCTAGCCTTATAGGTTTCCACCTGTCCATCTACACCAATCTTTTTCTTGAAGATCCATTTGCATCCTATGGGTTTTACCCCATCTGGAGCAAAGTCCAAAGTCCATACTTTGTTGGTGTACATGGACTCCATTTCGGTCCGCATTGCATCTAGCCATCGTACCGAGTCGCCGCTCTGGATGGCCTGCTGGAAGCCAGTAGGTTCATCATCATCTATGATGCAATCCTCTCTATCCCCATCTGTGAGAAAACCGTAGTATCTCTCCGGCGGATGAGACGGCCTACTACTCCTGCGGAGGGGTGCTGGAATGTCCTGTTCTTCTTGAACTACTTGTTCTACCAAACTTTCAGTATTAGTTTGTGGTTCTGGAATTTCTTCCAGTTCTATTTCGCTCCCACTTATTTCCTTTTCTAAAAACTGTTGTTCCAGAAAATGGGCATTACGAGAAACAAAAACCTTTTGTTCCTCTGCATAATAGAAATAATATCCCTTGGAGTTCTTTGGATATCCCACAAACTTACATTTTACTGATCGTGCCTCGAGCTTGTCCACATGCTGCTTTTTAACAAAAGCTGGACATCCCCAAATCTTCAAATGTTGAAGATGGGGTTTCTTCCCACTCCACATCTGATATGGGGTGGTAGGCACAGTCTTGGTAGGAGCCCTGTTCAGAAGATATGCCGCTGAATCTAGCGCATAACCCCAAAAAGATCGCGGTAACTCAGCATTACTCATCATGGATCGTACCATATCTAATAGGGTTCGATTCCGTCTCTCCGATACACCGTTATGCTGTGGAGTGTATGGAGGAGTAAGCTGAGAGAGAATTCCTTTCTCTTTTAGGTAACCTAGGAACTCGGCACTCAAGTATTCACCACCTCGATCAGATCTTAGTGTCTTGATACTTTTGCCGGTTTGGTTTTCTACTTCATTCTTATACTCTTGGAATTTCTCAAAAGCCTCGGATTTATGTTTCATCAGATAAATGAATCCGTACCTTGAGTAATCATCCGTGAAAGTAATGAAATAGGAAAAACCACCTCTTGTATGTGTAGACATTGGACCACATACATCGCTGTGTATGAGTCCTAAGAGCTCGCTCGCTCTTACTCCATGTCCAGTAAATGGAGTCTTTGTCATCTTTCCTTTGAGACAAGATTGACAAGTGTCATAAGTTTGATATTCGAATGAGTCCAAATATCCTTCTCTATGCAACTTAGTCAATCTTCTCTCATTGATGTGGCCCAGTCTACAATGCCATAAGAAAGCTTTATTTAAATCTGGAGACTTTCTTTTTAGTGTGTTCTGGACATTGAAAATTTGGAGTTGGTTTAACACATATATACCGTTTTCCAGTGTACCGGACCCAATCAAACTATGATTAAGGTGGATGTTAACAACAACACTTCCAAACGTGAAATCATAACCTTTATTTGATAACAAGGAAACAAATATGATATTACACGTTAAGCTGGGTACACAAAAACAGTTATGTAAAACCAAAATGTGTCCACTCGTCAATCCCAGGTGATAATCCCCTACGGACACAGCTCCCACGCTAGCTCCGTTAGCAACCATCAGGGTCATATCACCTTCCTTCAGCACTCTACGGTTTCTCAGTGCCTGCAATGAATTGCAAATATGAGATCCTGATCCGGTATCCAATACCCAGGAAGTAGAGTTGATTGACAGACAATTCTCAATTACAAACACACCTGAAGTCGAAGCCACAGCTTGCTTCGGTTCTTGGTTCTTGGCGTTCCACGCCTTGCAATCCTTTTTCCAGTTCCCTTTCCTGTGACAATGGAAGCACCCATCCTGGCCTACTACTGGTACCGCAAACTTTTTCTTTCCCTTCCCTCCTACCTTACTTACACCTCCTCTAGGTCTGGGGGCGGCCTTCTTTTTCCTTCCTTTGGCCCTAGCCTTGGACCCGGAAGAAGAAGCACCGCCAACAAACATAGCGGGTGTTTCCCTTGCCTTCTGCAAGGTGCCCTCTGCACTCCTTAACATGTTCAGGAGTTCTGGTAGTTCAACTTCTTTTCTTTGAATGTTGAAGTTCAGGATAAACTGGGCGTAGGTGGAAGGAAGGGATTGGAGAATAAGGTCTGTATAGAGCTCATTATCCAAAGTCGTCCCAAGATCTGCGAGCTCTTCTATATAGCCGATCATCTTTAGGACATGTTCTCCTACCGATGACCCGACAGCCAACCTCGCTCGAAACAAGTTCTTAGAGGTCTCGTATCTTGCTATACGAGATTGCTCTCCATAAAGTTCCTTTGTATGGAGAAATATGGCATCTAGTTCCATATCCTCGTGCCTCCTCTGATGTTCATTGTTCATCGAGGCAAGCACGATGCACTTTTCTTTCGCGCAATCGAAATCCCAGGTTTTGCGGATTTCCTTATCCGCATTATTGGATTTGGGACCAGGGACAGTAGGTGCCGTAGCGGTGAGGACGTACCCCAATTTGTCATAGGTCAAAGCCATTTTGACATTCCGCAGCCAATCTTTATAGTTTGGCCCTATCAGTATATTTTTCTCTAAAAGTAACTTAAGTCCAGTCATTTTCAGGGTCGCTGCAATTAGGAGAGAGAGAAGAAAACTCTTTAGCATGATGCTCTTGCAAGTTTAGAGTGGTTTTTAATTTATCTAAACTGGATGGCTCCCACTGTTTCTCGAATCCTTCCTCAAACCATAAAAGAAGAATTAGCCAGGACTATTCTCACTGTACAATACTTGCTTAACCGTTCAGCCAGGTTGGTGTCGGTACTTCGAGGGAGGTTTTCCAAAGCTTTCGCGAAGTTCCTTAATTAAATAACCTCTTTTCTCTGGGGGCGTAACCCCGCCGACTCCTTTCTTGACACCTACTTGGTTTATAGCATTGATCGTTAAGTGACGAATATCCTGATGAGAAGGATATACTCACAGTAGGATCGGGATCCAAATATCATCGTATGATAATGTTGAAGGAATGCTACCAACATTCATCAAACTCCAAATGGTATGCATCTCTTTGCAAATTTCAGTTTCTTCAAAAATTCCCGATATAAGTTTTTTCCCCATGCTCTTATGACCTTGGCTTTGGTCAAAATGTCATAAGTCACATGTCAAGTTCTACCCGTCATTATCTTGTCAATTTGAACCCATCCGTATATACCCCTGACTTTGGTCAAATGATAATACGACTGTCCCAAACCAACTCATCTATCTTATGCAACAAATGAAAACCCAGCAGCTACCAAACACTATGCCTTGACTTTGGCCAAAATGCATAGCTTGAATACTACTGAATACCCAAATGAAATGACGGAGGGCTACGAATGGTTTTGGCGAAACCGTGAACGTAGTGAACTTGATATAACCGAAGGAACCTGATAGCTTTTAAAAGGAGTGGTTAAAGCTCCGTATTTAAAAATATCTGTTTTTAAAATTAACGGAGTGGTTTCTTTTAAATTGTTCCAACGATTAAACTTTTGGTTTATTTTCTTTGCATTATAAATAATGCGTCCCATCATTAACCTATCATTGCAGAAAACAACGAAAATACAACGTCCTCTTATGCCATCCGCATTCGCCACGGGGTCCCGTCATCACCCGTTAGGTTACTTAACTAACGGCAGAGCGGGGGCTGGGCTAGCGCGGTGTAAAACATAAGTGACGTCTAAATAGCTATCATATATAGATATTGTACATTCGTCAGACGCAATAATAGGCATTCCAGATCTCATATGAACTTTATTGGATTTGCAAGCAATCCGTGTTTGTTTAGAGCCTGCAACAAAAGACGGATTACACAGTTGTGATGAATAGCCATTACCCCACCCTAGACCCCTACGGGTACGGCAAACTACCCGTCAAATACTCGAAGTGAAGCGGTCTCCCTCAACAAAGTGAGTAGGCCACTAAACACTTCAAAGTATCCGGTAGTTTGTGTACCCCACCTTGGGTCTATCCTAGGAGCAAAAACAGTAAAAAATGAAATAATACAACGGTGGCTACAACCGCAACCTGGATGTGCCCCGCAAAATAATATTACAACATATTACAGTTACATCGAATGAATTAAAATAAAAACCCATCATAAACCCCGGCTAATCATCACAACAGTCCAATACAGTTCACATCCACAAACAGTAAAAACCATTACAGAAATGTGCAACCCCCTGCCAATCGACATACTAGCAGTTAGGGGAGGTTTACGAACACATTATACAAACACAGATATAATCAAATTACCAAACATCGTAAAATTTCGATCGAACAAACGCTTTTAGATTCTACTCCAATACTTCTCTGTGCACCTGAGACTTGAGCAGAAAAATAAACATCCCAGAAACATCATTGTTAACACCTAGGAGTTACTGAATAAATTTGGGCCGACTCGGCCACAACTCGGCCGCGGATCCGCCGCGGATCGCATGGATCCGCCACGGTTCCGCGGTGAGATGGCCGAGTTAGGGGTCCAAATTTCTTCAGTAGCCGTAGTTTTTCCTGCTTGTTATTCTGAAGCACCCTGAAAAATTTTTAGAGCCAGTTTAAAATTCGACAGCAAGCGTGATAATCGACGATGTTTCCGGTTCCTTTTTGCGTTCGAAATTCTTACGACTTTGCTAATGAGTTAATTATTGTTTAGCGAGGCTATGATACCACTGTAAGTCGATGTACAACACCCCACGACTTGCGGGGAGGCAGAAATATGAAAAATGATCTTGTTCTTTGCTTAAACATCGACTAACCGCATGAATCGAAGCTAAACGATAACTAACACCTATCATAGAAGTTCTAAACTACCATGTGAAGTGTTTATACCTAAACAACCGTGTCCTTCGTCTTTACGAACTCCACCTCCTCCTCGGCCTTCTCCAAGTAGTAGACGATCCACCACGAGAGCTTTACTCCAAGCTTTGCCTCTAAACTTGATCAAAGTACCTAGATGATATAGAGTGAGGGTTATAGATTAAATAGTCTAACTAATCCTTGTACTCAACACATGAGAGGGGATGATTAGGGTTTGAAGAGAGGAAGCTTGAGGAGAGAGAAGGTGAGAATAATAATGAAATGAGAAAATGGGTTATCATAATATATATCAAGCATTATTGTTTTTCAAGAAAAAAAAGAAAATCATTTACAACCATGCTTGATAAATATCTAATGGTGATTCATCTCCATGAGTCATTAAGCATTTATGATGCATTAATGACATGGATGAATCATCCATATGACTCACTAATCTCATTTAATATATATTCCACCTTAACCTCCTTAGTCACCATCTTCTAGAAGCTTCTCGCGCAATTACGAGAACGCCCCTCCTATCCGTGAAAACACGAAAAAACTTTAGACTGTATAAATCCAATAACCGGATACTAGTAATTGGCTTAAACCAAAGCCGACTAGTAAAAACTGTCCGAAAGTCGTACGTGCGTAAACGCACGTATGCGTCTGAACCCTTGTCGTAAAACCATACGACCTCTATATCGTTTCGCCTGGAGTAGGGAAACTCTCTGCGTGGGACTCTAGAGACTCGACTACTACGCTGGCAGTGGGTTTAACCACAGACCGCAAGCGGCACTAGCTGTACGTAACGGTCCCCAGGTAGATGTCGATAAGAAGGCCGATAAGGAAACCCATCCGAACTCCTACTGAGTCTGATGTGACAATCTCCATACAGTCCGGTCCGTTCGTCTAAGACTATCGTATATCGGGCCTAGAGGGGCGGCAAGCGTCAGTCCCCTAATAGCGGTATAAGTCGTGTCGGAGCGAAGCCCATTACACCCTGAGAAACTACTGGAACCTACCAGCAAATCTCGCTTGCCCTGGCCAGGTACTTTACGTAATGGCTCTCTGACACAGCGCGATATCAACCCCCAATACCGGGAGAGACGAATCCTGTCTAACCGCCTCTGTCTCCAAGTGCTCAGGACTGCACCCAACTGCTACCTGTTTGCACGACTCCTTTGATCCGTGGTAGGGTAGCAATCTAAAAACAGTGGGACACACTCGAGGCAAAGTAGCAGTGTCAAGTCAGCGGACTATGCTGTACTCATGTCACCTGGGAACTGTTCACTGACGACTGGTATAAAACCAACCAACAGTTCCCTGTGAGTCCTGTCCGGTGTACCCGTAACCTAACGAGCACCTGCATACTATCTCCAGTACGACGTACTGACGGCCGTGGGACAGACCATCTCCCCAACTGGGATGAGAAGCGTACACACTAGTCTACTCCAGAGTATCGATGGCCTGTCTCGATAATCCAACGACTAGGGACCTGAATAAGGATGTGCTTGTAGACTACCCAGCCCCCACTAGTGTGACTGCCATCACAACGCTGGTAGTCAAGCAAGATCCTAAGAGCTCTATCAATACGTATACTCACATATTAAGATAGACAAACCAAGTAGCATACTACCATGTTTAGCAAGGCTGTTATCTACATGTGAATATCCCAAGCTTCTATTAAGTAATATACAAACTAGTATGATACAATAATGGCCCCTAGGGCATATACACTAACAATTTTCTGAGTTTTGATCCTCGCCCTACGGCGTTGTATATTATATTGCTTGCATGGTTGTTTTCGCCAATTGGCGAAGAGCCAGCTCCCGCTTGGGGATGCCTTTATTCATTATATATGTATATGCATGTTTGTACCCGTTTGGGGCCAGTATTTATAAAGGAAACTCTGCCGAAATTTTTGGAAAAGACTTGATATTTTAAAAATGATTACTACGACTTTCAAAGTAAATTTATATGTTAACTTTTAAATAAATTTTCCTTCACTCTCTTTTTAAATGGTTTAGATTTCTGGGCTTTTGGCTTACTTGAATTAGGTGGGGTCCTATAAACTTAATATGATTCAAGTGCCAGTCACGTGCCATTTCGGGTCGTGACAGTAATAATTTTATAAGATAAATGTAGTACTTTATATATATATATATATATATATATATATATATATATATATATATGAGAATAATGGAGGAAAGATGCCATAAGAGGGAATTTCCTCCTATGGCGTCGAAAAAATACAACCTCCGTCGTTTTTTCGGACGATCGGCATCCATCATCTTCATCGTTATCATCTAAGATATGGGTACACCAAATTTCATTTGATTCTACAACTTTTTCACTGTTGAATTAGTGGGTTCAAAATTAACGTTTTACCGACAATAGAATATTTTAAATTGCTAAATCAACGGTGAAAAAGTTGTAGAATCACATGAAATTTGGTGTACTCACATTTTAGATGATAACGATGAAAATGTTGGAGTCCGATCGTCAGAAAAAAACGATGGAGAGTGTATTTTTTCGACGCCATAGGAGGAAATTCCCTCCTACGGCCTCTTTTCTCTATATATGAGAATAATGGAGGAAAGATGCCATAGGAGGGAATTTTCTCCTATGGCGTCGAAAAAGTACACCCTCCCTTATTTCTTCCAACGATCGGCAACCATCATCTTCATCGTTATCATCTAAGATGTGGGTACACCGAATTTCATGTGATTCTACAACTTTTTCACCGTTGATTTGGTGGGTTCAAAATTAACGGTTTACCGACAACAGAACTTTTTACATTGCTAAATCAACGGTGAAAAAGTTGTAGAATCATATGAAATTTGGTGTACCTACATCTTAAATGATAACGATGAAGATGGTGGTTGCTGATCGCCGGAAAAAATGAGGGAGGGTGTACTTTTTCGACGCCATAGAAGGAAATTCCCTCCTATGGTCTCTTTCCTCCATTATTCTCTCTCTCTCTATATATATATTAGTTTTACTAAATGGACAATATTGAAAAGACATATTAATTAATGTACTATAAAGATTAAAACAGATGAATGTTTTATTCGATGGTATTTTTGAGAAGTGTTTTTGGCCCGTGATCAAACACTATTGCTTTTGGGTACAGAGACCTAAATTCATTTTTTCCTTAATAAACAATGGGTAGACGTACAAAGATTCTAAATGCGGCAAAACCTCCAAATTCATGATCTCTATTGCTAGATTCGCGACAGCTCTATTGGGTTCCACTACCAATCCTCAATGTCCTGGATGGGACCCCCAAAATTTAAGCCAAGCTCCGATCAGCTGTAAGCGGTCAGCGGGCAGATTGAGAGAGAGAAGAGAGAGCCTCTTCTTTGCACGGAAAATTATTGAAATTTGAAGTGTCAACCCCGCCCCTCTCTCTCCCCCCTCAAGCTTCCCGCTTTCTCTGCTTTCTCCCTTCTTTTGAAAGGGAAAGGGAGATAGAGGAAGAAGAGATCGACAAGAATATCCACATGGGTCCCTTTTAAAAATCTCATCTTATAATAATTTTTGAGGAGATACTCAATTATGAGGAGATGATTTGAGTTGGGGTTTCTTAATCCAATCATTGAGGGGTGAAAAGCTTGGAACTTGTTTGGGATTTGTTAATATGAGTTTTGATAAGTTTTGGGTTATAATTTTGGGATAGGGATTGAGGAGGAGGGGAATAAGAGTGGGAGGGAGAAGGGATGGATGATTCAGAGTTTGACGAGGAGGAAGCAGGTGGATTCAGAGAGAGCAAATTCAGAGAGGAGGAGGAACCATCAGCTTGCTAAGGAATTGTCCGTTCTTCAACTCATTGCTATTAGTATATAAATTCATATACGCTATGACACACCTCGTTTCCTAAGATACATAAAAATTCGGGACATGACTCGGTCAGCCATGCTATCTACGGTAAGGAAATATTCTTCCATAATCATATTAAGTGTAACGCCTTGGAATTTTGCGATTAGTGTTAATTAGCGATAATGCGGTGAAAAGTTTACCAATTTTGTTTCCTCACATTTTATAACATTTAATTAATAATTTATTATTATTTGTTATGGTTTGCACACACTTGTGCATATTAATGTGAGGGTGTGTTTGTATTAATCTAGTTTAGTGATGATGACAACTTAACCTAATCCTAATCCTATCCTTGCTTAACCCTAAACCCTTAGATATTTTGTGTGAGGAGAGATATTTCTTTGGGTGTTTTGGATTGGGAGGTGGCGGCTTGGTGAGTCATGAGAGAGTCATGGCTTGCATTAATGAGGGAGTTAATGCTAGGTACACTTACCCTCTCACCATTTCACTCACCTCTCTCTCTCTCTCTAATTCACTCATTCACTCTCATTCTCTCTCACTTGATCTCATTCTCATTTCTCTTCATTTCCCTCAACCCTCAACTGAACACTTACCTTCCCATCACAAAACCTTTACTAAACTTCACAAAATCTCACCCGAATCATCTCATAAGTCTTGTTTTGCCTCTAAGATGCTTTGGGGCTTGGAAAGCTAGGATCTTTGAGCTTGTGGGAGTAGATAATGATCTCTATCTGTTAAGTATGTCTTTTTAATATTATGTAGCTTGTAAGTTTCAGTTTAGAACGCGTAAAGTTAAGTTTCGGGCAAATATCATATTTTTAGTGTAGATTTGGGTCTCGGATGATCTGCTATCAAACCATGTATTTGTTGGAAAAGTTCCCATCACAGTGACCTTGTGTAGTGACCTAGAACCACCATAAAAATCTGAGACCATTCCACAAAAACTGGTCCGCAAATAAATTGCTTCTGGTCGCAATTTGCGGCTAGACTGGGGTGTTTGGGTTTGGGTTTTGGTCTGGAGGTCTCTGGGGTTGTGTGTGGTCTTGTGGTACGTGCAACTTTTACAAATTGTTTGTGTAGAAAAATCTGGGATCACTTTAATTGTTTTTTAGTATTTCGACTATGCGCATTACGTTATCTGATACGGTTCGTGTCTTTATGTTGCTGTTGCTCTTGAGTTGGTTTCGTAGTGTCGCTATGCACGTTAGCTACTAAGCAAACACTTGAGAGTATGTTTGGAGTTGACGCGTCGGTCAAACGTAGTGGATACGTGTTATTGGTCGATTGCTAATATGAACTTGTTATATTGTTGTTTTATAATCTTAGGGTCGCAGGCGGGGACTTCGTACGCTGCGAAGAAGGGGAAGCGAGTGGTTGGATTTACTTAGCCTAAGATCATCTGTGAGTAGATTTAACATTTACAGGGGAATCGCCCGCATGAGGTTATGCGTCTGGGCTAGATATGATATGATATTAGTCTCATGTTTATATTGCACATATAGAGTTGTGCATAAAACGTAATTTCATATTATTACTTGTTGTGCTTGGACTTGTACCCTTGGGACACTGCACTATTATTGACAGTTCATGTTGCATGAGCACTGATTGTATGCCACCCACACCGTCAATAATTACCATGACACGCACAACCCACATACATATATGATATTGTTTGGTTAGGGACTTTGAGACATTGATTCATATTCCTTGTGCTTATGACATATAGCATACCTGTATACCTACATGCTTACACATATGCCTTGTCATGCCTACATGCTAGCTACTCATATACCTATATGGTATTGTACCATTAGTGATAGGTATATACACATATGAGACATAGCTACATGTACATCTTGCATACATACTTACATACACCAGTATGGTATTACATCATTATTGACAGGTATAGACACATACCTGGCTACAGCTACATGTACATCATGCACACATACTTACATATATACCCATTTACCTGACTAGAGCTACATATACCCCTATGTGGTATTGTTTTGAGACATTGATTTTTATGCTATTGCGCATATGAGATACATCGTACATACATGCTTACATATAGATACACATATCTTGCTATACCGACATGGTTACGCATACCTGACTATAGCTACATGTTCATCTTTATATGATGTTGTATGGATTATGGAGAATTTAGGGACCGCATGATATATTTAATAACTTGTTGCAGTTAAATAGCGGTTTTTCCTTTATATGCTCATATTACTGTTTCATGCTGTATATATTATATTTCATGGATTTCGCATTGATATATGGATTTCATATGACGTTTTCTGGATGTTTTACTCCTGGGTATATATATCAGTGGTATGGGATGCCGTTATATATACATGTATATATATATCAGTGGTATGGGACGCTGTTATATATGTACACCTATATAATATACATCATCATAATGATCTATGCAAATATTCTTATTCATTACTTGATGTTTTCTGGATTTGAGAACCGTGGTAGTTTCATGAAATTATGCATTATTTGAAAAACCCGGTTTCTCTTGATATGATATTTTGATGCGTCCACCATAAGATTTCTCGGTTCCGAGTTTTTGATATATACCCGATGCGAGGAGTGGAGTGGGACGTGTGCGGGTACATGGTGGAGCCCAGTATGGTTCCTCGGGGCAAGAAAGGTATGTCGATGGTTTTAGCCGATTAGCCTGGCAGGCGGGCAAGTACCTACCGGTGATAGTATTTTAGACTAGGCGGTTATCGTGGTGATACCGACCGGAGTTATGTACGTATGGATACGGGGAATTTCGAGTGTCGAAGCCGGGCACTCGGGTTTCGAGATAGCGTATGATACGTACCTATCAGGGCCAGTCGTGGTGACGGCGTCTAATAGATGAGTATTTAAATATCGATGCTAGAAATCAGTTTTCATGATGTTTTTGGGTGTTGATGTTAGACACTCAGGTTTCATGAGACTTACAGGATGTGTTTTATGTTGGATATAGTGCCCTCAGAGTCAATTATTGGATCGCAGGTACGTGATTGCAATGATTGCGGAGGACCTATACCGGTAGGACAGTCTTACTCGAGATGATAGTATGCTATCTGGTTTGCCTTTATCAGTTGTGTACAGGTTCAAGTGACTGATCACTGTTACACTTTGATAGAGCCCTTAGGATCTTGCTTTACTACCAACAGTATGATGGCGATCATATACGCGAGAGTTGGGTGGTTTATAAGCATATCCTTAATTATGGTCCCTAGTCGTGGGAGTTTCGAGACAGGGCATCGATACTCCGGAGTAGACTAGTGTATGCAGTCGAGACCCCGACGAGGGGCGGTGGCCGGTCTCACAAGCCACTGGTGTCAGTTGGATCACCTAAGATGTATACAGGTGCTCATTGGGTTATGAGTACACCGGATAGGACTCGCCGGGAACCTGCTAGTTGGTATTATACATATCGTCAGATAGGAGTTCCCTGGTGACATGTGTACAGGTTAGTTCATCGACCTGAGGTCGTCATTTGTCTCGTGTGAGTTCCCACTGTGCTTTGATTTCTACCCTACCACGGCTCAAAGGAGTCGTGCAAACAGATAGTTTTTAGGTACAGTCCCGAGCCACATGGAGGCACGTGAGCGGATCGGCAGGGGATTCGTCTCTCCCGGTATTGGGGGAGAGATCGCGCTGTGTCTAGGAGAGCCATTACACAAAGCCCACGGCCGTGGCAGGAGATTTACTGGTAGGTATTCCAGTAGTATCTCAGGGTGTTTTTAGGCTACACTCCGACACGACTTATACTGCTATTGGGGGGTCTGACGTTACCAGCCCCCTAGGCAGATATGCGATACTCATAGACGAACGGACCGGACTGTATATACATTGTAACTGTTAGGCTCAGTAGGGTTTCCAGATGAGTTCGCTCATCGGCCTCCCTTGAGGTCAGTCCATGGGCAGCTGTTACGCACAGCTAGTGCCGCTGACGGCTTGTGGTTAAACCCACTGCCAGGGTACTAACGAGTCTTTAGAGTTCCCCACAGACAGTTTCCCAAGTTCGGGCGAAACGTTGTAGAGGCCGTATGGTTTTATGGCAGGGTTCGGAAAAATGCACGTGCGTTTACGCACGTGTCATATTTCGGGCAAATAATACTGGTAGGCTTTGGTTTAAGACGAATCCGAGTATTATACTGTGTAGATATAATATCTTTTTCTCAGTTGCATTTATATTCGGTCGTAATATAAATGCGGTATGTTTATACAGTTACGGGGTTGTCCTGAAATTCGTTTCAGGATCGCTTTTGGAAGTTTCCAGTTTCCAGTTTCCGTATTTGACATTCGGTTAAATGCAGATTTATCTTTCCATCACTCCGGTGAGTCATGAGGGTGAGTCGTGCTTCTGGAAGCTTCTAGATGGTGAGGTGGCTTAGTGACTCATCATGGTATTAATTGTTGCATTATTGGCTTGATGATGTGTTATTGTGACTCATCCTTTAGCATTAATGTTTCTTGTTAACCTTAGGATATTTCTTCATCCTTATTGTCAGCACTTGGTTCTTACACTCACCCCCCTCTTATATTATGTCCGGCTCCCTTGTGAGAGAGAGAGAGAGAGAGAGAGAGATTGATTTCATTTTGGAAAAAGAATAAAGTTTTGGATGTATGGAAATTTCATAGTTCATTTTCTCATTCTATTTCATTTCGAGTTGCAACTTCATTAACCGTTCATCCACGGCTTTGGACGAAGTGAGATAAAGTATTCTACTCATTCTCTACATCAATCTTGGTCGTCTCTTTTAGCAAACTTGACGACCGAGTTGCCTCGAGTCAGAGGCGGGAGCCCGTTTAAAGATCCGTTGACGTGGTGCCATCTGGACGAGGAGATCGGAGCAGCCGCAACAAAGCGTGGGATGATGGTTAAAGAACGAAGGACTCGGATCGTTCGGTATAACCTTTCTACCCTCTTTACAGTTTGTTAGTTTAGCAATAATGGCAGATCCGGGTTATAGTATACGATAGCGCCAATTAAAAAGTTTTTGTTCCGCATTTGGCGTCTGTTGACGGCCGGGGCACTACCGTAGACTTACAGTGGTATCAGAGCCTCACCATTATGCTTTACTAACTTGTACTAACGCGTTTAAAATATCGATCGGACCGAATATCAAAAACTACAACTTTTCAGTTCTGAGTTTCTGTCGATTTTAAAATGGTTCTAAAAATAATTTTACATATCACAGAAAATTCAGCAGGGTTTTATAAGCACGTGGTACAAATTTGGGCACGTGACCCTTCAAGACCGCCGCGGAATCGCGGTCAAACCTAGGGTTTGACCGCGCATCCGCGGCCAGTCTATGCGATCATTGTTCCAAATTTGCATTGTGGCTTCTTCTGTGGAAATTGTGGTTTTTGGTATATATCGTTTGGGCCCAGATTTTGTTACTGTACAGCAGATGTACGTGGGGCCCACTTCATGATATTTAGTCGATCGAAATTTAAACATGTTAGTTTACAGTACTTACATTATATCTCCGACCGTGAATGTCATTTGATCGGTAAATCGCGTCTGATTGCTATAGTTCTTTTAGACGGGTTTGCGAACGTGACATTCGCGTTGATGTTCTGTGTTGTGCTGTGATGTTGCGGATTTGTCGTGGTGGATAGCAGTGTGCAATGGTAGTGCAGTTTGGATTTATTTGTACATTTGATATTGCGGGGCGAGCGTCCAACAAGTGGACTGCCGTCACTGCCTGTTGTATAATATTCTTTTGGGGCACGACCGGGCTGAGGTCGATGTATCCGTTGTACATATTTTTCATTTTTGTACTAGGTTTTACCCCGCGACGGAGAGCACGGATAGCCGGGTTCTGGAGGGCAACGGGTCCGCATCTCATGGCTTTGAGTGGCAGAGGGGCCTCACTCTAGAATTGGCATACTATTCGCCGCACTCGTAGGGGGTACATGTTGACCCAAGGAGGGGTTCTCAAGCAACCGAATTCCGTGAAGTGCAGGGTGGTCCATTCACTTATGCTGTAGGGGGCTGCCTCGCTTCAGGTTTTGGCGGGTAACTTGTCGCACCCGTAGGGGTCTAGGTTTCATTGCACATGCTATACACACAACCAGGGGAACCTCGGGTTTCAGCAGCGGCTCTGTGAAACTCGGGGATCCCAGATTATCTGTATTGTTCTGTGATGCTTATTACTTTTCTGTAATGTTGCATATTATCACGCCTGGAGCGATTATTGTATATTGGTATATATACTATTAGATGTTGTATATGTTATACACCCGCGCTAGTCCAGTCCCCGCTCTGTCGTTAGTTAAGTAACCTAACGGGTGATGACGGGACCCAGTGACGAATGCGGATGGCATATACGTACATTTTATTTTTGTTCTTTTCTGGTGTGATTAATTGATGGGACTGCGTTGATTTTGATCAATGCAAAGGAAAGCAAACCTATTCGGCAGTTGTTGGAACAAATTTAAAAAGTGTTATTACAAAGACGTTTCCTTTTGTTTTGCATAGCGGTATTCGGTTGGAATATCCTGCACCTCATTCGACGAGGCAAGGGCCGATATCCCTTCACCGGGAATGACCCCTTGGGCAGAAGTTTGCGTCAGGGTAATAACTTCACTATAGTCGATTACAAGTTGCTTTGCATCGCGGTATTCAGTTGGAATATCCTGCACCTGTAGGGTTGCTAGGCACACACACAAGGGTCTACGAGGCATCAACCATGCCCGATTAAAATTTTAGCCGTGCCGAACAACCCGAAGCCGGATCTTCAAACTAGGGTTTAGGAGAAAACATGCATGTTAAACTCTTTAACACTAAGTGAGAGGGATTACAACCTTTGTAGATCCGGTCCTTCACTTCTTAAGCTCCGTGTTGAGGTCCCTTCACTGCGATCATCGTGTTCCGGACTCTCGAGAGGGTTCACTAAGAGAATGATGCAACCTTTGCTTCCGATCTTCGATACAAAGATGATCTACCTTGAAGTTTCGTTAACACAAGCTAACACTCATAATATGAAGTGAACACCCTCATCTAAATGGCAATGATAGATGAGGATGATGAAGTAGGATTTTTGCTCTCATTTATAATCTTTTTCTCACTCATTTTCATCACAAAAGAAAGCTTTTTCAAAAAGAAGCTCAAGCTAGAAGAAGATGATAACTTAATCCTTTTGTGATGAACAATGAATTATTGTAGTGGTTACAAATCTAACCAAGGGTTAAGCATGAAAAGAGTTAACCCTTGTAGAGAGTTAACTAGAGTTAATGGTTTGGATTGGGTTATCATAATATCTCACAAAAATATCAAGCAACCACAAAGTCAAAGCTTCATGCAAAAGCTAACCCTAATCCAAACCCTAACCAAGTTTAAACCCTAAACCATTGTTAAATTTGTAACCCTAACATGTCACAATATTATATATCACATATACAATATATTTTGTAACAATAGAAAATAATACAATTAACATATATCGCAAATATATCAATGTATTATCCCGTGAGAAAATGAATCTTTTAGTGAGCTAATATTAGTTAATGTAATTTAAAATATCATATATATTATTATACATTAAATTATCGAATCAACACGTGATCCGACAATCCGGCTATATCGCATATAACCGACTAATACGATGACCCGGCTATATCACATATACCCGGCCGATATCTCATATCGCGAGAATCTAATACGGTATCACATACCACATTATCCTCGGTCCCGCACATATCACATATGTGCTCCTACTCCGTTTTTCCTGAGCCAAGAAACCTCTGTGTAGGACTCTAAAGAATCGTCAATACGCCGGCAGTAGGTGATGATCATATCAAACACCCACAAGCTGCAAGCGGTCAGCTAAACGTAACAGCCACCCAGGTATTGAACGCTCAGAAGATCAATAAGCAAGCCTATAGATTCTCCTGTGAATCCAATCAGTAACACTCACGTACAGTCCAGTCTCGTCGTCTGATATGTCGCATATCTCGCCTAGGGGTGGTAAACGTCAGACCCCAGTAGCTTGATAAGTCGTGTCGATATGAGGTCTATAACAGTTCGAGAAACTACTGATAAAACTTACCAGTAAATCTCAGCAACCCTGGCCAGGGATTTCCGGTTATAGCCAATCGAACACAGCGCAACATCAACTCCCTATACCGGGAGAGACGAATCCCCTCCTATCGCTCATTGCCTCCATGTGATTCGGGACTGTACCCAAAAGCCACCTTTTTGCACGCCCTCTTGGACGTGGTATGATCGAAATCAAAGCACAGTGGGAATCACACAAGACTCTATGACGATCTCGGGTCAACAGACTACTCTGTACCTGTGTCACCGGAGAACTGCCATCTGACGTAAGGTATAATACCATCTGGGAGTTCTCGGTGAGTCCGTCCAGTGTACCCAGTCTCCACTGAGCACCCGTACACCATCCTTGATGTCAAACACCGATGGATATGGGATCATCCATCGCCCATCATATGGGTCAAGATGCGTATACGCTAGTCTACTCTGGTGCATCGATGCCCTGTCTCGATACACCCACGACTAGGGACCTTGAAGGATGTACTTATGGACTACCATGTCCCCACTAGTATGATCCACATCATAGTCCAGGTAGTCAAGTACACATCCTAAGGGCTTTACCAACATGTAACAGAGAGACAATCAGTATACACGTTAAAGTAAAGAGTAACCAGATAGCATACTATCATGTCGAGCAAGAAAGTCCTCCCTATATATATCCAAGCATCCACTACAATATACATCGTATGTACAGTAATGGCCTCTAGGGCATACATATAACTAACAATCTCCCACTTGCACTAGGGCCATCTATTTTGGTATCATATACCCAACAATTAGCTGTGGTCGAAGTATCTCATACTCAACCATCCCATAAAAGTCTCTACTGGGAAAAAGGCCTTTGTGAGTGGATCCGCGTTGTTGTCTACTCTCCTAACCTCGATCTTCCTGGAGATCAACTATCTCCATGATTAGGTGATACTGCCTAAGAATTATATCTGGATATCAGATGGGACGGGGGTTCCTAGGCAAAAGCCACAACTCCATTGTCACACAATGGTAGGAACGGAGTTCATCTCATGAACTTATATATATCCAGACTGCCTCTTTGGTAGTATCCTTGGTAACGATGTATCTTGCCTTTAATCTTCTAGTAAGTCACGGTATCTAGCTTGGAACTCTTCCGACATACCGTCCCTCTACTGAGGGTAAAGACAATGCCTGCGACTGACATTCAGTCGTCCTTATCACCCTGGAACCATTCCAGTGATTCTCCCAAGGATCGATTGATACCATCTCACTACAACTAGTAAGAATCCTAACATCCAATTAGATATATCTCATAGATCCAAAACCTAGGATTTAGGAGGTATCACTATGATCCTATATGGAGAATCCTTGTGATAAGCAGAGATTGACCGAGCGTAGCATAGGAAACTCCTTCCCTATCAAGAGTATGTCATCCACGTACTCTACGAGGATCACCACCATACTCCCTACTACCTTTTTGTATATACAAGGTTCATCTACCATTTTGATGAAGTCAAACTTTTTGACTACCACATCAAAACAGATGTTCCAACTCCGCGATGCCTGCTTTATCATATAAAACATCTTGCTCACGTTTCCGCTTCTCCCACTGTCTACGAAGCCCTCTGGCTGTGTACTTATAGACGCTCTCTTCTAAAACATCATTTAGAAAAGCAGTCATGACACCCAACCACCAGATATCGTAGTCATGGTATGTAGCCGTGGCAAGTAGGATCTGGATGGACTTAAGCATAGCTTTGAAAGCCTCAACTTTTCCATGTACACCAAGTAATCTTCTCAAGATATACTAGCTCCTGATGGGGATTTAACCCTTCAGATAAAGCAACCAAAGTCCATACTTTGTTGGTGTATAAGGATTCCATCTCAGATCACTAAGCATCCAGCCATTCTTACAGAGTCCCACTCCTGATAGCCTGCTCGAAACTAGTTGGGTCATCATCTCATGATGCAACCCTCGCTCCCACTGTCATAGAGAAACCGAAGTATCTCTCAGGTGGGTGAGGAACCCTACTTGATCGGCGGAGTGGCTGAGGTTCGTTGGAAACTATTGAATCCTTTGGTTCTACCAAATCATCAGCTGCAGTTTGTATAGCTGGACCTTTCCAGTTCCACATAACAGACATTGCCTCGAGCTTGTCCGGATTTTGCTTTTAGACATAGGCCGGACAACCCCAAATCTTAACAAACATAAGATATGGGCTCTTCCCTATCCATATCACATATGAAGTGGTAGGCAACTGATTTGATTTGAACCCTATTCAATAGGTATGCAACTTCTCAAGTGCATAACTCCCAAAAGGAAACAGGCAACTCAGTAGTACTCATCATAGAGCACACCATATCACATAGGGTGTTTCTTGCTCCGCCCCGATACACCGACGTGCTGTGGTGTATTCGGAGGAGTAATGCTGAGAGAGAATCTCATTCTCCTTTAGAATAGTTTAGGAATTCCGTGCTCAAGTATTCTCCTCCTTGATCTCATCAAAGGACATAATACTTATACCCATTTTTGGTTCTCTACTTCTAACTTATATTCATTGAATTTCTCAAAAGGTTCAGACTTGTGTTTCAGCATGAACATATGTCCGAATCTTGAAAGATAAACAGTGAATGTAATGAAGTATAAAGAACCGGTCTTGGCATTTGTAGACAGGGGACTTTCATACATCAGCATGTATCAATCCCAAGAGTTCACTAACTCTTTCTCTGTTTCCAATAAACAGAGCTATGGTCATCTTATCTTTGTGACATGACCGGCAAGTTTCACAAGATGTAAATTTAAACAAATTTAAATATGCATCTTAATATAACTTCAGCTAGTCGGGTCGCATTGATATGACCTAGTCTACAATGCCTCAAGAAGGATCCGTTCATTTCTGAACTCTTCCTCTTGTGTGTGTTCTGTATACTAAGAACTGTAGTTTGATTTAGAACGTCAATGCTTTTAGATAACATGCCTGAACCGATCAACTCTTGATATAGGAAATGTTCAAAACATTATCCAACAATACAAAATTATATCCTTCTTTACTAATAAAGAGACTGAAATGATGTTGTATATCAGGTTCGGTATCTAACAACATTCGTTCAAAATCAATGTATTATGGTAATACAGGGTGACAGTGACCAACAGACTTGGCTGCAACACTTGCACCGTCTTCTGTCTCATGAAACTTATCACCCGTTCTCAGTTCTCTACCTTTTTGTAGTCCATGTAACAGATTACATATGCGGGATCCTGATCCGGTATCTCATACCCAGGACGTAAAGGATATTGAGAAACAGTTCTCTGTAATGAACACACCCGAAGAAGATGCATCAGCATGCACTTTCTTCGTTTGGGCGGCACGGGAAATCTGGTATTCCCTAATTTTCTGCTCTGTCTTATAACAATTATAAGTTGGAGCGGGACCAACGTTCCCCAGCTCAGTATAACAAGCGGGTTCGGTCAATATATCCGTATTATTATCTTGATTAAGGCGTGATATGGTCTCTACCTGGAGAGAGAGAGAAGAAAACACTCAGCGTATGCTCTTGCAAGATTAGATTGGTTATCTAATATATCTAATCAGGATGTCTCCCACTGTTTTAATCAAATCTTCCTTCAAACCCTAAAAGGAAAAACTAGCCGAGATTAATTACACGCTACAAGTTCACCAATCTTTCAGCCAGGCCAGTGTCGGTACTTTGAGGGAGGTCCCCCGTGCTTTCGCACGAACCTAATTAAAGTAAACCTCGTTTTCCTAGAGGCATAACCCCATTAACACCTTTCTAGACACCTACTTGATTGGCTAATTGTAATGTGTAAAACTCTCCCAGGAGTGACTCTTACTCGCAGCGGGTATCGGGATCCAACTATCTCATAGAAGGTATGCAATCTCATTGCAAATTTCAACACTTGAAATTCCCAATAATATTTTACCCCTAGCGTCCTATGACCATGACAGAGGTCAACAAACCATAGGCTTCTAGTCAAGTTCAACCCGTCATTTCCTGATTGAAGTAAACCCACCCGCACGACCCTTGACAGAGGTCAACAAGGTCGCACGACTACCCTAAATCAATGACATCATATGTTTATACAGATAAGCACTAATCAGCTACCGCACACTACGCCTTAACATAGGTCAACAAACGCAGCACGAATACTAAATACTACTTATCTGAAATGACAGAGGGCTACGACAGGTTTTTAAGAAAACCCTTTGCGTAATGAACTTGATATCGTTGTAGAATCGAGTGATTTTAAATGGAGTGTTTTTGAGGATTTTCTAGTTTTGCTAAAGGGGTCACTCCCGGTGAAGGGATCGTCGGCCCTTTCCTCATCGAATAAGGTGCAGGATATTTCACAAATATCACTATGCAAAGCAAGAACTATAGAAGCAATCAAAAGACAAACCGAGTTTGTACTATCTGCTAGTTTCACTAAAGAAGTCACTCCCGGTGAAGGGAACTCGGCTCTTTCCTTATCGAATAAGGTGCTGGATGTTCTACAAGGAACACCGCTATGCAAAGCAAGAACTAGATCTACCAGTTTTTAAACAAGTTTCTACAACATCTTTAGGTTTCTTTTATTTCATTAATCTCATTAATGAAGTCCCATTTTATTATGCTTCACAAGCATCACATTTGAAACGAAATCTGCAATATAACATATATCTCATATATATAATATAAACATTCGTCTCAGGCAGTAATATGATCTCATCACAGAACATTGCAGCAGAAGAATATATATGAAATATTGGATATACTAGGATGTCCGTGTTTTCAATACGAGCCAGTATAAAACACGGATTCCACAGTCGCGATGAATAGCCAAACCCACATCCCTAGACCCCTACGAGACCGACAAGCAACACTGTCAATTCTAGGGTTAGGAGACCCGGTCTCGACTCCTCGAGATAGTCTCCCACTGGAACCTAGAACCCGGTTACTTGTGCTCCCCGCCTTAGGTCTACCTAATGCGGAAAAATAAATAATATACAATGGTGACATCATCCTCAGCCCGGAAGTGCCCCAATAAAAGAATATTACATACAAATGAATTTTACATGAATGAAAAAGAAAAAACTCTCATCTCACATAAAACCCCCGGCTATTCAGAACACGACGATCCAATATAACATATCACAGCAACACATAATATCTCATATCATCAACGTAAGCAAGTATGCGTATCCCGATTGTCATTGATGTATAGTAACGAAGCCGGCGATTGATTGAATGATTTAGCGTGCTTGCGCTTTCTAAAAGATAGATCAAAAATATTTGTAACCGCAATCAAGAACGGCGTCGCATGAAGCTAGCCGGTGAGTACGGGTCGGTCCACAGGGATGTTGTGAATTTCCGATTCGTTCTTACGAGTTAATTCCGAAGGGCGTTCGGATTGATTATTAAATCTAAAAATCTAATTAACCTAGGGAAATTATCTAGATCTATTCTTGTTAGGGTTAGGTTTAGGGATGGTTTGGAAATGTAATTAAATCTCACCGCTTTCAATACCCGAATGAAGATCTGTGAGGAGTTATGGTAATTATCAATAAAGGGGATTAGATCCGTTCGGGAAGGTGTTCCTTCTTCTAGGTTCTTGTCCTTCCTTTAGAGATCCTTACCCTAACCTCCATGGAAAACACCACAACCGGGCCTTTATACTACGGTATCACCGCTACCTCGAGGGATAGAGTGCCGTAGGGAGCGGTATGTGCATGTATGCATGGAGTCTTATTGTAAATATTTGGTGGGTAAGAAAGGGATGAGAGATCTCATCTCTCAAAATCCTTCCCCAAAGCTAAACCCTAAACAAGTTCCTAGGGCATGAAATTAAATCTACCTAGGGCAAGAAATTTAAATCTACACTAAGGCATGAAATTAAATTACTTACAGATGCATCCCTCCAATCATCCATGCAGGGTTGTCAGATCTGAATTTCTGAATGGAGAAGAAACACCGATGCTCACCAAAAGATTTCTAAATTTTATTCATTAAAGGGAGGCATAAAGAATTACAATCTGTAGAGTTCCTATTTATAGAGAATAGGAAACCCTAGGGTTACATTTGATCCGCATGTTTATAATTACAAAAATAGCCTTAGAAAGACCGGTCAAAGACATAAAGAATTATAATAAAAAGTTTATTCTATACAGGCTCCAAACTGCTGCGGAACCGCGTCCTGGGTAGGCTTTGGGCCGCGGTTCCGCGGCCCAATAGTGAGATCACTGCTTGAGTTTTCTTCATATGGCTCTGGGCTTTTTGGGCTTCTTGTTTCTTTGGTAATTTTCTCAAATAGGCTTCCAGGTTTCTTCCAGATATTCCAGTGAATACTTGTATTAGACTTTTAACCGTTCACTGACATCTTAGATCTTGCGCTGCCTTATACTTTGTGAACTTTATCTTTCATGTCGGCTTGATCAAGATTCTTCTATTTGTTGGTCAAAAGTCCCTTTTTACATCGTCTTTTGTCTTTTTCATTGTTTTCTGTCCAAGAACCTGTAACCTGTAACATGTAGCAGACATGCGTCAAAAGCACCCGTTTATTTATAAAAAGAATAAGAATGGGGAATATAATAATACAATATTATGGTGTGAACAAATACCCCCAAACTTATCTTTTGCTCGTCCTCGAGCAAACTTATTTTTTAATCACTAAAATCCTAACCACACTTTCGCAGGGAAACGCGATTGCACTGAGCACGTGCAACAAGCCGTTAAACCTCTAGGTGTCCCTAGTAGGAGGAGTGTTGTCTCCTGAGGGTTTTCAGCGGATTACACCCACAAAATCCTATCAACTCGGCCCATTGACTTTTGTTTTCCAATTAGGTTTTCTAACAAGGAATTCTATTACCTTTTGACTCGCAAATTATCCACCCATATTCTTCACACTTCCTCATTATTTAACTTAAGATTATATATGTTATGTAGACCTACTTAGCTTTCGGCATTTCTTAAGTTTTCCTTCTAGGGTTCCATCTCCACTTAGGAATTTCTATCAACTCTACTAAAGATACAAGTTCTATTCTTCATTCCTCTCTCTCATCTAAATTCCAATCACATACCCCCACGTGTGTGTATAAATCACCCCTACACTTGAAAATTCAAATCAAGCAATCATGCTCTCGTCCGTTGTCCAAAGTACTTATTAATTAGTGAACTTTTAATTGAATTTCGCTTACACATCCTTCATGCGACCGTTAATACTTCTTGAGATACCAACAACCGATTACAAGATGCGTTAGCACTTTAAAGCGTACTTCCTAGTTTTGCAACACCCAAGGCTTTAGCAGTGACTCCCAAACCAGTTGGTCTAAGGCACTAGGTGATGAAGCACCCTTGCTAAATATTTTTCTATTTTTTTTACAGCCTTAAGTAATCACAAAAACCAGTGTCCATTTTTTTCTTTATTCACTTTTTTTCTTTTATTTTCATTGTACTAAGGACTTTAGACAAGAGCATTTCAAGGTCTCTTCTACTATTCCAAGTTTCAAGGTGCGTGATTGTGCAAATTGTAGGGTATACATTTTCAGAATCTAGACTTAAGCTAGGAACTATTTTTCAAACTTATACTCTAATAAGAACATCAATACTCTTCCCTCATTTTGACTTAGCCTAAGAATTGAACCCAAAATTTGCCTATTTCTAAATAAACTATAAGGCATATACTTTCTACCGTTAAACTTTAAGGAATGTTATCTTTAGGGGTTTTAATTCACTAAGTCTAAGATCTAGTTGTTCCTATCCAGTTAACCTATTTGTCAAACTTAAGTCAAATATGGCCAAAATTGAATACAATTATTTTTATAATTTTTGAAAATTTTGAAATTTTTATGGGTTTTCAAATAAATATGCAAATGCAAAAATATGTACAAATGAATGCGAAGGAAGAAGACGTACCGAGCATACCCCCAAACTTGAACTTGGCAGTGTCCTCACTGTCATGCTAAACCAAGAGGGTCAAAAATGCCGGTACACCCCTGTTTATTTATTTATAATTTATTTATATTTTTTTTAATATTTTGAATTTTTTTTTATTTTTTTATAGAAAAAGAAAACAAAAATATATATACATATATACAACAAGGTTCCCCCAAACTTAAGCTTGGCCTTGCACAAGCCAAAAGTTAGCACCAACCATTCAAAAATCTTATCGTGGAAATGGTATAGTTGGTGCAAGAAAATGAGAAGCACGCGAGACCGTGTAGAAAGAAGAATGGTAGAATATGGTCTCGGTGGGGGAGAAGAATGGCGAAAAGAAGAAGGAAGTGGAGTACAATCTTGAGGGTGTAAATTGAGTAAATAAATTAGCGCAATATGTGATGACCGATATGTTATAAGCGATTGCGCTAACCTATCTACTCGTCGAGAAATGGGATCAAATCCCTCAAGATTCGCAAGAAAACATGGGTACGCCGAACTTGGTATCGGAGATGAAAGTGTAACGGTCAGTTGTACGGTCGGGACAATAGGAGAGACGAAAGGGAGTGAATTAGGGATAGTATCTTTCTCACCGTAGTAAACTGTTTCGAACTTGAAAGATTCCATTAATGGTTCGAAACTACTATAATCAACCGAGTCTGATGGCTCATCTGAAAATGTAAAGGACTCAAACTCGGGCGGTGAGTCATCAACATCGTCCGAAAAAGTGAAACACTCGTAAGTGTTATTATCTGTGAGAACAGTATCTGATTCAATGGAAAATCTTTCAAGCTCACAGTCTTCAAGCGGGGTCGGAACGATGGGAAGGAGGGAGGGTGATATAACAGTTAAAGGTTCAGGAGGATGAATTGGAAAATCAGACACATCAAACAAAAATGATTCAACCTCAATATTATCCTCAAGACTCTCCTCAATACTATCCTCAATATTTAACTCATCCATGCCATTATCATCAAAATCTAGACGCATATGAGATTCGGGAGAAACATTTAATAACCCAGGATGATGATTTGAACATAAAATTTCAATTAAATCGACAGGTTCATCATCCGAAATATTCCCGGCGTCTATATCCTCAATCAAGTGAAAATCAATTTCTTTAGACACCTCCTCAGCATGGATATGTATCGATTTAGGTTCTAGAGTGGAGGTGTAAAAATCGAAAGGATTAGGTGCGGTTTCACTCGAAAGGGGTTCCTGTAAGTCCACGTTGCGACCCCCGGTTCTTACGGGGAGGCGGAAACGGTATAAAAATCAAATTTTTAGTGCAAGAGGCAACATGGACTAAACAAGGTCGGGATCGTTACCTAAACTAAAACTAGCAAACTAAGCTAAAGAGATTTAGCTACTCGGATAGAGATGGTTATACCTAAACTTGAACTCCTTCTTCTTCAAACTTTGTGGAGGTTGATGGTTCTCTTCTCTTGTCGCCTTCTTCCGTCGAAGATGGATCCACCTCGAAGGCTCGACCTTTGGGCTCTTTCTCGAACTTGGAGTGAACTAGAATCGCCGGCTTGCTAAACCCTTGATCCTAGAGTGAGTAGAGAGAGTGTCTAAGGGTTGCTTTTGTTTTAAAGAGAAGGATTCTCAACACATGAGAAGGTTTCTCTTTAGCTAGAGGAAGAAGAAGATGAAGAGAGGAGAGAGAATGAGAATGATAGAATGAGCTATTATTTTCTCTTCTTGCAACCATAATGCAAAAGAATAATATTATCTAAATGATAATAATTGAAAATGAGAATAGTTGATGGTAGTGTTTGGAATGACCACAACCATGCTTCATTTAAAAATGTAAGCATAAATCAAGGAAGACTTTTGAAGGCATGAAAGTGGTCAATGGTCAACAAGTCAACCAAGGTCAACAAGTCAACAAAGAACAACCATAACATAATTCTCATTTAATTATTATTATTAATAGATAATAAATAAATCCATTAGGGTTTGGAAAATAAAGACTGTCAACTGTGCATACGCACCCGTTCCGAAACCCTAATGAAAAACCTCATTCTCCTCCTCAAGCAACTGTGCATACACACCTGCATTCTCGTTCCGAAAAACAAGAATACCAAGATATAAAAGCAACCCCAAAACACATACCAGTATCTGGCTCAAACCAGAGCCTGCCAGTATAATCCGTCCGGACTCCAAACGTGCACAAGTGCGCGGATGAGAACGAACCCTGTCGCAAAACCATGCGACCTCTACTCTGTTTTGCCCAGAGGCGAATACCCTCTGTGTGGGACTCTAAAGACTCGACACTACGCTGGCAGTGGGTTTAACCACAGACCGCAAGCGGCACTAGCTGTGCATAACGATCCCCAGGTAGATGTCGACAAGAAGGCTGACGAGGTGAAACCCCATCTGAACTCCTACTGAGTCTGAATGTGACAGTCTCCGTACAGTCCGGTCTGTTCGTCTGATACATCGCATGGCGGGCCTAGGGGGTGGTAAACGTCAGTCCCCCAATAGCGGTACAAGTCGTGCCGGAGCGAAGCCCAAAACACCCTGAGATAACACTGGAAACCTACCAGTATATCTCGTTTGCCCTGGCCAGGGACTACTCGTGTAATGGCTCTCCTAGACACAGCGCGATGTCAACCCCCAATACCGGGAGAGACGAATCCTGTCTAACCGTCACTGCCTCCAAGTGCTTCGGGACTGTACCCAACCACCACCTGTTTGCACGACTCCTTTGAGCCGTGGTAGGGTAGTGATCAAAGTGCAGTGGGAACACACTTGAGGCGAAGTGCCAGTGTCAAGTCAGCGGACTAAGCTGTACTCATGTCACCTGGGAACTGATAACCGACGATAGGTATAATACCAACCTGTCAGTTCCCTACGAGTCCTGTCCAGTGTACTCGTAACCCAACGAGCACCCGTATACTATCTCCAGTACGACGTACTGATGGCTGTGGGACAGACCATCTCCCACACTGGGATGAGAAGCGCATACGCTAGTCTACTCCGGAGTATCGATGCCCCGTCTCGATAGTCCTGCGACTAGGGACCTGTATAAGGATGTGCCTATAGATTACCCAGCCCCCACTTGTGTGACTGCCATCACAACGCTGGTAATCAAGCAAAGATCCTAAGGGCTCCACTAATGCGTATAAGTGATATACTGAAATAAACACAAGTACACATTGAAGTAGAAACAAACCAAGTAGCATACTACTATTTTGAACAAGATTGTATATACAAGGTGAATATCCCAAGCATCCATTAAGTAATATACAAACTAGTATGATACAGTAATGGCCTCTAGGGCATATACACTAACAATCTCCCACTTGCACTAAGGCCATGTACTGGCGTATCGAAGACCTATCATCTCGATCAGCCGCTCGAACTGAGTCTGGGGTAGGGCCTTGGTGAATGGATCTGCAGTGTTCTCTTCTGAAGCAACCCTCCGAACCTCGATCTCCTTGCGATCCACGATCTCCCTGATCAGGTGATACCGCCTCAAGATGTGCCTGGATCTCTGATGGGACCTGGGTTCCTTCGCTAAAGCTATAGCCCCGTTGTTGTCGCAATACAGAGGTATTGGGTCAACAATGGACGGAACCACCTGAAGTTCTTTCAAGAACTTCCTCATCCAGACAGCTTCTTTTGCGGCATCAGATGCAGCGATGTATTCCGCTTCCATCGTCGAGTCTGCAACGGTTTCCTGTTTGGAACTCTTCCAACACACCGCCCCTCCATTGAGGGTGAAGACAAAACCCGACATGGACTTGGAATCATCCTTGTCACTCTGGAAGCTGGAGTCAGCAAAGGCCTCGATCTGGAGGTCTTTTCCGCCATACACCAAGAACATCTCCTTAGTCCTTCTCAGGTACTTGAGAATGTTCTTTACTGCTATCCAGTGTTTCTCCCCAGGGTTTGACTGATACCGGCTTACTACACTCAGTGCATAAGCTACATCCGGTCTGGTACACAACATCGCATACATTATAGAGCCTACCGCAGAAGCGTAGGGTATAATAGACATGCGATCCCTCTCCAAATCAGTCTTGGGAGACATCTCTTTAGAGAGGGTGATCCCGTGACAAGCCGGTAGGTTACCGCGCTTGGAATCTTCCATACTGAATCTTTTCACTATGGTGTCGATGTACCTGGACTGAGAAAGTCCCAATATCCTCTTGGATCTATCACGATGGATCCGGATCCCCAGGATGTATGAGGCATCACCCAGGTCTTTCATGGAGAACCTTTGTGACAAGAACCCCTTGACAGATTGTAGCATAGGAATGTCATTTCCTATCAAGAGAATGTCATCCACGTATAAAACGAGGAATACTACAGTTCTCGCTACAAATCTACTATAGATGCATGGTTCATCTGGATTTTTGATAAAGCCAAATTCTTTGACTGTCTCATCAAAGCAGATGTTCCAACTCCGCGATGCCTGCTTTAGTCCATAGATGGACTTAAGCAACTTGCACACCTTTCCGCTGCTCCCACTCTGAATGAAACCCTCTGGCTGGTCCATATAGACACACTCCTCTAAATTTCCATTTAGAAAAGCTGTCTTTACGTCCATTTGCCAGATCTCATAATCGTGGAAGGCAGCAATGGCAAGAAGGATCCGAATGGATTTCAGCATGGCTACTGGAGAAAAGGTTTCGTCGTAGTCCAAGCCAGGTCTTTGACGAAAACCCTTTGCTACCAGCCTAGCTTTATAGGTCTCAACCTGTCCATCTACACCAATCTTCCTTTTGAAGATCCACTTGCATCCTACGGGTTTTACCCCGTCTGGAGCAATGTCCAACGTCCATACTTTGTTGGTGTACATGGACTCCATTTCGGTCCGCATTGCATCCAGCCATTTCACTGAGTCAACGCTCTGAACGGCCTGCTGGAAGCTAGTAGGCTCATCATAATCTATGATGCAATCCTCTCTATCCCCGTCTATGAGAAAACCGCAGTATCTCTCGGGCGGATGAGACTGCCTACTACTCCTGCGGAGCGGCGTAGGAATGTCCTGTTCATCTGAACCCTCTGGTTCCACTAAGCTTTCAGTAATAGTCTGAGGTTCTGGAATTTCATCCAGTTCTACTGCGCTCCCACTTATCTGATTTTCCAAAAACTCAGTTTCCAAGAAGTGGGCATGACGAGAAACAAGGACTTTTTGCTCCTCTGCGTAATAGAATAGATACCCCTTGGAGTTCTTTGGGTATCCCACAAACTTGCACTGTACTGAGCGTGCCTCGAGCTTGTCCGCATGCTGCTTTTTTACAAAAGCCGGACATCCCCATGTCTTAAAGGCTTTAAGACAGGGTTTCTTCCCACTCCACATCTGATATGGTGTGGTAGGCACAGTCTTAGTAGGAACTTGGTTCAAGAGATGTGCAGCTGTTTCTAGTGCATATCCCCAGAAAGATCGCGGTAACTCAGCCTTACTCATCATGGAACGAACCATATCCAATAGGGTTCGATTCCTTCTTTCCGATACACCGTTATGTTGCGGAGTGTATGGAGGAGTACGCTGAGAGAGAATTCCATTCTCTTTTAAATAGTCCAGGAACTCGGCACTCAAGTATTCACCACCTCGATCCGATCTTAGGATCTTGATACTTTTGCCTGTTTGTTTTTCAACTTCATTCTTGTAATCCCGAAATTTCTCAAAAGCCTCGGATTTGTGCTTCATTAAGAAGACATGTCCATACCTAGAGAAATCGTCTGTGAAAGTAATGAAGTATGAATAACCGCTTCGCGCATGTGTAGACATTGGACCACACACGTCACTGTGTATGAGTCCCAAGAGCTCGCTCGCTCTTTCTCCGTGTCCAGTGAACGGAGTCTTTGTCATCTTTCCCATGAGACAAGATTCACAAGTGGCATAAGACTGATACTCGAACGGATCCAAGTATCCTTCTTTATGTAACTTAGTCAACCGTGTCTCATTGATGTGACCCAGTCTACAATGCCATAAGAAAGCCCGATTGATATCTGGAGACTTTCTTTTGTGTGTATTCTGGACATTGAAAATCTGTGGTTGGTTTAACACGTATATACCATTACTCAGAGTACCTGACCCAATCAATACTTGATTAAGGTGAATGTTTACAACATTACTTACAAACGCAAATTCATAACCTTCTTTAGAAACTAAAGATACAGAAATGATATTACAAGTTGCGTTGGGTACAAAAAAGCAATTACGCAAAACCAAAACATGTCCATCTGACATTCCCAGGTGATAGTCCCCCACGGCTTTAGCATCCATGCTAGCTCCGTTCGCAACTCTGAGGGTCATGTCACCTGCCTTCAAATCCCTACGGTTTCTCAACGCCTGCAAAGAATTACAGATATGAGATCCTGATCCGGTATCCAATACCCAGGAAGTAGAGTTTATTGAAAGACAGTTTTCAATAACATACACACCTGAAGCTGAAGCTGCAACCTGCTTCAATTCCTGTGTTCTGGCCTTCCAGGCCCTGCAATCATTCTTCCAGTGTCCTTTCTTATGACAAAAGAAGCATTCTTCCTTATCCACAAGCTTCCCCGCTATCTTTGTTGCTTTACCTTTTCCCTTCGTATCCACTTTACTAACACCGCCCCTTGGTTTGGCGGGGGCCTTCTTCTTCTTTCCCTTGGCTTTCGCCTTGGACCTAGAAGAAGATGATCCTCCTACAAACAAAGTGGATGTATCCCTACTTTTCTGTAGGGTGCCCTCTGCGCTCCTCAGCATGTTGAGGAGCTCTGATAGTTCAACCTCTTTTTCTTGTAGGTTGAAGTTCAGTATAAACTGGGCGTAAGTGGAAGGAAGGGACTGGAGAACTATATCCGTATATAGCTCACTCTCCAATGTGATCCCTAGGTCAGCGAGCTCCTCAATGTAGCCGATCATCTTTAGCACGTGCTCGGCTACTGATGATCCGACGGCCATCTTTGTCGAAAACAACTTTTTCGACGCTTCGTATCTTGCGATACGTGATTGCTCTCCATACAGTTCTTTTGTATGGAGCAATATGGACTCCATGTCCATATTCTCATGCCTCCTCTGATGTTCGTTGTCCATCGAGGCAAGCAGGAGGCACTTGGCCTTCGCGCTATCAATCTCCCAAGTCTTGCGGATTTCCTTATCCGCGACGCTGGAAGTTGGACCAGGGACAGGGGGAGCTTTGGTGGTAAGAAGATACCCCAGCTTGTCATAAGTGATTGCTATCTTGACATTCCTGAGCCAATCTTTGTAGTTTGGCCCTGTCAGCTTGTTTTTATCTAGGAGTAACTTAAGTCCAGTCATGTTGATTGGTCGCTGCAATTAGGAGAGAGAAGAAGAAACACTCAGCATGATGCTCTTGCAAGTTTAGAGTGGTTTTTAGTTTGTCTAAACAGGATGGCTCCCACTGTTTCTCGAATCCCTCCTCAAACCATAAAGGAAGAATTAGTCAGGATCAATCCCACCGTACAATACTTGCTTAACCGTTCAGCCAGGCCAGTGTCGGTACTTCGAGGGAGGTTTTCCAACGCTTTCGCGAAGTTCCTTAATTAAAGAACCTCTTTTCCCTGGGGGCGTAACCCCGCTAACACCTTTCTAGGCACCTACTAGGTTTATAGCATTGATCGTTAAGTGAGAAATTTCCCGAGGAGTAGCATATACTCACAGTAGGATCGGGATCCAGATATCATTGTGTGACGAAAATGAAGGAATCCTACCATAATCATCACACTCCAAATGGTATGCAAATCTAGCAAGTTTCAGTACTTATGAAACTCCCGATGTGGATTTTTGCCCCATGCTCTTATGACCTTGACTAAGGCCAACAAATCATAAGTCACATGTCAAGTTCTTCCCGTCGTTATCCAGGTTAATTTGAACCCACCCGTATATACCCTTGACTATGGCCAACAAGGCAATACGACTGTCCCAAACCAACGCATTCTATCTATGCAACATATGAATACCCACCAGCTACCAATCACTGTGCCTTGACTAAGGCCAACAAACACAGCTTGAATACTGTTGAATATTCATATGAAACGACGGAGGGCTACGGATGGTTTTGGCGAAACCGTGAACGTAGTGAACTTGATATAATCGATGGAACGAGATAGCTTTTAGAAGGAGTGGCTCAAGCTCCGCATTTAAAAGTTAGTTTTGAAAAGAACCGAGTGGTTTTCCGAAAGTGTTCCATCGACTTAAACTTGGTTTATTATCTTGCATTAGTTCTTTTAATGCGTGATATTCTTGCATTAGTACTTTTAATGCGTCCCATCATTTAATCCTACCATTGCAGAAAACAACCAAAATATGACGTACGCTTATGCCATTCGCATTCGCCACGGGGCCCCGTCATTACCCGTTAGGTTACTTAACTAACGACAGAGCGGGGGCTGGGCTAGCGCGTCTGTAAAACATAAGCAACGCCTAAATAGAAAGCAATGATAGACATTTCAGATCACAGATAAATACATTGGATATACTAGCAATCTGTAATTTGTACGAGCCTGTAACAAAAACAGATAACACGGTCGCGGTGAATAGCCAAATCCCCACCCAAGACCCCTACGGGTGCGGCAAACTACCCGCCAAGTCCTCGGTAGTTTGTGCACCCCTCCATGGGTCTATCCTAGGAGCAAAAACAGTAAAAAGAATTATACAATGACGGCTACAACCCCGACCCGGTTGTGCGGCCAAACAAATAATATAATTACATCAATTTACATTTACAATGAATTGCAAGAAAAGAAAACTCTCGTCTCACAACCCCCGGCTATTCACCCGCGACAATCCAACATATTTATATACACATTCCAGCACATTACAGATCTTGTATAACCCCGACTAATCGTCTTATAGCGATTAGCCGACGTTCAATACAAGCAAACATCACAGATATAACCATCATAGTCAAAGTGTAGTGAAGTTCGGAAAAAAATACGGAATTATAGGACCCCAAAAGGAAATTTCTTTTCTGCAAAATCTGGGCACATATAATATATTTTAAAAATCCCAAAACCAACACAGACACACACTGCACGAAAAACGACGCACTAAAGACAACAAACCGCGGCGCTTCCGCGGCGGCCAAGAAGGGTCACGCGGCGGAAGCGCGGCGGTTTAGACGAATTGGTGAATCGTTTTTCATGGGTGTTCTAACAAAACCCTGAGACGAATTTTGGAGTATAAAGTTTTTCATTTTGACCAGAAAAAATTTCAACAGAAACTCAGTTTTTGTAGTTTTCCGGTTTTGTGATTTTTTTCCGGTTCCGAACTTCGTTACACTTTACTACCTAGCTAGTTTAAGTTTAGTTAGGCTCTGATACCACTGTAAGTCCACGTTGCGACCCCCGGTTCTTACGGGGAGGCGGAAACGGTATAAAAATCAAATTTTTAGTGCAAGAGGCAACATGGACTAAACAAGGTCGGGATCGTTACCTAAACTAAAACTAGCAAACTAAGCTAAAGAGATTTAGCTACTCGGATAGAGATGGTTATACCTAAACTTGAACTCCTTCTTCTTCAAACTTTGTGGAGGTTGATGGTTCTCTTCTCTTGTCGCCTTCTTCCGTCGAAGATGGATCCACCTCGAAGGCTCGACCTTTGGGCTCTTTCTCGAACTTGGAGTGAACTAGAATCGCCGGCTTGCTAAACCCTTGATCCTAGAGTGAGTAGAGAGAGTGTCTAAGGGTTGCTTTTGTTTTAAAGAGAAGGATTCTCAACACATGAGAAGGTTTCTCTTTAGCTAGAGGAAGAAGAAGATGAAGAGAGGAGAGAGAATGAGAATGATAGAATGAGCTATTATTTTCTCTTCTTGCAACCATAATGCAAAAGAATAATATTATCTAAATGATAATAATTGAAAATGAGAATAGTTGATGGTAGTGTTTGGAATGACCACAACCATGCTTCATTTAAAAATGTAAGCATAAATCAAGGAAGACTTTTGAAGGCATGAAAGTGGTCAATGGTCAACAAGTCAACCAAGGTCAACAAGTCAACAAAGAACAACCATAACATAATTCTCATTTAATTATTATTATTAATAGATAATAAATAAATCCATTAGGGTTTGGAAAATAAAGACTGTCAACTGTGCATACGCACCCGTTCCGAAACCCTAATGAAAAACCTCATTCTCCTCCTCAAGCAACTGTGCATACACACCTGCATTCTCGTTCCGAAAAACAAGAATACCAAGATATAAAAGCAACCCCAAAACACATACCAGTATCTGGCTCAAACCAGAGCCTGCCAGTATAATCCGTCCGGACTCCAAACGTGCACAAGTGCGCGGATGAGAACGAACCCTGTCGCAAAACCATGCGACCTCTACTCTGTTTTGCCCAGAGGCGAATACCCTCTGTGTGGGACTCTAAAGACTCGACACTACGCTGGCAGTGGGTTTAACCACAGACCGCAAGCGGCACTAGCTGTGCATAACGATCCCCAGGTAGATGTCGACAAGAAGGCTGACGAGGTGAAACCCCATCTGAACTCCTACTGAGTCTGAATGTGACAGTCTCCGTACAGTCCGGTCTGTTCGTCTGATACATCGCATGGCGGGCCTAGGGGGTGGTAAACGTCAGTCCCCCAATAGCGGTACAAGTCGTGCCGGAGCGAAGCCCAAAACACCCTGAGATAACACTGGAAACCTACCAGTATATCTCGTTTGCCCTGGCCAGGGACTACTCGTGTAATGGCTCTCCTAGACACAGCGCGATGTCAACCCCCAATACCGGGAGAGACGAATCCTGTCTAACCGTCACTGCCTCCAAGTGCTTCGGGACTGTACCCAACCACCACCTGTTTGCACGACTCCTTTGAGCCGTGGTAGGGTAGTGATCAAAGTGCAGTGGGAACACACTTGAGGCGAAGTGCCAGTGTCAAGTCAGCGGACTAAGCTGTACTCATGTCACCTGGGAACTGATAACCGACGATAGGTATAATACCAACCTGTCAGTTCCCTACGAGTCCTGTCCAGTGTACTCGTAACCCAACGAGCACCCGTATACTATCTCCAGTACGACGTACTGATGGCTGTGGGACAGACCATCTCCCACACTGGGATGAGAAGCGCATACGCTAGTCTACTCCGGAGTATCGATGCCCCGTCTCGATAGTCCTGCGACTAGGGACCTGTATAAGGATGTGCCTATAGATTACCCAGCCCCCACTTGTGTGACTGCCATCACAACGCTGGTAATCAAGCAAAGATCCTAAGGGCTCCACTAATGCGTATAAGTGATATACTGAAATAAACACAAGTACACATTGAAGTAGAAACAAACCAAGTAGCATACTACTATTTTGAACAAGATTGTATATACAAGGTGAATATCCCAAGCATCCATTAAGTAATATACAAACTAGTATGATACAGTAATGGCCTCTAGGGCATATACACTAACAGTTCCTCACAATCTGGCAAATCAAACACTACAAAATCACACAACTCATTTTTATTTTCAACAGGTGAACTATTTAGGGCAATCGATGGAAAACAGGAGTTGTAGGCTTCAATTGGGTAAGGGTAGGTTTGATTTGAAAATCCTCTCTCATTCTCACTCTGTCCAACTGCCGCCTCATACATTGAAAAATTTGGAGCTAGCGGGAAACTAGCTACCGGTTCACTAGGTTGCATAAGGGCGGCCATGGACGCTTCCACATTCCTCATCATTTTATTTGTTGCAGCAATATATGCCTCCAACGACTCTTCCAAACTAGACTTGGGTGGTGAGGGGGTTTCGGTAAAAGATTCAAAATTGGTTGGATATGTGAAACTTCCTAATGGCTGTGTAGAAACAGTGTCTAGTGAAGGTGGGAAGGTTGGGTATGACTTGTAGGAAGTGGGTGGTTGGGCAGGGGTAGGGTCAACATATAGATAAAAAGGTGAATAATCGTGCGGATCCCTAGAACTAGATGAGTGGAGAGGGGTGAAAGATCGACTGCGAGATTGAGCAATATGCTCAGCAATGGACATCGACCTAGGAGTTACAGCAGGACTTGAAAAAGTGGTGTCAACATACGAAGGTGGTGAAGGTTGACTTGGTTGACACAAAGTGGGTTGAAAAGTCAAACTGTTTCTCCTAGACGCCTCTATGTGATCTTTCAAAGATTTTTTAGGCATGGAAGGATCGTCTTTAAATTGACCGAACAAATTGACGTACGACACAAAATTAGGTTCGGGATACCAAAGTTCGGCTAGTGATTTATTATGTGGGGTACCCATGTTGTAAGAAAGGGTAAAAAGAAAGAAGGTTTGTGGTGGTGCAAGTAGGGTGCAAGGATTTCTTAGCGACAAAATTTTTGCAAACTTTTATAAAAATTTTCCTTTTTTCCTTTTTCTCTTTATTTGAGACTGTCTGCAGAAAAAAAATTTCGATAAAGGGCTTAGACACAAATGTAATCAACCAGAAATGCACAATCTGACCTAGATCTAGGGTCACCTAGGTCAGCTAGACAGCTCCTAACTGTTCCGAAGGGCTAGAAATAGGACCTCAAACCGCCTCTTCACCGCCAATTGCGGCCAGGTAAGTGCCAGGTAAGTGGGAAGGAACCACACTGTGGGCCTAATTAAAAACCACTAGCCTTGACACACTTGCCTAGGCACCGCAAAGTCAGGTTAGGATAAACGGTCGATGCCTATACTAGTCCTCTGTTCTATTGAGCGCGATGTCCTTAGGGCTGAGTCTAGTATTTTTTAATTAAGATATGGTCAATGCAAATACCTTATGTGATTTCTGGGGTCGTGGGAAGGGTGATGAAATCCCCACCCAATCTGAATTGGTCAAAAAGCCCCTTAAAGTCAGTTTTAAAGATATGCAAAACAGAAAAATCACTTGCAATCAAAGATTTTTATTTTATGCGCGGCGCAAAGAATCCTGCACAAGATTGTTATTTGGAAGGGAAAAGATTTTTGAGCGCAAAGAAATCCTGCAGGAAAATTTACAGAAGATATATCAAGATTTGCAGAGGAGGAGAGAGAAAACTCACAGAAATTTGCAGTGGCGGAACTGTTTTTTTTTATCGCGCTTCTGTGTTTTTTTCAAGCCCTGAATCGACCAGGCCGCGGCGGTTCCGAGGCCAAAAGGGGGCTGGCGCGGCGGTTCCGCCGCGCTTTGGTCGGTTCGGGTCTTTTTTTTTTGTTGGACCAGATCACCACAGTTAACTTGTAGACTCGGTCCTCCAAATTTCTTCTGTTCCCCGGTTGTTGTGATCTTCTGTTTTTCCGATCTGTTTTTTTCCTATTTTGATCTCTGTAGATTTCCAGATCCGATTTTTGTATATCCTGCAAAATTCAAATAACAAAGTATCCCTTCCAAAAATAACAGATTATATATATTTTTATATTTTTTGTGATTTTTCAGATTTTTCAGATTTTTTTAATTTTGATTAACCCGAAATTACAAAAAGGAAATAACACGCCATCCCCGGCAACGGCGCCATTTGATTGAATGATTTAGCGTGCTTGCGCTTTCTAAAAGATAGATCAAAAATATTTGTATCCGCAATCAAGAACGGCGTCGCATGAAGCTAGCCGGTGAGTACGGGTCGGTCCACTGGGATGTTGTGAATTTCCGATTCGTTCTTACGAGTTAATTCCGAAGGGCGTTCGGATTGATTATTAAATCTAAAAATCTAATTAACTTAGGGCAATTATCTAGATCTATTCTTGTTAGGGTTAGGTTTAGGGATGGTTTGGAAATGTAATTAAATCTCACCGCTTTCAATACCCGAATGAAGATCTGTGAGGAGTTATGGTAATTATCAATAAACGGGATTAGATCCGTTCGGGAAGGTGTTCTTTCCTTTAGGTTCTTGTCCTTCTTTGTCACGTCCCGAAAGTACGGAACGCGACTGGCACTTAGATTACGAGACGTCTAAAGGCGTACCGTAACCTAAGTCAGCCAAAGCCCAGAAGAATCTAAACCAAAATCAAAAGAGAGTGAAGGAAAACCTTTAATGAAACGATTTTTAAATCAATTAAGTTGCAAAGAATCCCTTTTTTAAAACGTCAAAAATTTCCGAAAATTTCGGCAGAGTCTCCCCTGTATTTTCTATCCCCCAAAATGGGTACAACAAGATAATAAACCTGTAATCATAAAAATGGCATCCCCAAGCGGGAGCTAGCTCTTCGCCCAAGGCGGATCACAACCACTAATAGCTGGCTGTGCTCTGCCTCTACCTCGGCCTCTGCCTCTGTCGCCTCGTCCTCTCTGAACCGGACCGCCACGCCCACGGCCTCTAGAAGCATCTGACTGACGTGGAGCATCATCAGGTGTAGGAAGTAAAGCTCTCTGAGAAGGTGGTGGGGGTGGTAAAGTCACATGCGGGAATTTCGCCGCGCCCGGACGTCCCATGGTACAGTCTCTGATACGGTGGTACTGACTCCCACACCGAAAACATCCCGGCGACGACTGCTGGGTCTGTGGATATGAACCAAATAACTGACCTCGTCTCAATCCTCTGCCTCCACCATCTCCCGAAAATAATCTATCGCGGTGTGTACCCATCTGCCGCTGAGCTGGCGTATTAGTACAGATCCTATTCGGCCCAGAAACGACCGGAGTCTCAGAAATACGCTCCTCCAAAAGTAAGGCTGCATCCATCGCGGCTGCGTATGTATCAAAGTGCTGGGTGCCGATGGCAAGGAATAGCTATGTATCAAGCCCTCGCACAAACCTCTTTATTCTCTTCTCTTCTGTGTCGACTAGGTACGGAGCATATCGAGACAACTGGGTAAACTGTATATCATACTCCGACACTGTCATCCCAGGAGTCTTGCGCAAAGACTCAAAACTACGGGCTCGAGCATCTCGGACACTCTCCGGAAGAAAACGGGCAAGAAATGCAGATGCAAACTCATCCCAGGTCATAGAAGGTAGACCTGCAGCTCGGCTTCTCTCTACTGAGTTGTACCATGTCTGGGCAAGACCCTCCAGACGAAAACTCGCAAACTCCACCAATCTATCATCAGAACACCTCAACGAACGGCAAATCCGAGCCATCCTATCAAGAAATGCCTATGGGTCCTCTGTCGCATCTGTACCGGTAAAAGCTGGAGGTCTCAATCTCATGAACTCCTGTAGTGAAACAGGGATAGTCTCCGTAGTAGCAGCAGGAGTGACCATCTGTGCAGCAGGTACGATCGTGGTCTGTGCGGTGGAAGGAACGTCCTCGGATCTTTGTGCCCGGCTGGACTCAACTAAAGATCCCATCATCTGCCTCAACTCTTGCATGCCGGCCTCTAATCTGGCAATACGGTCAGGATAAGGCGGATCAGTATGACCCTGAGGGGTAGGCGTATCCTCCCGCTCGATCCTCGCCTCAGACGGGCCTGCCCGAATCTCATCCCTAGCGGCAGCCCGCTGAGCTCTCGTAGTCTTTGGCGGCATCGAAGCTGGAATAAGAAACATGACTGATAAGATCATTGCAATTGAATCAAGGAATGCAAGGAATCAAGAAAGGAAATACAAGCAATTATGTCCTAAGGTCACTTAGGCGGAGTACCGTATCGTAAGTATGCCGCGGATCATACCCACGCTACGCCACTCTGCTTAAGTCACCTACTCCATCTACCAAGGTCGTCCTACACTCAGGAAGGTAAAACCTACGCTCTGATACCAACTTTGTCACGTCCCGAAAGTACGGAACGCGACTGACACTTAGATTATGAGACGTCTAAAGGCGTACCGTAACCTAAGTCAGCCAAAGCCCAGAAGAATCTAAACCAAAATCAAAAAAGAGTGAAGGAAAACCTTTAATGAAACGATTTTCAAATCAATTAAGTTGCAAAGAATCCCTTTTTTAAAACGTCAAAAATTTCCGAAAATTTCGGCAGAGTCTCCCCTGTATTTTCTATCCCCCAAAATGGGTACAACAAGATAATAAACCTGTAATCATAAAAATGGCATCCCCAAGCGGGAGCTAGCTCTTGGCCCAAGGTGGATCACAACCACATGCAATATAATAGTAATATCAAGAAAAAGAGCATAAAAGAAATGCAAATGCCAGAAAACACACGCCGGCTCAAGTGAGCTCGACCCAAAAGAAACCACAAATATACAAATCTCTCAGTCTCATCACTAGGTCGCATATAAAATACAAGTGGTAGATGGAGAATACTAGATACAATGATAAAGCAAAAAGAAATAAAGTATACTCGCAACCCACCTACGGGCGATGTCGCGAGTCTGAGCAAAAGAAGCTGATGATAAGATAGCCCGCCGCTACAAGGGTGACGGGTCCGACCTGCAAGACACTGTGGCACAACGGGGGTGAGTTGCCAGCTCGTGAGTAGAATATAACATCTAATAAGGCAATCGTAAGAATGCACGCAATGCACCACAACATGCATGTCCATAAGTGATATAATATCTCTAATATGCGTGCATAGGTATGCAATGTCATTATTAAGTCTTAAGTGTTTTAAATGCTAAGGGTATTGAATTCTTAACTTTTTAAAACATGAATATCTGTATAATAGCTAAGTACCATCAAGAAATCATCTGAAAACCCGTGTCAAGCATCGACACCAAATAGGAATCATATTTGTCTCAATATCGGGCTCCGTCAGTCCGGATCGGCCCATATCATAAATCTCACGACAACGGTCGGTATCCTCCGGATATCCGCCGCGCCAGACATCACCGATAGGTAGTCTTCCCCTGCCAGGATCATCGTCTACAACTCGATCTTCTTGCCCCGGGGTACCATACCGGGCCCACCATGTACCCGAGACGGTTCATCCACTCCTCGAATCGGGTCTCGAAATCCAACAGAAAACATGAAAACTCATGGTGGACGACACATACATCACGAGAAAACCGCAACTTTGTTTTAAAAATGATGAATATAAGCTTTTGTTAAATTCTTGCGGTTTTCCCCAAAAATCCAGAAATCGCAGAAATACTGAAATCCTCAAGAAAATCATAATGTTCACATGTTATATATATAATAAATGTCTATGATATCAATGTATATGATGTGAATTTTTGCTAGAATCTATGTTAATATGATGATAATGCGAGGTATATGCATGCTATGCAATTTCATATATCATGTATGAATGCAAATGGCGATATTAAGTTAAACAGGTTTTCTAGTGCACGTGGCATGGCAATTACCAAAGGCGTGTGCGTCACATGAATAGTGCGCGTGCAACAGATGCCAATGGTAATGGTGTTCGTGCCCTACGAAGTGTTATCGTATATGTGCATATGAATATCCATGCAATCTAGTATATTATTAACTATAAGGGTATGCAATGTCAATGAAGGGGGTAAGCTAACTAACAACATGAATCTTACAAGAGATAAGGAAATCCTAACTAGGGGGCGCATCGCGCCATCCAGACGATTCCCCCATAGATGAATACATCTACTCACATGAAATCCCCGCTAATCCGATCCGGCCACCGCCTTGCCTTTTCGCGCCGTGTCCGAAGTTTCCCCGACCGATCCTATATTTTCACAATATCAAGCATAAGATTACAAAACCTAAGACGATGCAAGTCACAATATACAATTATCAACGCTCTCGAATTACTCACAGCATGCACTCGGTGCGCGGGAAAACGCACGAAAATCGCAATCCTTTAACTAGAATCGTCATTTCGGGAAAATCGGCTAAACTACAACCCGACTAGATGAAACCCCGCGTTCGCGCACTCTAATAGTCCTATACGAAGCTAATTATATCGCTAACATAACACAATTCGGTCGCATTCCACTTTTCATAAAAATCTAGCAAGCAATTTTCTAGCCGATTCGATACAAACATCGCAATTTGTCGATTTAGCAAGCATATCATTACCCAATTAACCATTCTAATCAATTAGATAATCAAAACCCTAACTTAATTTTTACAACCATGTTTCAAACCCTAACTCAACATCAAAACCCATTCTTGATTTTTCATGAACAAGGATTTACACTAAATTAATACTTCAAAATTAGATTTTAGCACAATTAAACTACTAGTTAGCAAACTAGTTTAGAATTTTTACCTCACCGATTGAATCCTAGCATGAACAAGTCACCAAGAAAGCCTCCTTTCATCAAGTTCTCAAACAAATTAGGGTTTGGGAAAGGTTGGATTAGGGTTTTGGTTTGAATAGAGATGGAAATTGTTAATTTTTGTTGAATTTTTAGCAAGACAAGAAGCAAAAAGAAGTGGGGAGAATGGGGAATTCTGCAGCAAGAGGGGTCGGCCAGCAGCATGGGAGAGGAAATGGGGAAATTTTGAGAAGTTTCTAGGTCCCAAAACACCCCATAATATCATTTAATGCTTTCATGTCAACCTTTTTACAAAAAACCCCATTTTTACTTCATTTTTTCACAAATTTTCCCACCCTAAAACCAAAAGTTTGCAAGACATGATATAATTTTATTAACACCATATTTTAGCTTATAAAGACTCCTAATTATGAAATTTACCTAATTACATTTGTATTTATCACTAATTTAATGTATTTAAAAAGGCTTAAAATAATAAAAAAAATAATTAATTACGATTTTTTTTTATTTAACTAGAAAATTATAAGTGACATTTTAGTGACAAAATTATAGTAATATCTTGTCTAAATTTTGTATAATTAGGTCTATAATGAAAAATATCAATTTTGACTTTTTACGGAAAAAGCCGAAAAATTAGCCGATTACCGAAAAACTGCCTAAACGATTTTCGAAGGGTTACATTCCTTTAGAGATCCTTACCCTAACCTCCATGGAAAATACCACAACCGGGCCTTTATACTACGGTATCACCGCTACCTCGAGGGATAGAGTGCCGTAGGGAGCGGTATGTACATGTATGCATGGAGTCCTATTGTAAATATTTGGTGGGTAAGAAAGGGATGAGAGATCTCATCTCTCAAAATCCTTCCCCAAAGCTAAACCCTAAACAAGTTCCTAGGGCATGAAATTAAATCTACCTAGGGCAAGGAATTTAAATCTACACGAAGGCAAGAAATTAAATTACTTACAGATGCATCCCTCCAATCATCCATGCAGGGTTGTCAGATCTGAATTTCTGAATGGAGAAGAAACACCGATGCTCTCCAAAAGATTTTTAAATTTTATTCATTAAAGGGAGGCATAAAGAATTACAATCTGTAGAGTTCCTATTTATAGAGAATAGGAAACCCTAGGGTTACATTTGATCCGCATGTTTATAATTACAAAAATAGCCTTAGAAAGACCGGTCAAAGACATAAAGAATTATAGTAAAAAAATTATTCCATACAGGCTCCATACTGCCGCGGAACCGCGGCCTGGGTAGGCTTTGGGCCGCGGTTCCGCGGCCCAATAGTGATATCACTGCTTGAGTTTTCTTCATATGGCTCTGGGCTTTTTGGGCTACTTGTTTCTTTGGTAATTTTCTCAAATAGGCTTCCAGGTTTCTTCCAGATATTCCAGTGAATACTAGTATTTGACTTTTAACCGTTCACTGACATCTTAGACCTTGCGCTGCCTTATAATTTGTGAACTTTATCTTTCATGTCGGCTTGATCAAGATCCTTCTATTTGTTGGTCAAAAGTCCCTTTTTACATCGTCTTTTGTCTTTTTCACTGTTTTCTGTCCAAGAACCTGTAACCTGTAACATGTAGCAGACATGCGTCAAAAGCACCCATTTATTTATAAAAAGAAAAAGAATGGGGAATATAATAATACAATATTATAGTGTGAACAGCGATACACCACATTCTACGTTTACGGTCACAGAAAAGAAAGTGTAAAACTACAACAGTTGGAATTCGCAATCTCTTTAGACATCGCATGCCTAACCAAATGAATTCTTTAGACATCGCATGCCTAACCAAATGAATTCTTTAGACATCGCATGCCTAACATTTATAAACCCCGCATTTTAGTCTCATTATCGAAAACTCTTTTCAATATCAAGTCGGGCAATTCAACAAGATTCCCGACATCCGGATCGAACGCTCGTCGCAAACTTTAGTAGACGGCTGCACCCCCGGATGCCGTCGACGAAGTGCACTTAGGCGGAACACCGCTGCCGCGAGCACCCGAACGGATGCTTTTGGCGACGGGGTTCTCCTACAGTCACTTGGTCGGGGCTATGGGGCGTGGCTGTCTGTTAAGTTTACCCGGCGAGTATCCGCGTAAGCTACGTGATTGTGACGGACTTTTGATCACATCAAAATTCCGTGGCAACCGATCATCTGAGACTGAACTGCTAGATTTATAACATTCAAATTAGTTATCTCATAACTACCTGTGGATTCCAAATATTGTATCATATTCCAGATAAATAGACAATGTTAAACTTTCCGATCGAATAATCAAACACCCAAGATTTCCCCAATATATCTCAACACTTGAAATCAGTTTAAAAACATCCATCACATGCCACAGTACCAATGGTCCAGCCGTAGAAGGGTCAAGCCAACGCCTCACATGTGGCACGCCGTACTGCCCCAAACCCTAAAGTTTATAGGCAGTTCAAGACGGTCACATAATCGAGTTAAGGTTTGTTGTCTTCTAGAGGGTCCACCGCGTTACTTGCACAACTTAGAACGTTCTTAAACTCGAGAAAAAATCCAACTTTTGAAAAATTTTCCGACAGGGGAAAAAGTGAGTTATTGATATCCGTTCGAACTTTTTAACAGTTTCTAAAAATTACCCGGACAAAACTAAACGAAGTTAAATTATCTGATCGAATCAACGAGCCCCCAATATAACCCTAGAAAACTCAACACTTGAGTGGAATTAAAAAATTCCTAGAAAAAATTGCCAAGAAAGGACTTAAGAATTAATACAAGAAATTCCAGGGACTAATTCGAAATTTTGGCCGCGGAACCGCCCCCAAACCCTTGGTTTGGCCGCGGTTCCGCTGTCAAATCAGCGAATTAAGTGTCCGTACTTCACAGTAATTCTTAGTTTTTCCTGCTTGTTTTTGTGAGCATTTTTAATTCATAAAAAACCACAGTTTTGAAAAATGTACAGAGAAGTGTAAACTAGTTTAAAATAGTTTAAAATAGTTTAGGCAACTCAGTAGTACTCATCATAGAGCACACCATATCACATAGGGTGTTTCTTGCTCCGCCCCGATACACCGACGTGCTGTGGTGTATTCGGAGGAGTAATGCTGAGAGAGAATCTCATTCTCCTTTAGAATAGTTTAGGAATTCCGTGCTCAAGTATTCTCCTCCTTGATCTCATCAAAGGACATAATACTTATACCCGTTTTGGTTCTCTACTTCTAACTTATATTCATTGAATTTCTCAAAATGTTCAGACTTGTGTTTCAACATGAACATATGTCCGAATCTTGAAAGATAAACAGTGAATGTAATGTAGTATAAAGAACCGGTCTTGGCATTTGTAGACAGGGGACTTTCATACATCAGCATGTATCAATCCCAAGAGTTCACTAACTCTTTCTCTGTTTCCAATAAACAGAGCTATGGTCATCTTATCTTTGTGACATGACCGGCAAGTTTCACAAGATGTAAATTTAAACAAATTTAAATATGCATCTTAATGTAACTTCAGCTAGTCGGGTCGCATTAATATGACCTAGTCTACAATGCCTCAAGAAGGATCCGTTCATTTCTGAACTCTTCCTCTTGTGTGTGTTCTGTATACTAAGAACTGTAGTTTGATTTAGAACGTCAATGCTTTTAGATAACGTGCCTGAACCGATCAACTCTTGATATAGGAAATGTTCAAAACATTATCCAACAATACAAAATTATATCCTTCTTTACTAATAAAGAGACTGATATGATGCTGTATATCAGGTTCGGTATCTAACAACATTCGTTCAAAATCAATGTATTCTGGTAATACAGGGTGACAGTGACCAACAGACTTGGCTGCAACAATTGCACCGTCTTCTGTCTCATGAAACTTATCACCCATTCTCAGTTCTCTACCTTTCTGTAGTCCATGTAACAGATTATATATGCGGGATCCTGATCCGGTATCTCATACCCAGGACGTAAAGGATATTGAGAAACAGTTCTCTGTAATGAACACACCCGAAGAAGATGCATCAGCATGCACTTTCTTCGTTTGGACGGCACGGGAAATCTGGTATTTCCTAATTTCCTGCTCTGTCTTATAACAATTATAAGTTGGAGCGGGACCAACGTTCCCCAGCTCAGTATAACAAGCGGGTTCGGTCAATATATCCGTATTATTATCTTGATTAAGGCGTGATATGGTCTCTACCTGGAGAGAGAGAGAAGAAAACACTCAGCGTATGCTCTTGCAAGATTAGATTGGTTATCTAATATATCTAATCAGGATGTCTCCCACTGTTTTAATCAAATCTTCCTTCAAACCCTAAAAGGAAAAACTAGCCGGGATTAATTACACGCTACAAGTTCACCAATCTTTCAGCCAGGCTAGTGTCGGTACTTTGAGGGAGGTCCCCCGTGCTTTCGCACGAACCTAATTAAAGCAAACCTCGTTTTCCCAGAGGCGTAACCCCGTTAACACCTTTCTAGACACCTACTTGATGGGCTAATTGTAATGTGTAAAACTCTCCCAGGAGTAACTCTTACTCGCAGCGGGTATCGGGATCCAACTATCTCATAGAAGGTATGGAATCTCATTGCAAATTTCAACACTTGAAATTCACAATAATATTTTACCCCTAGCGTCCTATGACCTTGACAGAGGTCAACAAACCATAGGCTGCTAGTCAAGTTCAAACCGTCATTTCCTGATTGAAGTAAACCCACCCGCACGACCCTTGACAGAGGTCAACAAGGTCGCACGACTACCCTAAATCAATCACATCATATGTTTATACAGATAAGCACTAATCAGCTACCGCACACTACGCCTTGACAGAGGTCAACAAACGCAGCACGAATACTAAATACTACTTATCTAAAATGACGGAGGGCTACGACATGTTTTTAAGAAAACCCTTTGCGTAATGAACTTGATATCGTTGTAGAATCGAGTAATTTTAAATGGAGTGTTTTTGAGGCTTTTCTAGTTTTGCTAAAGGGGTCACTCCCGGTGAAGGGATCGTCGGCCCTTTCCTCATCGAATAAGGTGCAGGATATTTCACAAATATCACTATGCAAAGCAAGAACTATAGAAGCAATCAAAAGACAAACCGAGTTTGTAGCATCTGCTAGTTTCACTAAAGAGGTCACTCCCGGTGAAGGGAACTCGGCTCTTTCCTTATCGAATAAGGTGCTGGATGTTCTACAAGGAACACCGCTATGCAAAGCAAGAACTAGAGCTACCAGTTTTTAAACAAGTTTCTACAACATCTTTATGTTTCTTTTATTTCATTAATCTCATTAATGAAGTCCCATTTTATTATGCTTCACAAGCATCACATTTGAAACGAAATCTGCAATATAACATATATCTCATATATATAATATAAACATTCGTCTCAGGCAGTAATATGATCTCATCACAGAACATTGCAGCAGAAGAACATATATGAAATATTGGATATACTAGGATGTCCGTGTTTTCAATACGAGCCTGTATAAAACACGGATTCCACAGTCGCGATGAATAGCTAAACCCACATCCCTAGACCCCTACGAGAGCGACAAGCAACACTGTCAATTCTAGTGTTAGGAGACCCGGTCTCGACTCCTCGAGATGGTCTCCTACTGGACCCTAGAACCCGGTTACTTGTGCTCCCCGCCTTAGGTCTACCTAATGCGGAAAAATAAATAATATACAATGGTGACATCATCCTCAGCCCGGAAGTGCCCCAATAAAAGAATATTACATACAAATGAATTTTACATGAATGAAAAAGAAAAAACTCTCATCTCACATAAAACCCCCGGCTATTCAGAACACGACGATCCAATATAACATATCACGGCAACACATAATATCTCATATCATCAACGTAAGCAAGTATGCGTATCCCGATTGTCGTTGATGTATAGCAACGAAGCCGGCGATAAACCACATTCTACGCTTACGGTCACTGAAAAAGAAAGTGTAAAACTACAACAGTTGGAATCCGCAATCTCTTTAGACATCGCATGCCTAACCAAATGAATTCCTTAGACATCGCATGCCTAACATTTATAAACCCTGCATTTTAGTCTCATTATCGAAAACTCTTTTCAATATCAAGTCGGGCAATTCAACAAGATTCCCGACATCCTGATCGAACGCTCGTCGCAAACTTTAGTAGATGGCCACACCTCCGGATGCCGTCGACGAAGTGCACTTAGGCGGAACACCGCTGCCGCGAGCACCCGAACAGATGCTTTTGGCGACGGTGTTCTCCTACAGTCACTTGGTCGGGGCTATGGGGCGTGGCTGTCTATTAAGTTTACCTAGCGAGTATCCGCGTAAGCTACGTGATTGTGACGGACTTTTGATCACATCAAAATTCCGTGGCAACCGATCATCTGAGAATGAACTGCTAGATTTATAAAATTCAAATTAGTTATCTCATAACTACCTGTGGATTTCAAATATTGTATCACATTCCTGATAAATAGACAATGTTAAACTTTCCGATCGAATAATCAAACACCCAAGATTTCCCCAATATATCTCAACACTTGAAATCAGTTTAAAAACATCCATCACATGCCACAGTACCAATGGTCCAGCCGTAGAAGGGTCAAGCCAACGCCTCACATGTGGCACGCCGTACTGCCCCAAACCCTAAGGTTTATAGGCAGTTCAAGACGGTCACATAATCAAGTTAAGGTTTGTTGTCTTCTAGAGGGTCCACCGCGTTACTTGCACGACTTAGAACGTTCTTAAACTCGAGAAAAAAATCCAACTTTTGAAAAATTTTCCGACAGGGGAAAAAGTGAGTTATTGATATCCGTTCGAACTTTTTAACAGTTTCTAAAAATTACCCGGACAAAACTAAACGAAGTTAAATTATCTGATCGAATCAACGAGTCCCCAATATAACCCTAGAAAACTCTACACTTGAGTGGAATTAAAAAATTCCCAGAAAAATTTTCCAAGAAAGGTCCTAAGAATAAATACAAGAAATTCCAGGGACTAATTCGAAAATTTGGCCGCGGAACCGCCTCCAAACCCTTGGTTTGGCCGCGGTTCCGTGGTTAAATCAGCGAATTAAGTGTCCGTACTTCACAGTAATTCTTAGTTTTTCCTTCTTGTTTTTATGAGCATTTTTAATTCATAAAAAACCACAGTTTTGAAAAATGTACAGAGAAGGGTAAACATCGGGGTTTCCGGGTTCGATCGGACTTTAAACTTCGTCTAGACTTTGCCTAAATCTCTAGCTTGGCTCTGATACCACTGTAGGGTTGCTAGGCACGCACACAAGGGTCTACGAGGCATCAACCATGCCTGATTAAAATTTTAGCCGTCCCGAACAACCCGAAGCCGGATCTTTAAACTAGGGTTTAGGCGAAAACATGCATGCTAAACTCTTTAACACTAAGTGAGAGGGATTACAACCTTTGTAGATCCAGTCCTTCACTTCTTAAGCCCCGTGTTGAGGTCCCTTCGCTGCGATCATCGTGTTCCGGACTCTCGAGAGGGTTCACGAAGAGAATGATGCAACCTTTGCTTCCGATCTTCGATACAAAGATGATCTACCTTGAAGTTTCGTTAACACAAGCTAACACTCATAATATGAAGTGAACACCCTCATCTAAATGGCAAGGATAGACGAGGATGATGAAGTAGGATTTTTTCTCTCATTTATAATCTTTTTCTCACTCATTTTCATCATAAAAGAAAGCTTTTTCAAAAAGAAGCTCAAGCTAGAAGAAGATGAACGAAGATGATAACTTAATCCTTTTGTGATGAACAATGAATTATTGTAGTGGTTACAAATCTAACCAAGGGTTAAGCATGAAAAGAGTTAACCCTTGTAGAGAGTTAACTAGAGTTAATGGTTTGGATTGGGTTATCATAATATCTCACAAAAATATCAAGCAACCACAAAGTCAAAGCTTCATGAAGTTTCATGGAAGCTTCATGCAAAAGCTAACCCTAATCCAAACCCTAACCAAGTTTAAACCCTAAACCATTGTTAAATTTGTAACCCTAACATGTTACAATATTATATATCACATATACAATATATTTTGTAACAATAGAAAATAATACAATTAACATATATCGCATATATATCAATGTATTATCCCGTGAGAAAATGAATCTTTTAGTGAGCTAATATTAGTTAATGTAATTTAATATATCATATATATTATTATACATTAAATTATCGAATCAACACTTGATCCGACAATCCGGCTATATCGCATATAACCGAGTAATACGATGACCCGGTTATATCACATATACCCGGCCGATATCTCATATCGTGAGAATCTAATACGGTATCACATACCACATTATCCTCGGTCACGCACATATCACATATGTGCTCCTACTCCATTTTTCCTGAGCCAAGAAACCTCTGTGTAGGACTCTAAAGAATCGTCAATACGCCGGCAGCAGGTGATGATCATATCAAACACCCAAAAGCTGCAAGCGGTCAGCTAAACGTAACAGCCACCCAGGTATTGAACGCTCAGAAGATCAACAAGCAAGCCTATACATTCTCCTGTGAATCCAATCAGTAACACTCACGTACAGTCCGGTCTCGTCGTCTGATATGTCGCATATCTCGCCTAGGGGTGGTAAACGTCAGACCCCAGTAGCTTGATAAGTCGTGTCGATATGAGGTCTATAACAGTTCGAGAAACTACTGATAACACTTACCAGTAAATCTCAGCAACCCTGGCCAAGGATTTCCGGTAATAGCCAATCGAACACAGCGCAACATCAACTCCCTGTACCGGGAGAGACGAATCCCCTCCTATCGCTCATTGCCTCCATATGATTCGGGACTGTACCCAAAAGCCACCTTTTTGCACGCCCTCTTGGACGTGGTATGATGGAAATCAAAGAACAGTGGGAATCACACAAGACTCTATGACGATCTCGGGTCAACAGACTACTCTGTACCAGTGTCACCAGAGAACTGCCATCTGACGTAAGGTATAATACCATCTGGGAGTTCTCGGCGAGTCCGTCCAGTGTACCCAGTCTCCACTGAGCACCCGTACACCATCCTTGATGTCAAACACCGATGGATATGGGATCATCCATCGCCCATCATATGGGTCAAGATGCGTATACGCTAGTCTACTCTGGTGCATCGATGCCCTGTCTCGATACACCCACGACTAGGGACCTTGAAGGATGTACTTATGGACTACCATGTCCCCACTAGTATGATCCACATCATAGTCCAGGTATTCAAGTACACATCCTAAGGGCTTTACCAACATGTAACAGAGAGACAATCAGTATACACGTTAAAGTAAAGAGTAACCAGATAGCATACTATCATGTCGAGCAAGAAAGTCCTCCCTATATATGTCCAAGCATCCACTACAATATACATCGTATGTACAGTAATGGCCTCTAGGGCATACATATAACTAACAACACCTCATTCCACGAGGAAAGAGCCGAGATCTCTTCACCGGGAATGACCTCTTTAGCAAAGGTTTTTTCGCCACTATATTTTTATAAAAGCTATCAGGTTCCTTCAGTGATATCAAGTTCGTTACGTTAAAGGTTTTTTCGCCAAAAACCAACCGTAGCCCTCCGTCATTTCTTTTGGGTATTCAGTAGTATTCAAGCTATGTATTTTTACCTAACGCCAAGGCATAGTGTTTGGTAGCTGCTGAGTATTCATTTGTTGCATAGATAGATGAGTTGGTTTGGGACAGTCGTTCTGCCATTTTGACCTAACGCCAAAGGCATGTGCGGGTGGGTTCAAATTAACAAGATAATGACGGTTAGAATTTGGCATGTGACTTATGACATTTTGACCTAACGCCAAGGTCATAAGAGTATGGGGCAAAAATCATATCGGGAGTTTCTAAAGAAACTGAAACTTGCCAAGTATGCGGATACCTTCTGGAGTATGAGTAACGTGGATGGATTCCGTCACGTTATCATGAAATGAGAGTTGGATCCCGATTCCCACTGATGAGTTGGTTTACTCTTCGGGTGATCCCGATTGATTCTTCTTTCAGGTTTGAAGGAGAATTTGACAGTACAGTGGGAGGTTTCCTGATTAGATAAAGTGATAACCATTCTGATCTAGGTTAGAGTGCACGCAGAGTGTTTCTTTTCTCTCTCTCTTTGGCAGCGACCTTTGACCGACCCTAGACTATGACTCAGTGACCAAGTTGACCGAACCTTCTTGAAATACTGGCTTTTGGATTATCCTAGTTGCATAAGTCATTGCCACTCCTTCTTTTACCCTTTGCATTTCTCAGAACACCCCGTATTACTACGGACATCCACTTCCATTGGATAGATCCATCGTATGGTTATATACGAACTCGGAGGGATTTCTTCGAGGATGGATCAAGGTTCAGGAGAAATAGAATTGGTTTATTCAGTTGTCTTTTATTATCACCTTCTCTCAGGTTGCGAGGGCTCCTTGGTTTAGGAGAGTATACCTATTACGCTTATTGGATAGTCTTCTTCCAAACCATAGGCAGGTGCCGAAAGTTAGGGAATGAAGAAAACCAATTAGCCTAAGTAGGGTGTACAGAAGGTAATATGTAAAGAAAAAATAAAGGGATTAGAAAGAGGGCAAAGTAAATTGCGACTGTTATCATTCACGACCAAACCGCGTACTTCATCGCCACTCCTATTTCACCTTTGCTAGAATAAAGTATTATTCAGTTGTCTTTTATCATCACCTTCTCTCAAGTTATGAGTACTCCTTGGTTTAGGAGGGTACACCTATTACGCTTATTGGACAGTCTTCTTCCAAACCATAGGCTGGTGCCGAAGGGTAGGGAAGGAAGAAAACCATTTAGCCTGACGATGGTGTACAGAAGGTAACGACTAAAGACAAATAAAGGGATATGGAGAGACGGCAAAGAAATATACGGTTAAAATCATGAATTGGATTATGGAAGAGGCATTGCTATGAATACCAGGATATCCCTACGAAACATTTTCATGTTTCAGTGCATTTTTAAAAGAAAAACTGTTTTCCCGATAAGATACTTACTCCAAAGGTATGCATTTACCAGGTTTCATTCTCATATCTGTATGGTTTCACAGATGATGAGTGGGAGTAAGTTATTGGGAATTAGGTGATTATCCTCATTATATCGGAATTCGTTGTAATTGGTGATATTTGAGGAAATCGCCAGGGTACAGTTTTCAACCTACGACGCACAAGTTTTTGAGTTAATCAACTCAGCGGACTTATACAGAGTATTGTATGTTGTCCAAGTGTCCATCAGGACAAAGGGGTTGGTCCTCGTACTATGTTCTGTTTACTTATGACTTCTCTAGTTTTTAGACAAGTATTTCGTAGAAATACAAGGTCTAAGTTTTGAGAAGTTGTGGGTATAAGAATAAAGTAGAGAACCAGGTGTCACAAGTATCGGGATTCTTCAAAGAGATCGAAGATGTAGATTCTTGTGATTGGTATTCAGATAATAGTAATGGTTTGAGAAACTTGTTTCTCTTTCATGTTACTCATAATTGGATGGATTTCTAAGTTGAGTAATGCTGATTAGCCTCTTTTCTATTAAGTTGATATACACTGGAGACAGTTGCATGATTTGAATCTGGTTCCAATTAAATAAGTGCCAAAGTTTCTATATTGGATATAGAATGGTTCATACCTTGACGATGTTAAGGTACGGGGATTTGTCCAGCTTATGCTTAAAACCAGACTCTGGATAACTCAGGGCACGTTTCTGTATTGGCTGTTTGTGGGTTGACCCTGGCTATGACGAGGGTTGACTTTCTACCATTTGGAAGATCAATAGTGATATTATTCTTGACTTGCCACAGTTTTAGTAAAATGGATTTTTTTTTCAGAAAATAGTAGTGGGAGTATGGTAGAACTGGAAGTGATTCCAGAACCGCGAACGATTACGGAAAATTTAATAGGACCTATATATTCAATCAGGTTTTGACATTCCATTAGCCACTCCGCAGATATGATGGGTAACCTCAGACACCCGAGAGGTACTCCGGTAGCCTCAAGGACGGTGACAGGGAGGTTCTTGCTTACCCAGACTTGACACTACTGTTGTTCCAGACTATGAGACCCTACAGGAGGTTAAGTATAGCGTCGTTCTAAACTAGCTTTAGAAGTGCACGTATATATTATTCTGCCAGAGGGTTGTTGTGGTCAGTGGGAGCAACGGAAGCATAGTGGGAAAGATGCTTATGTCTATTTATAGACTTGAGCAGTTATAGCGGAAATAGATCATCTAATTTTGATGTGACTGTCATAGGTTTGACTTCATCAGAATAAGGGGATGGATCTGTTAAGAAGGTAGTAGGGTGTGATGTCATGGTATCTAGATGAAATACACAGAGTAGGAAGTAAAATTCCTACACTACGATCGGTTGTACTATGGTAGTCACACAGTTGTTTCTCCAGACAGGATATGGATATAATATCTGACATTCTGGTTTCTAGATCTATGGTTTTAGATCTAGATTTGGGTAGTTTCCCAATGTGGGTACTTTGACAGTATTCTAATGGTATTTAGAATACATGACTCCTGGCATGGTGGTGTACCTGCAGGTGATGGAGTCACCCTCTCTAAAGGTGTCTTACAGACTAAATTGGAGAGGGATGTGCATGATTGACAGATCACTTGCTTAGGCAATTAAGTCAATCGTGAGATGTCAAGTACCACACCAGATGTTGTTTTTGTACTAGATGCAATAAGTTTGTATTAATCCAATCATGGAGAAACATAAGGAAGCAGTTTTAGAACATAAGTGCATGTTCTACGGATTTGATGACGGCAGCCTCCTTCGGGAGGCGGTTATCATTCCAGGCTTCAAAGGTAACATGGATGACAGAGAGATTGTCAGAGTTATAGTTTTCCCTCTGACGAAGGGGACATTATTATGGACAGGTAGTCCAAGAGGATACTGTGGGAGGCATGGTGCCGGATACTGATTAGGTTCAGTGATTGATACAGTCTAAGAAGTTTGGATTTGGAGTTCATTTATGAACTAGGTCCCATCAGATATCCAGACATATTCTGAGACAGGTATTACTCAATTTGGGAGATGGCTTTCTCCTCGAACTTAAGATTTAGAGAGATATAGAAAGAAACATCAGGGCGGATCCACTCACTGAGGCTATTTCTCGAACACAATAGTTTTACAAACGGGCTTTGTGAAACTGATTAGTAGAGGAGTTGGATGATCGGTTTCACACGGGCTGTGAGTAGTCGACATCGCAATAATTAGCCTTAAGTGCAAGTGGGAGATTGTTGGATATAGTGCCCTCAGAGTCAATTATTGGATCGCAGGTACGTGATTGTAATGATTGCGGATGACCTATACCGGTAGGACTGTTGGTGATAGTGCCCTCAGAGTCAATTATTGGATCACAGGCACGTGATTGCAATGATTGAGGGAGGACCTATCCCGGTAGGACAGTCTTACTCGAGATGATAGTATGCTATCTGGTTTACCTTTATCATCGTGTACTGCTTTAGGTGACCTGACAGGTCGCTATTGTACGTTGATAGAGCCCCTAGGATTCTTGCTTGACTGCCAGCAGTATGAGGGCGATCATATACGTGGGAGCTGGTAGTCTATAAGCACATCCTTAAAAGGTCCCTAGTTGTGGGAGTTTCGAGATAGGGGCATCGATACTCCAGAGTAGACTAGTGTATACATTCGAGACCTCGACGAGGGGCGGTGGCCGGTCTCACAAGCCACTGGTGTCAGTTGGTTCATCTAAGATGTATACAGGTGCTCATTGGGTTATGAGTACACCGGACATGACTCACCGGGAACATGCTAGTTGGTCTTATACCTGACGTCAGATAGCAGTTCCCTGGTGACATGTGTACAGGTTAGTTCATCGACCTGAGATCGTCATTTGTCTCGTGTGAGTTCCCACTGTGCTTTGATTACTACCCTACCATGGCTCAAAGGAGTCGTGCAAACAGGTTTTAGTTGGGTACAGTCCCGAGCCACATGGAGGCAGTGAGCGGATCTTCAGGGGTTCGTCTCTCCCGGTATTGGGGGTAAGGTCGCGCTGTGTCTAGGAGAGCCATTACACGAAGTCCTTGGCCAAGGTAGGAGATTTACTGGTAGGTATTCCAGTAGTATCTCAGGGTGTTCTGGGCTACACTCCGATACGACTTGTACCGCTTTTGGGGGTCTGACTTTTACCAACCCCCTAGGCCCGCCATGCGATGCTCATAGACGAACGGACCGGACTGTACGGATATTGTCACTGACAGGCTCAGTAGGGTGTCAGGATGAGTTCGCTCATCGACGTCCCTTTTGGTCAATAGCTGGTGGCCCGTCACGTATTGGCTTATACCTCTGACGTGCTAGTGGTTAAATCCACAGCCATAATATTGACGAGTCTTTAGAGTCCACCACACTTACAGTTACTCAAGTTTCGGGCGAAACGCTGTAGAGGCCGTATGGAGATATGGCAGGGTCCGATCAGATACGTGCGATATTGCACGGATCAGGATCGGACGGTTTGTACTAGTGGCCGTATGGATATATGGCAGGGTTTGATCAGATACGTGCGGTATTACACGGACCAGGATCGGATGGATATTACTAGCCGGCTTTGGTTTAAGCCGGATCCTAGTATAGTAAAGTGTAGATTTTGTCTCATTGCATTTGTATCCGGTCGAAATCCAGATGCGGGTGTGTATGCACAGTATCGGAGTTTTTCTGTAATTTATTACGGGAACAGTTTTCTGGAGTTGCCAGTTTGCATTTCGTTCCGGCCGGTTTTCCTTTGTTCTTTCCCGGCCGGACCTTTCCGATGGAGGGGGTTATTTGCAAGTTTGCAAATAACATTTGTGGAGGGGATATCTTGCATATTGGTGGCATCATGATAGTTTTCATGATGAGATTCTTTTTCCTTCTTATCACTTGCTTTATGGTGATTAGAGTAGATTTGATATTGATTTGAGATGGTTATCATTTCTTTAGGGTTGTGGTCACCCCTTTGCTTTTACTACACTCACCTCCCTTCTTGTTTTGGTTTCATATTCATTCCTCCACCATTCTCACTTGATGAGAGAGGCTACACTTGAGAAAAAAGAATGAGAGAGTTCATTTTTGGTTATGTGAGGAATTCTTCATCTCTATCCTTTTTGCTAGAAAATTGAAAGCACCAATTTTCCTAACCTCCTCCTCCATCCTCCATGGCAACTAAAACCCCAAATGAGATATAGCATCTACACTACATTCTACAGCAAATCTTGGGCATGTCGACTTGCCAGCTTCATACCCAAGTTGCCTCGGTATAGAGGCGGGAGCCCGTAAAAGATGCAGGCGATGTGGTGCCCTTCCGGCGAGGAGGCGACGACCGGAGTTTCCGCAGGAGATCGGGACGACGACGAGAAGACCGGAGGACTCGGATCATTCGGTATATTTCTTCCCCTTCTTGTAGTTAGCTAGAACTAGTTTAATGGCCCGATCTGGGTGTTTAGTGCGCGGTGGTGCCGGTTTGCTAAGTCGCAAAATTAAAGTTTATCACCGCTTCCGCATTCCGGTGTCGGATTGACGGCCAGGGCGCCGCCGTGCACTTACAGTGGTATCAGAGCCTCGCCATTAACTTAGTCTAGCTTTGTTTAATGTGTTTACATTTCCGATCGACCAAAATTCCAAAATCCGCGTTTTGTTCACATCAGTTTTCTGTTGAAATTTTTTGAAGTCCAAAAATTTTTCAGGTTGCAGAAAAGTGATGTGCTAGAAAAAATAAGAGTTCTGTGAAAATTCGATGCACTAACTCCACTGTAGGAGCGCGGAACCGCGGCCAAACACCCCTTTGGGCCGCGGTTCCGCCGCACTATTTTGGGGTCGCTGCATCAAATTTCTGCAGTATCTTTTTGGGCTGAAAATAAGGGTTTTGGAATAATAACATTGGGCCCAGAATTTCTTGATGTGCTACAGTAGTACTTTGGGGCCCACTTGTTAAAATTTGATCGATCGGATATTTTAAACACATTATTTCACAGTATTTATATTATATCTGCGACCGTGAATGTCACTTGATCGGTAAATCCTGTCTAACTGCTATAGCCCGGTTAGACGGATTTGCGAACGTGACTTTCACGTTGATGTTCTGTGTTATGCTGTGATGTTGCGGATCGGTCGTGGGGGATAGCCTGGATGCAATGCTAGTACAGTTGTGGTTGTATTATGTACATTTGATATTGCGGGGCGAGCGTCCGACATGTGGACTGCCGTTACTTCCTGATTGTATTATTATTTTGGGGCACGGCCAGGTTGCGATCGATGTACCCGGTGTATGTATATTTTACTTTCTGTACTAGGATTACCCCGCGGAGGGGTGCACGGATAGCCGGGTTCTAGAGGGCAACGGGCCCGCATCTCATGGCATTGAGACGGAGGGGGCTTCACTCTAGAATTGGCGGGCTATTCGCCGCACTCGTAGGGGGTACAGGTTGACCCAGGAGGGGTGCCCAAGTTACCGGATTCCGTGAAGTGCCGGGTGGTCCATTCACGTTGCTGAAGGGGGCTGCCTCGCTTCAGGTTTTGGCGGGTAACTTGCCGCGCCCGTAGGGGTCTAGGATTTCATTGCACAGGCTATCCACACGACCAGGGGAACGTCGGGTTTCAGTAGTGGCTCTGTGAAACCCGGGGATCCCAGATATCTGTATTGTTCTGTGATGCTGTACATTTCTGTGATGTTGTATTTTTTATCACGCCTTGAGCGAAATATAATATATTGGTATATATATTAGTAGATGTTGTATATGTTTTACATCCGCGCTAGTCCAGTCCCCGCTCTGTCGTTAGTTAACTAACCTAACGGGTAATGACGGGATCCAGTGGCGAATGCGGATGGCATATACGTACATTAGTATATTTTCGTTCTTTGTAGTGTGATCAATTGATGGGACTGCGTTGATTTGGATCAATGCAAGTTAAAACAAACCTAATCAGATGTTGTTGGAACGCTTTTCAAAAAGCTGTTATTGCAAGGACGTTCTCTTTTGTTTTGCATCGTGGTATTCAGTTGGAATATCCTGCTCCTCAGTCGACGAGGCAAGGGCCGAGATCCCTTCACCGGGAGTGACCCCTTGGATAGAAGTTTGCGTCAGGGCAATAACTTCACTATAGCCTATTACTTTTGCTATGCATCGTGGTATTCATTTGGAATATCCTGCACCCCATTCTATGGGGAAAGAGCCGAGATCCCTTCACCGGGAGTGACCTCTTTAGTAAAGGTTTTCGTCACTATATTTTCTAAAAAGCTATCCGTTCCTTCAACGATATCAAGTTCATTACGTTAAAGGTTTTCGCCAGAAACCATTCGTAGCCCTCCGTCATTTCATATGGGTAGTCAATAGTATTCAAGCTGTGTTTGTTGGCCAAAGTCAAGGCACAGTGTTTGGTAGCTGTTGGTTATTCATATGCAGCATAGATATATGCGTTGGTTTGGAACAGTCGTACTGCCTTGTTGGCCAAAGTCAAGGGTAGGTATGGGTGGATTCAAATCAACCTGGAGAATGACGGGTAGAACTTGACATGTGACTTATGATTTGTTGGCCAAAGTCAAGGTCATAAGAGCATGGGGTAAAAATCCACATCGGGAGTTTCAAAAGAACTGAAACTTGCCAGATATGCGCATACCTTCTGGAGTGTGATGACGCGAGCGGATTCCGTCACGTTATCATGCGATGATAGTTGGATCCCGATTCCCACTGATGAGTTAGTTTACTCCTCGGGTGACCCCGACTAATTCTTCTTTCAGGTTTGGAGGAGAATTTGAGGTACAGTGGGAGGTTTCCATATTAGATAAAGTGATAACCATTCTGATCTAGGATAGAGTGCACGCTGAGTGTTTCATTTCTCTCTCTCTTCGGCAGCGACCATTGACCCGACCCTAGACTATGACTCAGTGACCAAGTTGACCGAACCTTCTTTAACACTGGCTTTTGGATTGTCAGAGTTGTAAACCTCATTGCCACTCCTACTTTTACCCTTTTCTCCAGGACACCCCGTATTACTACGAACGTCCACTTCCATTGGACAAAACCATCGTATGGTTATATACGAACTCGAAGGAATTCTAGGATGGTTTCTGGTTCTGGAGAAAACGAATAGGACTATTCAGTTGTCTTTTCCTTTTACCTTCTCTCTCAGATTGCGAGTACTCCTTGGCTTAGGAGATAGTACACCTATTACGCAAATTGGATAGTCTTCTTCCAAACCTTAGGCTGGTGCCGACCGGTAGGGAATGAAGAAAACCAATTAGCCTAGACGGTGTACAGAAGGTATTAAGTTAAGACAAAGCAAGGGATTAGTAAGAGGGCAAAGTAAAGTGCGACTGCTATTCACGAACAAACCAAGTATTTTTTCGCCAATCCTAAATCACCTTTGTATTTCTCCAGGACACTCCGTATCACTACGAAGATCCCAGTTTATTGGATAATCTATCGTATGGTTATATACGAACTCGAAAGGAACTTGTTCCTGTTCGGGGATGGATCTTGGTTCAGGAGAAATAGGAATAAAGTTTATTCGGTTGTCTTTTATCTTCACCTTCTCTCGCGTTGCGAGTGCTCCTAGGATTAGGACAGTACACCCATTATGCTTATTGGATAGTCTTCTTCCAAACCGTAGGCTGGTGCCGAACGGTAGGGAAGGAAGAAAACCATTTGGCCTAAAGGAGTGTACAGAAGGTAATGACTAAAGACATATAAAGGGATTTGGAGAGGTGGCAAAGAATTATACGGTTACAGTTGTGAATCTGGATAATGGAAGAGGCATTACTAGGAATACCAGGATACCCCAACGAAACATTTCAATGTTTCAGTTTCATTGTGTACTGTTAATGGAAAACTGATTTCCCGATTAGACACTTACTCCAGGGTATGTATTTACCAGGTTGGATTCTCACATCTGTATAGTTTTACAGATGATGAGTGGGAGTAAGTTATTGGGAATTAGGTGATCATCCTCATTATATCGGGATTCGTTGTAATCGGTGATATTTGAGGAAGTCACCTGAGTTGTTTGCCAGTCGGCAAATATTTGGTTTTGAATATCCGTTGTTATGCACCAATTACAAATTGATATATCTGTACGTCTATTTTCATATAGTGAGACATACCTTTTTGAAATTATGTCTCTGACATTTACCTATATCAGTGGATGGTTAGGTAAGGAGCATTGAACAACGGTGTAATTCTTCTTAACCACAAGTACAGTTTTCAACCTATGACACACAGTGAATGAGTCACTAGACTCAGGGGACTTATACAGAGTATTGTATGTTGTCCAGGGTCCATCAGGACAGAGGGGTTGGTCCTCGTACTATATTCGGTTTACTTATGACTTCTCTAGTTTTTAGACAGGTGTTTCGTGGAAACACAAGGTCCGAATTTTGAGAAGTTATAGGTATTTGAATAAAGTAGAGAACCAGGTGTTGCAAGTATCGGGATTCTTCAAGTTGATCGAAGATGTAGATACTTGTGTATGGTATTCAATTGAAAGTAATGATTAAGAGAACTTGCTTCTCTTTCAGGTTACTCATAATTGGAAGCATTCCTAAGTTGAGTAACGCTGATCGGCCTCCTTCCATTTAGTTGACATGCACTGGAGACAGCTGCATGATTTGAATCTGGTTCAATTAAATCAGTGCCTCTGGTTCTATATTGGATATAGAACAGTTCATATCTTAACGATGTTAATGTACGGGGAGTTGTCCGGTTTATGCTTAAAACCAGACTCTGGATAACTCAAGGCACGTTTCTGTAATGGCTGTTTATGGGTTGACCCAGGCTATGACGAGGGTTGACTTTCTACCATCTGGAAGATCAATAGTGATATTGTTCTTGACTCGCCACAGTTTTAATAAAAATGGATTTTTTTCCAGAAAACAGTAGTGGGAGTATGGTAGAACTGGAAGTGACTCCAGAACCACAAACGATTACTGAAGATTTGATAAGAACCTAAAGATTCAATCTGGTATGACATTCCATTGGCCACTCCGCAGATAAGGTGGGTAACCTCAGGCACCCGAGAGGTACTCCGGTAGCCTCAAGGACGGTGACAGGGAGGTTCTTGTTTACCCACACTTGCCATTGCTGTTGTTCCAGAATGTGAGACCCGGCAGGAGGATGAGTATAGCGTCGTTCTAAACTTGCTTTAGAAGTGTACGTTTATATGACTCTGCCAGAGGGTTGTCGTAGTCAGTGGGAGCAGCGGAAGCATTGGTGGACAGGTGGCTTATGTCTATTTATAGACTAAAGCAGATGTAGCGGAGAAAGACCATCTATTTCTGACGTGACAGTCATAGGTTTGACTTCGTCAGAATAGGGGATGGATCTGTTGAGAAGGTAGTAGGGTGTGATGTCATGGTATTTGGATGACATACACAGAGTAGGAAGTGATATTCCTATACTACGATCGGTTATACTTTGGTCGTCACACAGTGGTTTCTCCACATAGGACTCGGATATTATATCAGACATTCTGGTTACTAGATCTATGGTTTTAGATCTAGATTTGGGTGGTTTCCCAATCTGGGTACTTTGACGGCATTCTAAGAGTATTTAGAATGGACGACTCCTGGCACGGTAGTGTACCTGCAGGTAATGGAGTCACCCTCTCTAAAAGGTGTCTTACAGACTAAAGAGGAGAGGGATGTACATGATTGACAGATCACTTGCTTAGGTAACTGAGTCAATCATGAAATGTCAAGTACCACACCAGATGTTGTTCTTGCAGTAGGTGCAATAAGTCGATATTGATCCAATCCTGAATAAACAGTCGGAAGCAGTTTTAGAACATAAGTTGATGTTCTAGGGATATGATAACGGCAACCTCCTTCGGGAGACGGTTATCATTCCAGGCTTCCAAGGTGACATGGATGACAGAGTGACTGTCAGAGTTATAGTTTTCCTTCTGATGAGGGGCAGTATTTTGGACAGGTGGTCCAAGGCAATACTGAGGGAGGCATGGCGCAGGATACTGATTAAGTTCAGTTGACGATACAGTCTAAGAAGTTTGGATTTGGAGTTCATTTATGAGCTAGGTCCCATCAGACATCCAGACACATTCTAAGACAGGTATTGCTCATTTCGGGAGATGGCATTCTCCGCGAACTTGAGATATAGAGAGACATAGAAAGAAACATCTAAGCGGTTCCACTCACTGAGGCTATTCCTCAAACGCAATAGTTTCGCAAAACGAGTTTTGTGAGACTGACTAGTAGAGGAGTTGGGTGTTCGGTATCACACGGGCTGTGAGTATGCGACATCGCAATAATTATCCTTGAGTGCAAGTGGGAGATTGTTGGTGATAGTGCCCTCAGAGTCAATTATTGGATCACAGGCACGTGATTGCAATGATTGAGGGAGGACCTATCCCGGTAGGACAGTCTTACTCGAGATGATAGTATGCTATCTGGTTTACCTTTATCATCGTGTACTACTTTAGGTGACCTGACAGGTCGCTATTGCACGTTGATGGAGCCCCTAGGATTCTTGCTTGACTGCCAGCAGTATGAGGGCGATCATATACGTGGGAGCTGGTAGTCTATAAGCACATCCTTAAAAGGTCCCTAGTCGTGGGAGTTTCGAGATAGGGCATCGATACTCCAGAGTAGACTAGTGTATACAGTCGTGACCCCGACGAGGGGCGGTGGCCGGTCTTACAAGCCACTGGTGTCAGTTGGTTCACCTAAGATGTATACAGGTGCTCATTGGGTTATGAGTACACCGGACAGGACTCACCGGGAACATGCTAGTTGGTCTTATACCTGACGTCAGATAGCAGTTCCCTGGTGACATGTGTACAGGTTAGTTCATCGACCTGAGATCGTCATTTGTCTCGTGTGAGTTCCCACTGTGCTTTGATTACTACCCTACCACGGCTCAAAGGAGCAGTGCAGACAGGTTTTAGTTGGGTACAGTCCCAAGCCACATGGAGGCAGTGAGCGGATCTTCAGGGGTTCGTCTCTCCCGGTATTGGGGGTGAGGTCGCGCTGTGTCTAGGAGAGCCATTACACGAAGTCCTTGGCCAAGGCAGGAGATTTACTGGTAGGTATTCCAGTAGTATCTCAGGGTGTTCTGGGCTACACTCCGACACGACTTGTACCGCTTTTGGGGGTCTGACTTTTACCAACCCCCTAGGCCCGCCATGCGATGCTCATAGACGAACGGACCGAACTGTATGGATATTGTCACTGACAGGCTTAGTAGGGTGTCAGGATGAGTTCGCTCATCGACGTCCCTTTTGGTCAATAGCTGGTGGCCCGTCACGTATTGGCTTATATCTCTGATGTGCTAGTGGTTAAATCCACAGCCATAGTATTGACGAGTCTTTAGAGTCCACCACACTTACAGTTACTCAAGTTTCGGGCGAAACGCTGTAGAGGCCGTATGGAGATATGGCAGGGTCCGATCAGATACGTGCGGTATTGCACGGATCAGGATCGGACGGTTTGTACTAGTGGCCGTATGGATATATGGCAGGGTTCGATCAGATACGTGCGGTATTGCACGGATCAGGATCGGACGAATATTACTAGCCGGCTTTGGTTTAAGCCGGATCCTAGTATAGTAAAGTGTAGATTTTGTCTCATTGCATTTGTATCCGGTCGGAATACAGATGCGGGTGTGTATGCACAGTATCGTGGTTTTTCTGTAATTTATTACGGGACCAGTTTTCTGGAGTTGCCAGTTTGCATTTCGTTCCGGCCGGTTTTCCTTTGTTCTTTCCCGGCCGGACCTTTCCGATGGAGGGGGTTATTTGCAAGTTTGCAAATAACATTTGTGGAGGGGGTATCTTGCATATTGGTGGCATCATGATAGTTTTTCATGATGAGATTCTTTTTCCTTCTTATCACTTGCTTTATGGTCATTAGAGTAGATTTGATATTGATTTGAGATGGTTATCATTTCTTTAGGGTTGTGGTCACCCCCTTGCTTTTACTACACTCACCTCCCTTCTTGTTATGGTTTCATATTCATTCCTCCACCATTCTCACTTGATGAGAGAGGCTACACTTGAGAAAAAAGAATGAGAGAGTTCATTTTTGGTTATGTGAGGAATTCTTCATCTCTATCCTTCTTGCTAGAAAATTGAAAGCACCAATTTTCCTAACCTCCTCCTCCATCCTCCATGGCAACTAAAACCCCAAATGAGATATAGCATTTACACTACATTCTACAGCAAATCTTGGGCATGTCGACTTGCCAGCTTCATGCCCGAGTTGCCTCGGTATAGAGGCGGGAGCCCGTAAAAGATGCAGGCGATGTGGTGCCCTTCCGGCGAGGAGGCGACGACCGGAGTTTCCGCAGGAGATCGGGACGACGACGAGAAGACCGGAGGATTCGGATCATTCGGTATATCTCTTCCTCTTCTTGTAGTTAGCTAGAACTAGTTTAATGGCCCGATCCGGGTGTTTAGTGCGCGGTGGTGCCGGTTTGCTAAGTTCGCAAAATTAAAGTTTATCACCGCTTCCGCATTCCGGCGTCGGATTGACGGCCGGGGCGCCGCCGTGCACTTACAGTGGTATCAGAGCCTCGCCATTAACTTAGTCTAGCTTTGTTTAATGTGTTTACATTTCCGATCGACCAAAATTCCAAAATCCGCGTTTTGTTCACATCAGTTTTCTGTTGAAATTTTTTGAAGTCCAAATTTTTTTCAGGTTGCAGAAAAGTGATGTGCTAGAAAAAATAAGAGTTCTGTGAAAATTCAATGCACTAACTCCACTGTAGGAGCGCGGAACCGCGGCCAAACACCCCTTTGGGCCGCGGTTCCGCCGCACTATTTTGGGGTCGCTGCATCAAATTTCTGCAGTATCTTTTTGGGCTGAAAATAAGGGTTTTGGAATAATAACATTGGGCCCAGAATTTCTTGATGTGCTACAGTAGTACTTTGGGGCCCACTTGTTAAAATTTGATCGATCGGATATTTTAAACACATTATTTCACTGTATTTACATTATATCTGCGACCGTGAATGTCACTTGATCGGTAAATCCTGTCTAACTGCTATAGCCCGGTTAGACGGATTTGCGAACGTGACTTTCACGTTGATGTTCTGTGTTATGCTGTGATGTTGCGGATCGGTCGTGGGGGATAGCCTGGATGCAATGCTAGTACAGTTGTGGTTGTATTATGTATATTTGATATTGCGGGGCGAGCGTCCGACATGTGGACTGCCGTCACTGCCTGATTGTATTATTATTTTGGGGCACGGCCAGGTTGCGGTCGATGTACCCGGTGTATGTATATTTTACTTTCTGTACTAGGATTACCCTGTGGAGGGGTGCACGGATAGCCGGGTTCTAGAGGGCAACGGGCCCGCATCTCATGGCATTGAGACGGAGGGGGCTTCACTCTAGAATTGGCGGGCTATTCGCCGCACTCGTAGGGGGTACAGGTTGACCCAGGAGGGGTGCCCAAGTTACCGGATTCCGTGAAGTGCCGGGTGGTCCATTCACGTTGCTGAAAGGGGCTGCCTCGCTTCAGGTTTTGGCGGGGAACTTGCCGCGCCCGTAGGGGTCTAGGATTTCATTGCACAGGCTATCCACACGACCAAGGGAACGTCGGGTTTCAGTAGTGGCTCTGTGAAACCCGGGGATCCCAGATATCTGTATTGTTCTGTGATGCTGTACATTTCTGTGATGTTGCATTTTTTATCACGCCTTGAGCGAAATATAATATATTGGTATATATATTAGTAGATGTTGTATATGTTTTACATCCGCGCCAGTCCAGTCCCCGCTCTGTCGTTAGTTAACTAACCTAACGGGTAATGACGGGACCCAGTGGCGAATGCGGATGGCATATACGTACATTAGTATATTTTCGTTCTTTGTAGTGTGATCAATTGATGGGACTGCGTTGATTTGGATCAATGCAAGTTAAAACAAACCTAATCTGATGTTGTTGGAACACTTTTCAAAAAGCTGTTATTGCTAGGACGTTCTCTTTTGTTTTGCATCGTGGTATTCAGTTGGAATATCCTGCTCCTCAGTCGACGAGGCAAGGGCCGAGATCCCTTCACCGGGAGTGACCCCTTGGACAGAAGTTTGCGTCAGGGCAATAACTTCACTATAGCCTATTACTTTTGCTATGCATCGTGGTATTCATTAGGAATATCCTGCACCCCATTCTACGGGGAAAGAGCCGAGATCCCTTCACCGGGAGTGACCTCTTTAGTAAAGGTTTTCGTCACTATATTTTCTAAAAAGCTATCTGTTCCTTCAACGATATCAAGTTCATTACGTTAAAGGTTTTCGCCAGAAACCATTCGTAGCCCTCCGTCATTTCATATGGATAGTCAATAGTATTCAAGCTGTATTTGTTGGCCAAAGTCAAGGCACAGTGTTTGGTAGCTGTTGGTTATTCATATGCAGCATAGATAGATGCGTTGGTTTGGAACAGTCGTACTGCCTTGTTGGCCAAAGTCAAGGGTAGGTATGGGTGGATTCAAATCAACCTGGAGAATGACGGGTAGAACTTGACATGTGACTTATGATTTGTTAGCCAAAGTCAAGGTCATAAGAGCATGGGGTAAAAATCCACATCGGGAGTTTCAAAAGAACTGAAACTTGCCAGATATGCGCATACCTTCTGGAGTGTGATGACGTGAGCGGATTCCGTCACGTTATCATGCGATGATAGTTGGATCCCGATTCCTACTTATGAGTTAGTTTACTCCTCGGGTGACCCCGACTAATTCTTCTTTCAGGTTTGGAGGAGAATTTGAGGTACAGTGGGAGGTTTCCAGATTAGATAAAGTGATAACCATTCTGATCTAGGATAGAGTGCACGCTGAGTGTTTCTTTTCTCTCTCTCTTCGGCAGCGACCATTGACCCGACCCTAGACTATGACTCAGTGACCAAGTTGACCGAACCTTCTTTAACACTGGCTTTTGGATTGTCAGAGTTGTAAACCTCATTGCCATTCCTACTTTTACCCTTTTCTCCAGGACACCCCGTATTACTACGAACGTCCACTTCCATTGGACAAAACCATCGTATGGTTATATACGAACTCGAAGGAATTCGAGGATGGTTTCTGGTTCTGGAGAAAACGAATAGGACTATTCAGTTGTCTTTTCCTTTTACCTTCTCTCTCAGATTGCGAGTACTCCTTGTCTTAGGAGATAGTACACCTATTACGCAAATTGGATAGTCTTCTTCCAAACCTTAGGCTGGTGCCGACCGGTAGGGAATGAAGAAAACCAATTAGCCTAAACGGTGTACAGAAGGTATTAAGTTAAGACAAAGCAAGGGATTAGTAAGAGGGCAAAGTAAAGTGCGACTGCTATTCACGAACAAACCAAGTATTTTTTCGCCAATCTTAAATCACCTTTGTATTTCTCCAGGACACTCCGTATCACTATGAAGATCCCAGTTTATTGGATAATCCATCGTATGGTTATATACGAACTCGAAAGGAACTTGTTCCAGATCGGGGATGGATCCTGGTTTAGGAGAAATAGGAATAAAGTTTATTCGGTTGTCTTTTATCTTCACCTTCTCTCGCGTTGCGAGTGCTCCTAGGATTAGGACAGTACACCCATTATGCTTATTGGATAGTCTTCTTCCAAACCGTAGGCTGGTGCCGAACGGTAGGGAAGGAAGAAAACCATTTGGCCTAAAGGGGTGTACAGAAGGTAATGACTAAATACATATAAAGGGATTTGGAGAGGTGGCAAAGAATTATACGGTTACAGCTGTGAATCTGGATAATGGAAGAGGCATTACTAGGAATACCAGGATACCCCAACGAAACATTTCATGACTGTTGACGGCCAGTTAAAAAGTTTTTGTTCCGCATTTGGCGTCTGTTGACGGCCGGGGCGCTACCGTAGACTTTATTTCATTCTCCGCATTTTATTTGATATGCATTGCTTCATGTATTAGTAGTACCTGATAGAGTACCTTTCATGACTGTTGCATTTACATATTGACATTTATTGCTATCCGCTTGCATGTGATAAACCATCGCAGTACGTGTATATTTGCGATTACCTGCATATGTTATTTACTATTCACGAGTTTACAACTCACCCCCGTTATGCCACATTGTTTTGCAGGTTGTCACGACCCAAAATTTGGCCCGTAACCGACACTTAAACTACGTAACGTCTATAGGCGTACGCAACTTAAGTAAGCCGAAACCCAGAAATCTAAACCACCCCAAAAGGGATAAACAAAGAAAAACATAGTTTAAAACATTCGGAAGATCTTAAGTAAAAATCATTAACTTTATTTTTCTTTCTTGAAAATTTCGGCAGCACCTACTTTGTAAAAACTAGCCCCGAAAACGGGTACAACATAGATAATATATACAGCATCCCAAACGGGAGCAAATCACGCCCAACGGTGGAGACAACCACCATAAGCATATATATACGACGCCGAAGCGAAGAAATATAAAAGAAAACTTCATAAAGAAGTAAAACTTTACAACAAGACCGGCTCCCACGAGCACGACACCCAAGTCACCAAAATAATAATACAACACCGAATCCTCACAACTCGTCTCTAAGTCAAATACAAGAAGTGGTAGATGGAGAATACTATATCCAACAAAAAGATATACAATGTACAAACGGATAACCGCAACCCACCTAAAAGCAAAGGCCTCACAGCCAACCGTAGAGGTATTCGCAAAAGTAGAGATGATAAGACGCCCTATCGCGACTATACTGAGGGTAAGCCCTGCAAAATACTGTGGCACAATGGGGGTGAGTTGCCAACTCATGATGAAATCGCAAGTATGCACTAACAGCAATGATCAGTAACATGTAAGCTGGTAGCATAGGTATGACTATATGAATATGCAACTATCATGATCAAGGTACACCACCAGGTACTATATCTACATGAATCAAATGCATATCAACTGAATATTGAGTGCGGGAAAATAAATAATCTCATGCACAAATCATAAGCATTGAAAAACCCGGTGTAAATCAACAACACCCCAAATCCCAAAATACTCAGATCGGCCCTCAAATCCTGTAAGTCTCATGGAACCTGAGTGTCAAATATCGACACTCTAAAACATCATGAAAACCAGTGCCTAACATCGACACATAAATACTCGTATCCATACGTTCCTCGAAACCCAAGTATCCCCTTTCGACACTTGTGTTCCACGTATCGGTCTTTCTGATATCCATACGTTCCTCGAAACCCAAGTATCCCACCTCGACACTTGTGTTCCACGTATCGGTCTCCAAAATCCATATATCTCTCGGAATATAAGTGCCTAACATCGACACTTGAAATTCCCAAAATTGCATGGAAACATATCTCAAATGCGTAAATCCATGTAAAATAACATATGCAACATAAAACATCAATATGAGCATATCACGGGAAGAGTCCGCTATTTAAATGCATCAAGTCATTAAATATATCTCGCGGTTCCCAAAATCCAAATCCAAAATACATATATATACAGCGTCCCATTCCACCGATATATATGTTATAAAAAGCTGATCATGTAACAATAGCAAAGTATATGTGCGAGCATGTAGGTATAGTATGGCATATGTATAGGAATGTAGGTATACCGGTATGCTATATGTCATATGCGCTATCGCACAAGAATAATTGCCTCTATGTCGCTAACCACCAGTAAGGTATATCAATGAATATTTGTGTTGTGCGTATCATGGAAATTACCGACAGTGTGTGTAGTATATTATTGGTGCTCGTGCAACATGGATTGTCAATAATAGTGCAGTGCACAATGGATACAGGTTCAGGCACAACAAGTAGCTATATGCAATGAAATGCATGCATCATCTCTATATGAGCATATAAACATGCGGGTAATATCATATCATATCTAGCCCTGACGCTTAACGCCATACGGGCGAATTCCCCGTAGATGTTAAATCTACTCACCGATGGTCTCGAGCTATGAAAATCTGACCACCTGCTTCCCCTTGTTCGCAGCGCCCGAAGTCCCCGCTTGTGATCCTAAAATTTCACAAACACATCACATAAGCTAAATCTCCTACATCGACGAAAAGACAACGAAACGCAAGGATAATGCCCAGAAAAATACACTGCGCACCTAGCGCACAAAATGCGCACGACTTCGGCAAAAACCCTAACTAGGGTCGCTAAACTACGAAACACCAAGTCTAGACTCCGATCGTCCCGATCGCGCAAACCCAACACAAACAAATACGAGGAATATAATAGATATAACCTCGCAACGACCAATTGAACCCAAGTCGGAAAACCCCCGAAACCTAGTAAGCAACTTATCGCAATATTTTGCATAAGTTCAAAGCTAACACATATCTAGTGATTTCAAACATCTTATAATAGCTTAACTAAGCTATGCAAACCACTTCCATATATTTAAAACTTGCTAATTAAGTTTTAGCAAAAACCTAGTAAGCAAAATTTCTTAATTAGACAAAATAGTAATTAACAACAATTATCATATTCTACTAGGTTAAGTTTTCTTAAACACAAATTAACATTAAACACTTCATCAAGTTTTACCCTAACTTGAATTTCTTAAAAATTATGATTAATGAATTAATCAAGAGTTTAAAAGCTATGATAACCAATTAAATAGCTAATTCAAGATTTAAACATATTAATTAACGATTAAGGAAAGAAATTATACCTCTTAAGAACAAATCCTAGCACAAGATTCTATCAACTTTAGCCTCCAAATAATCAAATTTTTCATGAAGAAATAAGCAAGTTTAGTGAAAGGAAATTGATGGTTTAATTTTATTTAGGAATTTATGGATTATTTTTGGGATTTTTGAAGGATTTAGTGAGAAAGAAAATAGAGAATTGAGCTTAACAAATGCAAAGGGCAGAAAAGGGGGCTTGGCCAAGGTGATGGGGGATGTGTTGTGAAGAAAAAATGAGAAAGTTCTAGCAATTTGCAATAAATGCATAATTAAATGAAATGCCACATTTTCTTTTCTTTTCTTTTATTTTTAAAAACATTAAACCTTTTGAACAAAAGATCTAGATATTTTGAAGAGAAGCTTCCAGCTAATTCTAGTGATGATTTCCAATGATTCTCATTTAGAAGTAATTACCCCAATTTACGTGCATAATTTACCACTTAAAATAATATTTAATTAGGGAAAAATTCTATTTGAACCAAAACCACCCATTGACCCCCAAAGCTCGTGTACTAGCTTTATTTTAGCTAAACTAGATGGCGGCAAGTCAATACGGAAGTTTGATCAAAATCGGGTTAAAACGGAAAATACGGACTATTTTGCCCTAAAATGGAAAAATTCGCATAATGAATTCTAAAACGTTACAATCTCCCATTCTTATAGAAATTCGGTCCTCGAATTAAAACTTAACCATGCATACCTTCGAAGAGATGAGGGAATTCTTCCGCATCTCGCTCTCGGCCTCCCAAGTGATCTCCTCACTAGTCGAGCTACGCCAAAGAACCTTCACAGATGGCAAGACCTTTGACCGAAGTTTCTTCGCCTGCCGATCCAAAATAACTACCGGTTGCTCGGTGAACGAAAGATCGTGCTCAAGCTGAACGGTCTGGTGCTGAATCATGTGAGAAGGATGTATCTACGAAGCATCGACACATGGAAAACAGGGTGAACATCCGGAAAATTAGGCTGGAGCGCCAAACGATAAGCAACAGAATCCACTCGCTCAAGCATCTCGAAGGGACCAACAAATCTGGGACTGATCTTCCCTTTCCTCCTAAATTGCATTACGCCCTTCATCGGAGAAATCCTCAGGAATACATGATCCCCCACTGCGAACTCAAGCCTGCGACGACGACGGTCGGCATAAGACTTCTGCCTGCACTGGGATGCTCTCATCCTGTCCCGAATCAGCTGGATCATCTCCGTAGTCTCCTGAACTAGCTGGGTCTCAAAACCCTACTCTCGCTGAGTTCGGTCCAACAAACTGGTGATCGACACTTCCTACCATACAAAGCCTCAAAAGGTGCCATCTGAATAGTCTCCTGAAAGCTGTTGTTGTAGGAGAACTCAATCAACGGCAAGTGACGATCCCAACTGCCACCAAAATCATGCACATATGAACGGAGCATATCCTCCAGAGTCTATATAGTCCGCTCTGACTGACCATCGGTCTGTGGATGAAAAGCAGTGCTAAAGCTCAACCGGGTACCCAAAGCTTCCTGAAGCTTCTGCCAAAGACGACTAGTAAACTGGGTGTCTCTGTCGGATACTATGCATGTGGGAACACCGTGCAACCGCACAATCTCATCTATGTACAACTGAGCATACTGAGCATAACCGAAAGTGGTCTTCACTGGAAGGAATTGAGCCGCTTTCGTCAACCGGTCAACAATCACCCAAATGGAGTCATACCCTCGACTGGTCAGGATCCTGATGTCTATGTATGGGGCGACCAGAGGGAAAAGATCTTGAAAATAGTGGATTCGAGACGCCTGCGCAAGAGGTTGTTGCGCCACGGCAGCGCCCCGGCCGTCTTACCGAGGCCAAAATGCGGAATCAAAAATTATCCTTACATGGAAACTAGCGCTACCGCGGACAATAAAACCCGGATCGTTAACCATTAACCTATACTAGCTAACAAGAGATGGGAAGAGAAGTATACCAAGTGATCCGAGTCCTCCAGTCTTCTCTTCATCGTCCCGATCTCCCGCGGAAAGTCATGTCTCCATGTCGTCGCCTCCTCGCCGGAAGGGCACCACGTCGCCTGCATCTTTTACGGGCTCCCACCTCAATACCGAGGCAACTCGGGCATGAAGCTGGCTAGTCGACGTGCCCAAGGTTTTCTGTAGAATGTAAAGTGCTTTGTCTCTTTGGGGTTATGTTGCCTTAATGGAGAAATGAGGTTGAAAAATGAACTTGGGGATTTTGGTAGCAATGGAAAAATGAGATGGATGATGAATTTCCCACACCAAATGAAGCTCTCTCATTTTTCCTCCTCTCTCCAAAATGTGGCCGGCCATGCATCTTAGGAAATGGTGGAGGGAAATCAAAACTAATACAAAGGGAGGTGAGTGTAGGAGAAAGAGAAAGGTGACCATATCCAAACACCATCATCACAATCTCACATCAAACACAAATCAATCCTAATCACCTTTTACAAGAAATGATGATAGAAAAGAAAGGAATAAAAAAGATGCTTTCATAATCAAACCATTTGCATGAAAACCCTCCACAAAGTGTAATTTGCAAAACTGCAAATTACCCCCTCCATCGGAAAAGTCCGGCCGGGAAAGAACAAAGGAAAACCGGCCGGAACGGAATGCAAACTGGCAACTCCAGAAAACTGGTCCCGTAATAAATTACAGGAAAACCCCGATACTGTGCATACACACCCGCATCTGTATTCCGACCGGATACAAATGCAATGAGACAAAATCTACACTGTACTAAACTAGGATCCGGCTTAAACCAAAGCCGGCTAGTAATATCCGTTCGATCCTGATGCGTCCAATACCGTACGTATCTGATCGAACCCTGCCATATAACCATACGGCCACTAGTACAAACTGTCCGATCCTGATCCGTGCAATACCGCACGTATCTGATCGGACCCTGCCATATCTCCATACGGCCTCTACAGCGTTTCGCCCGAAAGCTTGAGTAACTGAAAGTGTGGTGGACTCTAAAGACTCGTCAATACTATGGCTGTGGATTTAACCACTAGCACGTCAGAGGTATAAGCCAATACGTGACGGGCCACCAGCTATTGACCAAAAGGGATGTCGATGAGCGAACTCATCCTGACACCCTACTGAGCCTGTCAGTGACAATATCCGTACAGTCCGGTCCGTTCGTCTATGAGTATCGCATGGCGGGCCAAGGGGGTTGGTAAAAGTCAGACCCCCAAAAGCGGTACAAGTCGTGTCGGAGCGTAGCCCAGAACACCCTGAGATACTACTGGAATACCTACCAGTAAATCTCCTGCCTCGGCCGAGGGCTTTGTGTAATGGCTCTCCTAGACACAGCGTGACCTCACCCCCAATAACAGGAGAGACGAACCCCTGCAGATCCGCTCACTGCCTCCATGTGGCTCGGGACTGTACCCAACTAAAACCTGTTTGCACGACTCCTTTGAGCCGTTGTTGGGTAGTAATCAAAGCACAGTGGGAACTCACACGAGACAAATGACGATCTCAGGTCGATGAACTAACCTGTACACATGTCACCAGGGAACTGCTATCTGACATCTGGTATAAGACCAACTAGCATGTTCCCGGCGAGTCCTGTCCGGTGTACTCATAACCCAATGAGCACCTGTATACATCTTAAGTGAACCAACTGACACCAGTGGCTTGTGAGACCGGCCACCGCCCCTCGTCGGGGTCTCGACTGTATACACTAGTCTACTAATGGAGTATCGATGCCCTGTCTCGAAACTCCTACGACTAGGGACCTTTTAAGGATGTGCTTATAGACTACCAGCTCCCACGTATATGATCACCATCATACTGCTGGTAGTCAAGCAAGAATCCTAGGGGCTCTATCAACGTGTAATAGCGACATGTCAGGTCACCTAAAGCAGTACACGATGATAAAGATAAACCAGATAGCATACTATCATCTCGAGTAAGACTGTCCTACTGGGATAGGTCCTCCCTCAATCATTGCAATCACGTGCCTGTGATCCAATAATTGACTCTGAGGGCACTATCTCCTACAATCTCCCACTTGCACTCAAGGCTAATTATTGCGATGTCGCATACTCACAGCCCGTGTGATACCAAACACCCAACTCCTCTACTAGTCAGTCTCACAAAACCCGTTTGCGAAACTATTGCGTTCGAGGAATATCCTTAGTGAGTGGATCCGCAGTGAAGTTTCTTTCTATGTCTCTCTATATCTCAAGTTCGCAGAGAATGCCATCTCCCGAAATGAGCAATACCTGTCTTAGAATGTCTGGATGTCTGATGGGACCTAGTTCATAAATGAACTCCAAATCCAGACTTCTTAGACTGTATCATCAACTGAACTTAATCAGTATCCTGCGCCATGCCTCCCTCAGTATTGCCTTGGACCATCTGTCTAAAATACTGCCCCTCGTCAGAGGGAAAACTATAACTCTGACAACCGCCTTGTCGTCCAGGTCACCTTGGAAGCCTGGAATGATAACTGTCTCTCGAATGAGGCTGTCGTTATCATATCCCTAGAACATCAACTTATGTTCTAAAACTGCTGCCGACTGTTTCTCCAGGATTGGATCAATGTCAACTTATTGCATCTACTGCAAGAACAACATCTGGAGTGGTACTTGACATCTTATGATTGGCTCAATTGCCTAAGCAAGTGATCTGTCAATCATGCGTATCCCTCTCCCCTTTAGTCTGTAAGACACCTTTAGAGAGGGTGACTCCATCACCTGCAGGTACACTACCGTGCCAGGAGTCGTCCATTCTAAATACTCATAGAATGCTGTCTAAGTACCCTGATTGGGAAACCACCCAAATCTAGATCTAAAACCATAGATCTAGTAACCAGTATGTTTGATATAATGTCCAAGTCCCATGTGGAGAAACCACTGTGTGACGACCAAAGTCTAACCGATCGTAGTATAGGAGTATCTTTTCCTATTCTGTGTATGTCATCCAAATACCAGGACATCATACTCTACTACCTTCTCAACAGATCCATCCCCTATTCTGATGAAGTCAAACCTATGACTGTCAGGTCAGAAATAGACGATCTATCTCCGCTGTAACTGCTTTAGTCTATAAATAGACATAAGCCTGATGACCACCAATGCTTCCGCTGCTCCCACTGACTACGACAACCCTCTGCCAGAGTCATATAGACATGCACTTCTAAAGCTAGTTTAGAACGACGCTATACTCATCCTCCTGCCGAGTCTCACAGTCTGGAACAACAGCAATGGTAAGTCTGGGTAAACAAGAACTTCCCTGCCACCGTCCTTGAGCATACCGAAGTACCTCTCGAATGCCTGAGGTTACCCATCATATCTGCGGAGTGGCCAATGGAATGTCAAATCAGATTGAATCTTTAGGTTCCTTATCAAATCTTCAGTAATCGTTTGTGGTTCTGGAATTACTTCCAGTTCTACCATACTCCCACTACTGTTTTTCTGAAAAAAAATCCATTTTTATTAAAACTGTGGCGAGTCAAGAACAATATCACTATTGATCTTCCAGATGGTAGAAAATCAACCCTCGTCATAGCCTGGGTCTACCCACAAATAGCCATTACAGAAACGTGCCTTGAGTTGTCCAGTGTCTGGTTTTAATCATAAGCCGGACAACTCCCCATACCTTAACATCGTTAATATATGAACTGTTCTATATCCAATATAGAACCAGAGGCACCGATTTAATTGAACAAGATTCAAATCATGCAGCTGTCTCCAGTGCATGTCAACTCAATGGAAAAAGGGCGATCAGCGTCACTCAACTTAGGGATGCTTCCAATTATGAGTAACCCGAAAGAGAAGCAAGTTCTCTTAATTATTACTATCAACTGAATACCATACACAAGTATCTACATCTTCGATCACTTTGAAGAATCCCGATACTTGCAATACCTGGTTCTCTACTTTATCCAAATACCTATAACTTCTCAAAATTCGGACCCTGTGTTTCCACGAAACACCTGTCTAAAAAATAGAGAAGTCATAAGTAAACCGAATATAGTACGAGGACCAACCCCTCTGTCCTGATGGACCCTGGACAACATACAATACTCTGTATAAGTCCCTTGAGTCTAATAACGCATTCACTGCGTGTGGTAGGTTGAAAACTGTACTTATGGTTAAGAAGAATTACACCGCTGTTTAATGCTCCTTACCAAACCATCCACTGATATAGGTAAATGTCACTGACATAATTTCAAAAAGTATATCTCACTCTATGAAAATAGACGTACAGATATATCGATTTGAAATTGGTGCATAACAGCGGATATTCAAAACCAAATATTTGCCGTCCGGCAAACAACCCAGGTGACTTCCTCAAATATCACCGATTACAACGAATCCCGATATAATGAGGATGATCACCCAATTCCCAATAACTTACTCCCACTCATCATCTTGTAAAATCATACAGATGTGAGAATCATACCTGGTAAATACATACCCTGGAGTAAGTGTCTAATCGGGAAATCAGTTTTCCATTAACAGTACACAGTGAAACTGAAACATTGAAATGTTTCGTTGTGGTATCCTGGTATTCCTAGTAATGCCTCTTCCTTTATCCAGATTCACAACTGTAACCGTATAATTCTGTGCCACTTCTCCAAATCCCTTTATATGTCTTTAGTCATTACCTTCTGTACACCCCTTTAGGCCAAATGGTTTTCTTCCTTCCCTACCGTTCGGCACCAGCCTATGGTTTGGAAGAAGACTATCCAATAAGCATAATGGGTGTACTGTCCCAATCCTAGGAACACTCGCAATGCGAGAGAGGGTGAAGATAAAAGACACCTGAATGTACTTTATTCCTATTTCTCCTGAACCAGAATCCATCCCCGAACTGGAACAAGTTCCTTTCGAGTTCGTATATAACCATACGATGGAGTATCCAATAAACTGTGGATCTTCGTAGTGATACGGAGTGTCCTGGAGAAATACAAAGGTGATTTAGGATTGGCGAAGAAATACTTGGTTTGGTCGTGAATATCAGTCGCAATTTACTTTGCCCTCCTACTAATCCCTTGCTTTGTCTTAACTTAATACCTTCTGCACACCATCGTTATGCTAATTAGTTTTCATCATTCCCCACCGTTCGGCACCAGCCAAAGGTTTGGAAGAAGACTATCCAATTTGTGTAATAGGTGTACTACTCCTAAACCAAGGAGTACTCGCAACCTGAGAGAAGGTAAAAGGAAAAGACAACTGAATAGTCCTATCCGTTTTCTCCAGAACCGGAAACCATCCTCGAATTCCTTCGAGTTCGTATCTAACCATACGATGGTTTTGTCCAATGGAAGTGGACGTTCGTAGTAATACGGGGTGTCCTGGAGAAAAGGGTAAAAGTAGGAGTGGCAATGAGGTTTGCAACTCTGACAATCCAAAAGCAGTGTTAAGAAGGTTCGGTCAATTTGGTCACTGAGTCATAGTCTAGGGTCGGGTCAATGGTCGCTGCCAAAGAGAGAGAGAAAAGAAACACTCAGCGTGCACTCTAACCTAGATCAGAAAGGTTATCACTTTATCTAATCAGGAAACCTCCCACTGTACCTTAAATTCTCCTCCAAACCTGAAAGAAGAATTAGTCGGGATCACCCGAGGAGTAAACCAACTCATCAGTGGGAATCGGGATCTAACTATCATTGCATGATAACGTGACGGAATCCACTCACGTCATCACACTCCAGAAGGTATGCGCATATCTGGCAAGTTTCAGTTCTTTTGAAACTCTCGATGTGATTTTTACCCCTAGGACCCAAGTGACCTTGACAATGCCAACATATCAAAGAGTCCTAGTCAAGTTCAGCCCGTCATTATCTTGATTGCATTAAACCCACCCGTACGAGTCCTTGACAATGCCAACATAACCGTACGACTGTCCTAACCAATCCACTTATCCATGCGACAGAAAAGTATTACACAGCTACCGAACACTACGCCTCGGCAATGCACGACATACGTAGCACGAATACTAAGCAATACTAATCTGAAATGACGGAGGGCTACGTCTAGTTTTTGGCGAAAAACTTTTAACATAATGAACTTGATATCGTTGAAGGAACTGCATAGTTTTTTATAAAAATATAGTGACGAAAACCTTTACTAAAGAGGTCACTCCCGGTGAAGGGATCTCGGCTCTTTCCCCGTAGAATGAGGTGCAGGATATTCCAACTGAATACCACGATGCAAAGCAAAAGTAATCGGCTATAGTGAAGTTATTGCCCTGACGCAAACTTCTGTCCAAGGGGTCACTCCCGGTGAAGGGATCTCGGCCCTTGCCTCGTCGACTGAGGAGCAGGATATTCCAAATGAATACCACGATGCAAAACAAAAGTGAACGTCCTTGCAATAACAGCTTTTTGAAAAATGTTCCAACAACATCAGAATAGGTTTGTTTAGCTTGCATTGATCCGAATCAACGCAGTCCCATCATATGATCACACCAATAAAGAACGAAAATAATGATGTACGTATATGCCATCCGCATTCGCCACTGGGTCCCGTCATCACCCGTTAGGTTACTTAACTAACGACAGAGCGGGGACTGGACTAGCGCGGATGCAAAACATATACAACATCTACTAATATATATACCAATATATTATATTCGCTCAAGGCGTGATAAAATGCAACATCACATAAATGTACAGCATCACAGAACAAAAACAGATATCTGGGATCCCCGGGTTTCACAGAGCCGCTGCTGAAACCCGACGTTCCCCTGGTCGTGTGGATAGCCTGTGCAATGAAATCCTAGACCCCTGCGGGCGCGGCAAGTCACCCGCAAAAACCTGAAGCGAGGCAGCCCCCTTCAGTACCGTGAATGGACCACCCAGCACTTCACGGAATCCGGTAACTTGGGCACCCCTCCTGGGTCAACCTGTACCCCCTATGAGTGCGGCGAATAGCCCGCCAATCCTAGAGTGAAGCCCCCTTCATCTCAATGCCATGAGATGCGGGCCCGTTTCCCTCTAGAACCCGGCTATCCGTGCACCCCTCCGCGGGGTAATCCTAGTACAGAAAGTAAAATATACATACACCGGGTACATCGACCGCAATCAGGTCGTGCCCCAAAAGAATAATACAATCAGGCAGTGACGGCAGTCCACATGTCGGACGCTCGCCCCGCAATATCAAATGTACATATAAAACAAAACTGTACTAACATTGCATCCAGGCTATCCCCCACGATCGATCCGCAACATCACAGCATAAACACAGAACATCAACGTGAAAGTCACGTTCGCAAATCCTTCTAACCGGGCTATAGCAGTTAGACTGGATTTACCGATCAAGTGACATTCACGGTCGCAGATATAATGTAAATACTGTGAAATAATGTGTTTAAAATATCCGATCGATCAAATTTTAACAAGTGGGCCCCCAAGTACTACTGTAGCACATCAAGAAATTCTGGGCCCAATATTAATATTCCAAAACCCCTAAAAACACCCCAGAAAGAGACTGTAGAAAATCGATGCAGCAAACCCAACATAGTGCGGCGGAACCGCGGCCCAAGGGGGTTTGGTCGCGGTTCCGCGCTCCTGTAGTGGAATCAGTGTATCGAATTTCTGCAGAACTCTTATTCCATCTAGCACATCACTTGTACACAACCTGAAAAATTTTTGGAGCCCGGAAAAAATCGACAGAAAACTGATGTGAAGAAAAAGCGTATTTTTGGAGTTTTGGTCGATCGGAAATGTAAAACACATTAGACAAAGCTAGACAAGGTTAATGGCGTGGCTCTGATACCATGTTGCGCCACGGCAGCGCCCCGGCCGTCTTACCGAGGCCAAAATACGGAATCAAAAATTTTCCTTACTTGGAAACTGGCGCTACCGCGGACAATAAAACCCGGATCGTTAACCATTAACCTATACTAGCTAACAAGAGATGGGAATAGAAGTATACCAAGTGATCCGAGTCCTGCAGTCTTCTCTTCATCGTCCCGATCTCCCGCGGAAAGTCAGGTCTCCATGTCGTCGCCTCCTCGCCGGAAGGGCACCACGTCGCCTGCATCTTTTACGGGCTCCCACCTCAATACCGAGGAAACTCGGGCACGAAGCTGGCTAGTCGACGTGCCCAAGGTTAGCTGTAGAATGTAGAGTGTTTTGTCTCTTTGGGGTTATGTTGCCTTGATGGAGAAATGAGGTTGAAAAATGAACTTGGGGATTTTGGTAGCAATGGAAAAATGAGATGGATGATGAATTTCCCACACCAAATGAAGCTCTCTCATTTTTCCTCCTCTCTCCAAAATGTGGCCGGCCATGCATCTTAGGAAATGGTGGAGGGAAATCAAAACTAATACAAAGGGAGGTGAGTGTAGGAGAAAGAGAAAGGTGACCATATCCAAACACCATCATCACAATCTCACATCAAACACAAATCAATCCTAATCACCTTTTACAAGAAATGATGATAGAAAAGAAAGGAATAAAAAAGATGCTTTCATAATCAAACCATTTGCATGAAAACCCTCCAAAAAGTGTAATTTGCAAAACTGCAAATTACCCCCTCCATCGGAAAAGTCCGGCCGGGAAAGAACAAAGGAAAACCGGCCGGAACGGAATGCAAACTGGCAACTCCAGAAAACTGGTCCCGTAATAAATTACAGGAAAACCCCGATACTGTGCATACACACCCGCATCTGTATTCCGACCGGATACAAATGCAATGAGACAAAATCTACACTGTACTAAACTAGGATCCGGCTTAAACCAAAGCCGGCTAGTAATATCCGTTCGATCCTGATGCGTGCAATACCGTACGTATCTGATCGAACCCTGCCATATAACCATACGGCCACTAGTACAAACTGTCCGATCCTGATCCGTGCAATACCGCACGTATCTGATCGGACCCTGCCATATCTCCATACGGCCTCTACAGCGTTTCGCCCGAAAGCTTGAGTAACTGAAAGTGTGGTGGACTCTAAAGACTCGTCAATACTATGGCTGTGGATTTAACCACTAGCACGTCAGAGGTATAAGCCAATACGTGACGGGCCACCAGCTATTGACCAAAAGGGACGTCGATGAGCGAACTCATCCTGACACCCTACTGAGCCTGTCAGTGACAATATCCGTACAGTCCGGTCCGTTCGTCTATGAGTATCGCATGGCGGGCCTAGGGGGTTGGTAAAAGTCAGACCCCCAAAAGCGGTACAAGTCGTGTCGGAGCGTAGCCCAGAACACCCTGAGATACTACTGGAATACCTACCAGTAAATCTCCTGCCTCGGCCGAGGGCTTTGTGTAATGGCTCTCCTAGACACAGCGCGACCTCACCCCCAATACCGGGAGAGACGAACCCCTGCAGATCCGCTCACTGCCTCCATGTGGCTCGGGACTGTACCCAACTAAAACCTGTTTGCACGACTCCTTTGAGCCGTGGTAGGGTAGTAATCAAAGCACAGTGGGAACTCACACGAGACAAATGACGATCTCAGGTCGATGAACTAACCTGTACACATGTCACCAGGGAACTGCTATCTGACATCTGGTATAAGACCAACTAGCATGTTCCCGGCGAGTCCTGTCCGGTGTACTCATAACCCAATGAGCACCTGTATACTTCTTAGGTGAACCAACTGACACCAGCGGCTTGTGAGACCGGCCACCGCCCCTCGCCGGGGTCTCGACTGTATACACTAGTCTACTAATGGAGTATCGATGCCCTGTCTCGAAACTCCTACGACTAGGGATCTTTTAAGGATGTGCTTATAGACTACCAGCTCCCACGTATATGATCGCCATCATACTGCTGGTAGTCAAGCAAGAATCCTAGGGGCTCTATCAACGTGTAATAGCGACATGTCAGGTCACCTAAAGCAGTACACGATGATAAAGATAAACCAGATAGCATACTATCATCTCGAGTAAGACTGTCCTACCGGGATAGGTCCTCCCTCAATCATTGCAATCACGTGCCTATGATCCAACAATTGACTCTGAGGGAACTATCTCCAACAGAGGCCACAATGAAGTCCCTGGAAATCTGCTCCCATTTCCACTCCGGAATGGGTAAAGACTGCAACTCACCAGCCGGTCTCTGATGCTCAGCCTTGACTTGCTGACAAGTCAGGCATCTCGAAACAAAGTCCGAAATATCGCGCTTCATCCCTTCCCACCAGTAAAAGTTTCTCAAGTCACGGTACATCTTGGTGGAACCTAGATGAACGCTAAAGGCCGACTGATGTGCCTGCTCTAGGATATCGCGTCTCAACCCATCAGCATCTGGAACACTCAAGCGAGTCCTGCATCGTAGCACACCCTGGTCATCAATCATGAACTCCGAAACTGTCTCTGCCGAACAAGCTCAAGAATCTCAGACAAACGGGCATCACTGGGCTGCGCCTCACGGATACGATCAAGTAGTAGTGGACGGGCGCAAGCATGAGCTAGCTGTCCCCCAGTGGAAGTGAACTCGAACTGCACTCTACCATCACACAAGAGCTGCCAATCTGCAGAAGACTGTCACTGAAATGCGCTCAACTGGAACAAGCTACCCCCGGGCTTATGACTCAAAGCATCAGCTACCACATTCGCCTTGCCCGGGTGATAAAGGATCTCACAATCATAATTTTTCACAAGCTCCATCCAACGGCACTGTTGCAGATTCAGATCCCGCTGCTGGAAGATGTACTTCAAGCTCTTGTGATCCATGAAGATCTGACACGACTCCCCGTACAAGTAGTGTCTCTAAATCTTCAACGCAAAGACCACCGTGGCCATCTCAAGATCGTGAGTGGGGTAATTTTGCTCGTGCTTCTTCAGCTGCCTAGAAGCATAAGCAATCACTCTATCATGCTGCATCAATATACAACCGAGCCCCACTCGAGAAGCATCACAGTAAACAACATAGCTGCCTGATCCAGAAGGCAAAGATAGAACTGGTGCTGTCGTCAACCGAGTCTTCAACTGATGAAAACTCTGCTCGCACGCATCAGTACAAAGAAAAGGAACTCCCTTCCGGGTCAGTCCAGTCAGCGGTGCAGCGATACCGAGAAATCCTGCACAAAATGGTGATAATAACCAGCTAAGCCCAAAAAGCTGCGGACCTCAGTCACTGATACAGGTCTGGGCCAAAACTGCACAGCCTCGATCTTCCTCGAGTCCACAAGAATACCATCACCAGTCACCACATGACCAAGGAAGTCAACTCTATCAAGCCAAAATGCGCACTTTGAGAATTTAGCATACAGCTGGTGCTCTCTCAATAACTGCAAAGCAATCTTCAAATGCTGCTCATGCTCCTCACGACTCCTAGAGTAGACCAGTATGTCATCAATAAACACAATAATAAACTAGTCGAGGAATGGCCTGAAAATCCGATTCATCAGATCCATGAACGCTGCTGGCGCATTGGTGAGTCTGAACGACATTACCAGAAACTCATAATGGCCATAGCACGTACGAAAAGCAGTCTTCGGAATGTCATCATTCCGAACCCGCAACTGATGATAACCCGAACGCAAATCAATCTGAGAAAAATGTTTCGCACCTTAGAGCTGATCAAATAAATCGTCAATGCGAGGTAAAGGATACCTATTCAGCACCGTAACTCGGTTCAATTGACGATAATCCACACACAACCTCAAACTGCCGTCCTTCTTCTAGACGAACAGAACAGGAACTCCCCACGGCGAAACGCTCAGACGCACAAATCCCCTATCAAGCAATTCTTGCAATTGATCTTTAAGCTTTCTAAGCTCTGCCGGAGCCATCTGATAAGGCGGTATAGAAACAGGCTCCATGCCAGGAATCAGATCAATGCAGAACTCAATATCGCGCTCTGGCAGCATCCTAGGTAACTCATCTGGAAAAACGTCGGGAAACTCTCGCACGGTAGGAACCTGGTCCAACAACTCCACTGTGACCCCAGTATCATGAATGAAAGCCAAGAATCCCTGACATCCTCTCCTCAAAAGCCGACTAGCGCAAAGGACCGAGATCAAACTGTGAGGGGCAGCACTACGGTCCCCCTGCACAACAAACACCGACTCGCCAGGAAAACAAAACGTAACTGTCTTCTCGCGGCAGTCCACGGACGTGGAGCAAGTAGCTAACTAGTCCATGCCCAGCAGAACGTCGAACTCCAACATCCCAAGAAGGATCAAGTCGACAGACAGATCTCTGTCACCAATACGGACAACACAAGACCGGAACACGTGTCGCGCAACAAACGACTCGCCCACAGGAGCAGTCACGACAAGAGGCTGATCTAGCAAACATGACTCTCGGCCTAAACTCGGCATGAAGTGCGTAGAAACATACGAATGCGTAGATCTCGGATCGAAAAGAACATGTGCATTATAAGAACATACAGAAAGGGTACCTGAAACCACAGCATTGGACGCCTGCACGTCCTGATGAGTCAAGGCAAACACCCGAGCCTGCCCTCTACCGGCAACTGGCTGACCTCCGCCTCTACCACCCCACCTTCTCGGTACAAAACCACCGCGACCCCGACCTCTCTGCACAAGAGTCTGACGCGGAGCAACAACCGGCATAAGGGGAAACACCCTCTGAGGTGGAGAAGGTGGTAAGGTAACCTGCGGTACATCTGCCTCGCTCACCCGTGGCTCAGCACAATCTCGAACCCAATGACCTATACTCCCGCACGGTAACATCCAGATGCAAACTGCTTACCCTCCTGAGGGTAAGAGATAAAAAGCCGACCTCATCCCGAACCTCCACTACCTCCAGTATCTGAACGGGAATTGTCACGAAGTCTAAACGCCCGCCTCCCCACCGGATCCCCAGTACGAACCCTCTTCGGTTCCAGAGCAACTGACGACTCAGAAAGACGCTTCTCCACCAATAGGGCTGCATCCACCGCTGCTGCATATGTGTCGCGATGCTGAATGCTGTGTAGGGTTACTAGGCACTCTAACAAGGGTTAAGAAAGCATCAACCATGCCCGATTAAAATTTTAGCCGTGCCTAACAACCCTAAACAAGATCTTTGCTAGAAAATTAGGGTTTCACATGCAAGTAAATAACATCTACAACTAAGTGAATACGAAATACAATCTTTGTAGATCGGTCCTTCACTTCTTTAGCTCCTTGTTGAAGTCCCTTCGCTGCGATCGTGGTTCTCCCGGACTCTTGCATGGCTTCACGAGGCTAAAGGAGCGTCCTTGCTTGAAGTCTTCGAGGCCGAAGATGATCTACGTCGAGGGGATGCCAACTCAAGCTTCTACTTCACTAACTAGAGAATTAGTGAAGCAAACACCCTAAACTAAAGTGCTAGTCTAGTAAAGGATGGAGAAATAGGAAGTGGGTTCACTTTAGAATTTATTTTCTCACAATGTTTCTCACTTTGGATCAAACCCTAGAGAGCTCTTTTGTTCAAGCAAGAAGATGAAGAAATAAATAGAGAAAGATAATGATCAAGTGAGTAAGCTAACCATGGTGAGTGAGTATCATATACTAACTCATGTAGAGAAATAACCATGGCTAATACTTATGGTTGGGTTAACAAATATCCATAGTAAAAACAAACTTAGTGGAATTAGTCAATGCATCCACAAGCTTCCACAAGCTTCATGCATTTTTCTAATCCTCCACTAATTTTGTAATTACTTTAAATATTAAAACCCAACATAATAAATAGCATGGTGTAAGTCTCATACACCCATGAAAGATGTATCATCAACCATGATACAAAAAGAAAACACATTTTAATATATATCAATATATATTAAAGTTGTGCACATGTGAGAATAATCCTTAAGTGAACAAATGTTAGTTAATGTAAATTAGTATATCTAATATACAATTATACACTAAATTATTAAATCAACACTTGACTTAATAATCCGGTCATATCTCATATAACAGACTAACATCCAATGTATCGACTTATCGAATCAACACTTGATTCGATAACCCGGCTATATCACATATAACCTCGCGATACAAAAAGTCACGAGAATAGAATACGGTATCACATACACGCATTATTCTCGGTCCCGCACATATCATATATGTGCTCCTATTTTGTTTTGCCTGAGCCAGTAAAACCTCAGTATAGGACTCTAAAGATTCGTCAATACGCCGGCAGCAGGTGATGATCACATCAATCACCCTTAAGCCGTCAGCGGTACTAGCTGGACGTAACGGCTACCCGGGTATTGAGCGATCAGAAGATCAGCAAGCAAGCCCGCTCCAACTCCTGAAAAAGCCTGCCGATAACACTTCCCATACAGTCTGGTCTCCTCGTCTGATATGTCGCATATCAAGTCTAGGGTTGGTAAACGTCAGACCCCAATAACCGATAAGTCATGCCGATGTGAGGCTCATAATGGGTCGAGAAACTACTCGTAACACTTACCAGTAAATCTCTAAATCAGCCCTGGCCAGGGACTTCCCTGTTACGGCCAATCGAGCACAGCGCAACATCAACCCCCAATACCGGGAGAGATGAAACCCCTCCTATCGCTCATTGCCTCCATGTGACTCAGGACTGTACCCAAAAACCACCGTTTTGCACGCCCTCTTGGACGTGGTAAGGTGGAAATCAGAGCACAGTAGGAATCACACAAGACTCTATGACGATCTCGGGTCTACAGACTAACCTGCACAAGCGTCACCAGAGAACTGCCATCTGACGTGAGGTATAATACCATCTGGGAGTTCTCGGCGAGTCCGTTCGGTGTACCCAGTCTCCACTGATCACCCGTATACCATCTCTGATGTCAAACACAAATGGATATGGGATCATCCATCGCCCATCTCATGGGTCGAGAAGCGTATACGCTAGTCTACTCTGGTATAACGATGCCCTGTCTCGATACACCTACGACTAGGAACATTAAAGGATGTACTTATGGACTACCATGGCCCCACTAGTATGATCTGCATCATAGTCCAGGTAGTCAAGTACACATCCTAAGGGCTTTACCAACATGTAACTATAAGACAGTATCAAGAGACAAGTATACATGTTAAGATAAAGAGCAACCAGATAGCATACTATCATATCGAGCAAGAAATTCCTCTCTATATATGTCCAAGCATCCAATATAATATACATCATCTGTACAATACTGGCCTCTAGGGCATACATACAACTAACAATCTCCCACTTGCACTAGGGCCAGCTGCTGTAGTATCGCATACCAAGAATCCCGAAGAGTCTCCCAAACTGTATCTGGGGAATGGCCTTCGTGAGTGGATCCGCTGTGTTGTTCTTCATGTCAACCCTCCTGACCTCGATCTCCCGGCGATCAACTATCTCCCGGATCAGGTGATACCGCCTCAGAATATGCCTAGATCGCTGATGGAACCTGGGTTCCTTGGCTAAAGCCACCGCTCCATTGTTATCATAATAGAAAGGTATTGGATGCTCAATGGATGGAACCACTCCAAGTTCAGTAATGAACTTCTTGATCCAGACAGCCTCGTTGGCAACATCGTTGGCAGCGATGTATTCAGCCTCCATCGTCGAGTCTGTCACGGTTTCCTGCTTGGAACTCGTCCAGCTAATCGTCCCTCTGTAAAGGGTAAAGACAAATCCCGAGTGCGACTTAGAGTCGTCCTTATCACTCTGGAAGCTCGAATCGGTAAAGGACTCCACTTGGAGTTCTCCGTTACCAGACACCAAGAGCATCTCTTTAGTACTTCATAAGTACTTGAGAATGCTCTTCACAGCTGTCCAGTGACTCTCTTCAGGATCGGCTTGATACCTACTCACTACACTTAGTGAGTGTGCTACATCGGGTCTGGTACATAGCATCGCGTACATGATAGAGCCTACAGCCGAAGCATAGGTATCTCTTGCATGCGAGCTCTCTCCAAATCAGTCTTGGGAGACATCTCTTTGGAGAGAGTGAGTCCAGAGATCATGGGTAAGTTCCCACGTGTAACATTACAGAAAATATAAAAGACTATTTTTGGGAATTTAATATTAAAATAAATTTTTTCCCGAAAACTGCCGATTTGCGAAATTGGGGTTTTCGAAAAGGGTATAAATATATACCAATAATTGTGAAATAAATAGAAATTAAAATGATTTATTCATTTAAAAATATATTTAAAGGATTTGGCAATTTTAAAATTTATTATATACAGTTTCGACAAAACCCTGATTAGTGCACTGCTAATCGCGATTAAGCCAAATCCGCGTTTTTACAGTTTCCATGGTTAGTGCACCATGACATGTTTCATTTTATTACATGTTTCATTTCATTTGGGCTTTATATTATGGTTTTTGGTGGGAAAAGAAAAAGAAAAAGAAAGAGGAAAAGTCAAGGGGACATAATGATGGGGTAGGTATACTAGTGATGAGAGAGAGAGTGTGTGAATTATAATGAGAGGGGGGTGCTGCTGCCCAAATCAAAATCCCTCACCATTTTCCTCCTTCTCCTTCATCTCCTCAACTCCACAACCCTCCACAAAAATCCCTAGACCATCTCCAACCATGCCCCAAAACCCTACACGCCCTTCACAAATATTAATCCCCTCTTCAACCTCTACACATGGGACCAAGAAAAATTCAGTTTTGATGGTCTTGGGGGATTCATGGGTGCTTTATGAGGTAATCCCTTCACTAATTGGGTAGTTTTCCATTTACTTAAGTATTTATATGTGTTTAGATGTGATATTGTGGAGGTAGTGAACATTGGGAAACCCTAGTGAAGATTTGAGTGTTGGTTTGAATTGGGTGATTCCTAGTAGCTGTTAACTAAACTTAGGTGCTGTTTAGTGACCTAGACCAGACCTTAGAAACCCCAAAACACGGATTTAGAAACCCGACATCGGAAAAATGTGTGATCTGTGAAGGGTTCTGGAATCTGGAGCAACCCGGGGGCACTAAAAATTAAATTGAGCTGACAGTGAGTCGTGCATACACCTAGGAAGCTACCACCAAGACCCGAGCCCCTAATTCAATTCCCCAGCCGCAAATTTAATCATTCTGGCCGCAATTTGCGGCCAGAGTAGAAGGGAATAGGTTCATTTTTGTTCCAGGGCTCATTTTGCACTAAATTAGACCCCTCCTATGTGCAGTTTTGGCTAATTGTCATCTGGGGAAAATCTGGGAGCATTTTGGTGTGTTTTAGGCGATGTTTTCCGTATTTTAAAATGCACTTTCTTGATATTTGGATTTATATTTGGTTGTCGGTGTTCGTACATCGACGACAGGGGTTGTTTGATTGATTTGCACGTTTGGGCCATAGGTTCCAACCTATGAGCACACTGTGTGCTGTATCGGATTTCTGCCTCGATTTTAATATGTATTGCGATTGGTTATTATTGTAGGTACCCTCGTATGGATTCCGAGGTGAAGAAGCGTAGTGTCATCGATTTCGGCGAGCGAAGACCAGGTGAGTAGATCTATATCTACCGGGGAAGTCGGGTGGATGGCGTATAGCACCACCGCAGCTTTTAATGGAAAAACTGATTTATAGAGTACGGTTAGGGAACCTAGATTAGGAAACTAGGTTTAGAACATAGATAGCTATGTAGTCATATAAGAAACTAGAGGATACTTAAGTGTGACATGCTACTACTACCCTAGGATGATATTTACCGCTTAGGGTACTGTAGGACTAGATAGCCGATGTAGATGCGTCATCCGAACCATACCTTTTTCTAAACTAAAGAATCTTATGTACCTTTTAAATGTATATCTTGAGGGATGTTATGGATTTTCAAATGATATCTTTTCCTTAAAAACACTGTAACCCCTGTTTTCAAAACTACGATTCACTTCTTCAAAAATCCGATTGTATGGTTCGGGTGTGTTGGTTAGATTAGGTACTTATACTTAGTAGAGGTAGCATGTTTATGTAAACTCGACATGATATGAGACATAATTATGATGAAAGAATACATGATGAATTTGATGATATGATGAGATGATGATATGATATGATAGTATACGGATGCGAGTCGATCGAAATGATTTATACCCTACCGGTCCCCTGATATGCGATTATTGCAGATGAGACCTGGGACATAGGTATATAGGGTTACATATATATTTAGAATGTTGTGAATCATGGATGATAGGCTGTATGTGATATTAGGCCGTACCCTCAGTTGTCATATAGGATGATAGGATCCCTTTTAGTATAATGCCGCCGCACGATGATATTCCGTGCGTGATGAGGTTGACTTTATGATTGATCCTTACCCTTGACTAAAGGTTGCCGTACGATGGATTGTACTGTACGCGATGTTTTTGGGCTGGATGCCAGTTGATAGATTGCCCGACTCGGTCATATTAGATACGTATACCCGTCAGCATGGCATATGATTTACCCGACTGTGTATTAGTACACTTACACCATTATCGATGATGCGTATGTTACACGTACACAGATTTGCCGGCTCACACACTTCATCATCGATAATTGCCATGTCACTACACAGTAGGATTGCTGCATCATGATATGACTCTATAAATCATGCTTTATGATTTTACGCATTGAGATATGCTGTTTTTATGAGATTTCTGGATTTGAGAACCGTGGCTATTTCAAAGAAAGCGTGTACTGTTTTAAAAACCCGGTTTCTCTTGATATGATATTTCAGTGCGTCCACCATGTGTTTCCTCAGTTCTGAGAGTGGCATGTGAAACCCATTTCGAGGAGTGGACGAAGCCGAATGCGGGTACATGGTGGACCCGGTATGGTTCCCCGGGGCGAGAAATGTTTTTCGTGGAGTAGACGATGAGCCTGGCAGGGTGGTGAGTACCTACCGGTGATAGTATTTGGGCTCGGCGGATATCCGGAGGATACCGACCGGAGTCGAGAGATGAGATGGGCCGATCCGGACTGACGGAGCCCGTGGGCCTATCCGGACTGACGGAGCCCGATATATGAGGATTTACGTGCTGATGCTGGGCACGGTTTTCATGAAGTTTTTGAGTGTCGATGCTAGGCACTCAGGTTCCATGATTTTGATGTGTCGCGAGGGACACCGTTGATATATATATATCCTCATTCTTTCATGCACACTCCCTTATGATATTTACGTGCATACAGACATTGATTATTGGGTGGACGAGATCCACATGCATACATATCTTGATTTTTACTGTTGGGTGTTATCAGCATGCATAGGTAGTGATTACCTTGTTGGCACATGTACGACCCGGTCACCCTGTTGGGGTAAAAATTTACACCCCGGTTGACCGAGTCAAAGTCAAGGTCAACCCCAAGCTAGGTGGGCCCAAGCCCAGGTCCAGTAGGCCCATGCCCAAGTCGAGCCCGCGGCCAGCCTCCTCATGCCAACAACAAATCATGTAATAAATAATTTTTATGTAATTGTTTATGCATGAATGTAAACAAAATGGGCATAAAGCCAATATTTTGTAAGCCCATGGCTTATGTGCAAAAATGAAATAGCACATGAGCCATGGGATGGCCAAAATGCCATTTTGCAAAGCCCAAGGGGCTATATGCAAATATGTAAGCCTATAAAAGGGCAAAATGATGATGAATAAAAATATACTTTTCATTCTCTCCACAAAAATTAGAGCTGAGCTCTTTGTTCCTTCTTCAAGGTTCCAAAACCTTCTTCTTTCTCTTGAATTAAATCAAGAGTTTTACTCTTCCTTTTTCAAAACTAAATAGTTTTCCACCACAAAACCCACAAAGGGGAACTTGGATCTGCCATCAGATCTTAAAAAGGAGAGATTTTGAGATTTTACATCTCTTGATCTTCAAGATCCAGCAAGCAACAGGAGGAAGAAGAAGAACCCTTCCATTAACCCAACAAAAAAAAAAAAAAAACACTCAGGAGTCTAACTCCTCTTTGATTTCTCTTCAGAGAAATCTTTTTAGGCTAAAAGCCTGTTGTGTGCGCAAGTCGCCCGCGTGCCGACACGTGGCGCGCGCGCTTGCGCAACTGCGCTTGTGCGCAAGTCGCCCGCGTGCCGACACGTGGCGCGCGCGCTTGCGCAACTGCGCAAGTGCGCAAGGCGCCCGCGTGCCGACACGTGGCGCGCGCGCTTGCGCAACTGCGCAAGTGCGCAAGTCGCCCGCGTGCCGACACGTGGCGCGCGCGCTTGCGCACCTGTGCATCCCTTGGATGTCTTTTCTCCCTCTTTTGTGTACATATATACACATATACATATGTATACAAATTTATACATACACGTACTCCACGACGCTGTCCCTGTTAGAAAAAAAATTTCTAACGGGGCGCTTCCCCGCACCCCGCAAGGGGGCTGCTAGCCCCCTTGACCCCCAGCCCGCTATCCGGGTAGCGGGACCCCCGTAAAAACTCTGCGTGGCTCCCGATATATCCAAACCCCCCTTTCAGAACTGAACACACGTATACTGCACATTGAGTTCGCATGACCAGTTTAACCCGTTAATCGGAGGTTCCCTCGCCCCAAAGGCGATGGGTAATTAACGGCAGCTTAGTCCGCGGCTGCCGGAGATTTGGATCCCCACAATCATTAAACCCCGGCCTACCCTAGGCCGGGGGAATCTGTAGTACGCCTGACAAGCGCGCGCGTATTCCCATCTCACTGGGGTGACGAAAAACACCCTACACACCCTAGATATCATAGTATTACCTTTTGATATAGTTGACCTAGGAGTCGTTGTTTATTCGATTTCTACTTGTAGATATATTTCTATTCACGAGTTGGCAACTCACCCCCGTTGTGCCACAGTTCTTACAGATTGACCGCTTGGATCAGTAGCGGCTTCGCTGGCATACAGTTCCATTCGGGTGTTTTGCATTGGTAGGTGGGGTATTGTATCGTACCCACTCTTGTATTATATTTCATATTGTATCTAGTTAACTCCATCAATCAATCAAAAGTTGTATTTGTATAGGTGATGAGACTTAGTGAGACTTGTAGTTGCGAGATTTGAGCGATGGGTTTTATATTCACTTTTGGGGCTATATCTTGCTCTTTTCACTGTCTTTTGTGGTGAACTTCGCCGTTGGGCGTCGTATATTTATTTATGCTATATTGCGTGGTTTTGATCCGCCGTTTGGCGAAGAGCTAGCTCCCGCTTGGGGATGCTATTATTCTTGTTATGTATTTGTGGTTTTGGATTAAAATATACAAAGGAGGTGCTGCCAAAATTTTTCAAAATACGAAACATGTTTTTAAACTAGAAAATTTCATTTGCATCATTCATGTTTCTTTCTATGCATTAAGCACACTTGTTTTCATTATACCTTTATTTCAAAACATCTTCTCCTTTATTTTTTCTAAAAAGGTTTAGATTTCTGGGTTTCAGCTTACTTGAATTCCGTTACGCCTTTAGACGTGGCGTGATTCAAGTGCTGGTCACGAGCTAATATTTCGGGTCGTGACAAAATTGGTATCAGAGCGCTAGGTTTAACCTTTGTTCGAGTCTATGTTTGACTATGCGGAGTCTAGGGCGGTTATGTATTTCGGAACCTAGGCTCGACCTGACGGAACATAGACTTGAACGGGGGGTATTAGACCCGAACTTTCATTTCATAGGCTGACCCTGATTGATGGAGTAGATAGCTTGAGTAGAGTGACGTACCGTACGTATGTTCCGCGGCATATTTACGATACGATACTCCACTTAAGAAACCTTAGGATGTACATATTTTTGAGACCAGTGATGTTAGTTGTATGTATGCCCTAGAGGCCAGTATTGTACAGATGATGTATATTATATTGGATGCTTGGACATATATAGAGATGACTTTCTTGCTCGATATGATAGTATGCTATCTGATTACTCTTTATCTTAACATGTATACTAGTCTCTTTAAACTGTCTTATGGTTACATGTTGGTAAAGCCCTTAGGATATGTACTTGACTACCTGGACTATGATGCAGATCATACTAGTGGGGACATGGTAGTCCATAAGTACATCCTTCAAGGTCCCTAGTCGTGGGTGTATCGAGACGGGGCATCGATATACCAGAGTAGACTAGCGTATACGCTTCTCGACCCATGAGATGGGCGATGGATGATCCCATATCCATTTGTGTTTGACATCAGAGATGGTATACGGGTGCTCAGTGGAGACTGGGTACACTGGACGGACTCGCCGAGAATGCCCAGATGGTATTATACCTCACGTCAGATTGCAGTTCTCAGGTGACACTTGTGCAGGTTAGTCTGTAGACCTGAGATCGTCATAGAGTCTTGTGTGATTCCCACTGTGCTTTGATCTCCACCTTACCACGTCCATGAGGGCGTGCAAAAAGGTGGTCTTTAGGTACAGTCCCGAGTCACATGGAGGCAATGAGCGATAGGAGGGGTTTCGTCTCTCCCGGTATTGGGGGTTGATGTTGTGCAGTGCTCGATTGGACATAACAGGGAAGTCCCTGGCCAGGGCAGATCAGAGATTTGCTGGTAAGTGTTACCAGTAGTTTCTTGACCCGTTATGAGCCTCACATCGGCACGACTTATCGGTTATTGGGGTCTGACGTTTACCATCCCTAGACTTGATATGCGACATATCAGACGAACAGACCGGACTGTACGGTAAGTGTTACAGGTTGGATTCACAGGAGTGTGAGCGGGCTAGCTCGTCGATCTTCTGATCGCTTAATACCCGGGTGGCCGTTACGTTTAGCAGACCGCTTGCGGCTTGTGGGTGCTTGATATGATCATCATCTGCTACCGGCGTATTGACGAGTCTTTAGAGTCTTACACAGAGGTTTCCTGGCTCAAGCGAAACGAAATAGGAGCGCATATGAAATATGTGCGAGACCGAGAATAATGCGTGTATGTGATACCGCATTTCATTCTTGCGATGAATGTTTCGATTGGTTGTATGCGATATGACCTAGTTATCGAATCATTGATTCGATAAATCGATACATTGGATACTAGTCGGTTATGTGCGACATGACCGGATCATTGAATCAAATGTTGATTTAATGATTTAATGTATAAATATATATTTGATATATTACTTTGCATTAACTAGTATTGGTTCACTTTAAATGGATTTTCTCACTTGATGTGCAAGTTGTATATGTGATATACTTTAGTGCACATGTTTGTATCATGTTTGATGATACTTGCTCATTTGGTTAAGTGTATAGAATTAAACCATGGTTAAGTTGATGATTAGGGTTTTATTTATTTGGAAAAGATTATGATGAGAATGGTGGCTTTCTTTGTTTCTAGTTGAAGCTTCATGAAGCTTTGACTTTGTAACCATTCTTGTCTTCATGCTTAACCCTAACCCTTCTAAGTAACCATGGTCTATTCTCTACACCCTACCATAGTTAGTATATGATAAGTATTCATTTTCTTTTCCATTTTTAATTAAGACTTATCATATTCTAGATTCATCTTCTTCTTCATCTTCAAAGAAAAAGCTTAAGTCCATTAATGGCAACTTGAGCTAAAGTGTGAGAAATCCAATTCTAAAGTGAACCCACCTCCTATTTCTTCACCCTCTACCTCTTGCCAAGTAGTATAGGGTGTTTTCTTCACAAGTTTCACAACTTGGTGAAGTTGGAGCTTGAACTTTTGATGCCTCGACATAGATCATCTTCGGCACAAAGCCGACGACCTAGCCCGCCCATTTCTCCGATGAAGCCGATGATTGAGTCTGGGATTCGAGATGGACAGCAAGAGGTAGCCTACATGGATCTAAGGAAGTGGATAACCGGATCTACAAAGGTTGTAGCTTCTCACTTTTAGTTAAGTCGTTAACTAGTTTAATGTTTCGCCTAGAATTCTAGTCGACGATCCGTATTAGGGTTTCTCGGCACCCATAAAATTTGAAATTGGCATGGTTGATGCCTTGTGAGACCTCTATAGTGTGCCTAGGAACCCTACAGTGGTATCAGAGCCTAGCTAGAGCCTTAGGCGAAGTCTAGACGACGTTTGAAACCCGATCGAACCGAAACCCTAATTCCCGATATGCTCTCTGGACTTTTTCTACAATCTGGGATTTTTCCATATTAAAAATGCTTAAAAAATTCAGCAGGGAATTCTAAGAATTACGATGCAAAATTTATCCCATGATCTGCTAAGGGCGCGGCGGAACCGCGGCAGAAGCCTGGCTTCTGCGGCGGTTCCGCGGCCATCTGATGACATCATCTGTCCATTCTTGCACAGTAATTCCTATTTTATTATGCTGAATTTTCTGGGAATTTTTAATTTGACTCAACAGTTGAGTGTTCTGGGGTTGTATTGGGAATCGACGATTCGATCGGATTATCAAACCTTGTCTATGTGGCTTTCCGGATATTTTAGAATATGTTAAAAGGTTCGACCGGATATAAATACCCAAATTTTCCCCCGCCGGAAAATTTCCAATTGTTGGATTTTTCTGTGGTTTAAGAACGTTCTAAGTAGTGCAAGTAATGGGATGGTCCCTCTAGAAGACAACAAACCTTAACTCGATTATGTGACCGTCTTGAACTGCCCTTTGAACCTTTGAGTTTGGGGCAGTACGGCGTGCCACATGTGAGGCGTTGGCTTGACCCTTCTACGGCTGGACCGTTGGTACCGAGGCATGAAGTGAATGTCTTTGAACCTATTTCATGTGTTGAACGGTTTCAGGAAAACTTGGGTGTTCGAATGTTCGATCGGAAAGTTTAATATTTTCTATTTATCCGGAATGGGATACAATAATTGGAATTCACAAACAGTTATGAGATAACTGAATGAATGTTATAAATCTAGCGGTTTAGTTTCATTTGATATTGAAAAGAGTTTTCGATAATGAGACTAAAATGCGGGGTTTATAACTGTTAGGCATGTGATGTCTAAGTATTTCATTTGATTAGGCATGTGATGTCTAAAGAGGTTGCGGATTCCAACTGTTGTAGTTTTACACTTTCTTTTCTGTGACCGTAAGTGTAATATGTGATATCGCCGGTTTCGTTGCTATATGTCAACGACAATTGGGATGCGCATATTTATTTACGTTGATGAAATGTGATGTTATGTGTTGCTCGATATGTTATATTGGATTGTCGTGATTGAATAGCCGGGGTTTTTTTTTATGTGAGATGAGTGTGTTTCATTTTCATTCATGTAAAAACTTGTATGTAATATTCTTTTATTTGGGGCACTTCCAGGTTGCGGAAGTTGTCACCTTTTGTATATTATTTACTTTTCCGCATTAGGATAGACCCAAGGAGAGGACCACAAGTAACCGGGTTCTGGGGTCCAGTGGGAGACCAACTCGAGGAGTCGAGTCCGGGTCTCCTAACCTTAGAATTGGCAGGGTTGCTTGTCGCTCTCGTAGGGGTCTAGGGGTGTGGGATTGGCTATTCATCACGACCGTGTAATCCGTGTTTTATACTGGCTCGTACTGAAAACACGGACGTCCTAGTATATCTAATGTTTCTTCTGCTGCGATATCTGTGATGTGATCATGTGATGTTCTGTGATAGATACAGTATATAGTATATATGATATATTATATAGACGTTACTTATGTTTTGCACCCGCACTAGCCCTGCCCTGCTCTGTCGTTAGTTACCTAACCTAACGGTGCACGGGGGACATCGAGGCGAATGCGGATGGCATAAGTGTACGTCATATTTATCTGTGATGTTTAGGTGACTTAAATGATGGGACTTCATGAATGTGATTAATGAAAGAAAAGAAACCTAAGATGTTGTAGAATCAAATTTTAAACAAAACAGGTAGCTACAGTTCTTGCTTTGCATAGCGGTATATATGATATACCCTGCACCTTATTCGATGAGGAAAGGACCGAGATCCCTTCACCGGGAGTGACTCCTTTAGCAATAACTGGCAGATGCTACACACTCGGTTTGACTTTTGATTGCTTCTATAGTTTCTGCTTTGCACAGTGATATATATGATATATCCCGCACCTCATTCGACGGGGAAAGGGCCGACGATCCCTTCACCGGGAGTGACCCCTTTAGCAAAACTAGAAAAGCCTCAAAATCACTCCATTTCAAAACTTCATTTGATTCTACAACGATATCAAGTTCATTACGCTCATGGTTTTTTTCTGAAAGAACCCGCGTAGCCCTCCGTCATTTCAGATAGATATTATTTAGTATTCGTGCTATGTTTGTTGACTTAGTCAAGGCATAGTGTATGGTAGCTAAATTATGTTTATCTGTAACAACATGAGATATGATTGGATTAGAGCATTCGCACGGCCTTGTTGACTCAGTCAAGGGTCGTACGGGTGGGTTTAATTCAATCGGGAAATGTACGGGTTGAACTTGACTTGCGATTTATGGTTTGTTGACTTAGTCAAGGTCATAGATCGCTAGGGGAAAAAGCATTATCGGGAATTTCAAGTGTTGAAATTTGCAATGAGATTGCATACCTTCTATGAGATAGTTGGATCCCGATACCCACTGCGAGTAAGAGTTACTCCTGGGAGAGTTTTGCACACTACAATTAGCCGATCAAGTAGGTGTCTAGAAAGGTGTCAACGGGGTTACGCCTCTGGAAAAACAAGGTTTACTTTAATTAGGTCCGTGCGAAAGCACGGGGAACCTCCCTCAAAGTACCGACACTGGCCTGGCTGAAAGATCGACGAAGTTGTAGGATGTAATTAATCCCGGCTAGTCTTTCCTTTTAGGGTTTGAAGGAAGATTTGATAAAAACCAGTGGGAGCCATCTTGATTAGATAAGATAATAACCAATCTGATCTTGCACGAGCATACCCTAAAGTGTTTTCTTCTCTCTCTCTCCAGGTAGCGACCATTTCATGCCTTAATCATGATAATAATATGGATGTATTGACCGAACCGGCATGTTATACTGTGCAGGGGAACGTTGGACCCGTTCTATCTTATAAATGTTATAAGACTGAACAGGAAAAAGGAGAATATCTAGATTCTCACGCCGCCCAAACGGAGAACGTGCATGATGATGCACCTTCTTCGGGTGTGTTTGTTATTGAGAACTGTTTCTCAGTTCACCCTACGTCCTGGGTATTAGATACCGGATCAGGATCCCACATATGTAAGCAGTTACATGGGCTACGGAAAGGTAGAGAACTGGGAAAAGGTGATCATTCCGTTCAAGTAGGGAATGGGGCAAATGTTGGAGCCAAAGCAGTTGGCATATATCACCTAGTATTACCAAATGGTGATACACTAGTCCTGAATGAGTGCTATTATATACCGAATATGATGTGCAACATTATATCAGTTTCTTTATTAAGTAAAGAAGGATATAATTTTGTAGTAAAGGATAATGTTATGAACATATTCCTAGATCAAAAGTTGATTGCATCAGGCTCGCTACATAATGGCATATTCATTCTCAATCAAAATACAGTCTTCAATATACAAAACACACACAAGAGGAAAAGCTCAGAAATGAACGAATCCTTCTTGTGGCACTGTAGACTTGGCCATATCAATGAGACACGACTAGCTAAGTTGCATAAGAATGGATATTTGAATTCATTCGAATTATCATCTTATGACACTTGCCATTCTTGTCTCAAAGGAAAAATGACCAAAACTCCGTTTACGGGACACGGAGAAAGAGTTACAGAACTCTTGGGACTGGTGCATAGTGATGTATGTGGTCCTATATCTACACACGCCAGAAATGGTTCTTCCTACTTCATTACATTCACTGACGATCTCTCTAGATACGGGCATGTGTTCCTGTTGAAACACAAGTCTGAAGCTTTTGAGAAATTCAAAGAACATAAGCACGAGATAGAGAACCAAACGGGCAAAAGTATTAAGATTCTTCGATCTGATCGAGGAGGTGAATACTTAAGCAGTGAATTCCTGGATTATCTAAAAGAGAATGGGATTCTCTCTCAGCTTACTCCTCCTTATACACCACAGCACAACGGTGTATCGGAACGAAGGAATCGCACCCTATTAGATATGGTGCGTTCAATGATGAGCAATGCTGAGTTACCTATTTCCTTTTGGGGGTATGCGCTTGAGACAGCCATATACCTATTGAATCTGGTTCCGTCTAAATCTGTACCTACCACACCATATGAGATATGGAGTGGGAAGAGACCATATTTTAAACGAATTAAGATATGGGGTTGTCCGGCCTATGTCAAAAACCAAAATCTGGTCAAACTCGAGGCACGATCAGTCCTTTGCAAGTTTGTGGGATATCCTAAGAATTCTCAAGGATATTTTTTCTACCAAGCTGAGGAACAAAGAGTGTTTGTTGCTCAACATGCCACCTTTTTGGAAAGGGAATTTCTTGCAAAAGAAATTAATGGCAAAGAGGCAGAGCAAGAAGAGGTTCCAGCACCACAAACTGCAACTAATGATTTAGTAGAACCAGAGGATTCAGTGGTGCCCGACGTACCCCAGCCTCTCCGCCGATCTAGTAGGGTTTCTCATCCACTTGAGAGATACTATGGTTTTCTCATTGATGGTGGCAGTGAGGATTGCATCATGGAGGATGATGACCCAACTAGCTTCGAGCAGGCCATCACGAGTGGGGACTCGGTGAAATGGCTGGATGCTATGCGGTCCGAGATAGAATCCATGTACACCAACAAAGTATGGACTTTGGAAGTTGCTCCTGAAGGGGTAAAACCCATTGGGAGCAAGTGGATCTTCAAGAAAAAACTTGGTGTAGATGGGAAAGTGGAGACTTTCAAAGCTAGACTTGTAGCAAAGGGTTTTCGTCAAAGACCAGGTGTGGACTATGACGAAACCTTTTCTCTAGTGGCTATGCTTAAATCCATCCGAATCATGCTTGCCATCGCTGCATATCATGACTACGAAATCTGGCAAATGGATGTTAAGACCGCCTTTCTAAATGGTGATTTAGAAGAGTGCGTGTACATGACTCAGCCAGAGGGCTTCGTAGACAGTGGGAGCAGCGGGAAGGTGTGCAAGCTGCTTAAATCCATTTATGGATTAAAGCAAGCATCGTGGAGTTGGAACATCTGCTTTGACGTCGTTATCAAAGAGTTTGATTTCATCAAAAACCCAGATGAACCTTGTATTTACAAGAAGGTGGCAGAGAGTAAGGTTGTCTTCCTCGTATTGTACGTGGACGACATACTCTTGATAGGAAATGATATTCCTATGCTGCAATCGGCCAAGCTCTTCTTATCACAAAGATTCTCAATGAAAGATCTTGGTGATGCCTCCTGCATATTGGGAGTTAGGATTTATAGAGATAGATCCAAATGGATTTTGGGATTGTCCCAATCCAGGTACATTGACACCATACTAAAAAGGTTTAGTATGGAAGATTCCAAGCGTGGGAACTTGCCCACGATCTCTGGAGTCACTCTCTCCAAAGAGATGTCTCCCATGACTGATTTGGAGAGAGCTCGCATGCAAGGGATACCCTATGCTTCGGCTGTAGGCTCTATCATGTATGCGATGCTATGTACCAGACCCGATGTAGCATACTCACTAAGTGTAGTGAGCAGGTATCAAGCTGATCCTAGAGAGAATCACTGGACAGCTGTGAAGAGCATTCTCAAGTACTTGCGAAGGACTAAAGAGATGCTCTTGGTGTATGGTAACGGAGAACTCCAAGTGGAGTCCTTTACCGATCCGAGCTTCCAGAGTGATTAGGACGACTCTAAGTCGCAGTCGGGTTTTGTCTTTACCCTTTACGGAGGGGCGGTTAGCTGGAAGAGTTCCAAGCAGGAAACCGTAGCAGACTCGACGATGGAGGCTGAATACATCGCTGCCAACGATGCTGCCAAAGAGGCTGTCTGGATCAAGAAGTTCATTACTGAACTTGGAGTGGTTCCATCCATTGAGCATCCAATACCTTTGTATTGCGATAACAATGGAGCGGTGGCTTTGGCCAAGGAACCCAGGTCCCATCAGCGATCCAGGCATATTCTGAGGCGGTATCACCTGATCCGGGAAATAGTTGATCGTCGGGAGATCGAGGTCAGGAGGGTTGACACGAAGAACAACACGGCGGATCCACTCACGAAGGCCATTTCCCTGATACAGTTTGAAAGACTCTATAGGATGCTCGGTATGCGATACTACAGCAGCTGGCCCTAGTGCAAGTGGGAGATTGTTAGTTGTATGTATGCCCTAGAGGCCAGTATTGTACAGATGATGTATATTATATTGGATGCTTGGACATATATAGAGATGACTTTCTTGCTCGATATGATAGTATGCTATCTGGTTACTCTTTATCTTAACATGTATACTAGTCTCTTTAAACTGTCTTATGGTTACATGTTGGTAAAGCCCTTAGGATGTGTACTTGACTACTTGGACTATGATGCAGATCATACTAGTGGGGACATGGTAGTCCATAAGTACATCCTTCAAGGTCCCTAGTCGTGGGTGTATCGAGACGGGGCATCGATATACCAGAGTAGACTAGCGTATACGCTTCTCGACCCATGAGATAGGCGATGGATGATCCCGTATCCATTGGTGTTTGACATCAGAGATGGTATACGGGTGCTCAGTGGAGACTGGGTACTGGACGGACTCGCCGAGAACTCCCAGATGGTATTATACCTCACGTCAGATGGCAGTTCTCAGGTGACACTTATGCAGGTTAGTCTATAGACCCGAGATCGTCATAGAGTCTTGTGTGATTCCCACTGTGCTTTGATCTCCAATTACCACGTCCATGAGGGCGTGCAAAACGGTGGTCTTTGGGTACAGTCCCGAGTCATATGGAGGCAATGAGCGATAGGAGGGGTTTCGTCTCTCCCGGTATTGGGGGTTGATGTTGCGCAGTGCTCGATTGGCCGTAACAGGGAAGTCCCCGGCCAGGGCTGATCAGAGATTTGCTGGTAAGTGTTACCAGTAGTTTCTCGACCCGTTATGAGCCTCACATCGGCACGACTTATCGGTTATTGGGGTCTGACGTTTACCACCCCTAAACTTGATATGCGACATATCAGACGAACAGACTGGACTGTACGGTAAGTGTTACTGGTTGGATTCACAGGAGTGTGAGAAGGCTAGCTCGTCGATCTTCTGATCGCTTAATACCCGGGTGGCCGTTACGTTTAGCAGACCGCTTGCGGCTTGTGGGTGCTTGATATGATCATCATCTGCTACCAGCGTATTGACGAGTCTTTAGAGTCCTACACAGAGGTTTCCTGGCTCAAGCAAAACGAAATAGGAGCGCATATGAAATATGTGCGGGACCGAGAATAATGCGCGTATGTGATACCGCATTTCATTCTCGCGATGAATGTTTCGATTGGTTGTATGCGATATGACCTAGTTATCGAATCATTGATTCGATAAATCGATACATTGGATACTAGTCGGTTATGTGCGACATGACCGGATCATTGAATCAAATGTTGATTTAATGATTTAATGTATAAATATATATTTGATATATTACTTTGCATTAACTAGTATTGGTTCACTTTAAATGGATTTTCTCACTTGATGTGCAAGTTGTATATGTGATATACTTTTGTGCACATGTTTGTATCATGTTTGATGATACTTGCTTATTTGGTTAAGTGTATGGAATTAAACCATGGTTAAGTTGATGATTAGGGTTTTGCGTATTCATTTATTTATTTATTTATTTATTTATTTATTTGGAATAGATTATGATGAGAATGGTGGCTTTCTTTGTTTCTAGTCAAAGCTTCATGAAGCTTTGACTTTGTAACCATTCTTGTCTTCATGCTTAACCCTAACCCTTCTAAGTAACCATGGTCTATTCTCTACACTCTACCATAGTTAGTATATGATAAGTATTCATTTTCTTTTCCATTTTTAATTAAGACTTATCATATTCTAGCTTCATCTTCTTCTTCATCTTCAAAGAAAAAGCTTAAGTCCATTAATGGCAACTTGAGCTAAAGTGTGAGAAATCCAATTCTAAAGTGAACCCACCTCCTATTTCTTCACCCTCTACCTCTTGCCAAGTAGTATAGGGTGTTTTCTTCACAAGTTTCACAACTTGGTGAAGTTGGAGCTTGAACTTGTGATGCCTCGACGTAGATCATCTTCGGCACAAAGCCGACGACCTAGCCCGCCCATTTCTCCGATGAAGCCAATGATTGAGTCCGGGATTCGAGATGGACAGCAAGAGGTAGCCTACGTGGAGCTAAGCAAGTGGATAACCGGATCTACAAAGGTTGTAGCTTCTCACTTTTAGTTAACTAGTTTAATGTTTCGCCTAGAATTCTAGTCGACGATCCGTATTAGGGTTTCTCGGCACCCATAAAATTTGAAATTGGCATGGTTGATGCCTTGTGAGACCTCTATTGTGTGCCTAGGAACCCTACAAGTGATTCTCTTCGTATCCATGATTATACATCCATTGGAGATCCTTGATTCTATTTGTTTCCATGATCATACTTTCATTGATGTTGTTCCTTCTTATGATCATGTATCCATACTGGATTTGTCGTTTCCTCTCATGCCGTTGATCTGCTTTATTCGATACTCGATTGAGGTTCCTGTCACTATAGTTTGAGCACAGTTTGAGCTGCTGCTAGCGTTGCGGTCAGGGCGAGCTCGTTTGATACGAGGGCCGACCATTGTGTTTTTTGGTGACATGGGGACGTCTCGAGTTAGCACTGATGATTGTGACCTCTTGTGGAGGCGAGTGCTTGGTTATACACCGGATGATCGGGCCATTGTTAGAGCTGCCAGTTGAGAGAGGACTGTTGATGTACAGCATACCTCAGAGATTATGATGTAGCCTACCGTGCAGACAGATGACCTAGCTGTTGCTGAGATTGATAAGATGTCGCTTCCGAAGCTTACGAGTTGAGATCGCCGGAGCTTCCAGGAAGATATGAGACAGATGATAGCTAGTCTACCCCGATTTTAGAGACGAAGGTGATTCGTCAGATTGATGTGCCGACGCAGGCCTAGTTGAGTTGAAGATTTCCAGTGTAGAGAGTCTTACTCAGATCTAGAGCAGACCGATTTAGAGATGACCGCCAATGTATTGCCTTTCCTGGAGGATTGAGGCGCTGTTCAGCGTACAGACGAATGAGCCAGTCGTTGCTGCAATTGACGAGGTATCGCCTAGAGGTTGGAGCTACTGCAGCATAAGTATATACTTAGAGATATGATGGAAGGTCACTAGCCACCCAAGGGTGAAGGACTAGGACATGTGGTTCGTTCGCTTACCCGATGCGAGGTCATCAGATAGATTGATTCCAGCTAGAGACGACTTCACACAGATTCATTGAGAGTCGATAGAGACGATCGAATGTCAGGAAACCATATTCCAAGTTTAAAGTATTCGGATATACGTGCAAGCAATTATATGGACCCTCTAGAAGAATGAAACCCTAACTCGACATAATGACAGTGTGAAAGCCTTGGAACCTTAGGGTTTGCGGCAGTTCCGCGACGCCATTAGTGAGGCTTGGGTTTGCCCTTCTACGGCTGGATCACTGATGCTGTGGTATGTACTCGACACTATTAAACTGTACCCAAGATGTTGATCTCTTGAGGGATTATAAGGTTTTGACATATCGATCGGATGGTTCGACATCATTCGGATATCATGTGATGGGATACATTGCTTGGGAGACTCCAGATACGAGCATAGCCATTGGAGCGCAGTCCTTGCAGTCACGAGAAGACGAGTCCGACTCAGTCGACATTGGGGCCGAATGAAGTGGAGAGTTCGCACGAGAATTCGGCGAGTATGGAGTATATCTTCGATGGTTGGGACGAGTTTCCGAGGAACGGTGTGCGGAACACGTAGATGTTCAGAAAATGAGAAAGGATTATGTAAGAGTACCAGCCTCCGTATAGTTCGGCATAGGCGAGATTGGAAGAGATCTTGAGCAGGATTCCTTCCAGGACACTACTGCAATGAGATTTTCACCCAGGATCAGATATGCTACGTACAGTCAGAGGACCAGAGGCCGACGCCAGCAACGTGCTGCTTTATGAGTGGTCATGATGATTGACCGAGAGATGACCAGAGAAGTACTAGAGCGGAATCGTCCCCGTTAGCACACCTGACAGGGCCGATGAGCAGATAGATTGCGAGATTGGTAATTCGTAGAGAAGATGATTACCCAGAGATAGAGGACGCCAGAACGTGAGCAGGAGGCGAGTGGATGTTCTTGTTCTGCCAGTTTCTAGGCGCACCGATTTATTTCTCGACATTGTAGGAGGTGTACCTCGATGTCCTTTGTTGCGATTTGTGCTTGTGATCTGAGTATCACGCTTATATCGCTTGGATTTGAGTTTTGATGACGAGTTTCCTGATATTGATTTCATGGATTTCTTATAGATGATTTGATTTTTTCATTCGGTATAGCTTATATGTACTTGCAGTGCATTGATATGTGTTTTGTGCACACATTTGCACACGATTTTGATTTATACACCTTGGTGTACTCGGTGTTACTTTTTATGGATTTGTATTCGCATTTCGTGCAGAATAGGTGCACCAGATATTGTTGTCCTGCACACTCGTTGCAGTGGACAGATGCTTTCGTGCACACCCGTTGCACGTAGTTTTGGGTTTTTGTGCTTATTGTGGCACCTGTATTTGGATTTGATTTCCATGCGCACCAGATGCATGTGATTATTGGATACGCCTTTTGAGGCTGATTTTGCTTTTGAGCACTTTGCTTTCATGTTGGGCACTATTTTGTGTAGTAGCCAAACATGACTGATCCGAGGACAGTACCTGAATACTTTGCATGCATTAAAAGTTTACCAATAGGTTTTTGAAATAGAGGAGCTATAGTATCGCTATTTTCAACGTGTCCGTGAGCGACGCGGACGTTTATAAAAGGAAAACCTTTTGGAATATTTTGAAAACGACGGAACGTGTATTTAAGAAAACATATATGGACATATATTATTATTTTAGAATGAGCGTCCGTCAGTTATGCCGTGAGTTACGCATTCCCGCGGTGATTTAGAAAAGATTTTGCATGTCTTTCATTCAGATTTTGAGTTTTTCAAAGATGCGTACTATACACGTATTGTAGAATTTGACTAGTATGTATTGGATTTCAGTAGTGGATTTCGAGATCTGCATCTCTATTGTAACTCCGAGGATATGCGTGCAAATCCGATGATTTGTGTGACGCTTGACGGAGTTCAATTTTTAGTTTTTACTCGTTTTCATGCGCATTTGACGCGATGTGTTGCGTTATTTCTGCGTTTTCCATGATTTCGGAGCCCCGTTGTTTGAGCTGTTTATTGAAATGTTTTAGATTTTGGGGGTTTAAATTTAAATTCGGGGACCGAATTTATTTAAGGGGGGAAGATTGTAACATTACAGAAAATATAAAATACTATTTTTGGGAATTTAATATTAAAATAATATTTTTCCCGAAAACTGCCGATTTGCGAAATTGGGGTTTTCGAAATGGGTATAAATATATACCAAGAATTGTGAAATAAATAGAAATTAAAATGGTTTATTCATTTAAAAATATATTTAAAGGATTTGGAAATTTTAAAATTTATTATATACAGTTTCGACAAAAACCCGATTAGTGCACTGCTAATCGCGATTAAGCCAAATCCGCGTTTTTACAGTTTCCATGGTTAGTGCACCTTGACATGTTTCATTTTATTACATGTTTCATTTCATTTGGGCTATATATTATGGTTTTTGGTGGGAAAAGAAAAAGTAAAAGAAAGAGGAAAAGTCAAGGGGACATAATGATGGGGTAGGTATACTAGTGATGAGAGAGAGAGTGTGCGAATTATAATGAGAGAGGGGGGCTGCTGCCCAAATCAAAATCCCTCACCATTTTCCTCCTTCTCCATCATCTCCTCAACTCCATAACCCTCCACAAAAATCCCTAGATCCATCTCCAACCATGCCCCAAAACCCTACACACCCTTCACAAATATTAATCCCCTCTTCAACCTCTACACATGGGACCAAGAAAAATTCAGTTTTGATGGTCTTGGGGGATTCATGGGTGCTTTATGAGGTAATCCCTTCACTAATTGGGTAGTTTTCCATTTACTTAAGTATTTATATGGGTTTAGTTGTGATATTGTGGAGGTAGTGAACATTGGGAAACCCTAGTGAAGATTTGAGTGTTGGTTTGAATTGGGTGATTCCTAGTAGCTGTTAACTAAACTTAGGTGCTGTTTAGTGACCTAGAACAGATCTTAGAAACCCCAAAACATGGATTTAGAAACCCGACATCGGAAAAATGTGTGATCTGTGAAGGTGTTCTGGAATCTGGAGCAACCCGGGGGCACTAAAAATTAAATTGAGCTGACAGTGAGTCGTGCAGGCACCTATGAAGCTACCATCAAGACCCGAGCCCCTAATTCAATTCCGTGGCCGAAAATTTAATTATTCTGGCCGCAATTTGCGGCCAGAGTAGAAGGGAATAGGTTCATTTTTGTTCCAGGGCTCATTTTGCACTAAATTAGACCCCTCCTATGTACAGTTTTGGCTAATTGTCATCTGGGGAAAATATGGGAGCATTTTGGTGTGTTTTAGGCGATGTTTTCCGTATTTTAAAATGCACTTTCTTGATATTTGGATTTATATTTGGTTGTCGGTGTTCGTACATCGACGACATGGGTTGTTTGATTGATTTGCACGTTTGGGCCATAGGTTCCAACCTATGAGCACACTGTGCGCTGTATCGGATTTCTGCCTTGATTTTAATACGTATTGCGATTGGTTCTTATTGTAGGTACCCTCGTATGGATTCCGAGGCGAAGAAGCGTGGCGTCATCGATTTCGGCGAGCCTAGACCAGGTGAGTAGATCTATATCTACCGGGGAAGTCGGGTGGATGGCGTATAGCACCCCCGCAGCTTTTAATGGAAAAAATGATTTATAGAGTATGGTTAGGGAACCTAGATTAGGAAACTAGGGTTAGAACATAGATAGCTATGTAGTCATATAAGAAACTAGAGGATAGTTAAGTGTGACATGCTACTACTACCCTAGGATGATATTTATCGCTCAGGATACTGTAGGACTAGATAGCCGATGTAGATGCGTCATCCGAACCATACCTTTTTCTAAACTAAAGAATCTTATGTACCTTTTAAATGTATATCTTATGGGATGTTACGGATTTTCAAATGATATTTTTTCCTTAAAAACACCGTAACCCCTGTTTTCAAAACTACGATTCACTTCATCAAAAATCCGATTGTATGGTTCGGGTGTGTTGGTTAGATTAGGTACTTATACTTAGTAGAGGTAGCATGTTTATGTAAACTCGACATGATATGAGACATAATTATGATGAAAGAATACAAGACGAATTTGATGATATGATGAGATGATGATATGATATGATGGTATACGGATGCGAATCGATCGAAATGATTTATACCCTACCGGTCCCCTGATATGCGATTATTGCAGATGAGACCTGGGACATAGGTATATAGGGTTACATATATATTTAGAATGTTGTGAATCATGGATGATAGGCCGTATGTGATATTAGGCCGTACCCTCAGTTGTCGTATAGGATGATAGGATCCCTTTTAGTATAATGCCGCCGCACGATGATATTCCGTGCGTGATGAGGTTGACTTGATGATTGATCCTTACCCTTGACTAGAGGTTGCCGTACGATGGATTGTACCGTACGCGATGTTTTTGGGCTGGATGCCAGTTGATAGATTGCCCGACTCGGTCATATTAGATACGTATACCCGTCTGCATGGCATATGATTTACCTTATGCTGTATTCATATTATTTACATTGCATTGAATATATCTGTATTAGTACACTTACACCATTATCGATTATGCGTATGTTACACGTACACAGATTTGCCGGCTCACACACTTCATCATCGATAATTGCCATGTCACTACACAGTAGGATTGCTGCATCATGATATGACTCTATACATCATGCTTTATGATTTTACGCATTGAGATATGCTGTTTTTATGAGATTTCTGGATTTGAGAACCGTGACTAATTCAAAGAAAGCGTGTACTGTTTTAAAAACCCGGTTTCTCTTGATATGATATTTCAGTGCATCCACCATGTGTTTCCTCGGTTCTGAGAGTGGCATGTGAAACCCGATTCGAGGAGTGGACGAAGCCGAATGCGGGTTCATCGTGGACCCGGTATGGTTCCCCGGGGCGAGAAATGTTTTTCGTGGAGTAGACGATGAGCCTGGCAGGGTGGCGAGTACCTACCGGTGATAGTATTTGGGCTCGGCGGATATCCGGAGGATACCGACCGGAGTCGAGAGATGAGATGGGCCGATCCGGACTGACGGAGCCCTTGGACCGATCCGGACTGACGGAGCCCGATATATGAGGATTTACGTGTCAATGCTGGGCACGGTTTTCATGATGTTTTCGAGTGTCGATGCTAGGCACTCAGGTTCCATGATTTTGATGTGTCGGGAGGGACACCGTTGATATATATATATATATATCCTCATTCTTTCATGCACACTCCCTTATGATATTTACGTGCATACAGACATTGATTATTGGGTGGACGAGATCCACATGCATACATATCTTGATTTTTACCGTTGGATGTTATCAGCATGCATAGGTAGTGATTACTTTGTTGGCACATGTACGACCCGGTCACCCTAGATATCATAGTATTACCTTTTGATATAGTTGACCTAGGAGTCGTTGTTTATTCGATTTCTACTTGTAGATATATTTCTATTCACGAGTTGGCAACTCACCCCCGTTGTGCCACAGTTCTTGCAGGTTGACCGCTTGGATCAGTAGCGGCTTCGCTGGCATACAGTTCCATTCGGGTGTTTTGCATTGGTAGGTGGGGCATTGTATCGTACCCACTCTTGTATTATATTTCATATTGTATCTAGTTAACTCTATCAATCAATCAGAAGTTGTATTTGTATAGGTGATGAGACTTAGTGAGACTTGTAGTTGCGAGATTTGAGCGATGGGTTTTATATTCACTTTTGGGGCTATATCTTGCTCTTTTCACTGTCTTTTGTGGTGAACTTCGCCGTTGGGCGTCGTATATTTATTTATGCTATATTGCGTGGTTTTGATCCGCCGTTTGGCGAAGAGCTTGCTCCCGCTTGGGGATGCCATTATTCTTGTTATGTATTTGTGGTTTTGGATCAAAATATACAAAGGTGGTGCTGCCAAAATTTTTCAAAAGGCGAAACATGTTTTTAAACTAGAAAATTCATTTGCATCATTCATGTTTCTTTCTATGCATTAAGCACACTTGTTTTCATTATACCTTTATTTCAAAACATCATCTCCTTTATTTTTTCTAAAAAGGTTTAGATTTCTGGGTTTCAGCTTACTTGAATTCCGTTACGCCTTTAGACGTGGCGTGATTCAAGTGCTGGTCACGAGCTAATATTTCGGGTCGTGACACCACGCTTGGATTCTTCCATACTAAACCTCTTTAGTATGGTGTCAATGTACCTGGATTGGGACAATCCCAATATCCTTTTAGATCTAACTCTATAGATCATAATTCCCAGTATGCAGGAGGCATCACCTAGATCTTTCATTGAGAATCTTTGTGATAAGAAGAGCTTGACCGATTGCAGCATAGGAATGTCATTTCCTATCAAGAGTATGTCGTCCACGTACAATACGAGGAAGACAACCTTACTCTCTGCCACCTTCTTGTAGATACAAGGTTCATCTACGTTTTTGACGAAATCAAACTCTTTGATAACGACGTCAAAGCAGATGTTCCAACTCCGCGATGCTTGCTTTAATCCATAAATGGATTTAAGCAGCTTGCACACCTTCCCGCTGCTCCCACTAGCTATGAAGCCCTCTGGCTGAGTTATGTACACGCTCTCTTCTAAATCACCGTTTAGAAAGGCGGTTTTAACATCCATTTGCCAGATTTCGTAGTCATGGTATGCGGCGATGGCAAGCATGATCCGGATGGATTTAAGCATAGCCACTGGAGAAAAGGTTTCATTATAGTCCACACCTGGTGTTTGACGAAAACCCTTTGCAACAAGTCTTGCTTTGAAAGTCTACACTATCCCATCTACACCAAGTTTTTTCTTGAAGATCCACTTGCTCCCAATGGGTTTTACCCCTTCAGGAGCATCTTCCAAAGTCCATACTTTGTTGGTGTACATGGATTCCATCTCAAACCGCATTGCATCCAGCCATTTCACTGAGTCCCCACTCGTGATGGCCTGCTCGAAGCTAGTTGGGTCATCATCAACCATGATGCAATCCTCGCTCCCACCATCCATGAGAAAACTGTAGTATCTCTCAGGTGGGTGAGGAACCCTACTAGAACGGCGGAGTGGCTGGGGTTCATCGGGTACTACCGAATCCTCTGGTTCCACTAAATCTTCAGTTTGAGTTTGTGTAGACGGAATTTCTTCCAGTTCTACCTCGTCGTCACTAATTTCTTTTGTAAGAAATTCCTTTTCTAAAAAGGTGGCATGTCGAGAAACAAACACCTTTTGTTCCTCAGTATGGTAGAAAAGATATCCATGTGAATGTTTGGGATATCCTACAAACTTGCATAGAACTGACCGTGCCTCGAGTTTGTCCGGATTTTGCCTTTTGACATAGGCCGGACAACCCCATATCTTAACTCGTTTAATACATGGTCTCTTCCCACTCCATATCTCATATGGTGTGGTAGGTACAGATTTAGATGGAACTTGATTCAATAGGTATGCTGCTGTCTCCAGCACATGCCCCCAGAAGGAAATAGGTAACTCAGCTGTGCTCATCATAGAGCGCACCATATCTAATAGGGTGCGGTTCCTCCGTTCCGATACACCGTTGTGCTGTGGTGTATATGGCAGAGTTAGCTGAGAGAGAATCCCATTCTATTTTAGGAAGTCCAGGAATTCATTGCTCAAGTATTCACCTCCTCGATCAGATCGAAGGATTTTAATACTTTTCCCGGTTTGGTTCTCGACTCCTTGTTTATATTCTCTAAATTTCTCAAAATCTTCTGATTTGTGTTTCATCAGGAACACATACCCGAATCTAGAGAGATCGTCAGTGAATGTAATGAAGTACGCAGAACCATTCCTGGCATGTGTAGAAATGGGGCCGCATACATCACTATGTACCAGTCCCAAGAGTTCCTTAACTCTTTCTCTGTGTCCCGTAAACGGAGTTTTGGTCGTCTTGCCTTTGAGACATGACTGGCAAGTGTCATAAGATGAAAATTCAAACGGATTCAAATATCCATCCTTATGCAACTTAGCCAGTCGTGTCGCATTGATGTGACCCAGTCTACAATGCCACAAGAAGGATTCGTTCAGTTCTAAACTTTCCTCTTGTGTGTGTTTGTTATACTCAGAACTGTTGATTGATTTAGAACATAAATGCCATTGCACATCGTGCCTGATCCAACCAACTTTTGGTTTAGAAAAATGTTCATAACATTATCCTGTATTACAAAATTATATCCTTCTTTACTCAACAAAGAAACCGATATAATGTTGCATATCAGGTTCGGCATGTAATAGCATTCGTTCAGAATCAATGTATTACCAGTTGGCAATACAAGGTGATATTCCCCGACGGTTTTAGCTGCAACAATTGCACCATTTACAACCCTTATGTCCTTATCACCTTCTCCAAGTTCTTTACCTTTCCTAAGCCCATGTAACTGATTACATATATGGGATCCTGACCCGGTATCTAATACCCAGGACGTAGAGCAAATGGAGAAACAGTTCTCTGTAACGAACACACCCGAAAAAAATGTATCAACATATACTTTCTTCATTCGGGTGGCATAGGAATCCCGGTATTCCCCTATATCCTGTTCAGTCTTATAACTTTTATAAGAAAGAACGGAACCAACGTTTCCCAGCACAGAATAACATGCGGGTTCGGTCAATACATCCATATTATTATCTTTATTAAGGCATAATATGGTCACTACCTGGAGAGAGAGAGAAGAAAACACTTTAGCGTATGCTCTTGCAAGATCAGATTGGTTATTATTTTATCTAATCAGGATGGCTCCCACTGTTTTTATCAAATCTTCCTTCAAACCCTAAAAGGAAAGACTAGCCGGGATTAATTACACCCTACAATTTCGCCAATCTTTCAGCCAGGCCAGTGTCGGTAATTTGACGGAGGTTCCCAGTGCTTTCGCACGGACCTAATTAAAGTAAACCTCGTTTTCCCAGAGTCGTAACCCCGTTGACACCTTTCTAGACACTGTAACACCTTAGAATGTGTTTTGTGGCTAATTATATTTTAATGTATGGTTTTTAATAAAAAGTTTACCAATTTGGTTTTTAATTATTTTATCCTATTTATTGAATATTTTATTAGATTTTTCCAAGGCTTGCACACACTTGTGCATGTTATCTAGGGTTGTAATTTGGGTTAAACATGATTAGCAATCATGGTTAACTAACCATTTTCCCTAATCTAGTTTTATATTTTGTTTAAGTGTTATGGGTTTTTAAGTGTGCATGGTTGTTAAAATAAAAAGGGTTTTATTTTGATTGTTATTGTGTTGACTTGGTGAGAGAGAGAGAGAGGGTGCATTATGAGGCATGATGGCTTGCCCATGCCTTCATTTAATGGAGAGAAAGAGAGAGAGAGGAGGGGGTTGACTTGTTGGTGTTCTCTCATTTTCACTCATTGCTCTCATCCTCTCACTCACACACACACACACTCTTGGCTGAATCATCAGCAGCAAAGACAACAACAACAACAACAGAAGCAGCAGCAGCAGAGAAGGAGCAGCAGCAGACAGCAACAACTTTAGCAGTTGGATCGACATCAGCAGCAGCAACAACTTGCATCAGTAGTAGCAACCCCTCATCTTCCCCATACACTCCTTCACCTGATTCCTAGGGTCCCTTAGGGTATAATTCTTAACCCAATTTCCCTTTTTGCCAAACTCTTGTGTTAATTAGCTTTGGTTTGCTTTTAAAGTTAGTTTCGTGCTATATTTTGTGATTGGTGTGAAGTTTTGTTCATGTGATGTAAGTGTTGGTTAACCTAGACTAATTAGATGTTATTAGGGCCATGTAAACCTAGTTAAACCCTAGATTACACCAAAATACCATAGGGTTTCTAATTGTGCAAAATTTAGTGTTTTTAAGTGAAATTTCACTTTTCAGTGATCTGCTATAGGCCCGAGTAGTTCAGGTTAAAATTTGAGGAAACTGGAACACACTAGATATACCCTGACCACACCACCTGAGCACGAACCCCTAACCCCCTACCCAGGCCGCCGGTTTAATCTTTCTGGCCGCAATTTGCGGCCAGATGTGGGAGTTTTTGGATGTAGTTTGCATGGGTAGGAGTCTGGTGTTATTTCTAGGCCAGTGGCAGGTATAGTTTTGTATGATTTGACCTGTAGGAAAATCTGGGGTCAAATACCGTTTTTCATGTTCGTCGTGTTTGCGCGATACGCGCGATACGTGAGTGGGTTCTGCGATCCAGCGTGTCGCGGCGTGTCGCGATAGTTTTAGACGCGTATACACACGTTTTAGCGTATCGTGCACACGCGCGTTTAGTTCGCGACGCGAGTTTCTCGTTTTGGTTCGATATGGCGTTTTGCGGAATATTTGGCTTATATATGATTTCCATGTCTAAATTGTAGGTTTGCAGGCGGGGACTACGGACACTGCTACAAGGGGGAGCGGATGGTAGGATTCACCTAGCGTGGAGCGTAGGTGGGTAGATTTAACATCTACAGGGGAATCGCCCGCATGGCGTTATGCGTCTGGGCTAGAATTCAAATACTTGTCGCATATTCTACGTCATTGATAGAATTGCGCCTTTACCTTATTTCCTTGATATAGTTGTACTGTGACTAGCAGCCGTAGGACACTGCACATATTATTGACGGTTCATGTTGCACGAGCACGGATTGTATTCTACACACACACCGTCAATAATTGCCATGTCACACACAACCCCTTATAGATACTATATTGCTTATCATATATGATATCTAGCTTATCGGTATACCTATAGTGTATCTTACCATTAGTGATAGGTACATCTACACCTTGCGATACAGCTACATGTATACCTTGCACATATTTTACTTATACCCGGGGGGGGTATCCTTCATATTTTACTTATACCCAGGGGGGTATCCTTCATATTCTACTTATATCCAGGAGGGTATACGACATATTTTACTTATAGGTAGACACCTATACTTAGCTGTACCTTATTGATTTCGCATACATCTGGTTTCAGCTATATATTCTCTTTTATATGCTCGCATTTAAGATATATCGCATATATTTTCCTTGATTTGCGCATTGTTTATTGGGATTTTAGATGATGTTTTCTGGATTTGGGAACCGCGGGAGTTCATGAAATTATGCATACATTGGAAAACCCGTTTTCCTTGATATGATATTTGCGCATCCACCATGAGTTTTATCGGTGCTGATTTATATATATACCCCTACGAGGAGGCGTCGAGGCCGTAGAGGGTACATGGTGGGGCCCAGTATGGTTCCCCTCGACAAGAAGATCGATGGACTTTGCCGATTGAGCCTGGAGGCGGGCGAGTACCTACCAGTGATAGTACTAATGACTCGGCGGGGATCATGGAGATACCGTTGGGAGTCATACACGTATGCATATGTGGAAAGACGAGAGTCAGAGCTAGACATTCGTGCTTTCGGGATAGCGTATGATACGTACCTATCAGGATTTCTATGTCGATGCATGGCACATTGTTTTCATGATATTTCTTTTAAAAACCTTTGTATATATAACAGGGGATTTATCCGTTGTTATATATACCCTTACACCAATATTAGTGGAGTGAGACGCTAATATATGTGTATTGACCCCATCATATTTATTTCTTCATATATAAATATTTAGGATGCTAGAATCTTACTTGAGATATGATTTGGGATATTAGGTGATTCATTGAGATTGGATACAGGATACCTATGAGATTGTCGATTTGTACATTCGGGATATAGGAGATTACTCGATATTGTACATTGGGAAGATGTGAGACTTATAGGATATGAGAGCCCAACTTGGGGGGCTGATTTGAGGAATTGAGATTTGAATGTCTTGATGGATTGTGATCCTACCACGATGTCAAGTTTCCGTGGGAACGACATATTTCACTCCATACCTCATCCCTATTCACTTATGCACTGTTTCATATATCGGTAATACCTGTTATTGTACCCTTATGATTGCTGCATATCTACTTTCTCATATCCCTATTGCATAGTTATTGCATACCATTGTCATCTTATTATTGCTTCACTTATTGATTGTACCTGCTAGTGTACTTTCCTTTATTCTGCATTTCACATGATCTGTTATTACTACAATTGTATATCTTAGATTCATGCTGTACGTACATACCTGCGATTACCTGCATATGTTATCTACTATTCACGAGTTGGCAACTCACCCCCGTTGTGCCACAGGTGTTACAGGTTGTTCCCCAGATTAGTCGAGGCAGGCTATTCAGCTTTTCATCTATCATCTTTTGCTACAGATACCGCATCGGCTCACAGTGTGCTATTTTTCTTAGGTGGGTTTTGGTGGTTATCTGTATTTTTTATTGTACCTTCGTTGTATTTGTACTCTCCATCTACTATTATGTTGTTGACTTAGAGACTTGGTGAGGACGTTATTGTATATTAATGGTGGATTTGTTGTCTTTTATATACAGTTTCCTTCCTATTGTCTCTTATTTCTTCGCTACGGCGTCGTATATTTATGATGTGATTGTTTTCCGCCTTTGGGCCAGTTTTTACAAAAGGAGTGTTGTTAAAATTTTAAATATAGAAAGTGGGACTTTTGAAGAATTTGGGTTGCGATTTCAAATGTTTCATAAAATTTTATTATCTTTTCCGTATTTTCATGGTTTAGATTTCTGGGTTTGGCTTTCTTTTACTGCGTTACGTTTTTAGGCGTTGCGTAGTATTACGGCCGTCACGTGCCAATTTCGGGTCGTGACAAAGTTGGTATCAGAGCGCTGGGTTTTACCTTTCGGAGTGTAGGATGACCTTAGTATGATGGAGTGGGTAGCTTAAGCAAAGTAACGTAGTGTGTGTATGTCTGCAGCATACCCACGATGCGGTACTTCGCCTTAAGTGACCTAAGTACAATTTGCTTGAAATTCCTTCCTTGATGATTCATATCCTTGTGATTCGATTTCCTTATCCTTATCGAATCTTATCTTTATTGATAGCCTTGCCGCAGATAACTATGAGGACTCAGAGTGATGCAGCGAGGGCCGAGGTCAGAGTTGGCTCGGGTGAGACGGGTACTGACCAGGATGGCACTCTAGTTGCACAGGTGCAGACGGATCAGCCTACGACATATACTATGGATAGGATTTTGGCAGAGATGCAGGACTTCCGCCAGACGATGAGTTCATTGGTTGATGTCGTTCGGGAGCTACGACAGGAGGTTGTCACCCCTGTTACTCAGTTGTCACTTACAATCAGCATGCAGCAGTCTGTCACCTACATAGCACCAGTGGTTGCAGCTCCAGTTGACGTGGCGCATATTCCAGAGGCTCAGAGAGTTCCAGGACAATGGAGGACTCGTACCAGTGTACCAGCCCAGAGACAGAGGTTTGGTCATCGAGACAGATTTTGTGGCCGTCACGGGAGTAGCAGAGGCTTAGGACGAGGACAATCGTTCAGCTTTCATTCCCAGGAGGGTCAGCAGTCAGCGCGTGGATGTTTTTGATGCGGGAGCCTTCAGCACTTCGTCAGGGATTGTTCCTTAGCACCTCGTCAGGACTTTTTTCAGAGAGGCCGTGGACGTGGAAGGTTCACTCAGAGGGCTCAGTCTACCAGAGGAGTTCGGCCTGTTGCGGGTAGAGGGCAGACACAGGAGTTTGCTTCTACTCATCGGGACGCGCAGGCGTCCAATGTGGAGTTTTCAGGTATCCTTAATTTATATGTTCTTTTGGTGTACTCGTTTTCTTTCCACACCTTGTAACGTGGTTGGGTAGATTAGTCATAGTTGTGTTAACTTCTGTCAGCGATTCTTTTGTTACGCGACACGTATTCAGTTGTGTGCCAATCGGATAGGAGATAGAGATTCGTCCGTCGTTTTGATCCTTCTAGAGATGTTGGATTTGACGTTCTCCTGGGCATGGACTGTTTAGCTACGTGTTAGGCATTTGTGGACTGCCGTGGGGAAACAGTCAGGAATTGTTTTCCCGGCGAGTCAGTTCTTATTGTGCAGGTGGATAGTTGTGCCGCCTCTCAGTGCTCGAATTCAGCCTTTTTCGCTAGTCAACTTTTGAGGAGATGTCGTTGATTCTTGGCGTTCATTCGTGATACCAGAGCCACAGTGGGATTGTTGGACCGGGTTCCTTTCGTGCGAGAGTTTTTCCGACGTTGTTCCGGATGAGCCGGCGAAGCTTGGGAGCTTAAGGATCAGCTGCAGAGTTGTGGTTTGGGGAGTTTTTGTGCATCTGAGTGTTTCGCTTTTGGAAGCTCCTATTTTTGTTCGTCAAGGAGAAAGACGGCAGTTTGAGGTTGTGTATCGACAGATCGTTAATTGAACCGGCTTACGGTGCGGATAGGTATCCTTCACCTCGCATTGACGATTTCTTCGATCAGCTCCAGAGTGCGAAACATTTTCTAAGTTTTTTTGGGATCAGGTCATCATTATTGCGGATTCGGGGTGATGGCATTCCGAAGACTGCTTTATGCGTGCGACGGGCTTTGTGTGTTTTTGTGAGTCGTTGGATTCACTGATGCCCTAGCAGCATTCGTAGATGTGATGAACCAGATTTCTGCAGGCCGTTCCTCGACCAGTTATTGTTGTGTTATTTACGACATTCTGGTCTATCTAATGTGTCTTGAGGAACAGGAGTAGCACTTGAGGATTTGTTATGCAGATACTGGGAGAGCACCAGCAGTTTGCTAAATTCTCGGAGTGTTTCTTCAGGCTTGTTTTGTGTTGACTCCTAGGTCTTGTAGTCACGGGAGATGGTTTGATATGGTTCCGAGGGAGATCGTGGCCGTACAGCTTAGGCCCAGACTTGTGTGCAGGACGGAGATCCGCAGATTGTTGGGCTTAGCAGGTTTTTACCGCCGTTTCATGCAGGATTGCTAGAGTAGTGTTGCACCGTCGACTGAATGGACCGGAAGGGAGGTTTCTTTTCTGTGGACTGAGGCATGTGTGCGGAGTTTTCAACAGTTGAAGATTCTTTTAAACAACTGCATCAGTTCTTCTTTTGCTTTCTGGTTCGGGCGATCTTGTTGCTTAACTGTAAGGTTTCGTGAGTGGGGCTCGAGTGTGTACTGAGGTGACACTATAGAGTTATCGCTTTTTGCTTCCCTATATTTGGAGGAAGTACGAGAAGGATATTCCACTCATGATCTGGAGATGGCCGCGGTGGTGTTGCGTTGGAGATTTGGAGACACTACTTGTTCGAGAGTCGTGTCAGATTTTCCACAGACCACCAGAGCTTAACGTACATCTTCCTGCAGCGGATTTTGATTGTTGTGATACTCTTCTCCAGATTTACAGTTCTTGTGTGATCGTCGAGTACAGCTTAAGTTTGTCTCTACGGAGGGGACAGCTTGCTCATGTCCGCGCCCGACCACTTTTCTTAAATCGCTTTCACGAGACACTGCCCGCCGATGCTCGTTCGTCAGAGATACTTGAGCATACTCGGCTGGGTAATGATTCGGAGTCCTTGATTTGAGACAATGGTGTGCTAAGTTAGGGACGCGTTTGTGTACCTGATATTATGAAGTAGATACATGAAATCCTAGAGCAGGCACATCTGTCAACTCTCTATATTCATTCAAGTTCCACCAACATTGACGTGGCTTGTGAGATAGTTACGGGTGGACAGGGATGTAAAGAGAAGTTTCAGGTTTCATTTCAAGTGTATGTCTTGTTGTGTGTTTGGGTTGAGCATCTGAGGCCGGCTGGAGAGTTGCAACCTTTTACCGTTCCAAAGTAGGAGTGGGAACAGATCTCCACGAATTTCGTTATGGTTTCTACCCAAGTTTAGTCAGGGTGTGACTCCATTCGGATTCTTGTCGTCCGGTTATACTCAGTTTGCTCAGTTGTTCTTTGTTAAGTTGTGGGTTGGTGTTAATTGTTGTCAGCAGTTGGGGATCGTCACTCGCCATTGTTAGGGTTCTTCTTCGATAGCTGTTATCAGGAGATGCTCCAATTGGCAACCTTTAGGTTTAGGGGTTAGGTCGTGTCGATCACCAGTCTGTTGTTCTTCTGACTCTGCGTAAGTAGGATTTTGGATCCCAGCTATGTCTATAGACTTCGGAGATGGTCCAGTTGTGTAGGTCAGGATGGAAATTGTCCATTGCGAACTGAGGTCTTATGCCGACTGTGTTAGTCATAGACTCGAGTTCGCAGGGACAGATCATGTATTTCTACGGACTTTTCCGATGAATTGACGTGTTGGATTTTAGGAAGCTTGTCCCAGGATTTTAGGTCCTTTCGAGATCCTATAAGCGGGTTAGTTTTGTTGCCTTTAATTTGGCACTTCCACCCAGATTATTGAGTATTCACCCCGTTTTCCTTATATTAATACTTTACGATTACCTTCATGACCTTTCCTACATGATTGGCACCAGACCATTTAGCTTAGACGCGATCTTTCGTTCGCCAGCAGCCAATTGTGTTAATGGCTCGGCGGGTGGAGGAACATTGGTCAAGGGTCTTGCCATCTGTGAAGGGTTTTACTTGGACGTAGCCGTATAGTGAGATAATCACTTGGGAGGCTGCGAGCGAGAATTGGGAGTTGTAATCTTCTCTTTGAAGGTACGCGTATCAGTATATATTTAAATTCGGGGACGAATTTCTTTTAGGGGGGAGATTGTAACACCCTAGAATGTGTTTTGTGCCTAATTATATTTTAATGTATGGTTTTTAATAAAAAGTTTACCAATTTGGTTTTTAATTATTTTATCCTATTTATTGAATATTTTATTAGATTTTTCCTAGGCTTGCACACACTTGTGCATGTTATCTAGGGTTGTAATTTGGGTTGAACATGATTAGCAATCATGGTTAACTAACCATTTTCCCTAATCTAGTTTTATATTTTGTTTAAGTGTTATGGGTTTTTAAGTATGCATGGTTGTTCAAATAAAAAGGGTTTTATTTTGATTGTTATTGTGTTGACTTGGTGAGAGAGAGAGGGGGTGCATTATGAGGCATGATGGCTTGCCCACGCCTTCATTTAATGGAGAGAGAGAGAGAGGAGGGGGTTGACTTGTTGGTGTTCTCTCATTCTCACTCATTGCTCTCATCCTCTCACTCACACACACACACACTCTTGGCTGAAGCATCAGCAGCAAAGACAACAACAACAACAACAACAGAAGCAGCAGCAGCAGAGAAGGAGCTGCAGCAGACAGCAACAGCTTCAGCAGTGGTAACGGCATTTGATGCCGCAGCAACAACTTGCATCAGCAGTAGAAACCCCTCATCTTCCCCATACACTCCTTCACCTGATTCCTAGGGTCCCTTAGGGTATATTTCTTAACCCAATTTCCCTTTTTGCCAAACTCTTGTTTTAATTAGCTTTGGTTTGCTTTTAAAGTTAGTTTCGTGCTATATTTGGTGATTGGTGTGAAGTTTTGTTCATGTGATGTAAGTGTTGGTTAACCTAGACTAATTAGGTGTTATTAGGGCCATGTAAACCTAGTTAAACCCTAGATTATACCAAAATACCATAGGGTTTCTAATTGTGCAAAATTTAGTGTTTTTAAGTGAAATTTCACCTTTCAGTGATCTGCTATAGGCCCGAGTAGTTCATGTTAAAATTGAGGAAACTGGAGCACATTAGATATACCCTGAAAACACCACCTGAGAACGAACCCCTAACACCCTACCCAGGCCGCCGGTTTAATCTTTCTGGCCGCAATTTGCGGCCAGATGTGGGAGTTTTTGGGTGTAGTTTGCATGGGAAGGAGTCTGGTGTTATTTCTAGGCCAGTGGCATGTATAGTTTTGTAAGATTTGACCTGTAGGATAATCTGGGTTCAAATACCGTTTTTCATGTCCGTCGTGTTTGCGCGATACGTGAGTGGGTTCTGCGATCCAGCGTGTCGCGGCGTGTCGCGATATTTTTAGACACGTATACACACGTTTTAGCGTATCGTGCACACGCGCGTTTAGTTCGGGACGCGAGTTTCTCGTTTTGGTTCGATATCGCGTTTTGCGGAATATTTGGTTTATATATGATTTCCATGTCTAAATTGCAGGTTTGCAGGCGGGGACTACGGACACTGCTACAGGGGGAGCAGATGGTAGGATTCACCTAGCGTGGAGCGTAGGTGGGTAGATTTAACATCTACAGGGGAATCGCCCGCATGGCGTTATGCGTCTGGGCTAGGATTCAAATACTTGTCGCATATTCTACGTCATTGTTAGAATTGCGCCTTTACCTTATTTCTTTGATATAGTTGTACTGTGACTAGCAGCCGTAGGACACTGCACATATTATTGACGGGTCATGTTGCACGAGCACGGATTGTATGCTACACACACACCGTCAATAATTGCCATGTCACACACAACCCCTTATAGATACTATATTGCTTATCATACATGACATCTAGCTTATCGGTATACCTATAGTGTATCTTACCATTAGTGATAGGTACATCAACACCTTGCGATACAGCTATATGTATACCTTGCACATATTTTACTTATACCCGGGGGGTATCCTTCATATTTTACTTATACCCAGGGGGGTATCCTTCATATTCTACTTATATCCAAGAGGGTGTACGACATCTTTTACTTATAGGTAGACATCTATACTTAGCTATACCTTATTGATTTTGCATACATCTGGTTTTAGCTACATATTCTCTTTTATATGCTCGCATTTCAGATATATCGCATATATTTTCCTGGATTTGCGCATTGTTTATTGGGATTTTAGATGATGTTTTCTGGATTTGGGAACCGCGGGAGTTCATGAAATTATGCATACATTGAAAAACCCGATTTCCTTGATATGATATTTGCGCATCCACCATGAGTTTTATCGGTGCTGATTTATATATATACCCTTACGAGGAGGCGTCGAGGCCGTAGAGGGTACATGGTGGGGCCCGGTATAGTTCCCCTCGGCAAGAAGATCGATGGCCTTTGCCGATTGAGCCTGGAGGTGGGCGAGTACCTACCGGTGACAGTACTAATGACTCGGCGGGGATCATGGAGATTCCGTTGGGAGTCATGCACGTATGCATACGTCGAAAGACGAGGGTCAGAGCTTGACACTCGTGCTTTCGGGATAGCGTATGATACGTACCTATCAGGATTTCTGTGTCGATACTTGGCACATTGTTTTCATGATATTTCTTTTAAACACCTTTGTATATATAACAGGAGATTTAGCCGTTGTTATATATACCCTTACACCAATATTAGTGGAGTGAGACGCTAATATATGTGTATTGACCCCATCATATTTATTTCTGCATATATAAATATTTAGGATGCTAGAATCTTACTTGAGATGTGATTTGGGATATTAGGTGATTCATTGAGATTGGATACAGGATACCTATGAGATTGTCGATTTGTACATACGGGATATAGGAGATTACTCGATATTTTACATTGGGGAGATGTGAGACTTATAGGATATGAGAGCCCAACTTGGGGGGCTGATTTGAGGAATTGGGATTTGAATGTCTTGATGGATTGTGATCCTACCACGATGTCAGGTTTCCATGGGAACAACATATTTCACTCCATACCTCATCCCTATTCACTTATGCACGGTTTCATATATCGGTAATACCTGTTAGTGTACCCTTATGATTGCTGCATATCTACTTTCTCATATCCCTATTGCATAGTTATTGCATACCATTGTCATCTTATTATTGCTTCACATATTGATTGTACCTGCTAGTGTACTTTCCTTTATTCTGCATTTCACATGATCTGTTATTACTGCAATTGTATATCTTAGATTCATGTTGTACGTACATACCTGCGATTACCTGCATATGTTATCTACTATTCACGAGTTGGCAACTCACCCCCGTTGTGCCACAGGTGTTACAGGTTGTTCCCCAGAGTAGTCGAGGCAGGCTATTCAGCTTTTCATCTATCCTCTTTTGCTACAGATACCGCATCGGCTCACAGTGTGCTATTTTGCTTAGGTGGGTTTTGGTGGTTATCTGTATTTTGTATTGTACCTTCGTTGTATTTGTACTCTCCATCTACTATTATGTTGTTGACTTAGAGACTTGGTGAGGATGTTATTGTATATTAATGGTGGATTTGTTGTCTTTTATATACAGTTTCCTTCCTATTGTCTCTTATTTCTTCGCTACGGCGTCGTATATTTATGATGTGATTGTTTTCCGCCTTTGGGACAGTTTTTACAAAAGGAGTGTTGTTAAAATTTTAAATATAGAAAGTGGGACTTTTAAAGAATTTGGGTTGCGATTTCAAATGTTTCAAAAACTTTTATTATCTTTTCTGTATTTTCATGGTTTAGATTTCTGGGTTTGGCTTTCTTTTACTGCGTTACGTCTTTAGGCGTTGCATAGTATTAGGGCCGTCACATGCCAATTTCGGGTCGTGACAGACACCTACTTGATCGGCTAATTGTCCTGTGTAAAACTCTCCCAGGAGTAACCATTACTCGCAGTGGGTATCGGGATCCAACTATCTCATAGAAGGTATGCAATCTCATTGCAAATTTCAACACTTGAAATTCCTGATAATATTTTTCCCCTAACCCCTATGACCTTGACAAAGGCCAACAAATCTTATGATGCTAGTCAAGTTCAACCCGTCATTTCTTGATTGAATCAAACCCACCCGTACGACCCTTGACAAAGGCCAACAAGGTCGTACGACTACCCAAAAACAGTCTGCATCATATGCATATGCAGATAAGCACCATTCAGCTACCGCACACTACGCTTTGACAAAGTCCAACAAACGCAGCACGAATACTAAACAGTTCTTATCTGAAATGACGGAGGGCTACGACAGGTTTTTCTGAAAACCTATTGCGTAATGAACTTGATATCATTGTAGAATCGAGTGAATTTTGAAATGGAGTGATTTTGAGACTTTTATTAGTTTTGCTAAAGAGGTCACTCCCGGTGAAGAGATCTCGGCTCTTTCCTCATCGAATAAGGTGCAGGATATATCATATATACCACTATGCAAAGCAAAACTCCAAAAGCAATCAAAAAAAACTGAGTGTTGTAGCATCTGCCAGTTTTTGCTAAAGAGGTCACTCCCGGTGAAGGGATCTCGGCCCTTTCCTCATCGAATAAGGTGCAGGATATATCATATATATTGCTATGCAAAGCAAAAACCGTAGCTACCCATTTTGAAAATTTGATTCTAAAACATCTTTTAGGTTTCTTTTCTTTCATTAATCATATTAATGAAGTCTCATCATTTAAGTCACCTAAACATCACAGATAAATACAACGTACACTTATGCCATCCGCATTCGTCTCGATGTCCCCTCGTGCACCGTTAGGTTAGGTAACTAACGGCAGAGCGGGGCAGGGCTAGCGCGGGTGTAAAACATAAGCAACGTATATATAATATATAATATATACTATATACAGTATTTATCACAACATATCAAATGATCACATCACAGATATCGCAGCAGAAGAAACATATGAAACATTGGATATACTAAGACGTCCGTGTTTTATTTTGAGCCTCTATAAAACACGGATTCCACGGTCACGATGAATAGCCAAACCCACACCCCTAGACCCCTACGAGAGCGGCAAGCAACCCTACAAATTCTAGAGTTAGGAGACCCGGACTCGACTCCTCGAGTTGGTCTCCCACCGGACTCTAGAACCCGGTTACTTGTGCTTTCCTCCTTGGGTCTATCCTAGTGCGGAAAAGTAAATTATATACAAATGGTGACATCAACCTCATCCCGGAAGTGCCCCAATAAAAGAATATTACATACATTTAATTTTACATGAACGAAAATAAAAACTCTCATCTCACATAAAACCCCCGGCTATTCAGAAACACGACGATCCAATATAACATATCCAGCAACACATAACATCACATGCCATTAACGTAAGTAAATATGCGCATCCCAATTGTCGTTGACATATAGCAACGAAACCGGCGATATCACATATTACACTTACGGTTACAGAAAAGAAAGTATAAAACTACAACATTTGGAATCCACAATCTCTTTAGACATCGTAAATCCAAAATATCACATACTTCGCATTTTATGCCTAACTATATGAATTCCACATATTGTATCACATTCCAGATAAGTAGACAGTATTAAACTTTCTGATCGAATAATCAAATACCCAAGTTTTCCCAAATAGTTCAACACTTGAGGGGAGTTTAAAAATTCCAGAATACGTCACAGTACCAACGGTCCAGCTGTAGAAGGGTCAAGCCAACGCCTCACATGTGGCACGCCGTACTGCCCCAAACCCTAAGGTTCAAAAGGCAGTTCAAGACGGTCACATAATCGAGTTAAGGTTTGTTGTCTTCTAGAGAGTCCATCGCGTTACATGCACGTTTTTCCGAAAGATTTAAACTCAAGAAAAAATTCAACACTTGAAAGTTTTTCGTGCCGGGAAATAATGAGTTAATGATATCCGTTCGAACATTTTAACAGTTTCTAAATATCCGAAAAACATAACGAAATTAAATATTCCGATCGAATCAACGATTGTAAAATAAACCTCAGAATACTCAACACTTGAGTCAGTTTAAAAATACCCATAAAATAGCACTATCATATAGTAGTATTACTGTGCAAAAACCACATCAAACACTCACTGTACGGCCGCGGATCCGCGGCACAAGCAGTCTATTGCCGCGGTTCCGCGGCGGTCCATACGGCTTACGTCACCGTTTTGCACAAGAATTCCTAAAATCACCTGCTGAATTTTTTAGGTATTTTTAATTCTGAAAATACACAGTTTTTAAAAAATGTACAGAGAGGGGGTTAAATTGACGTTTCGGGGTTCGTTTGGAGTTTTAACTTCGTATACACGTCGCCTAATGCTCTAGCTAGGCTCTGATACCACTGTAGGGTTACTAAGCACTCTAACAAGGGTTAATAAAGCATCAACCATGTCCGATTAAAATTTTAGCCGTGCCTAACAACCCTAAATAAGATCTTTGCTAGAAAATTAGGGTTTCACATGCAAGTAAATAGCATCTACAACTAAGTGAATACGAAATACAACCTTTGTAGATCGGTCCTTCACTTCTTTAGCTCCTTGTTGAAGTCCTTTCGCTGTGATCATGGTTCTCCCGGACTCTTGCATGGCTTCACGAGGCTAAAGGAGCGTCCTTGCTTGAAGTCTTCGAGGCCGAAGATGATCTACGTCGAGGGGATGTCAACTCAAGCTTCTACTTCACTAACTAGAGAATTAGTGAAGCAAACATCCTAAACTAAAGTGCTAGTCTAGTAGAGGATGGAGAAATAGAAAGTGGGTTCACTTTAGAATTTATTTTCTCACAATGTTTCTCACTTTGGATCAAACCCTAGAGAGCTCTTTTGCTCAAGGAAGAAGATGAAGAAATAAAGAGAGAAAGATAATGATCAAGTGAGTAAGCTAACCATGGTGAGTGAGTATCATATACTAACTCATGTAGAGACATAACCATGGCTAATACTTATGGTTGGGTTAACAAATATCCATAGTAAAAACAAACTTAGTGGAATTAGTCAATGCATCCACAAGCTTCCACAAGCTTCATGCATTTTTCTAATCCTCGACTAATTTTGTAATTACTTTAAATATTAAAACCCAACATAATAAATAGCATGTTGTAAGTCTCATACACCCATGAAAGATGTATCATCAACCATGATACAAAAAGAAAACACATTTTAATATATATCACATATATATTAAAGTTGTGCACATGTGAGAATAATTCTTAAGTGAACAAATGTTAGTTAATGTAAATTAGTATATCTAATATACAATTATACACTAAATTATTAAATCAACACTTGACTTAATAATCCGGTCATATATCATATAACAGACTAACATCCAATGTATCGACTTATCGAATCAACACTTGATTCGATAACCCGGCTATATCACATATAACCTCGCGATACAAAAAGTCGCGAGAATAGAATACGGTATCACATACACGCATTATTCTCGGTCCCGCACATATCATATACGTGCTCCTATTTCGTTTTGCCAGAGCCAGTAAAACCTCTGTGTAGGACTCTAAAGACTCGCCAATACGCCGGCAGTAGGTGATGATCACATCAATCACCCACAAGTTGTCAGGGCTACTAGCTAGACATAACGGCTACCCGGGTTTGAGCGATCAGAAGATCAGCAAGCAAGCCCGCTCCAACTCCTAAAAAAGCCTGCCGGTAACACTTCCCGTACAGTCTGGTCTCCTCGTCTGATATGTCGCATATCAAGTCTAGGGATGGTAAACGTCAGACCCCAATAACCGATAAGTCGTGCCGATGTGAGGCTCATAACGGGTCGAGAAACTACTGGTAACACTTACCAGTAAATCTCTAAATCAGCCCTGGCCAGGGACTTCCCTGTTACGGCCAATCGAGCACAGCGCAACATCAACCCCCAATACCGGGAGAGACGAAATGTAACGTTTCAAAATAATAAAATATTATTTTTGGGAATTTTTATAATTTAATATTATTTTAATGAATATTTTAATATTCCGGTATAATTAAATAGAATTAAATGGGGAAAAATTATGGAAAATTCTAAAATAGGGTATTTTATGGAATTATGCCATTTTAATGTTTTTATGATTAGTTTGACACTAATTTAGTGCTATTCGCGATTAAAAATCGCTAATCGGATTTTTGGCATTTTTGTGCAAAACATGCACATATCATTTTGGACTTGTGTTACATTATTCTTACCATGGCTTTGTTTTGGGTTCACTATTCTTGGGAGAAGGTTTTTGAGAGGTTTAGAAAAAAAAAGTAAAGAAAAAGAGATTTGATTAGAATATGGTAGTAGGTAGAGAGAGAGAGAGTATGGGGTCTTCTTTAACTTGGCTCTTCTCCATTTCCTCCACCATTTCCTCTCTCCCCCTTCAAGTGTTGCTGCAGCTGCTGCCCACAATCCCCTCCCCTCTCCAAGCCTCCAAAACAACACAAGAATCACTCCAAAACCCCATCTTCCCTTCAATAAAAAGGTGCACAAGCTCAAGATCTACACATTGGACTAAGGAAGCAAGGATTTTGGCCACTAGGGGCAACTCAAGAAAATTCTTGAGTTGCCAAATGAGGTAATTTCTGGATCATTAGTTTAGTTTTAGCATTACTTATACCCCCATGCAAGTTTTGAACCAATATGGTGTGCGTTTGTGAACTTAAAGAAAACCTAGTTAGGGTTTGAGGAAAAATTGAGTTGTGAAGCGAAACTTAGACTTGTTGTGACCTTAGAATCTTGGTGTGATGTTATATTGGACCCTAACCTGAAGCTTTAACCCAGAATACGGATTTACTGAATCGATATCGGGGGAAACAGTAAATATGGGAGTGAATTTAGGAATCTGCTATCACCCCGAGAACCTAAAATAAAATTGAGTTGACAGTGAGATGTGCAGGAACCATGGAACCACCACACCAAAGCCTAGCCCCCAACTCCAACTCCAGGCCGCCAATTAATTCCTTCTGGCCGCAATTTGCGGCCAGAGCAGGGGGAAACCATCTCGTTTTTGGTGCATGGCCCTATTTCCAGTAGTCTTGACCCTGGGTATGTGCAATTTTGTTTGATTCCATCTAGGGTAAAATCTGGGTTGATTTTCCTATGTTGGCGCATGAATTACGACTTGTTTTAGCATGGATATTGGTATTTGGTGATTCGTTTCTGTCGGGTGGCGTTTGGACGTCAACGACAAGTGGATATTGATCGTGTTTACATGCGAGACGATAGGTTTTTACCTATGCGAGTAGCGTGTGCTATTTTGGTTTCCGATGTGATTTCATGTGCTTTAGCGTTGTGATATACTTGTAGGTAGCCTACGTAATGTTGAGGCGAAGAATATGAAGATGGCGACATCGGCATCGGCACATGAGAAGCAAGGTGAGTAGATTATATCTACGGAGGAAGTCGGGTGGATGGCGTATAGCACCCCTGCAGTCCGTGGTGATGTTGTCACGATCCAAAATTGGCCCGTGACGGCCCTAATACTACGCAACGCCTAAAGACGTAACGCAGTAAAAGAAAGCCAAAACCCAGAAATCTAAACCATAAAAATACGGAAAAGATAATATAAGTTTTTGAAACATTTGACATCGCAACCCAAATTCTTTGAAAGTCCAACTTTATTTCTTTAAAATTTTAGCAACACCCCCTTTATGGAAAAACTAGCCAAGATGAATGCAACACAAAAAATATGACGCTATAGCGAAGAAATAATGACCATAGAGAGAAAGCTATATATAAAAGACAACAAACCCACAGTAATATACAATATCGTCCTCACCAAGTCTCTAAGTCAACAACATAATAGTAGATGGAGAGTATAAGATACAACGAATGTACAATACACAAATACAGATAACCACCAAAACCCACCTAAGCAAAATAGTACTGTGAGCTGATGCGGTATCTGTAGCAAAAGAGGATAGCTGAAATAGCGGAATAGCCTGCCTCGACTACTCTGGGGAACAACCTGAAACACCTGTGGCACAACGGGGGTGAGTTGCCAACTCGTGAATAGTAGATAACATATGCAGGTAATCGCAGGAATGCACGTACAGCATGAATCTAAGATATGCGATTACCGTAATAACATGTCATGCAAATGCTGAATAAAGGAAAGTACACTAGCAGGTACAATCAATATGTGAAGCAATAGTAACATGACAATAGTATGCAATAACCATGCAATAGGGATATGAGAATGTAAATATGCAACTATCATAAGGATACACTAACAGGTACTACCAATATATGAAACTGTGCATAAAATAGATAAGTGTGAGGTATAGGGTGGAATATGTCATTTCAACGGAAACCTGACATCGTGGCAGGATCACAATCCATCAAGACACTCAAATCCACAATTCCTCAAATCAGCCCCCAAATTGGGCTCTCACATCATATAAGTCTCACATCACCTCAATGTACAATATCGAATAGCTCTCCTATATTTCGAATGTACAAGTCAACAATCTCTTTCATATCCAATATCCAATCTCAATGAATCACCTATATCCCAAGTCGAATCTCAAGTAAGTTTCTAACATACTAAATAAATATATATGCAGAAATAAATATGATGAGGTCAATACACATATATTAGCGTCTCATTCCATTAATATTGGTGTAAGGGTATATATAACAACGGCTAAATCCCCTGTTATATATACAAAGGTATTAAAGAAATATCATGAAAACAATGTGCCAAGCATCGACACAGAAATCCTGATAGGTACGTATCATACGCTGTCCCGAAAGCACGAGTGCCTAGCTCTGACCCTCGCCTTCCGATGTATGCATACGTGCATGACTCCCAACGGTATCTCCATGATCCCCGCCGAGTCATTGGTGCTGTCACCGGATGGTATGGTTCCCCTGCCGGGCTCATCGGCTCATAGCAAATCGACATCCCTTTCTTGCCCCGGGATACCTCCGGGCCCCACTATGTACCCTCTACGGCCTCGACGCCTCCACGTAGGGGTATATATAATCAGCACCGATAAAACCCATGGTGGATGCGCAAATATCATATCAAGGAAACCGGGTTTTTCAATGTATGCATAATTACATGAACTCCCGCGGTTCCCAAATCTAGAAAACATCACGTAAAATCCAAATAATAATGCGCAATCCAGGAATAAACATATACGATATATCTGAAATGCGAGCAAATAAATGAGAATATTTAGCTGAAACCAGATGTATGCGAAACCAATAAGGTACAGCTAAGTAACATCAGTAAAGGTAAATATGTGACTGCAACCGAATATGTGTGTAACATACAGGTGTAGCAATGTATATGTATCTACCTATAAGAACTGATGTCGTATACCCCCCTGGGTATAAGTAAAATATATAGGATATCCCCCCGGTATAAGTAAAATATGTGCAAGGTATACCTGTAGCTGTATCGCAAGGTGTATATGTACATATCACTAAAGGTATGATACACTATAGGTATACCGATAAGCTAGATGTCAAGTATGATAAGCAATATAGTATCTATAAAGGGTTGTGTGTGACATGGCAATTATTGACGGTGTGTGTGTAGCATACAATCCATGCTCGTGCAACATGAACCGTCAATAATATGTGCAGTGTCCTACGGCTGCTAGTCACAGTATAACTATACCAAGGAAATAAAGTAAAGGCGCAATTCTAACAATGACGTAGAATATGCGACAGGTATTGAATCCTAGCCCAGACGCATAATGCCATGCGGGCGATTCCCCTGTAGATGTTAAATCTTCTCACCTACGCTCCACGCTAGGTGAGTCCTACCATATGTCTCCCTCTGTAGCAGTGTCAGTAGTCCCTGCCTGCAAACCTGCAAATAAGACATGGAAATCATATATAAGCCAAATATTCCGCAAAACGCGATATCGAACCAAAACGAGAAACTCGCGTCGCGAACTAAACGCGTGTGTGCACGATACGTTGAATCGTGTGTATACGAGTCTAAAACCATCGCGACACGCCGCGATACGCTGGATCACAGAACCCTCTCACGTATCGCGCGTATCGCGCAAACACAATAAACACCAAATACGATATTTGATCCCAGATTTTCCTACAGGTCAAATCTCACAAAACTAAACATGCCAAAACACTACAAAACATAGCAGACTACAGTACCCAAAACCCCAAGACCCAACCCCTCTTCCTGGCCGCAATTTGCGGCCAGATTGAATAAATATGCGGCCAAGTTTTGGGATGGGTGGCTCGTGCTCTGGTGGTGTGGTCTATACCTAGTGTACATGCTCCAGTCTTCTCAATTTTATCCTGAAGTGTCTGGGTCAATAGCAGATCACAGAATGTTACAAATATCTCTTAAAAACACCAATTTTGCACAAAACACAAACCCTATGGTATTTTATTGTAATCCAGGGTTAAACTCAGTTATGGTGACCCTAACAACACTTAAATAACTAGGGTTTACCAACACAATCATCAAATTGCCACCACATCTAACAAATCACCAAAACTAGCACAAAACTAGCTAATAACACTAATCGAAGCTAATTGATGCACAACTTAAGCAACTAGGGGATTGGGTTAAGAAGTATACCCTGTAGAACCCTAGAGAGCAGGTGAAGAAGAAGATGAGGGGTTGCTACTGCTGCTGGGGCTCCTGCTGCTGCTAAGGCTGATGCTGTTGCTGCTACAGCTGCTTGCTGCTGATGCTGATGTTGTTTCTGTTGTTGTTGCTGCCTCTGGTGCTGCTGCTGCCACTGCTGCTGCTTCTCCTTGTGCTGGGGCTGCTGCTGCAGGTGAGTGTGTGTGTGTGTGTGTGAGAGTGAGAGAATGAGAGAAAAGAGAATGAGAATGAGAAATGAGAGCAAGGCTAGAACCCCTCCCTCTCTCCTTCTCTCTCATCATTAAATGAGCACGGCCTCTACCATGTAGCACCATGCCTCACACTCTATCTCTCAAGGGCAACCATTCAAACAATATTAAAATTCCATTTCAAATTCATTTTCATTTTTAAAACAACCTTAACTATTTAACCCAAAACACCTAAACAATATTGATTAACTTAAAGAGAATGGGTTAATCCATCATGCTTGCTAATACTGGTCTAACCCCATCTCTAAACCCTAGTTATCATGCACAAGTGTTTGTGTGCCTAGAAAAATTCTAATAAAATACTCATTAAATAAGATAAAATATTTGAAACTTAATTTGGTAAACTTTTTATTAAAAACCATACATTAAAATATAATTAGCTACAAAACACATTCTAAGGTGTTACAATCTCCCCCCTTAAAGGAAATTCGTCCCCGAATTTAAAAATACTCTTCTACGCGTACCTTCAAAGAGAAGATTACAACTCTCAGATCTCGCTCGCAGCCTCCCAAGTGATTACCTCACTATACGGCTACGCCCAAGAAAACCCTTCACAGATGGCAAGACCCTTGGCCGACGTTTCTCTGCCTGCCGAGCCATTAACACAATTGGCTGCTGGCGAATGAAAGATCGCGTCTAAGCTAAATGGTCTGGTGCTAAATCATGTGAGAAAGGTCAAGAAGGTAATTGTAGAGTATCATCACAAGGAATACAAGGTGAAAATCCAACAATCTGGGCGGAAGTGCCAAATTAAAGGCAACGAAACTAACTCGCTTATAGGATCTTAAAAGGACCTAAAATCCTGGGACAAGCTTCCCAAAATCCAACACGTGATTCATCAGAAAGTCCGTAGGAATACATGATCTGTCCCTGCGAACTCGAGTCTATTACCAACAGAGTCGGCATAAGTCCTCAGTTCGCAATGGACAATTTCCATCCTGACCTAACACAACTGGACCATCTCCGAAGTCTCTAGACTAGATGGTGTCCAAAGTCCTACTTACGCAGAGTCAGAAAACAACAGACTGGTGATCGACATGACCTAACCCCTAAACCTAAAGGTGGCCAATTGGAGTGTCTCCTGATAACAGCTATCGAAGGAGAATCCTAACGATGGCGAGTGACGATCCCCAACTGCCGACAACAATCAACGCAACACACAACTTTAACAAAAACAACTGAGCAAACTGAGTATAACCGGACGACAAGAATCCAAATGGAGCCACACCCTGACTAACCTCGGCAGACACCATAACAAAATTTATGGAGATCTGCTCCCATTCCTACTTCGGAACGGTAAAATATTGCAACTCTCCAGCCGGCCTCAGATGCTCGACCCAAGCACACAACAAGACAGACACCTTGAAACGAAACCTGAAACTTCTCTTTACATCCCTGTCCACCCGTAACTATCTCACAAGTCACGTTAAATGTTGGTGACACTTGAATGCATAGAGAGAGTTGACAGATGTGCATGTTCTAGGATTACACGTCTCTACTTGATAACATCAGGTACACCCACGCGTCCCTAACTTAGCACACCATGTCACAAATCAAGGACTCCGAATCATTACCCAGCCGAGTATGCTCAAGTATCTCTGACGAACGAGCATCGGCCGGCAGTGTCTCGCGAAAACGATTTAAGGAAAGTGGTCGGGCGCGGACATGAGTAAGCTGTCCCCTCCGTAGAGACGAACTTAAGATGTACTCGACGATCACACAAGAACTGTAAATCTACAGAAGACTATCACAACAATCAAAATCCGCTGCAGGAAGATGTATATTAAGCTCTGGTGGTCCGTGAAAATATGACACGACTTCCGAACGAGTAGTGTCTCTAAATCTCCAACGCAAAACCACCGCGGCCATCTCCAGATCATGAGTGGAATATCCTTTTCGTACTTCCTCTAAATGTAGGGAAGCAAAAGCGATAACTCTATAGTGTCACCTCAGTACACACTCGAGCCGCACTCAAGAAACATTACAGTTAAACAACAAGGTCGTCCGAACCAAAGGCAAAGCAATAACTGATGCAGTTGTTAACTGAATCTTCAACTGCTGAAAACTCCGCACACAAGCCTCAGTCCATAGAAAAGAAACCTTCCTTCTGGTCCATTCAGTCGATGGTGCAACACTACTCTAGTAATCCTGCATGAAACGGCGGTAAAACCAGCTAAGCCCAAAAATCTGCGGACCTCCGTCCTACACACAAGTCTGGACCTAAGCTGTACGGCCACGATCTCCCTCGGAACCATACGAAACCGTCTCCCATGACTACAAGACCTAGGAGTCGACACAAACAAGCCTGAAGAAACACTTCGAGAATTTAGCAAACTGCTGGTGCTCTTCCAGTATCTGCATAACAAATCCTCAAGTGCTACTACTGTCCCTCAAGACACATTAAATAGACCAGAATGTCGTAAATAACACAACAAAAACTGGTCGAGGAACGGCCTGAAGAAATCTGGTTCATCACATCTACGAATGCTGCTAGGGCATCAGTGAATCCAACGACTCACAAAAACACACAAAGCCCGTCGCACGCATAAGGCAGTCTTCGGAATGCCATCACCCCGAATCCGCAATAATGATGACCTGATCCCAAACAAACTTAGAAGATGTCTCGCACTGTGGAGCTGATCGAAGAAATCGTCACTGCGAGGTACAGGATACCTATCCGCACCGTAAGCCGGTTCAAGTAACGATCCGTCGATACACAACCTTAAACTGCCGTCTTTCTCCTAGACGAACAGAAATAGGAGCTCTCTAATGCGAAACACTCAGACGCACAAAACTCCCCAAACCACAACTCTGCAGCTGATCCTTAAGCTCCCCAAGCTTCGCCGGCTCATCTGGAACAACGTCGGAAAAAATCTCGCACGAAAGGAACACCGGTCCAACAAACCCTCTGTGGCTACGGTATCACGAATGAACGCCAAGAATCCACGACATCTCCTCAGACGCCGACTAGCGAAAAAGGCTGAATTCAAGCTGTGAGAGGCGGCACAACTATCCACCTGCACAACAAGAACTGACCTGCCGAGAAAACAAACTTGACTGTTTCCTCACCGGTAGTCCACAGACGCCTAGCATGTAATTAACCAGTCTGTACCCAGGAGAACGTCAAATCCAACATCTCTAGAAGGACCAAAACGACGGACGAATCTCTATCTCCTATCCGATTGGCACACAACTGAATACGTGTCGTTCAACAAAAGAATCGCTGACAGAAGTTAGCACAACTATGACTAATCTACCCAACCACGGTACAAGCATGAAAAACAAACAAACACATCAAAAGAACATATAAATTAAGGGTACCTGAAAACTCCACATTGGACGTCTGCGCGTCCCGATGAGTAGAAGCAAACTCCTGTGTCTGCCCTCTACCCGCAACTGGATGAACTCCTCTGGTAGCCTGAGTCCTCTGAGCAAATCTTCCACGTCCACGGCCTCTCTGGAAACGATCCTGACGAGGTGCTAAGGAACAATCCCTGACGAAGTGCTGAAGGCTTCCGCATCGAAAACATCCACGCGCTGACTGCTGACCCTCCTGGGAATGAGAGCTGAACGACTGTCCTCATCCTAAGCCTCTGCTACTCCCGCGACGGCCACGAAATCTGTCTCGATGACCAAACCTCTGTCTCTGGGCTTGTACGCTGGTACGGGTCCTCCACTGTCCTGGAATATGTTCCTCGTCAACTGGAGCTGCACCCACTGGTGCTATGTAGGTGACAGACTGCTGCATGCTGATCGCAAGTGACAACTGAGTAACAGGGGTGACAACCTCCTGTCGTAGCTCCCGAACGACATCAACCAATGAACTCATAGTCTGGCGGAAGTCCTGCATCTCTACCAAAAGTCTATCAATAGTATAGGTCGTAGGCTGATCCGTCTGCACCTGTGCAACTAGAGTGCCATCTTGGTCAGTACTCGTCTCACCCGAGCCAACTCTGACCTCGGCCCTACCTGCATCATCCTGAGTCCCCATAGTCATCGGCGGCAAGGCTATAAATAGTTATAAGATTCGATGAGAATAAGGAATCGAATCTCAAGGATATGAACATCAAGGAAGGAATTTCAAGCAATTTGTACTTAGGTCACTTAATGCAAAGTACCGCATCGTGGGTATGCTGCAGACATACACACACTACGTTACTCTGCTTAAGCTACCTACTCCATCATACTAAGGTCATCCTACACTCCGAAAGGTAAAACCTAGCGTTCTGATACCAACTTTGTCACGACCCAAAATTGGCCCGTGACGGCCCTAATACTACGCAACGCCTAAAGACGTAACGCAGTAAAAGAAAGCCAAAACCCAGAAATCTAAACCATAAAAATACGGAAAAGAGAACAAGAAAGAAACAAACAACAAATAACAACAACTAGATTAGCAAATGAAAAATACAGGCAATTATCATTAACAAAATAACAAGACAAGCATGGTAACAAAAAGAACTCTTTTATTCATCCTTCACACAAAAGCTCACTACAAGTTTTTAATGGAGAAGAGATGAGAAGAGAAAGAAGAATAACAACATATATCCTAATATCTAAAAACAAGAATAAGCACCCTTGGCTTTGGCATGTTCTGGACTATTTATAGGCAGGAAACTGAAACTCTAGGGCAATATTCAGAACCAAGATGGAATGACCTAAATGCGCCCAAAAAGACTTCAGCAGACGAGGCCGTACGGCCGCGGTTCCGTGGCCAAAGCATGCTTATGCCGCGGTTCCGCGGCCATATAGAGGAGTTGGCTCCTCGGTTTTTGTGGGGTTCCCTGGTTTGATGTTATCTGCTGTGTGGTATATGTTTTTTCTCAGAAACTCTTCACAATTTTTCTAGAATTCCAGCAGATCAAAAGGTGATTTGATGTGGATCTTTTGTCATGATTTTTCTTTAGCTCCATGTAGACATGTTGGATCTTGTGTTGACATTGAGCTTTGTGCATGAAAATGACATCGATTTGCCATTTTGTCCCTTAAACTGGTGTACGGCAACATACGGATAGAGAGCGGAGACCCGTGTTTTATCTGTGGTTGGCAGTAATCCGGAATTTGTCGTGCTATTCCATGAATTTCATTGTTTAGAGCTGAGAACCTGTATCCTGCAATTAACTAGCAAACACGGCTCAAGAGTACCTACCGATAAGCAATGTGATAAAAATTGGGCGGTATAAAAATGCAAAAATCTGATATGAACAGAGCTCTCCAAGGCTTCCCTCATTGAGACGTCCTCGTCCGTGAACAGGGATGCCTCCAAATCCTTCAAGGCATCCCTCGTCGACTTGTCGAGTCGATGCTCTCGCGGCAGCTCCGAAGAGACTGGGACTTCAGTTTCGGGCCCGGGGAGAGTCCCTGCATCAGCTGGCGCAGCCCCTGTAAAGAAACAAAGGAAGAAGGTTAGGTTGGCCATCAGAAAAGAGGACAAAAACTCAATAAGGCGAGACGTACCAACGCCCGTTAAAGCGCGCTTATTTTCCTCCTCCTGGAAGGTTTTCAAAGAGCAGCGATGGCTTCTTCGGAAGTGACACCTGTTAAAAAAGGGGGGAACGCATTAGTCGAGGATAATGATAAAAATGCTATAAAATAATGAAAAGTACAGCTAATGATTACCTACTCGAGCGAGTTTATCCAACCATGCTTCAAGTCTGGCTGATCGTTCAGAAGCCGCAATGGCGGCCGCCAGATCGGTGTCTGCCGGGTCTACCGAGAAGCCATTATTGCTGCCATACTCGCTTATACCTTCGGTAAGAGAGGTGTGAGGCTCCTCTAAACCGGGGATAGCATCGAGAGAGAGGAGCGACTTCTTCTTCCTCTTCTGCCCACCAGTCTTGGGTACACCCGAGATTGATTTGCGCTTTGCAGGCACCCTAGGGCGGCGGGTCCCGATATCCGCGCCCATGCCGGACTCCGGCGAAACCACATATACCGTCTCTACTGGAGCACGCGACGCTGGTGGTGCATCCGCAGTACCACGGAGTGGCAGTCCGCGCGGAGGGCTCAACACGCATGGTGGCACGGCTCCGGCATCTCTCAGCGGAGGAATGACCGGGGTCTTTGGCTTCAAAGGAGCCTTGCGATCGCTACCGGGAGGCGCACCCTTTTGGTCAACTAACATGCGCTTCTCCATATGGATAACCGAACCTATTGCATGGGCGTACCATGCCACGCACGCGTTGAGGACTTTGGGGACGCAGCTCGGCTCGCTGATGAAGAAATAAGAGCCCGTGTTAAGCCGCATGATATGGTGCATCGCACTCCTTATCCCCTCCCGGCTGGACATGGGTTCTTCCAAAAAGGCTTCCAGCGGAATCTCCTGGTGATAGCTGGATTGTTGGGCGAAACGGTGAAGGTTATACCCCATGAAAAGCGCCATCTCATTCTGCCTGAACACCAGGTAGCCCGGCCGAATGGAGTAGAGGTGGAGGATCTCTCGGGCTTTCAATATGGAGGCCCCGTCCTTAAAATCATCGCGCAACGGCACCACTGACTTAGTGGTTTCTGAACCTACGGTTATGACTTTTTCTAAAAAAGAAACCTTCGCTCCGACCAGGTGTGGACGAAGGAGTAGCCCCCTAGCCTCTCGCGGAGACGCAACCACGATCGATGCGCCGACCAGCCGCATGACTCTCGGGAGTCTGCACTTCTCAAAAAACAGAGGGATCTTGTGGACGCCGAACACCCCATGCACGTGCATTTCCATCCAAGAGGTGAAGTAGTGCATCGAGAAATTAGCAGGCTGCACCCCAGGTTCATTAGCGTCTGCCGCCACGCTAAGTCCATTATAGAGGTGAGCTAACCCGCCAATTCCTATTGTTAACTGCAGGCCAGCCACCATCCGATGCGCAGGGTAGAAAATGGAAGGTCGCATGTGGCGCGGGTGCATGGGGAGCGCAAAGCTGCACAGCCACAATCCCAGGAACCCTACAAAAAAGGTTTCTTCATCCATGCCCGAGATAGCGATCTCCGATAATGGCGTGACGGCAGCGCTGGGGAGATAAAAATCCTTTTGATCGCCCTTCGATGTTGGTCGACGGTCCAGGCCGAAGCCGAAAGGGTCGTCAGGCTTGGCGAACTTCTCGCTCTGTTCCGATAGAAACTTCGGTCGAATGAAGCAGGCAATAAAATCTGCGAAACGACTCCCCGGGTGCCCGATTCCAGATAGAGCCCTTCATAGATCTCCAGCACCTTCACCAGGCCCGGAAACTGGTGCTGAATAGCGTTCTCCGGCGTTAGATTAAACACCAACGGCTTGGTGGCAAAGACGTATTCGTCTGGAGGAAGCAGCTCTTCATAATGCTCCCCCCTCATCGGCAAACCCAAGATATCAACAAACTCCTCCAAGGAAATAGAGACTTCCCTGTCCGTCATCAGGAAGGTGTGGGTAGGGATATTCCATTGTTCAATAAAAGCCTTAACCCACCAAGTTGGAGGAGAGGGATACTCGAAGAGCGAGACATAGATGGCCGAATACAAACCAATCTTCATCAGATGAGTCTTCTTCGCTGATAAGATATACCGGGCCCACTGCAAATATCCGGCGGGCGGTCGTGGGATCAATCCAATGTTATAGGCCTGTCCCCAAGGGCGTGCTTCACCCTGACAGATTCGCCTCCCTAAAATGTCTATTGTTGGTGGCGGCTGCACGGGAATAGCACCAATCGCGGGTTGGAGGAGATCATCCGAATTCCAATTTTTAACCTCCACGGCATACTTCACCGGGGGTTCATCCGTATAAGGGAGCGAAGATATGGGCTCAGACGGCGTGGCGGAACTGAAAATTCGGCGACCTTGGATGATCTCATTATACCACATACCCCATAGGTGAAGGCTCTTATGCTCGGGGTTATGATCCTTGATGAGAGCAATCACTACTCGGTCCACTGGTGCCTGGGGAAATCCTCCCTCCGAGCGAACAAACGGGAAAGACAAATCAGTAGACATGTTCACTGCAAGGGGACAAAAATCAACCGTCAGTATCGTAGTTCCAACGCCTGGCATTTAAAATTTATACCACACTGCAATGCAGTGGGTAGGGGACCAAAGGGGGGGCACATAAAATCCAGATGACAGTGCATCATTTAACAAGACAACCCCATCATTGGATGAGACTGTCAGTTAATCCCCAAGAGAAGATTCTCATTAATAATAAAAATCCCTAGAGACAAGGAGAAAATCTCCTCTTTCAGAGCAAAGCTATGTCACAGAGTGACACTTGTCAAACTCTGGTCTTAGGGGAATAAAATTCCTTAAAAGAGCCTAGCTCTGTGATATTGATGAGAAAATCTATTAAAAGAAAATTTTTCTTTAAACTCCTAAAGATTAAATTTTTTTTGGAGGGGATCCTAAAGATCCATGAAAACTCTTAGGAGTTCTTCATTTTTAGATCAAAAAGATCTACATTTGGTCCTTGAGCAAAGCTCTGTTCATGGAATAAAAACCCTGAAACAAGATCTCTTCAGATCTATGGATTTTTGAGAGCAAGGCTCTGTTGGTGAAACCCCAAAGGAGTTTTCTTTAGATCAGAAGATCTATGAGAGCAAGGCTCTTTTGGTTAAGATTAATTAAAATTAATTTAATCTAAGATTAATTTACCTAAAGTTTTTCTAAAGGTTCTAACTTTGGAAATGAGAGCAAGGCTCTGGAGTTCTTGAAAACAAGAGCAAGGCTCTGAAAATCAAATTTCTTAAAAGATGGTAATCATCTACTGAAGGCCAGGGGTCCTATTTATAGGCCCTTGCGCCCCTTCAACTCCTGAGTTGATCCAACCGTTGGGATCTTGCCATTGCTGGACTCACGTGTGCGCCACGTGAGCGCAACGGTGGGGGGGCATTTGTTTCCCCCAGCCAGAGCAAGGCTCTGTTTGAATTTTAAAAATTCAAAATTTGAAGCAACGCTTCAAATCCCGTGCGCTTCGCACAACGTGCCACGTGTCAGAAGTTGATAAGTCAGGCGCAGCGCCTAAGGCAGCGCGCCCAATTAGAGCGAGGCTCTATTTAAAACAAAAATTAAAAGAAGCAACGCTTCAGTTGCGCAAGAGCTGCGCGACACGTGTCAGCGCAGTTGCGCAAGCGCTGCGCTGCGCGACACGTGTCAGCGCAGGTGCACAAGCGCTGTGCTGCGCGACACGTGTCAGCGCAAACGCAGGTGCGTTGCGCGACACGTGTCAGCGCAGTTGCGCTGCGCGACACGTGGCAGCACAGTTGCGCTTGCGCAGGTGCGCTGCGCTCTGCGCTGGAGCGTTTGCGCCAAACAGAATTAAAATTCTAGTAAGATCCTTTTGTTCTTGTTAAAACAAGAAGATTGTCTTCTGTAAAACTGAAGCCCTTGGATCAAAGATCCAACGGTGGGGAAAATTCCCCAAATCACTCAGAGTATGATCTCTTTAACAAACTTAACAAATCTATGGGCACTATATAAAGACCCCTAGACCCTAACTCAAAACATCATCACATCGTGAGAGATCAAGAACTTCAAAACAGAGAGAACTCTAAAGAATTTTGAAAAGAATTCAAGAAAAAGGTAAAAACCTTTATAAAATAGAAGAATTTCTTCTGAATAGATCAATGATCTAAGAACAAGATCAATGATCTTCAATAAAAATAAAAATAAAATAATAGTGCCTTGCACTTTTTATGAAGCATTGGTTCTGGAATTTCAGAAAAATTCTTTTCTTGGATCCAAAATTGGATCAAGTTATTGAAACAGTGCCTTGCACTTGCAAAACTGCACTGTTGCGCTCCTGGGTTGGCGCAAGCTACCGGAGAGCACCTCGTGTCAGCGGCGCACCAGCGCAGCGCACTGACGCAGCGCACTGCGCTGTTGCGCTCGCACTCACCAAAGCATGATACGTGTCACCTCCACATGCGCTTGCGCTCAATTATTGGCGCAAAGCGCGTGACAAGCCAATATGAGACAATTAATGCACTGCATTATTTACTGATGGGCCGAGCCCAATTAAAATGGTCTAACAGGCCAAATAAAATGCAATGCATTAAAAGGTCAGATCCCAAACAAAGCAGATGCTATGCATCATTTATAAAAGGGCAGAGCCCAAACAAAGCAGATGCTCTGCATCATTTATAAAAAAGGCAGAGCCGAAACAAAACAAAAATGCAGTGCATTATTAAAAAGGGGCAAAGCCCTAGCACAGGCCTAATAGGCTAAAGATAAATAAAAAAACGTTGAATATTCCCAACTGGACTTAGCCCAATCATGGCCGTAAGTCCTCAAATTAAATTGACTGAGCACGGCTGCTCTCCTAAATCAATTTACATCCGGTTCGAGGGTACATCTTCGAACTCCTCTGACTCATATCGTTGTAATCCTTCAACGACGTCAGAGAGGTGACGTGTCCCGACAACCACACATCAACACGGACTGTAGGGTCCTTAAACTCATGGACTTATGCATCCTTAAACCAAGATACAGACTGTGGGGTCTTTAAACCCACGGACTTATGCGTCCTTAAACTAACGGACTAATGCGTCCTTAAACACACCCATATGGACCGTGGTGTCCTTAAACTCATGGACTTATGCGTCCATAAGCCACCAATGGACCACCATGTCCTTAAACTGGAGATGGACCACCATGTCCCTAAACTGGCAATGGACCGTAATGTCCTTAAACTACCTATGGACCACTACGTCCCTTAACTGGAACAATAGAGCCCCAAATGCTCTTTTGTCAGATCTAAACGATCCCGTTAAGTTGATCTTAGTCTCGAATCAGACTAACGTATCCTTAACGAACGTTTAAGTTGATCTTAGCCTCAATATGGCTAACGTATCCTTAAACTAAAACACCAAACGAAAATCTAAGTAAATACGGATTTGGACTAATCCACGTCCTATGGGCGACGGCATAACTTAGTCTCCGTATACAATCCACGGGCATCCACAAACAAAACAAACACACATGACACGAAGTGAAATTCTGGAGAAGGAGAAAGTGGCTATCGCGATGCGGTAGCGTAATTAACTGCAGGGGCTTGCGCCTGCAGGGAAGAGCGTCCCCATAATCAAAAAACCCTCAAACGAGGGGGAATCTGACGAAGTCTGCTACATCGGCCGCATCCGTCGAAACCTCCGATACATGGTGCCATAAATCAATTTGGCATCTTCGGAGAGGTAGACGGATAAAACCAAATAGCATCTGCCCCGAATCTCAAGCAAGACGTCCTCACGTCGTCGCCGCCATTCGGAGGGGAATAACCACTCCGCAGATATGGTGGGTAACCTCAGACTCCCGAGAGGTACTCAGGTAGCCTCAAGGATGGTGACAGGGAGGTTCTTGTTTACCCAGACTTGACACTACTGTTGTTCTAGACTATGAGACCCGGCAGGTGGATTTGTATAGCGTCGTTCTAAACTAGTTTTAGAAGTACACGTATATATTATTCTGCCAGAGGGTTGTTGTAGTCGGTGGGAGCAACGGAAGCATAGTGGGCAAGTAACTTATGTCTATTTATAGGCGTGAGCACATATAGCAGAGATTAGATCATCTAATTTTGATGTAAAAGTCATGGCTTTGACTTCATCAGAATAGGAGATGGGTCTATTGAGAAGGTAGTAGGGTGTGATGTCCTGGTATTTGGATGACATACACAGAGTAGGAAGTGAAATTCTTATACTACAATCGGTTGTACTTTGGTTGTCACACAATTGTTTCTCTACAAGGGACATGGATATAATATTTGACATTATGGTTTCTAGATCTATGGTTTTAGATCTAGATTTGGGTAGTATCCCAATGTGGGTACTTTGACAGTATTCTAATAGTATTTTAGAATAGATGACTCCTGGCATGTTGGTGTACCTGCAGATGATGGAGTCACCCTCTCTAAAGGTGTCTTACAGACTGAAAAGAGAGGGATGTGCATGATTGGCAGATCACTTGCTTAGGCAATTAAGTCAATCATAAAATGTCAAGTACCACACCAGATGTTGTTTTTGCACAAGATACGATAAGTTTCTATTAATCCAATCCTGGAGAAACATTAGGAAGCAGTTTTAGAACATGAATGGATGTTCTATAGATTTGATAATGGCAGCCTCCTTGAGGAGACGGTTATCGTTCCAGGCTTCCAAGGTGACCTGGATGACAGAGTGATTGTCAGAGTTATAGTTTTCCCTCTGACGAGGGACAGTATTATGGACAGGTTGTCCAAGTGGATACTGTGGGAGGCATAGTGCTGGACACTGATTAGTTTCAGTGATCGATACAGTCTAAGAGGTTTGGATTTGGAGTTCATTTATGAACTAGGTCCTATCAGATATCCAGACATATTCTAAGACATGTATTACTCAATTCAGGAGATGGCTTTCTCCGCGAACTTGAGATTAAGAGAGACATAGAATGAAACATCAGGGCGGATCCACTCACTGAGGCTATGAGCATGCGACATCGCAATAATAGCCTTATGTGCAAGTGGGAGATTGTTGGATATAATGCCCTCTAAGTCAATTATTGGATCGCAGGTACGTGATTTCAATGATTGAGGGAGGACCTATACCGATATGAATGTCTTGCTCGAGATGATAGTATACTATCTGGTTTGTCTTTATCATCGTATACATGCTTTAGTTCACTATTGCATGTTAATATAGCCCATAGAATTCTTGATTGACTGCCGGCAGTATGATGGCGATCATATACGTGCGAGCTGGGGTCTATAAGCACATCCTTAAAGTGTCCCTAGTCGTGGGAGTTTCGAGACAGGGCATCGATACTCCAGTGTTGACTAGTGTATACAGTCGAGACCCCGACGAGCGGCGGTAGCCGGTCTTACAAGCCATTAGTGTCAGTAGGTTCACGTAAGATGTATACAGGTGCTCATTGAGTTATGAGTACACCGGACTGGACTCGCTGGGAACATGCTGTTAGTTGTATGTATGCCCTAGAGGCCAGTATTGTACAGATGATGTATATTATATTGGATGCTTGGTCATATATAGAGAGGACTTTCTTGCTCGATATGATAGTATGCGATCGGTTGCTCTTCACTTTAACATGTATACTTGTCTCTTTATACTTTCTTATAGTTACATGTTGGTAAAGCCCTTATGATGTGTACTTGACTACCTGGACTATGATGCGGATCATACTAGTAGGGACATAGTAGTCTATAAGTACATCCTTCAAGGTCCCTAGTCATGGGTGTATCGAGATGGGGCATCGATATACCAGTGTAGACTAGCGTATACGCTTCTCGACCCATGAGATGGGCGATGGATGATCCCATATCCATTGGTGTTTGACATCAGAGATGGTATACGGGTGCTCAGTGGAGACTGGGTACACTGGACAGACTCACCGAGAACTCCCAGATGGTATTATACCTCACGTCAGATGGCAGTTCTCCGGTGACACTTGTGCAGGTTAGTCTGTAGACCCGAGATCGTCATAGAGTCTTGTGTGATTCCCACTGTGCTTTGATTTCCACCTTACCACTTCCATGAGGGTGTGCAAAACGGTGGTTTTTGGGTACAGTCCCGAGTCATATTGAGGCAATGAGCGATAGGAGGGGTTTCGTCTCTCCCGGTATTAGGGGTTGATGTTGCGCTGTGCTCGATTGGCCGTAACAGGGCAGTCCCTAGCCAGGGCTGATTTAGAGATTTACTGGTAAGTGTTACCAGTAGTTTCTCGACCCGTTATGAGCCTCACATCGGCACGACTTATCGGTTATTGGGGTCTGATGTTTACCACCCCTAGACTTGATATGCGACATATCAGACGAGAAGACCGGACTGTACGAGAAGTGTTACCGGCAGGCTTTTATAGGAGTTGGAGCGGGCTTGCTTGCTGATCTTCTGATCACTCAATACCCGGGTAGCCGTTACGTCTAGCTAGTACCGCTGATGGCTTGTGGGTGCTTGATGTGATCATCGCCTACTGTCGGCGTATTGACGAGTCTTTAGAGTCCTACATAGAGATTTTACTGGCTCAAGCAAAACGAAATATGAGCACGTATGTGATATGTGCAGGACCGAGAATAATGCATGTATGTGATACCGTATTCTATTCTGGCGACTTTATGTATCAGTCGGTTATATATGATATAGCCGGGTTATCGAATCAAGTGTTGATTCGATAAGTCGATACATTGGATATTAGTCGGTTATATGAGATATGACCGGATTATTTAGTCAAGTGTTGATTTAATAATTAAGTGTATAATTGTATATTAGATATACTAGTTTACATTTACTAACACTTGTTCACTTTAAGTTTTTTTTCTCACATGAACACTTGAATATATATATATATATATATATATATATATTAAATGTGTTTTCTTTTGTATCATGGATGATGATACACTAAACATGGGTGTGTAAGACATACACCATGCTATATTAGATGCTGGTTAATATTTATTTAAAGTAATTACAAATTAGTGTGCTTAGGTCATAAGCATGAAGCTTGTAGAAGCTTGGAGATGCTTTGACAAAGTCCACTAAAATTGTTTTACTTTAAATTTTTATTAACCTAACCATTTTTAATTAGCTATGGTTATGGCTCTACAAGAGTTAGTATATGATACTCACTCACCATGTTTAGCCTTCTCACTTGATTATTATCCTCTTCTCTTTCTTTAGTTCATCTTCTTCTTCATTTTGCTAAAAGAAAAGGCTTGCTAAGGTTTGATCAAAAGTGAGATAGATTGTGAGAAATAAAATTCTAAAGAGAACCCACTTCCTATTTCTCCATCCTCTACTAGACTAGCACTTTAGTTTAGGGTGTTTACTTCACTAATTCTCAAGTTAGTGAAGTAGAATCTTGAGTTGGCATCCCCTCGACGTAGAACATCTTCGGCCTCGAAGACTTCAAGCAAGGACGCGTCTTTCGCTTCGTGAAGCAATGCAAGGGTCCGGGAGAACCACGATCGCAGCGAAGGGACTTCAACAAGCAGCTAAAGAAGTGAAGGACCGATCTACAAAGGTTGTATATCATATTCACTTAGTCGTAAACATAGTTTACATACATATGAAACCCTAATTTTCTAGCAACGATCTTGCTTAGGGATATTCGGCATGGCTAAAATTTTAAACGGGCATGTTTGATGCTTCCTTAACCCTTGTTAGAGTGCCTAGTAACCCTACAGTGGTATCAGAGCCTAGCTAGAGCATTAGGAGATGTGTTAACGAAGTTAAAACTCCGAACGAACCCGAACACGTTAAGATAACCCCCTCTCTGTAAAATTTTTAAAAACCGGGTTTTTTCAGAATTAAAAATACCTAAAAAATTCAGCAGGGTTTTCTAAGAACTATGGTGAAAATTGAGCGCGCAATCCGTACACACCGCCGCGGGACCGCGGCCGTACCTCCCTTAGGCCGCGGAACCACGGCAGTAATGAGGAATTGTGCACTTATTTTTCCACTGTAATTCCTATTTCTGTTATTTGTATTTTATGGGTATTTTTTAAATTAACTCAAGTGTTGAGTATTTTGGGGTTTATATTGTAATCGTCGATACGATCGGAGAATTTAATTTTGTTATGTTATTCCGGATAATTTAGAAAGTACTAAAATGTTTGAACGGATATCATTAACTCAATTTTTCCCGGCACGAAAAATATTCAAGTGTTGAATTTTTCTCGGGTTTAAATCTTTCGGAAATACGTGCATGTGACGTGATAGACCCTCTAGAAGACAAAAAACCTTAACTCAATTATATGACCGTCTTGAACTGCCTTTTGAAACTTAGGGTTTGGGGAAGTACGGCGTGCTACATGTGAGGCGTTGGCTTGACCCTTCTACGGCTGGACCGTCGCTACTGTGACATATTCTGGAATTTTTGAACTCCGCTCAAGTGTTGAGCTATTTAGGAAATCTTGGGTATTTGCTTATTCGATCGGAATGTTTAATACTGTCTATTTATCTAGAATGTGATACAATATGTGGAATTCACAAAGTTAGGCAGGAAATGCGAAATATGTGATATTTCAGATTTACGATGTCTAAAGAGATTGTGGATTCCAAATGTTGTAGTTTTACACTTTCTTTTCTATGACCGTAAGTGTAATATGTGATATCGCCGGTTTCGTTGCTATATGTCAATGACAATTGGGATGCGCATATTTACTTATATTGATGACATGTGATGTTATGTCTTGCTGGATATGTTATATTGGATCGTCGCGTTCTGAATAGCCGGGGGGTTCTATGTGAGATGAGAGTTTTTATTTTCATTCATGTAAATTTAAATGTATGTAATATTCTTTTATTGGGGCACTTCCGGAATGAAATTGATGTCACCTTTTGTATATTATTTACTTTTCCGCACTAGGATAGATCCAAGGAGGAGAGCACAAGTAACCGGGTTCTAGAGTCCAGTGGGAGACCAACTCGAGGAGTCGAGTCCGGGTCTCCTAACTCTAGAATTGGTAGGGTTGCTTGCCACTCTCGTAGGGGTCTAAGGGTGTGGGTTTGGCTATTCATCACGACCGTGGAATCCGTGTTTTATAGAGGCTCAAAATAAAACACGGACGTCCTAGTATATCGAATATTTTATATGTTTCTTCTGCTACGATATCTGTGATGTCATGTGATAAATACTGTATATAGTATATATGATATATTATATAGGCGTTACTTATGTTTTGCACCCGCGCTAGCCCTGCCCCGCTCTACCGTTAGTTACCTAACCTAACGGTGCACGAGGGGACATCGAGGCGAATGCGGATGGCATAAGTGTACGTCGTATTTATCTGTGATGTTTAGGTGACTTAAATGATGGGACTTCATTAATGCGATTAATGAAAGAAAAGAAACCTAAAAGATGTGTAGAATCAAATTTTTCAAAAAGGGTAGCTACAGTTTTTCTTTGCATAGCGATATATATGATATATCCCGCACCTTATTCGATGAGGAAAGAGCCGAGATCCCTTCACCGGCAGTGACCTCTTTAGCAAAACTGGCAGATGCTACAACACTCGGTTTGCTTTGATTGCTTTTGGAGTTTTGCTTCGCATAGTGATATATATGATATATCCTGCACCTTATTCGACGGGGAAAGAGCTGAGATCCCTTCACCGGGAGTGACCTCTTTAGCAAAACTAATAAAAGCCTCAAAATCACTCCATTTTAAAATTCACTAGATTCTACAATGATATCAAGTTCATTACGCAATAGGTTTTCAGAAAAACCAGTCGTAGCCCTCTGTCATTTCAGATAAGTCCTACTTAGTATTCGTGCTACGTTTGTTGACCTCCGTCAAGGTGTAGTGTGCGGTAGCTAACTAGTATTTATCTGCTTATGCATATGATGCAGATTGGATTAGGGTAGTCGTACGACCTTGTTGACCTCCGTCAAGGGTCGTGCGGGTGGGTTTGATTCAATCAAGAAATGATGGGTTGAACTTGACTTGCACCCTGTGGTTTGTTGACCTCCGTCAAGGTCATGGGATGCTTGGGGTAAAATATTATCGGGAATTACAAGTGTTGAAATTTGCAATGAGAGTGCATACCGTCTATGAGATAGTTGGATCCCGATACCCACTGCGAGTAATTGTTACTCCCGGGAGAGTTTTACACAGGAAAATTAGCCGATCAAGTAGGTGTCTAGAAAGGTATCAACGGGGTTACGCCTCTGGGAAAATGAGGTTTACTTTAATTAGGTCCGTGCGAAAGTACGGGGAACCTCCCTCAAAGTACCGACACTGGCCTGGATGAAAGATTGGCGAAATTGGATGGTGTAATTAATCCCGGCTAGTCTTTCCTTTTAGGATTTAAAGGAAGATTTGATAAAAACAGTGGGAGCCATCCTGATTAGATAAAATAATAACCAATCTGATCTTGCAAAAGCATACGCTAAAGTGTTTTCTTCTCTCTCTCCAGGTAGCGACCATATCATGCCTTAATCAAGATAATAATATGGATGTATTGACCAAACCCGCATGTTATACTGTGCTGGGGAACGTTGGTTCCGTTCTTTCTTATAAGAGTTATAGGACTGAATAGGATATAGGGGAATACCAGGATTCCCATTCCACCCGAATGAAGAAAGTACATGTTGATGCATTTTCTTCGGGTGTGTTCGTTACAGAGAACTGTTTCCCCATTTGCTCTACATCCTGGGTATTAGATACCGGGTCAGGATCCCAAATATGTAATCAGTTACATGGGCTTAGGAAAGGTAGAGAACTTGGAGAAGGTGATAAATGTTAGTGTATATGCCCTAGGGGCCATTATTGTATCATACTAGCATGTATATTACTTAATGGAAGCTTGGGATATTCACAGTTGTATATAATAGCCTTGCTAAACATAGTAGTATGCTACTTGGTTTGAGTCTACTTTAATATGTGCATATGTTTCTTGTAACGTATTACTTATACATATTAGTAGAGCCCATAGGATCTTTGCTTGATTACCAGCATCGTGATGGCAGTCACACTAGTGGGGGCTGGGTAGTCTGTAAGCAACATCCTATATAGGTCCCTGGTCGTTGGATTATCGAGATAAGGCATCGATATTCCGGAGTAGACTAAGTGTATACGCTTCTCATCCCAGTTGGGGAAATGGTCTGTCCCACAGCCATCAGTACGTCGTACCGGAGATAGTATACAGGTGCTTGTTAGGTTACGGGTACACCGGACAGGAATCGCCGAGGAACTGATTGGTTGGTTTTATACCCATCGTCAGTTACCAGTTCCCAGGTGACATGAGTACAGCATAGTCCGCAGACTTGACACTTCTACTTCGGCTCGATTGTGTCCCACTGTTCTTAGATTGTTACCCTACCACGGCTCAAAGGAATCGTGCAAACAGGTAGCAGTTGGGTGCAGTCCCGAGCACTTGGTGGCAGTGGCGGTTAGATAGGATTCGTCTCTCCTGGTATTAGGAGTTGATATCGCGCTGTGTCAGAGAGCCATTACGCAAAGTCCCTGGCTAGGGCAAGTGAGATATACTGGTAGGTTCCAATAGCTTCTCAGGGTGTAATGGCCTTCGCTCCGACACGACTTATACAGCTATTAAGGGATTGACGCTTGCCGCCCCTAAGCTTGATATGCGATAGTCTTAGACGAACTGACCGGACTGTACGAAGATTGTAACATCAGGCTCCATGGGAGTTCGGATGGTTTTCCTCATCGGCTTTCTTATCGACATCTACCTGGGAACCGTTACGTACAGCTAGTGCCGCTTGCGGTCTGTAGTTAAACCCACTGCCAGCGTAGTGTCGAGTCTTTAGAGTCCCACACAGAGAGTTTCCCTGCTCCAGGAGAAACGATATAAAGGTCGTATGGTTTTACGACAAGGGTTCGAATGCGTACGTGTGTTTATGCACGTACGACTTTTCGGACAGTTTTTTACTAGCCGTCTTTGGTTTAAGCCAGATTCTAGTATCGGGTTATTGGATTTATACAGTCTAAAATTTTTCCGTGTTTTCACAGATTGGAGGGGCGTTCTCGTAATTTGTCGGGAAGGTTCTAGAAGAGTGGTGACTAAGGGGTTAAGGTGGCATGAGCATTAATTGCTTAACGACTCATTTGTGTGATTCATGCTTTGTATTAAATGATTCATTAATGAGTTAGTGAGTCATATGATGAATCACACTAGATGAATGAATCTAACCATGATGATAAATCATTTATATTATTTATTTGATTAATTGTTATGGTTGATATATTCATATGAGTTCAATATTCTTTTGATTATCATTCTCACCTTCTCTCTCCTCAAGCTCACTCTCTCTTCAAACCCTAACCCTAACCTCTCATGTGTTGAGATCAAGGGTTAGCTAGACTAATACATCTATAACCTCACTCTATATCCCCTAGGGAGCTTAGATTAGCATTTTAAAAAATCTAGTTATCTCAAGTTTGAGATTAAGCTTGGCGTAGGAGCTTTCGGGTGGATCGTCTTTGATTCGAGGAGGCCGTTGAGGTGTCGATGTTCCAAGGAGCCTACGAGGAGTAGAGAACCGCGATGAAGACCCGAAGGACTAGTATCGTGAGGTATAACTTCGTATCCGAGTAGTTAAACCTCTAGCTTTTTGTTAGCAATGGTTTAGATAACGATTCATGCGCTCAAGTCCGTGTTACGAAGCTTTGATAATCGTTTTTCATATATTCCGTCTCCCCGCAAGTTCGTGGGGTGCGTGACATGGACTTACAGTGGTATCAGAGCCAACTAAATCATTACTAGCTTGTTAGCAACTGATTAGAAGTTCGATCGACGGAAAACACGAAAACAAAAAACCGAAAATTCCTAGTTGCTGTTAAATTTAAACCTGTCTGAAAAATTATTTGATATACCTTAAAATTCACAGCAGGGATTATAATGAAAACTGAGAAAATACGAGCCCCTAACTCGGCAACTCGGCCGCGGAACCGCGGCACAAAGGTGCTTTTGGCCGCGGATCCGCCGCCGAGTCAACTCCGAGTTGACTCGGATTTCCTCTGTAATTCATATTTTTTGGTTTTCTGTCTTCTTGTATGTTTTGTTTCTGCCCAGGTTACTTTAGTGTTGCTTTGCTTTTGGGGTAGACACGGATAAAGGTAATCGATCGATGTTTTAAATTAATTGCTAATCGGGTTATTTTCTGTAATGTTTAATGTGTTCGTAAACCTCCCCTAACTGCTAGTATGTCGGTTGGCAGGGGTTTGCATATTTCTGAAATGTTTACTGTTTGTGTATATGAACTGTGTTGGACTGTTGTGATGATTACCCGGGGTTTGAGATGTGTTTAATATTCATTCATTCAATGTAAATATAAAATGATGTAATATTCTTTTGCGGGGCACATCCAGGTTGAGGTTATAGCCACCGTTGTATTATTTATTTTACTGTTTTTTGCTCCTAGGATAGACCCAAGGTGGGGTATACAAACTACCGGGTACATCGAAGTGTTTAGTGGCCTACTTACGTTGTTAAGGGAGACCGCTTCACTTCGGGTACTTGGCGGGTAGTTTGACGTACCCGTATGGGTCTAGGGTGGGGTAATGGCTATTCATCACAACTGTGTAATCCGTCTTTTATTGCAGGCTCAAAGTAAATGCGGATTGCTAATAAATCCAATAAAGTTCATCTGTGATCTGGAATGCTTATTATTGCGTCTGACGAATGTACAATATCTATATATGATAGCTATTAGACGTCACTTATGTTTTACACCCGTGCTAGCCCAGCCCCCGCTCTGTCGTTAGTTAAGTAACCTAACGGGTGATGACGGGACCCCGTGGCGAATGCGGATGGCATAAAAGGACATGGTATTTTCGTTGTTTTCTGCAATGATAGGATAAATGATGGGACGCGTTATTATAATGCAAAGAAAATAAACCAAAGTTTAATCGTTGGAACAAATTTAAAAGAAACCACTCGGTTATTTTAAAAGGATCAGATTTTTAATTGCAGAGCTTTAACCACTCCTTTTAAAAAGTATCAGGTTCCTTCGATTATATCAAGTTCACTACGTTCACGGTTTTTGCCAAAACCGGTCGTAGCCCTCCGTCATTTCAGTTAAATATTCAGTAGTATTCAAGCTATGTATTTTGACCTTCGCGAAGGCATAGTGATTGGTAGCTGCTGGATATTTATCTATAGCATAAATAGATGCGTTGGTTTGGTACAGTCGTACTACTATTTTGGCCTTCGTCAAGGGTATATACGGGTGGGTTCAAATTAACCTGGACAATGACGGGTAGAACTTGACATGTGACTTGTGATATGTTGGCCTTCGTCAAGGCCATAAGAGCATGGGGCAAAAAAAAATTATATCGGGAATTTCTAAAGAAACTGAAATTTGCAGTGAGAGCATACCATTTTGGAGTTTGATGAATGTTGGTAGGATTCCTACAACATTATCATACGATGTTATTTTGGATCCCGATCCTACTGTGAGTACATGCTACTTATCAGGAGATTCATCACTTAATGATCAATGCTATAAACCAAGTAGGTACCTAGAAAGGTGTCAGCGGGGCTACGCCCCCAGAGAAAAGAGGTTATTTAATTAAGGAACTTCGCGAAAGCGTTGGAAAACCTCCCTCGAAGTATCGACACTGACCTGGCTGAACGGTGATGCAAGAATTGTACGGTGAGAATAGTCCTGGCAAATTCTTCTTTTATGGTTTGAGGAGGGATTCGAGAAACAGTGGGAGCATCCTGTTTAGATAAATTAAACCACTCTAAACTTGCAAGAGTATCATGCTAATAGAATTTTCTTCTCTCTCTTAAAATTGCAGCGACCTTGTGACCCCACATAGGTTACATCTAGATAATAAATTGACTGAATCTTACTTTTATGAATGGCAAAGGTCTGTCTAGATGTCCATTGCCTATAACAAGCTGGACCACCCTATTGAGGGTTATTCCTATTGTTATGGGATCGGGCATTGACAGAATGATTGCAGGGCTTTAGAAGCCAGTAGCCAGGATACGAAGCATGTTGTGGCTTCGACTTCGGGTGTGTTTATGATAGAGAACTGTATGTCAGTTAACCCTACTTCCTGGGTATTAGATACCGGATCAGGAACTCACATCTGTAATTCATTGCAGGCTCTGAGAAATCGTAGGGTTATCGGGATAGGTGATATGACCCTCACTGTTGCTAACGGAATGAGCATGAACGCTGAATCCATAGGGGAATATCATCTTGGACTGACAACTGGGCAGATATTGATTCTACGTAACTGTTTTTATGTACCAGGTACGACCTGTAATATCATATCTGTACCCTTACTTTCTAAGGAAGGATATGATTTTACTTTTGCAAGAGATGTGGTTCACATCCACCAAATTCAAGTTTTGATTGGGTCAGGTATATTAGAAAACGGAATATATGTATTAAATCAAGCTCAGATTTTCAGTGTCCAGAACACACTTAAAAGAAAGTCTCCGGAAATAAATCAGGCTTTCTTATGGCATTGTAGACTGGGTCACATCAATGAGAGAAGATTAACAAAGTTACATAGAGAGGGATATTTGGATCCGTTCGAGTATCAGTCTTATGCCACTTTTGAATCTTGTCTCATGGGAAAGATGACAAAGACTCCGTTCACTAGACAAGGAGAAAGAGCAAGCGGGCTCTTAGGACTCATACACAGTGATGTATGTGGTCCAATGTCTACACACGCGTGAGGTGGTTATTCCTACTTCATTACTTTTACGGATGATTTCTCTAGGTATGGACATATCTTCTTGATGAAGCATAAATCCGAGGCCTTTGAGAAATTCTAGGAATACAAAAGTGAAGTGGAAAAACAAATAGGCAAAAGTATCAAGACACTGAGATCTGATCGAGGTGGTGAATACTTAAGTGCCGAGTTCCTGAGTTACTTAAAAGAGAATGGAATTCTCTCTCAGCTTACTCCTCCATACACACCACAACACAACGGTGTATTGGAAAGAAGGAATCGAACCCTATTGGATATGGTTCGTTCCATGATGAGTAAGACTGAGTTACCACGATCTTTCTGGGGTTATGCACTAAAATCAGCTGCATATCTTTTGAACAAGGTTCCAACCAAAACTGTGCCTACCACACCATATCAGATGTGGAGTGGGAAGAAACCCTGTCTTCAGTACCTGAAAACATGAGGATGTCCAGCTTTTGTAAAAAAGCAGCATCCGGACAAGCTCGAGGCACACTCAGTACTGTGTAAGTTTGTGGGATACCCAAAGAACTCCAGGGGGTATTTTTTCTATTACGCAGAGGAACAAAAGGTTTTTGTTTCTCGTAATGCCCATTTTCTAGAATATCAGTTTTTAGAAAAAGATACAAGTGGGAGCGAAATAGAACTGGAAGAAATTCCAGAACCACAAACTGCTACTGAAAGTATGGTAGAACCAGAGGTTTCAGAAGAACCGGACATCCCAACGCCACTCCACGGGAGTAGTAGGCAATCTTATCTGCCCAAAAGATACTACGGTTTTCTCATAGACGGAGATAGAGAGGATTGCACTATAGACTATGATGAGCTTAATAGCTTCCCGCATGCCATTCAGAGCGGTGACTCAGTAAAATGGCTGGATGCAATGCGGACCGAAATGGAGTCTATGTACACTAACAAAGTATGGACATTGTACGTTGCTCCAGATGGGGTAAAACATGTAGGATGCAAATGGATCTTCAAAAAGAAGATTGGTGTAGATAGGTAGGTTGAAACCTATAAGGCTAGACTTGTTGCAAAGGGTTTCCGTCAAAGACCTGGTTTGGACTATGACGAAACCTTTTCTCCAGTGGCTATGCTTAAATCTATTCGGGTCCTTCTTGCTATTGCTGCCTTCCACGATTATGAAATCTGGCAGATGGACGTAAAGACGGCCTTTCTAAATGGAAATTTGGAAGAAAGCGTTTATATGGATCAGCCAGAGGGATTCATTCAGAGTGGGAGCAATGGTAAAGTATGCAAGCTGCTTAAGTCCATTTATGGACTAAAGCAGGCATCGCGGAGTTGGAACATCTGTTTTGATGGTGCTGTCAAAGAATTCGACTTCATCAAAAATCCAGATGAACCTTGCATATACAGTAAGATTGTAGGGAGTGCTGTAGTATTCCTCGTCTTGTACGTGGATGACATTCTCCTAATAGGAAATGATATTCCTATGTTACAGTCAGTCAAAAGATTCTTGTCACATAAATTCTCCATGAAAGACCTGGGTGATGCCACCAACATTCTGGGTATCCGGATCTATCGTGATAGATCAAAGAGGATGTTGGGAGTTTCACAGTCCAGGTACATAGACACCATAGTGAAGAGATTCAGTATGGATGATTCTAAGCACGGTAACCTACCGGATTGTCACGGAATCACCCTCTCCAAAGAGATGTCTCCCAAGACTGATTTGGAAAGGGATCGCATATCAATTATACCCTACGCTTCTGCGGTAGGCTCTATAATGTATGCGATGTTATGTACCAGACCAATGTAGCATACGCATTGAGCGTAGTAAGACAGTATCAAGAAAACCCAGGGGAGAAGCACTGGATAGCAGTAAAGAACATTCTCAAGTACCTAAGAAGGACTAAGGAGATGTTCTTGATGTATGGCGGAAAAGACCTCCAGTTGGAGGCCTTTGCCGACTCCGGCTTCCAGAGTGACAAAGATGACTCCAAATCCATGTCGGGTTATGTCTTTACCCTCTATGGAGGGGCGGTCTGTTGGAAGAGTTCCAAACAGGAGACCGTTGCTGACTCAACGACGGAAGCAGAGTACATAGCTGCTTGCGATGCCGCAAAAGAAGCAGTCTGGATGAAAAAGTTCCTCACAAACTTCAGGTGGTTCCTACCAGTGTTGGTCCAATACCTCTGTATTGTGACAACAACGACGCTATAACTTTAGCGAAGGAACCTAGGTCCCATCAGAAGTCCAGACACATCTTAAGGCGGTATCACCTAACCAGGGAGATCGTAGATCGCCGGGAAATCGAGGTAAAGAGAGTAAAGACAGAGAATAACATTGCTGATCCATTCACAAAGGCCCTTCCTTAGACGCAGTTCGAGAGGATATTCGAGATGATAGGTCTACGATATGCCAGCTCATGGCCCTAGTGCAAGCGGGAGATTGTTAGTGTATATGCCCCAGGGGCCATTATTGTATCATACTAGCATATATATTACTTAATGGAAGCTTGGGATATTCACAGTTGTATATAACAGTCTTGCTAAACATAGTAGTATGCTACTTGGTTTGAGTCTACTTTAATATGTGCATATGTTTCTTGTAACGTATCACTTATACATATTAGTAAAGCCCATAGGATCATTGCTTGATTACCAGCGTCGTGATGGCAGTCACACTAGTGGGGGCTGGGTAGTCTGTAAGCAACATCCTATACAGGTCCCTGGTCGTTGGATTATCGAGATAGGGCATCAATATTCCGGAGTAGACTAAGTGTATACGCTTCTCATCCCAGTTGGGGAGATGGTCTGTCCCAAAGCCATCAGTACGTCGTACTGGAGATAGTATACAGGTGCTCATTAGGTTACGGGTACACCAGACAGGACTCGCCGAGGAACTGATTAGTTGGTATTATACCCATCGTCAGTTATCAGTTCCCAGGTGACATGAGTACAGCATAGTCCCCAGACTTGACACTGCTGCTTCGCCTCGATTGTGTCCCACTGTTCTTAGATTGCTACCTGATTGATAGGATAGGAGCGTGTTCAAGTTCTAGTTTAAATACCGCAATCAAGACGGTTTCGCACGTAGCTAGCCGGTTGAGTACGGGTCGTCCGCAGGGAGATGGGAATCTTTTTCTATGTGTTTTTCGACGAGTTAAGTCCGGTTGTTCAGATTTTGTTTGTAGTTATCTAAGTGTTGAGTTGATATTTAAAGAGAGCTTGTTAGGGTTAGGATTAGGTTAGTTTGAGTTAGGAGTCTCCACATCTTTCGTTGCCCCACTGAATATCGGTGTTGCGGTAATCGGCAACAACGGGGATTAGCACGACTAGGAAGGAACTTGCGAGTATAAGCTAGGCTTTCCAACGCATAGTCCTTCCTTTTGGTGCTTGTCCGTCCGTTCTTGGCTCTTATCCATAACCTCCGGTTAATTCAACCACAACCGGTCTCACTACGGAATCACCGCTATCATGTAGGATAGGGTGCCGTAAGGAGCGGATTGTGGTTGGGTTAACGGGAGTTGATTTAAGTTGTTGGGCAAGGAAAGAGTGAGAGAGATTTCCTTCTCTCAAACTTCCCTTATCCTACCCTAACAAGTATAGAACTACTCACACTTCATAATACGGAAAAAATAAAACAACACAAAAGAGGAAGATAGAAAGAAAGAGATTAGAAGAATACGACTAACTGTTTGCGACCTCACCTTGGCGAGGATCAAGCGTAAGTATCATTGTCATATGCAAGGATAAAGAAAAAGAGAGAAGAAACAAATAACAAGGAAATAACAACAACTACTTAACAATTAGAATTACAACAATTATAACAAGTAAAGAAAGAGACAAGCATGATAATAGAAATGGTCTTCTTTATTCATCACTCTTCACTCAAAAGCTCACTTACAAGTTTAATGGAGAAGAGGTGAGAAGAGGAAGAAGAACATGTACTAAAACCTAGCAAAGAAAAATACAAGATTATGGACCCCTTCCTTCACAGAATTCTGGGGTATTTATAGGCTGGAGAATGAGAAACTAGGGCAAAAATACTGGCCCATATGAAATTACCAAACACCCCTTAAAAACCCTAACTGTCTGGCGCCAGAACGGCCGCGGAAGCGCGGCCAAGACCCCCCTTTGGCCGCTCTTCCGCGGCCATATTGTGGAGTTGGGCTTTGGGCCTTTTTCTGGTAGCCTGGTTTTCTGAGTACTTTATTCTGGCATATGTATTTTCTCCATTTGTTTTCACGATTTTTCCAGAATTTCTGTTGAAGGAAAGGTGGACTTTTTGTTAAGATTTTGTCATGATTGTCTCGAGCGCCGCGTAGATCTCTTGGATCTTGTGCTACCATTGAGCCTTGAGCCTGAAAACGACATTGATTTGACATTTTGTCTTCCTAAACTGGTATCTGGTAGCATACGGATGAAGGACGGAGACCGTGTTTTATCTGTGGTCTGCAAGAACCCGGATTTTTCGTGTTTTCCATGAATTTCACCGTTTTGGAACCGAGAACCTGTATCCTGCAATTGACTAGCAAACACGGCTCAAGAGTATCTACCGACATGCAATGTGATAAAAATTGGGCGGTATGAAAATGCAAAAATCTGATATGAACAAATACCCCCAAACTTATCATTTGCTCGTCCCGAGCAAAGTCCATTTATTCACAAAAAATTTCCTAACCTCACTTTCGCAGGGAACGCGATTGCACTGAGCATGTGCAACAAGCCGTTAAACCTCTAGGTGTCCCTAGTAGGAGGAGTGTTGTCTCCTGAGGGTTTTCAGCGGATACTACCCACAAAATCCGGTCAAGTTGGTTTGTTAAAATGACTAAGTTTCAAACCCTAAAGTTTTGTTTTAGAAAATAACAATTCTATAATCCTAAGTCTAGATTATCGAACCTTTATTTTTCACACCTCACATCTTATTTAACTACAGATTTTATATGTCTTTACGTGCAGTGCAAATAGTGTCGTTAAGTTCCAGAAGGATCGATTAAAGTCATCCTGTCGCACAATAAAGCCCAGATAACAATTTTAAAAGGATCACATAAGTTTTATAATGAGTTAAGCATTTTTCAAGTTTCGTTTTGCAGTAAGGTTTCAACTTTTAGAATTTATATCTTCCTTAACAGGAAACTAAGTCGTATTTTTCACTCCACCTTTTTCTTGTTTTCATTTCATACACACCACTGTGAACGTGCAATAGTCTTTATCAAAGAGTAAAACCTTCATATCTCCGTTAAAAATTTTTTTAAAAGCCTGTCTTTTATCAAGATTATTCTCACACAAAGAACCGTTAGGAATTTTAACTCGGAGAGAACACTTGCTTGACTTTGTTTTAAACTGGACTTTCTAGGCTTCTTAGCGAGCTTTGGGCCAATGCACCCAAACCAGTTGGTTTTAGGGCATTAGGTGTAGAAACACCCCAGCGGACTTAATTACTCAAGTTACCTAGGTCCAAAAACAAAAGACAGTTTGGCGTGAAAATCAGATGATTTAATACGAACGGAGATATAACCGGCAGTTCAAATAGTTTTTGGATAAAAGACGTGTCTAGTGGGTTTGGTGTGTAATCATTCCAATCAAGTTTTAGATGGGTTATTTTTCAGACTTAGCTCCTATTACGGCATCAATAACATTCCTTCATATTCGCTTTACTTCATAAACTATTCTTGACATTACTTATTTCAGAACAAACCTATTTGATTCTCAGAAAATCATTTATCTGTTTAAAAGTTTGAACATGAAAGACTTGTCATCTAATTCCCAAAACTCACGACACGTGTAGTGTGATGTAAAGACGTATATCAGCTATAGTTAACTTCAAAGGAGAGTTATCTTTCAGGTTTTCAAAATCCAAACATAAGATCTAGTTATTCCTATTTTATCAAACAAAAACCGTCGAATGTTGAATCAGAGTTCTTCCACAAGCTAACTTGACAAAAAAGTTTTTATATTTTTGGAAAATTTTCAAATTTTTATGGATTTTATGGATTTTAATATGCAGATGCAAAATATACATATGAATGCGAAGGTAAGAAATGCGTACCAAGCGTACCCCCAAACTTAAACTGGACAGTGTCCTCACTGTCGTTGCATGAAGAGAGTAGTTTGAAGGTTCAAAATTGTTGGTTAGCGATACACAATATTTATTTGTTTTTATTTTGAAAGAAAAGAAAAAGAATATACACAAATATAAACAAAATGGTTTGTACATACCCCCAAACTTATTTGGAACAGTGTCCACTGTTCTTGGCTGGATAACCGAAGTTTGGAGGTAGGCAGAGGAAGATTAAGCAAGGTAAACCGGCTCCTGTAAGAACAGGAGCTCCTCTGTTGGTTCGGCGCTAAGGTACGGTTTGCATCGGTGTCCGTTCACTTTGAAGAGTGAACCGTCCTTTGGATTTTCCAAATCCACAGCGCCCTGCGGATACACAGTCCGCACAAAATACGGCCCTTTCCAGCGAGATCGGAGCTTTCCAGGATGGAAGTGAAGTCGGGTGTCGTAAAGAAGTACCTGCTGACCAGGTACGAAGGTTTTGCGCACAAGGTGTTTATCATGAAACACCTTCGTTCGATTCTTAACGACAACCGCGTTGTCGTAAGCCTCATCCCTAAGCTCGTTCAGTTCGTTCAGCTGCAGCTTCCGATGGCTGCCCGCGTCTTCCAGAGACAGATTCAGCTCTTTTATCGCCCAAAACGCGCGATGCTCGATTTCGACAGGAAGGTGGCAGGCTTTTCCGTACACAAGCCGATAGGGAGACATGCCAAGGTCGGTCTTATAAGCGGTTCTAAATGCCCACAGGGCATCAGTGAGTTTCAAAGACCAATCCTTACGGTTCTTGGAAACCGTCTTCTCCAGTATCTGCTTGATTTACCGATTTGAGACTTCGGCCTGCCCGCAGGTTTGGGGGTGGTAGGGCATAGAAAGCTTATGATTAATGGAGTATTTCCGCATCAAGGCCTCGAAAGTCCTATTGCAGAAATGACTTCCATTGTCGCTAATGATCGCTCGGGGGTGGCCAAACCGGGAGAAAATGTTTTCTTTTAGGAACCTAATGACAACCTTGTTGTCGTTAGTCCGGCTGGCCACAGCCTCGACCCATTTAGAGACGTAATCAACAGCTAGAAGAATGTACAAGTTCCCAAAAGAGCTGGGAAACGGCCCCATGAAGTCTATCCCCCAAACATCGAAAATCTCCACAACCAAGATTGGTTGGAGCTGCATCTCGTTTCTCCGGGATATCCGGCCCATGTGTTGGCACCGGGAGCAAGTCTTGCAATAGTCGTGAGCGTCTTTGAAAAGTTGTGGCCAGTAGAAACCACATTGCAAGATCTTCTCAGCTGTCTTTCTGGGCCCAAAATGCCCGCCATATGCTTGATCGTGGCAAAATGACAGCACACTCTTGAATTCCTCATCAGGGACACACCGACGAATAATCTGGTCGGGACAGTACTTGAACAAGTAGGGTTCGTCCCAGTAAAAGTGTTTTACTTGGGATAAGAAGCGAAGTCTGTCCTGACTCGACCATTCGGTCGGTAGTAATCCCGTGGCCAAATTGTTCACAATATCTGCGAACCAGGGTTCGCACGATACTGTCAAGAGTTGTTCATCCGGGAAAACATCGTTTATAGGAATTGGAAGCGAAGGCGAAGAAGGGAGTCGTGAGAGATGGTCGGCAACCACGTTTTCACATCCTCGTTTGTCCTTAATGACAAGGTCAAACTCTTGAAGCAAGAGGATCCAACGTATTAACCGAGACTTGGCATCTTTCTTCGCAAAAAGATGGCGCAGAGCTGAATGGTCCGTATAGACAATGACTGGAGAGCCGATGAGGTAGGGCCTGAACTTTTCTAAAGCAAATACAACAGCTAAGAATTCCTTCTCAGTTGTTGTATAGTTAAGTTGGGCGTCGTTCAGGGTTCGGCTTGCGTAATAGATTACGTGCGGCATCTTGTCGATGTGCTGTCCAAGGACAGCACCGATGGCAAAGTCGGATGCATCGCACATAATCTCGAATGGGTGCGTCCAGTCAGGGGAAGAAAGAACGGGAGCAGAAGTGAGTGAGCGTTTCAGTGACTCGAATGCAGTCACACAGCTCGAGTCGAAGGTGAAAGGCGTGTCCTTGGCCAGCAAAAGCTTCAAGGGCCTAGCAATCTTGCTAAAGTCCTTGATAAACCGTCTGTAGAAACCGGCATGGCCAAGGAAGGCTCGGATATCTCTGACGCATCGGGGAGGAGGCAGATTGGAAATGACCTCAATCTTTGCTTTGTCGACCTCTATGCCATTTTGCGAGATGATATGTCCTAAGACAATACCTTCACGCACCATGAAGTGGCATTTCTCCCAGTTCAAAGTGAGATTCTTGTCCTTACATCGGGTAAGGACAGCGTCAAGATGCAGCAAACACTCGTCAAAGGAGTCGCCGAAAATGGAGAAGTCATCAATGAAAATCTCCAGAAATTTCTCCACCATGTCTGAGAAAATCCCCATCATACACCGCTGGAAGGTAGCGGGCGCATTGCATAACCCAAAGGGCATGCGTCGATATGCAAACGTGCCGAAAGGACAAGTGAAAGTGGTCTTGTCCTGGTCTTTTTCGGCGATGGGAATTTGATTGTAGCCAGAGTAGCCATCAAGAAAGCAATAGTACTCATGTCCGGCCAATCGTTCGAGCATCTGGTCAATAAAAGGTAGCGGAAAGTGGTCTTTCCGCGTTGCGGCGTTGAGTTTTCTGTAATCAATGCAAACTCGCCACCCAGTTTGGGTGCGAGTAGGGATTAACTCATTCGCCTCGTTGGTTATGACCGTGATGCCCGACTTCTTGGGGACAACGTGAATGGGGCTAACCCACTGGCTATCAGAGATAGGGTAAATGATACCACTATCTAGACATTTGACGATCTCCTTCTTCACAGCCTCCTTCATGACTGGATTAAGACGTCTTTGTGGATCCCGGGCTGGTTTGGCATCATCCATCAGATGAATGTGATGCTCAACGATGAGGGGACTAATCCCCTTGATGTCCGCCATGGACCAGCCAAAAGCTTGCCTGTTGCCGTGCAAGACCGCGAGAAGGGCTTTCTCTTGCTCGGGAGCTAGAGAAGCCGAGATGATGACAGGGAGGGTCTCGTTCTCACCTAAGTAAGAATACTTAAGGTGAGACGGCAACGGCTTGAGTTCGAGCGTTGGAGGTGAAATGATGGAAGGCAAGACTGGTGTAAAGGTCTCGAACTCAAAGGACTCCAGCAAAGGTTCAAAGCGAGTGTAGGCAACCGAGTTGGATGGTTCAGGTAACTCATCCGGAAAGTCGAAAGATTCAAACTCGGGTTGTGCGTGGCTAAGATCGTTCAAGAATGTGAAACACTCATATTCGTTGTCGGGCGCAGAAGCAGCAGCAGGTTCGAAGAGAAACGCACTAGTGGCGTCAAGATTATCGTGTTCAAATTGAAACTCCTCGAATTCACACTCTTCGGGGGTGATCTCCTGGATCGAGCAAACATCCAATATATGAGCATTAGGTTCGGCGGGCTGATTCCCCAACCTAAAAATGTTGAGTTCAATTGTCATATTTCCGAAAGAGAGGTTCATTGAACCATTGCGACAATTGATCACAGCATTTGAGGTTGCGAGAAATGGGCGACCGAGTATCACCGGAATTTGATTCCGGGGGTTAGCTACAGGCTGTGTATCTAAGACAATGAAGTCGACGGGGAATATGAAGTCCCCGACTTTGATTAACACATCCTCTAGCTCACCCCTAGGATGGGTGATTGATCGGTCGGCCATCTGGAGAGTGCAGTGTGTGGGTTTCAGCTCTCCGACGCCTAATTGCTCGTATACTGAATACGGAAGCAAGTTAACACTGGCACCAAGATCTAATAGTGCGCGGTTGATGTTCTTATCCCCAATAGTAATTGAAATCGTAGGACAGCCAGGGTCCTTCCGTTTTTGTGGTAAAGATTGGGTAAGGGCATCACTCACAGCACTAGCCAAGAAAACTTTCTTGGGTACCTGAGACTTCCTCTTTTTCGTGCACAAGTCCTTTAAGATTTTCGCGTAAGAAGGGACTTGTTGGACAGCATCTAAAAGAGGAATATTAATGTTAACTTGCTTGAATAACTCCAAAATCTTCTCCATTTGTGGATTTTGTTTGTTAGACCTCAACCGGTTTGGAAATGGAACATTTTGAAAATTGGTTGAGTCTAATGCTGGAGGAGGAGATTTTGGAGTTGGAATGGATCCCAGAATAGGTGTTTTCGTGGAGTGAGAAGCGGGTCCGTTTAGAGAAGAAGAGGAAGGAGAGCCTTGTGAAGAACGGAGAATAGGCTCGGAAGACGAAGAAGAAGAAGCAGGAGAAGAAGAAGAAGAAGAAGCGGCCGGGGTGTCATCGTTGATTTGCTTGCCAATGTTGTTTTGCAGCACCCTCCCTGATCTCAGTGTGGTCACGGCACTCACATTATGGTTTTGTTGTTCAAGAGCAACATGTGCATTATGTGGGTGGCCGGGATTTGGAAGTGGCTGGGACGGGAGCTTCCCCTTCTCTCGCTCGCTCAAGGCCGCGTTCAGCTGTGCAATCTGGGCCTCGATGGTCTTGATGCTCTGCCCGTGTGCGGCGGTGTGTTGCACTAAAGATTGGATCGAAGACTGGATGTTGGCGGTGGATTGAGTTGATTGTTTAACAAACGCATCCAGACTTCGCTCGAGCGAGGAAACCTTATCATTGTTCGACGGAACAAAGTTGTTTGGTGGAAAGGAATTGTTCGGTGCAAAGTTGTTCGTCTGGTTTTGGTAAGGCTGGGGTTGGAAGGGCTGCTGATACTGAGTTTGTTGTTGCGCTTGTTGTTGCGGTGGAGGGGCCCTTTGGAAATTGTTGACCTGGAATTGATTCTGATTCTGATTCCAGGCGAAATTGGGGTGGTTCCTCCAACCGGGATTGAAGGTGGAAGAGTATGGATCATTCCTCGGTCTTTGCTGGAATGCATTAACCTGATCCTGTCCTTGCGAGGGTGGATTGTAAGGACACTCTTCAGTCAAGTGGGTCGGATCGGAACAACAAGCGCAGATGGTACGAAGGGGGAGAACAGGGGCAGGAGTAGGAGAAGAAAATTTGCTCTCTATTGCTTCAAGCTTTTTTGTTATTGCAGCCATTTCAGCTCTCATCGCAATAGAGACATCAAGCTGGTGAATTCCTACCCTAGACGGACCGGTAGAAGTGGAGGTAGAAGAAGAAGAAGGAGTCGGTCTGGTGCTCTCCCACTGTAGCGTTTGCTCCGCAAGATCGTCAAAGAACTGCCATGCTTCCTCGTCAGATTTGGATAGGAAGTGGCCCTGACAGATGGTTTCCACTAACTGCTTCGTTGCTGGGTTCAGTCCCTCGTATAAGGTTTGGCAGAGTTGCCATTTCTCTATACCGTGGTGAGGACACTGAACAAGAAGGTCTTTGTATCGGTCAAAGCACTTCCAAAAGGGTTCAGAAGGAAGCTGGGAGAATTGGTTGATCTCATTTCGAATTCTTGCGGTCTTATGATTTGGGTAGAATTTTTTCAGAAACGCTTTAACAAACTCGTCCCAGCTGGTGATTGAGTGGGAAGCGGTGCTATACAGCCATTTTTCTGCGAGATCGCATAAAGTGAACGGAATGACCCGTAGACGTATAGCATCGTCCGACAGCTGGGTTGTTTTCATCATGGCACAGACGTTTTGAAATTTGTTAATGAAGATATAGGCATCTTCAGATTCAAGCCCATGAAAACGTGGAAGCATGTTGATGAAATGGGGCTTAATTTCAAAGTTGTCCCCATTGGCCGGAGGAAGAGAAAGGCAGGTTGGAAGTGCAGAACGGGTAGGGTAGAAACGATCCTGGAGCGCAATTCGCTGCGGCGCTACAACAGGCGGAGGTGGTGGGAGATTGGTCTCCATAGGAGGTGGAGCCAATCCAGGGGTGGTCAACGAGATGTTCGGATTAAATCCCGACATCGCGGAAGAAGAGGTTGGTGAAGGTGAAGGTGAAGGTGAAGATGTATGAACAGAATTTCGGTCAACGTCGGAGTTGGCCGGCAAAGGAAGGGGCGAAAGAGGAGTGGACGGAGTATAGACTTCGGAGTCGATCGCGTAGTCGGTCGCGACTAACGTAACGCGGACTAGACGGGCGCTAGTGTCCCGAGTCCAAGCGGACATACACTAAACGAGTTTAGTATAGTCAAAGCGAAGAAGGTGAGGGTAAGAAAACGTCAATGAAGAAAGGCGATGGGTGTTGGGTGAAAATGGATTTGGCGTCAAAAGGGCAAGTTTTTATAAAAGTTTTTGATTTTTTTCTTTTTTTTTTTTTTCTTTTTTTTTTAGAAAAAGATTTACAGAAGTATGTACGGAAATACGGCTTAAGCAATCACAAACAAGATATGCACAATCACACCTAGATCTAGGGTAACCTAGGTCTACTAGACCTGCTCCTGAACTTGATTGTCGAAGTTAAACAGTGTCGAGAAACAGGCTTAAAAATACACTGATCACGAGGCCAGGTAAGTGCAGAGATAAGGGGAGGTTGTCCAACGCTTTCGCGAAGTTCCTTAATTAAATAACCCTTTCTCTTTCGGCGGTTGCGCCTTTAACACTTTCCTAGACACCCCGTAAACAATATACGGTTAAGCAAGGTTCTAAACAAGGTTTATCTTCTCCTAATGAGCGCGAAGTCCTTAGGGCTGAAGTCTAGTATTTTTTAATTTACAATGGACAATGCATATGCTTTAGTGATTTTTGGGGTCCTGGGAAGGGTGATGAAATCCCCACCCAATCTGGATTGGTTTCAAGCCCCTTAAGTCCGTATTAAAGAATGCAAAACAGTAACAATATCAACAGCAAACAAATTTTATTTGCGGCGCAAAGAATCCTGCACAAAAACAGTTTATTGGAAGGGGGAGAAGAATTTGCGCAAAGAAGGCTGCAGAAAACACAATTTATTAGAGCTCAGAGGAGTGGGAAGAAGGAGAGAGACTTACAGAGAGAAAATAACACCCTGACCCCACCAAACGACCGCGCAAGCGCGGCCAAACAGGTGATAAGGCCGCGCTTCCGCGGCTGTATAGAGGGATTGGGCCTTGAAATTTTGTGAAGATGCCTTTCTGTGTCTCCTCTGGTTGTCTTGATGTCCTGAAATTGGATTTGCTCACTGGAACAGCTCCAGATTTGTACAGTAGACCGGATGCTTCGTTTTCGTCCGTCGCGGTGTAGCCGCGAAAATGTGGGTCTATCTTCCCACGTCTTTGGCACTGTACTTGAACTCCGTATTTCCAACGTCCTTGGCGTCGATCTTGAGCTTCGTATTTCCTGCACACTTGCACAAAAACTAATCAAGAATAACAAGATGGTTTCTTTTACAAAGTATATATTTTTTTGGTTTTTGGTTGTTTTTATATTCACAAATTAACCCGAAATTACACAAGGAAATAAACTACCGTCTCCCCGGCAACGGCGCCATTTGATTGATAGGATAGGAGCGTGTTCAAGTTCTAGTTTAAATACCGCAATCAAGACGGTTTCGCACGTAGCTAGCCGGTTGAGTACGGGTCGTCCGCAGGGAGATGGGAATCTTTTTCTATGTGTTTTTCGACGAGTTAAGTCCGGTTGTTCAGATTTTGTTTGTAGTTATCTAAGTGTTGAGTTGATATTTAAAGAGAGCTTGTTAGGGTTAGGATTAGGTTAGTTTGAGTTAGGAGTCTCCACATCTTTCGTTGCCCCACTGAATATCGGTGTTGCGGTAATCGGCAACAACGGGGATTAGCACGACTAGGAAGGAACTTGCGAGTATAAGCTAGGCTTTCCAACGCATAGTCCTTCCTTTTGGTGCTTGTCCGTCCGTTCTTGGCTCTTATCCATAACCTCCGGTTAATTCAACCACAACCGGTCTCACTACGGAATCACCGCTATCATGTAGGATAGGGTGCCGTAAGGAGCGGATTGTGGTTGGGTTAACGGGAGTTGATTTAAGTTGTTGGGCAAGGAAAGAGTGAGAGAGATTTCCTTCTCTCAAACTTCCCTTATCCTACCCTAACAAGTATAGAACTACTCACACTTCATAATACGGAAAAAATAAAACAACACAAAAGAGGAAGATAGAAAGAAAGAGATTAGAAGAATACGACTAACTGTTTGCGACCTCACCTTGGCGAGGATCAAGCGTAAGTATCATTGTCGTATGCAAGGATAAAGAAAAAGAGAGAAGAAACAAATAACAAGGAAATAACAACAACTACTTAACAATTAGAATTACAACAATTATAACAAGTAAAGAAAGAGACAAGCATGATAATAGAAATGGTCTTCTTTATTCATCACTCTTCACTCAAAAGCTCACTTACAAGTTTAATGGAGAAGAAGTGAGAAGAGGAAGAAGAACATGTACTAAAACCTAGCAAAGAAAAATACAAGATTATGGACCCCTTCCTTCACAGAATTCTGGGGTATTTATAGGCTGGAGAATGAGAAACTAGGGCAAAAATACTGGCCCATATGAAATTACCAAACACCCCTTAAAAACCCTAACTGTCTGGCGCCAGAACGGCCGCGGAAGCGCGGCCAAGACCCCCCTTTGGCCGCTCTTCCGCGGCCGTATTGTGGAGTTGGGCTTTGGGCCTTTTTCTGGTAGCCTGGTTTTCTGAGTACTTTATTCTGGCATATGTATTTTCTCCATTTGTTTTCACGATTTTTCCAGAATTTCTGTTGAAGGAAAGGTGGACTTTTTGTTAAGATTTTGTCATGATTGTCTCGAGCGCCGCGTAGATCTCTTGGATCTTGTGCTACCATTGAGCCTTGTGCCTGAAAACGACATTGATTTGACATTTTGTCTTCCTAAACTGGAATCTGGTAGCATACGGATGAAGGACGGAGACCGTGTTTTATCTGTGGTCTGCAAGAACCCGGATTTTTCGTGTTTTCCATGAATTTCACCGTTTTGGAACCGAGAACCTGTATCCTGCAATTGACTAGCAAACACGGCTCAAGAGTATCTACCGACATGCAATGTGATAAAAATTAGGCGGTATGAAAATGCAAAAATCTGATATGAACACTACCCTACCACGGCTCAAAGGAATCGTGCAAACAGGTAGCAGTTTGGTGCAGTCCCGAGCACATGGAAGCAGTGGCGGTTAGATAGGATTCGCCTCTTTCGGTATTAGGATTTGATATCGCGCTGTGTCAGAGAGCCATTACGCAAAGTCCCTGGCCAGGGAAAGCGAGATATACTGGTAGGTTCCAGTAGCTTCTCAGGGTGTAATGGGCTTCGCTCCGACACGACTTATACAGCTATTAGGGGACTGACGCTTTCCGCCCCTTAGGCTTGATATGCGACAGTCTTAGATGAACAGACCGGACTGTACGAAGATTGTCACATCAGGCTCAGTGGGAGTTCGGATGGTTTTGTTGGAGTTAGTCCCTCAGAGTCAATTATTGGATCACAGGCACGTGATTGCAATGATTGAGGGAGGACCTATCCCGGTAGGACAGTCTTACTCGAGATGATAGTATGCTATCTGGTTTATCTTTATCATCGTGTACTGTTTTAGGTGACCTGACATGTCGCTATTACACGTTGATAGAGCCCCTAGGATTCTTGCTTGACTACCAGCAGTATGATGGCGATCATATACGTGGGAGCTGGTAGTCTATAAGCACATCCTTAAAAGGTCCCTAGTCGTAGGAGTTTCGAGACAGGGCATCGATACTCCATTAGTAGACTAGTGTATACAGTCGAGACCCCGACGAGGGGCGGTGGCCGGTCTCACAAGCCACTGGTGTCAGTTGGTTCACCTAAGATGTATACAGGTGCTCATTGGGTTATGAGTACACCGGACAGGACTCGCCGGGAACCTGCTAGTTGGTCTTATACCAGACGTCAGATAGCAGTTCCCTGGTGACATGTGTACAGGTTAGTTCATCGACCTGAGGATCGTCATTTGTCTCGTGTGAGTTCCCACTGTGCTTTGATTACTACCCTACCACGGCTCAAAGGAGTCGTGCAAACAGGTTTTAGTTGGGTACAGTCCCGAGCCACATGGAGGCAGTGAGCGGATCTTCAGGGGTTCGTCTCTCCCGGTATTGGGGGTGAGGTCGCACTGTGTCTAGGAGAGCCATTACGCAAAGCCCTCGGCCGAGGCAGGAGATTTACTGGTAGGTATTCCAGTAGTATCTCAGGGCGTTCTGGGCTACACTCCGACACGACTTGTACCGCTTTTGGGGGTCTGACTTTCACCAACCCCCTAGGCCCGCCATGCGATACTCATAGACGAACGGACCGGACTGTACGGATATTGTCACTGACAGGCTCAGTAGGGTGTCAGGATGAGTTCGCTCATCGACGGCCCTTTTGGTCAATAGCTGGTGGCCCGTCACGTATTGGCTAATATCTCTGACGTGCTAGTGGTTAAATCCACAGTCATAGTATTGACGAGTCTTTAGAGTCCACCACACTTACAGTTACTCAAGCTTTCGAGCGAAACGCTGTAGAGGCCGTATGGAGATATGGCAGGGTCCGATCAGATACGTGCGGTATTGCACGGATCAGGATCGGACAGTTTTGTACTAGTAGCCGTATAGTTATATGGCAGGGTTCGATCTGATACGTGCGGTATTGCACGGATCAGGATCGAACGGATATTACTAGTCGGCTTTGGTTTAAGCCGGTACTAGTTTAGTACAGTGTAGATTTTGTCTCATTGCATTTGTATCCGGTCGGAATACAGATGCGGGTGTGTATGCACAGTATCGGGGTTTTCATGTAATTTATTACGGGACCAGTTTTCTGGAGTTGCCAGTTTGTATTCCGTTCCGGCCGGTTTTCCTTTGTTCTTTCCCGGCCGGACTTTTATGATGGAGGGGGTTATTTGCAGTTTTGCAAATAACACATTGTGGAGGATTTTCTTGCAAAAGTATTTATTATGAAAGCATCTTTTATATTCCTTTCTTTTCTATCATCATTTCTTGAAAAAGGTGATTAGGATTGATTTTAGCTTGATGTGAGTTTGTGATGATGGTGTTAGGATATGGTCACCCTCTCTCTTTTCCTACACTCACCTCCCTCTTGCTTTTGTAATTCCCTCCTCCACCATTCTCATTTGGAGATGGTTGAAAAACATTTGAGAGAGAAAGAAAAGAATGAGAGAGTTCATTCTAGTGATGTGAGGATTTCTTCATCCCATCTTCTTCTTGCTAGAAAATTGAAAGCACCAATTTTCTTCACCTCTTCCTCCATCCATCAATGGCAACAACATAACCCCAAAGAGACATACCCTCTACACTACACATTCTACAGCATATCTTGAGCATGTCGAGTTGCCGGCTTCATGCCCGAGTTGCCTCGGTATTGAGGCGGGAGCCCGTAAAAGACGCAGGCGATGTGGTGCCCTTCCGGCGAGGAGGCGACGATGTGGAGACAAGACTTTCCGCGGGAGATCGGGACGATGAAGAGAAGACCGGAGGACTCGGATCACTTGGTATACTTCTCACCCTATCTCTTGATTGCTAGCATTAGGTTAATGGTTACGATCCGGGTTTTCTTTGTCCGCGGTAGCGCCGGTTTCCGAGAAAGGAAAAATTTTGATTCCGCTTTTTGGCCTCGAGTACGAGGCCGGGGCGCTGCCGTGGCGCAACATGGTATTAGAGCCACGCCATTAACCTTACCTAGCTTCGTTTGATGTGTTTGCGTTTCCGATCGACCAAGATTTCCAAAAACCGTATTTTTCTAGCACAATCAGTTTCTGTCGAAATTTTTTGGAGTCTAAAAATTTTTCAGGTGGTCTCAGAATGATGTGCAGGGAGTTATAAGAATACTGCAAAAATTTGGTAAAGCGATCACTCCGTACGACCGCTGAAGAGCGGCCATAACCCCCTTTTGTCCGCCCTTCCGCCGCAGTAGTATGGGTTCGTTTGATTATTTTTTTGCAGTGGGCTTATGGGCTTTAATTAGGGGTTTTGGAATATTAAAATTGGGCCCAGGTTTTCTGTGAGTGCTACAGTTTTGATTGGGGGCCCACTTGTTAATTTTTGGTCAATCGGAAAATTTTAAACACATTTTTCACAGTATTTACATTATATCTGCGACCGTGAATGTCACTCGATCGGTAAATCCGGTCTAACTGCTATAGCCCGGTTAGACGGATTTGCGAACGTGACTTTCACGTTGATGTTCTATGTTTATGCTGTGATGTTGCGGATCGATCGTGGGGGATAGCCTGGATGCAATGCTAGTACAGTTTTGTTGTATTATGTACATTTGATATTGCGGGGCGAGCATCCGACATGTGGACTGCCGTCACTGCCTGTTTGTATTATTCTTTTGGGGCACGACCTAGTTGCGGTCGATGTACCCGTTGTATGTATATTTTACTTTCTGTACTAGGATTACCCCACGGAGGAGTGCACGGATAGCCGGGTTCTAGGGGGCAACGGGCCCGCATCTCATGGCATTGAGACGGAGGGGGCTTCACTCTAGGATTGGCGGGCTATTCGCCGCACTCGTAGGGGGTACAGGTTGACCCAGGAGGGGTGCCCGAGTTACCGGATTCCGTGAAGTGCTGGGTGGTCCATTCACGGTGCTGGAGGGGGCTGCCTCGCTTCAGGTTTTGGCGGGTGACTTGCCGCGCCCGTAGGGGTCTAGGATTTCATTGCACAGGCTATCCACACGACCATGGGAACGTCGGGTTTCAGCAGCGGCTCTGTGAAACCCGGGGTTTCCAGATATCTGTATTGTTCTGTGATGCTGTACATTTCTGTGATATTGCATTTTATCACGCCTTGAGCGAAATATAATATATTGGTATATATATTAGTAGATGTTGTATATGCTTTACATCCGCGCTAGTCCAGTCCCCGCTCTGCCGTTAGTTAGCTAACCTAACGGGTGATGACGGGACCCAGTGGCGAATGCGGATGGCATATACGTACGTCAGTATATTTTCGTTCTTTGTGGTGTGATTAATTGATGGGACTGCGTTGATTCGGATCAATGCAAGATAAACAAACCTATTCTGATGTTGTTGGAACACTTTTCAAAAAGCTGTTATTGCAAGGACGTTCTCTTTTGTTTTGCATCGTTGTATTCATTTGGAATATCCTGCTCCTCAGTCGACGGGGCAAGGGCCGAGATCCCTTCACCGGGAGTGACCCCTTGAACAAAAAGTTTGCGTCAGGGCATTAACTTCACTATAGCCGATTACTTTTTCTTTGCATCGTGGTATTCAGTTGGAATATCCTGCACCTCATTCTACGGGGAAAGAGCCGAGATCCCTTCACCGGGAGTGACCTCTTTAGTAAAGGTTTTCGTCACTATATTTTATAAAAGGCTATGCAGTTCCTTCAACGATATCAAGTTCTTTACGTTAAAGGTTTTTCGCCAAAAACCATTCGTAGCCCTCCGTCATTTCTTATGAGTGTTATTTAGTATTCGTGCTGCGTTTGTTGACTCCGTCAAGACGTAGTGTACGGTAGCTAAATGGTGCTTGTTTGTTGCATAAATGGGATTGGTTAGGACAGTCGTGCGGCCTTGTTGACTCCGTCAAGGGCACGTACGGGTGGGTTTAATGCAATCCAGATAATGACGGGATGAACTTGACTAGGACTCTTTGATTTGTTGACTCCGCAAGGTCACTTGAGTCCTAGGGGTAAAAACACACATCGGGAGTTTCAAAAGAACTGAAACTTGCCAAGCATGCGCATACCTTCTGGAGTGTGGTGACGTGAGTGGATTCCGTCACGTTATCATGCGATGAGAGTTGGATCCCGATTCCCACTGATGAGTTGGTTTACTCCTCGGGTGATCCCGACTAATTCTTCTTTCAGGTTTGGAGGAGAATTTGAGGTACAGTGGGAGGTTTCCAGATTAGACAAAGTGATAACCATTCTGATCTAGGTTAGAGTGCACGCTGAGTGTTTCTTTTCTCTCTCTCTTTGGCAGCGACCATTGACCCGACCCTGGACTTTGACTCAGTGACCAAGTTGACCGAACCTTCTTAACACTGGCTTTTGGATTGTCAGAGTTGCAGACCTCATTGCCACTCCTACTTTTACCCTTTTCTCCAGGACACCCCGTATTACTGCGAACGTCCACTTCCATTGGACAAAACCATCGTATGGTTAGAGACGAACTCGAAGGACTTCGAGGATGGTTTCTGGTTCTGGAGAAAACGGATAGGACTATTCAGTTGTCTTTTCTTTTCACCTTCTCTCAGGTTGCGAGTACTCCTTGGTTTAGGAGATAGTACACCTATTACGCAAATTGGATAGTCTTCTTCCAAACCTTAGGCTGGTGCCGAATGGTGGGGAATGAAGAAAACCAATTAGCATAACGATGGTGTGCAGAAGGTATTGAGTTAAGACAAAGCAAGGGATTAGTAGGAGGGCAAAGTAAATTGCGACTGATATTCACGACCAAACCAAGTATTTCTTCGCCAATCCTAAATCACCTTTGTATTTCTCCAGGACATTCCGTACCACTACGAAGATCCTATTTTATTGGATAATCCATCGTATGGTTATATACGAACTCGAAAGGAACTTGTTCCAGTTCGGGGATGGATCCTGGTTCAGGAGAAATAGGAATAAAGTACATTCAGGTGTCTTTTATCTTCACCTTCTCTCGCATTGCGAGTGCTCCTAGGATTAGGACAGTACACCCTTTATGCTTTATGGATAGTCTTCTTCCAAACCATAGGCTAGTGCCGAACGGTAGGGAAGGAAGAAAACCATTTGGCCTAAAGGGGTGTACAGAAGGTAATGACTAAAGACACAGAAAGGGATTTAGAAAGATGGCAAAGAATTATACGGTTACAGTTGTGAATCTGGATAATGGAAGAGGCATTACTAGGAATACCAGGATACCCTAACGAAACATTTCAATGTTTCAGTTTCACTGTGTACTGTTAATGGAAAACTGATTTCCCAGTTAGACACTTGCTCCAGGGTATGTATTTACCAGGTATGATTCTCACATCTGTATGGTTTTACAGATGCTGAGTAGGAGTAAGTTATTGGGAATTACGTGACCAACCTCATTATATCGGGATTCGTTGAAATTGGTGATATTTGAGGAAGCCACCTGGGTTGTTTGCCGGTCGGCAAATATTTGGTTTTGAATATCCGTTGTTGTGCACCAATTTCAAATTGATATATCTGTACGTCTATTTTTATAGAGTAAGATATACCTTTTGATATTATGTCGATGACATTTACCTATATCAGTGGATGGTTAGGTAAGGAGCATTGAACAGCGGTGTAATTCTTCTTAACCATAAGTACAGTTTTCAACCTACGACACACAGTGAAAGAGTTGTTAGACTCAAGGGACTTATACAGAGTATTGTATGTTGTCCAGTGTCCATCAGGACAGAGGGGTTGGTCCTCGTACTATATTCAGTTTACTTATGACTTCTCTAGTTTTAGACAAGTGTTTCGTAGAAACACAGGGTCCGAATTTTGAGAAGTTATAGGTATTTGGATAAAGTAGAGAACCAGGTATAGCAAGTATCGGGATTCTTCAAAGAGATCGAAGATGTAGATACTTGTGTATGGTATTCAGTTGAGAGTAATGATAAAGAGAAATTGCTTCTCTTTCAGGTTACTCATAATTGGAAGCATTCCTAAGTTGAGCAACGCTTTTCGGCCTCCTTCCATTTAGTTTACATGCACTGGAGATAGCTGCATGATTTGAATCTGGTTAAATTAAATCAGTGCCTCTGGTTCTATATTGGATATAGAACAGTTCATATCTTAACATTGTTAAGGTACGGGGAGTTGTCCGGCTTATGATTAAAACCAGACACTGGACAACTCAAGGCACGTTTCTGTAGTGGCAGTTTGTGGGTTGACCCAGGCTATGACGAGGGTTGACTTTCTACCATCTGGATGAACAATAGCTATATTGTTCTAGACTCGCCACAGTTTTTATTAAAAATGGATTTTTTCAGAAAATGTAGTGGGAGTATGGTAGAACTGGAAGTGATTCCAGAACCACAAACGATTACTGAAGATTTGATAAGGAACCTAAAGATTCAATCTGGATTGACATTCCATTGGCCACTCCGCAGATAAGGTGGGTAACTTCAGGCACCCGAGAGGTACTACGATAGCCTCAAGGACGGTGACAGGGAAGTTCTTGTTTACCCACACTTGCCATTGCTGTTGTTCCAGGCTGCGAGACCCGGCAGGAGGATGAGTATAGCGTCGTTCTAAACTAGCTTTGGAAGTGCACGTCTATATGACTATGCCAGAGGGTTGTCGTAGTCAGTGGGAGCAGCGGAAGCATTGGTGGATATCAGGCTTATGTCTATTTATAGACATAAGCAGATGTAGCGGAGATAGATCATCCATTTCTGATGTGACAGTCATAGGTTTGACGTCATCAGAATAAGGGGAGGATCTGTTGAGAAGGTAGTAGGAAGTGATATTCCTATACTACGATCGGTTATACTTTGGTCGTCACACAGTGGTTTCTCCACAAGGGACTTGGATATTATATCAGACATACTGGTTAGTAGATCTATGGTTTTAGATCTAGATTTGGGTGGTTTCCCAATCTGGGTACCTTGACAGCATTCTATGAGTATTTAGAATGGACGACTCCTGACACGGTAGTGTACCTGCAGTTGATGGAGTCACCCTCTCTAAAGGTATCTTATAGACTAAAGGGGAGAGGGATACTCATGATTGGAAGATCACTTGCTTAGGCAATTGAGTCAATCATGATATGTCAAGTACCACACCAGATGTTGTTCTTGCACTAGATGCAATAAGTTGATATTGATCCAATCCTGGAGAAACAGTCGGAAGCATTCTTAGAACATAAGTGGGTGTTCTAGGGATATGATAACGACAGCCTCATTTGGGAGACAGTTATCATTCCAGGCTTCCAAGGTGACATGGACGACAAGGAGGTTGTCAGAGTTATAGTTTTCCTTCTAACGAGGGGCAGTATTTTGGACAGGTGGTCCAAGGCAATACTGAGGGTAGCATGGCGCAGGATACTGATTAAGTTCAGTTGACGATACAGTCTAAGAAGTTTGGATTTGGAGTTCATTTATGAGCTTGGTCCCATCAGACATCCGGACATTCTAAGACAGGTATTGCTCATTTCGGGAGATGGCTTTCTCCGCGAACTTGAGATATAGAGAGACATAGAAAGAAACATCACAGCGGATCCACTCACTGAGGCTATTCCTCGAACGCAATAGTTTCGCAAACGAGCTTTGTGAGACTGACTAGTAGAGGAGTTGGGTGTTCGGTATCACACGGGCTGTGAGTATGCGGCATCGCAATAATTAGCCTTGAGTGCAAGTGGGAGATTGTTGGAGTTAGTGCCCTCAGAGTCAATTATTGGATCACAGGCACGTGATTGCAATGATTGAGGGAGGACCTATCCCGGTAGGACAGTCTTACTCGAGATGATAGTATGCTATCTGGTTTATCTTTATCATCGTGTACTGTTTTAGGTGACCTGACATGTCGCTATTACACGTTGATAGAGCCCCTAGGATTCTTGCTTGACTACCAGCAGTATGATGGCGATCATATACGTGGGAGCTGGTAGTCTATAAGCACATCCTTAAAAGGTCCCTAGTCGTAGGAGTTTCGAGACAGGGCATCGATACTCCATTAGTAGACTAGTGTATACAGTCGAGACCCCGACGAGGGGCGGTGGCCGGTCTCACAAGCCACTGGTGTCAGTTGGTTCACCTAAGATGTATACAGGTGCTCATTGGGTTATGAGTACACCGGACAGGACTCGCCGGGAACCTGCTAGTTGGTCTTATACCAGACGTCAGATAGCAGTTCCCTGGTGACATGTGTACAGGTTAGTTCATCGACCTGAGGATCGTCATTTGTCTCGTGTGAGTTCCCACTGTGCTTTGATTACTACCCTACCACGGCTCAAAGGAGTCGTGCAAACAGGTTTTAGTTGGGTACAGTCCCGAGCCACATGGAGGCAGTGAGCGGATCTTCAGGGGTTCGTCTCTCCCGGTATTGGGGGTGAGGTCGCGCTGTGTCTAGGAGAGCCATTACGCAAAGCCCTCGGCCGAGGCAGGAGATTTACTGGTAGGTATTCCAGTAGTATCTCAGGGCGTTCTGGGCTACACTCCGACACGACTTGTACCGCTTTTGGGGGTCTGACTTTCACCAACCCCCTAGGCCCGCCATGCGATACTCATAGACGAACGGACCGGACTGTACGGATATTGTCACTGACAGGCTCAGTAGGGTGTCAGGATGAGTTCGCTCATCGACGTCCCTTTTGGTCAATAGCTGGTGGCCCGTCACGTATTGGCTAATATCTCTGACGTACTAGTGGTTAAATCCACAGCCATAGTATTGACAAGTCTTTAGAGTCCACCACACTTACAGTTACTCAAGCTTTCGGGCGAAACGCTGTAGAGGCCGTATGGAGATATGGCAGGGTCCGATCAGATACGTGCGGTATTGCACGGATCAGGATCGGACAGTTTTGTACTAGTAGCCGTATAGTTATATGGCAGGGTTCGATCTGATACGTGCGGTATTGCACGGATCAGGATCGAACGGATATTACTAGCCGGCTTTGGTTTAAGCCGGTACTAGTTTAGTACAGTGTAGATTTTGTCTCATTGCATTTGTATCCGGTCGGAATACAGATGCGGGTGTGTATGCACAGTATCGGGGTTTTCCTGTAATTTATTACGGGACCAGTTTTCCAGTTTGTATTCCGTTCCGGCCGGTTTTCCTTTGTTCTTTCCCGGCCGGACTTTTATGATGGAGGGGGTTATTTGCAGTTTTGCAAATAACACATTGTGGAGGATTTTCTTGCAAAAGTATTTATTATGAAAGCATCTTTTATATTCCTTTCTTTTCTATCATCATTTCTTGAAAAAGGTGATTAGGATTGATTTTAGCTTGATGTGAGTTTGTGATGATAGTGTTAGGATATGGTCACCCTCTCTCTTTTCCTACACTCACCTCTCTCTTGCTTTTGTAATTCCCTCCACCACCATTCTCATTTGGAGATGGTTGAAAAACATTTGAGAGAGAAAGAAAAGAATGAGAGAGTTCATTCTAGTGATGTGAGGATTTCTTCATCCCATCTTCTTCTTGCTAGAAAATTGAAAGCACCAATTTTCTTCACCTCTTCCTCCATCCATCAATGGCAACAACATAACCCCAAAGAGACATACCCTCTACACTACACATTCTACAGCATATCTTGAGCATGTCGAGTTGCCGGCTTCATGCCCGAGTTGCCTCGGTATTGAGGCGGGAGCCCGTAAAAGACGCAGGCGATGTGGTGCCCTTCCGGCGAGGAGGCGACGATGTGGAGACAAGACTTTCCGCGGGAGATCGGGACGATGAAGAGAAGACCGGAGGACTCGGATCACTTGGTATACTTCTCACCCTATCTCTTGATTGCTAGCATTAGGTTAATGGTTACGATCCGGGTTTTCTTTGTCCGCGGTAGCGCCGGTTTCCGAGTAAGGAAAAATTTTGATTCCGCTTTTTGGCCTCGAGTACGAGGCCGGGGCGCTGCCGTGGCGCAACAGGTTTTCCTCATCGGCCTTCTTATCGACATCTACCTGGGGACCGTTACGTACAGCTAGTGCCGCTTGCGGTCTGTGGTTAAACCCACTGCCAGCGTAGTGTTGAGTCTTTAGACTCCCACATAGAGAGTTTCCCTGCTCCAGGCGAAACGATATAGAGGTCGTATGGTTTTACGACAAGGGTTCGAATGCGTACGTTTGTTTACGCACGTACGACTTTTCGGACAGTTTTTATACTAGCCGGCTTTGGTTTAAGCCAGATTCTAGTATCGGGTTATCGGATTTATACAGTCTAAAGTTTTTCCGTGTTTTCACGGATTGGAGGGGCGTTCTCGTAATTTGTCGGGAAGTTCTAGAAGAGTGGTGACTTAGGGTTTAAGGTGGCATGAACATTAATTGCTTAATGACTCATTTGTGTGATTCATGCTTTGTGTTAAATGATTCATTAATGAGTTAGTGAGTCATATGATGAATCACACTAGATGAATGAATCTAACCATGATGATAAATCATTTATATTATTTATTTGATTAATTGTTATGGTTGATATATTCATATTAGTTCATTATTCTTTTGATTATCATTCTCACCTTTTCTCTCCTCAAGCTCACTCTCTCTTGAAACCCTAACCCTAACCTCTCATGTGTTGAGATCAAGGGTTAGCTAGACTAATACATCCATAACCTCACTCTATATCCCCTAGGTAGCTTAGATTAGCACTTTAAGCAACCTAGTTATCTCAAGTTTGAGATTAAGCTTGGCGTAGGAGCTTTCAGGTGGATCGTCTTTGATTCGAGGAGGCCGTTGAGGTGCCGATGTTCCAAGGAGCCTACGAGGAATGGAGGACCGCGATGAAGACCCGAAGGACTACTATCGTGAGGTATAACTTCGTATCCGAGTAGTTAAACCTCTAGCTTTTTGTTAGCAATGGTTTAGATAACGATTCATGCGCGCAAGTCCGTGTTATAAAACTTTGATAATCGTTTTTCATATATTCCTCCTCCCTGCAAGTTCGTGGAGTGCGTGACATGGACTTACAATAAAGACATAAGGGTTAGAAATGGTGCAATTGTTGCAGCTAAAACCGTCGGGGAATATCACCTTGTATTTCCAACTAGTAATACATTGATTCTGAACGAATGCAATTACATGCCGAACCTGATATGCAACATTATATCGGTTTCTTTGTTGAGTAAAGAGGGATATAATTTTGTATTACAGGATAATGTTATGAACATTTTTCTTAACCAAAAATTGGTTGGATTAGGCACGTTGTGCAATGGCATTTATGTTCTAAATCAATCAACAGTTCTGAGCATAACAAACACACACAAGAGTAAGAGTTCAGAAATGAACGAATCTTTCTTGTGGCATTGTAGACTGGGTCACATCAATGCGACACGACTAGCTAAGTTGCATAAGGATGGATATTTAAATCCGTTTGAATTTTCATCTTATGACACTTGCCAGTCATGTATCAAAGGCAAGATGACCAAACTTCATTTACGGGACACGGAGAAAGAGTTACCGAACTCTTGGGACTGATACACAGTGATGCGTGTGGTCCAATGTCTACACATGCCAGGAATGGTTCTTCGTACTTCATTACATTCACTGACGATCTCTTTAGATTCGGATATGTGTTCCTGATAAAACACAAATCAGAAGCTTTTGAGAAATTTAGAGAATATAAACAAGAAGTCGAGAACCAAACCGGGAAAAGTATTAAAATCCTTCGATCTGATCGAGGAGGTGAATACTTATGCAATGAATTCCTGGACTTTCTAAAAGAGAATGGGATTCTTTCTCAGCTAACGCCTCCATATACACCACAGCACAACGGTGTATCTGAACGGAAGAACCGCACCCTATTAGATATGGTGCGCTCTATGATGAGTATAGCTGAGTTACCTATTTCCTTCTTGGGATATGCACTGGAGACAGCAGCATACCTACTGAATAGGGTTCCTACCAAATCTGTTCCTACCACCCCATATGAGATATGGGAAAGGAAGAGACTATATCTTAATTTTATTAAGATATGGGGTTGCCCGGCCTATGTCAAAAGACAAAAACCGGACAAACTCGAGGCAAGGTTTGTTTGTGTAAATTTGTTGGATATCCCAAGCATTCGCGAGGGTATATATTCTACCACAGTGAGGAACAAAAGGTGTTTGTTTCTCAACACGCCACCTTTTTAGAAAAGGAATTTCTTGCAAAAGAGATTAGTGGCTCTGAGGTAGAACTGGAAGAGGTTCCAGCTGTACAAACCACAATAGAAGATTTGGTAAAACCAGAGGATTCGGTGGTTCCTGATGAACCCCAGCCACTCCGCCGATCTAGTAGGGTTCCTCACCAACCAGAGAGATACTGTGGTTTTCTCATGGATTGTGGGAGCGAGGATTGCATCATGGTTGATGATGACCCAACTAGCTTCGAGCAGGCCATCACGAGTGGGGACTCAGTGAAATGGCTGGATTCAATGCGGTCCGAGATGGAATCCATGTATACCAACAAAGTGTGGACTTTGGAAGTTGCTCCGGAAGGGGTAAAACCCATTAGGAGCAAGTGGAACTTCAAGAAAAAACTTGGTGTAGATGGGAAAGTGGAAACTTTCAAAGCTAGACTTGTTGCAATGGGTTTTCGTCAAAGACCAGGTGTGGACTATGACGAAACCTTTTCTCCAGTGGCTATGCTTAAATCCATCCGGATCATGCATGCCATCGCTGCATATCATGACTACAAAATCTGGCAAATGGATGTTAAGACCACCTTTCTAAACGGTGATTTAGAAGAGTGCGTGTACATGACTTGTTAGTTATATGTATTGAAAGGTTCCTAGGCACCCTAAGGAGGTCTAACAAGGCATCAACCATGCCAATTTCAAATCTTAACGGTGCCGAGAAACCCTAACATGACGTTGGCTAGATTTTTAGGTGACAAAGCAAACTAGTTAACACTTAACTACTAGAATACGGAAATACAACCTTTGTAGATCCAGTCCTTCACCTCCACGGCTCCGTGATGAAGTCCTCTCCGCTGTCCAAATGCAATCCCGGGCTCTAGCGTCGGCTTCATCGGAGAAAAAGCGGGCTAGGTCATCGACGACATGCCGAAAATGATCTACGTCGAGGCATCACTAGATCAAGCTCCACCTTCACCAAGCCATGAAAACTTGTGAAGGAAACACCCTCTACTACTTGGCAAGAGGTAGAGGATGAAGAAATAGGAAGTGGGTAGACATTAGAATTGGATTTCTCACTTATTTTCATCAATCACCATTGATGAAGCAAGCTTTTCTTTCTTGTGAAGAAGAAGAAGAAGATGAGAAAAGAATTATGATTAGTTATTAGAAAATAGAAAAGAAAAGAATACTTATCATAATCCAACCATGGTCAAGTGTAGAGAATAGACTAGGGTTAAGTGGAATGGTTAGGGTTAAGCATGAGACAAAATGGTGACTTAGTCAAAGCTTCATGAAGTTTCAACATCCATCCAAACAAAGCCACCATTTCTCTTTATGCAAATCATTTTCCAAAAAGAATAAATTGATAAATAAATGAATAAGAAAACAAAATGAAACCCTAACCATTCATATAACCATGGTCAATTCTTTACACATGCCCAAGCTTGCATGTATCATCAAACATGATACAATCTTGTGAACAAAAGTATATCACATATACAATGTGCACAATCCAAGTGAGAAAATCCATCTTAAATGAACCAATACTAGTTAATGCAAAGTAATATATCAAATATATAATTATGCATTAAATCATTAAATCAACACTTGATTTAACGATCCGGTCATATCGCATATAACCGACTAGTATCCAATGTATCGGTTTATCGAATCAATCCTCGATTCAATAACTAGGTTATATCGCATATAACCATTCGATACATTCATCGCGAGAATATAATACGGTATCACATACACGCATTATTCTCGGTCCCGCATATATCTCATATGCGTTCCTATTTCGTTTCGCTTGAGCCAGGAAACCTCTGTGTAGGACTCTAAAGACTCGTCAATACGCCGGTAGCAGATGATGATCATATCAAGCACCCACAAGCCGCAAGCGGTCTGCTAAACGTAACGGCCACCCGGGTCTTGAGCGATCAGAAGATCGACGAGCAAGCCAACTCACACTCCAGTGAATCCAACCAGTAACACTACCGTACAGTCCGGTCTCGTCGTCTAATATGTCGCATATATTGCCTAGGTGTGGTAAATGTCAGACCCCAATAGCTCGATAAGTCGTGTCGATATGAGGTCTATAACAATTCGAGAAACTACTGGTAACACTTACCAGTAAATCTCAGCAACCCTGGCCAGGGATTTCCTGTTATAGCCAATCGAACACAGCGCAACATCAACTCCCTATACCGGGAGAGACGAATCCCCTCCTATCGCTCATTGCCTCCATGTGACTCGGGACTGTACTCAAAAACCACCGTTTTGCACGCCCTCTTGGACGTGGTAAGATGGAAATCAAAGCACAGTGGGAACCACACAAGACTCTATGACGATCTCGGGTCTACAGACTACTCTGTACCAGTGTCATCAGAGAACTGCCATCTGACATAAGGTATAATACCATCTGGGAGTTCTCGGCGAGTCCGTCCAGTGTACCCAGTCTCTACTGAGCACCCGTATATCATCTCTGATGTCAAACTCCGATGGATATGGGATCATCCATCGCCCATCTGTATGGGTCGAAAAGGTTTACGCTATTCTACTCTGGTATATCGATGCCCCGTCTCGATACACCCACGACTAGGGACTTTGAAGGATGTACTTATGGACTACCATGTCCCCACTAGTATGATCCGCATCATAGTCCAGGTAGTCAAGTACTCATCCTAAGGGCTTTACCAATATGTAACAGAGAGACAATCAGTATACACGTTAAGGTAAAGATCAACCAGATAGCATACTATCATGTCGAGCAAGAAAGTCCTCCCTATTTATGTCCCAGCATCCACTACAATATACATCCAATGTACAGTAATGGCCTCTAGGGAATACATATAACTAACAATCTCCCACTTGTACTAGGGCCATATGTAGCAGTGGTTGTAGTATCTCATACTCAACCATCCCATAAAAGTCTCTCTCTGGGAATAGTCCTCCGTGAGTGGATCCGCCGTGTTGTCCTCTGAGTCTACTCTCCTAACCTCGATCCCTTAGAGATCAACCATCTCCATGATCAGGTGATACTGCCTTAGAATATGTCTGGATCACTGATGGGACCTGCGTTCCTTGGCATAAGCCACAACTCCATTGTCTCACAATGGTAGGAACATAGTTCATCTCATGAACCATTATACATCCAAACAGCCTCTTTGGTAGCATCTTAAGTAGCGATGTATCCTGCCTTTATCGTCTAGTATGTCACGGTATCTAGCTTGGAACTCTTCCAACATACCGTCCCTTTACTGAGGGTAAAGACAATGCCTGTGACTGACATTCAGTCGTCTTTATCACCCTGGAACCCTTCCAGTGATTCTCCCAAGGATCAACTAATTCCATCTCACTACAACTAGTGAGTAGCCTAACATCCATTTAGATCTGTCTCATAGATCCAAAATCCAGGATTTAGTAGGTATCACTTCGATCCTATGTGGAGAATCATTGTGATAAGCGGAGATTGATCGAGCTTAGCATAGGAAACTCCTTTCCTATCAAGAGTATGTCATCCATGTACTCTACGAGGATCGTCACCATACTCCCTACTACCTTTTTGTTTATACAAGGTTCATCTACCATTTTGATGATGTCAAACTCTTTGACTAATCCATCAAAACAGATGTTCCAACTCCGCGATGCCTGCTTTATCTTATAAAGCATCTTGCACACGTTTCCGCTGCTCCCACTGTCTACGAGGGCCTCTAGCTGTGTACTTATAGACGCTCTCTTCCAAAACATCATTTAGAAAAGCAGTCATGACACCCAACCACCAGATATCGTAGTCATGGTACGTAGCCGTGACAAGTAGGATCTGGATGGACTTAAGCATAGCTACTTAAAAAGGTTTCATCATTATCCGCACCTGGTCAATGATGCAAACTTTTAACAAGTCTAGCTTTGAAAGTCTCAACTTTTCCATCTACACCAAGTAATCTTCTCAAGATATACTTGCTCCTGATGGGGATTTAACCCTTCAGATGTAGCAACCAAAGTCCATACTTTGTTGGTGTATAAGGATTCCATCTCAGATCGCTAAGCATCCAGCCATTCTTACAGAGTGCCTACTCTTGATGGCCAGCTCGAAACTAGTTAGGTTATCATCTCATGATGCAATCCTCGCTCCCACTGTCATAGAGAAACCGAAGTAACTCTCAGGTGTGTGAAGAACCTTACTAGATCGGCGGAGAGGCTGAGGTTCGTTGGAATCTACTGAATCCTTCGGTTCTTCCAAATCATCTGCTGTAGTTTGTATAGCTGGAACCTTTCCAGTTGAACATAACAGACCTTGCCTCGAGCTTGTCCGGATTTTGTTTTTAGACATAGGCCGTACAACTCCAAATCTTAACTAACTTAAGATATGGGCTCTTCCCATTCCATATCACATATGAAGCGGTAGGCAACTGATTTGATTGGAACCCTATTCAATAGGTATGCAACTTCTCAAGTGCATAACCCCCTAAGGAAAAAGGTAACTCAGTATTACTCATCATAGAGCACACCATATCAAATAGGGTGTATCTGCTCCGCCCCGACATACCATCGTGCAATGGTGTATACGGAGGAGTAATGCTGAGAGAGAATCTCATTCTCCTTTAGAAAATTCCAAGAATTCCGTGCTCAAGTATTCTCCTCCTTGATCTCATCAGAGGACATAATACTTTTACCCGTATTTTGGTTCTCTACTTCTCGCTTATATTCTGTGAATATCTCAAAAGGTTCGGACTCATGTTTCAACAGGAACATATGACTGAATCTTGAGAGATTATCAGAGAGTATAATGAAGTATAAAGAACCAGTCCTGGCATGTATAGACAGGGGACCTACATACATCAACATGTATCATCCCAAGAGTTCACTAACTCTTTCTCTGCTTCCAGTAAACAGAGCTATGGTTATCTTATCTTTGTGACATGACTGGCAAGTTTCACTAGATGTAAATTCAAACTGATTTAAATATACATCTACATGTAACTTCAGCTAGTCGGGTCGCATTGATATGACCTAGTCTACAATGCCTCAAGAAAGATTCGTTCATTTCTGAACTCTTCCTCTTCTGTGTGTTCTGTATACTAAGAACTGTAGTTTGATTTAGAACATCAATGCTTTTAGATAACATGCCTGAACCGATCAACTTTTGATATAGGAAATGTTCAAAACATTATCCAACAATACAAAATTTTATCATTTCTTTACTAATAAAGAGACTGATATGATTTTGTATATCAGGTTCGGTATCTAATAACATTCGTTCAGAATCAATGTATTACAATACAGGGTGACAGTGACCAACAGACTTGGCTGCAACACTTGCCCCGTTTTCTGCCTCATGAAACTTATCACCCGTTCGCAGTTTTTCTACTCTTTTGTAGCCCTATGTAACAGATTGCATATCTGGGATCCTGATCCGGTATCATATACCCAGGATGCGGAGGATACTGAGAAACAGTTCTTTGTAATGATCACACCCGAAGATGATGCATCAGCATGCACTCTCTTCGTTTGGGCGGCATGGGAATCTTGGTATTCCTCTATTTCCTGCTCTGTCTTATAACAATTATAAGTTGGAGCGGGACCAACGTTCCCCAGCTCAGTATAACAAGAGGGTTCGGTTAATAATCCGTATTATTATCTTGATTAAGGCGTGATATGGTCGCTACCTGGAGAGAGAGAGAAGAAAACACTCAGCGAGCGCTCTGTGAAGAAAAGATTTGTTATTATTTTATCTAATCAGGATGGCTCCCACTGCTTTTTATCAAATCTTCCTTCAAACCCTAAAAGGAAAGACTAGCCGGGATTAATTACACACTACAAGTTCGTCAATCTTTCAGCCAGGCCAGTATCGGTACTTTGAGGGAGGTGCCCCGTACTTTCGCACGAACCTAATTAATGTAAACCTCGTTTTCCCAGAGGCGTAACCTCGTTAACACCTTTCTAGACACCTACTTGATCGGCTAATTGTAATGTATAAAACTCTCTCAGGAGTAACTCTTACTCGCAGCGGGTATCGGGATCCAACTATCTCATAGAAGGTATGCAATCTCATTGCAAATTTCAACACTTGAAATTCCCGATAATATTTTGCCCCTAGCACCCTATGACCTTGACGGAGGTCAACAAACCATAGGCTACTAGTCAAGTTCAACCCGTCATTTCTTGATCGAATTAAACCCACCCGCACGACCCTTGACGGAGGTCAACAAGGCCGCACGACTACCCTAACTCAATCTGCATCATATGCATAAACAGATAAATACTAGTTAGCTACCGCACACTACGCCTTGACGGAGGTCAACAAACGTAGCACGAATACTAAATAGGACTTATCTGATATGACGGAGGGCTACGACAGGTTTTTCTGAAAACCTATTGTGTAATGAACTTGATATCGTTGTAGAATCAAATGATTTTGAAATGGAGTGCTTTTGAGGCTTTTCTAGTTTTGCTAAAGGAGTCACTCCCGATGAAGGGATCGTCGGTCCTTTCCTCGTCGAATGAGGTGCGGGATATATTATATATATCACTGTGCAAAGCAAAAACTCTTAAAAGCAATCAAAAGACAAACCGAGTGTGTAGCATCTGCCAGTTATTGCTAAAGGAGTCACTCCCGGTGAAGGGATCTCGGTCCTTTCCTTATCGAATAAGGTGCTGGATATATCATATATACCGCTGTGCAAAGCAAGAACTGTAGCTACCTGTTTTATTTTGAAATTCGATTCTACAACATCTTAGGTTTCTTTTATTTCATTAATCATATTAATGAAGTCCCATCATTTAAGTACCTAAACATCACAGATAAATACGACGTACACTTATGCCATCCGCATTCGCCTCGATGTCCCCTCGTGCACCGTTAGGTTAGGTAACTAACGGCAGAGCAGGGCAGGGCTAGCATGGGTGTAAAACATAAGTAACGTCTATATAATATATCATATATACTATATACTGTATCTATCACAGAACATCACATGATCACATCACAGATATCGCAGCAGAAGAATCATATGAAATATTGGATATACTAGGACGTCCGTGTTTTCAATACGAGCCAGTATAAAACACGGATTCCACGGTCGCGATGAATAGCCAAACCCACACCCCTAGACCCCTACGAGAGCTGCAAGAAACCCTACCAATTCTGGAGTTAGGAGACCCGGACTCGACTCCTCGAGTTGTTCTCCCACTGGAGTCCAGAACCCGGTTACTTGTGCCCTCCTCCTTGGGTCTATCCTAGTGCGGAAAAGTAAATAATATACAAAAGGTGGCATCTTCCGCTACCTGGAAGTGCCCTAATAAAAGAATATTACACACAGTTTTTACATGAATGAAAATGAAAAACACTCATCTCACATAAAAACCCCCGGCTATTCAAATACGTCGATCCAATATAACATATCCAGCAACACATGACATCACATGTCATCAACGTAAGTAAATATGCGCATCCCAATTGTCGTTGACATATAGCAACGAAACCGGTGATATCACATATTATACTTACGGTCACAGAAAAGAAAGTGTAAAACTACAACAGTTGGAATCCGCAACCACCTCAGACATCGCATGCCTGACCAAATGAATTACTTCGACATCGCATGCCTAACAATTATAAACCCCGAATTTTAGTTCAAAATCGAAAACTCTTTTCAATACCAAGTCGGGTAATTTAACAGGATTCCCGACATCCTGATCGAATTCTCATCGCAAACTTTAGTAGACGGCCGCACCCCCGACGCCGTCGACGAAGTGCACCAAGGCGGAACACCGCCACCGCGAGCACCCGAATGGATGCTTTCGGCGACGGGGTTCTCCTACAGTCACTTGGTCGGGGCTATGGGGCGAGGCTGTCTATTAAGTTTACCCGGCGAGTATCCGCGTACGCTATGTGATTGCGACGGACTTTTGATCACATCAAAATTCCGTGGCAACCGATCAAGTGAGACTAAATTGCTATGTTTATAACATTCATTCAGTTATCTCATAATTACATGTGAATTCCAATTATTGTATCCCATTCCGGATAAATAGAAAATGTCAAACTTTCCGATCGAACAATCGAACACCCAAGTTCTCCCGATATAGATCAACACATGAAACAAGTCTAAAAACATTCAGTTCGTGCCTCAGTACCAACGGTCCAGCCGTAGAAGGGTCAAGCCAACGCCTCACATGTGGCACGCCGTACTGCCCCAAACCCGAAGGTTCAAAGGGCAGTTCAAGACGGTCACATAATCGCGTTAAGGTTTGTTGTCTTCTAGAGGGTCCATCGAGTTACTTGCACTACTTAGAACGTCGTTAAACTACGGAAAATCCAACACTTGGAAATTTCCCGGCAGGGGAAAAAGTGGGTATTTATATCCGGTCGAACTTTTTAACATATTCTAAAATTTACCCGGAAAACACATAGACAAAGTTTGATAATCCGATCGAATATGCGAACTCCCAATACAACCCCAGAACACTCAACTCTTAAATCAAATTAAAAATTCCCAGAAAATACAGCACCATAAAAGAGGAATTACTGTGCAAAAATGGTTGACTAAACTCTTTAGTTGACCGCGGAACCGCCGCAGAAGCCATGCTTCTGCCGCGGTTCCGCCGCACTATGAACAGTTCAAGGAAAAGTTTTTGCACCGTAATTCTTAGATTTCCCTGATGATTTTTCTGCATATTTTTATTTTCGAAAAAGACCAGATTTCAGAAATTGTCCAGAGAGCATTTTAGGGTTGGGGTTTCGGGTCGATCGGACATCAAACTCCGTCAAAACTTCGCCTAAGGCTTTAGCTAGGCTCTGATACCTGTGAAAGGTTCCTAGGCACCCTAAGGAGGTCTCACAAGGCATCAACCATGCCAATTTCAAATCTTAACGGTGCCGAGAAACCCTAACAAGATCGTTGGCTTGATTTTTAGGAGACAAAGCAAACTAGTTAACACTTAACTATTAGAATACGGAAATACAACCTTTGTAGATCCGGTCCTTCACCTCCACGGCTCCGTGATGAAGTCCTCTCCGCTGTCCAAATGCAATCCCGGGCTCTAACGTCGGCTTCATCGGAGAAAAAGCGGGCTAGGTCATCAACGACATGCCGAAGATGATCTACGTCGAGGCATCACTAGATCAAGCTCCACCTTCACCAAGCCATAAAAAACTTGTGAAGGAAACACCCTCTACTACTTGGCAAGAGGTAGAGGATGAAGAAATAGAAAGTGGGTAGACATTAGAATTGGATTTCTCACTTATTTTCATCAATCACCATTGATGAAGCAAGCTTTTCTTTCTTGTGAAGAAGAAGAAGAAGATGAGAAAAGAATTATGATAAGTTATTAGAAAATAGAAAAGAAAAGAATACTTATCATAATCCAACCATGGTCAAGTGTAGAGAATAGACTAGGGTTAAGTGGAATGGTTAGGGTTAAGCATGAGACAAAATGGTGACTTAGTCAAAGCTTCATGAAGCTTCAACATCCATCCAAAGAAAGCCGCCATTTCTCTTTATGCAAATCATTTTCCAAAAAGAATAAATAGATAAATAAATGAATAAGAAAACAAAATGAAACCCTAACTATTCATATAACCATGGTCAATTCTTTACACATGGCCAAGCTTGCATGTATCATCAAACATGATACAATCTTGTGAACAAAAGTATATCACATATACAATGTGCACAATCCAATTGAGAAAATCCATCTTAAATGAACTGATACTAGTTAATGCAAAGTAATATATCAAATATATAATTATGCATTAAATCATTAAATCAACACTTGATTTAACGATCCGGCCATATCGCATATAACCGACTAGTATCCAATGTATCGGTTTATCGAATCAATCCTCGATTCGATAACTAGGTTATATCGCATACAACCATTCGATACATTCATCGCAAGAATATAATACGGTATCACATACACGCATTATTCTCGGTCCCGCACATATCTCATATGCGCTCCTATTTCGTTTCGCTTGAGCCAGGAAACCTCTGTGTAGGACTCTGAAGACTCGTCAATACGCCGGCAGCAGATGATGATCATATCAAGCACCCACAAGCCGCAAGCGGTCTGCTAAACGTAACGGCCACCCGGGTATTGAGCGATCAGAAGATCGACGAGCAAGCCCGCTCACACTCCAGTGAATCCAACCAGTAACACTACCGTACAGTCCGGTCTCGTCGTCTGATATGTCGCATATCTTGCCTAGGGGTGGTAAACGTCAGACCCCAATAGCTCGGTAAGTCATGACGATATGAGGTCTATAACAATTCGAGAAACTATTGGTAACACTTACCAGTAAATCTCAGCAACCCTGGCCAGGGATTTCCTGTTATAGCCAGTCGAACACAGCGCAACATCAACTCCCTATACCGGGAGAGACGATTCCCCTCCTATCGCTCATTGCCTCCATGTGACTCGGGACTGTACCCAAAAACCACCGTTTTGCACGCCCTCTTGGATGTGGTAAGATGGAAATCAAAGAACAGTGGGAACCACACAAGACTCTATGACGATCTCGGGTCAACAGACTACTCTGTACCAGTGTCACCAGAGAACTGCCATCTGACGTAAGATATAAGACCATCTGGGAGTTCTCGGCGAGTCCGTCCAGTATACCCAGTCTCTACTGAGCACCCGTATATCATCTCTGATGTCAAACACCGATGGATATGGGATCATCCATCGCCCATCTGTATGGGTCGAGAATGTATACGCTAGTCTACTCTGGTATATCGATGCCCCGTCTCGATACACCCACGACTAGGGACTTTGAAGGATGTACTTATGGACTACCATGTCCCCACTAGTATGATCCGCATCATAGTCCAGGTAGTCAAGTACTCATCCTAAGGGATTTACCAATATGTAACAGAGAGACAATCAGTATACACGTTAAGGTAAAGATCAACCAGATAGCATACTATCATGTCGAGCAAGAAAGTCCTCCTTATATATGTCCCAGCATCCACTACAATATACATCCAATGTACAGCAATGGCCTCTAGGGCATACATGTTAGTTATATGTATGCCCTAGAGGCCATTGCTGTACATTGGATGTATATTGTAGTGGATGCTAGGACATATATAGGAAGGACTTTCTTGCTCGACATGATAGTACGCTATCTGGTTGCTCTTTATCTTAACGTGTATACTTTCTGTCTCTCTGTTACATGTTGATATAGCCCTTAGGATGTGTACTCGACTTCCAGGACTGTGATGCAGATCATACTAGTGGGGCCTGGATAGTCCATGAGTACATCCTTCAATGTTCCTAGTCGAGGGAATATCGAGATGGGGCATCGATATTCCAGAGTAGACTAGCGTATATCTTCTCGACCCATGCGATGGGCGATGGATGATCCCATATCCATTGGTGTTTGACATCATAGATGGTATACGGGTGCTCAGTGGAGACTGGGTATACTGAACGGACTCGCCGAGAACACCCAGATGGTATTATACCGCACGTCAGATGGCAGTTCTCTGGTGACACTGGTACAGCTTAGTCTGTTGACCCGAGATCGTCATAGAGTCTTGTGTGTCTCCCACTGTGCTTTGATTTCCACCATACCACGGATCAACTGAGTCGTGCAAACAGGTGGTTTTTGGGTACAGTCCCGATTCACGTGGAGGCTATGAGCGATAGGAGGGGATTCGTCTCTCCCGGTATTGGGGGTTGATGTTGCGCTATGCTCGACTGGCCATAACAGGAAATCCCTGGCCAGGGTTGCAGTGATCTACTGGTAAGTGTTATCAGTAGTTTCACACATGTCATGGACTTCAAGTCGGCACGACTTATCGAGCTATTGGGGTCTGACGTTTACCACCCATAGGCAAAATATGCGACATATCAGACGACGAGACCGGACTGTACGGCAAGTGTTACTGGTTGGATTCACAGGAGTGTGAGCGGGCTTGCTCGTCGATCTTCTGATCGCTCAATACCCGGGTGGCCGTTACGTTTAGCAGACCGCTTACGGCTTCTGGGTGTTTGATATGATCATCACCTGCTGCCGGCGTATTGACGAGTCTTTAAAGTCCTACATAGAGGTTTCCTGGCTCAAGCGAAACGAAATAGGAGCGCATATGAGATATGTGCGGGACCGAGAATAATGCGTGTATGTGATACCGTATTCCCTTCTCGCGATGAATGTATCGATATGGTTGTATGCGATATAACCTAGTTATCGAATCAAGGATTGATTCGGTAAGCCGATACATTGGATACTAGTCGGTTATATGCGATATGACCGAATCATTGAATCAAGTGTTGATTTAATGATTTAATGTATAATTATATATTTGATATATTACTTTGCATCAACTAGTATTGGTTCACTTTAAATTGATTTACTCACTTGAAATGCACATTGTATATGTGATATATTTTTTTGTGCACATGATTGTATCATGTTTGATGATACATTCTAGCTTGGGTTTGTGTAAAGTATTAGACCATGGTTAGTTAGTGGTTAGGGTTTCTTTTCATTTACTTATTCTTTTATCTATCTATTTATTTATTTATTTTAGAAAAGAAGAAAAGAGAATGGTGGCTTGTTTTGTTTGCTTGTTGAAGCTTCTTGATGCTTTGAACAAGTCCACCATTCTTGTCTCTTCTCTAACCCTAACCACTCATCTAACCTTAGTTAAATCTCTACTCTAAACCATGGTTGAAGACTTGATAAGTATTCATTTTTATTTTCTTTTTGAATAACTTATCATATATATTCTTCTTCTTCTTCATCTTCTTCTTCCATGAAGAAAAGCTTGCTACATCAATGGCAAGTGATGAAAACAAGTGAGAAATCCAATTCTAAAGTGAACTCACTTCCTATTTCTTCATCCTCTACCTCTTGCCAAGTAGTATAGGGTGTTTTCTTCACAAGTTTCATGACTTGGTGAAGTCGGAGTTTGATCTTGTGATGCCTCGACGTAGATCATCTTCGGCATCGAAGCCGACGATCAAGCCCGCCCATTTCTTCGATGAAGTCGATGCTAGAGTTCGGGATCCGACTTGGATAGCGGAGGGACATCATCGCGAAGCTTAGTAAGTGGAGGACCGGATCTACAAAGGTTGTAGCCACTTTCCTTTAGCATTTAATTCGTTTACATGCTTGCATCGCCTCATTATCTAGTTAACGATCCGTAGTCTAGGGTTTCTCGGCACCGTAAATTTAGAAAATGGCATGTTTGATGCCTTGTGAGACTCCATTTGTATGCCTAGGAACCCTTCAATGGTATCAGAGCCTAGCTAGAGCCTTAGGCGATGCGTAGACGGAATTAGAAGTCCGATCGAATCAAAACCCAAACCCTAATATTGATCTCTGTACATTTTTTAAATTCGTTGTTTTTTTCACATTAAAAATATTCAGAAAATTCAGCAGGGAATTTTAAGAAAAACTTTGCAGCACTTGCCCGTGATTCAACTAAAGTGCGGCGGAACCGCGGCACGAGCATGGCTCGTGCGGCGGTTCCGCGGCTATTTTGTCAGATTGTGTTTTTAAAATTGCACAGTAATTCCTATATTCTGGTGCTGGTTTTCCTGGGAATTTTTAATATTTTTTCAAGAGTTGAATTTTCTGGATTGTATTGGGGACTCGGTGTATCGATCGGATTGTCTAATTTTGTCGGTGTGTTTTTCCGGGTATTTTTAGAATATGTTAAAAAGTTCGACCGGATATAAATACCCAATTTTTCCCCTGCCGGGAAATTTCCAATTGTTGGATTTTTCCGTAGTTTAACGACGTTCTAAGTAGTGCAAGTAACGCGATGGTCCCTCTAGAAGACAATAAACCTTAACTCGATTATGTGACCGTCTTGAACTGCCCTTTGAACCTTCGGGTTTGGGGCAGTACAGCGTGCCACATGTGAGGCGTTGGCTTGACCCTTCTACGGCTGGACCGTTGGTACTGAGGCACGAACTGAATGTTGTTAGACTTATTTCATGTGTTGAGCTGTATCGGGAAAACTTGGGTGTTCGATTGTTCGATCAAAAAGTTTAGCGTTTTTTATTTATCCGGAATGTGATACAATAATTGGAATTCACAAGTAGTTATGAGATAACGGAATGAATATTACAAACATAGCAGTTTAGTCTCACTTGATCGGTTGCCACGGAGTTTTGATGTGATCAAAAGTCCGTCGCAATCACGTAGCGTACGCGGATACTCGCCGGGTAAACTTAATAGACAGCCTCACCCCATAGCCCCGACCAAGTGACTGTAGAAGAACCCCGTCGCCGAAAGCATCCGTTTGGGTGCTCGCGGTAGCGGTGTTCCGCCTTGGTGCACTTCATCGACGGTATCAGGGGTGCGACCGTCTACTAAAGTTTGCGACGAGCATTCGATCAAAATGTCGGGAATCCTGTTGAATTGCCCGACTTGGTATTGAAAAGTGTTTTCGATAATGAGACTAAAATGCAGGGTTTATAATTGTTAGGCATGCGATGTCTAAAGAATTCATTTGGTCAGGCATGCGATGTCTGAGGTGGTTGCGGATTCCAACTGTTGTAGTTTTACACTTTCTTTTCTGTGACCGTAAGTGTAATATGTGTTATCGCCAGTTTCGTTGCTATATGTCAACGACAATTGGGATGCACATATTTACTTACGTTGATGACATGTGATGTTATGTGTTGCCGGATATGTTATATTGGATTGTCGTGTTTGAATAGCCGGGTTTTTTTTATATGAGATGAGTGTTTTTCATTTTCATTCATGTAAAAACTTGTATGTAATATTCTTTTATTGGGGCACTTCCAGGTTGCGGAAGTTGTCACCCATTGTATATTATTTACTTTTCCGCATTAGGATAGACCCAAGGAGGGGAGCACAAGTAACCGGGTTTTGGGGTCCAGAGGGAGACCATCTTGAGGAGTCGAGTCCGGGTCTCCTAACCCTAGAATTGGTAGGGTTGCTTACCGCTCTCGTAGGGGTCTAGGGGTGTGGGATTGGCTATTCATCACGACCGTGGAATCCGTGTTTTATACTGGCTCGTATTGAAAACACGGACGTCCTAGTATATCCAATATTTCATATGATTTTTTTTCTGCTGCGTTATCTGTGATGTGATCATGTGATATTCTGTGATAGATATAGTATATAGTATATATGATATATTATATAGACGTTGCTTATGTTTTACACCCGCGCTAGCCCTGCCTCGCTCTGCCGTTAGTTACCTAACCTAACGGTGCAGACAGGACATCGAGGCGAATGCGGATGGCATAAGCGTACGTTATATTTATCTGTGATGTTTAGGTGGAATTAAATGATGGGTTATTCATTAATGTGATTAATGAAAGAAAATAAACCTAATTGATGTTGTGCAATCGAATTTCAAAATAATAAAAAGGGGGCTACAGTTCTTGCTTTGCATCGCGGTGTTCCTTGTAGAACATCCTGCACCTTATTCGATAGGGAAAGGACCGAGATCCCTTCATCGGGAGTGACTCCTTTAGCAATAACTGGCAGATGCTACATCACTCGGTCTGTCTTTTGATAGCTTCTATAGTTTCCGTTTTGCACAGTGATATATATGATATATCCCGCACCTCATTCGACGAGGAAAGGGCCGACGATCCCTTCACCGGGAGTGACCCCTTTAGCAAAACTAGAAAAGCCTCAAAAACATTCCATTTAAAAACCATTTGATTCCACAACGAGATCAAGTTCAAAGCGTTAAAGGTTTTCATAAAAACCATTCGCAACCCTCCGTCATTTTAGGAAGTAGAGTACTTAGTATTCGTGCTGTGTTTGTTGACCATAGTCAAGGCACAGTGTACGGTAGCAAAGTGATGTTTTCCTACACCGTATATGATGCGATTAGTTAGGACAGTCGCGTGACTTTGTTGACCTTAGTTAAGGGTCATGTGGGTGAGTCTAATTAATCACGAAATGACGGGTAGAACTTGACTAGTACTTATGATTTGTTGACCATAGTTAAGGTCATGGGTGCTAGGGATAAAAAACCTTTATCTGGAGTTTCAAGTGTTGAAATTTGCAATGAGATTGCATACCTTCCATATGATAGTTGGATCCTGATACCCACTGCGAGTAATTGTTACTCCTGGGAGAGTTTTGCACTTTACAATTAGCCGATCAAGTAGGTGTCTAGAAAGGTGTCAACGGGGTTACGCCTCTGGGAAAGCGATGTTTACAGTAATTAGGTCCGTGCAAAAGCACGGGGAACCTCCCTCAAAGTACCGACACTGGCATGGCTGAAAGATTGGCGAACTTGTAGAGTGTAATTAATCCCGGCTAGTCTTTCCTTTTAAGGTTTGAAGGAAGATTTGATAAAAACAGTGGGAGCCATCATGATTAGATAAAATATATAACCAATCTGATCTTGCAAGAGCGCACGCAGAGTGTTTTCTTCTCTCTCTCTCCAGGTAGCGACCATATCATGGTTTAATCAAGATAATAATATGGATGAATTGACCAAACCCCCTTGTTATACTGAGCTGGGGAAAGTTGGTCCCGCTCCAGCTTATAATTGTTATAAGACAGAGCAGGAAATAGGGAATACCAGAATTCCTATGCCGCCCAAACGAAGAAAGTGCATATGATGCATCTCCTTCGGGTATGTTCATTACAAAGAACTGTTTCTCAGTATTCTCTGCATCCTAAGTATTGGATACCGAATCAGGATCCCAGATATGTAATCTGTTACATAGGGCTACAAAAAGGTAGAAAAACTGAGAACGGGTGATAAGTTTCATGAGACAGAAAACGGGGCAAGTGTTGCAGCCAAGTCTGTTGGTCACTGTCACCCTGTATTACCAATACATTGATTCTGAAAAAATGCTATTAGATACCGAACCTGATATACAAAATCATATCAGTCTCTTTATTAAGAAAGAAATGATAAAATTTTGTATTGATGGATAATGTTTTGAACATTTCCTATATCAAAAGTTGATCGGTTCAGGCACGTTATCTAAAAGCATTGACGTTCGAAATCAAACTACAGTTCTTTAATATACAGAACATACACAAGCGGAAGAGTTCAGAAATGAACGAATCCTTATTGAGGTATTGTAGACTAGGTCACATCAATGCGACCCGACTGGCTGAAGTTACATTTTAGATGCATATTTAAATTAGTTTGAATTTACATCTTGTGAAACTTGCCAGTCATGTCACAAAGATTATATGGCCATAGCTCCGTTTACTGAAAACAGAGAAAGAGTTAGTAAACTCTTGGACTGATGCATGATGATGTATATAAAGTCTCCTGTCTACACATGCCAGGACTGGTTCTTTATACTTCATTATATTCTCTGATAATCTCTCAAGATTCAGTCATATGTTCCTGTTGAAACATAAGTCCGAACCTTTTAAGGTATTCACAGAATATAAGTTAGAAGTAGAGAACCAATAACCGGGTATAAGTATTATGTCCTATGATGAGATCAGGGAGGAGAATACTTGTGCATGGCATTCCTGGACCATTCTAAAGGAGAATGAGATTCTCTCTCCGTACTACTCCTCTGAATACACCACAGCACAACGGTGTATCAGGGTGGAGCAATCGCACAATATTAGATATCGTGTGCTCTATGATGAGTATTACTGAGTTACCGATTTCCTTTTTGGGATTGTGCACTTGAGAAGCTGCGTACCTATTGAATAGGGTTCCGATCAAATCAGTTGCCTACCACTTCATATGTGATATGGAAAGGAAAGAGCCCATATCTTAAGTTGGTTAAGATTTGGGGATTGTCCGGCCTAATGTCAGATGCAAAATCCGGACAAGCTCGAGGCAAGGTCAGTTATGTAGAACTGGAAATGTTCCAGCTATACAAACTGCAGCTGATGATTTGACAGAACCAAAGGATTCAATAGTTCCCGACGAACCTCAGCCTCTCCGCCGATCTAGCAGGGCTCCTCACCTGCTTGAGAGATACTTCGGTTTCTCGATGACAGTGGGAGCAAGGATTGCATCATGAGATGATGACCCAACTAGTTTCGAGCAGGCCATCAAGAGTAGGGACACTGTAAGAATGGCTGGATGCTTAACAATCTGAGATGGAATCCATACACACCAACAAAGTATAGACTTTGGTTGCGATATTTGAAGGGTTAAATCCCCATCAGGAGTAAGTATATCTTGAGAAGATTACTTGGTATAGATGGAAAAGTTGAGACTTTCAAAGCTAGACTTGTTAAAGGTTTTCGTCATCGACCAGGCACGGATAATGATGAAACCTTTTCCAGGAAATATGCTTAAGTCCATCCAGATCCGACTTGCCACGGCTGCATACCATGACTACGATATCTGGTGGTTGGGTGCCATGACTACTTTTCTAAATAATGATTTAGAAGAGAACATCTATAAGAACACAGCCAGAGGGCTTCGTAAACAGTGGGAGCAGCGGAAACGTGTGCAAGTTGTTTTACATAATGAAGCAGGCATCGCGGAGTTGGAACGTCTGTTTTGATGTGATAGTCAAAGTGTTTGACTTCATCAAAATGGTAGACGAACCTTGTATATACAAAAGGGTAGTAGAGAGTAAGGTGGTCATCTTCGTATTGTACGTAGACAACATACTCTTGATAGGAAAAGAGTTTCCTATACTACGATCGGTCAATCTCCTATTATCACAAGGATTCTCCAAATAGGATCAAAGTGATACCTCCTAAATCCTGAGTTTTCATCTATGAGATAGATGTAATTGGATGCTAGGATTCTCACTAGATGTAGTGAGATGGTATCAATCCATCCTGGGGAGAATCACTGGAAAAGTTCCAAGGTGATAAAGATGACTGAATGTCAGTCACAGGCACTGTCTTTACCCTCAGTAAAGGGACGGTATGTTGGAAGAGTTCCAAACTAGATATTGTGGCAAACTAGACGATAAAGGCTGGTAACAACGCTATTGAAGATACTACCAAAGAGGAAGTTTGGGTGCATATTGGTTCATAAGATGAACTAGGTTCCTGCCATTGTATGACAATGGAAGTGTGGCTTCGGCCCTGGAACCCTGGTCCCATCAGTGACCCAGACAAATTTTGAGGCAGTATCACCTGATCATGGAGATAGTTAATCTCCAGGTTGATCGAGGTTAGGAGAGTAGACTCAGAGGACAACACGGCGGATCCACTCACGAAGGCCTTTTCCCAAAGAGAGACTTTTAGGGGATGGTTGAGTATGTGATACTGCAACCACTGCTACAGATGGCCCTAGTGCAAGTGGGAGATTGTTAGTTATATGTATGCCCTAGAGGCCATTGCTGTACATTGGATGTATATTGTAGTGGATGCTGGGACATATATAGGAAGGACTTTCTTGCTCGACATGATAGTACGCTATCTGGTTGCTTTTTATCTTAACGTGTATACTTTCTGTCTCTCTGTTACATGTTGATAAAGCCCTTAGGATGTGTACTCGACTTCCAGGACTGTGATGCAGATCATACTAGTGGGGCCTGGATAGTCCATGAGTACATCCTTCAATGTTCCTAGTCGAGGGAATATCGAGACGGGGCATCGATATTCCAGAGTAGACTTGTGTATATCTTCTCGACCCATGCGATGGGCGATGGATGATCCCATATCCATTGGTGTTTGACATCAGAGATGGTATACGGGTGCTCAGTGGAGACGGGGTACACTGAACGGACTCGCCGAGAACTCCCAGATGGTATTATACCTCACGTCAGATGGCAGTTCTCTGGTGAGACTGGTACAGCTTAGTCTGTTGACCCGAAATCGTCATAGAGTCTTGTGTGTCTCCCACTGTGCTTTGATTTCCACCCTACCACGGCTCTACTGAGTCGTGCAAACAGGTGGTTTTTAGGCACAATCCCGATTCACATGGAGGCAATGAGCGATAGGAGGGGATTCGTCTCTCCCGGTATTAGGGGTTGATGTTGCGCTATGCTCGACTGGCCATAACAGGAAATCCCTAGCCAGGGTTGTAGTGATCTACTGGTAAGTGTTATCAGTAGTTTCACACATGTCATGGACTTCAAGTCGGCACGACTTATCGAGCTATTGGGGTCTGACGTTTACCACCCCTAGGCAAGATATGCGACATATCAGACAACGAGACCGGACTGTACGGTAAGTGTTACTGGTTGGATTCACAGGAGTGTGAGCGGGCTTGCTCGTCGATCTTCTGATTGCTCAATACCCGGGTGGCCGTTATGTTTAGCTGACCGCTTGCGGCTTGTGGGTGTTTGATATGATCATCACCTGCTGCCGGCGTATTGACGAGTCTTTAGAGTCCTACACAGAGGTTTCCTGGCTCAAGCGAAACGAAATAGGAGCACATATGAGATATGTGCGGGACCGAGAATAATGCGTGTATGTGATACCGTATTCCCTTCTCGCGATGAATGTATCGGTATGGTTGTATGCGATATAACCTAGTTATCGAATCAAGGATTGATTCGGTAAGCCGATACATTGGATACTAGTCGGTTATATGCGATATGACCGGATCATTGAATCAAGTGTTGATTTAATGATTTAATGTATAATTATATATTTGATATATTACTTTGCATCAACTAGTATTGGTTAACTTTAAATGGATTTACTCACTTGAAATGCACATTGTATATGTGATATATTTTTTTGTGCACATGATTGTATCTTGTTTGATGATACATTCTAGCTTGGGTTTGTGTAAAGTATTAGACCATGGTTAGTTAGTGGTTAGGGTTACTTTTCATTTACTTATTCTTTTATCTATTTATTTATTTATTTATTTTAGAAAAGAAGAAAAGAGAATGGTGGCTTGTTTTGTTTGCTTGTTGAAGCTTCTTGATGCTTTGAACAAGTCCACCATTCTTGTCTCTTCTCTAACCCTAACCACTCATCTAACCTTAGTTAAATCTCTACACTAAACCATGGTTGAAGACATGATAAGTATTCATTTTTATTTTCTTTCTGAATAACTTATCATATATCTTCTTCTTCTTCTTCATCTTCTTCTTCCATGAAGAAAAGCTTGCTACATCAATGGCAAGTGATGAAAACAAGTGAGAAATCCAATTCTAAAGTGAACCCACTTCCTATTTCTTCATCCTCTACCTCTTGCCAAGTAGTATAGGGTGTTTTCTTCACAAGTTTCATGACTTGGTGAAGTCAGAGTTTGATCTTGTGATGCCTCGACGTAGATCATCTTCGGCATCGAAGCCGACGATCAAGCCCGCCCATTTCTTCGATGAAGCCGATGCTAGAGTTCGGGATCCAACTTGGATACCGGAGGGACATCGTCGCGGAGCTTAGTAAGTGGAGGACCGGATCTACAAAGGTTGTAGCCACTTTCCTTTAGCATTTAATTCATTTACATGCTTGCATCACCTCATTATCTAATTAACGATCCGTAGTCTAGGGTTTCTCGGCACCGTAAATTTAGAAAATGGCATGTTTGATGCCTTGTGAGACTCCATTTGTGTGCCTAGGAACCCTTCATGACTCAGCCAGAGGGCTTCGTAGATAGTGGGAGCAGCGGGAAGTTGTGCAAGCTGCTTAAATCCATTTATGGATTAAAGAAAGCATCCCGGAGTTGGAACATCTGCTTTGACATCGTTATCAAAGAGTTTGATTTCGTCAAAAACGTAGATGAACCTTGTATCTACAAGAAGGTGGCAGAAAGTAAGGTTGTCTTCCTCATATTGTACGTGGACGACATACTCTTGATAGGAAATGACATTCCTATGCTGCAATCGGTTAAGCTCTTCTTATCACAAAGATTCTTAATGAAAGATCTTGGTGATGCCTCCTGCATATTGGGAATTATGATCTATAGAGATAGATCTAAACGGATATTGGGATTGTCCCAATCCAGGTACATTGACACCATACTAAAGAGATTTAGTATGGAAGAGTCCATTCGTGGGATTTTACCCACGATCTCAGGGCCCACTCTCTCCAAAGAGATGTCTCCCAAGACTGATTTGGAGAGAGCTCGCATGCAAGGGATACCCTATGCTTCGGCTATAGGCTCTATCTTGTACGTGATGCTATGTACCAGACCCGATGCAGCATACTCACTAAGTGTAGTGTGTAGGTATCAAACTGATCCTGGAGAGAGTCACTGGACAGCTGTGAAGAGCATTCTCAAGTACTTACAAAGGACTAAGGAGATGCTCTTGGTGTATGGTAACGGAGAACTCCAAGTGGAGTCCTTTACCGATTCGAGCTTCCAGAGTGATAAGGACGACTCTAAGTCGCAGTCGGGATTTGTCTTTACCCTTTACGGAGGGGCGGTTAGCTGGAAGAGTTCCAAGCAGGAAACCGTGGCAGACTCGACGATGGTGGCTGAATACATCGCTGCCAACGATGATGCCAAAGAGGCTGTCTGGATCAAGAAGTTCATCACAGAACTTGGAGTGGTTCCATCCATTGAGCATCCGATACCTTTGTATTGCGATAACAATGGAGCGGTGGCTTTGGCCAAGGAACCCAGGTCCCATCAGCGATCCAGGCATATTCTGAGGCGGTATCACCTGATCCGGGAGATAGTTGATCACCGGGAGATCGAGGTCAGGAGGGTTGACACGAAGAACAACACAGCGGATCCACTCACGAAGGCCATTCCCCAGATACAGTTTGAGAAACTCTTCGGGATGCTTGGTATGCGATACTACAGCAGCTGGCCCTAGTGCAAGTGGGAGATTGTTAGTTGTATGTATGCTCTAGAGGCCAGTATTGTACAGATGATGTATATTATATTGGATGCTTGGTCATATATAGAGAGAACTTTTTTGCTCGATATGATAGTATACTATCTGGTTGCTCTTTACTTTAACATGTATGCTTGTCTCTTTATACTGTCTTATAGTTACATGTTGGTAAATCCCTTAGGATGTGTACTTGACTACCTGGACAATGATGCGGATCATACTAGTGGGGACATGGTAGTCCATAAGTACATCCTTCAAGGTCCCTAGTCGGAGGTGTATCGAGACAGGGCATCGATATACCGAGTAGACTAGCGTATACGCTTCTCGACCCATGAGATTGGCGATGGATGATCTCATATCCATTGGTGTTTGACATCAGAGATGGTATACAGGTGCTCAGTCGAGACTGGGTAAACTGGACGGACTCGCCGAGAACTCCCAAATGGTATTATACCTCACGTCAGATGGCAGTTCTCTGGTGACACTTATGCAGGTTAGTCTGTAAACCCGAGATCGTCATAGAGTCTTGTGTGATCCCCACTGTGCTTTGATTTCCACCCTACCACGTCTATGAGGGCGTGCAAAACGGTGGTTTTTGGGTACAGTCCCGAGTCACATGGAGGAAATGAGCGATAGGAGGGGTTTCGTCTCTCCCGGTATTGGGGGTTGATGTTGCGCTGTGCTCGATTGGCCGAAACAGGGAAGTCCCTGGCCAGGGCTGATTTAGAGATTTACTGGTGAGTGTTACCAGTAGTTTCTCGACCCGTTATGAGCCTCACATCGGCATGACTTATCGGTTATTGGGGTCTGACGTTTACCACCCCTAAACTTGATTTGCGACATATCAGATGAGGAGACCAGACTGTACGGGAAGTGTTACCAACAGGCTTTTACAGGAGTTGGAGCGGGCTTGCTTGCTGATCTTCTGATCGCTCAATACCCGGGTAGCCGTTACGTCCATCTAGTACCGCTGACGGCTTGTGGGTGCTTGATGTGATCATCACCTACTGCCGGCGTATTGACGAGTCTTTAGAGTCCTACATAGAGGTTTTACTGGTTCAGGCAAAACGAAATAGGAGCACGTGTGATTTGTGCAGGACCGAGAATAATGCGTGTATATGATACCGTATTCTATTCTCGCGACTTTATGTATCAGTCGGTTATATATGATATAGCCGGTTAATCGAATCAAGTGTTGATTCGATAAGTCGATACATTCGATGTTAGTCGGTTATATGAGATATGACCGGATTATTAAGTCAACTGTTGATTTAATAATTAAGTGTATAATTGTATATTAGATATACTAGTTTACATTTACTAACACTTGTTCACTTTATGTTTTTTTTCGCACATGAACACTTGAATATATATATATATATATGTGATATATATATTAAAAGTGTTTTCTTTTGTATCATGGTTGATGATACACTAAACATGGGTGTGCAAGAAATACACCATACTATAATAGATGGTGGTTAATGTTTATTTAAAGTAATTACAAATTAGTGGTGCTTATGTCATAAGCATGAAGCTTGTAGATGCTTGGAGATGCTTTGACAAAGTCCACTAAAATTGTTTTACTTTAGATTTTTATTAACCTAACCATTTTGAATTAGCTATGGTTATGGCTCTACAAGAGTTAGTATATGATACTCACTCACCATGGTTAGCCTTCTCACTTGATCATTAATCTCTTCTCTTTCTTTAGTTCATCTTCTTCTTCATTTTGCTAAAAGAAAAGGCTTGCTAGGGTTTGATCAAAAGTGAGATAGATTGTGAGAAATAAAATTCTAAAGAGAACCCACTTCCTATTTCTTCATCCTCTACTAGACTAGCACTTTAGTTTATGGTGTTTACTTCACTAATTCTCAAGTTAGTGAAGTAGAAGCTTGAGTTGGCATCCCCTCGACGTAGATCATCTTCGGGCTCGAAGACTACAAGCAAGGACGCGTCTTTCGCCTCGTGAAGCCATGCAAGGGTCCGGGAGAACCACGATCGCAACGAAGGGACTTCAACAAATAGCTAAAGAAGTGAAGGAACGATCTACAAAGGTTGTATATCATATTCACTTAGTCGTAAACATAGTTTGCATACATATGAAACCCTAATTTTCTAGCAACGATCTTGCTTAGGGATATTCGGCACGGCTAAAATTTTAAACGGGCATGTTTGATGCTTCCTTAACCCTTGTTAGAGTGCCTAGTAACCCTACACAAGCTGAGTTGGTATTATACATATCGTCAGATAGCAGTTCCCTGGTGACATGTGTACAGGTTAGTTCATCGACCTGAGGTCGTCATTTTTCTCGTGTGAGTTCCCACTTTGCTTTGATTTATACCTTACCACGGGTCAAATGAGTCGTGCAAACAGGTATTTTTGGGGTACAGTCCCGAGCCACCTGGAGGCAGTGAGCAGATCATCGGGGATTCGTCTTTCCCGGTATTGGGAGTTGTTAGTTATATGTATGCCCTAGAGGCCATTACTATACATGAGATGTATATTGTAATGGATGCTTAGACATATATAGGGAGGACTTTCTTGCTCGACATGATAATATGCTATCTGGTTACTCTTTACCTTAACGTGTATACTGATTGTCTCTCTCTTACATGTTGGTAAAGCCCTAAGGATGTGTACTTGACTACCTGGACTATGATGGGGATCATACTAGTGGGGACATGGTAGTCCATAAGTACATCCTTCAAGGTCCCTAGTCGTGGGTGTATCGAGACAGGGCATCGATGCACCAGAGTAGACTAGCATATACGCATCTTGATCTATATGATGGGCGATGGATGATCCCATATCCATCGGTGTTTGACATCAAGAATGGTGTACGGGTGCTCAGTGGAGACTGGGTACACTGGACGGACTCGCCGAGAACTCCCAGATAGTATTATACCTCACGTCAGATGGCAGTTCTCCGGTGACACTGGTATAGAGTAGTTTGCTGACCCAAGATCGTCATAGAGTCTTGTGTGATTCCCACTGTGCTTTGATTTCCACCTTACCACGTCCAAGAGGGCATGCAAAATGGTGGTTTTTGGGTACAGTCCCGAATCACATGGAGGCAATGAGCGATAGGAGGGGATTCGTCTCTCCCGGTATAGGGAGTTAATGTTGTGCTGTGTTCGATTGGCTATAACCGGAAATCCCTGGCCAGGGTTGCTGAGATTTGCTGGTAAGTGTTACCAATAGTTTCTCGAACTGTTATAGACCTCATATCGACACGACTTATCGAGCTACTAGGGTCTGACGTTTACCACCCCTAGGCGAGATATACGACATATCAGACGGCGAGACTGTTGCGCCCCGGCAGCGCCCCGGCAGTTTATCCGAGGCCAAAATGCGGAATCAAAAATTTTCTTAACTTTCAAACTGGCGCTACCGCGGACAATATACCCGGATCGTAACCATTAACCGATACTAGCAATCAAGAGAAAGGGTGAGAGATATACCGAGTGATCCGAGTCCTCCGGTCTTCTCGTCGTCGTCGCGATCTCCCGCGGAAACTCCGGTCGTCCCATCCTTGCCGGAAGGGCACCACATCGTCTGCATCTTTTACGCGCTCCCACCTCAATACCGAGGCAACTCGGGCACAAAGCTGGCAAGTCGACGTGTCCAAGATTTGCTGTAGAATGTAGTGTAGATGATGCTTGTCTCATTTGGGGTAATGAAGTTGCCATTGGATGGAGGGAAGTGAAGAACAAAATGGAGATGAACTTTTGTGTATCCAAATGAGATGATAAATTTCCCACTTCACAAAATGAAAAACCCTCATCTAAAATGTTGTGGCCGGCCCTTGCTTGCTAGGAAATGGTGGAGGGAAAAACAACATGTATAAGGGAGGTGAGTGTAGTAAAAGTGAATGGGTGACCACACCCCAAAAGCAAACCTCACATCCAAACACAAATCAACTCTAATCAATCCTTTCTCAAAAAAGCAAAGGAAAAGACTTAGAAAGCATCTCATGATTATGAACCATCATGAAGCCCCACAAATGCACAAAACCCCTCCTCAAATACCAATTTGCACAATTGTAAATTAGTCCCTCCATCGGAAAAGTCCGGCCAGGAAAGAACAAAGGAAAACCGGCCGGAACGGAATGCAAACTGGCAACCTCAGAAAACTGGTCCAGTGATAAATTACAGGAGAACCCCGATACTATGCATACACACCCGCATCTGTATTCCGACCGGATACAAATGCAATGAGACAAAATCTACACCGTACTAAACTAAGACCGGCTTAAACCAAAGCCGGCTAGTAATATCCGTTCGGTCCTGATCCGTGCAATATCGCCCGTATCTGATCGAACCCTGCCATATCTCCATACGGCCTCTACAGCGTTTCGCCCGAAAGCTTGAGTAACTGAAAGTGTGGTGGACTCTAAAGACTCGTCAATATTATGGCTGTGGATTTAACCACTAGCACGTCAGAGGTATTAGCCAATACGTGACTGGCCACCAGCTATTCACCAAAAGGGATGTCGATGAGCGAGCTCACCCAGACACCCTACTGAGCCTGTCAGTGACAATATCCGTACAGTCCGGTCCGTTCGTCTATGAGCATCGCATGTCGGGCCTAGGGGGTTGGTAAAAGTCAGACCCCCAAAAGCGGTACAAGTCGTGTCGGAGTATAGCCCAGAACACCCTGAGATACTACTGGAATACCTACCAGTAAATCTCCTGCCTCGGCCGAGGGCTTTGTGTAATGGCTCTCCTAGACACAGCGCGACCTCACCCCCAATACCGGGAGAGACGAACCCCTGAAGATCCGCTCACTGCCTCCATGTGGCTCGGGACTGTACCCAACTAAAACCTTTTTGCACGACTCCTTTGAGCCGTGGTAGGGTAGTAATAAAAGTACACTGGGAACTCACACGAGACAAATGACGATCCCCAGGTCGATGAACTAACCTGTACACATGTCACCAGGGAACTGCTATCTGACGTCAGGTATAAGACCAACTAGCATGTTCCCGGCGAGTCCTGTCCGGTGTACTCATAACCCAATGAGCACCTGTATACATCTTAGGTGAACCAACTGACACCAGTGGCTTATGAGACCGGCCACCGCCCCTCATCGGGGTCTCGACTGTATACACTAGTCTACTCTGGAGAATCGATGCCCTGTCTCGAAACTCCAACGACTAGGGACCTTTTAAGGATGTGCTTATAGACCACCAGCTCTCATATATATGATCGCCATCGTACTGCTGGCAGTCAAGCAAGAATCCTAGGGGCTCTATCAGCATGTAATAGCGACCTATAAGGTCACCTGAAGCAGTACATGATGATAAAGGTAAACCAGATCGCATACTATCATCTCGAGTAAGACTGTCCTACCGGGATAGGTCCTCCCTCAATCATTGCAATCACGTGCCTGTGATCCAATAATTGACTCTGTGGGCACTATCTCCAACAATCTCCCACTTGCACTCAAGGCTAATTATTGCGATGTCGCATACTCACAGCCCGTGTGATACCGAACACCCAACTCCTCTACTAGTCAGTCTCACAAAGCTCGTTTGTGAAACTATTGCGTTCGAGGAATAGCCTCAGTGAGTGGATCCGCTGTGATGTTTCTTTCTATGTCTCTCTATATCTCAAGTTCGCAGAGAAAACCATCTCCCGAAATGAGCAATACCTGTTTTAGAGTATGTCTGGATATCTGATGGGACCTAGCTCATAAATGAACTCCAAATCCAAACTTCTTAGACTGTATCGATGACTGAACTTAATCAGTACCCAGCGCCATGCCTCCCTCAGTATTGCCTTGGACCACCTGTCCATAATACTGCCCCTTGTCAGAAGGAGAAACTATAATTCTGACAGCCACTCTGCCATCCATGTCACCTTGGAAGCCTGGAATGATAACCGTCTCCTAAAAGAGGCTGTCGTTATCACATCCCTAGAACATTAACTTATGCTCTAAAACTGCTTCCGACTGTTTCTCCAGGATTGGATTAATATCAACTTATTGCACCTACTGCAAGAACAACATCTGGTGTGGTACTTGACATCTTATGATTGACTCAATTGCCTAAGCAAGTGATCTGTCAATCATGCGTATCCCTCTCCCCTTTAGTCTGTAAGACACCTTTAGAGAGGGTGACTCCATCACCTGCAGGTACACTACCGTGCAAGGAGTCGTCCATTCTAAATACTCATAGAATGCTGTCAAGGTACCCAGATTGGGAAACCACCCAAATCTAGATCTAAAACTATAGATCTAGTAACCAGAATGTCTGATATAATATCCAAGTCCTGTGTGGAGAAACCACTGTGTGAAAACCAAAGTATAACCGATCGTAGTATAGGAGTTTCTTTTCCTACTCTGTGTATGTCATCCAAAAACCAGGATATTACACCCTACTACCTTCTCAACAGATCCATCCGCTATTCTGATGAACTCAAACCTATGACTGTCACGTCAGAAATAGATGATCTATCTCCGCTACATCTGCTTTAGTCTATAAGTAGACATAAGCTACCTGTCCACCAATGCTTCCGCTGCTCCTACTGACTACGACAACCCTCTGGCAGAGTCATATACACGTACACTTCTGAAGCTAGTTCAGAACGACGCTATACTCATCCTCCTGCCGGGTCTCGCAGCCTGGAACAACAGCAATGGAAAGTGTGAGTAAACAAGAACTTCCCTGTCACAATCCTTGAGGCTACCGGAGTACCTCTCGGGTGCCTGAAGTTACCCACAGTATCTGCGGAGTGGCCAATGGAATGACAAACCAGATTGAATCTTTAGGTTCCTTATCAAATCTTCAGTAATCGTTTGCTGTTCTGGAATCACTTCCAGTTCTACCATACTCCCACTACTGTTTTCTGAAAAATCCATTTCTTTTAAAAATGTGGCGAGTCAAGAACAATATCTCTATTGATCTTCCAGATGGTAGAAAGTCAACCCTCGTCATAGCCTGGGTCAACCCACAAACAGCCATTACAGAAACGTGCCTTGAGTTATCCAGAGTTTGGTTTTAAGCATAAGCCGGACAACTCCCCGTACCTTAACAATGTCAAGATATGAACTGTTCTATATCCAATATAGAAACAGAGGCACTGATTTAATTGGAACCAGATTCAAATCATGCAGCTGTCTCCAGTGCATGTCAACTAAATGGAAGGAGGCCGATCAGCGTTATTCAACTTAGGAATGCTTCCAATTATGAGTAACCTGAAAGAGAAGCAAGTTCTCTTAACCATTACTATCAACTGAACACCATACACAAGTATCTACATCTTCGATCACTTTGAAGAATCCCGATACTTGTAATACTTGGTTCTCTACTTTATTCAAATACCTATAACTTCTCAAAATTCGGACCCTGTGTTTCCACGAAACAGCTGTCTAAAAACTAGAGAAGTCATAAGTAAACCGAATATAGTACGAGGACCAACCCCTCTGTCCTGATGGACGCTGGACAACATACAATACTCTGTACAAGTCCCTTGAGTCTGATAACTCATTCACTATGTGTCGTAGGTTGAAAACTGTACTTATGGTTAAGAAGAATTACACCGCTGTTCAATACTCCTTACCTAACCATCCACTGATATAGGTAAATATCATAGACATAATTTCAAAAAGGTATGTCTTACTCTATGAAAATAGACGTACAGACATATCAATTTGAAATTGATGCATAACAACGGATATTCAAAACCAAATATTTGCCGACCGGCAAACAACCCAGGTGGCTTTCTCAAATATCACCAATTACAACGAATCCCGATATAATGAGGTTGGTCACCTAATTCCCAATAACTTACTCCCACTCATCATCTGTAAAACCATACAGATGTGAGAATCCAACCTGGTAAATACATACCCTGGAGCAAGTGTCTAATCGGGAAATCAGTTTTCTTTTAAAAGTACACAGTTGAACTGAAACATTGAAATGTTTCGATGGGGTATCCTGGTATTCCTAGTAATGCCTCTACCATTATCTAGATTCACAACTACAACCGTACATCTCTTTGCCATCTGTCCAAATCCCTTTATATGTCTTTAGTCATTACCTTCTGCACACCCCTTTAGGCGAAATGGTTTTCTTCCTTCCCTACCGTTCGGCACCAGCCTATGGTTTGGAAGAAGACTATCCAAGAAGCATAATGGGTGTACTGTCCTAATCCTAGGAGCACTCGGAATGCGAGAGAAGGTGAAGATAAAAGACAACCGAATAAACCATATTCCTATTTCTCCTGAACCAGAATCCATCCCCGAACCGGAACAAGTTCCTTTCGAGTTCGTATATAACCATACGATGGAGTATCCAATAAACTGTGGATCTTCATAGTGATACGGAGTGTCCTGGAGAAATACAAAGGTGATTTAGGATTGGCGAAGAAATACTTGGTTTGATCGTGAATAGCAGTCGCAATTTACTTTGCCCTCTTACTAATCCCTTGCTTTGTCTTAACTTAATACCTTATGTACACCATCGTTATGCTAATTGGTTTTCTTCATTCCCCACCGTTCAGCACCTGCCTATGGTTTGGAAGAAGACTATCCAATTTGCGTAACAGGTGTACTATCTCCTTAACCAAGGTGTACTCGCAATGAGAGAAGGTGAAAAGAAAAGACAACTGAATAATCCTATTCGTTTTCTCCAGAACCAGAAACCATCCTCGAAGTCCTTCGAGTTCGTATATAACCATACGATGGTTTTGTCCAATGGAAGTGGACGTTCGTAGTAATACGGGGTGTCCTGGAGAAAAGGGTAAAAGTAGCAGTGGCAATGAGGTTTGCAACTCTGACAATCCAAAAGCCAGTGTTAAGAAGGTTCGGTCAACTTGGTCACTGAGTCATAGTCTAGGGTCGAGTCAATGGTCGCTGCCAAAGAGAGAGAGAAAAGAAACACTCAGCGTGCACTCTAACCTAGATCAGAATGGTTATCACTTTGTCTAATCTGGAAACCTCCCACTGTAACGTCAAATTCTTCCCCAAACCTGAAAGAAGAATTAGTCAGGATCACCCGAGGAGTAAACCAACTCATCAGTGGGAATCGGGATCCAACTATCATCGCATGATAACTTGACAGAATCCACTCAAGTCACCACACTCCAGAAGGTATGCGCATGCCTGGCAAGTTTCAGTTCTTTTGAAACTCCCGATGTGTGTTTTTACCCCTAGGACCCAAGTGACCTTGACACGTCAACAAATCAAAGAGTCCTAGTCAAGTTCAACCCGTCATTGTCCTGGATTGCATTAAACCCACCCTACGAGCCCTTGACACAGTCAACAAGGCCGCACGACTGTCCTAACCAATCCCATTAATATGCTACAAACAAACACTACTTACCTACCGCACACTACGCCTTGACACAGTCAACAAACGCAGCACGAATACTAAGTAATACTTGTAAGAAATGACGGAGGGCTACGGCTGGTTTTTGGTGAAAAACCTTTAACGTAATTAACTTGATATCGTTGAAGGAACTGCATAGCCTTTTAAAAAAATATAGTGACGAAAACCTTTGCTAAAGAGGTCACTCCCGGTGAAGGGATCTCGGCTCTTTCCCCGTAGAATGAGGTGCGGGATATTCCAACTGAATACCACGATGCAAAGAAAAAGTAATCGGCTATAGTGAAGTTAATGCCCTAACGCAAACTTCTGTCGAAGGGGTCACTCCCGGTGAAGGGATCTCGGCCCTTGCCTCGTCGACTGAGGAGCAGGATATTCCAAATGAATACCACGATGCAAAACAAAAGTGAACGTCCTTGCAATAACAGCTTTTTGAAAAATGTTCCAACAACATCAGAATAGGTTTGTTTAGCTTGCATTGATCCGAATCAACGCAGTCCCATCAATTGATCACACCACAAAGAACGAAAATATACTGATGTATGTATATGCCATCCGCATTCACCACTGGGTCCCGTCATTACCCGTTAGGTTAGCTAACTAACGATAGAGCGGGGACTGGACTAGCGCGGATGTAAAACATATACAACAACTACTAATATATATACCAATATATTATATTTCGCTCAAGGTGTGATAAAATGCAACATCACAGAAATGTACAGCATCACAGAACAATACAGATATCTGGGATCCCCGGGTTTCACAGAGCCGCTGCTGAAACCCGACGTTCCCCTGGTCGTGTGGATAGCCTGTGCAATGAAAACCTAGACCCCTACGGGCACTGCAAGTCACCCGCCAAAACCAGAAGCGAGGCAGCCCCCTTCAGCACCGTGAATGGACCACCCAGCACTTTATGGAATCCGGTAACGTGGGCACCCCTCCTGGGTCAACCTGTACCCCCTACGAGTGCAGCGAATAGCCCGCCAATCCTAGAGTGAAGCCCCCTCCGTCTCAATGCCATGAGATGCGGGCCCGTTGCCCTCTAGAACCCGGCTATCCATGCACCCCTCCACGGGGTAATCCTAGTACAGAAAGTAAAATATACATACAACGGGTACATCGACCGCAACCAGGTCGTGCCCCAAAAGAATAATACAAACAGGCAGTGACGGCAGTCCACATGTCGGACGCTCGTCCAGCAATATCAAATGTACATATAAAACAAAACTGTACTAACATTGCATCCAGGCTATCCCCCACGACCGATCCGCAACAACACAGCATAAACACAGAACATCAACGTGAATGTCACGTTCGCAAATTCGTCTAACCGGGCTATAGCAGTTAGATAGGATTTACCGATCGAGTGACATTCACGGTCGCAGATATAATGTAAATACTGTGAACTAGCATGTCTAAAATATCCGATTGAACAAATTTACCAAGTGGGCCCTAAAGCATTACTGTAGCACTTACAGAAAATCTGGGCCCAAAAATAATATTCCAAAAACCCTATTTTTTAGTGTAAGATAATCTGGAAAAATTTGGTGCAGTAAGGAGCCTAACTGGCGGCGGAACCGCGGCCAAAGCATGGCTTTGGCCGCGTTTCCGCGGTGAGATGATGGATTCAGGCGACCAAATTTTACCAGAATTCTTATACTTCCCTGCACATCATTCTGCAACCACCTGAAAAAAATTTTGAGTCCAAAAAAATTCGACAGAAACCTGATGCACACAAAATACGGTTTTTAGGATTTTTGTCCGATCGGGTCTTTAAACATACTAGAGCAAGCTAGACAAGGTTGATGGCGTAGCTCTGATACCATGTTGCGCCGCGGCAGCGCCCCGGCCGTCTATCCGAGGCCAAAATGCGGAATCAAATATTTTCTTGACTTTCAAATTGGCGCTACCACGGACAATATACCCGGATCGTAACCATTAACCGATACTAGCAATCAAGAGAAAGGGTGAGAGATATACCGAGTGATCCGAGTCCTCTGGTCTTCTGGTCGTCGTCCCGATCTCCCGCGGAAACTCCGGTCGTCGCATCCTTGCCGGAAGGGCACCACATCGTCTGCATCTTTTACGGGCTCCCACCTCAATACCGAGGCAACTCGGGCACGAAGCTGGCAAGTCGACGTGCCCAAGATTTGCTGTAGAATGTAGTGTAGATGATGCTTGTCCCATTTGGGGTAATGAAGTTGCCATTGGATGGAGGGAAGTGAAGAACAAAATGGAGATGAACTTTTGTGTATCCAAATGAGATGATAAATTTCCCACTTCACAAAATGAAAAACCCTCATCTAAAATGTTGTGGCCGGCCTTTGCTTGCTAGGAAATGGTGGAGGGAAAAACAACATGTACAAGGGAGGTGAGTGTAGTAAAAGTGAATGGGTGACCACACCCCAAAAGCAAACCTCACATCCAAACACAAATCAATTCTAATCAATCCTTTCTCAAAAAAGCAAAGGAAAAGACTTAGAAAGCATCTCATGATTATGAACCATCATGAAGGCCCAAAAATGCACAAAACCCCTCCTCAAATACCAATTTGCACAATTGCAAATTAGTCCCTCCATCGGAAAAGTCCGGCCGGGAACGAACAAAGGAAAACCGGCCGGAACGGAATGCAAACTGGCAACCTCAGAAAACTGGTCCCGTAATAAATTACAGGAGAACCCCGATACTGTGCATACACACCCGCATCTGTATTCCGACTGGATACAAATGCAATGAGACAAAATCTACACCGTACTAAACTAGGACCGGCTTAAACCAAAGCCGGCTAGTAATATCCGTTCGATCCTGATCCGTGCAATACCGCACGTATCTGATCGAACCCTGCCATATCTCCATACGGCCTCTACAGCGTTTCGCCCGAAAGCTTGAGTAACTGAAAGTGTGGTGGACTCTAAAGACTCATCAATACTATGGCTGTGGATTTAACCACTAGCACGTCAGAGATATTAGCCAATACGTGACTGGCCACCAGCTATTGACCAAAAGGGACGTCGATGAGCAAGCTCACCCTGACACCCTGCTGAGCCTGTTAGTGACAATATCCGTACAGTCCGGTACGTTCGTCTATGAGCATCGCTTATCGGGCCTAGGGGGTTGGTAAAAGTCAGACCCCCAAAAGCGGTACAAGTCGTGTCGGAGTGTAGCCCAGAACACCCTGAGATACTACTGGAATACCTACCAGTAAATCTCCTGCCTCGGCCGAGGGCTTTGTGTAATGGCTCTCCTAGACACAGCGCGACCTCACCCTCAATACCGGGAGAAACGAACCCCTGAAGATCCGCTCACTGCCTCCATGTGTCTCGGGACTGTACCCAACTAAAACCTGTTTGCACGACTCCTTTGAGCCGTGGTAGGGTAGTAATCAAAGTACAGTGGGAACTCACACGAGATAAATGACGATCCCCAGGTCGATGAACTAACATGTACACATGTCACCAGGGAACTGCTATCTGACGTCAGGTATAAGACCAACTAGCATGTTCCCGGCGAGTCCTGTCCGTTGTACTCATAACCCAATGAGCACCTGTATACATTTTAGGTGAACCAACTGACACCAGTGGATTATGAGACCGGCCACCGCCCCTCGTCGGGGTCTCGACTGTATACACTAGTCTACTCTGAAGAATCGATGCCCTGTCTCGAAACTCCAACGACTAGGGACCTTTTAAGGATGTGCTTATAGACCACCAGCTCTCACGTATATGATCGCCATCATTCTGCTGGCAGTCAAGCAAGAATCCTAGGGGCTCTATTAGCGTATAATAGCGACCTATAAGGTCACCTGAAGCAGTACACGTTGATAAAGGTAAACCAGATAGCATACTATCATCTCGAGTAAGACTGTCCTACCGGGATAGGTCCTCCCTCAATCATTGCAATGACGTGCCTGTGATCCAATAATTGACTCTGAGGGCACTATCTCCAACAGAGACCGGACTGTATGGGAGTGTTACTGATTGGATTCGCAGGGGAACTAGCAGGCTTGCTTGTTGATCTTCTGATCGCTCAATACCTGGGTGGCCGTTAAGTTTAGCACACCGCTTGCGGCTTGTGGGTGTTTGATATGATCATCACCTACTGCCAGCGTATTGACGAGTCTTTAGAGTCCTACACAGGGGTTTCTGGCTCAAGAGAAATGGAGTAGGAGCACATATGTGATATATGCAGGACCGAGATTAATACGATATGAGATACTGTATTCTATTCTCGCGATTCGTGACATTGATCGGTTGTATGAGATAAAGTCGGGTTATCGGATCAAGTGTTGATTCGATAAGTTGTTACTTTTGATATTAGTCGGTTATACCCGGATTATTAAATCTAGAGTTGATTTAATAATTTAATGCATAATTATATATTTGATATATTACATTGCATTAACAAGTATTAGCTCACTTATGATTTATTTTCTCACTAGATTGTGCACATTGTTTATATGTGATATATGCAAGTGTACATGTTTGTATCATGCTTGATGATACATACAAGATGGGTGTATGTGACTTGTATCAAGTTTAGGTTAAATTAGGGTTTACTAATTTCCTAACAAATAACTAAAGAGATGAGACTTTGGTCAAAGTTATCAAGTTTCATGAAGCTTGATAAACATTGACAAAGTCAACTCTTCTGTCATTCCTTAGGATATTGGTTAACCCAACCCTTAACCTCATACTTTGGTTAATTCTCTACATAAGTTAAGCATGAGGGCTTAACTCAACCATGGTGCAATAATTCATTGGATAAGTTTTCATTTGGATGAATTATTCTTTCTTCTTCTTCATCGAGCTCCATGAAAAGCTTACTAGCTCCAATGATGCCATGAGAAAAAGTGTGAGAAAATCAATTCTAAAGTGAGCCCACCTCCTACTTCTTCATCCTATACCACTTGCCATGTAGTAGAGTGTGTTCTCTTCACAAAGTTCATGACCTAGTGAAGGAATAGCTTGAGTTAGTGTCTCCCCGACGTAGATCATCTTCGGCCTCGAAGTCATCGAAACAAGCACGTTCGTTTTTCTTGTGGAACTTCTCTAGAGTCCGGAGTTCACGATCGCAGCGAAGGGGACATCTACACAGAGCTATTGAAGTGAAGGACCGGATCTACAAAGGTTGTAATCCATCTCACTTAGTGTTAAAGTTGTTAATACTTGTTTTCGCCTAAACCCTAGTTTAAAGATCCGGCTTCGGGTTGTTCGGCACGGATAAAATTTTAATCGGGCATGGTTGATGCCTCGTAGAACCTTGTGCATGTGCCTAGCAACCCTACAGTGGTATTAGAGCCAAGCTAGAGTTTTAGGCGAAGTGTAGACGATGTTAGAAATCTGATCGAACCCCGAAACCCTAATTCAAACCCTTCTCTGTACATTTTCTGAAAATGTGGTTTTTTCCAAATTCAAAATACTCAAAAAATTCAGCAGGGTTTTCTAGGAATTACTGTGCAACACGTGGTCCCAACTCCATCAAGCCGCCATGGAACCGCGTCCGTATCCTAGGTCGCGCGACAGTTCCGCGGCCACACTGTAGCTTCCTTGTCCACTGTTTGCACAGTAATGTCCTATACTGATTCCTGTGTTTTATGGGTAATTTTAATTTATACTCAAGAGTTGAGTTTTCTGGGTTGTATTGGGAGTTCATAGATTCGATCGGAAAGTTTAACTTCGTCTATGTGTTTTTCCGGGTAATTTAGAACGTGTTAAAAAGTTCAACCGGATATCAATATCTCATTTTTTCCCTGCCGGAAATTTCCATGTGTTGGATTTTTCCGTTGTTTAAGAATGTTCTAAGTAGTGCAAGTAACGCGATGGACCCTCTAGAAGGCAACAAACCTTAACTCGATTATGTGACCGTCTTGAACTGTCTTTTGAACCTTAGGGTTTGGGGCAGTATGGCGTGCCACATATGAGGCGTTGGCTTGACCCTTCTACGGCTGGACCGTTGGTACTGTGGCATGAAGTGGATGTTTTTAAACTTATTTCAAGTGTTGAGCTTTTTGGGAAAACTTAGGTGTTTGATTGTTGGATCGGAAAGTTTAACATTGTCTATTTATCTGGAATGTGGTACAATATTTGGAATCCACAAATTGTTATGAGATAACTGATTTGAATGTTATAAACATAGCACTTTAGTCTCATTTGATCGGTTACCATGGAATTTTGATGCGATCAAAAGTCCGTCGCAATCACGTAGCGTACGCGGATACTTGCCGGTAAACTTAATAGACAGCCACGCCCCATAGCCCCGACCAAGTGACTGTAGGAGAACCCCGCAGCCAAAAGCATCCGTTCGGGTGCTCGCAGTAGCGGTGTTCCGCCTTAATGCACTTCGTCGACGGCATCCGGGGGTGCGGCCGTCTACTAAAGTTTGCGACGAGCATTCGATCAGAATGTCGGGAATCCTGTTGAATTGCCGACATGATATTGAAAAGAGTTTTCGATAATGAGACTAAAATGTGGGGTTTATAAATGTTAGTCATGCGATGTCTAAGGAATTCATTTGGTTAGGCATGCGATGTCTAAGGAGGTTACGGATTCCAACTGTTGTAGTTTTACACTTTCTTTTCTGTGACCGTAAGCGTAATATATGATATCGCCGGTTTCGTTGCTATATGTCAACGAAAATTATGATACGCATGTTTACTTACGTTGATGACATGTGATGTTATGTGTTGCTGGATATGTTATATTGGATCGTCGCGTTTGAATAGCCGGGGGTTTTATGTGAGATGAGAGTTTTTCATTTTCATTCATGTAAATAACTTGTATGTAATATTCTTTTATCGGGACACTTCCGGGATGAGGTTGATGTCACCACTTGTATATTATTTACTTTCCGCATTAGGTAGACCCAAGGCGGGGAGCACAAGTAACCGGGTTCTAGGGTCCAGTGGGAGACCATCTCGAGGAGTCGAGACCGGGTCTCCTAACCCTAGAATTGGAAGGGTTGCTTGCCGCTCTCGTAGGGGTCTAGGAATGTGGGTTTGGCTATTCATCATGACCGTGGAATCCGTGTTTTATACTGGCTCGTATTGAAAACACAGACGTCCTAGTATATCCAATGTTTCATATGTTTCTTCTGCTGCGATATCTGTGATGTGATCATTTGATATGTTGTGATAGATATTGTATATTGTATATATGATATATTATATAGACGTTACTTATGTTTTACACCCGTGCTGGCCCTGCCACGCTCTGCCGTTAGTTACCTAACCTAACGGTGCACGAGGGGACATCGAGGCGAATGCTGATGGTATAAGTGTACGTCGTATTTATCTGTAATGTTTAGGTGACTTAATTGATGGGACTTCATTAATATTATTAATGAAAGAAAAGAAACTTAAAAGATGTTGTGGAATCGAATTTTCAAAAACAGGTAGCTACGGTTCTTGCTTTGCATCACGGTGTTCCTTGTAGAACATCCTGCACCTTATTCGTTAAGGAAAGGGCCGAGATCCCTTCACCGGGAGTGACCCCTTTAGCAATAACTGACAGATGCTACACCTCTCGGTTTGTCTTTTGATTGCTTTTGGAGTTTTTTCTTTGCATAGTGATATATATGATATATCCTGCACCTTATTCGATGAGGAAAGGGCCGACGATCCCTTCACCGGGAGTGACCCCTTTAGCAAAACTAGAAAAGCCTAAAAAAACACTCCATTTTAAAATCATTTGATTCTACAACGATATCAAGTTCATTACGCAATAGGTTTTCAGAAAAACCTGTCGTAGCCCTCCTTCATTCCAGATAAGGACTGTTTAGTATTCGTGCCGCGTTTGTTGGTCTTTGTCAAGGCGTAGTGTGCGGCAGCTGAAGAGTACTTATCTACTTATGCATATGATGTAGATTGGATTAGGGTTGTCGTGCGACCTTGTTGGCCTTTGTCAAGGGCCGTTCGGGTGGGTTTAATTCAATCAAGAAATGACGGGTTGAACTTGACTAGCAGCCTATGGTTTGTTGGCCTTTGTCAATGTCATAGGACTCTAGGGGTAAAATATTATCGGGAATTTCAAATGTTGAAATTTGCAATGAGATTGCATACCTTCTATGAGATAGTTGGATCCCGATACCCGCTGCGAGTAAGAGTTACTCCTGGGAGAGTTTTACACCTTACAATTAGCCGATCAAGTAGGTGTCTAGAAATGTGTTAACGGGGTTACGCCTCTGGGAAAACGAGGTTTACTTTAATTAGGTTCGTGCGAAAGCACGGGGGACCTCCCTCAAAGTACTGACACTAGCCTGGCTGAAAGATTGGCGAACATATAGCATGTAATTAATCTCGGCTAGTCATTCCTTTTAGGATTTGAAGGAAGATTTGATTAAAATAGTGGGAGACATCCTGATTAGATATATTAAATAACCAATCTAATCTTGCAAGAGCATACGCTGAGTGTTTTCTTCTCTCTCTCTCCAGGTAGTGACCAAATCACGCCTTAATCAAGATAATAAAACGGATATATTGATCGAACCCGCTTGTTATACTGAGCTGGGGAACGTTGGTCCCGCTCCAACTTATAATTGTTATAAGACAGAGCAGGAAATTAGGGAATACCAGATTTCCCGTGCCGCCCAAACGGAGAAATGCATGCTGATGTATCTTCTTCGGGTGTGTTCATTACAGAGAACTGTTTCTCAGTATCCTTTACGTCCTGGGTATGAGATACCGATCAGGATCCCGTATATGTAATCTTTTACATGGGCTATAGAAAGGTAGAGAACTGAGAACGGGTAATAAGTTTCATGAAACAGAAATTGGTGCAAGTGTTGCAGCCAAGTCTGTTGGTCACTGTCACCCTGTATTACCAGAATACATTGATTCTGAACGAATGTTATTAGATACCGAACCTGATATACAACATCAAATCAGTCTCATTATTGGTAAAAAAAGGATATAATTTTGTATTGATGGATAGTGTTTTGAACATTTCCTATATCAAGAGTTGATCGGTTCAGGCACGTTATCTAAAACCATTGACGTTCTAAATCAAACTATAGTTCTTAGTATACAGAACACACACAAGAGGAAGAGTTCAGAAATGAACGAATCTTTCTTGAGGCATTGTAGACTAGGTCATATCAATGCGACCCGACTAGCTGAAGTTCCATATAGATGCATATTTAAATTAGTTTGAATTTACATCTTGTGAAACTTGCCGGTCATGTCACAGAGATAAGATGACCATGGCTCCGTTTATTGGAAACAGAGAAAGAGTTAGTAAACTCTTGGGATTGATACATGCTGATGTATGAAGGTACCCTGTCTACACATACCAAGACCGGTTCTTTGTACTTCATTACATTCTCTGATGATCTCTCAAGATTCAGACATATAGTCCTGTTGAAATACAAGTCCGAACCTTTTGAGATATTCACAGAATATAAGTTAGAAGTAGAGAACCAAAACGGGTATATGTATTATGTCCTTTGATGTGATCAAGGAGGAGAATACTTGAGCACGGAAATTCTGGACTATTCTAAAGGAGAATGAGATTCTCTCTCAGCATTACTCCTCCATATACACCATAGCACGATGGTATATCGGGGCGGAGCAATAGCACCCTATGTGATATGGTGTGCTCTATGATGAGTACTACTGAGTTTCTTATTTTCCTTTTGGGAGATATGCACTTGAAAAGCTGCATACCTATTGAATAGGGTTTAAATCAAATCAGTTGCCTGCCACTTCATATGTGATATGGAAAGGGAAGAGCCCATAACTTAAGTTTGTTAAGATTTGGGGTTGTCCGGCATATGTCTAAAAGCAAAATCCGGACAAGCTCGAGGCAAGGTCTGTTATGTAGAACTGGAAAGGTTCCAGCTATACAAACTGCAGCTGATGATTTGGTAGAACCTGTAGGGTTGCTATGCACGCGCACAAGGGTCTACGAGGCATCAACCATGCCCGATTAAAAAATCAGCCGTGCCGAACAACCCGAATACGCATCTTTAAACTAGAGATTAGGCGAAAACTAACATGTTAACAACTTTAACACTAAGTGAGAGCGATTACAACTTTTGTAGATCCGATCCTTCACTTCATTTGCTCCGTGTTCCCTTCGCTGCGATCATCGGGTTCCGGACTCTCGAGAGGTTCCACGAAGAGAAAGATGCAACCTTTGCTTCCGATCGTCGATACAAAGATGATCTACCTTGAAGTTTCGTTAACACAAGCTAACATTCATGAAATGATGTGAACACCCTCATCTAAATGGGAAGGGAAGATGAGGATGATGAAGAAGGATTTTTGCTCTTTTTATTTATCTTTTTCTCACATATTTACATCACAAATATCAAAGCAAGAAAGCTTTGTAAGCAAAGAAGAAGAAGGAAGAAGATGAACAATGATCATAGAATTCTTTTGTGATGAATAATGCAAAGGAGATAATGATGAATTATGCAACCATAGTCAAGTAACCATTGTAGAGATTGAATTAGGGTTAAAGGGTGTGGTTGGTTTAAGAAATATCATGCAAACATATCTTTTCCAAAACAAAAAAGAAAACCTTCTAGAAACATCTAGAAAGGTTTAACCCTAATCAAACCCTAACCATGTTTAATCTCTACAAAACATGTTACATTAGTAATCATATCATGTTATAATATTATATATTACATATATAATATTTATCGTAACAATATAAAATAATATATTTAACATATATCTCATATATATCAATGTATTACCCGAGTGAGAAAAAGAATCTTTTAGTGAGCTAATATTAGATAATGCAATTTAATATATCATATATATTATTATACATTAAATTATCGAATCAACACTTGATCCGACAATCCGGCTATATCGCATATAACCGACTAATATTTATCCGTACCGATTCATCGAATCAACACTTGATCCGATGACCCGGCTGCTATCAAATATCGTGAGAATAGAATACGGTATCTCATATCGCATTGTCCTCGGTCCCGCACATATCACATATATGCTCCTACTCCGTTTTGCCTTAGCCAAGAAACCTCTGTGTAGGACTCTAAAGAATCGTCAATACGCCGGCAGTAGGTGATGATCATATCAAACACCTACAAGCTGCAAGCGGTTAGCTAAACGTAACAACTACCCAGGTATTGAGCGCTCAGAAGATCAACAAGCAAGCCTGTACATTCTCCTGTGAATCCAAACAGTAACACTCCTGTACAGTCCAGTCTCGTCGTCTGATATGTCGCATATCTCGCCTGGGGGTGGTAAACGTCAGACCCCAGTAGCTCGATAAGTCGTGTCGATATGAGGTCTATAACAGTTCGAGAAACTACTGATAACACTTACCAGTAAATCTCAGCAACCCTGGCCAGGGATTTCCGGTTATAGCCAATCGAACACAGCGCAACATCAACTGCCTATACCAGGAGAGACGAATCCCCTCCTATCGCTCATTGCCTCCATGTGATTCGGGACTGTACCCAAAAGCCACCTTTTTGCATGCCCTCTTCGACGTGGTATGATGGAAATCAAAGCACTGTGGGAATCACACAAGACTCTATGATGATCTCAGGTCAACAGACTACTCTATACCAGTGTCACCGGAGAACTACCATCTGACGTGTGGTATAATACCATCTGGGAGTTCTCGGCGAGTCCGTCCAGGGTACCCAGTCTCCACTGAGCACCCGTACACCATCCTTGATGTCAAACACCGATGGATATGGGATCATCCATCGCCCATCATATGGGTCAAGATGCGTATACGCTAGTCTACTCTGGTGCATCGATGCCCTGTCTCGATACACCCTCGACTAGGAACAGTTATAGGATGTACCCATCGACTACCGTGGCCCCACTAGTATGATCTCATCATAGTCCCAGTAGTCGAGTACATATCCTAAGGGCTTTATCAACATGTAATATAGAGAAAATCAGAGTACATGTTAAGATAAAGTACAACCAGATAGCATACTATCATGTCGAGCAAGAAAGTCCTCCCTATATATGTCCTAACATCCACTACAATATACATCGTTGTACAGTAATGGCCTCTAGGGCATACATATAACTAATAATCTCCCACTTGCACTAGGGCCATCTGTTATGGTATCGCATACCCAACAATTAGCTGCGGCTGAAGTATCTCATACTCAACCATCCCATAAAAGTCTCTACTGGGAAAAAGGCCTTTGTGAATGGATCCGCGCTGTCGTCCTTTGTGTCTGCTCTCCTAACCTCGATCTTCCTGGAGATCAACCATCTCCATGATCAGGTGATACTGCCTAAGAATTATATCTGGATTTCTGATTGGACGGTAGTTCCTTGGCTAAAACCACAACTCCATTGTCACACAATGGTAGGAACGAAGTTCATCTCATGAACTTATATATATCCAGACCTCCTCTTTGGTAGTATCCTTGGTAACGATGCATCTTGCCTTTAATCGTCTACTAAGTCACGGTATCTAGTTTGGAACTCTTCCAACATACCGTCCCTCCACTGAGGGTAAAGACAATGCCTGCGACTGACATTCAGTCGTCCTTATCACCCTGGAACCTTTCCAGTGATTCTCCCTAGGATCGATTGATACCATCTCACTACAACTAGTGAGTATCCAAACATCCAATTAGATCTATCTCATAGATCCAAAACCCAGGATTTAGGAGGTATCAGTTTGATCCTATATGAAGAATCGTTGTGATAAGCGGAGATTGACCGAGCGTAGCATAGGAAACTCCTTTCCTATCAAGAGTATGTCATCCACGTACTCTACGAGGATCACCACCATACTCTCTACTACCTTTTTGTATATACAAGGTTCATCTACCATTTTGATGAAGTCAAACTCTTTGACTACCACATCAAAACAGATGTTCCAACTCCGCGATGCCTGTTTTATCATATAAAACATTTTGCACACGTTTCCGCTGCTCCCACTGTCTACGAAGCCCTCTGGCTGTGTAGTTATAAACGCTCTTTTCTAAAACATCATTTAGAAAAGTAGTCATGACACCCAACCGCCAGATATCGTAGTCATGGTATGTAGCCGTGGCAAGTAGGATCTGGATGGACTTAAGCATAGCTTTGAAAGTCTCAACTTTTCCATGTACACCAAGTAATCTTCTCAAGATATACTCGCTCCTGATGGGGATTTAACCTTTCAGATAAAGCAACCAAAGTCCATACTTTGTTGATGTATAAGGATTCCATCTCAGATCGATAAGCATCCAGCCATTCTTACAGAGTCTCACTCCTGATGGCCAGCTCGAAACTAGTTGGGTCATCATCTCATGATGCAATCCTCGCTCCCACTGTCATAGAGAAACCGAAGTATCTTTCAGGTGGGTGAGGAACCCTACTAGATCGGCGGGGATGCTGAGGTACGTTGGAAACTATTGAATCTTTTGGTTCTACCAAATCATCAGCTACAGTTTGTATGGCTGGAACATTTCCAGTTCTACATAACAGACCATGCCTCGAGCTTGTCCGGATTTTGCTTTTAGACATAGGCCGGACAACCCCAAATCTTAAAAAACTTAAGATATGGACTCTTCCCTTTCATATCACATATGAAGTGGTAGACAACAGATTTGATTTGAACCCTATTCAATAGGTATGCAGCTTCTCAAGCGCATAACACCCAAAAGGAAATAGGAAACTCAGTAGTACTCATCATAGAGCACACCATATCAAATAGGGTGCTATTGCTCCGCCCCGATACACCGACGTGCTGTGGTGTATACGAAGGAGTAATGCTGAGAGAGAATCTCATTCTCCTTTAGAATAGTCCAGGAATTCCGTGCTCAAGTATTCTCCTCCTTGATCTCATCAAAGGACATAATACATATACCCGTATTTTGGATCTCTACTTGTAACTTATATTCTGTGAATATCTCAAAAGGTTCAGACTTATATTTCAACAGGAACACATGTCTGAATCTCGAGAGATTATCAGAGAATGTAATAAAGTACAAAGAACCGGTCTTGGCATGTGTAGACAGGGGACTTACATACATCAGCATGTATGAATCCCAAGAGTTCACTAACTCTTTCTCTGTTTCCAATAAACAGAGCTGTGGTCATCTTATCTTTGTGACATGACCGGCAAGTTTCATAAGATGTAAATTCAAACTAATTTAAATATGCATCTATATGTAACTTCAGCCAGTCGGGTCGCATTGATATGACCTAGTCTACAATACCTCAAGAAGGATTCATTCATTTCTGAACTCTTCCTCTTGTGTATGTTCCTTATACTAAGAACTGTAGTTTGATTTAGAACGTCAATTCTTTTAGATAACGTGCCTGAATCGATCAACTCTTGATATAGGAAATGTTCAAAACATTATCCAACAATACAAAATTATATCCTTTCTTTACTAATAAAGAGAATGATATGATTTTGTATATCAGGTTCGGTATCTGATAACATTCGTTCAGAATCAATGTATTCAGGTAATACAGGGTGATAGTGACCAACAGAATTGGCTGCAACACTTGCACCGTTTTCTGTCTCATGAAACTTAACACCCGTTCTCAGTTCTCCACCTTTCTGTAGCCCATGTAACAGATTACATATGCGGGATCCTGATCCGGTATCACATACCCAGAACGTAGAGGATACTGAGAAACAGTTCTCTGTAATGAACAAACCCGAAGATGATGCATCAACATGCACTTTCTTCGTTTGGGCGGCACGGGAATTCTGGTAATCCCCTATTTCCTGCTCTGTCTTATAACAATTATAAGTTGGAGCGGGACCAACGTTCCCCAGCTCAGTATTACAAGCGGGTTCGGTCAAAATATCCGTTTTATTATCTTGATTAAGGCGTGATATAGTCGCTACCTGGAGAGAGAGAGAAGAAAACACTCAGCGTATGCTCTTGCAAGATTAGATTGGTTATCTAATATATCTAATCAGGATGTCTCCCGCTGTTTTAGTCAAATCTTCCTTCAAACCCTAAAAGGAAAGACTAGCCGGGATTAATTACACGCTACAAGTTCGCCGATCTTTCAGCCAGGCCAGTGTCGGTACTTTGAGGGAGGTCCCCCGTGCTTTCGCACGAACCTAATTAAAGTAAACCTCGTTTTTCCAGGGGCGTAACCCCATTAACACCTTTCTAAACACCTACTTGATCGGCTAATTGTAATGTGTAAAACTCTCCCAGGAGTAACTCTTACTCGCAGCAGGTATCGGGATCCAACTATCTAATAGAAGGTATGCAATCTCATTGCAAATTTCAACACTTGAAATTCCCGATAATTTTGCCCCAAGCGATCTATGACCTTGACTTAGTAAACAAACCATAGACCGCAAGTAAAGTTCAACCCGTCATTTCCCGATTGAATTAAACCCACCCGCACGACTCTTGACTGAGTCAACAAGGCCGCACGACTACCCTAATCCAATCGCATCATATGCTTTGCAGATAAGCACTAATGAGCTACCGCACACTACGCCTTGACTGAGTCAACAAACGCAGCACGAATACTAACTATTACTTATCTGAAATGACGGAGGGCTATGACAGGTTTTTAAGAAAACCCTTTGCGTAATGAACTTTATATCGTTGTAGAATCGAGTGATTTTAAATTGAGTGTTTTTGAGGCCTTTCTAGTTTTGCTAAAGGGGTCACTCCCGGTGAAGGGATCGTCGGCCCTTTCCTCATCGAATAAGGTGCAGGATATATCATATATACCGCTGTGCAAAGCAAGAACTATAGAAGCAATCAAAAGACAAACCGAGTTTGTAGAATCTGCCAGTTATTGCTAAAGGAGTCACTCCCGGTGAAGAGATCTCGGTCCTTTCCTTATCGAATAAGGTGCTGGATGTTCTACAAGGAACACCGCTATGCAAAGCAAGAACTAGAGCTACCAGTTTTTAAACAAGTTTCTACAACATCTTAGGTTTCTTTTAGTTTCATTAATCTTATTAATGAAGTCCCATTATATTTTATTATGCTTCACAAGCATTTCTTTTGAAACGAAATCTGCAATATAACATATATCTCATATATATAGTATAAACATCCGTCTCAGGAAGTAATATGATCTCATCACGGAACATTGCAGCAGAAGAAGATGTATGAAATATTGGATATACTAGGACGTCCGTGTTTTCAATACGAGCCTGTATAAAACACGGATTCCACGGTTGCGATGAATAGCCAAACCCACATCCGTAGACCCCTACGAGAGCGGTAAGCAACACTGCCCATTCTAGGGTTAGGAGACCCGGTCCCGACTCCTCAAGATGGTCTCCCACTGGACCCTAGAACTCGGTTACTTGTGCTCCCTACCTTGGGTCTATCCTAATGCGGAAAAGTAAATAATATATATCAACGGTGACATCTTCCGCAACCTGGAAGTGCCCCAATAAAAGAATATTACATACAAATGAATTTTACATGAATGAAAAAGAAAATACTCTCATTCCACATAAAACCCCCCGGCTATTCAAAACGCGACGATCCAATATAACATATCACAGCAACACATAATATCTCATATCATCAACGTAAGCAAGTATGCGTATCCCGATTGTTGTTGATGTATAGCAACGAAGCCGGCGATACACCACATACTACGCTTACGGTCATAGAAAAGAAAGTGTAAAACTACAACAGTTGGAATCCGCAACCTCCTTAGACATCATATGCCTAACCATATGAATTCCTTAGACATCACATGCCTAACAATTATAAACCCCGCATTTTAGTCTCATTATTGAAAACTCTTTTCAATATCAAGTCGGGCAATTCAACAAGATTCCCGACGTCCTGATCGAATGCTCGTCGTAAACTTTAGTAGACGGTCGCACCCCCAGATGTCGTCGACGAAGTGCACTAAGGCGGAACACCGCTGCCGTGAGCACCTGAACGGATGCTTTCGCCGACGGGGTTCTCCTACAGTCACTTGGTCGGGCTATGGGGCGTAGCTGTCTATTAAGTTTACCCGGCGAGTATCCGCGTATGTTACGTGATTGCGACGGACTTTTGATCACATCAAAATTCCGTGGCAACCGATCATTCGAGACTGAACTGCTAGAATTATAATATTCAAATTAGTTATCTCATAACTTTTTGCGGATTCCAAATACTATATCACATTCCAGATAAAACAGAAAATGTTAAACTTTCCGATCGAACAATCAAACACCCAAGATTTCCCCAATATATCTCAACACTTGAAATCAGTTTAAAAACATCCATCACATGCCATAGTACCAATGGTCCAGCCGTAGAAGGGTCAAGCCAACGCCTCACATGTGGCACGCCGTACTGCCCCAAACCCTAAGGTTCAAAAGGCAGTTCAAGACGGTCACATAATCGAGTTAAGGTTTGTTGTCTTCTAGGGGGTCCACCGCGTTACTTGCACGACTTAGAACATTCTTAAACACGAGAAAAAATCTAACTTTTGAAAAATTTTCCGACAGGGGAAAAAGTGAGTTATTGATATCCGTTCGAACTTTTTAACAGTTTCTAAAAGTTATCCGGACAAACACAAAGACGCAGTTAAAGTTCCCGATCGAATCATCGAATCCCCAATACAACCCAGAAAATTCAACAGTTGAATAAATATTAAAAATTCTCAGAAAATACAGCACTAAAAGATAAGAATTACTGTGCAAATTGCAAATGCCGAAGTGACTAAATGGCCGCGAAACCGCCGCACAAGCCATGCTTGTGCCGCGGTTCCGCCGCGCTTTGGTGGAATCAGGAGCACGTGCTTCACAGAATTTCTTACAATTCCCTGCTGAATTTTTTAGGTATTTTTAATATGGAAAAAATCACAGTTTGGAAAAATTTCCAGAGAAGGGGTTTTATCGGGTTTTCCGGGTTCGATCGAACATTAAACTTCGTCTAGACTTCGCCTAAATCTCTAGCTTGGCTCTGATACCACTATAGGGTTTCTATGCTCGTGCACAAGGGTCAACGAGGCATCAACCATGCCCGATTAAAAAATTAGCCGTGCCGAACAACCCGAATACGGATCTTTAAACTAGAGATTAGGCGAAAACTAACATGTTAACAACATTAACACTAAGTGAGAGGGATTACAACCTTTGTAGATCCGGTCCTTCACTTCATTTGCTCCGTGTTGTGGTCCCTTCGCTGCGATCATCGGGTTCCGGACTCTCGAGAGGTTCCATGAAGAGAAAGATGCAACCTTGAGAAAGATGCAACCTTTGCTTCCGATCTTCGATACAAAAATGATCTACCTTGAAGTTTCGTTAACACAAGCTAACACTCATGAAATGATGTGAACACCGTCATCAAAATGGCAAGGGAAGATGAGGATGATGAAGTAGGATTTTTGCTCTCTTTATTTATCTTTTTCTCACATATTTTCATCACAAATATCAAAGCAAGAAAGCTTTGTAAGCAAAGAAGAAGAAGGAAGAAGATGAACAATGATCGTAGAATTCTTTTGTGATGAATAATGCAAAGGAGATAATGATGAATTATGCAACCATGGTCAAGTAAGCATTGTAGAGATTGAACTAGGGTTAAAGGGTGTGGTTGGGTTAAGAAATATCATGCAAAAATATCTTTTCCAAAACAAAAAAGAAAACCTTCTAGAAACATCTAGAAAGGTTTAACCCTAATCAAACCCTAACTATGTTTAATCTCTACAAAACATGTTGCATTAGTAATCATATCATGTTACAATATTATATATCACATATATAATATTTATCGTAACAAAATAAAATAATACATTTAACATATATCGCATATATATCAATGTATTACCCAAGTGAGAAAAAGAATCTTTTAGTGAGCTAATATTAGATAATGCAATTTAATATATCATATATATTATTATACATTAAATAATCGAATCAACACTTGATCCGACAATCCGGCTATATCGCATATAACCGACTAATATTTATCCGTACCGATTCATCGAATCAACACTTGATCCGATGACCCGGCTGATATCAAATATCGCGAGAATAGAATACGGTATCTCATATCGCATTATCCTCGGTCTCGTACATATCACATATGTGCTCCTACTCCGTTTTGCCTCAGCCAAGAAACCTCTGTGTAGGACTCTAATGAATCGTCAATACGCCGGCAGTAGGTGATGATCATATCAAACACCCATAAGCTGAAAGCGGTCAGCTAAACGTAACAGCTACCCAGGTATTGAGGGCTCAGAAGATCAACAAGCAAGCCTGTACATTCTCCTGTGAATCCAAACAGTAACACTCCCGTACAGTCCGGTCTCGTCGTCTGATATGTCGCATATCTCGTCTAGGGGTGGTAAACGTCAGACCCCAGTAACTCGATAAGTCGTGTCGATATGAGGTCTATAACAGTTCGAGAAACTACTGATGACACTTACCAGTAAATCTCAGCAACCCTGGCCAGGGATTTCCGGTTATAGCCAATCGAACACAGCGCAACATCAACTGCCTATACCGGGAGAGACGAATCCCCTTCTATCTCTCATTGCCTCCATGTGATTCGGGACTGTACCCAAAAGCTACCTTTTTGCACGCCCTCTTGGACGTGGTATGATGGAAATCAAAGCACAGTGGGAATCACACAAGACTCTATGACGATCTCGGGTCAACAGACTACTCTGTACCAGTGTCACCGGAGAACTGCCATCTGACGTGTGGTATAATACCATCTGGGAGTTCTCGGCAAGTCCGTCCAGTGTACCCAGTCTCCACTGAGCACCCGTACACCATCCTTGATGTCAAACACCGATGGATATGGGATCATCCATCGCCCATCATATGGGTCAAGATGTGTATATGCTAGTCTACTCTGGTGCATCGATGCCATGACTCGATCCACCCTCGACTAGGAACAGTTATAGGATGTACTCATCGACTACCGTGGCCCCACTAGTATGATCTCATCAAAGTCCCAGTAGTCGAGTACATATCCTAAAGGCTTTATCAACATGTAACATAGAGACAATCAGAGTACATGTTAAGATAAAGTACAACCAGATAGTATACTATCATGTCGAGCAAGAAAGTCCTCCCTATATATGTCCTAGCATCCACTACAATATACATCGTATGTACAGTAATGGCCTCTAGGGCATACATATAACTAACAGAACCAAAGTATTCAGTAGTTTCCAACGAACCTCAGCCTCTCCGCCGATCTAGTAGGGTTCCTCACCCACCTGAGAGATACTTCGGTTTCTCTATGATAGTGGGAGCGAGGATTGCATCATGAGATGATGACCCAACTAGTTTCGGGCTGGCCATCAGGAGCGGGACTCTGTAAGAATGGCTGGATGCTTAGCGATCCGAGATGGAATCCTTATACACCAACAAAGTATGGACTTTGGTTACTCTATCTGAAGGGTTAAATCCCTATCAGGAGCAAGTATATCTTGAGAAGATTACTTGGTGCACATGGAAAAGTTGAGACTTTCAAAGCTATGCTTAAGTCCATCCAGATCCTACTTTCTACGTCTACATACCATGACTACGATATCTGGTGGTTGGGTATCATGACTGCTTTTCTAAATGATGATTTAGAAGAGAGCGTCTATAGGTACAAAGCCAGAAAGCTTCGTAGACAGTGGGAGCAGCGGAAACGTGTGCAAGATGTTTTATGTGATAAAGCAGGAATCACGGAGTTGGAACGTCTGTTTTGATGTGGTAGTCAAAGAGTTTGAATTCATCAAAATGGTAGATGAACCTTGTATATACAAAAAAAGGTAGTAGGGAGTATGGTGGCGATCTTCGTAGAGTACGTGGATGACATACTCTTGATAAGGAAGGAGTTTCCTATGCTACGCTCGGTCAATCTCCGCTTATCACAAGGATTCTCCATATAGGATCAAAGCGATAACTCCTAAATCCTGGGTTTTGGATCTATGAGATAGATCTAATTGGATGTTAGGATACTCACTAGTTGCAGTGAGATGGTATCAATCGATCCTGGGGAGAATCACTGGAAAGGTTCTAGGGTGGTAAGGACGACTGAATGTCAGTCGCAGGCATTGTCTTTACCCTCAGTGGAGGGACGGTATGTTGGAAGAGTTCCAAGCTAGATACTGTGACTAACTAGAAGATTAAAGGCAAGATACATAGTTACCAAAGATACTACCAAAGAGGCAGTCTGGGTGTATATAAGTTCATGAGATGAACTTCGTTCCTACCATTGTGTGTCAATGAAGTTGTGGCTTATGCCAAGGAACGCCCATCCCATCAGTGATCCAGACAAATTCTAAGGCAGTGTCACCTGATCATGGAGATGGTTGATCTCCAGGGGATCGAGGTTAGGAGAATAGAATCAGAGGACAACACGGCGGATCCACTCACAAAGGCCATTTCCCAGAGAGAGACTTTTATGGGATGGTTGAGTATGAGATACTACAACAACTGTTATCAGATGGCCCTAGTGCAAGTGGGAGATTGTTAGTTATATGTATGCCCTAGTGGCCATTACTATACATGAGATGTATATTGTAGTGGATGCTTGGACATATACAGGGAGAACTTTCTTGCTCGACATGATAGTATGGTATCTGGTTACTCTTTACCTTAACGTGTATACTGATTGCCTCTCTCATACATGTTGGTAAAACCCTTAGGATGTGTACTTGACTACCTGGACTATGATGCGGATAATACTAGTGGGGACATGGTAGTCCATAAGTACATCCTTCAAGGTCCCTAGTCATGGGTGTATCGAGATAGGGCATCGATGCACCAGAGTAGACTAGCGTATGCGCATCTTGACCCATATGATGGGCGATGGATAATCCCATATCCATCAGTGTTTGACATCAAGGATGGTGTATGGGTGCTCAGTGGAGACTGGGTACACTGGACGGACACGCCGAGAACTCCCCGATGGTATTATACCTCACGTCAGATGGCAGTTCTTCGGTGACACTGGTACAGAGTAGTCTGTTGACCCGAGATCGTCATAGAGTCTTGTATGATTCCCACTGTGCTTTGATTTCCACCTTACCACGTCCAATAGGGCGTGCAAAACGGTGGTTTTTGGGTACAGTCCCGAATCACATGGAGGCAATAAGCGATAGGAGGGGATTCGTCTCTCCCGGTATAGGGAGTTGATGTTGTGCTGTGTTCGATTGGCTATAACCGGAAATCCCAAGCTAGGAATGCTGAGATTTACTGGTAAGTGTTACCAGTACTTTCTCGAACTGTTATAGACCTCATATCGACACGACTTATCGAGCTACTGGGGTCTGACGTTTATCACCCCTAGGCGAGATATACGACATATCAAACGACGAGATCGGACTGTACGGGAGTGTTACTGATTGGATTCTAAGGAGAACTAGCGGGCATGCTTGTCGATCTTCTGATCGCTCAATACCCGGGTGGCCGTTACGTTTAGCACACCGCTTGCGGGTTGTGGGTGTTTGATATGATCATCACCTACTGCCGGCGTATTGACGAGTCTTTAGAGTCGTACACAGGGGTTTCCTGGCTCAAGAGAAATGGAGTAGGAGCACATATGTGATATGTGCGGGACCGAGATTAATACGATATGAGAAACCGTATTCTATTCTCGCGATTCGTGACATTGATCGGTTGTATGAGATATAGCCGGGTTATCGGATCAAGTGTTGATTCGATAAGTTGTTACTTTTGATATTAATCGGTTATAGCCGGATTATTAAATCAAGAGTTGATTTAATAATTTAATGCATAATTATATATTTGATATATTACATTGCATTAACTAGTATTAGCTCACTTAAGATTTATTTTCTCACTAGATTGTGCACATTGTTTATATGTGATATATGCAAGTGTACATGTTTGTATCATGCTTGATGATACATACAAGATGGGTGTATGAGACTTATATCAAGTTTAGGTTAAATTAGGGTTTACTAATTTCCTAACAAATAACTAAAGAGATGAGACTTTGGTCAAAGTTATCAAGTTTCATGAAGCTTTATAAACATTGACAAAGTCAACTCTTTTGTCATTCCTTAGGATATTGGTTAACCCAACCCTTAACCTCATACTTTGGTTAATTCTCTACATGAGTTAAGTATGAGGGCTTAACTCAACCATGGTGCAATAATTCATTGGATAAGTTTTCATTTGGATGAATTATTCTTTCTTCTTCTTCTTCTTCATCAAGCTCCATGAAAAGCTTACTAGCTCCAATGGTGCCAAGAGAAAAAGTGTGAGAAAATCAATTCTAAAGTGAGCCCACCTCCAACTTCTTCATCCTCTACCACTTGCCATGTAGTAGAGTGTGTTCTCTTCATAAAGTTCATGACCTAGTGAAGGAATAGCTTGAGTTAGTAACTCCCCGACGTAGATAATCTTCGGCCTCGAAGTCATCGAAGCAAGCACGTTCATTCTTCTTGTGGAGCTTCTCTAGAGTCTGGAGTTAACGATCGCAGCGAAGGGGACATCTATACGGAGCTATTGAAGTGAAGGACCGGATCTACAAAGGTTGTAATCCCTCTCACTTAGTGTTAAACTGTTTAACATACTTGTTTTCGCCTAAACCCTAGTTTAAAGATCTGGCTTCGGGTTGTTCGGCACGGCTAAAATTTTAATCGGGCATGTTTGATGCCTCGTAGAACCTTGTGCGCGTGCCTAGAAACCCTACAGGGGTGAGATCGCGCTGTGTTTAGGAGAGCCATTACACGAAATCCCTGGCCAGGGTAATCGAGATTTACTGGTAGGTATTCCAGTAGTATCTCAGGGTGTTCTGAGCTTCTCTCTTTGACACGACTTATACAGCTATTGGGGGTCTGACGTTTACCGGCCTCCTAGGCCCTATATGCGATACTCATGGATGAATGGACCGGACTGTACGGATATTGTCACTGTCAGGCTCAGTAGGGTTTCTTGATGAGTTCACTCGTCAGCTCCCCTTCCTTCAATACATAGGCAACCGTTAAGTACAACTTGTACCTCTGACGTGCTAGTGGTTATACCCAGTGCCAGTATATTGATGAGTCATTAGAGTCCCCCACAGACAGTTTCCCAAGTTCGGGCGAAACGTTATAGAGGCCGTATGGTTTTATGGCAGGGTTCGGAAAATGCACGTGCGTTTACGCACGTGTCATATTTCGGGAAGATAATACTGGTGGGCTTTGGTTTAAGCCGGATCCGAGTATTATACTGTGTAGATATAATATCTTTGTTTCAGTTGCATTTGTATTCGGTCGTAATACAAATGCGGGTATGTTTATACTGTTACGGGGTTATCCTGAAATTCGTTTCGGGATCGCTTTTGGATGTTGCCAGTTTCCGGTTTTCTATCACCCGTCTTTAACATTCGGTTAAATACGGATTTATCTTTTCTTCATGAGGGTGAGTCATGAGGGTGAGTCATGAGAGTGCTTCTAGAAGATTCTAGAATATGGTGACTAGGTTAGTGAGGTGTTATATGATTCATTGGTTGTATTTAATGCTTGATGATGTGTTTAGATGATTCATCTTTTACATTAATGTTTTGCAAGGTGTGCATTATGACTCATACTCTTCATTTATCTTTATGGTCACTCTCCCCCTCCTACACTCACCCCCTCCCTCCTCAAATATGGATGGCCCCCTCTTGGAGAAAAGGATGGTTTTTCATTTGATAAAAGTATATGAAATTTGCTTCATGGAAATTTCAGAAGTTCATTTCTCATTTTCACCTGATCCAAATGGCAACTTCTTTAACCGTTCGTCCATATCTTTGGACGGAACGAGACAAAGTATTCTACTCATTCTCTACATCAATCTTGGTCATCTCTTTTAGCAAACTTGATGATCGAGTTGCCTCGGTTCAGAGGCGGGAGCCCGTTTAAAGATCCGTCGACGTGGTGCCACCTGGACGAGAAGACTGGAGATTCAGAAGATCGGAACAGCCGCAACAAAGCGTGGGATGATGGTTGAAGACTGAAGGACTCGGATCGTTCGGTATAACATTTCTACCAACTTTGTAGTTTGTTAGTTTAGGTTTAATGGCAGATCCGGGTTATAGTATGCGATAGCGCCAGTTTATAAAAGTTTTTATTCCGCATTTGGCGTCTGTTAGACGAACGGGGCGCTACCGTAGACTTACAGTGATGAATAGCCAATCCCAGACCCCTAGACCCCTATGAGAGCGGCAAGCAACCCTACCAATTCTAGAGTTAGGAAACCCGGTCTCGACTCCTCGAGATGGTCTCCTACTGGACCCAAGAACCCGGTTCCTTGTGCTCCCCGCCTTGGGTCTATCCTAATGCGGAAAAGTAAATAATATACAATGGTGACATCATCCTCAACCCCTTAGTGCCCCAATAAAATAATATTACATACAATGAATTTTACATGAAAGAAAATGAAGAAACTATCATCTAACATAAAACCCCGGGCTATTCAAAACACGACAATCCAATATAACATATCACAGCAACACATAACATCACATGTCATCAATGTAAGTAAATAAGCGTATCCCAATTTTTGTTGATATATAGCGACAAAACCGGCGATACACCATATATTACACTTACGGTCGCAGAAAAGAAAGTGAAAAACTACAACAGTTGGAATCCGTAACCATTTTAGACATAACATCCCTAACCAAATGAATTCCTTAGACATCGCAAGCCTAATAATTATAAACCCCGCATTTTAGTCTCGATCTCGAAAACACTTTTCAATATCTAGTCATGCAATTCAACAAAATTTCCGACATCCTGATCGAATGCTCGTCGGAAAGTTTAGTAGACGGCCGCACCCCCGATGCCGTCGACAAAGTGCACTGAGGCGGAACACCGCTGCCGCGAGCACCCGAATGGATGCTTTTGGCAACGGGGTTCTCCTAGAGTCACTTGGTTGGGGCTATAGGGCGTGGCTGTCTAATAATATTACCCGGCGAGTATCCGCGTACGCTATGTGATTGCAACGGGACTTTTGATCGCATCAAAATTCTGTGGCAACCCATCATTTGAGACTAAACTATTAGATTTATAAAATTCAAATTTTTTTTATTCCAAGTATTGTATCCCATCACATAATATCCGGACGACGTTAAACTTTTCGATCGATTCATCAAAGTCCCATAATTTCCCGACAGCTCAACACTTGAGCACAGTTCAATAATACCCAGAAGATGCCACAATACCTATGAACCAGCCGTAGAATGGTCGAACCAGCCGTAGAATGTGACAACGCTGAACTACCACAAACCCTAGGGTTTAGTGGCAATTCTGACGGTCACATAATCGAGTTAAGGTTTCGTTCTTCTAGAGGGTCCACAGAATCACTTGCATATTTTTCCGAATACGTTAAACTTGGAAAAATGGGTTTTTGACAATCGTTCGAACTTTCTAACTTCGTCTAGACAACATGAGAATAACTCGAAATAATGTTAAAACTACGAATACGAAACACTCTGAATTGCTTATAGTGTAAGATTACATCACATGCAAAATTAGCAAAAATAAACAACACCTGAAACACCAAAACCCAGTCATTGGAACACTGAAAAAAATTGAGGGGGGTGCTCGAATTTGGCCCGAGAGGGGAGGGTGGCCGGCCGGCCAAATTTTCTCTGAAATGCCTCAAATTTCTCAAGTGTTCATGTTATATCCCATATAGCACTCTGTACTTGTTTAAAAAAAAAATTGACAATTATTTAAAATCGACAGAAACTGCATCTTCGCGTTTCATGTTTCGGAGTATTTCGGTTTTGTAATCTTAACAAAATCTATATAAATATCTAGCATGGCTCTGATACCACTGCAAGGTTCCCTACGACGGCAGCAAGGTTTCGGGAGGCATCGTCCATGAAAAATTGAAAAAATTTCTATTCTAGCTAACCCTAACTAAGAATCGTTAACTGGAAATCTACGGAAATGTAAATGCGAACACTTTGCAAGTAAAAGAGAGCAAGGAATACAACCTTTTTAGACCGGTCCTTCACTTCAATAGCTTCGTGTAGTAGTCCCTTCGCTGCGATCGTGAACTCCGGACTCTAGAGAGGCTCCCATGAAGAAACGAACATGCTTGCTTCGAAATCTTCGAGGCCGAAGATGATCTACGTCGAGGAGATACGTGTAGGGTTCCTAGGCACACTAATGAGGTCTCACAAGGCATCAACCATGCCAATTTCAAATTTTTACATATGCCGAGTAACCCTAATACGGATTCGTTGACTAGAGTTTAGGCGAAAAGAAAACTAGTTAACGACTTAACTAATAGAAAGAAGCTACAACCTTTGTAGATCCGGTTCTCCACTTCCTTAGCTCCACGTATACGTCCCCTCGCTGTCCATGTCGGATCTCGGACTCTAGCATCAGCTTCATCGGAGAAATGAGCGGACTAGTCATCGGCTACGATGCCGAAGATGATCTACGTCGAGGCGACACAAGATCAAGCTCTAACTTCACCAAGTCGTGAAACTTTTGAAGAAAACACCCTATACTACTTGGCAAGAGTTAAAGGATGAAGAAATAGGAGGTGGGTTCACTTTAGAATTGGATTTCTCACTCTTATACTCAAGATGTCATTAATGGAGTTAAGCTTTCTTCTTGAAGATGAAGAGGAAGAAGAAGATAGAATATGATAAGTTTCTTATTTAAAAAAGAAACTAATATGAATACTTATCATATACTAACCATGGTCAAGTGTAGAGAGTAAACTAGGGTTAGGTGAATGGTTAGGTTAAGAGAAGAAAACAAAAATGGTCAAGGTTTCAACCCTTCATGAAGCTTCATGAAAGAAACAAGAAAAGCCATCATTTCCATTTTCTTTTCCAAAATAAATAATAAAAATAAATAAATGAATAAGTAAACAAAACCCTAACCATTCATATAACCATGGTTTAATCTTTACACATGCACAAGTTAACATGTATCATCAAACATGATACAATCAAGTGTACACAAAAATATATCATATATACAATGTGCACATCAAGTGAGAAAATCCTTTTAAAGTAAACCAATAATAGTTAATGCAAAGTAATATATCAAATATATAATTATACATTAAATCATTAAATCAACACATGATTCAATGATCCGGTCATGTCGCACATAACCGACTAGTATCTAATGTATCGATTTATCGAATCAATCTTCGATTCGATAACTAGGTTATATCGCATACAACCAATCGAAACATTCATCGCGAGAATGAAATATGGTATCACATACACGCATTATTCTTGGTCCTGCACATATCTCATATGCGCTCTTATTTCGTTTCGCTTGAGCCAGGAAACCTCTGTGTAGGACTCTAAAAACCCGTCAATACGCCGGTAATAGATGATGATCCTATTAAGCACCCACAAGCCGCAAGTGGTCCGCCAAACGTAACGGCCACCCAGGTATTGAGCGATCAGAAGATCGACGAGCCAGCCCGCTCACACTCCTGTGAATCCAACCAGTAACACTTAACGTATAGTCTGGTCTGTTCGTCTGATATGTCGCATATCAAGTCTAGGGGTGGTAAACGTCAGACCCCAATATCCGATAAGTCATGCCGATGTGAGGCTCATAACGGGTCGAGAAACTACTGGTAACACTTACCAGCAAATCTCTGATTAGCCCTGGCCAGGGACTTCCCTGTTACGGCCAATCGAGCACAGCGCAACATCAACCCCCAATACCGGGAGAGACGAAACACCTTCTATCGCTCATTGCCTCCATGTGACTCGGGACTGTGCCCAAAAACCACCATTTTGCACGCCCTCATGGATGTGGTAAGGTGGAGATCAAAGCATAGTGGGAATCACACAAGACTTTATGACGATCTCGGGTCTACAGACTAACCTGCACAAGTGTCACCTGAGAACTGCCATTTGACCTGAGGTATAATACCATCTGGGAGTTCTCGGTGAGTCCGTCCAGTGTACCCAGTCTCCACTGAACACCCGTATACCATCTTTGATGTCAAACACCAATGGATATGGGATCATCCATCGCCCATCTCATTGGTCGAGAGGCGTATACGCTAGTCTACACTATTATATCGATGCCCCGTCTCGATACACAAACGACTAGGGACCTTGAAGGATGTACCTATAGACTACCATGTCCCCACTAGTATGATCTGCATCATAGTCCAGGTAGTCAAGTACACATCCTAAGGGCTTTACCAACATGTAACTATAAGACAGTTTGAAGAGACTAGTATACATGTTAAGATAAAGAGAAACCAGATAGCATACTATCATATCGAGCAAGAAAGTCATCTCTATATATGTCCAAGCATCCAATATAATATACATCATCTGTACAATACTGGCCTCTAGAGCATACATACAACTAACAATCTCCCACTTGCACTAGGGCCAGCTGCTGTAGTATCTTATACCGAGCATCCCGAAGAGTCTCTCAAACTGTATCTGGGGAATGGCCTTCGTGAGTGGATCCGCCGTGTTGTTCTTCGTGTCAACCCTCCTGACCTCAATCTCCCGGCGATCAACTATCTCCTGGATCAGGTGATAGCACCTCAGAATATTCCTGGATTGCTGATGGGACCTAGGTTCCTTGGCCAAAGCCAACGCTCCATTATTATCACAATACAAAGGTATTGGATGCTCAATGGATGGAACCACTCCAAGTTCAGTAATGAACTTCTTGATCCAGACAGCCTCTTTGGCAGCATCGTCGGCAGCGATGTATTCAGCCTCCATCGTCGAGTCTGCCACGGTTTCCTGCTTGGAACTCTTCCAGCTAACCGCCCTTCCGTAAAGGGTAAAGACAAATCCCGACCGTGACTTAGAGTCGTCCTTATCACTCTGGAAGCTCGAATCGGTAAAGGACTCCACTTGGAGTTCTCCGTTACCATACACCAAGAGCATCTCTTTAGTCCTTCGCAAGTACTTGAGAATGCTCTTCACAGCTGTCTAGTGACTCTCTCCAGGATCAGCTTGATACCTGCTCGCTACACTTAGTGAGTATGCTACATCGGGTCTGGTACATAGCATCGCGTACATGATAGAGCCTACAGCCGAAGCATAGGGTATCCCTTGCATGCGAGCTCTCTCCAAATCAGTCTTGGGAGACATCTCATTGGAGAGAGTGACTCCAGAGATCATGGGCAAGTTCCCACGCATGGATTCTTCCATACTAAACCTCTTTAGTATGGTGTCAATGTACCTGGATTGGGACAATCCCAATATCCGTTTGGATCTATCTCTATAGATCCTAATTCCCAATATACAGGAGGCATCACCAAGATCTTTCATTGAGAATCTTTGTGATAAGAAGAGCTTGACCGATTGCAGCATAGGAATATCATTTCCTATCAAGAGTATGTCGTCCACGTACAGTACGAGGAAGACAACCTTACTCTCTGCCACCTTCTTGTAGATACAAGGTTCATCTACGTTTTTGACGAAATTAAACTCTTTGATAACGACGTCAAAACAGATGTTCCAACTCCGCGATGCTTGCTTTAATCCATAAATGGATTTAAGCAGCTTGCACACCTTCCCGCTGCTCCCACTGTCTACGAAGCCCTCTGGCTGAGTCATGTACACGCACTCTTCTAAATCACCGTTTAGAAAGGCGGTCTTAACATCCATTTGCCAGATTTCGTAGTCATGATATGCAGCGATGGCAAGCATGATCCAGATGGATTTAAGCATAGCCACTGGAGAAAAGGTTTCGTCATAGTCCATACCTGGTCTTTGACGAAAACCCTTTGCAACAAGTCTAGCTTTGAAAGTCTCCACTTTCCCATCTACACCAAGTTTTTTCTTGAAGATCCACTTGCTCCCAATGGGTTTTACCCCTTCAAGAGCAACTTCCAAAGTCCATACTTTGTTGGTGTACATGGATTCCATCTCGTACCGCATAGCATCCATCCATTTCACTGAGTCCCTACTCGTGATGGCCTGCTCGAAGCTAGTTGGGTCATCATCCTCCATGATGCAATCCTCGCTCCCACCATCTATCAGAAAACCGTAGTATCTCTCAGGTGGGCGAGGCACCCTACCAGATCGGCGGAGTGGCTGAGGTTCGTCGGGAGCTACTGAATCATCTGGTTCCACTAAATCTTCAGTTTGAGTTTGTGTAGCCGGAATTTCTTCCAATTCTACCTTATCCCCACTAATTTCTTTTGCAAGAAATTCCTTTTCCAAAAAGGTGGCATGTCGAGAAACAAACACTTTTTGTTCCTCTGCATGGTAGAAAAGATATCCATGTGAATGTTTGGGATATCCCACAAACTTGCATAGAACTGACCGTGCCTCGAGTTTGTCCGGATTTTGCCTTTTGACATAGGCCGGGCAACCCCATATCTTGAATCATTTAAGACATGGTCTCTTCCCATTCCATATCTCATATGGTGTGGTAGGTACAGATTTAGATGGAACTTGATTCAATAGGTATGCTGCTGTCTCCAGCGCATATCCCAGAAGGAAATAGGTAACTCAGCTGTGCTCATCATGGAGCGCACCATATCTAATAGGGTGCGGTTCCTCCGTTCTGATACACCGTTGTGCTGTGGTGTATATGGAGGAGTCAGCTGAGAGAGAATCCCATTCTCTTTTAGGAAGTCCAGGAATTCATTGCTTAAGTATTCACCTCCTCGATCAGATCGAAGGATTTTAATACTTTTTCCGGTTTGGTTTTCGACTTCTTGTTTATATTCTCTAAATTTCTCAAAAGCTTCTGATTTGTGTTTCATCAGGAACACATATCCGAATCTAGAGAGATCGTCAGTGAATGTAATGAAGTACGAAGAACCATCCCTGGCATGTATAGACATGGGACCGCATACATCACTATGTATCAGTCCCAAGAGTTCGGTAACTCTTTCTCCGTATCCCGTAAACGGAGTTTTGGTCATCTTGCCTTTGAGACATGACTGGAAAGTTTCATAAGATAAAAATTCGAAAGGTTTCAAATATCCATCCTTATGCAACTTAGCTAGTCGTGTCACATTGATGTGACCCAGTCTACAATGCCACAAGAAGGATTCGTTCAGTTCTGAACTCTTCCTCTTGTGTGTGTTTGTTATGCTCAGAACTGTTGATTGATTTAGAATATAAATGTCATTGCACAACGTGCCTGATCCAACCAACTTTTGGTCACGGAAAATGTTCATAACATTGTCCTGCAATACAAAATTATATCCCTCTTTACTCAACAAAGAAACCGATATAATGTTGCATATCAGGTTCGGCATGTAATAGCATTCGTTCAGAACCAATGTATTATCAGTCGGTAATACAAGGTGATATTCCCCGATAGTCTTAGCTGCAACAATTGCACCATTTCCAACACTAATGTCTTTATCACCTTCTCCAAGTTCTCTACCTTTCCTAAGCCCATGTAACTGATTACATATATGGGATCCTGACACGGTATCTAATACCCAGGACGTAGGGAAAATGGAGAAACAGTTCTCTGTATCGAACACACCCGAAGAAAATGCATCATCATGTACTTTCTTCATTCGGGTGGCATGGGAATCCTGGTATTCCCCTATATCCTGTTCAGTCCTATACTCTTATAAGAAAGAACGGAACCAACGTTCCCCAGCACAGTATAACATGCGGGTTCGATCAATACATCCATATTATTATCTTTATTATGGCATGGTCGCTCCTTGAGAGAGAGAGAAGAAAACACTTTAGCGTATGCTCGTGCAAGATCAGATTGGTTATTATCTTATCAACTCAGGATGGCTCCCACTGGTTTTTATCAAATCTTCCTTCAAACCCTAAAAGGAAAGATTAGCCGGGATTAATTACACCCTACAACTTCGTCGATCTTTCAGCCAGGCCAGTGTCGGTACTTTGAGGGATGTTCCCCGTGCTTTCGCACGGACCTAATTAAAGTAAACCTCGTTTTCCCAGAGGCGTAACCCCGTTGACACCTTTCTAGACACCTACTTGATCGGCTAAATGTAATGTGTAAAACTCTCCCAAGAGTAACTCTTACTCGCAGCGGGTATCGGGATCCAACTATTTCATAGAAGGTATGCAATCTCATTGCAAATTTCAACACTTGAAATTCCCGATAATATTTTGCCCCTAGCGTCCTACGACCTTGACAAAGGCCAACAAATCATATGATGCTAGTCAAGTTAAACCCGTCATTTCTTGATTGAATCAAACCCACCCGCAAAGGCCAACAAGGTCGTACGACTACCCTGAAACAACATGCATCACATGCATAAGCAGATAAGCACTATTCAGCTACCGCATACTACGCCTTGACAAAGCCCAACAAACGCAGCACGAATACTAAACAATTCTTTTCTGAAATGACGGAGGGCTACGACAGGTTTTTCTGAAAAACTATTGCGTAATAAACTTGATATCGTTGTAGAATCAGGTGAAGTTTTGAAATGGAGTGATTTTGAGGCTTTTGTAGTTTTGCTAAAGGGGTCACTCCCGGTGAAGGGATCGTCGGCCCTTTCCTGGTCGAATGAGGTGTGGGATATATCATATATATCACTGTGCAAAGCAGAAACTATAGAAGCAATCAAAAGTCAAACCAAGTGTGTAGCATCTGCCAGTTATTGCTAAAGGAGTCACTCCCGGTGAAGGGATCTCGGTCCTTTCCTCAACGAACAAGGTGCAGGATATATCACATATACCGCTGTGCAAAGCAAGAACTGTAGCTACCTGTTTTATTTAAAATTTGATTCTACAACATCTTAGGTTTCTTTTCATTCATTAATCACATTAATGAAGTCCCATCATTTAAGTCACCTAAACATCACAGATAAATATGACGTACACTTATGCTATCCGCATTCGCCTCGATGTCCCCTCGTGCACCGTTAGGTTAGGTAACTAACGACAGGGCAGGGCAGGGCTAGTGCGGGTGCAAAACATAAGTAACGTCTATATAATATATCATATATACTATATACAGTATCCATCAGAACATAGCAAATGATCACATCACAGATATCGCAGCAGAAAATATCATATGAAATATTGGATATTCTAGGACGTCCGTGTTTTTAATACGAGCCAGTATAAAACACGGATTCCACGGTCGTGATGAATAGCCTATCTCACACCCCTAGACCCCTACGAGAGCGGCAAGCAACCCTACCAAATCTAGGGTTAGGAGACCCGGACTCGACTCCTTGAGATGGTCTCCCACTGAACCCTAGAACCCGGTTACTTGTGCCCCCCTCTTTGGGTCTATCCTAATGCGGAAAAGTAAATAATATACAAAAAGTGACAACATCCGCAACCTGAAAGTGCCCCCAATAAAAGAATATTACATACAAGTTTTTACATGAATGAAAATGAAAAACACTCATCTCACATAAAAACCCCCGGCTATTCAAACACGACGATCCAATATAACATATCCAGCAACACATAACATCATATGTCATTAACGTAAGTAAGTATGCATACCCCAATTGTCGTTGACGTATAGCAACGAAACCGGCGATATTGACATACTACACTTACGGTCACAGAAAAGAAAGTGTAAAACTACAACAGTTGGAATCCGCAACCTCTTTAGACATCGCATGCCTAATCAAATGAAATACTTAGACATCACATGCCTAACAATTATAAACCCCGCATTTTAGTCTCATTATCGAAAACTCTTTTCAATATCAAGTGAGACTAAACCGCTAGATTTATAACATTCATTCAGTTATCTCATAACTGTTTGTGAATTCCAATTATTGTATCCCATTCCGGATAAATAGAAAATATTAAACTTTCCGATCGAACATTCGAACACCCAAGTTTTCCCGAAACCGTTCAACACATGAAATAAGTTCAAAGACATTCACTTCATGCCTCAGTACCAACGGTCCAGCCGTAGAAGGGTCAAGCCAACGCCTCAAATGTGGCATGCCGTACTGCCCCAAACCCGAAGGTTCAAAGGGCAGTTCAAGACGGTCACATAATCGAGTTAAGGTTTGTTGTCTTCTAGAGGGACCATCGCGTTACTTGCACAACTTAGAACGTCATTAAACAACGGAAAAATCCAACAATTGGAAATTTCCCGGCAGGGGAAAGATTGGGTATTTACATCCGGTCGAACTTTTTAACATATTCTAAAATATCCGGAAAGCCACATGTTCATATCAGATTTTTGCATTTTCTTACCGCCCAATTTTTATCACATTGCTTATCGGTAGGTACTCTTGAGCCGTGTTTGCTAGTCAATTGCAGGATACAGGTTTTCGGTTCTAAAATGGTGAAATTCATGGAAAACACGTCAAAAATCCGGGTTCCTGCCAACCACAGATAAAACACGGGTCTCCGCCCTTTATCCGTCTGTTGCCACACACCAGTTTAGGAGACAAAATGGCAAATCGATTGTCACCTTCATGCACAAGGCTCAATGGCAACACAAGTTCCAAGAAATCTACGCAGAGCTCAAGAAAATCTTGACAAAAAGTCCACCTTTCCCTCAACAGAAATTCTGGAAGAAATGTGGAAGTATTTTCAGAAAATACATGTACCAGACAAAAGGGGACAGCAGACCAGGGATGTACCAAGAAGCCCATGCCCTGACTCCACCAGAGTTCGGCGGATCCGTGGCATAGGGAGGCTTAGGCCGCGGATCCGCGGCCATACTGTGGAGTCAGGGCATGGGCTTTGGGGGGTATTTGGGTCTTTTCATGTGTATTCTGATGGTTGGCCTAGATTTTCAGTTTTCAGCCTATAAATAGCCCAGAACTTTGTGAAGGAAAGAGTCCATAATCTTGTATTTTCTTTTCTAGGTTTAGTTGTGTTTCTTCTTCCTCTTCTCATCTCTTCTTCATTAAAACTTGTAATGAGCTTGGTGAGTGAAGAATGGTGAATAAAGAAGTTCATTTTATTATCATGCTTGTCTTGTTCTTTCTGTAATTGTTGTAATTTTCATTTGTTAACTAGTTGTTGTTATTTCTTGGTGTTTCTTTCTTTTCTCTTTTTCTTTATCCTTAACACAACCATGATGCTTACGCTTGATCCTTGCCAAGGTGAGATCGCAAATAGCTAGTTGTTATCTTCTAATCTCTTTCTTTCTATCTTCCTCTTTTGTTTTGTTTTATTTTTCCGTATCATGGTGTGTGAGTAGTTTCATACTTGTTAGGGTAGGATAAAGGAAGTTTGAGAGAAGGAAATCTCTCTCACTCTTTCCTTGCCCAACAGCTTAATTCGACTCCAGTTAATTGAACCACAATCCGCTCCTTACGGCACCCTATCCTACATGATAGCGGTGATTCCGTAGTGAGACCGGTTGTGGTTGAATTAACCGGAGGTTATGGATAAGAGCCAAGAACGGACGGACAAGCACCAAAAGGAAGAACTTATGCGTTGGAAAGCCTAGCTTATACTCGCAAGTTCCTTCCTAGTCGTGCTCATCCCCGTTGTTGCCGATTACCGTAACACCGATATTAAGAGGGGCAACGAAAGATGTGGAGACTCCTAACTCAAACTAACCTAATCCTAACCCTAACAAGCTCTCTTTACATATCATTTTTCCACTTAATTAATCACTACAAAATCTGAAAAACTGGACTTAACTCGTTAAAGCACATAGAAAAAGATTCCCATCTCCCTTCGGACGACCCGTACTCAACCGGCTAGCTACGAGCGAAACCGTCTTGATTGTGGTATTTAACTAAGACTTGAACACGCAGAACCCCTAACAATCAAATGGTGCCATTGCCGGAGAGACGGTAGTTTATTTCTTTGTGTAATTTCGGGTTAATTTGTGAATATAAAAACAACCGAAAAACAACAAAAAAAATATATACTTTGTAAAAAAATCATCTTGTTATTTTTGATTAGTTTTTGTGCAAGTGTGCAGGAAAATATGGAGTTCAAGTTCAGTGCCAAAGACGTGGGAAGATAGACCCACATTTCGCGGCTACACCGCGACGGATCAAAACGAAGCAAACGGTCTACTGTAAAAATCTAGAGCATATACAGTGAGCAAACACAGATTCCTCAACTCCAGACAAGCAGAGGAGAGGCATACCAGCACACCCCAAAAATTTGAAGCTCCAATTCCTCCATATAGCCGCGGAACCGCGGCCTAAGGTGGTGTTTGGCCGCGGAACCGTGGCCATTTAGTAGCTTCAGGAGCCCAAAATTTCTAGGTAACTCTCTCTTCTCTCTCCCACTCCTTTGGACTCAAATAAACTGTGTTTTCTGCAGATTTCTTTGCGCAAACTCTTCTCCCCCTTCCAATAAACTGTTCTTGTGCAGGATTCTTTGCGCCGCGCTAAAAAAATAAAAATTGTTTGCAGTTGATTTGTTACTGCTTTGCATTTCTTAATACGGACTTAAGGGGCTTGAAACCAATTCAGATTGGGTGGGGATTTCATCACCCTTCCCAGGACCCCAAAAATCACAAAAGCATATGCATTTTCCATTGTAAATTAAAAAATACTAGACTTCAGCCCTAAAGACTTCGCGCTCATTAGGACAGAGGACTAGTTAAAGGCATCGGCCGTTTATCCTATCTGACTTTTGCGGTGCCTAGGCAAGTGTGACGAAGGCAAGTGGTTATTTAATTAAGGAACTTCGCGAAAGCGTTGGACAACCTCCCACTTACCAGGCACTTATCTGGCCGCATTAGACGGAGAAAAGGCGGTTTGAGGTCCTTTTTCTAGCCCTCTCGAACAGTTAGGAGCAGGTCTAGTTGACCTAGGTGACCATAGATCTAGGTGAGATTGTGCATATCTTGTTTGTGATTACATAAAGAAGTAAGTCTGTACTCATTTCTGTAAATCTCTTTCTAAAAACAAAACAAAAAAAAATCAAAAACTTTTATAAAAACTTGCCCTTTGTCGCTAAAATCCATTTTTCACCCACTACCCATCACCTTTCTCCATTGACGTTTTCTTACCCTCACCTTCTCCGCTTTGACTATACTAAACTCGTTTAGTGTATGTCCGCTTGGACTCGGGACACTAGCGCCCGTCTAGTCCGCGTTACGTTAGTCTCTACCGACTACGCGATCGACTCAGACGTCGATACTCCGTCCACTCCTCTTTCACCCCTTCCTTTGCCGGCCAACTCCGACGTTGACCGGAATTCTGTTCATACATCTTCACCTTCACCATCACCAACCTCTTCTTCCGCGATGTCAGGATTTAATCCGAACATCGCTTTGACTACCACTGGATTGGCTCCACCTCCTACGGAGACCAATATCCCACCACCAGGATCGTTTCTATCCCACCCGTTCTGCACTTCCCACCTGCCTTTCTCTTCCTCCGGCCAATGGGGACAACTTTGAAATTAAGCCCCACTTCATCAACATGCTTCCACGATTTCATGGGCTTGAATCTGAAGATGCCTATATCTTCATCAACAAATTTCAAAACGTCTGTGCCATGATGAAAACCACCCAGCTGTCGGACGATGCTATATGTCTACGGGTCATTCCGTTCACTTTATGCGATCTTGCTGAAAAATGGCTGTATAGCACCGCCTCCCACTCAATCACCAGCTGGGACGAGTTTGTTAAAGCGTTTCTAAAAAAATTCTATCCGAATCATAAGACCGCAAGGATTCGAAATGAAATCAACCAATTCTCTCAGCTTCCTTCTGAACCCTTCTGGAAGTGCTTTGACCGATACAAAGACCTTCTTGCTCAGTGTCCTCACCACGGTATAGAGAAATGACAACTTTGCCAAACCTTATACGAGGGACTGAACCCCGCAACGAAGCAGTTGTTGGAAACCATCTGTCAGGGCCACTTCCTATCGAAATCTGACGAGGAAGCGTGTCAGTTCTTTGACGACCTTGCGGAGCAAACGCTACAATGGGAGAGCACCAGACCGACGTCTTCTTCTTCTACCTCCACTTCTATCGGTCAGTCTAAGGTAGGAATTCACCAACTTGATATCTCTATTGCGATGAAAGCTGAAATGGCTGCAATAACGAGAAAGCTTGAAGCGATAGAAAGAAAATTTTCTGCTCCTGCTCCTGCCCCTGTTCTCCCCCTTCGTACCATTTGCGCGTGTTGTTCCGATCATTCCCACTTGACCGAAGAGTGTCCTTACAATCCACCCTCGCAAGGACAGGATCAGGTTAATGCCGCATTCCAGCAAAGACCGAGGAATGATCCATACTCTTCCACCTACAATCCCGGTTGGAGGAACCACCCCAATTTCGCCTGGAATCAGAATCAGAATCAATTCCAAGGCAACAATTTCCAAAGGGCCCCTCCACCGCAACAACAAGCGCAACAACAAACTCAACATCAATATCAGCAGCCCTTCCAACCCCAACCTTTCCAAAATCAGACGAACAACTTTGCACCCAACAATTCTTTTCCACCAAACAACTTTGTTCCGTCAAACAACGATAAGGTTTCCTCGCTAGAACGAAGTCTGGAGGCATTCGTTAAACAATCGACCCAATCCACCTCCAACATCTAGTCTTCCATTCAGTCCTTAGTGCAACACACTGCCGCTCACGGGCAAAGCATCAAGACCATCGAGGCCCAGATTGCACAGCTGAATGCGGCCTTAAGCGAGCGAGAGAAGGGGAAGCTCCCGTCCCAACCACTCCCAAATCCCGGTCACCCACATAATGCACATGTTGCTTTTGAACAACAGAACCATAATGTGAGTGCCGTGACCACACTGAGATCGGGAAGGTTGCTGCAAAACAACATTGGCAAACGGATCAACGATGACACCCCGGCCGCTTCTTCTTCTTCTTCTTCTTCTTCTTCTTCTTCCTCGTCTTCTGAGCCTATTCTCCGTTCTTCACAAGGCGCTCTTTCCACTTCTTCTGCTCTGAACGGACCCACTTCTCACTCCACGAAAACACCTATTCTGGGATTCGTTCCAACTCCACAATCTCCTCCTCCAGCATTAGACTCAACCAATTTTCAAAATGTTCCATTTCCAAACCGGTTGAGGTCTAATAAACAAAATCCTCAAATGGAGAAGATTCTGGAGCTATTTAAGCAAGTTAACATTAACATTCCTCTTTTAGATGTTGTCCAACAAGTCCCGTCCTACGCGAAAATTTTAAAGGACTTGTGCACGAAAAAGAGGAAGTCTCAGGTACCAAAGAAAGTTTTCTTGGCTAGTGCTGTGAGTACTGCTCTTACCCAATCTTTACCACAAAAATGGAAGGACCCTGGCTTTCCTACGATTTCAATTACTATTGGGGATAAGAACATCAACCGCGCACTATTAGATCTTGGTGTCAGTGTTAACCTGCTTCCGTATTCAGTATACGAGCAATTAGGCGTCGGAAAGCTGAAACCCACGCACTGCACTCTCCAAATGGCCGACCGATCGATCACCCATCCTAGGGGTGAGCTAGAGGATGTGTTAATAAAAGTCGGGGACTTCATATTCCCCATTGACTTCATTGTATTAGACACACAGCCTGTAGCTAACCCCCGGAATCAAATTCCGGTGATACTCGGTCGCCCATTTCTTGCAACCTCAAATGCTGTGATCAATTGTCGCAATAGTTCGATGAACCTCTCTTTTGGAAACATGACGATTGAACTCAACATTTTTAGGTTGGGGAATCAGCCCGCCGAACCTAATGCTCATATACTGGACGTTTGCTCGATCCAGGAGATCACCCCAGAAGAGTGTGAATTCGAGGAGTTTCTGTTTGATCACGATAATCTTGATGCCACTAGTGCGTTTCTCTTCGAACCTGCTGCTGTTTCTGCGCCCGACAACGACTACGAGTGTTTCACGTTCTCGAACGATCTTAGCCGCGCACAACCCGAGTTTGAATCCTTCGACTTTTCGGATGAGTTACCTGAACCATCCAACTCGGTTGCCTACACTCGTTTTGAACCTTTGCTGGAGTCCTTTGAGTTCGAGACCTTTGTACCAATCTTGCCTTCCATCGTTTCACCTCCAACGCTCGAACTCAAGCCTTTGCCGTCTCACCTTAAGTACGCTTACTTAGGTGAGAACGAGACCCTCCCTGTCATCATCTCGGCTTCTCTAGCTCTCGAGCAAGAGAAAGCCCTTCTCGCGGTCTTGCACAGCAACAGGCAAGCTTTTGGCTGGTCTATGGCGGACATCAAGGGGATTAGTCCCCTGATCGTTGAGCATCACATTCGTCTGATGGATGATGCCAAACCAGCCCGGGATCCACAAAGACGTCTCAATCCAGTCATGAAAGAGGCTGTGAAGAAGGAGATCATAAAATGTCTAGATAGTGGTATCATTTACCCTATCTCTGATAGCCAGTGGGTTAGCCCCATTCATGTTGTCCCCAAGAAATCGGGCATCATGGTCATCACTAACGAGGCGAACGAGTTAATCCCTACTCGCACCCAAACTGGGTGGCGAGTATTCATTGATTACAGAAAACTCAACGCCGCAACGCGGAAAGACCACTTTTCGCTATCTTTCATTGACCAAATGCTTGAACGATTGGCCGGACACGAGTACTACTGCTTTCTTGATGGCTACTCCGGCTATAATCAAATTCCCATCGCCGAAAAAGACCAGGACAAGACCACTTTCACTTGTCCTTTCGGCACGTTTGCATATCGACGCATGCCCTTTGGGTTATGCAATGCGCCCGCTACCTTCCAGCGGTGTATGATGGGAATCTTCTCAGACATGGTGGAAAAATTTCTGGAGATTTTCATGGATGACTTCTCCATCTTCGGCGATTCCTTCAACGAGTGTTTGCTGCATCTTGACGCTGTCCTTACGCGATGTAAGGACAAGAATCTCACTTTGAACTGGGAGAAATGCCACTTCATGGTGCGCGAAGGTATTGTCTTAGGACATATCATCTCGCAAAATGGGATAGAGGTTGACAGAGCAAAGATTGAGGTCATTTCCAATCTGCCTCCTCCCCGATGCGTCAGAGATATCCGAGCCTTCCTTGGCCATGCCGGTTTCTATAGACGGTTCATCAAGGACTTTAGCAAGATTGCTAGGCCCTTGACTCTTTTGCTGGCCAAGGATACGCCATTCGACTTCAACTCGAGCTGTGTGACTGCATTCGAGTCATTGAAACGCTCACTCACTTCTGCACCCGTTCTTTCTTCACCTGACTGGACGCACCCATTCGAGATTATGTGCGATGCATCCGACTTTGCCATTGGTGTTGTCCTTGGACAACACATCAACAAGATGCCGAACGTAATCTATTATGCGAGCCGAACCCTGAACGACGCCCAACTCAACTATACTACAACCGAGAAGGAATTCTTAGCTGTTGTATTTGCTTTAGAAAAGTTCAGGCCCTACCTCATCGGCTCTCCAGTCATTGTCTACACAGACCATTCTGCTTTGCGCCATCTTTTTGCGAAGAAAGATGCAAAATCTCGGTTAATGCGTTGGATCCTCTTGCTTCAAGAGTTTGACCTTGTCATTAAGGACAAACGAGGATGTGAAAACGTAGTTGCCGACCATCTCTCACGACTTCCTTCTTCGCCTTCGCTTCCAATTCCGATCAACGACGTTTTCCCGGATGAACAGCTCTTGACAGTATCTTGCGAACCCTGGTTCGCAGATATTGTGAACTATTTGGCCACGGGATTACTACCGACTGAATGGTCGAGTCAGGACAGACTTCACTTCTTATCCCAAGTAAAACACTTTTACTGGGACGAACCCTATCTGTTCAAGTACTGTCCCGACCAGATTATTCGTCGGTGTGTCCCTGACGAGGAATTCAAGAGTGTGCTGTCATTTTTCCACGATCAAGCGTGTGGCGGGCATTTTGGCCCCAGAAAGACAGCTGAGAAGATCTTGCAATGTGGTTTCTACTGGCCACAACTTTTCAAAGACGCTCATGACTATTGCAAGACTTGCTCCCGGTGCCAACACATGGGCCGGATATCCCGGAGGAACGACATGCCGCTCCAACCGATCTTGGTTGTGGAGATTTTCAATGTTTGGGGGATAGATTTCATGGGGCCGTTTCCCAGCTCTTTCGGGAACTTGTACATCCTTCTCGCTGTTGATTACGTCTCTAAATGGGTCGAGGCTGTGCCCAGCAGAACTAACGACAACAAGGTTGTCGTTAGGTTCCTTAAAGAAAACATTTTCTCCCGGTTTGGGCACCCCCGAGCGATCATTAGCGACAATGGAAGTCATTTCTGCAACAAGACTTTCGAGGCCTTGATGCGAAAGTACTCCATTAATCATAAGCTATCCACGCCCTGCCACCCCCAAACCTGCGGGCAGGCCGAAGTTTCAAATCGGCAAATCAAGCAGATACTGGAGAAGATGGTTTCCAAGAACCGTAAGGATTGGTCGCTGAAACTCACTGATGCCCTTTGGGCATTTCTAACCGCTTATAAGACCGACCTTGGCATGTCTTCCTATCGGCTTTTGTACGGAAAAGCCTGCCACTTACCTGTCGAAATAGAGCATCGCGCATTTTGGGCGATAAAGGAGCTGAATCCGTCTCTCGAGGATGCGGGCAGCCATCGGAAGCTGCAGTTGAACGAATTAAGCGAGCTTAGGGATGAGGCTTACGATAACGCGGTTGTCGTTAAAAACCGAACGAAGGTGTTTCACGATAAACACCTTTTGCGCAAAACCTTCGTACCTGGTCAACAGGTACTGCTGTACGATACCCGACTTCACTTCCATCCAGGAAAGCTCAGATCTCGCTGGAAAGGGCCGTATTTTGTACGGAATGTGTATCCGCAGGGCGCTGTGGATTTGGAAAATCCAAAGGACGGTTCATTTTTCAAAATGAACGGACACCGACTAAAACCGTACCTTAGCGCCGAACCAACAGAGGAGCTCCTGTTCCTACAGGAGCCGGTTTACCCTGCATAATCTTCCTCTGCCTGCCTCCAAACTTCGGTTATCCAACCAAGAACAGTGGACACTGTTCCAAATAAATTTGGGGGTATGTATAAACCATTTTGTACATATTTGTGTATATTCTTTTTCTTTTCTTTAAAAACAAAAACAAAAAAATTGTATATCGCTAACCGACAATTTTGACCCTTCAAATGATCTCTTCATGCAATGACAGTGAGGACACTGTCCAGTTTAAGTTTGGGGGTACGCTCGGTACGCATTTCTTACCTTCGCATTCATATGTATATTTTGCATCTGCATATTAAAATCCATAAAATCCATAAAAATCTGAAAATTTTCTAAAAACATAAAAACTTTTCTGTCAAGTTAGCTAGTGGGAGAACTCTGATTCAACATTTCGACGGTTTTGTTTGATAAAATAAGAATAACTAAATGTTATATTTAGATTTTGAAAACCTGAAAGATAACTCTCCTTTGAAGCTAACTATAGCTGATATACGTCTTTACATCACACTACACGTGTCGTGAGTTTTTGGAAATTAGATGACAAGTCTTTTATGTTTAAGAACTTTTAAACAGATAAATGATTTTCTGAGGATCAAATAGGATTGTTCTGAAATAAGTAATGTCAAGAATAGTTTATGAAGTAAAGCAAATATGAAGGAATGTTATTGATGCCGTAATTAGAACTAAGTCTGAAAAATAACACATCTGAAACTTGATTGGAATGATTACACTGAAAGGTTCCTAGGCACTCTTGTGAAGGTTCATAAGGCATCAAACATGCCCGGATAAAAATTTAGACGTGCCGAACAACCCAAAACCGGGATCTTTGCTAGATTATTAGGGTTTAACATGCAAGATGATAACTTTTATCTAAGTGTGAGGGATTACAACCTTTGTAGTCCGCTCCTTCGCTTCACAAGCTCCGAGTAGAAGTCCCTTTGCCGCGATCCACGATCTCCCGGACTCATGAGAGGCTCCACGACTCGAACGATCCATACTACCTTGAAGAGTTCCAAATCTCCGATGATCTACGTCGAAATTGCAAAGACTCAAGCTTTCTCACTCTTATGAGATGAACACACTAATCTCAAGGGCTAGATGAGATGAGGATGAGAGAGTAGTATTTTTGCTTTCTTTTTATATCATTTTCTCATATTTATTCATCACTTAAAGATTTTCTAGTAAGCTTTTCAAGAGAGAAGAAGATGATAATGGAAAATCAATAATAAGATTAATCCTTTTGTGATGAATAGAAAGAAGACTATATGATTGATTTATAAACCATGGTCAAGGATTAGTGGCTAGGATTTAGTAGAGAATAAACTAGAGTTAGGGTTTGGTTGGGTTAAATAAGTGTCATCCAAAAATATCTTAAGAATGACAAAAGAATAAAGTTTCTAGAAGGTGCATGAAGCATCTAACCCTAATCAAACCCTAACCTCAATTAATCATCCTTAAACATGTTTAATAATTAATCATATCATGTCACAATAATATATATCACATATATATTATATATTTGCAACAAAAGAAAATAATACAATTAACATATATCGCATATATATCAATGTATCATCCAATGAGAAAATGAAATAATAAAGCGAGCCAATATTAGATAATGTAATAATATATCATATCTATTATTATACATTAAATCATCGAATCAACACTTGATTCGACGATCCGGCTATATCGAATATTACCGACTAATATATCATGTACCGATTCATCGAATCAACACTTGATCCGATGACCCGGTTCATATTTAAATATCGCGAGAATATAATACGGTATCCCATATCGCATTATTCTCGGTCCTGCACATATCACATATGCGCCTCTACTCCGTTTCGCCTGAGCCAAGAAACATCTGTGTAGGACTCTAAAGAATCGTCAATACGCCGGTAGCGGGTGATGATCATATCAAACACCCACAAGCTGCAAGCGGTCAGCTAAACGTAACAGCCATCCAGGTATTGAGCGATCAGAAGATCAACAAGCTAGCCTGTGCATTCTCCTGTGAATCAAATCAGTAACACTCCTGTACAGTCCGGTCTGTTCGTCTGATATGTCGCATATCAAGTCTAGGAGTGGTATACGTCAGACCCCAGTAACCGATAAGTCGTGTTGATGTGTGACTCATAACGGGTCGAGAAACTACTAGTAACACTTACCAGTAAATCTCCATATCAGCCCTGGCAAGGGACATCCAGTTATAGCCAATCGAACATAGCACAACATCAACTCCCTATACCGGGAGAGACGAATCCACTCATATCGCTCATTGCCTCCATGTGATTCGGGACTGTACCCAAAAGCCATTGTTTTGCACGCCCTCTTGGACGTGGTAAGGTGGAAATCAAAGCACAGTGGGAATCACACAAGACTCCATGACGATCTCGGGTCTACAGACTACCCTGTACCAATGTCACCGGAGAACTGCCATCTGACGTGTGGTATATCACCATCTGGGAGTTCTCGGCGAGTCCGTCCAGTGTACCCAGTCTCCACTGAGCACCCGTACACCATCTCTGATGTCTAACACCGATGGATATGGGATCATCCATCGCCCATCATATGGGTCAAGATGCGTATACGCTAGTCTACTCTGGTGTATCGATGCCCTGTCTCGATATACCCTCGACTAGGAACAGTTATAGGATGTACTCATCGACTACCGTGGCCCCACTAGTATGATCTCATCATAGTCCCAGTAGTCGAGTACAGATCCTAAGGGCTTTATCAACATGTGAGAGTAAAACAGTAAACCAATACAAGTCAACATGTTAAGATAAAGTGAAACCAAATAGCATACTATCATGACGAGCAAGAAAGTCATCTCTATATATATCCAAGCATCCATTATAATATACATCATATGTACAACAATAGCCTCTAGGGCATATACATAACTAACAATCTCCCACTTGCACTAAGGCCAGCTGCTGTAGTATCGCATACCTAGCATCCCGAATAATCTCTCAAACTGTATCTGGGGAATAGCCTTCGTGAATGGATCCGCAGTGTTGTCCTTCGTATCTACTCTCCTGACCTCGATCTCCCGGCGATCAACTATCTCCCTGATCAGGTAATATCGCCTCAGAATATGTCTTGACTTTTGATGGGATCTGGGTTCCTTGGCCAAAGCCACAGCTCCATTGTTATCGCAATACAGAGGTATTGGATGCTCAATGGATGGAATCACGGCAAGTTCACTAATGAACTTCTTGATCCAGACAGCCTCTTTGGCAGCATCGTTGGCAGCGATGTATTCAGCTTCCATCGTTGAGTCTGCAACGGTATCCTGTTTGGAACTCTTCCAACATACCGCCCCTCCATTGAGGGTAAAGACAAAACCCGAATGTGACTTAGAGTCGTCCTTATCACTTTGGAAGCTGGAATCGGTAAAGGACTCCACCTGGAGTTCTCCGTTACCATACACCAAGAACATCTCCTTAGTCCTTCGTAAGTACTTGAGAATGTTCTTCACTGCTGTCCAATGACTCTCTCCAGGATCTTCTTGATACCGAATCACTACACTTAGTGAGTATACTACATCGGGTCTGGTACATAGCATCGCATACATGATAGAGCCTACTGCAGAAGCATAGGGTATCCCTTGCATGCGAGCTCTCTCCAAATCAGTCTTGGGAGATATCTCTTTGGAGAGAGTGAGTCCAGAGATCGTGGGTTGGTTCCCACGCTTGGATTCTTCCATACTAAACCACTTTAGTATGGTGTCAATGTGACTGGATTGGGACAATCCCAGTATCCGTTTAGATCTATCTCTATAGATCATGATTCCCTATACACAGGAGGCATCACCTAGATCTTTCATTGAGAATCTCTGTGATAAGAAGAGCTTGACTGATTGCAGCATAAGAATATCCTTTCCTATCAGGAGTATGTCATCCACGTAAAATACGAGGAAGACAACCTTACCCTCTGCTACCTTCTTATAGATACAAGGTTCATCTATATTTTTGATGAAGTCAAACTCTTTGACTATAACATCAAAACAGATGTTCCAACTCCGCGATGCTTGCTTTAACCCATAAATGGATTTAAGCAACTTGCACACCTTTCCGCTGCTCCCACTATCTACGAAGCCCTCTGGCTGAGTCATGTACACGCACTCTTCTAAATCACCGTTTAGAAAGGCGATCTTAACATCCATTTGCCAGATTTCGTAGTCATGGTATGCAGCAATGGCAAGTAAGATCCGGATGGACTTAAGCATAGCCACTGGAGAAAAGGTTTCGTCATAATCCACACCTGGTCGTTGACGAAAAACCCTTTGCTACAAGTCTAGCTTTGAAAGTCTCAACTTTTCCATCTACACCAAATTTCCTTTTAAAAATCCACTTGCTCCCAATGGGTTTTACCCCTTCAGGAGCATTAAATCCAGACTTTATTGGTGTACATGGATTCCATCTCAGATCGCATTGCGTCCAGCCATTTCACAGAGTCACCACTCGTGATGGCCTGCTCGAAACTAGTGGGGTCATCATTATCCATGATGCAATCCTCGCTTCCACCATCAATGAGAAATCCGTAGTATCTCTCAGATGGACGAGAAACCCTATTAGATCAGCGGAGAGGCTGGGGTTCGTCGGGTACTACTGAATCCTCTGGTTCCAATAAATCATCAGTTGTAGTCTGTGGTGCTGGAACCTCTTCCAGCTCTACCTCTTTGCCACTAATTTCTTTTGCAAGAAATTCCTTTTCTAAAAAGGTGGCATATTGAGAAATAAACACTTTATATTCCTCAGCGTGATAGAAAAATATATCCTTGAGAATTCTTAGGATATCCCACAAATTTGCAAAGAACTGATCGTGCCTCGAGTTTGTCTGGATTTTGTCTTTTGACATAGGCCGGACAACCCCATATCTTAACTCGTTTAAAATATGGTCTTTTCCCACTCCATATCTCATATGGTGTGGTAGGTACAGATTTAGACGGAACTAGATTCAATATGTATATGGCTGTCTCAAGCGCATACCCCCAAAAGGAAATAGGTAACTCAGCATCGCTCATCATAGATCGCACCATATCTAATAGGGTCTGATTCCTTCGTTCCGATACACCGTTGTGCTGTGGTGTATAAGGAGGAGTAAGATGAGAGAGAATCCCATTCTCTTTTAGATAATCTAGGAACTCACCGCTTAAGTATTCACCTCCTCGATCAGATCGAAGAATCTTAATACTTTTGCCCGTTTGATTCTCTACTTCGTGCTTATAATCTCTGAATTTCTCAAAAGCTTCAGACTTGTGTTTCATCAGGAACACATGTCCGAATCTAGAGAGATCGTCAGTGAATGTAATGAAGTAGGAAGAACCGTTCCTGGCATGCGTAGACATGGGACCGCATACATCACTATGTATTAGTCCTAAGAGTTCAGTAACTCTTTCTCCGTGTCCACTAAATGGAGCTTTGGTCATTTTTCCTTTGAGACATGAAAGGCAAGTATCATAAGATGATAATTCGAACGGATTCAAATAACCATCTTTATGTAACTTAGCCAGTCGTGTCGCATTGATATGACTAAGTCTACAATGCCACAAGTAGGATTCGTTCATATCTGAACTTTTCCTCTTGTGTGTGTTTTGTATATTCAAGACTGTATTTTGGTTTAGAATGAATATGCCATTATGTAACGAGCCTGATGCAATCAACTTTTGATCTAGGAATATGTTCATAACATTATCATTTACTACAAAATTATATCCTTCTTTACTTAATAAAGAAACAGATATAATGTTGCACATCATATTCGGTATATAATAGCACTCATTTAGAATCAGTGTATTACGACTTGGTAATACTAGGTGATATTCGCCAACTGCTTTGGCTGCAACATTTGCACCATTCCCTACTTGAAAGGAATGATCACCTTTTCCCTGTTCTCTACCTTTACGTAGCCCATGTAACTGTTTACATATGTGGGATCCTGATCCGGTATCTAATACCCAGGACGTAGGGTGAACTGAGAAACAGTTCTCAATAACTAACACACCCGAAGAAGATGCATCAACATGCATGTTCTTTTGGGCGGCGTGAGAATCCAGATATTCTCCTGTTTCCTGTTCAGTCTTATAACTCTTATAAGAAAGAACGGGTCTAACGTTCCCTTGCTCAGTACAATAATCGGGTTCAGTCAATACATCCATATTATTATCTTGATTATGGCCTGACATGGTTGCTACCTTGAGAGAGAGAGAAGAAAAACACTTTAGCGTATGCTCTTGCAAGATTAGATTGGTTATTATCTTATCTAATCAGGATGTCTCCCACTGTTTCTATCAAATCTACCTTAAAACCCTAAAAGGTAAGATTAGCCGGGATTAATTACACCTTACAATTTCGTCAATTTTTCAGCCAGATCAGTGTCGGTACTTTGAGGGAGGTTCCCCGTGCTTTCGCACGGACCTAATTAAAGTAAACATCGTTTTCCCAGAGGCGTAACCCCGTTAACACTTTTCTAGACACCTACTTGAATGACTAATTGTCCTGTGTAAAACTCTCCCAGGAGTAACACTTACTCGTAGTAGGTATCGGGATCCAACTATCTCATAGGAGGTATGCAATCTCATTGCAAATTTCAACACTTGAAATTCCCGATAATATTTTGCCCCTAGCGATCTATGACCTTAACTAAGTCAACAAACCATAAATCGCAAGTCAAGTTCAACCCGTACATTTCCTGATTGAATTAAACCCACCCGCATGACCCTTAACTAAGTCAACAAAGCCGTACGAATACCCTAATCCAATCACATCACATGTTTTAGCAGATAAACATTACTTAGCTACCGTACACTATGCCTTAACTAAGTCAACAAACATAGCACGAATACTAAATAATATCTATCTGAAATGACGGAGGGCTACGCAGGTTTTTCAGAAAACCCTGAGCGTAATGAACTTGATATCGTCGTAGAATCAAGTGTTTTTGAAAAGGAGTGTTTTTGAGGCTTTTCTTAGTTTCGCTAAAGGGGTCACTCCCGGTGAAGGGATCGTCGGCCCTTTCCTCATCGAATAAGGTGCAGGATATATCATATATACCGCTGTGCAAAGCAAAACTTTAAAAGCAATCAAAAGACAAACCGCGTTTTGTAGCATCTGCCAGTTTTGCTAAAGGGGTCACTCCCGGTGAAGGGATCGTCGGCCCTTTCCCCATCGAATAAGGTGCAGGATATATCATATATATCACTGTGCAAAACAAAACTGTAGCTACCCTTTTTATAATGTTTTGATTCTACAACATCTTTAGGTTTCTTTTCTTTTATTAATTTCATTAATAAAAATCCCATCAGCTTATGTTTCCTAAGCATCACAGAAGAAACGAAAGCAGTAATATTTATATATCAGCATATATATATAGTATAAGCATTCGTCTCAGGCAGTAATATGATCTCATCACAGAACATTGCAGCAGAAGAACATATATGAAATATTGGATATACTAGGACGTCCGTGTTTTCAATACGAGCCTGTATAAAACACGGATTCCACGGTCGCGACGAATAGCCAAACCCACATCCCAAGACCCCTACGAGAGCGGCAAGTAACACTGCCAATTCTAGGGTTAGGAGACCCGGTCTCGACTCCTCGAGATGGCCTCCCACTGGACCCTAGAACCCGGTTACTTGTGCTCCCCTCCTTGGGTCTATCTAATGCGGAAAAATAAATAATATACACTGGTGACAACAACCGCAACCTGGAAGTGCCCCAAATAAAAGAATATTACATTACAAATGAATTTTACATGAATGAAAATAAAAACCCTCATCTCACATAAAACTCCCGGCTATTCAGAACGCGACGATCCAATATAACATATCGCAGCAACACATAATATCTCATATCATCAACGTAAGTAAATATGCGCATCCCAATTGTCGTTGATATATAGCAACGAAACTGGCGATATCACATATTACACTTACGGTCACAGAAAAGAAAGTGTAAAACTACAACATTTGGAATCCACAATCACTTTAGATATCGTAAATCCGAAATATCACATACTTCGCATTTCATGCCTAACTCTATGAATTCCACATATTGTATCACATTCCAGATAAATAGACATTATTAAACTTTCCGAACAGATAATCAAATACCCAAAATTTCCCAAAGTGCTCAACTCTTGAGCGGAGTTCAAACAATCCCAGAATATGTCAAAGTACCAGTGATCCAGCCGTAAAAGGGTCAAGCCAATGCCTCACATGTGGCACGCCGTCCTGCCCCAAACCCGAAGGTTCAAAAGGCAGTTCAAGACGGTCACATAATCGATTTAAGGTTTGTTGTCTTCTAGAGGGTCCACCGCTTAACTTGTACAATTTTTCCGAAAGATTTAAACCCGAAAAAATTTCAACACTTGAAAGTTTGCCGTACCGGGAAATAGTGAGTTAATGATATCCGTTCAAATAGTTTAACAGTTTCTAAAAATCCGGAAAGAAAAATGAATTTAAATATTCCGATCGAATCTACTATTACAAAATAATCCCCAGATTTAAACAACACTGGAATCACTTTTAAAAATATCCAGAAGAATCAACAAGCACCTACGGATATTACCATGAAGCCACGTGTCATAATCTCCCAAATCCGCCGCGGAACCGCCGCGTAAGCTTGCTTGCGCCGCGGTTCCGCAGCCGTTTTGAGGAGTTGTGGGCCCGTATTTCATGGTAATTCTTAGAATTCCCTGCTGAGTTTTTTACATATTTTTAATTCAGAAAAATACCAAATTTTGAAAAATTTCCAGAGAGGGGGCTTTTCCCGTCGGTTCGGGTTCGATAGGAGTTTTAACTTCGTAAACACATCGCCTAATGCTCTAGCTAGGCTTTGATACCACTGAAAGGTCAGGCAGCCACGCCATCCAATGGGGTCACCGTGGCACCCACGGATCCCTCAGCAGCTACTTTTTACGCATGCCCCCTCGCGAGGACTACAACCCGCCGAAACACCTTCCGGTCTCGGGACACCCTGGGGGTAAGAGCCTATGCTTCGCCACACTGTCACACAGTGAGAACCCCCCATAGGTCGACATCCAATGCCTAGTAGCTCTGATACCACTGAAAGGTTCCTAGGCACTCTTGTGAAGGTTCATAAGGCATCAAACATGCCCGGATAAAAATTTAGACGTGCCGAACAACCCAAAGCCGGGATCTTTGCTAGATTATTAGGGTTTAACATGCAAGATGATAACTTTTATCTAAGTGTGAGGGATTACAACCTTTGTAGTCCGCTCCTTCGCTTCACAAGCTCCGAGTAGAAGTCCCTTTGCCGCGATCCACGATCTCCCGGGCTCATGAGAGGCTCCACGACTCGAACGATCCATACTAGCTTGAAGTGTTCCAAATCTCCGATGATTTACGTCGAAGTTGCAAAGACTCAAGCTTTCTCACTCTTATGAGATGAACACACTAATCTCAAGGGCTAGATGAGATGAGGATGAGAGAGTAGTATTTTTGCTTTCTTTTTATATCATTTTCTCATATCTATTCATCACTTAAAGATTTTCTAGTAAGCTTTTCAAGAGAGAAGAAGATGATAATGGAAAATCAATAATAAGATTAATCCTTTTGTGATGAATAGAAAGAAGACTATATGATTGATTTATAAACCATGGTCAAGGATGAGTGGCTAGGATTTAGTAGAGAATAAACTAGAGTTAGGGTTTGGTTGGGTTAAATAAGTGTCATCCAAAAATATCTTAAGAATGACAAAAGAATAAAGCTTCTAGAAGGTGCATGAAGCATCTAACCCTAATCAAACCCTAACCTCAATTAATCATCCTTAAACATGTTTAATAATTAATCATATCATGTCACAATAATATATATCACATATATATTATATATTTGCAACAAAAGAAAATAATACAATTAACATATATCGCATATATATCAATGTATCATCCAATGAGAAAATGAAATAATAAAGCGAGCCAATATTAGATAATGTAATAATATATCATATATATTATTATACATTAAATCATCGAATCAACACTTGATTCGACGATCCGGCTATATCGAATATTACCGACTAATATATCATGTACCGATTCATCGAATCAACACTTGATCCGATGACCCGGTTCATATCTAAATATCACGAGAATATAATACGGTATCCCATATCGCATTATTCTCGGTCTTGCACATATCACATATGCGCCTCTACTCCGTTTCGCCTGAGCCAAGAAACCTCTGTGTAGGACTCTAAAGAATCGTCAATACGCCGGTAGCGGGTGATGATCATATCAAACACCCACAAGCTGCAAGCGGTCAGCTAAACGTAACAGCCACCCAGGTATTGAGCGATCAGAAGATCAACAAGCTAGCCTGTGCGTTCTCCTGTGAATCCAATCAGTAACACTCCCGTACAGTCCGGTCTGTTCATCTGATATGTCGCATATCAAGTCTAGGGGTGGTATACGTCAGACCCCAGTAACCGATAAGTCGTGTCGATGTGTGGCTTATAACGGGTCGAGAAACTACTATTAACACTTACCAGTAAATCTCCATATCAGCCATGGCCAGGGACTTCCAGTTATAGCCAATCGAACACAGCACAATATCAACTCCCTATACCGGGAGAGACGAATCCCCTCCTATCGCTCATTGCCTCCATGTGATTCGATACTGTACCCAAAAGCCACCGTTTTGCACGCCCTCTTGGACGTGGTAAGGTGGAAATCAAAGCACAGGGGAATCACACAAGATTCCATGACGATCTCGGGTCTACAGACTACCCTGTACCAGTGTCACCGGAGAACTGCCATCTGACGTGTGGTATATCACCATCTGGGAGTTCTCGGCGAGTCCGTCCAGTGTACCCAGTCTCCACTGAGCACCCGTACACCATCTCTGATGTCTAACACCGATGGATATGGGATCATCCATCGCCCATCATATGGGTCAAGATGCGTATACGCTAGTCTACTCTGGTGTATCGATGCCCTGTCTCGATATACCCTCGACTAGGAACAGTTATAGGATGTACTCATCAACTACCGTGGCCCCACTAGTATGATCTCATCATAGTCCCAGTAGTCGAGTACAGATCCTAAGGGCTTTATCAACATGTGAGAGTAAAACAGTAAACCAATACAAGTCAACATGTTAAGATAAAGTGAAACCAAATAGCATACTATCATGACGAGCAAGAAAGTCATCTCTATATATATCCGAGCATCTATTATAATATACATCATATGTACAACAATGGCCTCTAGGGTATATACATAACTAACATACACACCGAACCCACTAAACACATCTTTTATCCAAAAAAATAATTGAACTGCCGGTTATATCTCCGTTCGTATTAATTCATCTGATTTTCACGCCAAACTGTCTTTTGTTTTTGGACCTAGGTAACTTGAGTAATTAAGTCCGCTGGGGTGTTTTTACACCTAATGCCCTAAAATCAACTGGTTTGGGAGCATTGGACCAAAGCTCGCTAAGAAGCCTAGAAAGTCCAGTTTAAAACAAAGTCAAGCAAGTGTTCTCTCCGAGTTAAAATTCCTAACGGTTCTTTGTGTGAAAATAATCTTGATAAAAGACAGGCTTTTATAAAAAAAAATTTAACAGAGATATGAAGGTTTTATTCTATGATAAAGACTATTGCACGTTCACAGAGGTGTGTATGAAATGAAAACAAGAAGAAGGTGGAGTGAAAAATACGACTTAGTTTCCTGTTAAGGAAGATAGAAATTCTGAAGTTGAAACCTTACTGGAAAACGAAACTTGAAAAATGCTTAACTCTCTATAAAACTTATGTGATCCTTTTAAAATTGTTATCTGGGCTTTATTGTGCGACATGATGACTTTAATCGATCCTTCTGGAACTTAACGACACTATTTGCACTGCACGTAAAGACATATAAAATCTGTAGCTAAATAAGAAGCGAGATGTGAAAAATAATGGTTCGATAGTCTAGACTTAGGATTATAGAATTGTTATTTTCTGAAACAAAACCTTAGGGTTTGAATCTTAGTTATTTTACAAAACCAACTTGACCGGATTTTATGGGTAGTATCCGCTGAAAACCCTCAGGAGACAACACTCCTCCTACTAGGGACACCTAGAGGTTTAACGACTTGTTGCACATGCTCAGTGCAATCGCGTTCCCTGCGAAAGTGAGGTTAGGAAATTTTTTGTGAATAAATTTGCTTTGCTCGGGAAGAGCAAATGATAAGTTTGAGGGTATTTGTTCATATCAGATTTTTGCATTTTCATACCGCCCAATTTTTATCACATTGCTTATCGGTAGGTACTCTTGAGTCGTGTTTGCTAGTCAATTGCAGAATACAGGTTCTCGGTTCTAAAACGGTGAAATTCATGGAAAACACGTCAAAAATCCGGGTTCCTGCCAACCACAGATAAAACACGGGTCTCCGCCCTTTATCCGTCTGTTGCCACACACCAGTTTAGGAGACAAAATGGCAAATCGATTGTCACCTTCATGCACAAGGCTCAATGGCAACACAAGTTCCAAGAAATCTACACGGAGCTCAAGAAAATCTTGACAAAAAGTCCACCTTTCCCTCAACAAAAATTCTGGAAGAAATGTGGAAGTATTTTCAGAAAATACATGTACCAGACAAAAGGGGACAGCAGACCAGGGAAGTACCAAGAAGCCCATGCCCTGACTCCACCAGAGTGCGGCGGATCCGCGGCATAGGGAGGCTTAGGCCGCGGATCCGCGGCCATACTGTGGAGTCAGGGCATGGGCTTTAGGGGGTATTTGGGTCTTTTCATGTGTATTCTGATAGTTGCCCTAGATTTTCAGTTTTCAGCCTATAAATAGCCCAGAACTTTATGAAGGAAAGAGTCCATAATCTTGTATTTTCTTTTCTAGGTTTAGTTGTGTTTCTTCTTCCTCTTCTCATCTCTTCTCCATTAAAACTTGTAATGAGCTTGGTGAGTGAAGAATGGTGAATAAAGAAGTTCATTTTATTATCATGCTTGTCTTGTTCTTTCTATAATTGTTGTAATTTTCATTTGTTAACTAGTTGTTGTTATTTCTTGTTGTTTCTTTCTTCTCTCTTTTTCTTTATCCTTAATACAACCATGATGCTTACGCTTGATCCTTGCCCAGGTGAGGTCGCAAATAGCTAGTTGTTATCTTCTAATCTCTTTCTTTCTATCTTTCTCTTTTGTTTTATTTTATTTTTCCGTATCATGATGTGTGAGTAGTTTCATACTTGTTAGGGTAGGATAAGGGAAGTTTGAGAGAAGAAAATCTCTCTCACTCTTTCCTTGCCCAACAGCTTAATTCGACTCCCGTTAATTGAACCACAATCCGCTCCTTACGGCACCCTATCCTACATGATAGCGGTGATTCCGTAGTGAGACCGGTTGTGGTTGAATTAACCGGAGGTTATGGATAAGAGCCAAGAATGGACGGACAAGCACCAAAAGGAAGAACTTATGTGTTGGAAAGCCTAGCTTATACTCGCAAGTTCCTTCCTAGTCGTGCTAATCCCCGTTGTTGCCGATTACCGTAACACCGATATTAAGAGGGGCAACGAAAGATGTGGAGACTCCTAACTCAAACTAACCTAATCCTAACCCTAACAAGCTCTCATTACATATCATTTTACCACTTAATTAATCACAACAAAATCTGAAAAACTGGAATTAACTCGTTAAAGCACATAGAAAAAGATTCCCATCTCCCTGCGGACGACCCGTACTCAACCGGCTAGCTACGAGCGAAACCGTCTTGATTGCGGTATTTAACTAAAACTTGAACACGCAGAACCCCTAACAATCACCACATAGACAAAATCTGATAATCCAATCGAATCATCTACGCTCCAAAACTCCCCAAAAAACTCAACTCTTGAGTGCAAATTAAAAATTCCCAGAAAACTCAGCACCTGAAAACATGAATTACTGTGCAAAATTTATAAGCAAATCCCATTAATTGGCCGCGGAACCGCCGCAAAAGCCAGGCTTCTGCCGCGGTTCCGCCGCGCATTTAACATATCATGAAGTAATTTTTGCACCGTAATTCTTAGAATTTCCTGCTGAATTTTTTAAGCATTTTTAATCTAGAAAAAACCCAGTTTTTGAAAAAAGTCCAGAGAGCATGAAAAATTAGGGTTTCGATATTCGTTCGTATTTCAAACGTCGTCCTAAGGCTCTAGCTAGGCTCTGATACCGCTGTAGGGTTTCTAGGCACACTAATGAGGTCTCACAAGGCATTAACCATGCCAATTTCAAATTTTTACATGTGCCGAGAAACCCTAATACGGATTCGTTGACTAGAGTTTAGGCGAAAAGGAAACTAGTTAACGACTTCACTAATAGAAAGAAGCTACAACCTTTGTATATCCGGTTCTCCACTTCCTTAGCTCCACATAGACGTCCCCTCACTGTCCATGTCGGATCTCTGACTCTAGCATCGGCTTCATCGGAGAAATGAGTGGACTAGTCGTCGGCTACGGTGCCGAAGATGATCTACGTCGAGGCAACACAAGATCAAGCTCTAACTTCACCAAGTCGTGAAACTTGTGAAGAAAACACCCTATACTACTTGGCTAGAGGTAGAGGATGAATAAATAGGAGGTGGGTTCACTTTAGAATTGGATTTCTCACTCTTATACTCAAGATGCCATTAATGGACTCAAGCTTTCTTCTTGAAGATGAAGAGGAAGAAGAAGATAGAATATGATAAGTTTCTTATTTAAAAAAGAAACTAATATGAATACTTATCATATATTAACCATGGTCAAGTGTAGAGAGTAAACTAGGGTTAGGTGAATGGTTAGGTTAAGAGAAGAAAACAAAAATGGTGAAGGTTTCAACCCTTCATGAAGCTTCATGAAAGAAACAAGAAAAGCCACCATTTCCATTTTCTTTTCCAAAATAAATAATAAAAATAAATAAATGAATAAGTAAACAAAACCCTAACCATTCATATAACCATGGTTTAATCTTTACACATGCACAAGTTAACTTGTATCATCAAACATGATACAATCAAGTGTACACAAAAATATATCACATATACAATGTGCACATCAAGTGAGAAAATCCTTTTAAAGTAAACCAATACTAGTTAATGCAAAGTAATATATCAAATATATAATTATACATTAAATCATTAAATCAACACTTGATTTAATGATCTGGTCATGTCGCACATAACCGACTAGTATCTAATGTATCGATTTATCAAATCAATCTTCGATTCGATAACTAGGTTATATCGCATACAACCAATCGAAACATTCATCGTGAGAATGAAATACGGTATCACATACACGCATTATTCTTGGTCCCGCACATATCTCATATGCGCTCCTATTTCGTTTCGCTTGAGCCAGGAAACCTCTGTGTAGGACTCTAAAGACCCGTCAATACGCCGGTAGCAGATGATGATCATATCAAGCACCCACAAGCCGCAAGCAGTCTGCTGTTCATCACAGAATACTGCATTTTATATCGCCCATTCTTACGCTCGTGTGTTTATAGGTAGGTGCTTTTTATCCGTGTTTGTTATATATTTGCAGGATACAGGTTCTCGGTTCTAAGACGGTGAAATTCATAGAAAACACGACAATATCCGGGTTCCTGCCAACCACTGATAAAACACGGTCTCCGCTCTTCATCCGTATGCTGCCAGATAACAGTTTAGGAAGACAAAATGTCAAATCAATGTCGTTTTCAGGCACAAGGCTCAATGGTAGCACAAGATCCAAGAGATCTACGCGGAGCTCGAGGCAATCATGACAAAAGCATCCACAAAAGTCCACCTTTCCTCAACAGAAATTCTGGAAGAAATGTTAAAGTATTTTCAGAAACTATATGTACCAGACAACAGGGGACACCAAACCAGGAAAGCACCAGAAAACCCACTGCCCAACTCACCAAGATGGCCGCGGAACCGCGGCCAAAGGGGGGTCTTGGCCGCGGTTCCGCGGCCATGTGGGGCCCACTCACTGTCGTGTTTCAGGGGCTTTTTGGTAATCTTGCATGGGGTCTGCTGGTTGCCCTAGAACTTCAACTCCCTGCCTATAAATACAGCAGAACTGAGCTTAGCCAAGGGTCATTCTTTGCATTCTTTTTGTTCCTCTTTTGTAGTGTTTTGTATAGTTGTTCTTCTTCTTCTTCATTCCTCTTCCATGAATTGTAGTGAGAGCTTTTTGTGGATATGAATAAAGATGAGGGTTTTGTATCATTCTCTTGTGCTTCTTCTTCCCCTTTGAGATTTTTGCTTTCTCTTGCTCATTCAACCTCTTCATTGAGCTTGAATGGTTAAGGGTTAGTTATTGATCTCAAAGGTCGTATTTTCTCCCGGGACTAGTTCTTCACTTCACATGCGTTCTCTACCCTTCCCTTGATCTTGCAACCTCTTCATTGAGCTTGCAAGTTTAAGGGTTGGCTATTGAGCACATGCTTGGCTTGGGTTCTACTTCCGTGTTCTTTTCTTGTTCTTTTTATTACTCGCTTTTTATTACTTGTCTTTCTATTTCATGCAATTTTATTCATGCTCTTTATTACTTGTATCTTTTCTTTTCTTTGTTCTTTTCTTTTTGTTCTCTTTTGTTTATTTTGTGAATGTTGTAATTATTGTTGTTGTTAAGAATTAATACGGTTTTATAAGTTAACATTTCCTTCTCATCTCCTTTTCCCGTTATTTTCCTTTTGAACTCCGCCCAAACCATACGCAAGCGCTCCGTTAGGCACCGTACCCTGACAAGGTAACGGTGATTCCTAACCACGACCGGTTGCGTTCGGTTTGGCCGGAGGCGAAGGCAAGAGACAAGAACGGAAGGACAAGGGTAAATAAGCCGGATTCCTCGAATACCGCGCTTAAATCCCCTAATCCACGTTGTTGCCGATTGCTTAGCTTCAATTGGTCAAGACTCGGCTCAAAGGTTTTGAGTACGGATTTCTTAGCTTATAATTTCGTATTTTCTTAACAACTTTATACTTGCAGATAAACACATAGGTTAGAACAAACAAACATACAAGATTCTTTATTGACTCGTCTAAGACAAGAAGGTAAGATAACACCATCTCCCTGTGGACCGACCCGTGCTCACCGGCTAGCTGCATAGCGACACCGTCCTGATCGCGGTAAACTCAAATTCTTTCATCCGACACGCCATCGGCGTGCGATCAAATGGCGCCGTTGCCGGGGAGACGGTAGCGTATTTTCTTTCTTGTTATTCGGGTTAATATTCTTTTTGTATATATTTATAAATAAAAAAAAATATTCTTTTTTGTTTTTTTGGACAATATTTTTGTGGGCAAGTGTGTAGATTTTTGCGTATTTGCAAACTGCAATTGTGGGAAGCAAAGTGTACATTTAAAGCAAAGGTGATTTACGAAGTACAGTGCCAAAGATCCGGGTAGTTTGACCCTCGCAAGCGAACCTTTCAAGCTTACCGGATTTGATTCAACGGGGGTTTCCTAACCCAAAAACTTAAACGGTACGTACTTTCCTAACACTTTCTTCTCAAATCCGACGCTTCCAATATACTATTCTTTTGCAGGATTCTTTGCAAGTTCGCTAGCAAACGCCAAAATTGACTAACCCGTATTTGTTGCAGCGCCGCGCTTAAAATAAAAAAACGATTGTTTGATTCTTTATAGAATTTTTGAATTGCGCATTGCATACATTAATACGGACTTAAGGGCAAGCGAACCCCACAACATACGGTAAAGGATTTCATCACCTTTTCCGTGGCCCACAAATCACGAACCTAAGCATAACGTCTACCCGCACAAATTTAAAAGAAACTAGACTTTAAGCCTTAAGGACTTCGCGCTCACTAGGAGAAGTTAACTGTATTTAGAAGCTTGCTTAACGGTATATTGTTTACGGGGTGTCTAGGAAAGTGTTAACGGCGAAACCGCCAAAAGAGAAAGGGTTATTTAATTAAGGAACTTCGCGAAAGCGTTGGAAAACCTCCCCTTATCTCTGCACTTACCTGGCCTCGTGATCAGTGTATTTTTAAGCCTGTTTCTCGACACAGTTGTACTTCGACAATCAAGTTCTTGAGCAGGTCTAGTTGACCTAGGTGAACCCTAGAACGATTAGGTGTGTGGTATTTTTGTGTCGTGATTTTTTGTCCATATTTTTTGTGTATATTTCATTCTTTTGCTAACAACTAACTAAAAAAAAAAAAACCCATTCTTTTTCCCCTCCTTTTCTCTTCCTTTCTTTCACTCTCTCTTCATATCATGGGTACTCCACCTCGCAAAACTCTTGCCGAACTTTGGTACCCACAACCGGACATTACTTCTTACGGTTCTTGCTTTGGCCGAACATCGAACGACCCCTCCATGCCAAAAATTTCTTTGAAAGATCGGATAGACGCGTCTAGGACAAATAATTTGACTCCGCACTCCACTTCATATCAACCAATTCAAACAGTCACCCCTTCTTACGTTGATACCCATTCTTCGAGTCATGTTGCAATTCCAAGACCTATGTCTATTGCAGAACGTATTGAACAATCTCGTAGCCGATCTTTCACTCCTTTCACCACTTCAAATTCTTGGGATCAACAATTCCGTTCACCTTCTTATCCCAATGTTGATCCCACTCCTGTCCAGCCATTCAATTCCTACCAATCCTACCCTACTTATGCACCTTCCCTAGACATTGCTTCAGAACCGCCTTTTGGGAGTTTTCAGTATCCATACAACTGTGAATCTTTCCCTGAAACCCCTTCACAACCAATGTCTAGTCTAGAACAGTCCTTGGAAGAATTTAGGGTAGCTTCACAACAGACGATGGATTTGAATGCGTCCATGGCCGCCCTCATGCAACCTAGTGACCCGGTAGCTAGTTTTCAACTAGCTCCAACTTTTTCAATATATGATGAGGCGGCAGGACAGGCTGTGAATTTGAGTGGAGAGAGTGAGATGTACCCCCTTCCAAATCAAACCTACCCGTCTCAAATTGAAACCCGCACCTCCTGTTTCGAAAGTCTATCGAGTATCCCACATGATTTATCAAATGAAGATAGAATGATGAATGAGTTGTACGACTTCGTAGTGTTTGCTTTGCCCGATTGTGAAGGGTCTCTTCCAAATGAAACCGATCCTAAACCTTTTGACCTCTACACCTCCACTTTAGAACCTGAATCGATTGATATCCATGCTTTTGTTGAGGTGTCAGAGAATTTTGATTTTCACTTGATTAGGGATATTGACGCCAGGAATATTTTGGATGATGAACCCGTAGATTTGGCTGAGTTTGTCTCTTCAAATCATCATCCCGAGTCTTTAACTGTTTTTCCCGAACTTCATATGCGTCTTGATATTGAAGAAAAATGCATGGATGAGCTAAATTTTGAGGAGAATATTGAAGATAGTTTTGAGGATGAACCAGTTTTAATTGATGAGTCAGATTTTCCAATTCATCCTGTTCCTTTCATTGACTGTGTACACCCTCCCGAAACCTTAACCGATGCCCTTCCTCAACCACTTTCCTCCATCCTTTCCATCGTTCCGACCTTACAAGAACCCGTATCATTTTCACTTCATATGTCTGGTTTACCAAATTCGGCGTACCCATGGTTTCTCACGAACCTTGAGGGATTTGACCCAATCTCTCGAAGGGTAAATATATTAGCACAATCGCTTTTTACACATCGCTCATCACAGATTGTGCTAATCTATTTACTCCATTTGCACCCTCAAGTTCGTACTCCACTTCTTTTTCCCTTCCGCCATTCTTCTTCTTCTCATCTACCGAGACCGCATTCCACTTCTCTCCCCAAGCGGTCTCGCGTAGTTTCCATCTCTTTTACCTACGCCTTCTTTCACCAGCCACTGCTTTATCGAGATAAAATCTTTGAGTGGTTGGTGTTAACTTTTGGCCTGTGTAAGGCCTTGTATAGATGGATACTGTTCTTTCCCCCCTAAATCCTGAATTTCAACGCTTAACAGTGGAAACACTGTTTTACTTAAGTTTGGGGGGGACACTTTTTTGTATATATTTTTGTTTTCCTTTTTGTTTTGTATATAATTTGTTTCTAGGAAGCGCCGGCAATTTTAACCCTCTCGGTATAGCCTGACAGTGAGGGCACTGTCAAGTTTAAGTTTGGGGGTGTGCTCGGTAAACTTTCTTCCTTCGCATTCATATGTATATTTTGCATTTGCATACCTTATTTTAAAAAAACCCATAAAAACTGAAAATTTTCTAAAAATATAAAAACTTTTTTGTCAAGTTAGCTTGTGGAAGAACTCTGATTCAACATTCGACGGTTTTTGTTTGAAAAGATAGGAATAACTAAATCCTATGTTTGGATTTTGAAAACCTGAAAGATAACTCTCCTTTGAAGTTAACTATAGCTGATATACGTCTTTACATTACACTACACGTGTTGTGAGTCTTGGAAATTAGATGACAAGTCTTTTATGTTTAAAAACTTTTAAATAGATAAATGATTTTCTGAGGATCAAATAGGTTTGTTCTGAAATAAGTAATATATCAAGAATTGTTTATGAAGTGAGTGAATATGAAGGAATGTTATTGATACCTTAATTGGAACTAAGTCTGAAAAATAACCCATCTGAAACTTGATTGGAATGATTACACACCAAACCCACTAAACACGTCTTTTATCTGAAAAATAATTGAACTGCCGGTTATATCTCCGTTCGTATTAAATCATCTGATTTTCACGACAATCTGTCTTTTGTTTTTGGACCTAGGTAACTTGAGTAATTAAGTCCGCTGGGGTGTTTCTACACCTAATGCCCTAAAACCAACTGGTTTGGGCGCATTGGCCCAAAGCTCGCTAAGAAGCCTAGAAAGTCCAATTTTAAAACAAAGTCAAGCAAGTGTTCTCTCCGAGTTAAAATTCCTAACGGTTCTTTGTGTGAGAATAATCTTGATAAAAGACAGGCTTTTATAAAAATTTTAACGGAGATATGAAGGTTTTATTCTATGATAAAGACTATTGCACGTTCACAGAGGTGTGTATGAAATGAAAACAAGAAAAAGGTGGAGTGAAGAATAAGACCTAGTTTCCTGTTAGGGAAGATAGAAATTCTGAAGTTGAAACCTTACTGGAAAACGAAACTTGAAAAATGCTTAACTCTTTATAAAACTTATGTGATCCTTTTAAAATTGTTATCTGGGCTTTATTGTGCGACATGATGACTTTAATCGACTTTTCTGGAACTTAACGGCACTATTTGCACTACACGTAAAGACATATAAAACCTGTAGTTAAATAAGAAGCGAGGTGTGAAAACTAAAGGTTCGATAGTCTAAACTTAGGATTATAGAATTGTTATTTTCTGAAACAAAACTTTAGGGGCTTGAATCTTAGTTATTTTACAAAACTAGCTTGACCGGATTTTGTGGGTAGTATCCGCTGAAAACCCTCAGGAGACAACACTCCTCCTGCTAGGGACACCTAGAGGTTTAACGGCTTGTTGCACGCGCTCAGTGCAATCGCGTTCCCTGCGAAAGTGCGGTTATCATTTTATTTTTATGAATAATTGGTTTTGCTCGGGACGAGCAAAAGTTAAGTTTGGGGGTATTTGTTCATCACAGAATACTGCATTTTATATCGCCCATTCTTACGCTCGTGTGTTTATAGGTAGGTGCTTTTTATCCGTGTTTGTTATATATTTGCAGGATACAGGTTCTCGGTTCTAAGACGGTGAAATTCATAGAAAACACGACAATATCCGGGTTCCTGCCAACCACTGATAAAACACGGTCTCCGCTCTTCATCCGTATGCTGCCAGATAACAGTTTAGGAAGACAAAACGTCAAATCAATGTCGTTTTCAGGCACAAGGCTCAATGGTAGCACAAGATCCAAGAGATCTACGCGGAGCTCGAGGCAATCATGACAAAAGCATCCACAAAAGTCCACCTTTCCTCAACAGAAATTCTGGAAGAAATGTTAAAGTATTTTCAGAAACTATATGTACCAGAAAACAGGGGACACCAAACCAGGAAAGCACCAGAAAACCCACTGCCCAACTCACCAAGATGGCCGCGGAACCGCGGCCAAAGGGGGGTCTTGGCCGCGGTTCCGCGGCCATGTGGGGCCCACTCACTGTCGTGTTTCAGGGGCTTTTTGGTAATCTTGCATGGGGTCTGCTGGTTGCCCTAGAACTTCAACTCCCTGCCTATAAATACAGCAGAACAGAGCTTAGCCAAGGGTCATTCTTTGCATTCTTTTTGTTCCTCTTTTGTAGTGTTTTGTATAGTTGTTCTTCTTCTTCTTCATTCCTCTTCCATGAATTGTAGTGAGAGCTTTTTGTGGATATGAATAAAGATGAGGGTTTTGTATCATTCTCTTGTGCTTCTTCTTCCCCTTTGAGATTTTTGCTTTCTCTTGCTCATTCAACCTCTTCATTGAGCTTGAATGGTTAAGGGTTAGTTATTGATCTCAAAGGTCGTATTTTCTCCCGGGACTAGTTCTTCACTTCACATGCGTTCTCTACCCTTCCCTTGATCTTGCAACCTCTTCATTGAGCTTGCAAGTTTAAGGGTTGGCTATTGAGCACATGCTTGGCTTGGGTTCTACTTCCGTGTTCTTTTCTTGTTCTTTTTATTACTCGCTTTTTATTACTTGTCTTTCTATTTCATGCAATTTTATTCATGCTCTTTATTACTTGTATCTTTTCTTTTCTTTGTTCTTTTCTTTTTGTTCTCTTTTGTTTATTTTGTGAATGTTGTAATTATTGTTGTTGTTAAGAATTAATACGGTTTTATAAGTTAACATTTCCTTCTCATCTCCTTTTCCCGTTATTTTCCTTTTGAACTCCGCCCAAACCATACGCAAGCGCTCCGTTAGGCACCGTACCCTGACAAGGTAACGGTGATTCCTAACCACGACCGGTTGCGTTCGGTTTGGCCGGAGGCGAAGGCAAGAGACAAGAACGGAAGGACAAGGGTAAATAAGCCGGATTCCTCGAATACCGCGCTTAAATCCCCTAATTCACGTTGTTGCCGATTGCTTAGCTTCAATTGGTCAAGACTCGGCTCAAAGGTTTTGAGTACGGATTTCTTAGCTTATAATTTCGTATTTTCTTAACAACTTTATACTTGCAGATAAACACATAGGTTAGAATAAACAAACATACAAGATTCTTTATTGACTCGTCTAAGACAAGAAGGTAAGATAACACCATCTCCCTGTGGACCGACCCGTGCTCACCGGCTAGCTGCATAGCGACACCGTCCTGATCGCGGTAAACTCAAATTCTTTCATCCGACACGCCATCGGCGTGCGATCATCTGCCAAATGTAATGGCCACCTAGGTATTGAGCGATCAGAAGATCGACGAGCAAGCCCGCTCACACTCCTGTGAATCCAACCAGTAACACTTAACGTATAGTCCGGTCTGTTCGTCTGATATGTCGTATATCAAGTCTAGGGGTCGTAAACGTCAGACCCCAATAACTGATAAGTCGTGCCGATGTGAGCCTCATAACGGGTCGAGAAACTACTGGTAACACTTACCAGCAAATCTCTAATCAGCCCTGGCCAGGGACTTCCCTGTTACGGCCAATCGAGCACAGCGCAACATCAACCCCCAATACCGAGAGAGACGAAACCCCTCCTATCGCTCATTGCCTCCACGTGACTCGGGACTGTGCCCAAAAACCACTGTTTTGCACGCGCTCATGGACGTGGTAAGGTGGAGATCAAAGCACAGTGGGAATCACACAAGACTCTATGACAATCTTGGGTCTACAGACTGAAAGGTTCCTAGGCACTCTTGTGAAGGTTCATAAGGCATCAAACATGCCCGGATAAAAATTTAAACGTGCCGAACAACCCAAAGCCGGGATCTTTGCTAGATTATTATGGTTTAACATGCAAGATGATAACTTTTATCTATGTGTGAGGGATTACAACCTTTGTAGTCCGCGCCTTCGCTTCACAAGCTCCGAGTAGAAGTCCCTTTGCCGCGATACACGATCTCCCGGACTCATGAGAGGCTCCATGACTCGAACGATCCATGCTAGCTAGAAGTGTTCCAAATCTCCGATGATCTACGTCGAAGTTGCAAAGACTCAAGCTTTCTCACTCTAAAGAGATGAACACACTAATCTCATGGGCTAGATGAGATGAGGATGAGAGAGTAGTATTTTTGCTTTCTTTTTAAATCATTTTCTCATATTTATTCATCACATAAAGAAAATCAAGTGATCTTTTTTCAAGAGAGAACAAGATGATAATGGAAAAGATAATGATAAAATCATTTTGTGATGAATAGAAAGAAAGTATATGATTGATGTATATACCATGGTCAAGGATGAGTGGCTAAGATTTTGTAGAGAATAAACTAGAGTTAGAGTTTGGTTGGGTTAGAAATGTGTCATCAAAAATATCTTAACCATGACAGAAGATAAAGCTTCTAGAAGGTGCATGAAGCATCTAACCCAAATCAAACCCTAACCTCATTTAATCATCCTTAAACGTGTTTAACAATAAATCATATCATGTCACAATAATATATATCACATATATATTATATATTTGCAACAAAAGAAAATAATACAATTAACATATATCGCATATATATCAATGTATCATCCAATTAGAAAATGAAATAATAAAGCGAGCCAATATTAGATAATGTAATACAATATATCATATATATTATTATACATTAAATCATCGAATCAACACTTGATCCGACGTTCCGGCAATATCGAATATTACCGACAAATATATCATGTACCGATTCATCTAACCAACACTTGATCCGATGACCCTGTTCATATCCAAATATCGCAAGAATATAATCGGTATCTCATATCGCATTATCCTCGGTCCTGCACATATTACATATGTGCCTCTACTCCGTTTTCCCTGATCCAAGAAACCTCTGTGTAGGACTCTAAAGAATCGTCAATACGCCGGTAGCAGGTGATGATCATATCAAACACCCACAAGCTGCAAGCGGTCAGCTAAACGTAACAGCCACCCAGGTATTGAGCGATCAGAAGATCAACAAGCTAGCCTGTGCGTTATCCTGTGAATCCAATCAGTAACACTCCCGTACAGTCCGGTCTGTTCGTCTGATATGTCGCATATCAAGTCTAGGGGTGGTATACGTCAGACCCCAGTAACCGATAAGTCGTGTCGATGTGTGGCTCATAACGGGTCGAGAAACTACTAGTAACACTTACCAGTAAATCTCTATATCAGCCCTGGCCAGGGACTTCCAGTTATAGCCAATCGAACACAGCACAACATCAACTCCCTATACCGGGAGAGACGAATCCCCTCCTATCGCTCATTGCCTCCATGTGATTCAGGACTGTACCCAAAAGCCACCGTTTTGCACGCCCTCTTGGACGTGGTAAGGTGGAAATCAAAGCACAGTGGGAATCACACAAGACTCCATGACGATCTCGGGTCTACAGACTACCCTGTACCAGTGTCACCGGAGAACTGCCATCTGACGTGTGGTATATCACCATCTGGGAGTTCTCGGCGAGTCCGTCCAGTGTACCCAGTCTCCACTGAGCACCCATACACCATCTCTGATGTCAAACACCGATGGATATGGGATCATCCATCGCCCATCATATGGGTCAAGATGCGTATACGCTAGTCTACTCTGGTGTATCGATGCCCTGTCTCGATATACCCTCGACTAGGAACTGTTATAGGATGTACTCATCGACTACCAAGGCCCCACTAGTATGATCTCATCATAGTCCCAGTAGTCGAGTACAGATCCTAAGGGCTTTATCAACATATGAGAGTAAAACAGTAAACCAATACAAGTCAACATGTTAAGATAAAGTGAAACTAAATAGCATACTATCATGATGAGCAAGAAAGTCATCTCTATATATATCCAAGCATCCATTATAATATACATCATATGTACAACAATGGCCTCTAGGGCATATACATAACTAACAATCTCCCACTTGCACTAAGGCCAGCTGCTGTAGTATCTCATACCTAGCATCCCGAATAATCTCGCAAACTGTATCTGGGGAATAGCCTTCGTGAATGGATCCGCAGTGTTGTCCTTCGTATCTACTCTCCTGACCTCGATCTCCCGGCGATCAACTATCTCTCTGATCAGGTGATACCGCCTCAGAATATGTCTGGACTTCTGATGGGATTTGGGTTCCTTGGCCAATGCCACAGCTCCATTGTTATCGCAATACAGAGGTGTTGGATGCTCAATGGATGGAACCACTCCAAGTTCAGTAATGAACTTCTTGATCCAGACAGCCTCTTTGGCAGCATCGTTGGCAACGATGTATTCAGCCTCCATCGTCGAGTCTGCAACGGTATCCTGTTTGGAACTCTTCCAACATACCGCCCCTCCATTGAGGGTAAAGACAAAACCCGAATGCGACTTAGAGTCGTCCTTATCACTTATCGCAATACCGACTCACTACACTTAGTGAGTATGCTACATCGGGTCTGGTACATAGCATTGCATACATGATAGAGCCTACTGCCAAAGCATAGGGTATCCCTTGCATGCGAGCTCTCTCCAAATCAGTCTTGGGAGACATCTCTTTGGAGAGAGTGAGTCCAGAGATCGTGGGTTGGTTCCCACGCTTGGATTCTTCCATACTAAACCTCTTTAGTATGGTGTCAATGTACCTGGATTGGGACAATCCCAGTATCCGTTTAGATCTATCTCTATAGATCATGATTCCCAATATGCAGGAGGCATCACCTAGATCTTTCATTGAGAATCTCTGTGATAAGAAGAGCTTGACTGATTGCAGCATAGGAATATCATTTCCTATCAAGAGTATGTCTTCCACGTATAATACGAGGAAGACAACCTTACCCTATGCTACCTTCTTATAGATACAAGGTTCATCTATATTTTTGATGAAGTCAAACTCTTTGACTACAACATCAAAACAGATATTCCAACTCCGCGATGCTTGCTTTAAACCATAAATGGATTTAAGCAGCTTGCACACCTTTGCGCTGCTCCCACTATCTACGAAGCCCTCTGGCTGAGTCATGTACACGCACTCTTCTAAATCACCGTTTAGAAAGGCGGTCTTAACATCCATTTGCCAGATTTTGTAGTCATGGTATGCAGCAATGGCAAGTAAGATCCGGATGGACTTAAGCAAAGCCACTGGAGAAAAGGTTTCGTCATAATCCACACCTGGTCGTTGACGAAAACCTTTTGCTACAAGTCTAGCTTTGAAAGTCTCAACTTTTCCATCTACACCAAATTTCCTTTTAAAAATCCACTTGCTCCCAATGGGTTTTACCCATTCAGGAGCATTTTCCAAAATCCATACTTTATTGGTGTACATGGATTCCATCTCAGATCGCATTGCATCCAGCCATTTCATAGAGTCACCACTCGTGATGGCCTGCTCGAAACTAGTGGGGTCATCATCATCCATGATGCAATCCTCGCTTCCACCATCAATGAGAAAACCGTAGTATCTCTCAGGTGGATGAGAAACCCTATTAGATCGGTGGAGAGGCTGGGGTTTTTCGGGTACTACTGAATCCTCTGGTTCCAATAAATCATCAGTTGTTGTCTGTGGTGCTGGAACCTCTTCCAGCTCTACCTCTTTGCCACTAATTTCTTTTGCAAGAAATTCCTTTTCTAGAAAGATAGCATATTGAGAAATAAACACTTTTTGTTCCTCAGCGTGATAGAAAATATATCCTTGAGAATTCTTAGGATATCCCACAAATTTGCAAAGAACTGATCGTGCCTCGAGTTTGTCTGGATTTTGTCTTTTGACATAGGCCGGACAACCCCATATCTTAACTCGTTTAAAATATGGTCTCTTCCCACTCCATATCTCATATGGTGTGGTAGGTACAGATTTAGACGGACTAGATTCAATATCTATATGGCTATCTCAAGCGCATACCCCCAAAAGGAAATAGGTAACTCAGCATCGCTCATCATAGATCGCACCATATCTAATAGGGTCCGATTCCTTCATTCCGATACACCGTTGTGCTGTGGTGTATAAGGAGGAGTAAGCTGAGAGAGAATCCCATTCTCTTTTGGATAATCTAGGAACTCACCGCTTAAGTATTCACCTCCTCGATCAGATCGAAGAATCTTAATACTTTTGCCCGTTTGATTCTCTACTTCGTGCTTATATTCTCAGAATTTCTCAAAAGCTTCAGACTTGTGTTTCATCAGGAACACATGTCCGAATCTAGAGAGATCGTCAGTGAATGTAATGAAGTAGGAAGAACCGTTCCTGGCATGCGTAGACATGGGACCACATACATCACTATGTATTAGTCCTAAGAGTTCAGTAACTCTTTCTCCATGTCCACTAAACGGAGCTTTGGTCATTTTTCCTTTGAGACATGAATGGCAAGTATCATAAGATGATAATTCGAACGGATTCAAATAACCATCCTTATGTAACTTAGCCAGTCGTGTCGCATTGATATGACCAAGTCTACAATGCCACAAGTAGGATTCGTTCATATCTGAATTTTTCCTCTTGTGTGTGTTTTGTATATTCAGGACTGTATTCTGATTTAGAATGAATATGCCATTATGTAACGAGCCTGATGCAATCAACTTTTGATCTAGGAATATGTTCATAACATTATCCTTTACTACAAAATTATATCCTTCTTTACTTAATAAAGAAACTGATATAATGTTGCACATCATGTTCGGTATATAATAACACTCATTTAGAATCAGTGTATCACCACTTGGTAATACTAGGTGATATTCGCCAACTGCTTTGGCTGCAACATTTGCACCGTTCCCTACTTGAACGGAATGATTACCTTTTCCCAGTTCTATACCTTTACGTAGCCCATGTAACTGTTTACATATGTGGGATCCTGATCCGGTATCTAATACTCAGGACGTAGGGTGAACTGAGAAACAGTTCTCAATAACTAACACACCCGAAGAAGATGCATCAACATGCATGTTCTTTTGGGCGGCGTGAGAATCCAGATATTCTCTTGTTTCCTGTTCAGTCTTATAACTTTTATAAGAAAGAATGGGTCCAACGTTCCCCTGCACTGTACAATAATCGGGTTCAGTCAATACATCCATATTATTATCTTGATTATGGCCTGACATGGTCGCTACCTGGAGAGAGAGAGAAGAAAAACACTTTAGCGTATGCTCTTGCAAGATTAGATTGGTTATTATCTTATCTAATCTGGATGTCTCCCACTGTTTTTATCAAATCTACCTTAAAACCCTAAAAGGTAAGATTAGCCGGGATTAATTACACCCTACAATTTCGTCAATCTTTCAACCAGATCAGTGTCGGTACTTTGAAGGAGGTTCCCCGTGCTTTCGAACGGACCTAATTAAAGTAAACCTCGTTTTCCCCGAGGCGTAACCCCGTTAACACTTTTCTAGACACCTACTTGAATGACTAATTGTCCTGTGTAAAACTCTCCCAGGAGTAACATTTACTCGCAGTGGGTATCGGGATCCAACTATCTCATAGGAGGTATGCAATCTTATTGCAAATTTCAACACTTGAAATTCCCGATAATATTTTGCCCCTAGCGATCTATGACCTTAACTAAGTCAACAAACCATAAATCGCAAGTCAAGTTCAACCCGTACATTTCCTGATTGAATTAAACCCACCCGCACGACCCTTAACTGAGTCAACAAGGCCGTACGAATACCCTAATCCAATCACATCTCATGTTTTAGCAGATAAACATTACTTAGCTACCGTACACTATGCCTTCACTAAGTCAACAAACATAGCACGAATACTAAATAATATCTATCTGAAATGACGGAGGGCTACGCAGGTTTTTTAGAAAACCCTGAGCGTAATGAACTTGATATCGTCGTAGAATCAAGTGTTTTTGAAAAGGAGTGTTTTTGAGGCTTTTCTTTGTTTCGCTAAAGGGGTCACTCCCGGTGAAGGGATCGTCGGCCCTTTCCTCATCGAATAAGGTGCAGGATATATCATATATACAGCTGTGCAAAGCAAAACTTTAAAAGTAATCAAAAGACAAACCGAGTTTTGTAGCATCTGCCAGTTTCGCTAAAGAGGTCACTCCCGGTAAAGGGATCGTCGGCTCTTTCCCCATCGAATAAGGTGCAGGATATATCATATATATCACTGTGCAAAGCAAAACTGTAGCTACCCTTTTTATAAAGTTTTGATTCTACAACATCTTTAGGTTTCTTTTTCTTTTATTAATCTCATTAATAAAAATCCCATCAGCTTATGCTTTCTAAGCATCACAGAAGAAACGAAAGCAGTAATATTTATATATCAACATATATATATATAGTATAAGCATTCGTCTCAGACAGTAATATGATCTCATCACAGAACATTGCAGCAGAAGAACATATATGAAATATTGGATATACTAGGAAGTCCGTGTTTTCAATACGAGCCTGTATAAAACACGGATTCCACGGTCGCGACGAATAGCCAAACCCACATCCCAAGACCCCTACGAGAGCGGCAAGTAACACTGCCAATTCTAGGGTTAGGAGACCCGGTCTCGACTCCTCGAGATGGCCTCCCACTGGACCCTAGAATCCGGTTACTTGTGCTCCCCTCCTTGGGTCTACCTAATGCGGAAAAGTAAATAATATACACTGGTAACAGCAACCTCAACCTGGAAGTGCCCCAAATAAAAGAATATTACATTACAAATGAATTTTACATGAATGAAAATAAAAACCCTCATCTCACATAAAAACCCCGGCTATTCTGAACGCGACGATCCAATATAATATATCACAGCAACACATAATATCTCATATCATCAACGTAAGTAAATATACGCATCCCAATTGTCGTTGACATATAGCAACGAAAACGGCGATATCACATATTACACTTACGGTCACAGAAAAGAAAGTGTAAAACTACAATATTTGGAATCCACAATCACTTTAGACATCGTATATCCGAAATATCACATACTCCGCATTTCATGCCTAACTCTATGAATTCCACATATTGTATCACATTCCAGATAAATAGACAGTATTAAACTTTCCGAACAGATAATCAAACACCCAAGATTTTCCAAAGTACTCAACTCTTGAGCGGAGTTCAAATAATCCCAGAATATGTCACAGTATCGGTGATCCAGCCGTAGAAGGGTCAAGCCAACGCCTCACATGTGGCACGCCATACTGCCCCAAACCCGAAGGTTCAAAAGGCAGTTCAAGACGGTCACATTGTAAGGTTAGTATGGCACCCTATGAAGAGTTTTGAAGCATCACATGACCCAAAGTTATATTTTTTAAGGTGCTAAACTAACATGCAAGTGGATCGATTCTAGAAAATTAGGGTTATTAAACTTTATACTAGAAAAGATTAGGGTTTGAAGGCTACAACCTTTGTAGCTCCCCTTTGCTAGACTCCTTGGTGTCTTGGGTGTTGAGTCGAGGTCCTCTCAAAGTTCCCTTGCGTCCACGACGATCCACCATGGAGTACTCCGTCCAAGCTGGCTTCTTTGGAAAACCGAAGGAAACACTCTAATCAAGTCGGCTAGACTTGAGTAGAATGATGTTGTGGTTTGGGATCTCACTTTAAAAACCTATCTTTATGTGGTATTTGCTCACTAGGAAAATCAAGAGAGCAAAGGAGCTAAAGGAAGAAGATGGTGGCAATTTTAACAAGAGATAAAAGATAACTCATATGAAGAAAAAGAAATATATCACTATATATTTTATTCCTTCATGCTATCAACCATGGTTAATGTGATGGAGACATTATTTAACTTTAGTTTGGAATGATAAAGAGAAGGATAACCTTAGGTTAGTGGTAGTTGAGCATGGTTAGGTCAAAGGAAGATTGTAGAAGCATGAATGATTATCCTTCCTTTTTTCATTTTCTTTTAAATCCAAAATTAAAAAATAATCCATAATATAATCCATGGTGTGAGTCTTATATTGCCACCATTTCCATATGCTAACAACCATGATGGATGGGTGTATGTATGTATGCATGTATGCACATCTACATGTGCATGAAACTAAAAAGGAAGAAAGAAACACATGCATGCATGCATACATCCATCAAAACCCTAGAAAGGTTTCAAGTGAGAAAACTAATGGTTAGATGATAAATCAACACTTAATTTATCAATCCGGTCATATCTCATATGACCCCACCAAAAGCAGGCCACCCGATCAATGTTCGGTATCATATACGCACATTTCAATCGGGTGCTAGTGCATATCGCATACGCACACCACAATGTTTCGCCTGGACTGGGTAACTCCTCTGTGTGACTCTAAGACTCGTCAATACGCCGGCAGAGGGTGATGATCATATCAAGTACCCTCAAGCCGCAAGCGGTCAGCTAAACGTAACGGCCACCCGGGTATTGAGCGATCAGAAGACAACAAGCGAACCTGCTACAACTCTCGTCGAGCCATCCGGCAACACTACCGTACAGTCCGGTCTCTTCGTCAGATATGCTACATATCGAGCCTAGGGATGGTCACGTCGACCCCAATAACTCAATAAGTCATGCGGGTGAATGGTCTATAGCAGATCGAGAAACTACTGATAACACTTATCAGCAAATCTCAGCAGCCCTGGCCAGGGACTTACTGATATAACCAGTCGGGCACAGTACAGCATCAACTCCCAATATCGGGAGAGACGAAACCCCTCCTATCGCTCATTGCCTTCGTGTGTCTCGGGACTGTACCCAACGGCCACCTTCTTGCCCGACTCAGTAGAGCCGTGGTAGGGTGGTAATCAAAGTACGGTGGGAGAACACACAAGGCTCTATGAGGATCTCGGGTCTACAGACTAACCTGTACCAGTGTCACCTGAGAACTGCTATCCGACGATAGATATAATTCCATATAGGAGTTCTCGGTGAGTCCGTCCAGTGTACCCAGTCACCACTGAGCACTCGTATATGATCTTGATGTCAAACATCGATGAATATGGGAACATTCATCGCCCATCGTATGGGTCTAGTATCATATACGCTAGTCTACTCTGGTATATCAATGCCCCGTCTCGATATACCTATGACTAGGGACGTTCCAGGATATGCTTATAGATTACAGATGTCCCACTAGTATGATCTCCATCATAATCAGAGTAGTCAAGCCGATATCCTCAGGGCTTTATCAGCATGTATGAATGAATAGAAGCATGATCAAATAAAAATGTCAGATAAAGAAGAACCAGATAGCATACTATCATGTCGAGCAAGAATGCAAACTGAATATATATACATGTATAGATACATCCACTATCACATAATGGCCTCTAGGGCATACATATATCCAACAATCTCCCACTTGCACTAAGGCCAGTTATTGGCGTATCTCATACCCAACATCTCAAAAAGTAGCTCATGTTGTGGCTGAGGGAGGGCCTTGGTGAGTGGATCCGCGGCGTTGTTCTTTGTGTCTACTCTCTTAATCTCGATCTCGCGGCGATCTAGAATCTCCCGGATCAAATGAAAGCGCCTCAGGATGTGTCTGGACCGCTGATGGGATCTGGGCTCCTTGGCTAACGCCATCGCCCCATTATTGTCACAATACAAAGGTATTGGATCAATAATGGTTGGAACTACTCCTAGCTCCGAGACGAACTTCTTCATCCAGACGGCTTCCTTGGCGGCATCATTTGCAGCAATGTACTCAGCTTCCATCGTAGAGTCTGCAACGGTATCTTATTTGGAACTCTTCCAACTCACCGCCCCTCCATTGAGGGTAAATACAAACCCTGAGATAGATTTGCTGTCATCCTTATTGCTCTGGAAGCTCGAATCGGTAAAGGCCTCCATTTGGAGATCTGTATTACCATACACCAAGAACAATTCTTTAGTCCTTCGTAAGTACTTAAGAATGTTCTTCACAGCTGTCCAGTGGTTCTCCCCTGGGTTGGATTGATACCTGCTTACAACACTAAGTGCATAATCTACATCTGGGCGTGTACATAACATCGCATACATTATAGACCCTACTGCCGAAGCATAAGGTATAATGCTCATGCGAGCTCTCTCTTCATCGGTCTTTGGACAAGAATCCTTGGAGAGAGTGACTCCATGGCAAGCGGGTAAGGCACCCTGCTTGGAGTCTTCCATACTAAACCTCTTTAGGATGGTGTTGATGTACCTGGTTTGGGACAGTCCCAATAACTTTTTGGATCTATCCCTATAGATCCTTATGCCCAGGATGTATGTGGCATCACCCAGGTCCTTCATGGAGAACCTTAGTGATAAGAATGATTTGACCGACTATAGCATAGGAATATCATTTCCTATCAGAAGAATGTCATCCACGTACAATACGAGGAATGTGACAGCTCTTCCTACAGCCTTCTTATAAACACAAGGTTCATCTGGATTTTTGATGAAATCAAACTCTTTGATGACATCATCGAAACAGATGTTCCAACTCCGAGATGCCTGCTTTAACCCATATATGGATTTAAGCAATCTACATGCTTTCCCGCTGCTCCCACTGTCAATGAAGCCCTCTGGCTGATCCATATAAACGCATTCTTCTAAATTTCCATTTAGAAATGCTGTTTTAACGTCCATCTGCCAGATTTCATAGTCGTAGTGAGCAGCAATAGCAAGTAGGATCCGAATGGATTTAAGCATGGCTACGGGCGAAAAAGTTTCGTCATAGTCCAAACCTGGTCTTTGACGAAAACCTTTCGCCACAAGTCTTGCCTTATAGGTCTTTACCTGCCCATCCACACCAATCTTTCTTTTAAAGATCCATTTGCACCCTACAGGTTTTACCCCAGGGGGTACAACGTCCAAAGTCCACACTTTGTTGGTGTACATAGACTCCATTTCGGATCTCATGGCATCCAGCCACTTCACAGAGTCACCACTCGTGATAGCTTGCTGAAAACTGGTAGGATCATCATCATCCATGATGCAATCTTCTCCATTACCATCAATGAGGAAACCGTAGTACCTCTGCAGTGGGCGAGAAGTCCTACCAGATCTACGGAGTGGCCGAGGTTCTTCAGTTTCTGTTGCAACAGCCGGTTCAACCAAATCGTCATTTGTAGTTTGTGTCTCCAGAACCTCTTCTAGATCTACTACCTTGCCATCATCTTTATCTGTGAAAAACTCTTTTTCCAAGAATGTGGCATACTGAGAAACAAACACCTTTTGTTCCTCTTTGTGGTAGAACAGATATCCATAAGAATTCTTTGGATATCCCACAAAGTTACACATGACTGACCGTGTCTCGAGTTTGTCCGAATTCTGCTTTTTAACATAGGCCGGGCAACCCCAAATCTTAATTCTTTTAAGAGATGGTCTCTTCCCATTCCATATCTCATATGGCGTGGTAGACACGGCTTTGGTTGGAACCCTGTTTAGCCGAAACGCTGCAGTCTCCAATGCATGTCCCCAAAACGAGACTGGTAACTCAGCGTCACTCATCATGAATCGGACCATATCTAATAGGGTCCTATTCCGTCGTTCTGACACACCGTTGTGCTGTGGTGTGTAAGGAGGAGTGAGCTGAGAGAGAATCCCATTCTCTTTTAGGAAGTTTGCAAATTCTGTACTGAGATACTCTCCACCTCGATCTAATCGAAGCATCTTAATACTCAAGCCGGTTTGTTTTTCTACTTCCTGTTTATATTCAACGAATTTCTCGAAAGCGTCGGACTTGTGTTTTAATAAAAATACATGACCGAATCTTGAGAAATCGTCGGTGAATGTAATGAAGTATGAAAAACCGCCTCTAGCCTGTGTAGACATAGGCCCACATACATCACTATGTATGAGGCCCAGGAGCTGAGTAGCTCTTTCTCCGTGTCCGGTAAACGGAGTTTTGGTCATTTTACCCTTGATACAAGACTGGCAAGTCGCATAAGATTTATATTCAAAAGTGTTTAAATATCCATCTTTGTGTAACCTGTTTAGTCTTGTTTCGTTAATATGACCAAGTCTACAATGCCAAAGAAAAGCTTCATTTAATTCTGAAAGTTTTCTTTTATTAGTGTGTTGTATATTGAAAACTGTGTGTTGATTTAGGACATATATTCGGTTATTAAGTGTACCATACCCAACCAACATTTGATTTAGGTGAATGTTCATAACATTGTTCTGCAACACAAAATTATACCCTTCATTGTCTAACAAAGAAACGGATATTATATTACATAGCATACTTGGTACAAAATAACATGGATTCAAAATCAAAATACATCCAGACGGCAACCCCAAGTGATACTCTCCCACTGCGACTGTATGTACATTGGAACCATTTCCAACGCGGAGAGTATGGTCACCTGTCTTCAAAACCTTGCTATTTCTCAGCCCCTGCATAGAATTGCAAATGTGAGAACCTGAACCGGTATCCAATACCCATGAGGCAGAGTTTATAGAAAAACGGTTTTCAGTCACAAACGCACCTGAGGCGGAAGCATCACCATGCTTCTTCTTGAGACTTAAGTACTCTGTGCAATTGCGCTTCCACTGTCCTGTCTTGTGGCAATGAAAACACTCGCCTTTCCCTGGGTCTCCAGCTGTGGACTTTCCCTTTCCCTTCACCTTTTTGACTCCGCCCTTAGGATTAGTGGGTTTCTTCTTTTTCTTTCCCTTGGCCTTAGCTTTCGGGCGAGAAGAAGAAGACTGTCCAATAGTCATAACGGGAGTCTTTGCTGACTTCATAGTGCTCTATGCACTCCTTAACATATTAAGGAGTTCAGAGAGTTCCTTCTCCATGCCATGCATGTTAAAGTTCACTATGAACTGAGCAAAGGTGGAGGGGAGGGACTGCAGAATAATATCTATATATTGTTCATTGTCCATTGTCCATCCGAGGCCCTCAAGCTCTTCTATAAGAGCTATCATCTTCAAAACATGGTCTGCTACTGGTGTGCCAAGGGCCATCCGCATCTGAAACAGTTTCTTTGATGCTTCGTATCGTAATACGCGGGACTGCTCCCCATACAACTCCTTTGTATGGAGCAATATCCCGTGAATGTCCATGTCCTCGTGCTGCTTTTGATGTGTGTTGTCCATCGATGCAAGCGCGAGGCATTTTGCCGTGGCACAGTCAGCGTCCCATGTCTTGCGGACTTCAATGTCCGCAACTGAGGACTTTGGGCCTGGGACGGGCGGGGCTGAAGCCGTGAGGACATATGATACTTTATCATAAGTCAAGACGATCTTTAGATTCCTCAGCCAGTCTTTATAGTTGGTCCCATTCAGTTTGTTCTTATCTAGTAGAAGCTTAAGTTCAGTCATTGGTATCTGCCATTAAGAGAGAGAAAAGAATACACTCAGCGAAAGCTCTTGCATAGATTAGATTGGTTTATTATCTTGTCTAATCGATGTTTCCCACTGCTTTTTATCAAGTTTTCTTTCAAACCTTAAAAAGAAAAACTAGCCAGGATTAATTACAGTCTACAACTTCGCTAACCGTTCAGCCAGGCCAGTGTCGGTACTTTGAAGGAGGTTCCCCGTGCTTTCGCACGGACCTAATTAGAGTAAACCTCATTTTCCCAGAGGCGGAGCCCTGTTAACACCTTTCTAGACACCTAATGAGTTAGCTAATTGTAAACTGTAAAACTCTCCTAGGAGCAACTATTGCCCACAGTGGGATCGGGATCCAACCATCACATGGAAGGTATGCAATCTCATTGCAAATTTCAACACTTGAAATTCCCGATGTAATTTTTACCCCTAGTACTTATGACCTTAACTATGGTCAACAAATCATAAATACCAGTCATGTTCTACCCGTCATTTCTTGACCAATTAGACCCACCCATATGACCCTTAACTATGGTCAACAAAGTCGCATGAATGTCCTAATTAATCTGCATCATATGCAGTGTAGGAAGACATCACTTAGCTACCGTACACTACGCCTTAACTAAAGTCAACAAACGTAGCACGAATACTAAGTACTCTACTTCCTAAAATGACGGAGGGTTGCGAATGATTTTTAAGAAAATCTTTAACGCTTTGAACTTGATATCGTTGTAGAATCAAACAGTTTTCAAAAAGGAGTGGCTTAAGCTCCGCAGTTTTGAAATGTAGCTTTTTCATAAATAGCCGAGTAGTTTTTAAATCCGATTCTACAACATCTTTTTAGGTTTATTTTCTTTACATTAATCACATTAATGTAATCCCATCATTTAAGTCCTTAAGCCAATCACAGAAAAGAAACGAAAATAACACGTACGCTTATGCCATCCGCATTCGCTGCAATGTTCTGTTATGCACCGTTAGGTTACTTAACTAACGGCATACCGGGACGGGACTAGCGCGGGTGTAAAACATAAGCAACGTCTACTATATATCACATATATAATATGTCATTCGTCTCAGATATCACAGAACACAGGCAGAAGAAACATAGATATAACGTGGGATATCCTAGGACGTCCATATTTAGTATTTAGCCAGAATAGAAAATACGGATTCCACAGTCGCGATGAATAGCCAAGCCCACACCCTGGACCCCAACGAGAGCGGCAAGTGACCCTACCAATCCTGGAGTTTAGGAGACCCGGTCTCGACTCCTCGAGATGGCCTCCCACTGAACCCCAGAACCCGGTCACCTGTGCTCCCCTCCTTGGGTCCATCCTAAAGCGGAAAAGTAAATAATGTACAACACTGGTGACACAACCGCAACCTGGAAGTGCCCCAAATAAAAGAATATTACATTACATTTGAATTTACATAAATGAAAATATAAAACTCTCATCTCACAAAACCCCCCCCCCCGGCTATTCGATCGCGACAATCCTACACATCATACCTCAGAACACATAACATCAACGTAAGTAAGTATGCGTACCCCGATTATCGTTGATGTATAGCAACAAAACCGGCGATATCGTACATACTACACTTACGGTCACAGAAAAGAAAGTGTAAAACTACAATATTTGGAATCCAGATTCTCTTTAGACATCATAAATGCGAAATATCACATATTTCGTATTTCATGCCTAAACTACATGAATTCCACATATTGTATCACATTCCAGACAAACAGACAGTATTAAATTTTTCGAACGAACAACCAAGCACCCAAGATTCACTAAAGCCCAACACTTGAGCAGGGTTCAAAAATCCGGAGTGTGACACAGCAGTGGCGGTCCAGCCGTAGAAGGGTCAAGCCAACGCCTCACATATGGCACACCGTACTGCCCCAAACCCTAAGGTTCAAAGGGCAGTTCGAGACGGTCACATAATCGAGTTAAGGTTTGTTGCCTTCTAGAGGGACCACCGCAAAAAGACTTGCACGTATCACCAAAGTATTTAAACCCCGTGAATAGTGGATAAATGATACTCGTTCAAACACTTCAATACTTTTTAATTTACACGGAAAAGCTACGAAATAAAAATCCCGATCGAAATGACGAGATCAAAACCATCTCTAGAATTTTTCAAAACCAAATACAGATTAAAAATATCCAAAAATTTATACAAGCAGATTTATTAATTACTGTACAAAACATAGTCATCAATACCTATATACGGCCGCGGAACCGCGGCCTAAGCAAGCTTAGGCCGCGTTTCCGCGGCTAGAATCACTGTTCACTGAAAATATTTTGTACCGTAACTCTTATATTTCCTGCTGTATTTTTTACATATTTTTAATTCTGCAAATTATCAAATTTTAGAAAATTTCCAGAGAGCATCCCAAAATATCGTATTTTTGTCCGATCGGGGTTTTCACTTCGTAAAAACGTCGCCTAATGTTCTAGGTCGGCTCTGATACCAATGTAAGGTTAGTATGGCACCCTATGAAGAGTTTTGAAGCATCACATGACCCAATGTTATATTTTTTAATGTGCTAAACTAACATGCAAGTGGATCGATCCTAGAAAATTAGGGTTATTAAACTTTATACTAGAAAAGATTAGGGTTTGAAGACTACAACCTTTGTAGCTCCCCTTTGCTAGACTCCTTGGTGTCTTGGGTGTTGAGTCGAGGTCCTCTCAAAGTTCCCTTGCGTCCATGACGATCCACCACGGAGTACTCCGTCTAAGCTGGCTTCTTTGGAAAACCGAAGGAAACACTATAATCAAGTCGGCTAGACTTGAGTAGAATGATGTTGTGGTTTGGGATCTCACTTCAAAAACCTATCTTTATGTGGTAATTGCTCACTAGGAAAATCAAGAGAGCAAAGGAGCTAGAGGAAGAAGATGGTGGCAATTTTAACAAGAGATAAAAGATAACTCATATGAAGAAAAAGAAATATATCACTATATATTTTATTCCTTCATGCTATCAACCATGGTTAATGTGATGGAGACATTATTTAACTTTAGTTTGGAATGATAAAGAGAAGGATAACCTTAGGTTAGTGGTAGTTGAGCATGGTTAGGTCAAAGGAAGATTGTAGAAGCATGAATGATTATCCTTCCCTTTTTCATTTTCTTTTAAATCCAAAATTAAATAATAATCCATAATATAATCCATGGTGTGAGTCTTATATTGCCACCATTTCCATATGCTAACAACCATGACGGATGGGTGTATGTATGTATGCATGTATGCACATCTACATGTGCATGAAACTAAAAAGGAAGAAAGAAACACATGCATGCATGCATGCATACATCAAAACCCTAGAAAGGTTTCAAGTGAGAAAACTAATGGTTAGATGTTAAATCAACACTTAATTTATCAATCCGGTCATATCTCATATGACCCCACCAAAAGCAGGCCATCCGATCAATGTTCGGTATCATATACGCACATTTCAATCGGGCGCTAGCGCATATCGCATACGCGCACCACAACGTTTCGCCTGGACTGGGTAACTCCTCTGTGGGACTCTAAGACTCGTCAATACGCCGGCAGAGGGTGATGATCATATCAAGTACCCTCAAGCCGCAAGCGGTCAGCTAAACGTAACGGCCACCCGGGTATTGAGCGATCAGAAGACAACAAGCGAACCTGCTACAACTCCCGTCGAGCCATCCGGCAACACTACCGTACAGTCCGGTCTCTTCGTCAGATATGCTACATATCGAGCCTAGGGATGGTCACGTCGACCCCTATAACTCAATAAGTCGTGCCGGTGAATGGTCTATAGCAGATCGAGAAACTACTCATAACACTTATCAGCAAATCTCAGCAGCCCTGGCCAGGAACTTACTGATATAACAGTCGGGCACAGTACAACATCAACTCCCAATATCGGGAGAGACGAAACCCCTCCTATCGCTCATTGCCTTCGTGTGTCTCGGGACTGTACCCAACGGCCACCTGCTTGTACGACTCAGTAGAGCCGTGGTAGGGTGGTAATCAAAGTACGGTGGGAGAACACACAAGGCTCTATGATGATCTCGGGTCTACAGACTAACCTGTACCAGTGTCACCTGAGAACGGCTATCCGACGATAGATATAATTCCATATAGGAGTTCTCGGTGAGTCCGTCCAGTGTACCCAGTCACCACTGAGCACCCGTATATGATCTTGATGTCAAACATCGATGAATGTGGGAACATTCATCGCCCATCGTATGGGTCTAGTATCATATACGCTAGTCTACTCTGGTATATCAATGCCCCGTCTCGATATACCTACGACTAGGGACGTTCCAGGATATGCTTATAGACTACAGATGTCCCATTAGTATGATCACCATCATAATCAGAGTAGTCAAGCCGATATCCTCAGGGCTTTATCAGCATGTATGAATAAATAGAAGCATGATCAAATAAACATGTCAGATAAAGAAGAACCAGATAGCATACTATCATGTCGAGCAAGAGTGCAAACTGAATATATATACATGTATAGATACATCCACTATCACATAATGGCCTCCAGGGCATACATATATCCAACACACATAATCGAGTTAAGGTTTGTTTTCTTCTAGAGGGTCCACCGCTTAACTTGTACAATTTTTCCGAAAGATTTAAACCCGAAAAAAAATTCAACACTTGAAAGTTTTACGTGCCGGGAAAAAGTGGGTTAATGATATCCGTTCGAACTTTTTAACAATCTCTAAATATCCGGAAAGAAATACGAATTTAAATATTCCGATCGAATCTACGATTACAAAATAAACCCCAGAATACTCAACACTTGAGTCAGATTAAAAATATCCATAAAATAGTAAACACAGAGACGAGAATTACTGTGCGAAAAACCATGGCTAATTGCCTTATACTGCCGCGGAACCGCCGCTAATGGGGGGTCTTTGCCGCGGTTCCGCGGCCACGTGGTCGTATCAGAGGCACGAATTTCACAGTAATTCTTATCTTTTGTTGCAGTATTTTTCAGGTATTTTTAATTCAGAAAAATCCTAAATTTTAAAAAATTTCCAGAGAGGGGGTATATTTTGTCGGTTCGGGTTCGATCGGAATTTTAAGTTCGTAAACACATCGCCTAATGCTCTAGCTTGGCTCTGATACCAGTGAAAGGTTCCTAGGCACTCTTGTGAAGGTTCATAAGGCATCAAACATGCCCGGATAAAAATTTAGACGTGCCGAACAACCCAAAGCCGGGATCTTTGCTAGATTATTAGGGTTTAACATGCAAGATGATAACTTTTATCTAAGTTTGAGGGATTACAACCTTTGTAGTCCGCTCCTTCGCTTCACAAGCTCCGAGTAGAAGTCACTTTGCCATGATCCACGATCTCCCAGACTCATGAGAGGCTCCACGATTCGAACGATCCATGCTAGCTTGAAGTGTTCCAAATCTCCGATGATCTACGTCGAAGTTGCAAAGACTCAAGCTTTCTCACTCTAAAGAGATGAACACACTAATTTCATGGGCTAGATGAGATGAGGATGAGAGAGTAGTATTTTTGCTTTCTTTTTAAATCATTTTCTCATATTTATTCATCAAATAAAGAAAATCAAGTGAGCTTTTTTCAAAAGAGAAGAAGATGATAATGGAAAAGATAATGATAAAATCCTTTTGTGATGAATAGAAAGAAAGTATATGATTGATGTATATACCATGGTCAAGGATGAGTGGCTAAGATTTTGTAGATAATAAACTAGAGTTAGAGTTTGGTTGGGTTAGAAATGTGTCATCAAAAATATCTTAACCATGACAAAAGATAAAGCTTCTAGAAGGTGCATGAAGCATCTTACCCAAATCAAACCCTACCTCATTTAATCATCCTTAAACATGTTTAACAATAAATCATATCATGTCACAATAATATATATCACATATATATTATATATTTGCAACAAAAGAAAATAATACAATTAACATATATCGCATATATATCAATGTATCATCCAATGAGAAAATGAAATAATAAAGCGAGCCAATATTAGATAATGTAATACAATATATCATATATATTATTATATATTAAATCATCGAATCAACACTTGATCCGACGATCCGGCTATATCGAATATTACCGACTAATATATCATGTACCGATTCATCAAACCAACACTTGATCCGATGACCCGGTTCATATCCAAATATCGTGAGAATATAATACGGTATCTCATATCGCATTATCCTCGGTCCTGCACATATCACATATGTGCCTCTACTCCGTTTTGCCTGAGCCAAGAAACCTCTGTGTAGGACTCTAAAGAATCGTCAATACGCCGGTAGCAGGTGATGATCATATCAAACACCCCACAAGCTGCAAGCGGTCAGCTAAACGTAACAGCCACCCAGGTATTGAGCGATCAGAAGATCAACAAGCTAGCCTGTGCGTTCTCCTGTGAATCCAATCAGTAACACTCCCGTACAGTCCGGTCTGTTCGTCTGATATGTCGCATATCAAGTCTAGGGGTGGTATACGTCAGACCCCAGTAACCGATAAGTCGTGTCGATGTGTGGCTCATAACGGGTCGAGAAACTACTAGTAACACTTACCAGTAAATCTCTATATCAGCCCTGGCCAGGGACTTCCAGTTATAGCCAATCGAACACAGCACAACATCAACTCCCTATACCGGGAGAGACGAATCCCCTCCTATCGCTCATTGCCTCCATGTGATTCGGGACTGTACCCAAAAGCCACCGTTTTGCACACCCTCTTGGACGTGGTAAGGTAGAAATCAAAGCACAGTGGGAATCACACAAGATTCCATGACGATCTCGGGTCTACAGACTACCCTGTACCAGTGTCACCGGAGAACTGCCATCTGACGTGTGGTATATCATCATCTAGGAGTTCTCGGCGAGTCCGTCCAGTGTACCCAGTCTCCACTGAGCACTCGTACACCATCTCTGATGTCAAACACCGATGGATATGGGATCATCCATCGCCCATCATATGGGTCAAGATGCGTATACGGTAGTCTACTCTGGTGTATCGATGCCCTGTCTCGATATACCCTCGACTAGGAACTGTTATAGGATGTACTCATCGACTACCAAGGCCCCACTAGTATGATCTCATCATAGTCCCAGTAGTCGAGTATAGATCCTAAGGGCTTTATCAACATGTGAGAGTAAAACAGTAAACCAATACAAGTCAACATGTTAAGATAAAGTGAAACCAAATAGCATACTATCATGACAAGCAAGAAAGTCATCTCTATATATATCCAAGCATCCATTATAATATACATCATATGTACAACAATGGCCTCTAGGGCATATACATAACTAACACAGACTAACCCGCACAAGTGTCACCTGAGAACTGCTATCTCACGTGAGGTATAATACCATCTGGGAGTTCTCCGCGAGTCTGTCCAGTGTACCCGGTCTCCACTGAGCACCCGTATACCATCTCTGATGTCAAACACCAATGGATATGGGATCATCCATCGCCCATCTCATGGGTTGAGAGGCATATACGCTAGTCTACACTGGTATATCGATGCCCCATCTCGATACACCCACGACTAGGGACCTTGAAGGATGTACCTATAGACTACCATGTCCCCACTAGTATGATCTGCATCATAGTCCAGGTAGTCAAGTACACATCCTAAGGGCTTTACCAACATGTAACTATAAGACAGTTTGAAGAGACTAGTATACATGTTAAGATAAAGAGCAACCAGATAGCATACTATCATATCGAGCAAGAAAGTTATCTCTATATATGTCCAAGCTTCCAATATAATATACATCATCTGTACAATACTGGCCTCTAGGGCATACATACAACTAACAATACTAACCCAAGCTATCTCTTCACTAATTATGGAATTAGTGAATCAAACACCCTATACTAAATGGCAAGTAGTAGAGGATGATGAAGTAGGAATTTTGCTCACTTTAGATTTCATTTTCTCATAATTTTTCTCATATCTCCATTGAAGCTAGAAATCTTTTAGGAAGATGAAGAAGAAGAATGAACTCATCATATGAATTAATCCAAATGAATTATTGCAACCATGGGTGAGTTAAGCCCTCATGCCTAACTCATGTAGAGAATAAACCAAAGGCTATGGTTAAGGGTTGGGTTAACAAATATCCTAAGGAATGACAAAAGAGTGGACTTTGTCTATGTTTTACAAGCTTCTTCCAAGCATGAAAATATTGACCAAGTCTTTTCTCTTTTCTGATAACTTAAGAAATAAAAAAAACCCAACTTAACTCTAGCATGATATAAGTCTCATATACCCATCTTGCTTGTATCATTAAGCATGACACAAAACATGTACACAAATATACATATCACATATATACAATGTGCATATCTGGTGAGAAAAGAAATCTTAAGTGAATTAATATTAGTTAATGTAATTTAATATATCAAATATATAATTATACATTAAATTATCAAATCAACTCTTGATTTAATAATCCGGCTATATTACATATAACCGACTAATATCATGTGTAACAACTTATTGAATCAACACTTGATCCGTTGACCTGGCTATATCTCATATAACCGACCAATGTCATAAATCGCGAGAATAGAATACGGTATCTCATAATGTATCAATCTCGGTCCCGCACATATCACATATGTGCTCCTACTCCGTTTCGCTTGAGTCAGGAAACCCCTGTGTAGGACTCTAAAGACTCATCAATACTCTGGTAGTAGGTGATGATCATATTAAACACCCACAAGCCGTAAGCGTTCTGCTAAACCTAACGTCCACCCGGGTATTGAGCGATCAGAAGATCAACAAGCAAGCCTGCTCACATTCCGGCGAATCTAATCAGCAACACTACCGTAAAGTCTGGTCTCTTCGTCTGATATGTCGCATATTTCGTTTAGGGGTGGTAAACGTCAGACCCCAGTAACTCGATAAGTCGTGCCGATATGAGGCTCATAACGGGTCGAGAAACTGCTGATAACACTTAATAGTGTATCTTTGAAGAAGCCTTGGCCAAGGACTTCCTGTTTTAGCCAATCGAGCACAGCGCGACATCAACCCACAATACCGGGAGAGACGAAACCCCTCTTATCGCTCATTGCGTCCATGTGATTTGGGACTGTAACCAAAAGCCACCGTTTTGCATGTTCTCTTGAACAGGGTAAGGTGGAAATCAAAGCACAGTGGGAATCACAGAAGACACTATGACGATCTCGGGTCTACAGACTAACCTGTACCAGTGTCACCAGAGAACTACGATCTGACGATAGGTATAATACCATCTAGGAATTCTCGGCGAGTCTGTCCAGTGTACCCATTCTCCACTGAGCACCCGTATACTGTCTCTGATGTCAAACACCAATGGATATGGGATCATCCATCGCCCATCAACATGGGTCGAGAAGCTATACGCTAGTCTACTCTGGTATATCGATGCCCTGTCTCGATACACCCACGACTAGGAACATTTGAAGGATGTACTTAACGACTACTCTGTCCCCACTAGTATGATCTGCATCATAGTCCTGGTAGTCAAGTACTCATCCTGAGGGCTTTATCAACATGTAACATAGAGACAATCAGCGTACATGTTAAGATAAAGAGCAACCAGATAGCATACTATCATGTAGAGCAAGAAAGTCCTCCATATATATGTCCAAGCATCCACTACAATATATATTGTATGTACAGTAATGGCCTCTAGGGCATACATATAACTAACATCCTCCACCCCGATAAACCGTTGTGCTGTGGTGTATTCGTAAGAGTAAATTGAGAGAGAATCTCATTCTCTTTTAAATATTCTCGAAATTCCGTGCTCCAGTATTCTTCTCCCCGGTCATATTGATGGATTTGAATATCTTTACCCAACTGGTTCTCAACATCGTACTTATATTACTTGAAGTTCTCAAAAGATTCAGATTTGTGTTTCAACAAGAACACATGTCCGTATCTTGAGAGAACATCGGTGAATGTAATAAAGTACGCGGAACCATCCCTGGCATGTTTAGACATAGGACCACATACATCACTATGTATCTGTCCAAGAGTTCAGTAGTTCTTTCTCCGTTTCTAGTAAACGGAGATTTGGTCACCAAGTCTTTGAGACATGACTGGCAAGTTTCATAAGATATAAATTCGAACGGATTCAAATATGCATCCTTATGGAATTTCAGCTAGTCTTGTTTCATCAACATGACCTAGTATATAATGCCTCAAGAAGACTTCATTCATTTCTGAACTGTTCCTCTTATGTGTGTTATGTACGTTTAGAACTGTAGTTTGACTCATAACGTGTACACTGTTATACAACGTACCTTACCCAATCAACACTTGATTTAGGAAAATATTCACAATATTTTGGTACGGAATAACAGTCGCTTAGAATCAATGTATTACCAGTTGGTAACACTAGGTGATATCTGCCAACTACTTTGGCTGCAACAATTGCACCATTCTCTACTACCTAGAGACATATCACCATTCCCCAGTTCTCCACCTTTCTATAGACCATGTAACAAATTACATGTGTGGGATCCTGATCCGGTATCCAATACCCAGGACGTAGAGTAAACTAAGAAAAAGTTCTTCGTAACGAACACACCTGAAGATAATGCATCAACATGCTTTTTCTTCATTTGGGTGGCGTGGGAATCCGAACATTCCTCTATTCCTTGCTCCGACTAATGACAATCATTAGATAGAGCGGAATCTAGCCCAGTATAATAAGTAGGTTTGGTCAAAACATCCATATTATTATCTTGATTAAGGCACGTCAGTGGTCGCTACCAGGAGAGAGAGAAGGATAATCACTTTGCGTGCGCTCTTTGCAAGATTAGATTGGTTATTATCTTATCTAATCCAGATGGCTCCCACTGTTTTTATCAAATCTTCCTTCAAAACCTAAAAGGTAAGATTAGCCGGGATTAATTACCCCTTACAGGTTCGCCAATCGTTCGGCCAGGCAGGTATTGGTACTCCGAGGGAGGTTCCCCGTGCTTTTGCACGGACCTAATTAAAATAAACCTCATTTTCCCAGAGGCATAACCCCATTAACACCTTTCTAGACACCTACTTGATCGGCTAATTTTAAAGTGCAAAATTCTTCCAGGAGTAACTCTTACTCGCAGTGGGTATCAGGATCCAACTATCATATAGAAGGTATGCAATCTTATAGCAAATTTCAACACTTGAAATTACCGATAATGGTTTTTATCCCTAGCAACTTATGACCTTGGCTATGGTCAACAAATCATAAGTGCTAGCCAAGTTCAACTCGTCATTTCTTGATTGAATTAAACCCACCCGTGCGACCCCTGGCTTAGGTCAACAAAGCCGCACAACTACCCTAATCCAATCGCATCACATGCTGTAGACAAGCACTAATTAGCTACCGCATACTACACCTTGGCTATGGTCAACAAACGCAACACGAATACTAAATAGTATTTATCTGAAATGACGGAGGGCTACGCAGGTTTTTAAGAAAACCATGAGCGTAATGAACTTGATATCGTTGTAGAATCTAGTGATTTTGAAAAGGAGTGTTTTTTAGGCTTTTGCTAGTTTCGCTAAAGAGGTCACTCCCGGTGAAGGAATCTCGGCTCTTTCCTCATCGAATGAGGTTCTGGATATTCAAGAATACAACTATGCAAAGAAAAAACTAGAGAAGCAGTCAAAGGACAAAACCGAGTGGGTTGTAGCATTTGCTAGTTTCACTAAATAGTTCACTCCCGGTGAAGGGATCTCCGCTCTTTCCTCATCGAATGGGGTGCTGGATATTCATCATGGAATACCTCTATGCAAAGCATAAACTAGAGCTACCCATTTTGAAAATTTGATTCTACAATATCTTTTGGTTTCTTTCTTTTCATTAATCTCATTAATGAAGTCCCATCAATTAATGTTTCCTAAACATTACAGAAAAATGAAACGAAAATAGAACGTGCGCTTTTTCTATCCGCATTCACCACGGGGCCCCGTCATGCACCATTAGGTTACTTAACTACCAGCAGAGCGGGGGCTGGACTAGCACGGGTGCAAAACATAAAAAACATTTATTGTATATCATATATATAATATTACATTCGTCTCACGCAGTTATATGATCAACATCACAGAATCAAGCAGCAGAAGCAACATATGAAATATTGGATATACTAGGAGTCCGTGTTTTAAATTTAGCCAATAATGTAAAACACGGATTCCACAGTCGTGATAAATAGCTAAACATACATCCCTAGACCCCTACGAGAGAGGCAAGTAACACTGCCAATTCTAGAATTAGGAGACCCGGTCTCAACTCCTTGAGATGATCTCCTACTGGACTTTAGAACCCGGTTACTAGTGCTCCCCGCCTTGGGTCTATCCTAATGCGGAAAAGTAAATAATATACAACAGTGGTGACATCATCCTCAACCCGGAAGTACCCCAATAAAAGAATATTACATACAGATTTTACATGAATGAAAATAAAAATTCTCATCTCACATAAAACCCCCAGGCTATTCTTTCACGATGATCCAATAAAGCATATCAATAGCAACACATGATATCACATATCATCAACGTAATTAAATATGTGTATCTCTAAAACTCGTTGGTATATAACAACGAGATTGGGATACCCCACATGTTACACTTACGGTCGCAGAAAAGAAACAGAAAACTAAAATAATTAGAATCCGCAATTACCTTAGACATCATAAACCCGGAATATCTCATATTCCGGATTTCATGCCTAACTTATAAAACTTGCATTTTAGTCTCAAATTGAAAATACTTTTCAATTGGTTGTCGGATAATTCAACAAGATTCCCGGCTTAGTGATCACGTACAATACGCAATTGCGACGAAGTTTTGATCCGAATCAAAACTTCATGGTAATCGATCAATTGAGACTAAACGGCTAGCTTTACAATATATTAACTAGTTTTCAAAAAACTAATTAATCCGGATTCTAATAATTATATCACACACATCACAAATCTTATAAAGTAACTGCGACATTAGAATTCCGCACGCAATTAGCAAACTAAACCAAATTTTCCAACACTTGAAAAATCCAGTGAGCTAAAGTTCCCAAATCGAACGTTTTAAGGCAATCCGGGAGTCGAAACAAACTCAAAACCAGCCCGAATCTTCACAGGGGCGAAGGTCACAATATTAAATATCGAATGGGGGTCTAGAGGGGGTACCCGACCCCCGAGGGGTGAGGCAGACTCAAAACTGTCTAAGGTGGGGCAGTTTCGGGTCCCCACCGCCAAGACCACCTTGTGGTGGTCTTGGGGAGTGGGTCCAACCGTATGGTCCCCCCAGGGTGCGCACGCTCCACCCCATGGCTTCTCGGTTCAAACAGTATGCTCGCGGGGTGTGCAAACAACTCAAAACATCAATTTCGAAACTGTTTTTATAGGCCGTTTTTGCGCGACAAAAACGGTGGATTTCTAACATCGCTACAAGTTACCCTAATGTTTTAGCTTGGCTCTGATACCATGAAAGTCGACCTTAGCACCACAATGATGTTCAATAGGCATCAAGCATGCTAAATTTTAATTTTTATTAGGTGCTAAGTTAGACTAACAAGATCATTACTTGATTATTAGGGTTTTCCTTTTGTGATGTGATGAACTTAAGAGAAGAAAAGAGCATACAACCTTTGTAGTTCGAGTCCTTCTCTTCAATAGCTCTAGGTTTACGTCCACACGACTCTACTAGGCTCCTCTTCGAGTTGAACGAACGTCCTTCGTGATCTTCGTGCCAAAGACGATCCACCCGAACTCCACTAGCTCAAGCTAAGCCTTCACTAATCTCATTAGTGAAGGCAACACTACACATTAAATTGCTAATCTAATTTGAGATGATGAAGTAGGGGTTTATTTTTCTCACTTGTTTGTGTTCAAGCTTCATGATTCGCATCTCATGTGAGGGTTGAAGCTTGAACCATGACATTTGAGGAGGAAGATGAAGCTAGAGAGCAAGCATGGGAGAAACTCAAGAAAAATGGCTAAGTGTTGAGAATGAGCGAAGAATGAATGGCAACTCTTGACCTCCACTCATTCAAGCATGGAATTTTGCAATATAAAATTGCAACCATGCTTGAATAGTGAGTCAAGATGAATAAACTATGAATAAAGCCCATGCTTGCATCCATGCTCTCATTTTCCACCTCTTTTTCTATTTTTCTATAAAATAGAAATCATGCCATGCTACATATATATATTTATATATATATCACATATATATTAATACATATAAGAAAATATTTAGTGAGCTAATGATATTAGTTAAGATAAAATTATATCAAATATAATATATATCACATTATTAAATCAACACTTGATTTAATAATCCGGTTATATCACATATGACCGAATAATATCATTTATCTGTATATCACATTATCAAATCAACACCTGATTTGACAATCTGGTTATATCACATATAACCGAACCGATAACAGATAAATACCAGATTACAATACGGTATCACATATACATATTTAATCTGGCCCACACACATATCACATATATATCCTACTTCATTTCGCTTGAACCAGGAAACTTCTGTGTGGGACTCTAAAGACTCGTCAATACGCCAACAGTAGGTGATGATCACATCAGTCACCCACAAGCCGTCAGCGGTACTAGCTGGATGTAACGGCTACTCGGGTATTGAGCAATATGAAGATCAACAAGAAAGCTCGTCCATACTCTCCATGAAGCCTATCGTAACACTAGCGTACAGTCCGGTCTCTTCGTATGATATGTTGCATATCATGTCTAGGGGTGGTAAACGTCAGTCCACTGTAACGTGATAAGTCATGCCAATGTCTGGCCTATAACGGTTTGAGAAACTACCGATAACTCTTATCAGTAAATCTCAGCAGCAGCCCTGGCCAGGGATTTCCAGTTATAGCCAATCGAGTATAGCGCAACATCAACACCCAATACCGGGAGAGACGAAACCCCTCCTATCACTCATTTCCTCCATGTGAGTCGGGACTGTACACAAAATCCACCTGTTTGCACGACTCCTTTGAGCCGTGGTAGGGAGGAAATCAAAGCATAGTGGGAGCCACACAAGAATCTATGAAGGTCTCGGGTCTAGAGACTAACCTATACCAGTGTCACCAGAGGACTACTATATGATGATAGGTATACTACCATATAAGAGTCCTCGGCGAGTCCTGTTCGGTGTACCCATTCTCCTATGAGCACCTGTGTACAATCTTTGATGTCACATACCAATGGTTGTAGGATCAACCATCGCCCTCTAAGGGACAAGAAACGTACACACTAGTCTACACTGGAATATCGATGCCCTGGTCCTGATATTCCCACGATCAGGAGCAGATTAAAAGATGTACTTATGGACCACCCTGACCCCACTAGTATGATCTCATCATAGTCCTAGTAGTCAAGTATATATCCTAAGGGATTTATCAACATGTGAGTGCTAGACAGTATAAATACCAATCTACTTGTTAAGATAAAGGTAACCTGATAGCATACTATTATGTGGAGCAAGAAATTCCTCTATATATATGTCCAAGCATCTACTATATTATCAATAATGGCCTCTAGGGCATAATATTACTAACAATATTAACTAATATCAATCTCACTTAAGATTTTCTTCTCTTGTTAAATATTTATATATGTGTGATATGTGTGTGTGTGTGTGTGTGTGTGTGTGTGTTTTATATTGTACCATGGTTGATGATACAAGGTACATGGATGTATGAGAATCACACATAAGGATATATGAGAAGAGATAATGATAAACAATTTTAGAATTAAAAAGAAAAAGAATTTGAGTCATTTCTCAAGATGCTTGTGGAAGCTTTAAGAAGCCATGACTCACCTCTTTTTCTTGTTTTATTATAAGATATTTATCATACACATCTCATCTCATCTCATCACTCACCTCATGGTTTATTCTCTCTCATCCAAGTTCATCCTCATCTTCTTCTTCTTCCTCTCTAGAATTTTCTTGAGGTGAGAAAATAAAAGAAAAGAAAAGAAGAAAAATAACTGAGAAAATTCCTACTTCATCAACCTACACTCTTCTAGCCCATTAGTTTAGGTTGTTTGCTTCACTAATACTTTGATTAGTGAAGAGTGAGCTTGAGTTAGAGAGACTTCAAGGTAGATCATCTTCGGCCTCGAAGACAACAAGCAAGCGCATTGCTTTCATCAAGTGGAGTCAAGAAGAGTTCTAGGGATTACTACTTAGAGCTTTAGAAGTGAAGGACCAATCAACAAAGGTTGTAAACCCTCTTCACTTAGTGTAGAATTTATTTGCTTTACTCTAAACCCTAATTCTCTAGTTCGATTCTTGTTTAGTATAACTTAGCACTCTAGTTTTTTTAAAATTGCATACTTGATGCTTGTATAAACCTAGTAGAGGTGCTAAAACATACTTTCAATATTTATATTGCAAAATATGTTTTATAAAACCTTGATTGCATTATTGTTTCAAGTGATGATTTTTCTCATTCTCACCTTGAGCTTCTCTCTCCTCTCTAAGCTTTCTTGAGTTCCTCCTCCTCCTTCATCTTCCTCCTTACCATCTCATGAGTTGAGAATTAAGGGAGGAAGAGAGATAGAAATACACTAGAAAACTCACTACATCATCTTAGCAACCTAGATTAGCAAACTAGGTTGTTGAGTTGCTTCATTAGTGAGGCTAAGTTTTGATTACAAACTCTCGGGTGGATCATCTAGGACTGAGAAAGCCGGCCATCAAGGTTGATCTAGGAGACCCCAAGGAGCTTAAGAAAAGGAGTGAAGACCCGAAGGACACGTGTCTATCGGTATAACCTTCTCTCATGGATAGATCTCTTGTAGCTTGCTAGTTTAGGGTTATGATTTGATCACTTGGGTTAAGTTGGTTGTGCTTGCTTAAAAAAATAATTTTTGTGCATTCTGCCTCTCTACTTCGATATAGAGTAAGCACAACTCACCAATAAGTATGATATCCGGTTTTTCTTTATCATTGATGTGTATAAGTTTTACTTGTTTTTACGTGTCACTAATACATAATGACGAAGCCCGTAGGATTCTTGCTTGACTGTCGGCTTTAAGATGGCGATCATATACATGAGAGCTGGGTAGTCCATAAGCACATCCTTTAATGTCCCTAGTTAAAGGAGTATTAAGACTGGGAATCGATATTCTGGAGTAGACTAGTGTAAAGCTTTCTAAACCCCGACGAGGGGCGGTGGCCGGTCTCATAAGTCATTGGTGTTGTGTCACCCAAAATAGTATACAGGTGCTCACTGGAGTTGAGTACACCGGACGGAATCGCCGAGAACTTCTCGATGGTATAATACCTATCGTCAGATAGCAGCTCTCTAGTGGCATGAGTATAGGTTATTTTTTTGACCAGAGATCGTCATTTTTCTCGTGTGAGTTCCTACTGTACTTAGATTACCACTCTACCATGGATCAAAGGAGTCGTGCAAACATGTTTTAGTTAGGTATTGTCCTGAGCCATATGGAGGCAGTGAGCGATTGTCAGGAATTCGTATCTCCTGGTATTAGAAGTCGATGTCGCATTGTGTTCGGTTGGCCATCACCATAAATTCGTGGCCACGGTGGATGAGATTTACTGATAGGAATTCAATAGTTTCTCGGTTGGTGATGAGTTTGACACCAGCATGACTTATCGGGTTATTAGGGGTCTGACGTTATCCACCCCTAGACCCGGTATGCGATACTTTTAAACGAAGATATTAGACTGTACGGAGATTGTAACATTCTGGCTCAGTAGGGTATGGACGGACTTGATTGTCGACCTCCTTTTCAGCAGTTACCTGAGTAGCCGTTATGTACAACTAGTGTTGCTGACATGCTTGTGGTTTTGGATTTATTCAGTAAATCACTGCCAGCGTATTATCGAGTCTTTAAAGTCCCACACAGAGGGTTTTCCCAGTTCAGTAGATATGATGTAGATGACGTATCTTGATAGATACAGGGGTCTGATTAAATACGTGTACATGCTACACGAACTTTAATCAGACGGTTGATAATACTAGTCGGCTTAGGATTAAGCTGGATTATTAAATCAAGTATTGATTTAATAATTTATATATATATATATATATATATATATATATATATATATATATTCTAGTATTATGTTCACTATTCATTTTCTCTCTCTTGGCTATCTTTATTTTATACGGATACACATATATGTATTTCGATATGTATACCAGGGTTGTATTATGTATTTTTATGGAATACTTCTAAAAGGAGGACACCTCATTATAGAAATTTTCTTTTTAGGAAATTATTAATTAGGTGGCTAGGTAAGGTGTAAAGGTGAGCATGTAGAGAGGGATGGCTTTGAATTGTTTATTGGAAAAATGCTATGTCATGTATTTTATTTTTATGGTTGAAAATAAAATATGAAGCCATATCTCTCTCCCATTCAAACACAACATACACACTCTTTATCCTCCTTTTTCATCCTTCTTCCTCTTGAGTGAGGATGCACACTTGAGCATGTAAAATGACATAAAATGATAGTGGAAAAATCTTACATCCACACACTCCATTTCTAGAAAAATTGGAGTGTCGATTGTTTCACTAGGTGAAGCTGGAGCTTGGATCGGTTTTCTCGGATGGATCATCTTCGGTAAGGGCGGTCGCTTCTCAAGCTTATTCCCGACGGCGTATGGGAAGTTTGGATGGATCTTTCATGATTGGGTAGACACACGAAAATAGTTGTAATCCCTAAATCTTGCATTCTTAGTTTACTAGTTTAATATTTAGAACGATTGCTAGGGATTATTTTCTAGTGCTCCTTTTAAAATTTTTGTTTTTCGATTCCGCATCGGCTGCGGTTGTAGCGGCAAAGGCGCTAAGAACTTTCAGTAACCGTTTGTTGACGGGGCATGGGCCTAAATTTGAGCCCAATCGGTTGCGCCTTGACCGTTGTGCTGGGTTCTCTTAGCACCCTCGCTAGGTTTCGGCAAGCATCACGTATGCAATTTCAAAAAATCTAGAGTGCTAAGCAACCCGAATGAGAATCTAACTAGAGAATTAGGTTTTTTAAAGCATATAAAAAACATTACACTAAGTGAACAAGGAATACAACCTTTATAGACTGGTCCTTCACTTCTAAAGCTCCATGTAGTACTCCCTTAGCTCCAAATAGTGGTCCCCCGAACTCTTCTTAGGCTCCACTAGGCGAAAGGAACAAGCTTGCTTAAGGATCTTCGAGGCCGAAAATGATCTACGTCGAAAAATCTCTAACTCAAGATACCTCTTCACTAATTGAGGAATTAGTGAAGAAAACAATCTATACTAATTGGTTAATTTTGTATAGATTGATGAAGTGGTAATTTTGCTCACTTTAGAATTAATTCTCTCTTTTTCTTTTTCACCTCACTCAAAAGCTAGAAAGCTAAAATGAAATGATGAGAAAGATGAAGTGGTGAGCCATCTCAACCATGGGTGAGAAAACATCACAAATGATATTTGTAGAGACTTAACCATGGCTAAAGATAATAGTTGGGTTAATAAATATTTAGAGTAAAACAAAATTAGTGGACTAAGTCAAGATTTCTACATGTTTCCACAAGCATCCTAAACCATTCCAATTTCCACCTAATTTTGATTTATCACTTAATAATTAAATCCCCAAATTATCGTTAGTTTGGTATGAGTCTCATACACCCATGTCCAAAGTATCATCAATCATGAAACAAAATTAAATACATTAATATATATCACATATATATTTAAATGTATTAGTAGAAAAGAAATTCTTAAGTGAGCTAATATTAGTTAATATATATTAATAGATCAAATATATAATTATATATTAAATTATTAAATCAACACTTGATTTAATAATCCGGCTATATCACATATAACCACCTAATATCATTTATATCAACTTATCGAATCAACACTTGATTTAATAACCCGGCTATATCTCATATAACCGACTGATATCATATATCGTGAGATTAGAATACGGTATCACATACACATATTAATCTCGGTCCCGCACATATCACATATGTGCCCTACTTCGTTTCTCTTGAGCCACGAAACCTCTATGTAGGATTCTAAAGACCCGTCATTAAGCCAGCAGTAGGTAATGATCATATCAGTTACCACAAGCCGTTAGCGGTACTAGCTGGACATAACAGCTACCCAGGTATTGAGCGATCAGAAGATCAACAAGCAAGCTTGTCTAAACTCCCATGAATCCGGTAAAAAACAATGCCGTGTAGTCCGGTCTCTTCGTCTGATATGCCGCATATCGTGTCTGGGGTGGTAAACATCAGACCCCAATAACTTGATAATTCATGCCGATGTGAGGGTCATAATGGGTCGAGATACTACTGATAACAATTACCAGTAAATCTCATCATCAGCCCTGGCCCGAGACTTCCTGTTATAGCCAATCGAGCATAGCGCAATAACAACCCCGAATACCGGGAGAGACGAAACCCCTCCTATCGCTCGTTGCCTCCATGTGACTGTCATGACCCGAAATATCACGTGACTGGCACTTGAATCATATGAAGTCTATAGGACCCCATCTAATTCATATAAGCCAAAACCCATAAATCTAAACTATTTAAAAGAAGAAGGTGAATGAAAACGTGTTTTAAAGTTGCATATAATCACATTGAAAAGTCGTTGTAAACATTTTTAAAACATCATATCTTGTCCGAAAATTTCGGTAGAGTCTGCTTTGTAAATACTGGATACAACATGAATAATATATATAAAGACATCCCCAAGCGGGAGCTAGCACTTCGTCAATTGACGGTCACAACCACGCAAGCAATATAATATACAACGCCGAAGGGCGAGGATCAAAACTCAAAAGGAAACTCAAAATCATCAAGAAAACCATAATAATACAAGCGCCACTCTAAGCTCAAAATAACAATAACTAGTTTTCTAAGTCTAAAATAATATACAAGTCTGGTTGATGGAGTTTTACTAGATACAACTGAATAAAAATGAAACACAATGGTGGTCACAATACAAGTGAACCCACCTACCAAAGCAATCACCCGCATGGAGCAGTGTGCCAGCAAAGCCGCAACAAAACCTGTACGGAAAAACCTGCAAGAAACTGTGGCACAACAGGAGTGAGTTGCCAACTCGTGAGTAGAAAACATCACAGAGCAGAAATCGTATGTATGACTCAATCCTAGGTCAATACGATCAGTAGTATATATCCTCAATATGATAAATCTGAAGCATGATAAGCTGGCAAGGGTAAACATCAATACATAAGTGTAATACTAAGTGCTCGTGTCAGTGCCTCAAGTAGCAACATATCATAAATATGAGGTATGAATGCAATATAATGAAAACAGAATACATCATGCATGTGAAAACTGTTTTCTTTCTTTAGTGAGATTTCTGTATATATAAATCGAGGTATCATCAATGAAATCAACATGAAATCAGTGTCAAGTATCGACACAAATCATAAATCCCAATATCTCTATATCTCAGGGTCAGGCAATCCGGACTGGCTTGTATCCTCGAATCTCAATATCTAGGGCTCCGGCTATCCGGACTGGCCCAAATCATCAAATCTCAATATCTAGGGCTCCGGCTATCCGGACTGACCCATACTCCAATCGGTATCCTCCGGATATCCGTCGAGTCACAATAAAATCACCGGTCGGTAGTGCTCCCCTGTCAGGCTCAACACCATCATCAGCGACCATCTTGCCCCGCGGTACCGCACCGGGTCCACCATGCACCCATAGACGGTTCCTCAACCTCATCGAATCGGGTGTATTATATCGCTCAAGAGCTGAGAAAACTCATGGTGGAAATATTTTATATCATATCATGAGAAAACCGCATTTTCTATTTTTAGAAATGATAATCAGTTTATAAAATCTTTGCTGTTTCTCTAAATCCATAAATCTCATGGAAATCCGAAATCAGAAATCACGATGTAAATCAATAATGAATAATGTACTCCGGCAATCCGGACTGGCCCATACCATTGCATGGCAAATGAATATATGAATATACATGCGTGAGATAATACAGTAAATAAAAGCAATATCTAAACTAGCATATGAAAACAATAACATATATGAACTATCAGCTAGCAAGCTATGTCAATGAAGTAATGTTCTCTAAAGTGTACGTGACATAGCAATTACCGATGAAGATGTGTGTGAGCCGGCAAGCAAGTGTTCGTAGACATACGCATCATCGGTAATGGTGTTGGTGTCCTGATCACATGGGTTTAATATAACAATACATAAATAAGCATGCGATGCGATGCGAATAATAAGAATATGCGGAAAATGAATGGTAAATGCTGCAATAATGAATATAAATTTATATGATCGAGTCATATTGTCTTGCCATTTGAAATAACACGAATCGTGGTGATTAGAAAATAAGGGCTACGGTGTTTTTAAGAAAATGTACATCCTTTGAAATATCCGTAGAATTCCTTGGCCTGCTTTTTAAATACTCACGATTCGTTTGTTTTGAAATAGGTATGACTCGAGTCTAGTCTAATATCTACAAGTAAACAACATGACTAAACTAACAGGCTAATCGAAATGGTAAGGAAACCATCTAAATCTGAGTCGATATATATAAATATAATAGTCGGTGATCGCGCCTCAAAAGTATCACATACGATATAATATATATAATAGGACATGCTCGAGTCAAGAGTGCGGATCTATCATCAATATATAGCTCGTACGGTAAATCCATCGTACGGCATCCCAATCTTGGTACGGGTTGAATATCACATTTATCTCATCATTTATCTGGTATCCTTATCATCATATCCTATATTAAGGGTAATGATCTAAGTCTAGTACAAACTGATACCATCTGTATATATATGTGTGTGTGTATGACAACACCTCGCCTAAAGACCCGCTATAACATCATGTCATATCTCAATATACGATCCAAATCATATCACCGATCTCGTGGTATCATGTCCAATCACGTCGACTCATCTCAAAATACCATATACTATCCTCATCATCCATTTATATGTATACGTATATATATATATATATACATAGTCCCATACCTATGTGTGTATATATATATATACATATCTCCATATACGTACAAGTAAATAAAATGTATGAGAGTGTGTGTGTGTGTGCATATATGCAAATCATTAATCAAGGGTTCACGACTAAAACTAACTATCGACACTATCATCCGATTACACTAAAATTTATCCACGAACTCCTAAGTCTATCTAGATAATCATCTAGTCTCACAATAAACATATTTATATATATAGGTATACGTATTCGTATACTACACTACGAAACTGCGGCGGTGTTATACGCCATCCACCCGACTTCCCCCGTAGATATATATCTACTCACCTTGATCCTTGCTGGCCGAAATCGATGACTCCACGCTCGTCCTTTTCTTCCCGAAATTCACGCGGAGGCACCTACATGTCATAACATATCGTATCGTATTAAAATCCAATTCGCAATCGAAACAACACACGAATCACTCATAGGTTAAAACCTATGGTCTACTCAAACAAAAGAGCCTAAAAACACCCGATATCGACGTACAAACGTCAAGTGACCGATACAAAACACAAATAACAAAACATAAATTCATGAACATCGAGGAATTCAAAGCAGCAACTCAATAAAATGGTCCCAGATTTTAGTTCAGGTGAAATCAAGATGAACAAACAGCACTGGGTATTGTATATGAAGTATATGAGCTACGGAACCAACTTAGACACTAAAAACCGCAAAGTGGCCGGCCACATGCATGAAAAATCCGGCGAGCTCAGCCAAGGGAAGGAATTGGGCCTCGTATTTTCAAGGTGGTCTCCTAGTGTCTATTCTAGGTCTCTTGGGTTGTTTGGTTTTACAGAAAAGTTATCAGGTCATCCCAGATTCCCAGCACCCACTAATAAATCACAAACCGACATATCGATGTCTAATTCCCAAAGCAAGGTCTAGGTTTTGTATGGTCCAGGTTCAGACAATAAGGGGGGGTTAAGTCACCACTAAACCTCAATTGCTCCATCATAACTCAAGAATACCTAAACTTCCTCTAGAAATTTCCAAACGCCACTAACCCTCAATAAATGGATTTTAAACTAAACTAGAGGCTAACGGAATGCAAATACTACACAAATTGTGAAAGGATTACCTCATTTGACAATTCAAGAATCTTCTTGAGTTGCCCCAAGTGCTAAAAATCCGATTTTTCTTGGTCCAAAGTGCTTGTAGTGAGCTTGTGCAACAAAAATGAAGTGGAGATGATGTTTTAATGGGTTTTTGATGATGAAGTGAGGGGTGTAGTGGAGGTGAAGGGAGATGGCAACCATATGAGAGGGGAGAGGAAAAATGAAGAGGAAATAATGAAGGAGGGAAATGCCATGGTCCAAGGTTGACCCCTCACCTCTCTCTCTCTCTCTTGCCCATACCTCTTATTCTAATCTTTTTCCTTTTTCTTTTCTTTTCTTTTCTTATCTTCTTATTTCTTTTCATTTCATTTGTTTTCTTTATCATTTCTTCTCTTCACATAAAACAAAGCATGCATGAAAAATAAAGAAAAGACCATGGTAGAAAAATGTAGAAGTATGAAATAGGACATCGTGCATATCATGTGCACAAATCAAGCTTAATGCACGATTAGTGATATTTAATCGCGATTAGTATTAAAATTGTATATAATTAATTATAAAAATTCATAATGTTCCTAAATCACATAAAACACCCTCATTTCAGAAATTCCTATAATTTTCCAAATATTTCCCAATTTATTGGAAATTAATTATACCGCATTATCAAATATTCATAATATTTATTATTTAATTTTATAAATTCCAAAAAATAATACTTTATTTTTCTGAAATGTTGCAGTCTCCCCCCATTTAAGAAATTCGGTCCTCGAATTTAAATTTAAACCCCTCAAATACTAAAATATTTCAGTAAAATGATCCAGTCGTCAGGGCTCCGAAATCATAAATACATAAAACATATCGTAGCGCAACGCATGCGCATGAGAAATGAGTATATAAACCAAAATCAAAACTCCATCAAGCATCCTGCAATCATCGGAGTTATAGTGAAGACACCAATGTCAAAATCTAATACGAAAAGCAACATGATATACATCAAAACTATACATGTACACATCGTTGTAAATTCGTCAAATCATCTGAAGAAAAGCATGCCAAACCTTTTCAAGTCGTTGTGCGATGTGCATATCACGGCACAGTGGCAGACGTTTATTGTAAGAAAATAACTATATATCTATATACCCTTTGTTTAACTTACACGTCCCGCCGTTTTGAAAAATAATTTAGAAGGGTTTTCTTTATTAAATGTCTCGTGTCATCTCGGACACGTAGGTAGATATTGAGACTATAGCTCCTTTTTGGAAATTCCTTCGATAACTATCAATGCATGCAAAACTATATTCAGGTACTGTTCTCTGACTAGTCATGCTCAGCTACTATACCATATAGTAAATATCATAAAAACGTACTGCTCCACAAGAATCAATCCTAAAATGCGCATAAGAATGCCACGTGCGTCTGGTGCGCACGGAAAACAAAATCCATGAATGTGCCATACATGTGCACAGAAACAAAATCTAAGTGCAATAGGTGTGCACGAAAAAACTTGTCAAGGGCAACGGCGTGTGCCTGACAATAATATTAGGTGCATCTGATATGCACAAAGAATCTCAATTTAGTGCATCTGGCGTGCACCAAAATCGCATCAAGTGCCCAAGTATGCGCAAGAAACCAAATCAAGTGAACAAGGTGCACGAAAACAAATATCAAATATCACAATTGAAATCGACGGTATACAGCATATCTCAATCCAAATCAGGTATACAGTGGTATATAATTTCACAACCATGTCCATCAGTGTGCACAAATCAAATCAAAAAACTAAAAGAGCATGAAAACTTTGCCAAAAGTACAAGTCAAATCATATGCATACCATAGGCATGAAATCAAAATCCATATCTCGAATGATATCAAATCGAAGTCAAGTGCAACTGTGGTGCATAGAATCTCAATCATGCAAATAAATCGTCCAAAATACCGAAATCAAAGATGGCGGAAACCGTCCCGCTCTGGCATATCCTCAAAAAATCTCTGGCCAACTGTAATGGTCACTCATAACATATCTCGTCGACGATGCCGAACTCTGGCCTACTGGGTGTGCGTAATATGACCGATCCTGGGTCCATGTCTTCTCGTATAGTATTATAGGAAAGGTTATGTCGAGGACTCTCCTAGATCTCATTTCAGCCGAATTGTCCGGAAGTCATCATCTTTTACTAAATATATTTCTTGTTCTGGAACGGCTGCATACTCATCGCGACTCCTTCTGGAAGATATATTCATATACAACGCTTCCGCACGTGTATCACAACTCTGATTTCAGCGGAGTGGAACATCATCTCATCAAGATCTCGCACGAACCTCTTACTCCATTTTTCTCTAATGTCGACTGATTAGGACTCGTCTCTTCATAGCTGTATGGACTGCGCTCCAACGGCTATACTCGTATCTGGAGTCTCCTAAGCAATGTATCCCATCACATGTTATCCGAATGACGTCGAACTTTCCGATCGATTCGTCAAGGTTCCATAATCCCCCAAGAGCTCAACATTTTGAGTACAGTTTAATAGTATTCCAGTACATGCCACAGCACCTATGGACCAGCCGTAGAAGGGCATACCCAAGCCTCATTAATGGCACCGCTGAACTACTGTAAACCCTAAGGTTTCAGAGCGTTCTCATGGTCATTATGTCGAGTTAGGGTTTCATTCTTCTAGAGGGTCCACGAAAATACTTGCATGTTTTTCCGAATACTTTAAACTTGGAAAATAGGTTTCTGACATTCGATCGTCTTCTATTGACTCTTAACGTAGCTGTGTGAAGTCGTCTCTAGCTGGAATCAATCAATCTGATGACCTCGCATCGGGGTAGTCAACGAATCACATGTCCTAGTCATTCCTACTTGGGTGACTAGCGATCTTCTATCATATCACTATGTACCACTCGTGCCGCGTTAGTTTCAAACATCTGGGCGACATCTCGTTAGTCGCAGCAGCAACTGAATCCTTCGTCCGCATGCTGAACAGTGCCTTAATCATCAAAATAATCAGTGCATCGACGGTCATCACATTATTCCTGGCCTCTAGCAGTGGCCCAATCGTCTGGTGCTGATTTGCACGTCCGAGAAATCTTGTAAAATCGATCCATCATACGCTCATGGCGCAAAAACACAGTAGGACGATACATCTATGCAATCGCGTGTCCCTGGAAACATGCCCTAGCCAATCCTCATCTGTCATGAGCTCATGCTGACGCAACTCTAGCCATAGCTCTCTCTGCCAGTGTAATTGTGGCAGGAAAACCATAAACCAATATCGATGAGGATAGATCATGAATGAATATAATACTGTGCAAGGAAATGTACATCTTAAGGCTTCTTAAGCGGAGTAGCGTATCGTAAGTGTCAGTGTATATGCCCTAGGGGCCATTATTGTATCATACTAGTTTGTATATTACTTAATGGAAGCTTGGGATATTCACATATATATATCAGTCTTGCTAAACATGGTAGTATGCTACTTGGTTTTTCTATCTTAATATATGAGTATACGTATTGATAGAGCTCTTAGGATCTTGCTTGACTAGCAGCGTTGTGATGGCAGTCACACTAGTGGGGGCGGGGTAGTCTACAATCGCATCCTTATTCAGGTCCCTAGTCGTAGGATTTTCAAGACAGGGCATCGATACTCCGGGGTAGACTAGTGTGTACGCTTCTCATCCCAGTTGGGTTGATTGTCTATCCCACAGCCGTCAGTATATCGTACTCGAGATAGTATACAGGTGCTCGTTGGGTTACGGGTACACCGGACAGGACTCACGGGGAACTGTTGGCTGGTATTATACCCGTCGTCAGTGAACAATTTCCAGGTGACATGAGTACAGCATAGTCCGCAGACTTGACACTGCTACTTCGCCTCGAGTGTGTCCCACTATTCTTAGATTGCTACCCTACCACGGCTCAAAGGAGTCATGCAAATATATAGCAGTTAGGTGCAGTCCTGAGTACTTGGAGGTGGTGGCGGTTAGACAGGATTCGTCTCTCCCGGTATTGTGGGTTGATATCGCGCTGTGTCAGAGAGCCATTACGCAAAGTCCATGGCCAGGGCAAGCGAGATTTGCTGGTAGGTTCCAGTAGTTTCTCAAGGTGTAATGGGCTTCAATCCGACACGACTTATACCGCTATTAGGGGACTGACGCTTGCCGCCCCCTAGGCCCGATATACGATAGTCTTAGACGAACGGACCGGACTGTACGGAGATTGTCACATCAGACTCAGTAGGAGTTCGGATGGGTTTCCTCATCGGCCTTCTTATCGACATCAACCTGGGGACCGTTACATACAGCTAGTGCCGCTAGCGGTCTGTAGTTAAACCCACTTCCAGCATTGTAGTCGAGTCTCTAGAGTCCCACACAGAGAGTTTCCCTACTCCAGGCGAAACGATATAGAGGTCGTATGGTTTTACGACAGGGGTTCGGACGCATACGTGTGTTTACGCACGTACGACTTTCGGACAGTTTTTACTAGTCGGCTTTGGTTTAAGCCAGTTACTAGTATCCGGTTATTGGATTTATACAGTCTAAAGCTTTTCCGTGTTTTCACCGATAGGAGGGGCGTTCTCGTAATTGCGCGAGAAGCTTCTAGAAGATTGTGACTAAGGGGTTAAGGTGGCATATACATTAAATGAGATTAGTGAGTCATATGGATGATTCATCCATGTCATTAATGCATCATAAATGCTTAATGACTCATGGAGATGAATCACCATTAGATATTTATCAAGCATGGTTGTAAATCATTTTCTTTTCTTTTCTTGAAAAACAATAATGCTTGATATATATTATGATAACTCATTTTCTCATTTCATTATTATGTTCATCTTCTTTCTCATCAAGCTCCCTCTCTTCAAACCCTAATCCTCCCCTCTCATGTGTTGAGTACAAGGATTAGTTAGACTACTTAATCCATAACCCTCACTCTATATCATCTAGGTACTTTGATTAGCACTTAAAGAAACCTAGTTGCCTCAAGTTTAGAGGTAAAGCTTCGAGTAAAGCTCTCGTGGTGGATCGTCTACTACTTGGAGAAGGCCGAGGCGGAGGTGGAGTTCGTGAAGACGAAGGACATGGTTCTTTAGGTATAATCACTTTACATTGTAGTTTAGAACTTCTATGTTAGTTGTTAGTTATCGTTTAGCTTCGATTCATGCGGTTAGTCGATGTTTATGCAAAGAACAAGATCGTTTTTCATATTTCCGCCTTCCCACAAGTCGTGGGGTGTTGTACATCGACTTACAGTGGTATCAGAGCCTCGCTAAACAATAAATAACTCATTAGCAAAGTCGTAAGATATTCGAACGCAAAACGAACCAAAAAACGACATCGATATCACTACTTTCCGTCAAATTTTAAACAGGCTCTAAAAATTTTTCAGGGTGCTTCAGAATAACCTATAGAGAAGTTTAAGAAAACTGGTGAAAAATGGGTTCCTGAATCGGCCAAACGACCGCGGAACCGCGGCGGATCGCACCGATCCGCCGCGGAACCGCGGCCTAATTAGGGCCGATTCAACCCATTTTCCACCAGTAATTCTTCTGTGATATTTTTGTGTTTTCTGGGATGTTTATTTTTCTGCTCAAGTCTCAGGTGCACAGAGAAGTATTGGAGTAGAATCTAATGTGTTTGCACGATCGAAATCTTATGATGTTTGCTAATTTGATTATATCTGTGTTTGTATAATGTGTTCGTAAACCTCCCCTAACTTCTAGTATGTCAGTTGGCAGGGGGTTGCACATTTCTGTAACGGTTTTTACTGTTTGTGGATGTGAACTGTATTGGATTGTTGTGATGATTAGCCGGGGTTTGTGATGGGTTATTATTTTAATTCATTCAATGTAAATGTAATTTGTTGTAATATTATTTTGCGGGGCACATCCAGGTTGCGGTTGTAGCCACCATTGTATTATTTCATTTTACTGTTTTTGCTCCTAGGATAGACCCAAGGTGGGGTGCACAAACTATCGGGTACTTTGAAGTGTTTAGTGGCCTACTCACTTTTGTTGAGGTAGACCGCTTCACTTCGGGTATTTGGCTGGTAGTTTGCCGTACCCGTAGGGGTCTAGGGTGGGGTAATCGCTATTCATCACAACAGTGTAATCCGTCTTTTGTTGTAGGCTCTAAACAAACGCGGATTGCTTGCAAATCCAATAAAGTTCATATGAGATCTGGAATGCCTATTATTGCGCCTGACGAATGTACAATATCTATATATGATAGCTATTTAGACGTCACTTATGTTTTACACCCGCGCTAGCCCAGCCTCCGCTCTATCGTTAGTTAAGTAACCTAACAGGTGATGACGGGACCTCGTGGCGAATGCGGATGGCATAAGAGGACGTTGTATTTTCGTTGTTTTCTGCAATGATAGGTTAATGATGGGACACATTATATATATAATGCAAAGAAAATAAACCAAAAGTTTAATCGTTGGAACAATTTAAAAGGAACCACTCGGTTATTTTAAAACAGATGATATTTTTTTAATTGCGGAGCTTTAACCACTCCTTTTAAAAGCTATCAGGTTCCTTCGGTTATATCAAGTTCACTACGTTCACGGTTTCGCCAAAACCATTCATAGCCCTCCGTCATTTCATCTTGGTATTCAGTAGTATTCAAGATATGTATTTTGACCCAACGCCAAGGCATAGTGTTTGGTAGCTACTGGATATTCATTTGTTGCAAAGATAGATGAGTTAGTTTGGGACAGTCGTATTATCATTTTGGCCGAACGTCAAGGATATATACGGATGGGTTCAAATTGACAAGATAATGATGGGTAGAACTTGACATGTGACTTATGACATTTTGACCTAACGCCAAGGTCATAAGAGCATGAGGCAAAAATATATATCGGGAATTTATAAAGAAACTGAAATTTGCAAAGAGTTGCATACCATTTGGAGTTTGATGAATGTTGGTAGGATTCCTTCAACATTATCATACAATGATATTTGGATCCCGATCCTATTGTGAGTATATGCTACTCATCAGGATATTCGTCACTTAACGATCAATGCTATAAACCAAGTAGGTGTCAAGAAAGGTGTCAGCGGGATTACGCCCCCAGAGAAAAGAGGTTATTTAATTAAGGAACTTCGCGAAAGCGTTGGAAAACCTCCCTCGAAGTATCGACACTAGCCTGGCTGAACGGTTAAGCAAGTATTGTACGGTGAGAATAGTCCTAGCTAATTCTTCTTTTATGGTTTGGGGAAGGATTCGAGAAACAGTGGGAGCCATCCAGTTTAGATAAACTAAAAACCACTCTAAACTTGCAAGAGTATCATGCTAAAGAGTTTTCTTCTCTCTCTCCTAATTGCAGCGACCCTGAAAATGACTGGACTTAAGTTACTTTTAGAGAAAAATATACTGACAGGGCCAAACTATAAAGATTAGCTGCAGAATGTCAAAATGGCTTTGACCTATGACAAATTGGGGTACGTCCTCACCTCTAAGGCACCTGCTGTCCCTGGTCCCAAATCCAGAAATGCGGATAAGGAAATCCGCAAAACCTGGGATTTCGATTGCGCAAAAGCCAAGCGCATCGTGCTTGCCTCGATGAACAATGAACATCAGAGGAGGCACGAGGATATGGAACTAGATGCCATATTTCTCCATACAGAGGAACTTTATGGAGAGCAATCTCGTATAGCAAGATACGAGACCTCTAAGAACTTGTTTCGAGCGAGGTTGGCTGTCGGGTCATCGGTAGGAGATCATGTCCTAAAGATGATCGGCTATATAGAAGATCTCGCAGGCCTTGGGACGACTTTGGATAATGAGCTCTATACAGACCTTATTCTCTAGTCCCTTCCTCCCACCTACGCCCAGATTATCCTGAACTTCAACATTCAAAGAAAAGAAGTTGAACTTCCGGAACTCCTGAACATGTTAAGGAGTGCAGAGGGCACCTTGCAGAAGGCAAGGGAAACACCCGCTGTATTTGTTGGCGGTGCTTCTTCTTCCGGGTCCAAGGCTAGGGCCAAAGTAAGGAAAAAGAAGGCCACCCCCAGACCTAGAGGAGGTGTAAGTAAGGTGGGAGGGAAGGGAAAGAAAAAGTTTGCGGTACCGGTAGTGGGCCAGGATGAGTGCTTCCATTGTCACAGGAAAGGGCACTGGAAAAAGGATTGCAAGGCGTGGAACGCCAAGAACCAGGAACCGAAGCAAGCTGTGGTTTCGACTTCAGGTGTGTTTGTAATTGAGAATTGTCTGTCAATCAACTCTACTTCCTGGGTATTGGATACCGGATCAGGATATCAAATTTGCAATTCATTGCAGGCACTGAGAAACCGTAGAGTGCTGAAGGAAGGTGATATGACCCTGATGGTTGCTAACGGAGCTAGCATGGGAGCTGTGTCCGTAGGGGATTATCACCTGGGATTGACGAGTGGATACATTTTGGTTTTACATAACTGTTTTTGTGTACCCAGCTTAACGTGTAATATCATATCTGTTTCCATGTTATCAAATAAAGGTTATGATTTCACGTTTAGAAGTGGTGTTGTTAACATCCACCTTAATCATAGTTTGATTGGGTCCGGTACACTGGAAAACGGTATATATGTGTTAAACCAACTCCAAATATTCAATGTCCAGAACACACTAAAAAGAAAGTCTCCAGATTTAAATAAAACTTTCTTATGGCATTGTAGACTGGGTCACATCAATGAGAGAAGGTTGACTAAGTTGCATAGAGAAGGATATTTATGCTCGTTCGAATATCAAACTTATGAAACTTGTCAATCTTGTCTCAAAGAAAAGATGACAAAGACTCCATTTACTGGACATGGAGTAAGAGCGAGCGAGCTCTTAGGACTCATACACAGCGATGTATGTGGTCCAATGTGTACACATGCAAGAGGTGGTTTTTCCTATTTCATTACTTTCACGGATGATTACTCAAGGTACGGATTCATTTATCTGATGAAACATAAATTCGAGGCTTTTGAGAAATTCCAAGAGTATAAGAATGAAGTAGAAAACCAAACCGGCAAAAGTATCAAGACACTAAGATCTGATCGAGGTGGTGAATACTTGAGTGCCGAGTTCCTAGGTTACCTAAAAGAGAAAGGAATTCTCTCTCAGCTTACTCCTCCATACACTCTACAGCATAACGGTGTATCGGAGAAACGGAATCGAACCCTATTGGATATGGTACGATCCATGATGAGTAATGCTGAGTTACCGCGATCTTTTTAGGGTTATGCGCTAGAATCAGCGGCATATCATCTGAACATGATACCTACCAAGACTGTACCTACCACTCCATATCAGATATGGAGCAGGAAGAAACTCCATCTACAGTATATAAAGATTTGGGGATGTCCAGATTTTGTTAAAAAGCAACATGTGGACAAGCTCGAGGCACGATCAGTAAAGTGTAAGTTTGTGGGATATCCAAAGAACTCCAGGGGATATCTATTCTATTACGCAGAGGAACAAAAAGTATTTATTTCTCGTAATGCCCATTTTCCAGAACATCAGTTTTTAGAAAAGGAATCAAGTGGGAGCGAAATAGAACTGGAAGAAATTCCAGAACCACAAACTAATACTAAAAGTTTGGTAGAACCGGTAGTTCAAGAAGAACAGGACATTCCCGCACCCCTCCTCAGGAGTAGTAGGCCGTCTCATCCGCCTGAGAGATACTACGGTTTTCCCATAGATGGGGATAGAGAGGATTGCATCATAGATGATGATGAACCTACTGGCTTCTAGCTGGCTATCCAGAGTGGCGACTCGGTACGATGGCTAGATGCAATGCGGACTGAAATGGAGTCCATGTACACCAACAAAGTATGGACTTTAGACTTTGCTCCAGATGGGGTAAAACCCATAGGATGCAAATGGATCTTCAAGAAAAAGATTGGTGTAGATGGACAGGTAAAAATCTATAAGGCTAGACTTATTGCAAAGGGTTTTCGTCAAAGACCTGGTTTGGACTATGACGAAACTTTTTCTCCAGTGGCTATACTCAAATCCATTCGGGTCCTTCTTGCTATTGCTGCCTTCAATAATTATGAAATCTGGAAGATGGACGTAAAGACGGCTTTTCTGAATGGAAATTTAGAAGAGTGCGTCTATATGGATCAGCCAGAGGGTTTCAATCAGAGTGGGAGCAGCGGGAAAGTATGCAAGTTGCTTAAGTCCATTTATGGAGTGAAGCAGGCATCACGGAGTTGGAACATATGTTTTGATGAAACAGTCAAAGAATATGACTTCATCAAAAATCCAGATGAACCGTGCATATATAGTAAAGTTGTAGCCAGAAGTGTCGTATTCCTTGTCTTGTACGTGGATGATATTCTATTAATAGGAAATGACATTCCTATGCTACAATCTGTCAAAGGATTCTTGTCACACAGGTTCTCCAAGAAAGACCTGGGAGATGCCTCTTACATTCTGGGGATCCGGATCTATCGTGATAGATCCAAGAGGATGTTGGGATTTTCACAGTCCAGGTATATCGACACTGTACTGAAAAGATTCAGTATGGAAGATTCTAAGCGCGGTAATCTACCGGCTTGTCACGGAATCACCCGATCCAAAGAGATGTCTCCCAAGACTGATTTGGAAAGGGAGCGCATGTTTATTATACCCTACGTTTCTGCGCTAGGCTCTATAATGTATTCGATGTTGTGCACCAGACCAGATATAGCTTACGCACTGAGCGTGGTAAGCCGGTATCAGTCAGACCCAGGGGAGAAGCACTGGATAGAAGTAAAGAACATTCTCAAGTACCTGAGGAGGACTAAGGAGATGTTCTTGGTTTACGGCGGAAAAGACCTCAGGTTAGAGGCCTTTGCTGATTCCGGCTTCCAGAGTGATAAGGACGATTCCAAGTCCATGTCGGGTTATGTCTTTACCCTCAATGGAGGGGCGGGGTGCTGGAAGAGTTCCAAGAAGGACACCGTTGCAGACTCGACGATGGAAGCGGAGTATATTGCTGCTTGCGATGCCGCAAAAGAAGCAGTCTGGATGAAGAAGTTCCTAACAGAACTTCAGGTGGTTCCTACCTTTGTTGATCCAATACCTCTGTATTTCGACAACAACGGAGCTATAGCTTTAGCGAAGGAACCAAGGTCCCAGCAGAAGTCCAGACACATCATAAGGCGGTATCACCTGATCAGGAAGATCATTGATCGTCAGGAGATCGAGGTTCGGAGAGTTGCTACTGAAGAGAACATTGCTGATCCATTCACAAAGGCCCTACCTCAGATTCAGTTCGAGAGGCTACTCGAGATCATCGGTCTTCGATACGCCAGTACATGGCCCTAGTGCAAGTGGGAGATTGTTAGTGTATATGCCCTAGGGGCCATTATTGTATTATACTAGTTTGTATATTATATAATGGAAGCTTGGGATATTCACATGTATATAACAGTCTTGCTAAACATGGTAGTATGCTACTTGGTTTTCCTATCTTAATATGTGAGTATACTTATTGATAGAGCTCTTAGGATCTTGCTTGACTACCAGCGTTGTGATGGCAGTCACACTAGTGGGGGCTGGGTAGTCTTTAAGCACATCCTTATTCAGGTCCCTAGTCGTAGGATTATCGAGACAGGGCATCGATACTCTGGAGTAGACTAGTGTGTATTCTTCTCATCCCAGTTGGGGAGATGGTCTGTCCCATAGCCGTCAGTATGTCGTACTGGAGATAGTATACAGGTGCTCGTTGGGTTACGGATACACCGGACAGGACTCACGGGGAACTGCAGGTTGGTATTATACCCGTCGTCAGTGAACAGTTCCCAGGTGACATGAGTACAGCATAGTCCGCAGATTTGACACTGCTACTTCGCCTCGAGTGTGTCCCACTGTTCTTAGATTGCTACCCTACCACGGCTCAAAGGAGTCGTGCAAACAGGTAGCAGTTGGGTGCAGTCCCGAGCACTTGGAGGCAGTGGTGGTTAGACAGTATTCGTCTCTCCCGGTATTGGGGGTTGATGTCGCGCTGTGTCAGAGAGCCATTACGCAAAGTCCCTGGCCAGGGCAAGCGAGATTTGCTGGTAGGTTCCAATAGTTTCTCAGGGTGTAATGGGATTCACTCCGACACGACTTATACCGCTATTAGGGGACTGACGCTTGCCGCCCCCTAGGCCCGATATGTGATAGTCTTAGACGAACGGACCGGACTGTACGGAGATTGTCACATCAGACTCAGTAGGAGTTCGGATGGGTTTCCTCATCGGCCTTCTTATCGACATCTACCTGGAGACCGTTACGTACAGCTAGTGCCGCTTGCGGTCTGTGGTTAAACCTACTTCCAGCGTAGTAGTCGAGTCTCTAGAGTCCCACACAGAGAGTTTTCCTACTCCAGGCGAAACGATATAGAGGTCGTATGGTTTTACGACAAGGGTTCGGACGCATACGTGTGTTTACGCACGTACGATTTTCGGACAGTTTTTACTAGTCGGCTTTGGTTTAAGCCAGTTACTAGTATCCGGTTATTGGATTTATACAGTCTAAAGCTTTTCCGTGTTTTCACGGATAGGAGGGGCGTTCTCGTAATTACGCGAGAAGCTTCTAGAAGATGGTGACTAAGGGGTTAAGGTGGCATATACATTAAATGAGATTAGTGAGTCATATGGATGATTCATCCATGTCATTAATGCATCATAAATGCTTAATGACTCATGGATATGAATCACCGTTAGATATTTATCAAGCATGGTTGTAAATCATTTTCTTTTCTTTTCTTGAAAAAAAATAATGATCGATATATATTATGATAACTCATTTTCTCATTTCATTATTATGTTCATCTTCTCTCTCCTCAAGCTCCCTCTCTTCAAACCCTAATCCTCCCCTCTCATGTGTTGAGTACAAAGATTAGTTAGACTACTTAATCCATAACCCTTACTCTATATCATCTAGGTACTTTGATTAGCACTTAAAGAAACCTAGTTGCCTCAAGTTTAGAGGCAATGCTTCAAGTAAAGCTCTCGTGGTGGATCGTTTACTACTTGGAGAAGGCCGAGGAGGAGGTGGAGTTCGTAAAGACGAAGGACACGGTTCTTTAGGTATAATCACTTCACATAGTAGTTTAGAACTTCTATGTTAGTTGTTAGTTATCGTTTAGGTTCGATTCATGCGGTTAGTCGATGTTTAAGCAAAGAATAAGATCGTTTTTCATATTTCCGTTTCCCCGCAAGTCGTGGGGTGTTGTACATCGACTTACAGTAAGTATGCCGCGGAACATACCCACAGTACGTCACTCTACTTAAGTCACATCCATCAACCAAGGTCAATCTACGCGACGAAAGTTCGGGTCTAATACCCCCTCGACTAAGTCTAAATTCCGTAAGGTCAAGCCTAGGTTCTGAATATATATAAAAGCCCTAGATTCCACATAGTCAAACATAGACTCGAACTAAGGTTAACCTAGCACTCTGATACCAACTTTGTCACGACCCGAAATGGCACGTGACTGGCACTTGAATCATATGAAGTCTATAGGACCCCATCTAATTCAAGTAAACCAAAACCCAGAAATCTAAACAATTTAAAAGAAGAAGGTGAATGACTTGTTTTAAAGTTGCATATAATCACTTTGAAAAGTCGTTGTAAACATTTTTAAAACATCATATCTTTTCCGAAAATTTCGGCAGAGTCTCCTTTGTAAATACTGGCCCTGAAAGGGGTACAACATGAATAATATATATAAAGGCATCCCCAAGCAGGAGCTAGCTCTTCGTCAATTGACGGTCATAACCACACAAGCAATATAATATATAACGCCAAAGGGTGAGGATCAAAACTCAAAAGAAAACTCAAAATCATCAAGAAAACCATAATAATACAAGCGCGGTGCTAAGGTCGAAATAACAACAACTGGTTTTCTATGTCTGAAATAATATACAAGTCTGGTTGATGGAGTTTTACTAGATACAACTGAATAAAAATGAAATACAATGGTGGTCACGATACAAGTGAAGCCACCTTCCAAAGCAATCACCCGCAAGGAGCAATGTGCCAGCAAAGCCGCAATGAAACCTGTGCGGCAAAACCTGCAAGAAACTGTGGCACAACGGGGGTGAGTTGCCAACTCGTGAGTAGAAAACATCACAGAGCAGAAATCGTATGTATGACTCAATCCTAGGTCAATACGATCAGTAGTATATATCCTCAATATGATAAAGTCTGAAGCATGATAAGGTGGTAAGGATAAACATCTATACATAAGTGTAATACCAAGTGCTCGTGTCAGTGCCTCAGGTAGCAACACATCATAAATATGAGGTATGAATGCAATATAATGAAAACAGAATACATCATGCATGTGAAAACTGTTTTCTTTCTTTAGTGAGATTTCTGTATATATAAATCGAGATATCATCAATGAAATCAGTGTCAAGCATCGACACAACATAAATCCCAATATCTCAATATCTCAGGCTCAGGCAATCCGGACTGGCCTGTATCCTCGAATCTCAATATCTAGGGCTCCGGCTATCTGGACTAGCCCAAATCATCAAATCTCAATATCCAGAGCTCCGGCTATTCGGACTGACCCATACTCCGATCGGTATTCTTCGGATATCCATCGAGTCACAATAAAATCACTGGTCGGTAGTGCTCCCCTTCTATGCTCAACACCATCATCTGCGATAATCTTGCCCTGGGATACTGCACCGGGTCCACCATGCACCCACAGACGATTCCTCCTCCTCCTCGAATCGGGTGTATGATATCGCTCAATAGCCGAAAAAACTCATGGTGGACATATCTTATATCATATCATGATGAAACAGCATTTTCTATTTTTAGAAATGATAATCAGTTTATAATATCTTTGTGGTTTCTCTAAATCCATAAATCTCATGGAAATCCAAAATCATAAATCACGATGTAAATGAATAATGAATACTGGGCTCCGGCAATCAGGACTGGCCCATACCATCGCATGGCAAATAAATATATGAATATACTGTTGGATATATGTATGCCCTAGAGGCCATTATATGATAATGGATGTATTTGTACATGTATATATATTCAGTATACATTCTTGCTCGACATGATAGTATGCTATCAGGTTCTTCTTTAGCTGACATGTTGATTTGATCATGCTTTTATTCATTCATACATGCTGATAAAGCCCTGAGGATATCGGCTTGACTACTATAATTATGATGGAGATCATACTAGTGGGACATCTGTAGTCTATAAGCATATCCTGGAAAGACCCTAGTCGTAGGTATATTGAGATGGGGCATTGATGTACCAGAGTAAACTAGCGTATATGATACTGGACCAATACGATGGGCGATGAATGTTCCCACATTCATCGATGTTTGACATCAAGATCATATACGGGTGCTCAGTGGTGACTGGGTACACTGGACGGACTCACCGAGAACTCCTATATGGAATTATATCTATCGTCGGATAGCAGTTCTCAGGTGACACTGGTACAGGTTAGTCTATAGACCCGAGATCGTCATTGAGTCATGTGTGTTCTCCCACTGTACTTTGATTGCCACCCTACCACGGCTCTACTGAGTCGTGCAAACAGGTGGCCGTTGGGTACAGTCCCGAGACACACGAAGACGATGAGCGATAGGAGGGGTTTCGTCACTCCCGGTGTTGGGAGTTGATGCTGTGCTGTGCCCGACTGGTTATATCAGTAAGTCCCTGGCCAGGGCTGCAGCGATTTGCTGATAAGTGTTATCAGTAGTTTCTCGATCTGTTATAGACCATTCACCTACACGACTTATTGAGTTATTGGGGTCGACGTGACCATCCCTAGGCTCGATATGCAGTATATCTCACGAAGAGACCGGACTGTACGGTAGTGTTGCCGGTTGGCTCGACGGGAGTTGTAGCAGGTTCGCTTGTTTTCTTCTGATCGCTCAATACCCGGGTGGCCGTTACGTTTAAATGACCGCTTGCGGCTTGGGGGTGCTTGATATGATCATCACCCACTGCCGGCGTACTGACGAGTCTCAGAGTCCCACAAAGAAGTTACCTAGTTCAGGAAAAACGTTGTGGTGCGCGTATGCGATATGCGCATGGACCCGATTAAAATGCGCATATAGGATACCGTATATTGATCGGGCGGCTTGATTTTGGTGGGGTCATATGTGATATGGCCGAATTTATAAATCAAGTGTTGATTTATCATTTAACTATTAGTTTTCTCACTTGAAACCTTCTCTTATTCATGATGGATGTATGCATGCATGTATGCTATCTTTCTTTTAGTTTCATGCACATATGGATGTGCATACACACATACATACATGCATCATCTTTCATGGTTGCTTATACATGGAATATGATGGCAATATAAGACTCACACCATGGTTTAATATATGGATTATTATTTGATTTATTGTTAAAACAAAAGATATAAAGGAAAGGATAATTTTTGACTTGTTTCTACACTCTTCTTTAACCTAACCATCCTCACCTACCCTTAACCATGGATTAATCTTTACTTCTTTGTTTTAAACTCTAATTAAATAATAACTCAAAAATTTGACCATGGTTTGAGATGAGAAGAAATAAATATATAAGGATATATTCTCATTTCTTTTCAAGAGTTATCTTTTTACTCTTGTTAAAAAGAAAGCCATCATCTTCTTCCTCCTTCACCATTTGCTCTCTAGTTTTTTATAGTAAGCAAAACACACATCAAGAAAGGTTTTTGAAGTGAGAATTACAACCACAACATCATTCTACACAAGTCTAGCCTACTTGTTTAGAATGTTGTCTTCTTTTCTTCTCTTGGAAAGTGAAGTCGATAGCTTGGACGAAGGAGCTTCGGGTGGATCGTCGTGGACACAAGAAGACTTCAAGAGGACCTTCCTCAAACACCCAAGAGGCCAAAGAGTCTAGCGAAGGGAGCTACAAAGGTTGTAGTCTCGAAACCCTAGTCTTTATTGCCTTTAACATTTAGAAACCCTAATTTTCTAGGATCGATCCCATGTATGCTTGCTTAGCACCATAAAAACTTGAACTTTGTGACATGTGATGCTTCCAAACTCTACATAGGGTGCTAGGTAAACCTTTCATTGGTATCAGAGCTGACCTAGAACATTAGGAGATACTTTTACGAAGTAAAAATCCCGATCGGATCAAAATACGATTTTTTGAGACCTTCTCTGGACAAATTTTAAAATCTGACATTTTCAGAATTAAAAATACTTTAAAAATATAGCAGGAAAATATAAGAAATACTGTGAAATACGAACCAATGATCTGAACAAACCGCCGCGGAACTGCGGCAAATACTTGCTTAGGTCCGCGGCTCCGCGGCCGTACAGTGGCTTCATGGCTTCGTTTTTGCACAGTAACTCCTCAAACTGCTTGTATACTGTTTTTAGGTATGATTAATCTGAATATCGTACTGTATTTTTTGGAGATGGTTTTGAACTCGACGATTTGATCGGAATTTTCGTTTCGTTTCTTTTCCGGGTAAATTAGAAAGTATTGAAGTGTTCGAACGAGTATCAATTGCTCACTATTCACAGGGTTTAAATATTTTGGAGATACGTGCAAGTCTTTTTGTGGTGGTCCCTCTAGAAGACAACAAACCTTAACTCGATTATGTGACCATCTTGAACTGCCCTTTGAACCTTAGGGTTTGGGGCAGTACGGCGTGCCACATGTGAGGCGTTGGCTTGACCCTTCTACGGCTGGACCGCTACTACTGTGTCACACTCCGGGTTTTTTTTGAACTCTGCTCAAGTGTTGAGCTTTAGTGAATCTTGGGTATTTGATCGTTCGTTCGAAAATTTTTATACTGTCTGTTTATCTGGAATGTGATACAATATGTGGAATTCATATAGTTTAGGCATGAAATACGAAATATGTGATATTTCATATTTAAGATGTCTAAAGAGAATGTGGATTCCAAATATTGTAGTTTTACACTTTCTTTGCCGTGACCGTAAGTGTAGTATGTTCGATATCGCCGGTTTCGTTGCTATACATCAACGACAATTGGGGTATGCATACTTACTTACGTTGATGATATGAGATATTATGTGTTGCTGAGATATGATGTGCAGGATTGTCGCGATTGAACAGCCGGGGGAGGGGGTTTATGTGAGATGAGAGTTTTATATTTTCATTCATGTAAATTCAAATGTAATGTAATATTCTTTTATTTGGGGCACTTCCTGGTTGAGGTTGTGTCACCAGTGTTGTATATTATTTACTTTTCCGCATTAGGATGGACCCAAGGAGGGGAGCACAGGTGACCAGGTTCTGGAGTTCAGTGGGAGGCCATCTTGAGGAGTCGAGACCGGGTCTCCTAACTCCAGAATTGGTAGGGTCGCTTGCTGCTCTCGTAGGGGTCCAGGGTGTGGGCTTGGCTATTCATCGCGACTGTGGAATCTGTATTTTCTATTCCTGCTAAATACTAAATACGGACGTCCTAGTATATCCCACATTATATCTATATTTCTGCTGCTTGTGTTCTGTGACATCTGAGACGAATGACATATTATATATATGATATATAGTTGACGTTGCTTATGTTTTACACCCGCGCTAGTCCCGTCCCACTATGCCGTTAGTTAAGTAACTTAACAGTGCATAACGGAACATTGCGGCGAATGCGGATGGCATAAGCGTACGTGTTATTTTCGTTTTTTTTCTGTGATTGGCTTAAGGACTTAAATGATGGGATTACATTAATGTGATTAATGTAAAGAAAATAAACCTAGAAAGATATTGTAGAATCGGATTTAAAAACACTCGGCTATTTTTGAAAAAGCTACATTTCAAAATTGCGGAGCTTAAGCCACTCCTTTTGAAAACTATTTGATTCTACAACGATATCAAGTTCAAAGCGTTAAAGATTTTCTTAAAAATCATCCGCAACCCTCCGTCATTTTAGAAAGTAGAGTACTTAGTATTCGTGCTGCGTTTGTTGACTGTAGTTAAGGCGTAGTGTACGGTAGCTAAGTGGTGTCTTCCTACATTGCATATGATGCATATTAATTAGGACATTCTTATGACTTTGTTGACCATAGTTAAGGCCATATGAGTGGGTCTAATTAATCAAGAAATGACGGGTAGAACTTGACTGGTACTTATGATTTGTTGACCTTAGTTAATGTCATAAGTACTACGGGTAAAAACAACATCGGGAATTTCAATAGTTGAAATTTGCAATGAGATTGCATACCTTCCATGTGATGGTTGGATCCCAATCCCCCTGTAGGCAATAGTTGCTCCTTGGAGAGTTTTACAGTTTACAATTAGCTAACTCATTAGGTATCTAGAAAAGTGTTAACGGGGCTCCGCCTCTGGGAAAACGAGGTTTACTATAATTAGGTCCGTGCGAAAGAACGAGGAACCTCCCTCAAGTACCGACACTAGCCTGGCTGAACGGTTAGCGAAGTTGTAGACTGTAATTAATCCTGGCCAGTTTTTCTTTTTAAGGTTTGAAAGAAAAACTCGATAAAAGCAGTGGGAAACATCGATTAGATAAGATAATAACCAAGCTGATCTATGCAAGAGCTTTCGCTGAGTGTATTCTTTTCTCTCTCTTAATGGCAGATACCCATTACTGGACTCAAGCTTCTACTAGATAAAAACAAACTGAATGAGACCAATTATAAAGACTGGCTGAGGAATCTGAAAATAGCCTTGACTTATGATAAAGTATCATATGTCCTCACGGCTTCAACCCCACCCGTCCTAGGTCCAAAATCCTCAGTTGCAGACATTGAAGTCCGCAAGACATGGGACGCTGACTGTGCCACGGCAAAATGCCTCGCGCTTGCATCGATGGATAACACACATCAAAAGCAGCATGAGGATATGGACATTCACGGTATATTGCTCCATACAAAGGAGTTGTATGGAGAGCAATCCCGCGTATTACGATACGAAGCATCAAAGAAATTGTTTTAGATGTGAATGGCCCCTGGCACACCAGTAGGAGACCATGTTCTGAAGATGGTAGCTCTTATAGAAGAGCTTGAGGACCTTGGATGGACGATGGACAATGAACAATATATAGATATTATTCTGCAGTCCCTCCCCTCCACCTTTGCTCAGTTCATAGTGAACTTCAACATGCATGGCATGGAGAAGGAACTCCCTGAACTCCTTAACATGTTAAGGAGTGCAGTGAGCACTATGAAGTCAGCAAAAACTCCTGTTATGAATGTTGGACAGTCTTCCTCTTCTCACTCGAAAGCTAAGGCCAAGGGAAAGAAAAAGAAGAAGCCCACCAATCCTAAGGACGGAGTTAAAAAGGTGAAGGGAAAGGAAAAGTCCAAAGCTGGAGACTCGGGGAAAGGCGAATGTTTTCATTGCCACAAGACAGGAAATTGGAAGCGCAACTGCACGGAGTACTTAAGTCTCAAGAAGAAGCATGGGGATGCTACTGCTTCAGGTGCGTTTGTGACAGAAAACTGTTTTTCAATAAACTCTGCTTCCTGGGTATTAGATACCGGTTCAGGTTCTCACATTTGCAATTCTATGCAGGGGCTGAGAAATAGCAAAGTTTTGAAGACATGTGACCATACTCTCCGCGTTGGAAATGGTTCCAATGTACATACAGTATTAGTAGGAGAGTATCACTTGGGGTTGCCATCAGGATGTATTTTGGTTTTGAATCCATGTTATTTTGTACCAAGTATGCTTTGTCATATAATATCCGTTTCTTTATTGGACAATGAAGGATATAATTTTGTATTGCAGAATAATATTATGAACATTCACCTGAATCAAATGTTAGTTGGGTATGGTACGCTTAATAACAGAATATATATCCTAAATCAACACACAGTTTTCAGTATACAAAACACTAATAAAAGAAAACTTTCAGAATTAAATGAAGCTTTTCTATGGCACTGTAGACTTGGTCATATTAACGAAATAAGACTAAACAAGTTACACAAAGATGGATATTTAAACTCTTTTGAATATAAATCTTATGTGACTTGCCAGTCTTGTATCAAGGGTAAAATGACCAAAACTCCGTTTACCGGACACGGAGAAAGAGCTACTGAGCTCCTAGGCCTCATACATAGTGATGTATGCGGGCCAATGTTTACACAGGCTACAAGCGGTTTTTCATACTTCATTACATTCACTGACGATTTCTCAAGATTCGGTCATGTATTTTTATTAAAGCACAAGTCCGAAGCTTTCGAGAAATTCATTGAATATAAACAAGAAGTAGAAAAACAAACCGGTTTGAGTATCAAGATGCTTCGATCAGATCGAGGTGGTGAGTATCTCAGTACAGAATTTGCAAACTTCCTAAAAGAGAATGGGATTCTCTCTCAGCTCACTCCTCCTTACACACCACAACACAACGGTGTGTCAGAATGACGGAATAGGACCCTATTAGATATGGTCCGGTCCATGATGAGTGACGCTGAGTTACCAGTCTCGTTTTGGGGGCATGCATTGGAGACTGCAGCGTTTCTACTAAACAGGGTTCCATCCAAAGCCGTGTCTACCACGCCATATGAGATATGGCATGGGAAGAGACCATCTCTTAAGAGAATTAAGATTTGGGGTTGCCCGGCCTATGTTAAAAAGCAGAATCCGGACAAACTCGAGACACGGTCAGTCATGTGTAATTTTGTGGGATATCCAAAGAATTCTTATGGATATCTATTCTACCACAAAGAGGAACAAAAAGTGTTTGTTTCTCAGTATGCCACATTCTTAGAAAAAGAGTTTTTCACAGATAAAGATGATGGCAAGATGGTGGATCTAGAAGAGGTTCCAGAAACACAAACTACTAATGACGATTTAGTTGAACCGGCTGTTACAATAGAAATTGAGGAACCTTGGCTACTCCGTAGGTCTGGTAGGACTTCTCGCCCACCGGAGAGGTACTACGGTTTCCTCATTGATGGTGACGGAGAAGACTGCATCATGGATGATGATGATCCTACCAGTTTTCAGCAAGCTATCATAAGTGGAGACTCTGTGAAGTGGCTGGATGCCATGAGATCCGAAATGGAGTCTATGTACACCAACAAAGTATGGACTTTGGACGTTGTACCCGCTGGGGTAAAACTTGTAGGGTGCAAATGGATCTTTAAAAGAAAGATTGGTGTAGATGGGCAGGTGGAGACCTATAAGGAAAGACTTGTGGCAAAAGGTTTTCGTCAAAGACCAGGTTTGGACTATGACGAGACCTTCTCTCCCGTAGCCATGCTTAAATCCATTCGGATCCTACTTGCTATTGCTGCTCACTACGACTATGAAATATGGCAGATGGACGTTAAAACCGCATTTCTAAATAGAAATTTAGAAGAATGTGTTTATATGGATCAGCCAGAGGGCTTCATTGACAGTGGGAGCAGCGGGAAAGCATGTAAATTGCTTAAATCCATTTATGGGTTAAAGCAGGCATCTCGGAGTTGGAACATCTATTTCGATGATGTTATCAAAGAGTTTGATTTCATCAAAAATCCAGATGAACCTTGTGTTTATAAGAAGACTGTAGGGAGAGCTGTCACATTCCTCGTATTGTACGTGGATGACATTCTTCTGATAGGAAATGATATTCCTATGCTACAGTCGGTCAAATCTTTCTTATCACTGAGGTTCTCCATGAAGGACCTGGGTGATGCCACATACAATCTGGGCATAAGGATCTATAGGGATAGATCCAAAAGGTTATTGGGATTGTCCCAAACCGGGTACATTAACACCATCCTAAAAAGGTTTAGTATGGAAGACTCCAAGTAGGGTGCCTTACCCGCTTGCCATGGGGTCACTCTCTCTAAGGATTCTTGCCCAAAGACCGATGAAGAGAGAGCTCGCATGAGTGTTATACCCTATTCTTCGGCAGTAGGATCTATAATGTATGCGATGTTATGTACACGCCCAGATGTAGCTTATACACTTAGTGTTGTAAGCAGGTATCAATCCAACCCAGGGGAGAACCACTGGACAGCTGTGAAGAACATTTTTAAGTACTTACGAAGGACTAAAGAATTGTTCTTGGTGTATGGTAATGGAGATCTCCAAATGGAGTCCTTTACCGATTTGAGCTTCCAGAGCGATAAGGACGACAGCAAATCTATCTCTGGGTTTGTATTTACCCACAATGGAGGGGCGGTAAGTTGGAAGAGTTCCAAATAGGATACCGTTGCAGACTCAACGATGGAAGCTGAGTACATTGCTATGAGTGAGGCCGCCAAGGAAGTCGTCTGGATGAAGAAGTTCGTCTCGGAGCTAGGAGTAGTTCCAACCATTATTGATCCAATACCTTTGTATTGTGATAATAATGGGGCTATGGCGTTAGCCAAGGAGCCCAGATCCCATCAGCGGTCCAGACACATCCTGAGGCATTTTCATTTGATCCAGGAGATTGTACATCGCCGCGAGATCGAGATTAGGAGAGTAGACACAAAGTATAACGCCGCGGATCCATTCACCAAGGCCCTCCCTCAGCCGCAGCATGAGCGACTTTTTGAGATGTTGGGTATGAGATACGCCAAAAACTGGCCTTAGTGCAAATGGGAGATTGCTGGATATATGTATGCCCTAGAGGCCATTATATGATAGTGGATGTATTTGTACATGTATATATATTCAGTATACATTCTTGCTCAACATGATAGTATGCTATCTGGTTCTTCTTTATCTGACATGTTGATTTGATCATTCTTTTATTCATTCATACATGCTGATAAAGCCCTGAGGATATCGGCTTGACTACTGTGATTATGATGGAGATCATACTAGTGGGACATCTGTAGTCTATAAGCATATCCTGGAAAGTCCCTAGTCATAGGTATATCGAGACGGGGCATTGATGTACCAAAGTAGACTAGCGTATATGATACTAGACCCATACGATGGGCGATGAATGTTCCCACATTCATCGATGTTTGACATCAAGATCATATACGGGTGCTCAGTAGTGACCGGGTACACTGGACGGACTCACCGAGAACTCCTATATGGAATTATATATATCGTCGGATAGCAGTTCTCAGGTGACACTGGTACAGGTTAGTCTGTAGACCCGAGATCGTCATAGAGTCTTGTGTGTTCTCCCACTGTACTTTGATTGCCACCCTACAACGGCTCTACTGAGTCGTGCAAACAGGTGGCCGTTGGGTACAGTCCCGAGACACACGAAGACGATGAGCGATAGGAGAGGTTTCGTCTCACCCGGTATTGGGAGTTGATGATGTGCTGTGCCCGACTGGTTATATCAGTAAGTCCCTGGCCAGGGCTGCAGAGATTTGCTGATAAGTGTTATCAGTAGTTTCTCGATCTGTTATAGACCATTCACCGGCATGACTTATTGAGTTATTGGGGTCGACATGACCATCCCTAGGCTTGATATGCAGCATATCTGACGAAGAGACCGGACTGTACGGTAGTGTTGCCGATTGGCTCGACGGCAGTTATAGCAGGTTCGCTTGTTTTCTTCTGATCGCTCAATACCTGGGTGGCCGTTATGTTTAGCTGACCGCTTGCGGCTTGTGGTTGCTTGATATGATCATCACCCACTGCCGGCATATTGATGGGTCTTAAAGTCCCATAATGAAGTTACCTAGTTCAGGCGAAACGTTATGGTGCGCGTATGCGATATGCGCATAGACCCGATTAAAATGCGCGTATAGGATACCGTATATTGATCCGGCGGCTTGCTTTTGGTGGGGTCATATGTGATATGGCCGAAATGATTAATCAAGTGTTGATTTATCATTTAACCATTAGTTTTCTCACTTGAAACGTTTTCTTGTTCATGATGGATGTATGCATGGATGTATGCTATCTTTCTTTTCGTTTCATGCACATATGGATGTGCATACACACACACATACATGCATCATCCTTCATGATTGCTTATACATGGAATATGATGGCAATATAAGACTCACACCATGGTTGAATATTTGGATTATTATTTGATTTATTGTTAAAACAAAAGATATAAAGGAAAGGATAATTCTTGACTTGTTTCTACACTCTTCTTTAACCTAACCATCCTCACCTACCCTTAACCATGGATTAATCTTTCCTTCTTTGTTTTAAACTCTAATTAAATAATAACTCGAACATTTGACCATGGTTTGAGATGAGAAGAAATAAATATATAAGGATATATTCTCATTTCTTTTCAAGAGTTATCTTTTTACTCTTGTTAAAAAGAAAGCCATCATCTTCTTCCTCCTTCATCATTTGCTCTCTAGTTTTTTATAGTAAGCAAAACACACATCAAGAAAGGTTTTTGAAGTGAGAATTACAACCACAACATCATTCTACACAAGTCTAGCCCACTTGTTTAGAGTGTTGTCTTCTTTTCTTCTCTTGGAAAGTGAAGTCGATAGCTTGGACGAAGGAGCTTCGGGTGGATCGTCATGGACACAAGAAGACTTCAAGAGGACCTTCCTCCAACACCCAAGAGGCCAAAGAGTCTAGCGAAGGGAGCTACAAAGGTTGCAGTCTTGAAACCCTAATCTTTATTGCCATTAACATTTAGAAACCCTAATTTTCTAGGATCGATCCCATGTTTGCTTGCTTAGCACCATAAAAACTTGAACTTTGTGACATGTGATGCTTCCAAACTCTACATAGGGTGCTAGGTAAACCTTTCATATACATGCATGAGATAACACAGCAAATAAAAGCAATATCTAAACTAGCATATGAAAACAATAACATATAGGAACTATCAGCTAGCAAGATATGTAAATGAAGTAATGTTCTCTAAAGTGTAAGTGACATAGCAATTACTGATGAAGATGTGTGTGAGCCGGCAAGCAAGTGTTCGTAGACATATGCATCATCGGTAATGGTGCTGGTGTCCTGATCACATGGGTTTAAAATAACAATACACAAATAAGCATGCAATGCCATGCGAATAATAAGAATATACGGAAAATGAATGGTAAACGCAACAATAAAGAATATACATTTATATGATCGAGTCATACTGTCTTGCCATTTGAAATAACACGAATCATTGTGTTTAGAAAATAAGGGCTACGGTATTTTTAAGAAAAAGTATGTCCTTTGAGATATCCGTAGAATCCCTTGGCCTGTCTTTAAAATACTCACGATTCATTTGTTTTGAAATAGGTATGACTCGAGTCTAGTCTAACGTCTACAAGTAAACCATAGGACTAAACTAACAGGCTAATCGAAAAGGTAAGGAAACCACCTAAATCTGAGTCGAAATATATAAATATAATAGTCGGTGATCCCGCCTAAATATTATCACATACGATACAATATATATAATAGGACATCCTCGAGTCAAGAGTGCGGATCTATCATCAATATATAGCTCGTACGGTAAATCCATCGTACAGCATCCCAATCTGGGCACGGGTCGAATATCGCATGTATCTCATCATTTATTTGGTATCCTTATCATCATATCTTGTATTAGGGGTACTGATCTAAGTCTAGTACAAACTGATACCATCTACATATATATGTGCATGTGTGTGACAACACCTCGCCTAAAGACCCGCTATAACATCATGTCGTATCTCAATATACGATCCAAATCATATCACCAATCTCGTGGTATCATGCCCAATCACATCGACTCATCTCCAAATACCATATACTATCCTCATCATCCATGTATATGTATACGTACACACACACACACACACACACAGAGTCCCATACCTATGTGTGTGTGTATGTGTGTGTGTGTGTATACATATCCCCATATACGCACAAGTAAATAAAATGTATGCGAGTGTGTGTGTGCATGTATGCAAATCATTAATCTACGGTTCGCGACTAAAACTAACTATCGACACTATCATCCGATTACACTAAAATTTATCCATGAACTCCTAAGTCTATCTAGATAATCATCTAGTCTCACAATTAACATATTTATATATATAGGTATACGTATTCGTATACTACACTACGAAACTGTGGCGGTGCTATACGCCATCCACCCGACTTCCCCTGTAGATATATATCTACTCACCTTGATCCTTGCTTGCCGAAGTCGATGATGCCATGCTCGTACTTGTCGTCCCGAATTTCACGCGGAGGTACCTACATGTCATAACATATCGTATCGCATTAAAATCCAATTTGCAATCAAAACGACACACGAATCACTCATAAGTTAAAACCTATGGTCTACTCACATAAAAGATCCCAAAAACACCCGATATCGACGTACAAACGTCATGTGGCCGATACAAAACACAAATATCTAAACTTAAATTCATGAACATCGGGGAATTCAAAGAAGCAACTTAATAAAATGGTCCCAGATTTTAGTTCATGTGAAATCAAGATGAACAAACAGCACTGGGTATTGTATATGAAGTATATGAGCTACAGAACCAACTTGGACACCAGTAACCACAAAATGGCCGGCCACATGCATGCAAAATCCGGTGAGCTCGGCCAAGGGAAGGAATTGGGGACTCGTATTTTCAGGGTGGTCTCCTAGTGTCTGTTTTAGGTCTCTGGGGTTGTTTGGTTTTCCAGAAAAGTTATCGGGTCTTCCCAGATTCCCTGCACCCACTAATAAATCACAAACCGACATATCGATGTTCCCAAAGCAAGGTCTTGGTTTTGTATGGTCTAGGGTTAGACACTATGGGGGAGGGGGGTTAGGCCACCACTAAACATCAATTGCTCCATCACAACTCAAGAATCCCTAAACTTCATCTAGAAATTTCCAAATGCCACTAACCCTCAATAAATGGATTTTAAACTAAACTAGAGGCTAACGGAATGCAAATACTACATAAATTGTGAAAGGATTACCTCATTTGGCAATTCATGAATCTTCTTGAGTTGCCCCAAATGCTCAAAATCTGATTTTTCTTGGTCCAAAATGGTTGTAGTGAGCTTGTGCACAACTTTAATGAAGTGGAGATGATGTTTTAATTGGTTTTTAATGATGAAGTAAGGGGTTTAGTGGGGGTGAAGGGGGAGAGCGGCCATATGAGAAGGGAGAGGAAAAATGGAGAGGAAATAATGAAGGAGGGAAATGCCATGGTCCCTGGTTGACCCCTCACCTCTCTCTCTCCCTCTCTCTCGCCCATACTTCTTATTCTAATCTTTTTTGCTTGTTCTTTTCTTTTCTTTTCTTATCTTGTCATTTCTTTTCTTTTCTTTTGTTTTCTTTATCATTTCTTCTCTTCACTTAAAACAAAGCATGCATGAAAAATAAAGAAAAGACCATGGTAGAAAAAATGTAGAAATGTGAAATAGGACAAGGTGTTTGTCATGTGCACAAATTGGCTTAATACACGATTAGTGATATTTAATCGCGATTAGTATTAAAATTGTATATAATTAATTATAAAAATTCATAATTTGCCTAAATCACATAAAACACCCTCATTTCAGAAATTCCTATAATTTTCCAAATATTTCCCAATTTATTGGAAATTAATTATACTGCATTATCAAATATTCATAATATTTATTATTTATTTTATAAATTCCCAAAAATAATACTTTATTTTTCTGAAATGTTACAGTGACTCGGGAATGTACCCAAAATCCACCTATTTGCATGCTCTCTTGAGCGTGGTAGGGAGGAAATCAAAGCATAGTAGGAATCACACAAGACTCTATGACGATCTCAGGTCTACAGACTAATCTATACCAATGTCACTAGAGAACTGCTATTTAACGTCAGGTATAATAACATCTTGGAGTTCTCGGCGAGTCATGTTCTGTGTACTCATTCTCCAACGAGCACCTGTGTACAATCATCGATGTCAAACACCAATGGCTGTGGGATCTACCATCGCCACATACAGGGTCAAGAAACGTACACACTAGTCTACTCTAAAATATCGATGCCCTGACTCGATACTCTCTCGACTAGGAACAATTAAAGGATGAACTTATGGAATACCCTGGCCCCACTAGTATGAACTGCATCATAGTTCTAGTAGTCAAGTACACATCCTAAGGGCATTATCAACATGTAACGGAGAGACAATATAATGATACTGTCACGACCCGAAATAGCCTGTGACTGGCACTTAAATCATATGAAGTCTACAGGACCACATCTAATTCAAGTAAGCCAAAAGCCCAGAAATCTATAACCATTTTAGGTAAGAAGAAACTTATTTTAAAATGAGTAGTTTAATAGCATAAGCTGAATTATGCATTTTTAAAACAACAAGTCTTTTCTGAAAATTTCGGCAGAGTTTCCTTTGTAAATACTGGCCCCGAACGGGGTACAACAAGATAAATATATACATGAATGATAAAAGGCATCCCCAAGCGGAAGCTAGCTCTTCGTCAATCGACGGTCACAACCACGCAAGCAATATAATATAAAACGCTAAAGGGCAAGGAAAAACTGAAAAGGAAACTCAAAACAGCATGAAATCCATAGTAATAAAATGCGCGACTCTAAGGTCAAAATAATAACATCACTAGTCTGCTAAGTCTGAAATAAATACATGTTTGGTTGATGGAGTTTCTAGATACAACTGAATATAAATAAATACAATGGCGGCTACGATGCAAGTGAACCCACCTACCAAAGCAAATCACCCGGAAAAGAAGCAGTGTGCCAGAAAGCCGTAACGGAACCTGTACGGCAAAACCTGCAAGAAACTGTGGCACAATAGGGGTGAGTTGCCAGCTCATGAGTAGAAAACATCACAGAGCAGAAATCGTATGTATGACGCAATCCTTGGTCATACGATCAATAATATTCTCAAATGATAAAGTCTGAGGCATGAAAAGGTGGCAAGGGTAAACATCTAAACATAAGTGTAATCCCAGTGCTCGTGTCAGTGCCTCAGGTAGCAATGTATCATATGTATGAGGTATGAAAGTAATGTAATGAAATGAGTGAGACAACTGTTTTCTTTTATTTTTAAAGAGATACCTCTATGTATATAAAACGAGTATCCTCAATGAAATCAATAGAGAAATCTGTGTTAAGCATCGACACAAAACATAAATCCCAATATCTCAATATCTCAGGCTCCGGCTACCCAGACTAACCTGTATCATAATATCTCAAAACCTCAGTATCTCAGTGTTGTAAGTCCACGTAGCCCACCCCGGTGCTTGCGGGGAGGCGGAAAACGGTATAAAAATCGGATTTTTATCGAACTAGGCAATATGGACTAACTAAAGGAGGATCTTTGCTAAACAAAAACTAACTACAAGCTAACTAGTATTAGCTACATGGAAGAAAGGTTATTCCTTGGGCTTTATGTCCTTCTCTCCTTGCTCCTTGGAGTATAAGAAAGAGATCACCTTGTCGCCTTCTCTAGTCGAAGAAGGATCCACCCGAGAGCCTCAACCTTTAGCTTCAACTTCAAGCTAGAAGTAACTAAGATGCTAGAAGTGCTAATCCTAGAACCTTAGATGAGAGTAGAGATTACTTTAGAGAGGTTTATCTCAAGCTCAAGTGTTTCTCAACACATGAGAGGGGAGAGCTTGAGAGAGAAGAAGAGAAGAAGAGAGAATCTATATGATAGAATGAGAGAAAATAATGAACCATTCTCTCTAATATGGGTGAATTTTGAAATTAGATAATTAGATAGATAATTGTCATGGTTAATCAAGACTTGACCATTATCATTTCATATTTAATGCAAATTGCAAGGATCAAAGAGCATCTTTTATATGGAATGATGATGGTCAAAGTGTCAACCTTGGTCAACAAGTCAAGTATGGTCAAAAGGTCAACAAACCTAACCATGCACAATTATATTTAACTAATATCAATTATTCATAATACACATATAACCATTAGGGTTAAGAAAATGACAATGGTTATTAACCGTAATCAAAGTCCTCTGCCTCTGGCTCAGTCAACTGTGCATACGCACCCGTATCCGTGATCCGAGGAACACGAATACAATGAGATAAGACCAATCCCAAATCATATACTAGGATCCGGCTTAAACCAAAGCCCGCTAGTATAAGCTGTCCGGATAGCAAACGTGCACAAGTGCGCAGATGTGAACGAACCCTGTCGCAAAACCATGCGACCTCTACTCATTTTGCCTAAAGGCGAATAACTCTCTGTGTGGGACTCTAAAGACTCGACACTACGCTGGCAGTAGGTTTAACCACAGACCGCAAGCGGCACTAGCTGTACGTAACGGTCCCCAGGTAGATGCTGATAAGAAGACTGACGAGGTGAACCCATCTGAGCCTGAATGTGACAGTCTCCGTACAGTTCAGTCTGTTCGTCTGATACATCGCATGGCGGGCCTAGGGGGCCGGTAAACGTCAGTCCCCTAATAGCGGTACAAGTCATGTCGGAGTGTAGCCCAAAACACCCTGAAATAACACTGGAAACCTACCAGTATATCTTACTTGCCCTGGCCAGGGACTACTTGTGTAATGGCTCTCCTGGACACAGCGCGATGTCAACCCCCAATACCCGGAGAGACGACTCCTATCTAACCGTCACTGCCTCCAAGTGCTTCGGGACTGCACCCAACCACTACCTGTTTGCACGACTCCTTTGAGCCGTGGTAGGGTAGTATTCAAAGTACAGTGGGAACACACTCGAGGCGAAGTGACAGTGTCAAGTCAGCGGACTAAGCTATACTCATGTCACCTAGGAACTGATAACTGACGATAGGTATAATACCAACCAACAGTTCCCGACGAGTACTGTCCAGTGTACTCGTAACCTAACGAGCACCCGCATACTATCTCAAGTACGACGTACTGACGGCTGTGGGACAGACCGTCTCCCACGCTGAGATGAGAAGCGCATACGCTAGTCTACTCCGGAGTATCGATGCCCTGTCTCGATAGTCCTACGACTAGAGACCTGTATAAGGATGTGCTTATGGATTACCCAGCCCCCACGAGTGTAAGAGCCATCACAATGCCGGTAATCAAGCAAAGATCCTAAGGGCTCTACTAATATGTATATCAGCGATATGCTAAAAGAAACACATGCACAAATTGAAGTAGAGACAAACCAAGTAGCATACTACCATTTCGAGCAAGATTGTATATACAACTGTGAATATCCCAAGCTTCCATCAAGTAATATACATACTAGTATGATACAGTAATGGCTTCTAGGGCATATACACTAACAATCTCCCACTTGCACTAAGGCCATGTACTGGCGTATCGAAGACCTATCATCTCGATCAGCCGCTCGAACTGAGTTTGGAGTAAGGCCTTCGTGAATGGATCTGCAGTGTTATCTTCTGAAGCAACCCTCCGAACCTCGATCTCCTGGCGATCCACGATCTCCCTGATCAGGTAATACAGCCTCAAGATGTGTCTGGATTTCTGATGGGACCTGGGTTCCTTCGCTAAAGCTATAGCTCCGTTGTTATCGCAATACAGAGGTATTGGATCAACAATGGACGGAACCACCTGAAGTTCTTTCATGAACTTCCTCATCCAGACAACTTCTTTTGCGGCATCAGATGCAGCGATGTATTCCGCTTCCATAGTCGAGTCAGCAACGGTTTCCTGTTTGGAGCTCTTCCAACACACCACCCCTCCATTGAGGGTAAAGACAAAACCCGACATGGACTTGGAATCATCCTTGCCACTCTGGAAGCTGGAGTCAGCAAAGGCCTCAATCTGGAGGTCTTTTCCGCCATACACCAAGAACATCTCCTTAGTCCTTCTCAGGTACTTAAGAATGTTCTTTACCGCTATCCAGTGTTTCTCCCCAGGGTTTGACTGATACCTGCTTACCACACTCAATGCATAAGCCATATCTGGTCTGGTACACAACATCGCATACATTATAGAGCCTACCGCAGAAGCGTAGAGTATAATAGATATGCGATCCCTCTCCAAATCAGTCTTGGGAGACATCTCCTTGGAGAGGGTGATCTCGTGACAAGCCGGTAGATTACCGCGCTTGGAATCTTCCATACTAAATCTTTTCAGTATGGTGTCGATGTACCTGGACTGTGAGAGTCCTAATATCCTCTTGGATCTGTCACGGTAGATCCGGATACCCAGAATGTATGAGGCATCACCCAGGTCTTTCATGGAGAACCTGTGTGACAAGAACCCCTTGACAGATTGTAGCATAGGAATGGCATTTCCTATTAAGAGAATGCCATCCACGTATAAAACAAGGAATACTACAGTTCTCGCTACAAATCTACAATAGATGCATGGTTCATCTGGATTTTTGATAAAGCCAAATTCTTTGACCGTCTCATCAAAACAGATGTTCCAACTCCGCGATGCCTGCTTTCGTCCATAAATGGACTTAAGCAACTTGCAAACCTTTCCGCTGCTCCCACTCTGAATGAAACCCAGTGGCTGGTCCATATAGACACACTCCTCTAAATGTCCATTTAGAAAAGCGGTCTTTATGTCCGTCTGCCAAATCTCATAATCGTGGAAGGCAGCAATGGCAAGAAGGATCCGAATGGATTTCAGCATAGCCACTGGAGAAAAGGTTTCGTCATAGTCCAAACCAGGTCTCTGACGAAAACCCTTTGCAACCAGTCTAGCTTTATAGGTCTCAACCTGTCCATCTACACCAATCTTCCTTTTGAAGATCCATTTGCATCCTACGGGTTTTACCCCATCTGGAGCAATGTCCAACGTCCATACTTTGTTGGTGTACATGGACTCCATCTCGGTCCGCATTGCATCCATCCATTTTACCGAGTCAACGCTCTGAATGGCTTGCTGAAAGCTAGTAGGCTCATCACAATCTATGATGCAATCCTCTCTATCCCCATTTTTGAGAAAACTGTAGTATCTCTCGGGCGGATGAGACTGCCTACTACTCCTACGGAGTGCCGTGGGAATGTCCTGATCTTTCGAACCTTCTGGTTCTACTAAGCTTTCAGTAATAGCTCGTGGTTCTGGAATTTCTTCCAGTTCTATTGCGCTCCCACTTATTTCTTTTTCTATGAACTGGTGTTCTAGAAAGTGGGCATGGCGAGAAACAAAAACATTTTGTTCCTCTTCGCAATAGAAGAAATATCCATTGGAGTTCTTTGGATATCCCACAAACTTGCACTGTACTGAGCGTGCCTCGAGCTTGTCCGCAAGCTGCTTTTTTACAAAAGCTGGACATCCCCGTGTCTTAATGTGATTAAGATAGGGTCTCTTCCCACACCACATCTGATATGGTGTAGTAGTGTAACACCTTAGAATGTGTTTAGTGGCTATTTATATTTAAATTAAGGGTTTTTAATAAAAAAAATTTACCAAATTGAGTTTCAAATATTTTTTCCAATTTAATAAATATTTTTCTAGAATTTTCATAGGCTTGCACACACATGTGCATGTAAACTAGGGTTTTTAAATAAGGTAATACCATGATTAGTAACCATGGTGGGTTAATCATGGGATTAAGTCTTTTGGGTTTTAATTAAGTTATTTAGGTAATTAATGGTTGCTTTAATTTGAATTTCCTTTGGGTGTTGACTTGGTGAGAGATAGAGAGAATGCATCATGGATTAGGCCATGCTTGCATTTAATGAAGAGAGAGAGTAGAGGGGTTGACAATTGGGGTTATGATTCATCTCATTATTTTAGTCTTTTCTCTCAACCTCACTCACACACACACACACTTACCTTCCCAGCAGCACCAGCAGCCGGCATCCCCAGCAGCAGCAGCAGGCATCACAGCAGCAGCAGCAAGCATCCCAGCAGCAGCAGCAGCACCAGTGAGCAGCAGTTGCAGCAGTAACAGCCACAACTCCAGCTGCAGCTCCTTCCCTTCACTTCTTCTTCTTCCTCCAGCTCCCTAGGGTCGAGTGTGGGGTATACTTCGTGAACTTACTCCCTAGTTTACTTTTTTAGTGTAGTTTTGCTTCGGTTAGTGTTTATTGGTGCGTTTTAGTGCGTTATGAGGTGATTACTGGGAACCCTGAGCAAGTGATGTATGATTTGGTTTTAGTAGGTTGATGGATTGTTGTTAGGGCCATTTTAACCCAGCTTAGCCCCCAATTGCACTGAAATACCACCAGATCCCTATTTGATGTGAATTCATCGTTTTTAAGCAAAATTTGAGTTTCTGAAAACTGCTATCAACCCGATGAGTTCAGATTAATTTTGAGAAGACTGCAGTATAATTGTTAGGTACTGATACCCCAGGTAGAACCCGACCCCCATACTTTGTTCTGGCTGCCGAAATATTCGATCTGGCCGCAATTTACGACCAGATGGGTAGGGTTTGGGTTGGGGTTTGGTCCTATAGGTGTCTGCTACAACCCTTAGATCCCACATATTATTGTGGTTCGCTTCGCATCGCATACTTATGTTATAATTTCTTATTGCAATGTTGATATCATATTGTTAGGACACCAGCACCATTACCGATGATGCGTATGTACCACGTACACTTACTTGCCGGCTCACACACATCTTCATCAGTAATTTCCATGTCACGTACACCTTGGAAAATATTATTGCTTGACATAGCATACTTTCCTTATATGTTAGTTTAGACATTGTAGTTATTACCTGCTACTTCATGCATACTGTTATTCATTGTTATGCCGCATTCATGGATTCTTATGCATATATTCACTATTTTACGTGTTATTGAGGTTTTGGATTCGGATTTCCATGAGATTTTCTGGATTTGGAGGAAAACCGCAAAAACATAAATAAACCTTTTCTCTCTTTTAAAATAAAAAGTGCGGTTTTTCCCATGATGTATAAGTCGTCCACCATGAGTTTGCTGATGGATTTCGATACCCGATTCGAGGAGACGGATGAACCGTTTCGGGTACATGGTGGACCCGGTAAGGTACCCCGGGGAAAGAAGCGCGTGATGATGACGATGTGAGCCTCGCAGGGAAGCACTACCTACCGGTGATTTTACCCGACGCGTCGGATATCCGGAGGATACCGTCGTGGTCTTGAGATGGATGGTAGGGGCCGGTCTGGACTGACGGCGCCCTAGATATTATGATTGAGACATTGAGATTTCGAGATAATTGAGGTACAGAGACTGTGATACAGAGATATCGAGATATTGGGATTACGTTTTGTGCCGATGCTAGGCACTGTTTTATGTTGATTTCATTATGATACCTCATTTTAAAAATACAAAGGAAATCTCACTAAATTATGAAAACAGTTCTTCATTTACATGTATTCTGTTTTCATGCATTCATACCTCATTCATATGATATATTGCTACCTAAGGCACTGACACCGGCACATGAGATTACACTCGGGTTAGATATTTACCCTAGCCTTGTTATAGGTTGTATGTTATATATATTGAGGATATATTATGATCATTGACCTATGTTGCGTTATTTATGCGATTTCTATTCGTAGATGTTTTTCTATTCACGAGTTGGCAACTCACCCCCGTTGTGCCCCAGTTTCTTGCAGGTTTGCCGTACAGGTTTCTTTACGGCTTGCGGGCATAGTTTCCTTCGGGTGATTTGCTAGTAGGTGGGTTTACTTGTATCATACTCCCATTATATATCTTGTATATTATTATTTTGTTCTATCTAGAAGTTCCATCAACCAAACATGTATTTATTTTGAGATAGAGACCAGTGATGTTATTCCTTCAACCTTAGAGTCGCGCGTTATATTTCTGCGATTTTCTTGTGGTTTTGAGTTTCCTTTTGAATTTTGATCCTCGCCGTTGGTGTTGTATATTATATTGCTTGTGTGGTTGTGACCGTCGATTGACGAAAAGGTAGCTCCAGCTTGGGGATGCCTTTTTATTGATTTCGTATACTATTCATGTTGTATCCCATTTGGGGGCCAGTATTTACAAAGGAGACTCTGCCGAAATTTTCAGTAAATTTTGATGTTCTTAAAAACCGAATAATTCGGCTTATGCTATTAAAATACTTGTTTTAAATTGGTTTTCCTTTACTCTACTACTTTTCTTGGTTTGGACTTCTGGGTTTTCGGTTTACTTAGATTACGTACGCCTCGAGTCGTTTCGTAGTTTAAGTGCCGGTCATGTTCCGTACTTTCGGGACGTGACAAAGTTGGTATCAGAGCGTTAGGTTTTACCTTCGGAGCGTAGGATGACCCTTGGTTGATGGAATAGGTGACTAAAGTAGAGTGACGTACCGTAGGTATCTTCAGCGGCATATTTACGATACGCTACTCCACTTAAGAAGCCTTAGGATGTACATTTCTTTGCTCAGTATTATATTCATTCCGATCTAGCCTCATCAGTACCAGTTATGGTTTTGCTGCCACGATTTCGGGCAGGGAGAGCTACAACTAGAGTTGCGGTCAGCACGAGCTCGTCACGAACGAGGACTGACCAGGGCAAAATTTCGGCAACACACGATTGCAGAGATGTGTCTTTTTACTGTGTTTCCGCGCCACGAGCGTTTGGCGGATCGCCTTTATAAGGTTACTCGGATGTGCTGATCGACACTAAATGATTGAGCCAATGATAGAGGCCAGCCAGATCTTGATGACCGTTGGTGTGTTGCTTATTCAAGATGATCGAGGCACTGTTCAGCGTGCAGACGAGCGAGCCAGTTATTGCTGCGAACGACGAGATATTGCCCCAGATGCTGGAATTAGTGCAGAACGAGTTGTACTAAGAGATGACAGAAGGTCGCTAGTCATCGAGGATGAATGACTAGGACATGTGGATCGTTCGCCTACCCCGATGCGAGGTCATCAGATAGATTGATTCCAGCTAGAGACGACTTCACGCGGAGATGTTGGGAGTCGACAGAGACGATCGAATGTCAGAAACCTATTATTCCAAGTGTAAAGTAGTCGGAAAGACATGCAGGCAATTCTATGGTCCATCTAGAAGAATGAAACCCTAACTCGACTTAATGACCTTGTGAAAGCCTTTGAACCTCGGGTTTGCGGCAGTTTTACGGCGCCATTAGTGAGGCTTGGGTTTGCCCTTCTACGGCTGGACCACCGATGCTGTGGTATGTACTCGATACTATTAAACTTTGCCCAAGAGGTTGAGCTCTTGGAGGATTATGAGGTTTTGACGACTCAATCGGATGGCTCGACTTAATTCGGATGCTAGGTGGTGAGATGCATTTCTTGGGAGACTCCCGATACGAGGATAGCCGTTGGAGCTCAGTCCATGTAGCCACGATGAGACGATTCCGAAGCAGTAGACATTAGAGAAAGTGGAGTAAAGAGGTCCGTAAAAGATCTGGATAAGACGACGTTCCACTCCACCGACATCAGAGATGCGATACGCATGCCGAGGCAGAGTACTGGATATACCTTCCAGAAGGAGTCGCGATGGGTATGCAGCCGTTCCGGAGCAAGATGCATATATAGGAAAGGACGATGACTTCCGGACAGTTGGCAGAGACGAGACATGGAAGAGACCGTGAGCAGGATTCCTTCCAGGACACTGCTGTAATGATACTTGCACCCAGGATCAGATGTGTTACGTACATTCAGAGAGCCAGAGGCCGACGCCAGTGATATGCAGTCTTACGAGTGGTCGCGATGATTGACCGGGAGATGACAAGAGGCGTGCCAGAACGGGATCATCCCCGTTAGCACACCTGACAAGGCTGATGAGCCGATGGACCGAGAGATTGGTAATTCCCAGTGAAGACCTTGACCCAGGAGTGGTCATTGTTACACACACCAGCAGGCCAGAGTTCATGATCATCGACGATACATCCCATTAGTGACCGCGACAGTTGGCCCGAGATTCTTAGAGGATGCGCTTGAGCGGTACTATGCCGCCTTTATTGATTTCGATGTTTTGGGTGATTTATTCGAATGATTTGATTTTGATGATTGAGGATTTACGATCTTTGCACAGTGTTGCACTTGATATCGTTTTCGTGCTTGGGTTTCACATGTTTGTGATTTTACGGTTTTAGACATTTGAGTTGATTTTGTGCGTATGCACGCACACGATTTGGTTCCTGCACTCTGTATAGTTTATATATGCTTGCAGTGCAGTGATACGCCTTTTGTGCAATAAGATGCATTGGACTTTGATTTTGATGGTCATGTTCGATATTTGTTTTGTGCACCTTGTGCACCTGATTTGATTTTGCGCATGTTCGGCACTTGATATTGGATTTCATGATTTCGTGCACGATGGATGCACCTGATTTGGATTTTCGCGCATGTTGGGCGCATATTTTGAAGTGTGATTTTGGTGCACACCAGATTCACTAAATCGAGATTTTTCGTGCATGTCAGATGCACCTGATTTTGCTGTCAGGCACACATGTTGCCTACGACAGATGTTTCGTGCACACCCGATGCACTTAGATGTTGTTTCTGTGCATATGTATGGCACATATTTGGATTTTGATTTTCGTGCGCACAAGACGCACGTAGTATGCATACGCGTATTTTGGGATTGATTTTTCTTATAGAGCAATACGTTTTTATGATATTGCTATGTGTTTTCGTACTGAGCAGGACTAGTCAGAGGACAGTACCTGAATATATTTTACATGTATAGTTTCGAGTTATATCATATTGATTTTGCTTTGGATTTGGTATTGATGTCTTCCCCATGACTCCGATGATTGCGGGATGCTTGACGGAGTTCTGATTTGAGTTATATGCTCATTTTTCATGCGCATGAGTTGCGCTACGATTTGCTTTATATATTTATGATTTCGGAGCCCCGGCGATTTGATGGTTTCGGCTGAAATATTATAGTATTTGGGGAAAGTTTTAATTTAAATTCGGGGACCGAATTTCTTTAAGGGGGGAAGATTGTAACGTTTTGAAAATCGTTTCGGTGAAATTTCAAAAAAAGGTAAAATAAGGGGGTTTTCTGTAAAAAAGTCAAAATATAAATATCATTATTATAAAATTAAATATACATATTCTAGCTATGTAATTGCTAGTATTTGGTGTTTATTGAGCCACTGATGAAATTTCAAATTTTCTGAAAATTTTTCCGAAATTAATTATTTTAATAGTATTTTAAGCCGTCACTAATATATTTAATTAGGAAAAATTACAAATTGGAATGAGTTGAAATAAATTTTGTGCATCATAACACATTAAACTAAATTTTATCATGTGGTTTTTGAAATGAAATGGTTTGCCAAAACGGTTTAGAAAATATCGAAAAAAAAATGCTTAAATAGTGAATTTAGTGTTAATGGATGTTTGGGGGTATAGTATTTATCATTTTCCATCACCCCACACGCATACCCACACTCACACACCCCCATTTTCCCTCCCCCTTGGCTGAATTCAGCAGCCCCCCCTCTCTTGTCCCCACTTGTTTTGCAAGAAAAGAAAAGAAAAGAAAAAGGAAATGTATAAATGAGAGTGGACTTTGACTTGGTTGACTAGATGTTATCTTTCCCCTCCTCACTCTCTCTCCTCTTCCCTCAATTTCAGCCGTGCCCTCCCTTTTCCTGCACCACCAACAGCCCCACTCTCTCCCACTCTCATTTTGCATCAAAAATTCATCAAAATACCTCAAAAATCAAGCTAAAATCCAAATCCGACTCCTACCCATTTTCTCTCATCTCCTTTAGCATGGATCTTGGTGCAAGGATTTCAAATTGGAGGTCTAGATCTCAAATTTCATCCATGGTTCATGAGGTATAAATCTTGGCCTTTTGTTTAAATTGTTGCTAAATACTTTAGTCTAGCCTAATTATACGTTTAATTATGGGTTAATTTAAAGATGTGGGTTTTCAAGAGGAGGTATAGATTAGGGTTTTGTTGTGATATATTGTGCATGGTTTAGTGATGTGGATTAACATCTTAAGTTTAGTAGAAAGCTAATCTAGTTGTTAATTACAAACCATTACTTATAAAATGTCCTAATTAAGTTATTTTGCTAACTAGGGTTTTTGGAAAATTGTTAAATGCTTTAGATTAAAATATAATTACGGTTTCATGTCATTATTAATATTATAATGAGTGGTTTAATGACTTTGGATCATGCAAAACCAAGCTTAATTGTTAAATTGTGAATTTTGCTTTAAAAAGAGTTAAAATCGGTATTTTTGCAAACTAGTTTTTTTTGAACATATATGGTTTGGTGAAATTAAATTATGGAAATGATTTATATGACTTATTTAAGATATTTAATAAGTATAATGGCCGGTACATTCATTTAAACGTCGAGTTTTGTACTAAAACGGGTAATTTTTGCTTGCTAGATTTTCGGAAAAATGGCTTCTAAAGTGAATTTGGGGTTTTTGTGAATTTTAACCTATTCTATATTTAAATTAGTATTCGTGAATGTGCAAATGAGTGTACTTGGGTTTTTATCGATGGTCGGGCGTTTGCACGCCGACGTCGAGGGTTTTTGGGTTGGTTTGTGAGAGCAACCATAGGTTTTGACCTATGTGGGATTCGTGAGTCGTTTTGGTCATGAGTCAGATTTTAATGCGATACGATGCGTTATGATATGTAGGTACCCCATGTGGACTTCGAGACGACAAGCAAGCGTGTGGCGACGTCGGCACCGGCGAGCGAGGACCGTGTGAGTAGATTTATATCTACGGGAAGAAGTCGGGTGGATGGCGTATAACACCCCCGCAGTCCGTGGTGGTGTATACGGATGCGTATACACACCAGCAATTATTATATGTTATTTGGGATTAATAACGATGTTTAGGAAGGATATTGGTGTGTTGGATTATTTTAGTGTTGCGAACCCTAGGGTAGTGTTGCACTACACATACACGCATACATACTTGCATACATTCATATTTATATGTGCTCATGGGATTCTTTATAGTTATGTGATTACATGGGTATGGGACTATGTGTTCACATACGGATTTGAGGATGATACTTGGGATTGAGCCGAGTCGATGAGATTTGTTTTGTGGTTGTGATAGCGGTGACATGGCAGGATTCGTACGTGAGGTACGTCCTGGTGTTATAGCGGATCTTGGGACAACGATACGGGTGAATAGTGTTATAAATAAAATGGTCATCATGTGATCGTGATATGAGGCATGATATGCTAGGATATTGATATTAGGCCGTATAGGGCGATGTATACCCCTTGATGATGATATATGCCGACGATATGGTTTGTACGAGATTGTCGATCAGTAGTCAGATCATGAGTATATTGAGGATATTAGTATTGTACTAGACATAGGTCAGTACCCTAGACTATGATCTTGAATAAAGAGGATACCAGAGGAATGGTGTGAGGAATATGATATTGACCCGTACCCAGATTTGGGGATGTCGTACGACGGATTTACGTATGAGCTATATTTTGCTGATTGATCCGCACTCTTGACTTGGGATGTCTGATTGTAGATATGGTATCGGATATGATATTATTGAGGCGGGATCATCGACTAATATATACACAGGTATGTATATGGATCGACTCAGATGTTAGGCGGTTTCCTTACCTATAGTCCAGCTTGTTAGCTTAGCCCTTTAGTTTAGTTTAGTTGTTAGATTAGATTCGATTCTTACATATTTCAAAAACTAACGAATCATGGGTATTTTAAAAGACAGCCCAAGGGATCCTACGGATATTTCAAACGACGTATCTCTTCATAAAAACACCGTAGCCCCTATTTTCAAAACCACATGATTCGTGTTATTTCTAAAGGCATCATTTGTAGGACTTATATTAGATTAACGCAGGTTAGTTACAGTTGCGTCTAGTATTCAGCTCCCGCGTATTATTGTGGTTCGCTTCGCATCGCATACTTATGTTATAATTTCTTATTGCAATGTTGATATCATATTGTTAGGACACCAGCACCATTACCGATGATGCGTATGTAGCACGTACACTTACTTGCCGGCTCACACACATCTTCATCGGTAATTGCCATGTCACGTACACTTTAGAAAATATTATTGCTTGACATAGCGTACTTGCTTTATATGTTAGTTTAGACATTGTAGTTATTATCTGCTACTTCATGCATACTGTTATTCATTGTTATGCCGCATTCATGGATTCCCATGCATATATTCACTATTTTACGTGTTATTGAGGTTTTGGATTCGGATTTCCATGAGATTTTCTGGATTTGGAGGAAAACCGCAAAAACATAAATAAACCTTTTCTCTCTTTTAAAATAAAAAGTGCGGTTTTTCCCATGATGTATGAGTCGTCCACCATGAGTTTGCTGATGGATTTCGTGAAAGGTTCCTAGGCACTCTAGTGAGGTCTCACAAGGTATCAACCATGCCAATTTATAATTTAACGGGTGCCGAGAAACCCTAATACGGATCGTTGGCTAGAAGTTTAGGCGAAAAAGAAACTAGTTAACAACTTAACTAAATGGTAAACGGAAATACAAACTTTGTAGATCCGGTTTTCCACCTCCATGGCTTCGCGATGAAGTCTCCTCGCTGTACAAATCGGATCTTGGGCTCTAGCGTCGGCTTCATCGGAGAAAAAGCGGGCTAGGTCATCGACGACGATGCCGAAGATGATCTACGTCGAGGCATCGCTAGATCAAGCTCCAACTTCACCAAGTCATGAAATCTTGTGAAGGAAACACCATATACTACTTGGCAAGAGGTAGAGGATGAAGAAATAGGAAGTGGGTTCACTTTAGAATTGGATTTCTCACTCATTTCATCAAGTCACCATTGATGAAGTCTAGGTTTTCTTCTTGAAGAAGAAGAAGAGGAAGATAGAATATCATAAGTATTATCCAAAATGAATAATAAAATGAATACTTATCATATCCTAACCTTGGTTAGGTGTAGAGAATAGACCATGGTAAGGTTTAATGGTTAAGGGTTAAGCATGAGACAAAATGGTCATGTAGTCAAAGCTTCATGAAGTTTCAACTACAAACAAAGAAAGCCATCATTTTCCTCATTTATCCTTTTCTTTTGCAAAAATAAACAAAATGGATAAATAAATGAATAAATGAATAAGTAAATGAAGCAAAAGAAACCCTAACCATTGACCAACTATGGTTTAAACTATACACCAAACAATCATGTATCATCAAACATGATACAATCAAATGCACAAAAGTATATCATATATACAATGTGCACATCAAGTGAGAAAATCCTTTTTAAGTGAACCGATACTAGTTAATGCAAAATAATATATCAAATATATCATTATGCATTAAATCATTAAATCAACGCTTGATTTAATGATCCGGTCATATCGCATATAACTGACTAATATCAACAGTAACAACTTATCGAATCAACACTTGATCCGATAACCCGGCTATATCGCATATAACCGATCAATGTCACAGATCGTGAGAATCGAATACAGTATCACATAATGGTATCATTCTCGGTCCCGCACATATCTCATATGCGCTCCTATTTCGTTTCGCTTGAGCCAGGAAACCTCTGTGTAGGACTCTAAAGACTCGTCAATACGCCGACAGCAGGTGATGATCATATCAAACACCCGCAAGCCGCAAGCGGTCTGCTAAACGTAACGGCCACCCGGGTATTGAGCGATCAGAAGATCGACGAGCAAGCCCGCTCACACTCCTGTGAATCCAACCAGTAACACTTACCGTACAGTCCGGTCTGTTCGTCTGATATGTTGCATATCTCGCCAAGGGGTGGTAAACGTCAGTCCCCAATAGCTCGATAAGTCGTGTCAATATGAGGTCTATAACAGTTCGAGAAACTACTGGTAACACTTACCAGTATATCTCAGCAACCCTGGCCAGGGATTTCCGGTTATAGCCAATCGAACACAGTGCAACATCAACTCCCTATATCGGGAGAGACGAATCCCCTCCTATCGCTCATTCCCTCCATGTGATTCAGGACTGTACCTAAAAACCACCGTTTTGCACGCCCTCTTGGACGTGGTAAGGTGGAAATCAAAGCACAGTGGGAACCACACAAGACTCTATGACGATCTCGGGTCAACAGACTACTCTGTACCAGTATCACCAGAGAACTGCCATCTGACGTAAGGTATAATACCATCTGGGAGTTCTCGGCGAGTCCGTCCAGTGTACCCAGTCTCTACTGAGCACCCGTATATCTCCTCTGATATCAAACACCAATGGATATGGGATCATCCATCGCCCATCTGTATGGGTCGAGAAGGTACACGCTAGTCTACTCTGGTATATCGATGCCCCGTCTCGATACACCCACGACTAGGGACCTTGAAGGATGCACTTATGGACTACCATGTCCCCACTAGTATGATCCGCATCATAGTCCAGGTAGTCAAGTACACATCCTAAGGGCTTTACCAACATGTAACAGAGAGACAATCAGTGTACACGTTAAGGTAAAGAGTAACCAGATAGCATACTATCATGTCGAGCTAGAAAGTCCTCCCTATATATGTCCCAGGATCCACTACAATTTACATCCAATGTACAGTAATGGCCTCTGGGGCATACATATAACTAACAATCTCCCACTTGCACTAGGGCCATCTGATAACAGTGGTTGTAGTATCTCATACTCAACCATCCCATAAAAGTCTCTCTCTGGGAATAGGCCTTCTTGAGTGGATCCGCCGTGTTGTCCTCTGAGTCTACTCTCCTAACCTCGATCTCCTTGGAGATCAACCATCTTCATGATCAGGTGATACTGCCTTAGAATATGTCTGGATCACTGATGGGACCTGCGTTCCTTGGCATAAGCCATAACTCCATTGTCACACAATGGGAGGAACATAGTTCATCTCATGAACTAATATACACCCAAACAGCCTCTTTGGTAGCATCTTAAGTAGCGATGTATCCTGCCTTTATCGTTTAGTATGCCACGGTATCTAGCTTGGAACTCTTCCAACATACCGTCCCTTTACTGAGGGTAAAGACAATGCCTGTGACTGACATTCAGTCGTCTTTATCACCCTGGAACTCTTCCAGTGATTCTTCTCAGGATCAATTGATACCATCTCACTACAACTAGTGAGTATCCTAACATACAATTAGATCTATCTCATAGATCCAAAGCTTAGGATTTTGTAGGTATCACTTTGATCCTTTATGGAGAATCATTGTGATATGCGGAGATTGATCGAGCGTAGCATAGGAAACTCTTTCCCTATCAAGAGTATGTCATCCACGTAATCTATGAGGATCACCACCATACTCCCTACTACCTTTTTGTATATACATGGTTCATCTACCATTTTGATGATGTCAAACTCTTTGACTACTTCATCAAAACAGATGTTCCAACTCCGCGATGCCTGCTTTATCCTATAAAGCATCTTGCACACGTTTCCGCTGCTCCCACTGTCTACGAGGCTCTCTGGCAGTGTACTTATAGACGCTCTCTTCTAAAACATCATTTAGAAAAGCTGTCATGACACCCAACCACCAGATATCGTAGTCATGGTATGTAGCTGTGGCAAGTAGGATCTGGATGGACTTAAGAATAGGTACTGGAAAAGGTTTCATCATTATCCACGCCTAGTAAATGACGAAAACCTTAAACAAGTCTAGCTTTGAAAGTCTCAACTTTTCCATTTACACCAAGTAATCTTCTCAAGATATACTTGCTCCTGATGGGGATTTAACCCTTCAGATATAGCAACCAAAGTCCATACTTTGTTGGTGTACATGGATTCCATCTCAGATCACTAAGCATCCAGCCATTCTTACAGAGTCTTACTCCTGATGGCCAGCTCGAAGCTAGTTGGGTCATCATCTCATGATGCAATCCTCGCTCCCACTGTCATAGAGCAACCGAAGTATCTCTCAGGTGGGTGAGGAACCCTACTAGATCGGCGGAGAGGCTGAGGTTCGTTGGAATCTACTGAATCCTTTGGTTCTACCAAATTATCTGCTGTATTTTGTATAGCTGGAACCTTTCCAGTTGTACATTACAGACCTTGCCTCGAGCTTGTCCGGATTTTGCTTTTAAACATTAGCCGGACAACCCCAAATCTTAACTAGCTTAAGACATGGGCTCTTCCCTTTCCATATCACATATGAAATGGTAGGCAACTGATTTGATTGGAACCCTATTCAATAGGTATGCAACTTCTCAAGTGCATAACACCCAATAGGAAAAAGGTAACTCAGTAGTACTCATCATAGAGCACACCATATCAAATAGGGTGTATCTGCTCCGCCCCGATATACCATCGTGCTATGGTGTATACGGAGGAGTAATTCTGAGAGAGAATCTCATTCTCCTTTAGAATAGTCCAGGAATTTCCGTGCTCAAGTATTCTCCTCCTTGATCTCATCAAAGGACATAATACTTTTACCCGTATTTTGGTTCTCTACTTCTCGCTTATATTCTGTGAATATCTCAAAAGGTTTGGACTCATGTTTCAACAGGAACATATGACTAAATCTTGAGAGATTATCAGAGAATATAATGAAGTATAAAGAATCTGTCCTGGCATGTGTAGACAGGAGACCTTATATACATCATCATGTATCAGTCCCAAGAGTTCATTGACTCTTTCTCTGTTTCCAGTAAACGGAGCTATGGTCAACTTATCTTTGTGACATGACTGGCGAGTTTCACAAGATGTAAATTCAAACTAATTTAAATATGCATCTTTATGTAACTCTAGCTAGTCGGATCACATTGATCTGACCTAGTCTACAATACCTCAAGAAGAATTTGTTCATTTCTGAACTCTTCCTCTTGTGTGTGTTCCATATACTAAGAACTGTAGTTTGATTTAGAACATCAACGCTTTTAGATAACGTGCCTGATCCGATCAACTTTTGATATAGGAAATGTTTAAAACATTATCCAACAATACAAAATTTTACCATTTCTTTACTAATAAAGAGACCGATATGATTTTGTATATCAGGTTCGATATCTAATAACATTCGTTCAGAATCAATGTAATGGTAATACAGGGTGACAATGACCAACAGACTTGGATGCAACACTTGCCCCGTTTTCTGCCTTATGAAACTTATCACTCGTTCTCAGTTTTTCTACCCTTTTGTAGCCCTATGTAACTGATTACATATCTGGGATCCTGATCCGGTATCAAATACCCAGGATGCAGAGGATACTGAGAAACAGTTCTTTATAATGAACACACCCGAAGATGATGCATCATCATGCACTCTCTTCGTTTGGGCGGCACGGGAATTCTGGTAATCCCCAATTTCCTGCTCTGCCTTATAACAATTATAAGTTGGAGTGGGATCAACGTTCCCCAGCTCAGTATAACAAGCGGGTTCGGTCAATTCATCCGTATTATTATCTTGATTAAGGCGTGATATGGTCGCTACCAGAAGAGAGAGAGAAGAAAACACTCAGCGTGCGCTTTTGCAAGAATAGATTGGTTATTATTTTATCTAATCAGGATGGCTCCCACTTATTTTTATCAAATCTTCCTTCAAACCCTAAAAGGAAAACTAGCCGGGATTAATTACACACTACAAGTTCGCCGATCTTTCAGCCAGGCCAGTATCGGTACTTTGAGGGAGGTCCCCCATGCTTTCGCATGAACCTAATTAATGTAAGCCTCGTTTTCCCAGAGGCGTAACCCCGTTGACACCTTTCTAGACACCTACTTGATCGGCTAATTGCAATGTGTAAAACTCTCCCAGGAGTAACTCTTACTCGCAGCGGGTATCGGTATCCAACTATCTCATAGAAGGTATGCAATCTCATTGCAAATTTCAACACTTGAAATTCCCGATAATTTTGCCCCTAGCACCCTATGACCTTGACGGAGGTCAACAAACCATAGGCTACTAGTCAAGTTCAACCCGTCATTTCTTGATTGAATTAAACCCACCCGCACGACCCTTGACACAGGCCAACAAAGTCGCACGACTACCCTAATCCAATCTGCATCATATGCATAAGCAGATAAATACTAGTTAGCTACCGCACACTACGCCTTGACGCAGGCCAACAAACGTAGCACGAATACTAAATAGGACTTATCTGAAATGACGGAGGGCTACGACAGGTTTTTCTGAAAACCTATTGCGTAATGAACTTGATATCGTTGTAGAATTGAATAATTTTGAAATGGAGTGTTTTTGAGGCTTTTATAGTTTTGCTAAAGGACTCACTCCCGGTGAAGGGATCGTCGGTCCTTTTCTCGTCGAATGAGGTGCGGGATATATCACATATATCACTGTGCAAAGCAAAAACTCTTAAAAGCAGTCAAAAGACAAACCGAGGGTTGTAGCATCTGCCAGTTATTGCTAAAGGAGTCACTCCCGGTGAAGGGATCTCGGTCCTTTCATCATCGAATAAGGTGCAGGATATATTGTATATACCGCTGTGCAAAGCAAGAACTGTAGCTACCTGTTTATTTTGAAATTCGATTCTACAACATCTTAGGTTTCTTTTATTTCATTAATCTCATTAATGAAGTCCCATCATTTAAGTACCTAAACATCACAGATAAATACGACGTACACTTATGCCATTCGCATTCGCCTCTATGTCCCCTCGTGCACCGTTAGGTTAGGTAACTAACGGCAGAGCGGGGCAGGGCTAGCACGGGTGTAAAACATAAGTAATGTCTATATAATATATCATATATACTATATACTGTATCTATCACAGAACATCACATGATCACATCACAGATATCGCAGCAGAAGAAACATATGAAATATTGGATATACTAGGACGTCCGTGTTTTCAATACGAGCCAGTATAAAACACGGATTCCACGGTCGCGATAAATAGCCAAACCTACACCCCAAGACCCCTACGAGAGCGGCAAGCAACCCTATCAATTCTGGAGTTAGAAGACCCGGACTCGACTCCTCGAGTTTGTCTCCCATTGGACTCCAGAACCCGGTTACTTGTGCCCTCCTCCTTGGGTCTATCCTAATGCGGAAAAGTAAATAATATACAAAAGGTGACAACTTCCGCAACCTGGAAGTGCCCCAATAAAAGAATATTATATACAAGTTTTTACATGAATGAAAATGAAAAACACTCATCTCACATAAAAATCCCCGGCTATTCATACACGACGATCCAATATAACATATCCAGCAACACATAACATCACATGTCATCAACGTAAGTAAATATGCGCATCCCAATTGTCGTTGACATATAGCAACGAAACCGGCGATATCACATATTACACTTAGGGTCACAGAAAAGAAAGTGTAAAACTACAACAGTTGGAATCCCCAACCTCTATAGACATCGCATGCCTAATCAAATGAATTCCTTAGACATCACATGCCTAGCAATTATAAACCCCGCATTTTAATCTCAAAATCGAAAACTCTTTTCAATATCAAGTCGGGAAATTCAACAAGATTCCCGACTATTTGATCGAATGCTCGTCGCAAACTTTAGTAGGCGGCTGCACTCCCGACGCCGTTGACGAAGTGCACCAAGGCGGAACATCGCTACCGCGAGCACCCAAACGGATGCTTTCGGCGACGGGGTTCTCCTACAGTCACTTGGTCGGGGCTTTGGGGCGAGGCTGTCTATTAAGTTTACCCGGCGAGTATCCGCGTACGCTACGTGATTGTGACGGACTTTTGATCACATCAAAATTCCGTGGCAACCGATCAAGTGAGACTAAAGTGCTACGTTTATAACATTCATTCAGTTATCTCATAACTACTTGTGAATTCCAATTATTGTATCACATTCAGAATAAAATAGAAAATGTTAAACTTTCCGATCGAACATCCAAACATCCAAGTTTTCCCGATACAGTCAACACATGAAACAAGTCTAAAAACATTCAGTTCGTGCCTCAGTACAAACGGTCCAGCCGTAGAAAGGTCAAGCCAACGCCTCACATGTGGCACGCCGTACTGCCCCAAACCCTAAGGTTCAAAAGGCAGTTCAAGACGGTCACATAATCGAGTTAAGGTTTGTTGTCTTCTAGAAGGACCATCGCGTTACTTGCACTACTTAGAACGTCGTTAAACTACGGAAAAATCCAACACTTGAAAATTTCCCGACAGGGGAAAAATTGGGTATTTATATCCGGTCGAACTTTTTAACATATTCAAAAAATTATCCGTAAAACCCATAGACAAAATTAGACATCCCGATCGAAACATCGAATCCCCAAAACAACCCCAGAAAATTCAACTCTTGAATAAATATTAAAAATTCCCAGAAAACTCAGCATCTGGATAAATGAATTACTGTGCAAATTTTAATGGCTGACGTCATACTTTAGCCGCGGAACCGCCGCATAAGCTAGGCTTATGCCGCGGTTCCGCCACGCATTAGAGGGATCATGAGTTAAATTTTGCGCCGTAATTCTTAGAATCCCTGCTGAATTTTTAAAGAATTTTTAATCTGGAAAAAACCTAGTTTTTCAAAAAAGTCCAGAGAGCATGAAAATTTTAGGGTTTCGGGTTCGTTCGGGTTTCAAACTTCGTCTACGCATCGCCTAAGGCTCTAGCTAGGCTCTGATACCAATGAAAGGTTCCTAGGCACTCTAGTAAGATCTCACAAGGCATCAACCATGCCAATTTATAATTTAACGGGTGCCGAGAAACCCTAATACGGATCGTTGGCTAGAAGTTTAAGCGAAAAAGAAACTAGTTAACAACTTAACTAAATGGTAAACGGAAATACAACATTTGTAGATCCGGTTCTCCACCTCCATGGCTCCGCGATGAAGTCTCCTCGCTGTACAAATCGGATCTTGGGCTCTAGCGTCGGCTTCATCGGAGAAAAAGCGGGCTAGGTCATCGACGACGATGCCGAAGATGATCTACGTCGAGGCATCGCTAGATCAAGCTCCAACTTCACCAAGTCATGAAATCTTGTGAAGGAAACACCCTATACTACTTGGCAAGAGGTAGAGGATGAAGAAATAGGAAGTGGGTTCACTTTAGAATTGGATTTCTCACTCATTTCATCAAGTCACCATTGATGAAGTCTAGGTTTTCTTCTTGAAGAAGAAGAAGAAGATAGAATATCATAAGTATTATCCAAAATGAATAATAAAATGAATACTTATCATATCCTAGCCTTGGTTAGGTGTAGAGAATAGACCATGGTAAGGTTTATTGGTTAAGGGTTAAGCATGAGACAAAATGGTCATGTAGTCAAAGCTTTATGAAGTTTCAACTACAAACAAAGAAAGCCACCATTTTCCTCATTTATCCTTTTCTTTTGCAAAAATAAACAAAATGGATAAATAAATGAATAAGTAAATGAAGCAAAACAAACCCTAACCATTGACCAACCATGGTTTAAACTATACACCAAATAATCATGTATGATCAAACATGATACAATCAAATGGACAAAAGTATATCATATATACAATGTGCACATCAAGTGAGAAAATCCTTTTTAAGTGAACCGATACTAGTTAATGCAAAGTAATATATCAAATATATCATTATGCATTAAATGATTAAATCAACGCTTGATTTAATGATCCGGTCATATTGCATATAACCGACTAATATCAACAGTAACAACTTATCGAATCAACACTTGATCCGATAACCCGGCTATATCGCATATAACCGATCAATGTCACAGATCGCGAGAATCGAATATAGTATCACATACTGGTATCATTCTCGGTCCCGCACATATCTCATATGCGCTCCTATTTCGTTTCGCTTGAGCCAGGAAACCTCTGTGTAGGACTCTAAAGACTCGTCAATACGGCGGCTGCAGGTGATGATCATATCAAACACCCGCAAGCCGCAAGCGGTCTGCTAAACGTAACGGCCACCCGGGTATTGAGCGATCAGAAGATCGACGAGCAAGCCCGCTCACACTCCTGTGAATCCAACCAGTAACACTTACCGTACAGTCCGGCCTGTTCGTCTGATATATCGCATATCTTGCCTAAGGGTGGTAAACGTCAGACCCCAATAGCTCGATAAGTCGTGTCGATATGAGGTCTATAACAGTTCGAGAAACTACTGGTAACACTTACCAGTATATCTCAGCAACCCTGGCCAGGGATTTTCGGTTATAGCCAATCGAACACAGTGCAACATCAACTCCCTATACCGGGAGAGACGAATCCCCTCCTATCGCTCATTCCCTCCATGTGATTCGGGACTGTACCTAAAAACCACCGTTTTGCATGCCCTCTTGGACGTGGTAAGGTGGAAATCAAAGCACAGTGGGAACCACACAAGACTCTATGACGATCTCGGGTCAACAGACTACTCTGTACCAGTGTCACCAGAGAACTGCCATCTGACGTAAGGTATAATACCATCTGGGAGTTCTCGGCGAGTCCGTACAGTGTACCCAGTCTCTACTGAGCACCCGTATATCTCCTCTGACGTCAAACACCGATGGATATGGGATCATCCACCGCCCATCTGTATGGGTCGAGAAAGTACACGCTAGTCTACTCTGGTATATCGATGCCCCGTCTTGATACACCCACGACTAGGGACCTTGAAGGATGCACTTATGGACTACCATGTCCCCACTAGTATGATCCGCATCATAGTCCAGGTAGTCAAGTACACATCCTAAGGGCTTTACCAACATGTAACAGAGAGACAATCAGTGTACACGTTAAGGCAAAGAGTAACCAGATAGCATACTATCATGTCGAGCAAGAAAGTCCTCCCTATATATGTCCCAGCATCCACTACAATATACATCCAATGTACAGTAAAGGCCTCTAGGGCATACATATAACTAACATTTCGAGACCCGATTCGAGGAGACGGATGAACCGTTTCGGGTACATGGTGGACCCGGTAAGGTACCCCGGGGCAAGAAGCGCGTGATGATGACGATGTGAGCCTGGCAGAGGAGCACTACCTACCGGTGATTTTACCCGACGCGTCGGATATCCGGAGGGTACCGTCGTGGTCTTGAGATGGATGGTAGGGGCCGGTCTGGACTGACGGCGCCCTAGATATTGTGAATGAGACATTGATATTTCGAGATAATTGAGGTATAGAGACTGTGATACAGAGATATCGAGATATTGGGATTACGTTTTGTGCTGATGCTAGGCACTGTTTTATGCTGATTTCATTATGATACCTCATTTTAAAAATACAAAGGAAATCTCACTAAATTATGAAAACAGTTCTTCATTTACATGTATTCTGTTTTCATGCATTCTTACCTCATTCATATGATATATTGCTACCTGTGGCACTGACACGGGCACATGAGATTACACTCGGGTTAGATATTTACCCTAGCCTTGTTATAGGCTGCATGTTATATATATTGAGGATATATTATGATCATTGACCTAGGTTGCATTATTTATCAGATTTCTATTCGTACATGTTTTTCTATTCACGAGTTGGCAACTCACCCCCGTTGTGCCCCAGTTTCTTGCACGTTTGCCGTACAGGTTTCTTTACGGCTTGCGGGCATAGTTTCCTTCGGGTGATTTGCTAGTTGGTGGGTTTACTTGTATCGTACTCCCATTATATATCTTTTATATTATTATTCTGTTGTATCTAGAAGTTCCATCAACCAAACATGTATTTATTTTGAGATAGAGACCAGTGATGTTATTCCTTCGACCTTAGAGTCGCGCGTTATATTTCTGCGGTTTTCTTGTGGTTTTGAGTTTCCTTTTGAATTTTGATCCTCGCCGTTGGCGTTGTATATTATACTGCTTGTGTGGTTGTGACCGTCGATTGACGAAGAGCTAGCTCCCGCTTGGGGATGCCTTTTTATTGATTTCGTATACTATTCATGTTGTGTCCCGTTTGGGGGCCAGTATTTACAAAGGAGACTCTGCCGAAATTTTCAGTAAATTTTGATGTTCTTAAAAACCGCATAATTCGGCTTATGCTATTAAAACTACATGTTTAAAATTGGTTTTCCTTCACTCTACTACTTTTCTTGGTTTGGACTTCTGGGTTTTCGGTTTACTTAGATTACGTACGCCTCGAGACGTTTCGTAGTTTAAGTGCCGGTCATGTTCCGTACTTTCGGGACATGACAATACCTATTTCTCGTATTTTTTAACCTTCGAGACACACGTGATACGCATGTGGTTTGGGGTTTCTGCGTATCGCGACGCGTCGGTGTAGTTTCAGGCGCGTAATCACACGTTTTTACGTATCGCGCACACGCGCGATTGGTTTGCGACACGGGTCTCTAGGTTGACCTTAATATCATGTTTTTATACATTTGAGCATATGTATGATATATTATGTGATTCTAGGTTTGCAGGCGAGTGAGACAGACACAGCAAAGAAGGGAAAGCAAGTCGTCGGCTACACTTAGCGCGAGACTTCGGTGAGTAGATTTAACATCTACGGGGATTCGCCCGCATGGCGTTATGCGTCAGGGCTGATAGGACCTTATTGTTATATATTGCTTTTACCTCATGGACTGTCATTGCATATTGCATCCCCTGCTGCATGTAAACTTAGAATTTATAGAACACCACACTATTACTAACGGTTCATGTTGCACGAGCACTAATCTGCATGTTACACACACACCGTTAGTAATTTCCATGACACACTCACTGTAGAACTGCCATGATTATATTGATGTAGTTCATTTCACATATGATTCGATATGTTTTTCATGGAAATTGGGAGCCGCATGATATCTTTAAAAACGGAAACTATTTTTCAAAGCGGTTTTCCCTTATACCTATATAATGGATTGATGTACATAGCACATCGTATTGGATTTACTTCTTGGTGTTGGATTTTCATGTGATTTCTAGTTTTGAGGACCGTGGGATTTTTAAGAAAAGATGCAATATTTGAAAACCCGGTTACTCGTGATATGATATTTTGGTGCGTCCACCTCGCGTTTTCTCGGTGCTGAGACGTGTGCTTGAAACCCGATTCGAGAAGATGGATGATCCGTTTGCGGGTTCGTGGTGGACCCGGTATGGTACCCCGGGGTGAGAACGGTTTTGCTGTGCAGTAGATGGTGAGCCCGGCAGAGGGACTACTACCTACCGGTGATTGGTTAGACCTGGCGGTTATCCGGAGGATACTGACCAGAGTCGAGAGATGGATGCGGGATGTTTCTGATAGGTTCCTAGGCACTCAAGTAAGGTCTCATAAGGCATCGGACATGCCAATTTAAAATTTTTGTGCCGAGAAACCCTAGACTACGGATCTTAAACTAGAAGTTTAGGCGAAACGATAAAGCTAGTTAACACTTAACTACTTGGATACGGAAATTACAACCTTTGTAGATCCGGATATCCACCTCCACGGCTCTGCAACGTCATGACCTCGCTGTCCATCATGAATCCACGACTCGATCAACGGCTTCATCGGGAAAGCAAGCGGAATAGGTCGTCGGCTTTGTGTCAAAGACGATCTACGTCGAGGTTGCACAAACTCAAGCTCCGACTTCACAAACTTGTGAAACTTGTGAAGTAAACACCCAAAACAACTTGGCAAGAGGTAGAGGGTGAAGAAATAGGAGGTGGGTTCACTTTAGATTTGGATTTCTCTCACTAAAGCTCAAGTTGCCATTGGAGTAGCAAGCTTGAAGAAGAAGAAGAAGATGAGCTCAAGAAAAGAATTATGATAAGTCTTATGATAAAAATAAATTTAAATCAAATACTTATCATAACTTTAACTAGGGTTAAGTGTAGAGAATTAACCATGGTCACTTTAGAGGGTTAGGGTTAAGCATGAAGATAAGGATGGTTAGCAAAGTCAAAGCTTCATGAAGCTTCAATATAAAACAAACTTAGCCACCATTCTTATCATAATTCATTTCAAATAAATAAATAAACAAATGAATAAATAAATGAATATGCAAAACCCTAATTATCAAATTAACCATGGATTAATTCTATACATTTAACTAAAAGATCAAGTATCATCAAACATGATACAAAAAGTGCACAAAAGCATATCACATATACAATGTGCAACCCAAGTGAGAAAAATCCGTTTAAAGTGAACCAATACTAGTTAATGCAAAGTAATATATCAAATATATAATTATACATTAAATCATTAAATCAACACTTGATTCAATGACCCGGTTATATCGCATACAACCGACTAGTATGTAATGTATCGATTTATCGAATCAATGATTCGATAACTAGGTCATATCGAATATAACCAATCGCAACATATATCGCGAGAATGAAATGCGGTATCACATACACGCATTATTCTCGGTCCCGCACATATCTCATATGCGCTCCTATTTCGTTTCGCTTGAGCCAGGAAACCTCTGTGTAGGACTCTAAAGACTCGTCAATACGCCGGTAGCAGATGATGATCATATCAAGCACCCACAAGCCGCAAGCGGTCTGCTAAACTTAACGGCCACCCGGGTATTGAGCGATCAGAAGATCGACGAGCTAGCCCGCTCACACTCCTGCGAATCCGACCAGTAACACTTACCATACAGTCCGGTCTCTTCGTCTGATACGTCGCATATCAAGTCTAGGGGTGGTATACGTCAGACCCCAATAACCCGATAAGTCGTGCTGATGTGAGGCTCGTAACGGGTCGAGAAACTACTGGTAACACTTACCAGCAAATCTCTGATCAGCCCTGGCCAGGGACTTCCCTGCTACGGCCAATCGAGCACTGCGCAACATCAACCCCCAATACCGGGAGAGACGAAACCCCTCCTATCGCTCATTGCCTCCATATGACTCGGGACTGTGCCCAAAGACCACCGTTTTGCACGCCCTCATGGACATGGTAAGGTGGAGATCAAAGCACAGTGGGAATCACACAAGACTCTATGACGATCTCGGGTCTACAGACTAACCTGTACAAGTGTCACCTGAGAACTGCCATCTGACGTGAGGTATAATACCATCTGGGAGTTCTCGGCGAGTCCGTCCAGTGTACCCAGTCTCCATTGAGCACCCGTATACCATCTCTGATGTCAAACACCAATGGATATGGGATCATCCATCGCCCATCACATGGGTCGAGAAGCGTATACGCTAGTCTACTCTGGTATATCGATGCCCCGTCTCGATACACCCATGACTAGGGACCTTGAAGGATGTACTTATCGACTACCATGTCCCCACTAGTATGATCTGCATCATAGTCCAGGTAGTCAAGTACAAATCCTAAGGGCTTTACCAACATGTAACTATAAGACAGTATAAAGAGACTAGTGTACATGTTAAGATAAAGAGTAACCAGATAGCATACTATCATGTCGAGCAAGAAAGTCATCTCTATATATGTCCAAGCATCCAATATAATATACATAATCTGTACAATACTGGCCTCTAGGGCATACATACAACTAACAATCTCCCACTTGCAATAGGGCCAGCTGCTGTAGTATCTCATACCGAGCATCCCGAACAGTCTCTCAAACTGTATCTGGGGAATGGCCTTCGTGAGTGGATCCGCCGTGTTGTTCTTCGTGTCAACTCTCCTGACCTCGATCTCCCGGCGATCAACTATATCCCGGATCAGGTGATACCGCCTCAGAATATGCCTGGACCGCTGATGGGACCTGGGTTCCTTGGCCAAAGCCACCGCTCCATTGTTATCGCAATACAAAGGTATTGGATGCTCAATGGATGGAACCACTCCAAGTTCAGTAATGAACTTCTTGATCCAGACAGCCTCTTTGGCAGCATCGTTGGCAGCGATGTATTCAGCCTCCATCGTCGAGTCTGCCACGGTTTCCTGCTTGGAACTCTTCCAGCTAACCGCCCCTCCGTAAAGGGTAAAGACAAAGCCCGACTGCGACTTAGAGTCGTCCTTATCACTCTGGAAGCTCGAATCGGTAAAGGACTCCACTTGGAGTTCTCCGTTACCATACACCAAGAACATATCTCTAGTCCTTCGCAAGTACTTGAGAACGCTCTTCACAGCTGTCCAGTGACTCTCTCCAGGATCAGCTTGATACCTGCTCACTACACTTAGTGAGTATGCTACATCGGGTCTGGTACATAGCATCGCATACATGATAGAGCCTACTGCCGAAACATAGGGTATCCCTAGCATGCGAGCTCTCTCCAAATCAGTCTTGGGAGACATCTCTTTGGAGAGAGTGACTCCAGAGATCGTGGGCATGTTCCCACGCTTGGACTCTTCCATACTAAACCTCTTTAGTATGGTGTCAATGTACCTGGATTGGGACAATCCCAAAATCCGTTTGGATCTATCTCTATAGATCCTTATTCCCAATATGCAGGAGGCGTCACCAAGATCTTTCATTGAGAATCTTTGTGATAAGAAGAGCTTGACCGATTGCAGCATAGGAATATCATTTCCTATCAAGAGTATGTCGTCCACGTACAATACGAGGAAGACAACCTTACTCTCTGCCACCTTCTTGTAGATACAAGGTTCATCTGGATTTTTGACGAAATCAAACTCTTTGATAACGACGTCAAAGCAGATGTTCCAACTCCGCGATGCTTGCTTTAATCCATAAATGGATTTATGCAGCTTGCACACCTTCCCGCTGCTCAACCTGTCTACGAAGCCCTCTGGCTGAGTCATGTACACGCACTCTTCTAAATCACCATTTAGAAAGGCGGTCTTAACATCCATTTGCCAGATTTCGTAGTCATGAAAGGCAGCAATGGCAAGCATGATTCGGATGGATTTAAGCATAGCCACTGGAGAAAAGGTTTCGTCATAGTCCACACCTGGTCTTTGACGAAAACCCTTTGCTACAAGTCTAGCTTTGAAAGTCTCCACTTTCCCATCTACACCAAGTTTCTTCTTAAAGATCCACTTGCTCCCAATGGGTTTTACCCCTTCAGGAGCAACTTCCAAAGTCCATACTTTGTTGGTGTACATGGAATCCATCTCGGACCGCATAGCATCCAGCCATTTCACTGAGTCCCCACTCGTGATGGCCTGCTCGAAGCTAGTTGGGTCATCATCTTCCATGATGCAATCCTCGCTTCCACCATCAATGAGAAAACCGTAGTATCTCTCAGGTGGACGAGAAACCCTACCAGATCGGCGGAGAGGCTGAGGTTCGTCGGAAGCTACTGAATGCTCTGGTTCCACTAAATCTTCTGTTGTGTTTTGTTCAGCTGGAACCTCTTCCAGTTCTACCTCAGAGCCACTAATTTCTTTTGCAAGAAATTCCTTTTCTAAAAAGGTGGCATGTTGAGCAACAAATACTCTTTGTTCCTCACTGTGGTAGAAGATATACCCTCGCGAATGTTTGGGATATCCAACAAATTTACACAAAACAGATCTTGCCTCGAGTTTGTCCGGTTTTTGTCTTTTGACATAGGCCGGGCAACCCCATATCTTTATAAAATTAAGATATGGTCTCTTCCCTTCCCATATCTCATATGGTGTGGTAGGCACAGATTTGGTGGGAACCCTGTTCAGTAGGTATGCTGCTGTTTCCAGTGCATATCCCCAGAAGGAAATAGGCAACTCAGCTACACTCATCATAGAGCGCACCATATCTAATAGGGTGCGGTTTCTCCGCTCCGATACACCGTTGTGCTGTGGTGTATATGGAGGAGTTAGCTGAGAGAGAATCCCATTCTCTTTTAGGAAGTCCAGGAATTCAATGCTCAAGTATTCTCCTCCTCGATCAGATCGTAGGATTTTAATACTTTTTCCGGTTTGGTTCTCAACTTCTTGTTTATATTCTCTAAATTTCTCAAAAGCTTCTGATTTGTGTTTCATCAGGAACACATATCCGAATCTAGAGAGATCGTCAGTGAATGTAATGAAGTACGAAGAACCATCCCTGGCATGTGTAGACATGGGACCGCATACATCACTATGTATTAGTCCTAAGAGTTCGGTAACTCTTTCTCCGTGTCCCGTAAACGGAGTCTTGGTCATCTTGCCTTCGAGACATGACTGGCAAGTGTCATAGGATGAAAATTCAAACGGATTTAAATATCCATCTTTATGCAACTTAGCCAGTCGTGTCACATTGATGTGACCCAGTCTACAATGCCACAAGAAGGATTCGTTCAGTTCAGAACTCTTCCTCTTGTGTGTGTTTGTTATGCTCAGGACTGTTGATTGGTTTAGAACATAAATGCCATTGCACAACGTGCCTGATCCAACCAACTTTTGGTTATGGAAAATGTTCATAACATTGTCCTGTAATACAAAATTATATCCCTCTTTACTTAATAAAGAAACCGATATAATGTTGCATATCAGGTTCGGCATGTAATAGCATTCGTTCAGAACCAATGTATTACCAGTTGGTAATACAAAGTGATATTCCCCGACAGTCTTAGCTGCAACAATTGCACCATTTCCAACTCTAATGTCTTTATCACCTTCCCCAAGTTCTCTACCTTTCCTTAGCCCATGTAACTGATTACATATATGGGATCCCGACCCGGTATCCAATACCCAGGACGTAGAGCAAATGGAGAAACAGTTCTCAGTAACGAACACACCCGAAGAAAATGCATCATCATGTACTTTCTTCATTCGGGTGGCATGGGAATCCTGGTATTCCCCTATATCCTGTTCATTCCTATAACTCTTATAAGAAGGAACGGAACCAACGTTCCCCAGCACAGTATAACATGCGGGTTCGGTCAATACATCCATATTATTATATTTATTAAGGCATGAAATGGTCGCTACCTGGAGAGAGAGAGAAGAAAACACTTTAGCGTAAGCTCGTGCAAGATCAGATTGGTTATTATCTTATCTAATCAGGATGGCTCCCACTGCTTTTTATCAAATCTTCCTCCAAACCCTAAAAGGAAAGACTAGCCGGGATTAATTACACACTACAAGTTCGCCAATCTTTCAGCCAGGCCAGTGTCGGTACTTTGAGGGAGGTCCCCCGTGCTTTCGCACGAACCTAATTAATGTAAACCTCGTTTTCCCAGAGGCGTAACCTCGTTAACACCTTTCTAGACACCTACTTGATCGGCTAATTGTAATGTATAAAACTCTCCCAGGAGTAACTCTTACTCGCAGCGGGTATCGGGATCCAACTATCTCATAGAAGGTATGCAATCTCATTGCAAATTTCAACACTTGAAATTCCCGATAATATTTTTCCCCAAGCATCCTATGACCTTGACGGAGGTCAACAAACCATAGGGTGCAAGTCAAGTTCAACCCGTCATTTCTTGATTGAATCAAACCCACCCGCACGACCCTTGACGGAGGTCAACAAGGTCGTACGACTACCCTAATCCAATCTGCATCATATGCATAAGCAGACAAATACTAGTTAGCTACCGCACACTACGCCTTGACGGAGGTCAACAAACGTAGCACGAATACAAAGTAGGATTTATCTGAAATGACGGAGGGCTACGCAGGTTTTCATAAAACCATGAGCGTAATGAACTTGATATCGTTGTAGAATCAAATGAAGTTTTAAAAATGGAGTGATTTTGAGGCTTTTCCAGTTTTGCTAAAGGAGTCACTCCCGGTGAAGGGATCTCGGTCCTTTCCTCGTCGAATGAGGTGCGGGATATATCATATATATCGCTGTGCAAGGCGAAAATGCAAAAGCAGTCAAAAGCAAACCGAGTGTGTAGCATCTGCCAGTTATTGCTAAAGGAGTCACTCCCGGTGAAGGGATCTCGGTCCTTTCCTCGTCGAATGAGGTGCGGGGTATATCATATATACCGCTATGCAGAGCAAGAACTGTAGCTACCTGTTTTATTTTAAAATTCGATTCTACAACATCTTAGGTTTTTTTTATCTTTCATTAATCACATTAATGAAGTCCCATCATTTAAATACCTAAACATCACAGATATATATGACGTACACTTATGCCATCCGCATTCGCCTCGATGTCCCCTCGTGCACCGTTAGGTTAGGTAACTAACGACAGAGCAGGGCAGGGCTAGCGCGGGTGTAAAACATAAGTAACGTCTATATAATATATCATATATACTATATACTATATCCATCACAGAATCATCTCATGATCACATCACAGATATCGCAGCAGAATAAACATATGAAATATTGGATATACTAGGACGTCCGTGTTTTCAATATGAGCCAGTATAAAACACGGATTCCACGGTCGTGATGAATAGCCAATCCCACACCCCTAGACCCCTACGAGAGCGGCAAGCAACCCTGCCAATTCTAGGGTTAGGAGACCCGGACTCGACTCCTCGAGTTGGTCTCCCACTGGACCCCAGAACCCGGTTACTTGTGCTCCCCTCCTTGGGTCTATCCTAATGCGGAAAAGTAAATAATATACAACAGGTGACATCTTCCGCTACCTGGAAGTGCCCCAAATAAAAGAATATTACATACAAGTTTTTACATGAATGAAAATGAAAAACACTCATCTCACATAAAAACCCCCGGCTATTCGAATACGACGATCCAATATAACATATCCAGCAACACATAACATCACATGTCATCAAGGTAAGTAAGTATGCATACCCCAATTGTCCTTGACGTATAGCAACGAAACCGGCGATATGAACATACTACACTTACGGTCACAGAAAAGAAAGTGTAAAACTACAACAATTGGAATTCGCAACCCCTTTAGACATCGCATGCCTAACAGATATAAATCCCGCGTTTTAGTCTCATTATCGAAAACTCTTTTCAATATCGTATGGGACTAAACTGCTAGATTTATAACATTCATCCAGTTATCTCATAACTGTTTGTGAATACCAATTATTGTATCCAATTCCGGATAAATAGAATATATTAAACTTTCCGATCGAACATTCGAACACCAAAGTTTTCCCGACACCGATCAACACATGAAAAAGGTTCAAAGATATTCATTTCGTGCCTCAGTACCAATGGTCCAGCCGTAGAAGGGTCAAGCCAACGCCTCACATGTGGCACGCCGTACTGCCCCAAACCCGAAGGTTCAAAGGGCAGTTCAAGACAGTCACATAATCGAGTTAAGGTTTGTTGTCTTCTAGAGGGACCATCGCGTTACTTGCACTACTCAGAATGTCCTTAAACCACACAATAATCCAACACTTGGATATTTTAGGCAGGGGAAAGATTGGGTATTTATATCCGGTCGAACTCTTTAACATATTCTACAGTTATCTGGAAAAATACTTAGACAAAGTTTGATATTCCGATCGAATTCATCGATTCCCAATATAACTCCAGAGCACTCAACCCTTAAAAAATTTTAAAAATACCCAGAAAACTCACCAGAATTTATCAGGTATTACTGTGCAAAAATATTGGGATGATGTCACCATGTGGCCGCGGAAGAGCGGCAGAAGGCATGCTTCTGCCGCTCTTCCGCGGCAGAATGAACAGTTCAGGGAAAAGTTTTACACAGTAATGCTTAGAATTCTATGCTGAATTTTTTAGACATTTTTAATATCAAAAATTCACAGATTTATGAAAATGTCCAGAGAGCTCTAAAGTATTTGGGTTTCGTGTTCGTTCGGACTTCAAACTGTGTCTAGACTTCGCCTAAGTCTCTAGCTAGGCTCTGATACCAGTGAAAGGTTCCTAGGCACTCAAGTAAGGTCTCATAAGGCATCGGACATGCCAATTTAAAATTTTTGTGCCGAGAAACCCTAGACTACGGATCTTAAACTAGAAGTTTAGGCGAAACGATAAAGCTAGTTAACACTTAACTACTTGGATACGGAAATTACAACCTTTGTAGATCCGGATATCCACCTCCACGGCTCTGCAACGTCATGACCTCGCTGTCCATCATGAATCCACGACTCGATCATCGGCTTCATCGGGAAAGCAAGCGGAATAGGTCGTCGGCTTTGTGTCAAAGACGATCTACGTCGAGGTTGCACAAACTCAAGCTCCGACTTCACAAACTTGTGAAACTTGTGAAGTAAACACCCAAAACAACTTGGCAAGAGGTAGAGGGTGAAGAAATAGGAGGTGGGTTCACTTTAGATTTGGATTTCTCTCACTAAAGCTCAAGTTGCCATTGGAGTAGCAAGCTTGAAGAAGAAGAAGAAGATGAGCTCAAGAAAAGAATTATGATAAGTCTTATGATAAAAATAAATTTAAATCAAATACTTATCATAACTTGAACTAGGGTTAAGTGTAGAGAATTAACCATGGTCACTTTAGAGGGTTAGGGTTAAGCATGAAGATAAGGATGGTTAGCAAAGTCAAAGCTTCATGAAGCTTCAATATAAAACAAACTTAGCCACCATTCTTATCATAATTCATTTCAAATAAATAAATAAACAAATGAATAAATAAATGAATATGCAAAACCCTAATTATCAAATTAACCATGGATTAATTCTATACATTTAACTAAAAGATCAAGTATCATCAAACATGATACAAAAAGTGCACAAAAGCATATCACATATACAATGTGCAACCCAAGTGAGAAAAATCCGTTTAAAGTGAACCAATACTAGTTAATGCAAAGTAATATATCAAATATATAATTATACATTAAATCATTAAATCAACACTTGATTCAATGACCCGGTTATATCGCATACAACCGACTAGTATGTAATGTATCGATTTATCGAATCAATGATTCGATAACTAGGTCATATCGAATATAACCAATCGAAACATATATCGCGAGAATGAAATGCGGTATCACATACACGCATTATTCTCGGTCCCGCACATATCTCATATGCGCTCCTATTTCGTTTCGCTTGAGCCAGGAAACCTCTGTGTAGGACTCTAAAGACTCGTCAATACGCCGGTAGCAGATGATGATCATATCAAGCACCCACAAGCCGCAAGCGGTCTGCTAAACTTAACGGCCACCCGGGTATTGAGCGATCAGAAGATCGACGAGCTAGCCCGCTCACACTCCTGCGAATCCGACCAGTAACACTTACCATACAGTCCGGTCTCTTCGTCTGATACGTCGCATATCAAGTCTAGGGGTGGTATACGTCAGACCCCAATAACCCGATAAGTCGTGCTGATGTGAGGCTCGTAACGGGTCGAGAAACTACTGGTAACACTTACCAGCAAATCTCTGATCAGCCCTGGCCAGGGACTTCCCTGCTACGGCCAATCGAGCACTGCGCAACATCAACCCCCAATACCGGGAGAGACGAAACCCCTCCTATCGCTCATTGCCTCCATGTGACTCGGGACTGTGCCCAAAGACCACCGTTTTGCACGCCCTCATGGACATGGTAAGGTGGAGATCAAAGCACAGTGGGAATCACACAAGACTCTATGACGATCTCGGGTCTACAGACTAACCTGTACAAGTGTCACCTGAGAACTGCCATCTGACGTGAGGTATAATACCATCTGGGAGTTCTCGGCGAGTCCGTCCAGTGTACCCAGTCTCCACTGAGCACCCGTATACCATCTCTGATGTCAAACACCAATGGATATGGGATCATCCATCGCCCATCACATGGGTCGAGAAGCGTATACGCTAGTCTACTCTGGTATATCGATGCCCCGTCTCGATACACCCACGACTAGGGACCTTGAAGGATGTACTTATCGACTACCATGTCCCCACTAGTATGATCTGCATCATAGTCCAGGTAGTCAAGTACAAATCCTAAGGGCTTTACCAACATGTAACTATAAGACAGTATAAAGAGACTAGTGTACATGTTAAGATAAAGAGTAACCAGATAGCATACTATCATGTCGAGCAAGAAAGTCATCTCTATATATGTCCAAGCATCCAATATAATATACATAATCTGTACAATACTGGCCTCTAGGGCTTACATACAACTAACAGTTTCGTATTGCCGGGGCCGAGGGACGATACCGCAGACGGGCCCCGTGGGCTGATCCGGACTGACGGAGCCCGGTATATGAGGATTTGCGTGTCGATGCTGGAAACGAGTATTTTATGATATTTGAATGCCGATGTTGGGCACTCGTGATTCTTAGAGATTTACAGGATTTGAGCGCCGATGGGAGTGCCGGCGTCTGAGTTTATTTGGGATTTGGGTGCAGTTTGAGGCACCGACTATTTTTCCATGTAGATTTTGTATATCCCTTGCTTAGCATTGTTTATCATACATTTCATCCTGTAGTCGTTTTACCAGGCAGAGCATTTGCATGATTATTGCACCTACTGCTTGTCGCATATAGATATTACTTGCTAGCATTAGATAGAGTAGCGTAGTACGTGCATGCCCGCGATTACCTTTATATGTTATCTTTTTTCACGAGTTGGCAACTCACCCCTGTTGTGCCACAGTATTTGCAGGTTGCCCTTCAGAGTAGTCACGGCAGGCTGCCTTTTGCATCTTTTGGCTACAGTTACCACTACAGTTGGTGTGAGCGCCGTTTTGTATTTTAGGTAGGTTGTGGTATCTGATTACTGTTATTGTACTCCTTTTGTATCTAGTATTCTCCATCTACCATTTATGTACTGGACTTAGATACTGTGTGAGGAAGATGATGTATATTTTGTATTCTGGTGTCGAGCTCGTGGGAGCCGACTGTTTTTTATATGCAGTTTATATTCTGTGATGTTTACTTCTTGCTCATTCTTCGCTACGGCGTCGTATATTACGTTTGGGAATGTTTTGTTTCATTATATCTCATTTTCACTCATATCCTCTTTTATACCCGTCTCGGGGCTACTTTTACAAAGGAAATGCTGCCAAAATTTTTTAAATGATTAAGTAACTTTAAAAGAGCTTATTGAATTATTTAAGGTTTTCTAAATGCTCTAACTAAATGTTTTCAATACTCACTATTTTTAAATGGTTTTGATTTCTGGGTTCGGCTTACTTAGTCGTGTTACGCCTGTAGACGTAGCGCGGTTAAGTGCCGGTCACGAGTCGAAATATTTGGGTCGTGACAAAGTTGGTATCAGAGCGTAGGTTTTACCTTCGGAGTGTAGGATGACCCTGGTATGGTGGAGTAGGCAGCTGCGGCAGGGTAGCGTAGCGTGATATGTTCCGCGGCATACTCACGACACGGTACTCCGCCTACACGACCTTAGGGTTTATTGATTTAAATTCCTTCTTGAGTATATATATATATATTCTTGTGATTCGATTTCCGTATTCTTATCGAATCCTAATTTCCTTTTAGCCGTTATGCCGCCAAAAACTACTAGGACGCAGAGAGCAGCCGCGAGGGCCGAGATTCGAGTTGACTCGTCCGAGACGAGGACTAATCCGGGCAGTGCATCCGTTGTAGCCGAGCAGACAGTTCCTCCCGTGACAGATCAGATCGCCATGCTAGGGGTTGGTATGCAGGAGATGCACCAGACGATGGGATCCAGCATGCAGGAGATGCACCAGATGATAGGATCGCTAGTTGAGACTCTTCGAGCGCAGCGACCAGAGGTAGCTCCACCCGTTCCAGAGACCGCGATAGTACCTACCGCACAGCCAGTTGCCCCTACAGCCACGGAGGTAATTACAGTATCGCTATCAGAGTTCATGAGGCTGAAGCCTCCGGTCTTCACAGGCACCGATACAGCCGAGGACCCACAGTCTTTCATCGATAGGATGGCCCGGATATGCCGTTCCCTCAGATGTGCAGATGCGAGATGGGTTAAGTTCGTGAGCTTTCGCCTGGAAGGGCTTGCGCAGAAGTGGTGTGATTCAGTTGAGAAAGGCAGAGCGGCAGGTCTTCCTCCTATGACCTGGACGGAGTGTATGACAGTATTTCTAGCCCATTTCCTTCCCCATAGTGTTAGGGATGCCCGAGCACACTGATTTGAGTCCTTGCGCCAGACGCTAGAGATGACAGTGGCAGAGTATGACGTGTTGTTTACAGAGCTAGCAGTCTATGCCCCGTACTTAGTGGCTACCGAGGAGTTGTGAGTCAAGAGATTTGTTCGAGGCCTGCTTACACCACTGTTCCTTGCGATCAGCGCGCAGCACTACGAGACCTACGCAGCAGCTGTAGATGCAGCCTTATTGGTCGAGGAGCGCCGTGCTGAGACTTTGGCAGTCCCAGAGCCGAAGAGAGTTCGTGCAGATACATCGGTGCAGAGACAGCCTTTTCGGCGCCGTGACAGGCACCTTGCAGGTGGCAGAGATTCGAGGCGAGGCCGGTTGTTCAGCTCCTATCCCCAGGAGGGTCAGCGACCATCATCAGGATGTTTCCGTTGCGAGATTTACTATCATCGTGTGCGAGATTGTTCCGAGACCCACCGGAGGGAGGCGGCAGCACCGCACGTTACTTTACCACCTTCACCCCCCAGAGGGCGTTGCTTGTTGTACCTACCATTACTCCGCGTCAGACTCATGCATAGAGAGGTCGTGGGCGAGGAGGAGTTGCTCAGAGAGGGCGAGATGACCGAGGCAGAGGGCGGTCAGTCACCGGTGGAGGGCAGACGCGGGTTTTTGCTTTGACGCATCGGGACGCGTAGGCGTCCAATGCGGTAGTTACAGGTATCCTTTCAGTATGTTCTGTTGATGCACATGTGTTGTCCGATCCCGGATCCACGCACTCGTACGTATCCATACACTTCGTGCCGAGTTTGGGTAGAGAGTCCGGTTTGCTTGATCAGCCGCTTGTTGTGACCACTTTTGTGGGAGAGTCGTTTGTTGCTAGGCACGTGTTCCGATCCTGTACCGTCTGTATTGGCGAGAGAGAGTTGCCTGTCGACTTGATCCTTCTCGAGATATTGGACTTCGATGTTCTTTTGGGCATGGATTGGTTAGCCACATGCTATGCTTCTGTGGACTGCCGTGAGAAGACAGTTAGATTCTGCTTTCCCGGCGAGTCGGTTTTTGCTGTGTTGGGGGACCGTGGTGCCGCCCCTCACAGTGTGATTTCTTCTTTTTGCGCTGGACAGCTTTTGAGGAAGGGATGTCAGGGATTTCTCGCTTATGTTAGCGATGCTAGTGCTACACAGGTTCCATTGGATCAGGTTCCGGTTGTCAGCGAGTTTCCTGATGTGTTCCCTGACGAGCTTCCTTGGCTACCGCCCGAGCACGACATTTCTTTCTGTATTGATCTGGTTCCTGGCACGGGGCCTATTTCCATACCGCCTTATTGGATGGCCCCGGCGGAACTTCGAGAGTTGAAGGGTCGGTTGCAAGATTTGCTGGATAAGGGACTTTTTCGACCCAGTGTTTCTCCTTGGGGTGCTCCAGTCCTGTTCGTCAAGAAGAAGGACGGCAGTTTGCGTTTGTGTATCGACTACCGCCAGCTGAACAGGGTGACAGTGCGAAACATGTATCCTTTGCCGCGCATCGACGATTTGTTCGACCACCTTCAGGGGGAAAGGTACTTTTCGAGGATCGATTTACGATCGGGCTATCATCAGCTGCGGGTTCGACAGGAGGACATTCCCAGGACAGCTTTCCGTACGCACTACGGCCATTATGAGTTTTTGGTGATGTCGTTCGGACTTACCAATGCACCAGCAGCATTCATGGACTTGATGAACCATATTTTCCGACCATATTTGGATCTGTTCATCATAGTCTTCATTGACGATATCTTGGTGTATTCCCGGAGTAGTGAGGAGCACGAGCAGCACCTGCGGATTACACTGCAGACTTTGAGAGAGCACCAGCATTACGCGAAATTCTCCAAGTGTGCTTTCTGGATGGACAGCATAGACTTCTTGGGGCACGTGATTTCACAAGACGGTATATGTGAAGACCCGAAGAAGATCGAGGCCGTTCAGCGTTAGCCCAGACCCACATCGGTTACGGAGATTCGCGGCTTTTTGGGGTTGGCCGGTTACTACAGGCGATTTATGCAGGACTTCTCCAGTATTGCTACACCTTTGACCGGGTTGACCCGGAAGGGAGTTCCTTTCGATTGGACGGAGGAGTGCGAGCACAGTTTAAAGCGGCTACGGACTCGACTGACTACAGCACCAGTATTATCATTACCTTCCGGATCAGGCGGATTTGTGGTCTATTATGATGCTTCTCGAGTGGGGCTAAGGTGCGTTTTGATGCAGCATGATAGGGTGATCGCGTATGCTTCGCGACAATTGAAGAAACATGAACAGAACTACCCCACTCACGATTTGGAGATGGCTGCAGTGGTTTTTGCACTTAAAATCTGGCGACATTACCTATACGGCGAGTCATGCCAGATATTCACTGATCATAAGAGTTTAAAATATATATTTCAGCAGCGAGACCTGAACCTTAGACAGCGCCGATGGATGGAGTTAGTGAAGGATTACGACTGTGAGATCTTGTATCACCCGGGCAAGGCGAATGTGGTGGCAAATGCTTTGAGCAGGAGGCCCGGGGGTAGTCTGTCTTGTTTGAGCGCAGTACAGGGGCAGTCGTTGGCAGATTGGCAGATATTATGCGACAGACGGGTACAGTTCGAGTTCACGCTGATTGGAGGACAGATAGCGCACGTCCGTGCACGCCCACAGTTGATCGACCGTATACATGAGGCATGGCGCAGTGATGACCGATGTTCAGAGATCATGGCACAGATTGGACAGGGCAGATTTACCGAGTTCGTGATTGATGATCAGGGGATACTACGATTTGGGACTAGACTGTGTGTACCAGATGCTGAAAGACTGAGGCGTGAGATTCTTGAAGAGGCACATCGATCGGTATATAGTGTTCATCCCGGTTCCATCAAGATGTACCATGACATGAGATGTGTTTACTGGTGGGAAGGAATGAAAGGAGACATCGCAGATTTTGTGTCGAGATGCCTGACTTGTCAGCAGGTCAAAGCTGAGCACCAGAGGCCCGCGGGAGAGCTACAGCCGTTACCCATTCCGGAGTGGAAATGGGAGCAGATTTCGATGGATTTCGTTGTGGGTCTACCCAGGACTAGGCGAGGGTATGACTCCATTTGGGTGATCGTAGATCGTTTGATGAAAGCGGCTCACTTCCTACCAGTGAAGACGACTTTCAGATTTGCTCTGTATGCCCAGATTTACATCGACGAGATAGTACGACTGCACGGAGTTCCGACATGTATTGTGTCCGACAGAGGCACCCAGTTTACTAGCCGATTATGGCAGAGGCTTCAGGAAGCTTTGGGCACTCACTTGAGTTTCAGCACAGCATTTCATCCGCAGACCGACGGACAGTTAGAACGGACTATTCAGACTCTCGAGGACATGCTCAGAGCTTGTGTATTAGATTTCGAAGGTAGCTGGGATCATCACTTGCCCTTAGTAGAGTTCTCCTACAATAACAGCTACCAGGAGACCATTCAGATGGCACCATTTGAGGCTCTTTATGGGAGGAGATGCAGATCGCCCGCCTGTTGGACAGAGCTCAGTGAGAGCGGTATCTTAGGGCCACAGATTGTTGAAAAGACGACCGCGAAGATCCAGTTGATTCGCGATAGGATGAGAGCAGCCCAGAGTAGGCAGAGATCTTATGAGGACCGTCGGCGGTGCAAACTTGAGTTTTCTGTTGGTGATCATGTTTTCTTGAGGGTCTCCCCAATGAAAGGTGTGATGGGGTTTGGGAAGAAGGGGAAGCTCAGTCCCAGATATGTGGGCCCCTTCGAGATCTTCGAGCAATTTGGTGCAGTTGCATACCGGTTAGTCCTTCCGCCCAGTTTTCCATATGTGCACCCCGTATTTCACGTTTCGATGCTCCGCAGATATCTTCATGATCCTTCGCATGCGATTCAGCACCCGACGATCCAGCTTGAGTGCAACCTTTCCTATACAGAGCAGCCGGTGATGATCTTGGATCGATAAGTGAAGAAATTGAGATCAAAAGACATTCCATCAGTCAAGGTACTTTGGCGTGGTACGAGCAGTGAGGAGGTCACTTGGGAGACCGAAAGCGAGATGAGGAAGAAGTATCCCCGTCTTTTCGAAGGTACGTATAGTTAGATTTTGAAATTCGGGGACGAATTTCTTTAAGGGGGAGAGATTGTAACACCTTAGAATGTGTTTAGTGGCTATTTATATTTAAATTAAGGGGTTTTAATAAAAAGTTTACCAAATTGAGTTTCAAATATTTTCCCAATTTAATAAATATTTTTCTAGAATTTTCCTAGTCTTGCACACACATGTGCATGTAAACTAGGGGTTTTAAATGAGGTAATACCATGATTAGTAACCATGGTGGGTTAATCATAGGATTAAGTCTTTTGGGTTTTAATTAAGTTATTTAGTTAATTAATGGTTGCTTTAATTTGAATTTCCTTTGGGTGTTGACTGGGTGAGAGAGAGAGAGAGAATGCATCATGGCTTAGGCCATACTTGCATTTAATGAAGAGAGAGAGTAGAGGGGTTGACAATTGGGGTTATGATTCATCTCATTCTTTTATTCTTTTCTCTCAACCTCACTCAGACACACACACACACTTACCTTCCTAGCAGTAGCAGTAGCCTAAATCCCCAGCAGCAGCACCAGTCATCACAGCAGCAGCAGCAAGCATCCCAGCAGCAGCAAGAGCACCAGTGAGTAGCAGTAGCAGCAGTTTGCAGCAGCAACAGCCGCAACTCCAGCTGCAGCTCCTTCCCTTCACTTCTTCTTCCTCCAGCTCTCTAGGGTCGAGTGTGGGGTATACTTCCAGAACTTACTCCCTAGTTTACTTGTTTAGTGTAGTTTTGCTTCGGTTAGTGTTTATTGGTGCGTTTTAGTGCGATATGAGGTGATTAGTGGGAACCTTGAGCAAGTGATGTATGATTTGGTTTTAGTAGGTTGATAGAGTGTTGTTAGGGCCATTTTAACCCGGCTTAGCCCCCAATTGCACTAAAATACCACAAGATCCCTATTTGATGCGAATTCATCGTTTTTAAGCGAAATTTGAGTTTCTGAAAACTGCTATCGAACCAATGAGTTCAGATTAATTTTGAGAAGACTGCAGTATAGTTGTTAGGTACTGATACCCCAGGTAGAACCCGACCCCCATATCCTTTGTTCTGGCCGCCGAAATATTCGATCTGGCCGCAATTTGCGGCCACACGGGTAGGGTTTGGGTTGGGGTTTGGTCCTATAGGTGTCAGCAACAACCCTTAGACTCCTGGCATGTAAAATTTTATTTGATTCTTTTTGTAGAAAAATCTGGAACTATATACCTATTTCTCGTATTTTTTAACCTTCGCGACACGCGTGATACGCATGTGGTTTGGGGTTTCTGCGTATCGCGGCGCGTCGGGGTAGTTTCAGGCGCGTAATCACATGTTTTTACGTATCGCGCACACGCTCGATTGGTTTGCGACACGGGTCTCTAGATTGACCCTAATATCACGTTTTTGTGGATTTGAGCTTATGTATGATATATTGTGTGATTCTAGGTTCACAGGCGAGTGAGATGGACGCGGCGAAGAAGGGAAAGCAAGTCGTCGGCTACACTTAGCGCGAGACTTCGGTGAGTAGATTTAACATCTACGGGGATATTGCCCGCATGGCGTTATGCATCAGGGCTGATAGGACCTTATTGTCATATATTGCTTTTACCTCATGGACTGTCATTGCATATTGCATCCCCTGCTGCATGTAAACTTAGAATTGATAGAACACCGCACTATTATTAACGGTTCATGTTGTACGAGCACTAATCTGCATGTTACACACACACCGTTGATAATTTCCATGACACACTCACTGTAGAACAGCCATGATTATATTGCTGTAGTTCATTTCACATATGATTCGATATGTTTTTCATGGAAATTGGGAGACGCATGATATCTTTAAAAACGGAAACTATTTTTAAAAGCTGTTTTCCCTTATACCTATATCATGGATTGATGTACATAGCACAACGTATTGGATTTACTTCTTGGTGTTAGATTTTCATGTGATTTCTGGTTTTAAGGACCGCGGGATTTTTAAGAAAAGATGCAATATTTGAAAACCCGGTTTCTCGTGATATGATATTTTGGTGCGTCCACCACGCGTTTTCTCGGTGCTGAGACGTGTGCTTGAAACCCGATTCGAGGAGATGGATGATCCGTTTGCGAGTTCGCGGTGGACCCGGTATGGTACTCCGGGGCGAGAACGGTTTCGCTGTACAGTAGACGGTGAGCCCGACAGAGGGACTACTACCTACCGGTGATTGGTTAGACCTGGCGGTTATCCGGAGGATACTGACCAGAGTCGAGTGATGGATGCGGGATGATCCGTACTGCCGGGGCCGAGGGCTGATACCGCAGACGGGCCCCGTAGGCTGATCCGGACTGACGGAGCCCGGTATATGAGGATTTCCGTGTAGATGCTGGACACGAGTATTTTATGATATTTGAGTGCCGATGTTGGGCACTCGTGATTCTCAGAGATTTACAGGATTTGAGGGCCGATGGGAGTGCCGGCGCCTGAGTTTATTTGGGATTTGGGTGTAGTTTGAGGCACCGACTATTTTACCATGTAGATGTTGTTTATCCCATGCTTAGCATTGTTTATCAAACATTTCATCCTGTAGTCGTTTTACCAGACAGAGCATTTGCATGATTATTGCACCTACTGCTTGTCGCATATAGATATTACTTGCTGGCATTTGATAGAGTAGCGCAGTACGTGCATGCCCGCGATTACCTTTATATGTTATCTCTATTCACGAGTTGGCAACTCACCCCCGTTGTGCCACAGTATTTGCAGGTTGCTCTTTAGAATAGTCACGGCAGGCTGCCTTTTGCGTCTTTTGGCTACAGATACCACTACAATTGGTGTGAGAGCCGTTTTGCATTTTAGGTGGGTTGTGGTATCTGATTACTGTTATTGTACTCCTTTTGTATCTAGTATTCTCCATCTACCATTTATGTACTGGACTTAGATACTGTGTGAGGACGATGATGTATATTTTGTATTCTGGTGTCGAGCTCGTGGGAGCCGACTGTTTTTTATATGCAGTTTATATTCTGTGATGTTTACTTATTGCTCATTCTTCGCTACGGCGTCGTATATTACGTTTGGGAATGTTTTGTTTTATTATATCTCATTTTCACTCATATCCTCTTTTATACCCGTCTCGGGGCTACTTTTACAAAGGAAATGCTGCCAAAATTATTTAAATGATTAAGTAATTTTAAAAGAAGTTATTGAATTATTTAAGGTTTTCTAAAAGATTTAACTAATTGTTTTCAACACTCACTATATTTAAATGGTTTTGATTTCTGGGTTCGTCTTACTTAGTCGCGTTACGCCTGTAGACGTAGCGCGGTTAAGTGCCGGTCACGAGTCGAAATATTTGGGTCATGACAAGTAGGCACAGTCTTAGTTGGAACTCGGTTCAAAAGGTATGCAGCTGATTCTAGCGCATATCCCCAGAATGATCGCGGTAACTCAGCATTACTCATCATGGACCGTACCATATCCAATAGGGTTTGTTTCCGTCTCTCCGATACACCGTTATGTTGCGGAGTGTATGGAGGAGTAAGCTGAGAGAGAATTCCATTCTCTTTTAAATAGCCCAGGAACTCAGCACTCAAGTATTCACCACCTCGATCAGATCTCAGTGCTTTGATACTTTTGCCTGTTTGTTTTTCTACTTCATTCTTGTATTCCTGGAATTTTTCAAAGGCCTCGGATTTATGTTTCATTAAGAAGACATAACCGTACCTTGAAAAGTCATCCGTAAAAGTAATGAAGTAAGAATAACCGCTTCGTGCATATGTAGACATTGGACCGCATACGTCGCTGTGTATGAGTCCCAAGAGCTCGCTTGCTCTTACTCCGTGTCGAGTGAACGGAGACTTTGTCATCTTTCCTTTGAGACAGGATTGACAAGTTGCATACGATTGATATACGAACGGATCCAAATATCCTTCTGTATGTAACTTCGTCAATCTTCTCTCATTAATGTGACCGAGTCTATAGTGCCATAAGAAAGTCTTATTGATTTCTAGAGACTTTCTTTTGTGTGTATTCTGGACATTGAAAATCTGTGGTTGGTTTAATACGTATATATCGTTGTTTAATGTACCTGACCCAATCAAAACTTGATTAAGGTGAATGTTCACTACATTACTTAGAAATGCAAATTCATAACCTTCTTTAGATAATAAAGATACAGAAATGATATTACAGGTTGCAATTGGTAAAAAATAACAACTACGCAAAACCAAAAAGTGTCCATCTGACAATCCCAGGTGATAGTCCCCCATGGCCTCAGCATCCATGCTAGCTCCGTTTGCAACTCTGAGGGTTATATCACCTGCCTTCAAAACTCTACGCTTTCTCAACGCCTACAAAGAATTACAGATATGAGATCCTGATCCAGTATCCAATACCCAGGAAGTAGAGTTTATTGATAGAGAGTTTTCAATAACATATACACCTGAAGCTGAAGCCGCAACTTGCTTCAGATCCTGGGTTCTGGCCTTCCAAGCCTTGCAATCCTGTTTCCAGTGTCCACTTTTATGACAGTAGAAGCATTCTTCCTTCCCCACAAGCTTTCCCGCTACCTTTGTTGCCTTTCCTTTTCCCTTCGTATCCACTTTACTGACACCGCCCCATGGTTTGGCGGGGGCTTTCCTCTTCTTTCCCTTAGCTTTCGCCCTTGACCTAGAAGAGGAAGATCCTCCTACAAACAAAGTAGATGTCTCCCTACCTTTCTGTAGGGTGCCCTCAGCACTCCTCAACATGTTCAGATGTTCTTAAAGCTCTACCTCCTTTCCTTGCATGTTGAAATTTAGGACAAACTGGGCGTAAGTGGAAGGAAGGGACTGGAGAATCAAGTCAGTGTAGAGTTCATTCTCCAACGTAGTCCCAAGGTCCGCGAGCTCCTCTATATAGCCAATCATCTTAAGCACGTGTTCCGCTACCGATGATCCGGCGGCCAATCTTGCCGAAAATAGCTTCTTCGACATTTCGTATCTTGCGATACGAGACTGCTCTCCATACAGTTCTTTTGTATGAAGAAATATGGACTTTACGTCCATATTCTCGTGCCTCCTCTGATGTTCGTTGTCCATCGAGGCAAGTACGAGGCATTTGGCCTTTGCGCAATCAATCTCCCATGTCTTACGGATTTCTATATCCACGACGCTGGAGGTGGGACCTGGGACAGGGAGACTTTGGTGGTAAGGACATACCCCAACTTGTCGTAAGTGATTGCCATCTTGACATTCCTGAGCCAATCTTTGTAGTTTAGCCCTGTCAGTATATTTTTATCTAGTAATAACTTAAGTCCAGTCATGTTGAATAGTCGCTGCAATTAGGAGAGAGAAAAGAAACACTTTAGCATGATGCTCTTGCAAGTTTAGAGTGTTTTTTAGTTTGTCTAAACAGGATGGCTCCCACTGTCTCTCGAATCCCTTCTCAAACCATAAAGAAAGAATTAGTCGGGATCAATCTCACCGTACAATACTTGCTTAACCGTTCAGCCAGGCCAGTGTCGGTACTTCGAGGGAGGTTTTCCAACGCTTTCGCGAAGTTCCTTAATTAAGTAACCTCTTTTCCCTGTGAACGTAGCCCCGCTAACACCTTTCTAGACACCTACTAGGTTTAAAGCATTTATGGTTAAGTGAGAGATTTCCCGTGGAGTAGCATATACACATAGTAGGATCGGGATCCAAATATCATCCCGTGATAAACCGAAGGAATCCTACCAGAATCATCACACTCCAAATGGTATGCAGCGCTAGCAAGTTTCAGTACTTATGAAACTCCCGATGTGGATTTTTGCCCCATGCTCTTATGACCTTGATTTTGGCCAAAATATCATAAGTCACATGTCGAGTTCTACCCGTCATTCTCCTGGTTAATTTGGACCCACCCGATCCTACCCTTGACTTTGGCCAAAATGGCAGCACGACTGTCCCAAACCAACGCATCTATCTATGCTGCACATGAATACCCAAATAGCTACCAATCACTATGCCTTGACTTTGGCCAAAATACATAGCTTGAATACTTTTTGACCATTCATGTGGAATGACGGAGGGCTACGAATGGTTTTGGCGAAACCGTGAATGTAGTGAACTTGATATAATCGATGGAACGAGATAGCTTTTAAAAGGAGTGGTTCAAGCTCCGCATTTAAAAGTTTAGTTTCGAAATGAATGGAGTGGTTTCAAAGTGTTCCAATCGACTTTTACTTGGTTTATTTTCTTGCATTAAACTTAATGCGTCCCATATTTTAATCCTACCATTGCAGAAAACAACCAAAATATGGTGTACGCTTATGCCATCAGCATTCGCCACGGGGCCTCGTCATCACCCGTTAGGTTACTTAACTAACGACAGAGCGGGGGCTGGACTAGCGTGGATGCAAAACATAAGCAACACCTAAATAGTTATCATATATATATATATAGCAATGATAGTCAATCCAGATCACAGATGAACACTTTGGATATACTAGGAATCCGCGATTCGTTCGAGCCTGCAACGAAAAGAGGATTACACGGTCGCGATGAATAGCCAATACCTCACCCAAGACCCCTACGGGTGAGGCAAACTACCCGCCAAGTATCCGAAGCGAAGCAACCTCCCTCAATGACGTGAGTAGGACACTCGGCACTTCGAGATACCCGGTAGTTTGTGCACCCCACCATGGGTCTATCCTAGGAGCAAAAACAGTAAAAAGAAATTATACAATGACGGCTACAACCCCGACCCGGTTATGCGGCCAAATAAATAATATTACATCAATTTACATATTACATGAATGAAACAAAAAAAAGAAGCTCTCATCTCACATCAACCCCGGCTATTCATCCGCGACAGTCCACCGAGTTCATATACACAAACCAATGAGCATTACAGGTCACAGATATGTATAACCCCCACTAATCGACGTATAGCGATTAGCAGATGTTAAATACATATAAACATCACAGATATAACCCAATAGTCAAAGTATAGTGAAGTTCGATAAAAAAATACGGATTTATAGCCACCCAAATACAAATTTCTATTCTGGAAAATCTGGGCAGAAATAAAATATCTTATAAATCCCAAAACCATTACAGAAGAACACTGCACCAAACTCGGTCCAGAACCGAGTCAATTCGGCCGCGGTTCCACGGCAAGAAGTATGTTCTTGCCGCAGAAACGCGGCGCTTTGAGCGGTTAACTGGATCGTCTTTGGTGAGTTTCTGAACAAAACCCTGAGCCTATTTTTGAAGTATGATTTTTTGTTTTTAGAGCAGGAAAAAAAAAAAACAGAAACTTAGGGTTTTGAAATTTTAGTTTTGCGATTTTTACCGATCGAACTTCTATACACTTTACTAACTAGCTAGTTTATGTTTAGTTAATCTCTGATACCACTGTAAGTCCACGTTGCTCACCCCGGTGCTTGCGGGGAGGCGGAAAACAGTATAAAAATCGGATTTTTATCGAACTAAGCAACATGGACTAACTAAAGGAGGATCTTTGCTAAACAAAAACTAACTACAAGCTAACTAGTATTAGCTACATGGAAGAAAGGTTATACCTTTGGCTTTATGTCCTTCTCTCCTTGCTCCTTGGAGTGTAAGAAAGAGATCACCTTGTCGCCTTCTCTAGTCGAAGAAGGATCCACCCGAGAGCCTCAACCTTTGGCTTCAACTTCAAGCTAGAAGTAACTAAGATATTAGAAGTGCTAATCCTAGAACCTTAGATGAGAGTATAGATTACTTTAGAGAGGTTTATCTCAAGCTCAAGTGTTTCTCAACACATGAGAGGGGAGAGCTTGAGAGAGAGGAAGAGGAGGAGAGAGAATCTATATGATAGAATGAGAGAAAATAATGGACCATTCTCTCTAATATGGGTGAATTATGAAATTAGATAATTAGCCAGATAATTGTCATGGATAATCAAGACTTGACCATTATCATTTCATATTTAATGCAAATTGCAAGGATCAAAGAGCATCTTTTATGTGGAATGATGATGGTTAAAGTGTCAACCTAGGTCAACAAGTCAAGTATGGTCAAAAGGTCAACAACCCAAACCATGCACAATTATATTTAACTAATATCAATTATTCATAATACACATATAAGCATTAGGGTTAAAGAAATGACAATGGTCATTAACACTAATCAAAGTCCTCTGCCTCTGTCTCAGTCAACTGTGAATACGCACCCGTATCCGTGATCCGAGGAACACGAATACAATGAGATAAGACCAATCCCAAATCATATACTAGGATCCGGCTTAAACCAAAGCCCGCTGGTATAAGCTGTCCGGACAGCAAACGTGCACAAGTGCGCGGATGTGAACGAACCCTATCGCAAAACCATGCGACCTCTACTCATTTTGTCTAAAGGTGAATAACTCTCTGTGTGGGACTCTAAAGACTCGACACTACGCTGGCAGTGGGTTTAACCACAGACCGCAAGCGGCACTAGCTGTATGTAACGGTCCCCAGGTAGATGCCGATAAGAAGACTGACGAGGTGAACCCATCTGAACTCCTACTGAGCCTGAATGTGACAGTCTTCGTACAGTCCGGTCTGTTCGTCTGATACATCGCATGGCGGACCTAGGGGGCTGTAAACGTCAGTCTCCTAATAGCGGTACAAGTCATGTCGGAGTGTAGTCCAGAACACCCTGAGATAACACTGGAAACCTACCTGTATATCTCGCTTGCCCTGGCCAGGGACTACTTGTGTAATGGCTCTCCTGGACAAAGCGCGATGCCAACCCCCAATACCGGGAGAGACGAATCCTGTCTAACCGTCACTGCCTCCAAGTGCTTCGGGACTGCACCCAACTACTACCTGTTTACACGACTCCTTTGAGCCGTGGTAGGGTAGTAATCAAAGTACAGTGGGAACACACTCGAGGCGAAGTGACAGTGTCAAGTCAGCGGACTAAGCTGTACTCATGTTATCTGGGAACTGATAACTGACGATAGGTATAATACCAACCAACAGTTCCTGACGAGTCCTGTCCAGTGTACTCGTAACCAAACGAGCACCCGCATACTATCTCAAGTACGACGTTCTGACGGCTGTGGGACAGACCGTCTCCCAATCTGGGATGAGAAGCGCATACGCTAGTCTACTCCGGAGTATCGATGCCCTGTCTCGATAATCCTACGACTAGGGACCTGTATAAGTATGTGCTTATGGATTACCCAGCCCCCACGAGTGTGAGCGCCATCACAACGCTGGTAATCAAGAAAAGATCCTAAGGGCTCTACAAATATGTATATAAGCGATATGCTAAAAGAAACACATGCACATATTAAAGCAGAGACAAACCAAGTAGCATACTACCATTTCGAGCAAGATTGTATATACAACTATGAATATCCCAAGCTTCCATCAAGTAATATACATACTAGTATGATACAGTAATGGCCTCTAGGGCATATACACTAACAAGTGTCTCAAACCTTAAATATCAATATCTCAGGCTCTGACAGAACGGATCAGCCTATAACCATCTCATGACTCCGGCCGGTATCCTCCGGATAGCCGACGAGTCCAAATAATATCACCGGTAGGTAGTACTCCCCTGCCAGGCTCATCGAATACAACTCGAACTTCTTTCCACGGGGTACCATACCGGGTCCACCATGTACCCGAGACGGTTCATCCAACTCCTCGAATTGGGTCTCGAAATCCAACAGCAATCATGAAAACTCATGGTGGATGACTCATACATCATTGGAAAACCGCACTTTTCATTTTAAAAAGAGAAAGAAGTTTACATATATTCTTGCGGTTTTCCCCTAAATCCAGGAAGTCTCATGAAAATCCAAAATCCAATCATCAATAGCAAGTAAACGGTGAATAATAATATGCATGAAGTAGCAACTAATAACTGCAATGTCTAAACAAGCATATAAAGCAAGTACACTAATATCATGTCGAAACTATCAGCTAACAAGCTATATCAATAAAATAATATTCTCTAAAGTGTAAGTGACATGTAAATTACCGATGATGATGTGTGTGAGCCGGCAAGTAAGTGTGTGTGGAACATACGCATCATCGGTAATGGTGTTGGTGTCCTGACAACATAATCTCAATGATGGCATGTGGAAATACAATATAAACCTGCAAATGCGATGCGAAGGGTAACAATACGCGGGAGCTGAATAATAAACACAATGATAACTAATCTGGATTTATATAAATATGAGTCAAACGGTGGTGCCATTTGAAATAACACGAATCGTGGTGTTTTGAAAATAAGGGCTACGGTGGTTTTAAGAAAAGATACGTCCTTTGAAATATCCGTAGAATCCCTTGTCCCGTCTTTAAAATACACACGATTCGTTAGTTTTTGAAATAGGTATGAGTCGAATCTAATCTATCATTTACAAGTACACTACAGGGCCAAACTGTACAGACTGATCAAAGGATAAGGAAACCGCCTAACATCTGAGTCGATACACACACACACATACACACACACAAACATATAATGTAACAGTCGGTGATCCCACCTCAAAAGTATCCCATACGATACAATATCTATAATATGACATCCTCAAGTCAAAAGTGCGGATCTATCATCAATATAAAGCTCGTACGGTAAATCCGTCATACGTCCTCCCAAATCTGGGTACGGGTCAAATGTCACATCTATCACATTATTCATCTGGTATCCTCTTTATCAAACATCATGATCTGCGGTACTGATCTACGTCTAGTACAATACTGATACCATCTATGTATGCATGCGTTTGTATAAAACACTACGTCAAAGGACCCGCTAAAACATCATGTCGCATCTCAAATACGAACCCTGTCATATCACCGATCTCACGGCCTCAAATCCAATCTCATTGACTCATCTCAAATCCCAAGTACTATCATCATAATCCAGTATATGTACACATAGTCCCATACCCATGTGTTTATATACCTATCCCCATATGCGCACAGGTAATAGCATAAATGTATGCAAATGTGTGTGTGCATATGGGTGTGAACCTATTCTTGGGTTCGCGACTAAGAAGCTATGCTAGTTTACTTCTAATTACCATGAACACAATAATCATCTCATAATAAACATCCAAGTATCATGAATCACAAAGAGATATATATGTTTATACGTATTCGTATAAATCATTACGAACTGCGGGGGTGCTATACGCCATCCACCCGACTTCTCCCGTAGTTATAACCTACTCACCTTGCTCTCGTATGCCGTTGCCGACGTCGCCACGCGCTTGCGTGTCATCTCAAAGTCTTCGTGAGGGTACCTACACATCATAACATAATCGCAATGTGCATCAAAATCCAAGTCAAAACCGAAACAACGCGCTAAAGGCCTATAGGTTAGAACCTATGGACCACGCTTTCAAAACCACCAAATAACACTCGATTTCGACGTTCAAACGTTAAGTGATCAAAGTACATCATAGATACAAAAATCCAGAATTCAAAATATGCAAAACGAAACACCGAATCAAAACAGCAACTCTTGAAAATGGTCCCAGATTTTACCCTAGGTCAAATAAGCCAATTTTCCATATGCCAAGGGTTTAGTTTACAGGAGACGGAGCTACAGACCAAACACGAACCTATATGAACTAGGTCTGGCCGCAATTTGCGTCCAGAAGGATTAAATTTGCGGCCATAGAGTGGATCCAGGAGCTGGGGTCTTGGGTGGTGCTTCCTAGGTGCCTGCATGTATCACTATTCTTGCTAAATAATTTTCAGGTCACCCGAGTGTTAGCAGATTTCATTAAACTCTACAGAATCCACAATTCTTCCGATATCGGGTTTTATAAATCCGTATTCCGTGGTTCTAGTCTCTGGTTTAAGTCTGAATTCCGGCACTAGGGGGTTTATATGGCCTCTACTAACCTTAATTACACATCACAACTCAAGAATTCTATAAACCCTCGCTAGAATTTCACAAGTCTCACCAATTGACACCAAATCGATTCTAATCTAACATGGATGCAAAAGCAATAGAAAAACTATGCTAATGTTTAAGAGAAATACCTCATTTGTCAACTCAAGAACTTTCTTGAGTTTCCCCAAGTCTCCAAAACCCCTCCTTTCTTGGTCCAAAGTGTTTAATGTGAGCTTGTGCAAGTTTTTTGTGAAGAGGAGATGGGATTTTGAAGAGGGAAATGAGGTGTTTGTGAGGGTTTGATGAAGAGGGAGATGAGGTTCAGCCATGAGCTGAAGAGGAGAGGAGATGAAGAGGAAATAACGAAGGAGGGAAAGCTATGACCATGGTTGACCCCTCACCTTCTCTTTCTCTCTCTTGTCCATACTTCTTTCTTTAACAATTTCTTTTCTTTTCCATTTTCCTTCTCTCCTCAATAGTAACCCAAAACAATAAATGAAAAATGAAAAGAAAACCATGTAGGAAATGTCACACAAGTGTAAAAATGATATGGTGCACGTTTTGCACAAAACCCGCTTAAAGCCCGATTAGCGATTTTTAATCGCGATTAGCACTAAAATAGTGTCAAATAAATCATAAACTTTCATAATTTGCATGAATCACATAAATTACCCTCTTTTTAGTAATTTCCAAAATTTTCAAAATTTCTCCCCATTTATCGGTATTTAATTATACCGAAATATTAAAATATTCATTAAAATTAATAGTAAATTACAAAAATTTCCAAAAATAATATTTTATTTTTCTGAAATGTTACAATCTTCCCCCCTTAAAGAAATTCGGTCCCCGAATTTAAATTTAAACCTCTCAAATACTAAAACATTTCAGTAAGAAGTCCAAGTCGTCGGGGCTCCGAAATCATCAATACATAAAACGCATCATAGCGCAATGCGTGCGCATGAACAATGAGGAAATAGCTCAAAAAAACTCCATCAAGCATCCCGCAATCATCAGAGTTATGGGGAAGACATCAATGTCAAATCCAATGCGAAAACCAACATGATATGCATCAAAACTATACATGTAAACATCTGAAGGAAATGCATGTCAAATCTTTTATGTTGTTGTGCGATGCGCGTATCGCGGCACAGTGGTGGACGTCTATCCTATGAAAATAACTGTATATATCTATATATCATTTGTTTAATATGCACGTCCCGCCATTTTGAAAATAATTTAGAAGGGTTTCCTTGTTTTAAACGTTTCGTGTCATATCAGACACGTAGGTAAATACTGAGACTATAGCTCTCCTTTTTTTATAAATCCTTTCGATGACTATCAATGCATGCAAAATATATCTAGGTAATGTCCTCTAACTAGTCCTGCTCAGTACGAAAACAAATAGCATATATCATAAAAATGTACTGCTCCATAAGAAATCAATCCCCAAAATGTGCATAAAAAGTCGCGTGCGTCTGGTGCGCACAGAAATCAATTTCATGAATGTGCTATACATGTGCACAGAAACAACATCTAAGTGCTACGGGTGTGCACGAAACACCTGTCAGAGGCAACGGTGTGCCTGACAGCAATATCAGGTGCATCTTATATGCACAAAAAAATCCCGATTTAGTGCATCTGTGTGCACCAAAATCGCATCTCATAACATGCGCCCAACATGCGCAAAAATCCAAATCAGGTGCATCCATCATGCACGAATAAAGTCTAACTCATGTGCATCCAATATGCATGAAATCACGAAATCCAATGTCAAGCGCTGAACATGCACAAATCCCATCAAAGCGCGTCAAATATGCGCAAGAATCCAATCGGGTGCACAAGGTGCACAAAACAAATATCAAGTATCACAATCGAAATCGATGTTATACAACACATCTCAAATCCAAATCATGTACACTGTGGTATCAAATTTCACAACCATGTGCATCAGCGTGCACAAAATCTAATCAAAACACTAAAAGTGCATGAAAACTATGCTGTAAGCATAAGTCAAATCATATGCATGCCCTAGGCATGAAGTCAAAATCAATACCTTAAATAACATTAAATCAGAGTCCTGTGCAACTGTAGTGCACAAAATCTAATCACTACACTGCAAGCATATGTGAACTATACCGAGTGCAAAAAAACCAAATCGTGTGCGTACCACAAGCATAATATCAACCTATCTGTATGAAATCTATGAAGTCATAAACATGTGCAGCCAAGGCACAAAACGATATCAAGTGTAATAACTGTGCACAAAACATAAATACCCAGTAGGTGCAACCATGGTGCACGAAAACAAATATCATGAAACTCGGTCATCAAAACTCAATCATGCGAATAAATCGCCCAAAATACCGAAATCAAGTATGGCGGAATAGTTCCGCTCAAACACATCCTCTAAGAATCTCTGGCCCACTGTCGTGGTCTCTCATGACATGTCTCATCGACAATGCTGAACTCTGGCTTGCTGGGTGTGCATAAAATGACATCTCCTGTGTCCAAGTCTTCTCGTAAAATATTCCAGAAAGGTCCTGTCGAGGGCTCCCAAATCTCGTATCTGCCGAACTGTCCGGAAGTCATCTTCCTTTACTAAATCTGTTTCTGGCTCCGGAACAGCTACATACTCCTCGCGACTCCTTCTGGAAGGTATATCCATAAATAATGTCTCTGCATGCGTACCACATCTCTGATGTCGGCAGAGTGGAACGTCATCTCATCGAAATCTCATGCGAACTCCTTACTCCACTTTTCTCTAATGTCGACTGCTTCGGACTCGTCTCTTTGTGGCTGCATGGACTGTACTCCAACGGCTATACTCGTATCTGGAGTCTCCCAAGCAATGCATCCTATCACATGATATCCGAAATATGTCAAACCATCCGATCGACTCGTCAAAACCTCATAATCCCCCAAGAGATCAACATCTTAGGTACAGTTTAATAATATCGAGTACATGCCACAGCACCTATGGACCAACCGTAGAAGGGCAAATCCAAGCCTCACAAATGGCACCGCTAAACTGCCGCAAACCCTAAGGTTCAAAGGCGTTCCATGGTCATTACGTTGATTTAGGGTTTCATTCTTCAAGAGGGTCCGTAGAGTTACTTGCATGTTTTCTTCAAATACTTTAAACTTGGAAAATGGGTTTCTGACATTCGATCGTCTCTATCGACTCCCAACGTAACTACGTTATGTCTCCTCAAGCTGAAATCAATCGATCTGATGACCTCGCATCGGGATAAGCGAACGAATCACATGTTTTAGTCTCTCACCCTCATGTGACTAGCGACCATCTATCATATCTCTAAGTATAACTCGTACTGCAATAGCTCCAGCATCTGGGGCGATATCTCGTCGTTAGCAGCAACAACTGGCTCATTCGTCTGCACGCTAAACAGTGCCTTGATCATCATGAATACGCGATACATCAATGGTCATCACATTCTGGCTGGACTCTATCAGTGGCTCAATCCCCTGGTACTGATCTGCGCGTCCGAGAAATCTCATAACAGCGATTCATCAAAAGCTTATTGTGCGAAAACACAATAAAACTACGCCTCACTATGCAATCGTATGTCCCTGAAATCACGCCCTGGTTAGTCCCCGTTCGTGACGAGCTCGTGCTGACCGCAACTCTAGCCGTAACTCTCTCTGCCCGTGTAATCGTGGAAGCAAGACCATAACCAATATCGATGAGGATAGATCAAGAATGAATATAATGCTGTGCAAGGAAATGTACATCCTAAGGCTTCTTAAGCGGAGTGGCGTATCGTAAATATGCCGCGGAACATACGTACGGTACGTCACTCTACTCAAGCTACCTACTCCTCAGATTCCGTATATATACAACGTCCTAGGCTCCGTATAGTCAAACCAAGACTCGAACCAAGGTTAACCTAGCGCTCTGATACCAACTTTGTCACGACCCGAAATATCCCGTGACTGGCACTTGAATCATATGAAGTCTACAGGACCACATCTAATTCAAGTAAGCCAAAAGCCCAGAAATCTAAAACCATTTTAGGTAAGAAGAAACATATTTTAAAACGAGTACTTTAATAGCATAAGCCGAATTATGCGTTTTTAAAACATCAAGTCTTTTCTGAAAATTTCAGCAGAGTTTCCTTTGTAAATATTGACTCCGAACGGGGTACAACAAGATAAATATATACATGAATGATAAAAGGCATCCCCAAGCGGGAGCTAGCTCTTCATCAATCGATGGTCACAACCATGCAAGCAATATAATATACAATGCCAAAGGGTGAGGAAAAACTGAAAAGGAAACTCAAAACAGCATGAAATCCATAGTAATACAACGCGCGACTCTAAGGTCGAAATAATAACATCACTAGTCTGCTAAGTCTGAAATAAATACATGTTTGGTTGATAGAGTTTCTAGATACAACTGAATATAAATAAATACAATGGCGGTCATGATGCAAGTGAACCCACCTACCAAAGCAAATCACCCTGAAAAGAAGCAGTGTGCCAGAAAGCCGTAACGGAGCCTGTACGACAAAACCTGCAAGAAACTGTGGTATATCGGGGGTGAGTTGCCAACTCGTGAGTAGAAAATATCACAGAGCAGAAATCGTATGTATGACGCAATCCTAGGTCATACGATCAGTAATATCCTCAAATGATAAAGTCTGAAGCATGAAAAGATGGCAAGGGTAAACATCTAAACATAAGTGTAATCCCAGTGCTCGTGTTAGTGCCTCGGGTAGCAATGTATCATATGTATGAGGTATGAAAGTAATGTAATGAAACGAGTGGGACAACTATTTTCTTTTATTTTTAAAGAGATATCTCTATGTATATAAAACGAGTATCCTCAATGAAATCAATAGAGAAATCTGTGTCAAGCATCGACACAAAACATAAATCCCAATATCTCAATATCTCCGGCTCCGGCTGCTCGGACTAACCTGTATCATCAAATCACAAAACCTCAGTATCTTAGTGTCCCAAACCTCAAATATCAATATCTCAGGCTCTGACAGAACGGATCAGCCTATAACCATCTCATGACTCCGGCCGGTATCCTCCGGATAGCCGACGAGTCCAAATAATATCACCGGTAGGTAGTTCTCCCCTGCCAGGCTCATCGAATACAACTCGAACTTCATGCCCCGGGGTACCGTACCGGGTCCACCAAGTACCCGAGACGGTTCATCCAACTCCTCGAATCGGGTCTTGAAATCTAACAGCAATCATGAAAACTCATGGTGGACGACTCATACATCATGGGAAAACCGCGCTTTTCATTTTAAAAAGAGAAAGAAGTTTACATATATTCTTGCAGTTTTCCCCCAAATCCAGGAAATTTCATGAAAATCCGAAATCCAATCATCAATAGCAAGTAAATGGTGAATAATAATATGCATGAAGTTGCAAGTAATAACTGCATTGTCTAAACTAGCATATAAAGCAAGTACACTAATATCATGTCGAAACTATCAACTAACAAACTATATCAATAAAATAATATTCTTTAAAGTGTATGTGACATGGCAATTACCGATGATGATGTGTGTGAGCCGGCAAGTAAGTGTATGTGGAACATACGCATCATCGGTAATGGTGTTGGTGTCCTGTCTGCATAATCTCAATGATGGCATATGGAAATACAATATAAACCTGCAAATGATATGCGAAGGGTGATAATACGCGGGAGCTGAATGGTAAACACAATGATAACTAATCTGCATTTATATAAATATGAGTCATACGGTGGTGCCATTTGAAATAACACGAATCGTGGTGTTTTGAAAATAAGGGCTACGGTGTTTTAAAGAAAAGATACGTCCTTTGAAATATCCGTAGAATCCCTTGTCCCGTCTTTAAAATACACACTATTCGTTTGTTTTTGAAATAGGTATGAGTCGAATCTAATCTATCATTTACAAGTACACTACAGGGCCAAACTGTACTGATCAAAAGGTAAGGAAACCGCTTAACATCTGAGTCGATACACACATATATATATATATATATATATATATATAATGTAACAGCCGGTGATCCCTCCTCAAAAGTATCCCATATGATACAATATCTATAATATGGCATCCTCAAGTCAAGAGTACGGATCTATCATCAATATAAAGCTTGTACGGTAAATCCGTCGTACGGCCTCCCAAATCTGGGTACGGCTCAAATGTCACATCTATCACATTATTCATCTGGTATCCTCTTTATCAAACATCATGATCCGCGGTACTGATCTACGTCTAGTACAATACTGATACCATCTATGTATGCATGCGTGTGTATGAAACACTACGTCAAAGAACCTGCTAAAACATCATGTCGTATCTCAAATACGAACCATGTCATATCACCGATCCCACGACCTCAAATACAATCTCATCGACTCATCTCAAATCCCAAGTACTATCCTCATAATCCAGTATATGTACACATAGTCCCATACCCATGTGTATATATACCTATCCCCATATGCGCACAGGTAATAGCATAAATGTATGCAAATGCGTGTGTGCGTGTGGGTGTGAACCTATTCTAGGGTTCGCGACTAAGAAGCTATGCTAGTTTACTTCTAAATACCCTAAACTAAACCATGAACACAATAATAATCTCATAATAAACATCCAAGTATCATGAATCACAAAGAGATATATATGTTTATACGTATTCGTATACATCACTACGAACTACGGGGGTGTTATACGCCATCCACCCGACTTCCCCCGTAGACATAATCTACTCACCTTGCTCCCGTATGCCATTGCCGACATCGCCACGCGCTTGCTTGTCATCTCAAAGTCTTCGCGAGGGTACCTACACATCATAACGTAATCGTAATGTGCATTAAAATCCAAGTCAAAACCGAAACGACGCGCTAAAGGCCTATAGGTTAGAACCTATGTATCACGCTTTCAAAACCACCAAATAACACTCGATTTCGACGTTCAAACATCAAGTGATCGAGGTACATCATAGATACAAAAATCCAGAATGCAAAATACGCAAAACAAAACACCAAATCAAAACAACAACTCTTGAAAATGGTCTCAGATTTTACCCTAGGTCAAATAAGCGAATTTTGCATATGCCAAGGATCTAGTTTATAGGAGATGGAGCTACAGACCAAACACGAACCTATATGGACCAGGTCTAGCTGCAATTTGTATCCAAAAGGATTAAATTTGCCGCCATAGAGTGGATCCAGGGGCTGGGGTCTTGGGTGGTGCTTCCTAGGTGCCTGCATGTATCACTGTCCTTGCTAAATAATTTTCAGGTCACCCGAGTGTTAGCAGATTTCATTAAACTCTACAGAATCCACAATTCTTCCGATATTGGGTTTTCTAAATCCATATTCCTGGGTTCTAGTCTCTGGTTTAGGTCTGAATTCCGGCACTAGGGGGTTTATGTGGCATCTACTAAGCTTAATTACACATCACAACTCAAGAATTCTATAAACCCTCGCTAGAATTTCACAAGTCTCACCAATCGACACCAAATCGGTTCTAATCTAACATGGATGCAAAAGCAATAGAAAAACTATGCTAATGGTTAAGAGAATACCTCATTTGGCAACTCAAGAACTTTCTTGAGTTCCCCAAGTCTCCAAAACCCCTTCTTTCTTGGTCCAAAGTGTTTAATGTGAGCTTGTGCAAGTTTTTTATGAAGAGGAGATGGTATTTTGATGAGGGAAATGAGGCGTTTGTTAGGGTTTGATGAAGTGGGAGATGAGGTTCATCCATGAGCTGAAGAGGATAGGAGATGAAGAGGAAATAATGAAGGAGGGAAAGCTATGACCAAGGTTGACCCATCACCCTCTCTTTCTCTCTCTTGCCCATACTTCTTTCTTTAACAATATCTTTTCTTTTCCATTTTCCTTCTCTCCTCAATAGTAACCCAAAACAATAAATGAAAAATGAAAAGAAAACCATGTAGGAAATGACACACAAGTGTAAAAATGATATGGTGCACGTTTTGCACAAAACCCGCTTAAAACCCTAATCGCGATTAGCACTAAAATAGTGTCAAATAAATCATAAACCTTCATAATTCACATGAATCACATAAACTACCCTCTTTTTAGTAATTTCCAAAATTTTCAAAAATTTTCCCCATTTATCTGTATTTAATTATAACGAAATATTAAAATATTCATTAAAATTAATATTAAATTATAAAAATTTCCAAAAATAATATTTTATTTTTCTAAAATGTTTCAGATACAAGTGTACATATTAAGATAAAGGGCAACCAGATAGCATACTATCATGTCGAGCAAGAAAGTCCTCTCTATATATGTCCAAGCATCCATTATAATATACAATCATGTACAATAACGGCCTCTAGGGCATACATATAACTAACAATCTCACACTTGCACTAAGGCCAATTGTTGTAGTATTTTATATCCAACATCCTAAAAGTCTCTCATATGGTCTTCGTGAGTGGATCCGCCATGTTATTCTTCGTGTCAACTCTCCTGACCTCGATCTCCCGAAGATCAACTATCTCGCTGATAAGGTGATACCGCCTAAGAATATGTCTAGATCACTGATGGGACCGGGGTTCCTAGGCCAAAGCCACATCTCCATTGTTATCATAATACATAAGTATTCGATGCTTAATGGTAGGAACCTCACCAAGTTCGTCTTATGAACTTGTTAATCCAGACAACCTCATTGGAAACGATGTATTCAGCCTTTATCGTCGAGTCTGCTACGGTATCTAGCTTGGAACTCTTCCAACATACCGTCTCTCCAGTGAGGGTAAAGACAAAATCCGAGACTGTCTTACAGTCGTCCTTATCACTCTGGAAGCTCGAATCAGTAAAGGACTCGACATGGAGTTCACCGTTACCATACACCAAGAACAATTCTTTAGTGCTTCTCAAGTACTTAAGAATGTTCTTCACAGTTGTCCAGTGTTTCTCCCCAGGATATAAGAGGCATCACCCAGCTCCTTCATGGAGAAACTTTGTAATAAGAAGAGCTTGACCGAGTGTAGCATAGGAACACCGTTTCCTATCAAGAGTATGGCATCCATATACAATACGAGGAAGATAACCTTACTCTCTACAACCTTCTTGTATATACAAGGTTCGTCTACCTTTTTGATGAAGTCAAACTCTTTGAATGCCACATCAAAGTAGATGTTCCAACTCCGCGATGCCTGCTTTAATCCGTATATTGATTTAAGCAGCTTGGACACGTTTCCGCTGCTGCCACTATCTACGAAGCCCTCTGGATGTGTCATGTACACGCTCTTTTCTAAATCACCATTTAGAAAAGCGGTCTTAACATCCATCTTCCAGATTTTGTAGTCATGGTATGCAGCGATGGGAAGTAGGATCCGGATGGACTTAATGTTAATGATATATGACGTAGAGGCCATTGTTGTATCATACTGGATTGTATATTACTTAATGGGAGCTTGGGATATACATGGATATAGTAACAGTCTTGCTCGAAATAGTAGTATGCTACCTGGTTTGTTTCTACCTCAATATATGCATGTGTTTTCTTAGCATATCACATATACATATTGGTAGAGCCCTTAGGATCTTTGCTTGATTACCAGCGTTGTGATGGCAGTCACACTAGTGGGGGCTGGGTAATTTATAACCACATCCTATACAGGTCCCTAGTCGTAGGATTATCAAGACGGGGCATCGGTACTCCACAATAGACTAGTGTATACTCTTCTCATCCCAGCAGGGGAGATGGTCTGTCCCACAGCCATTAGTACGTCGTACTGGAGATACTATGTAGGTGTTCATTAAGTTATGAGTACACTGGACAGGACTCGTCAGGAACTGTTGGTGGGTATTATACCAGTCGTTGGGTAGCAGTTCCCAGGTGACATGAGTACAGCTTAGTCCGTCGAATTGACACTGCTGCTTCGCCTCAAGTGTGTTCCCGCTGTACTTTGATTACTACCCTACCACGGCTCAAAGGAGTCGTGCAAACATGTAGTAGTTGGGTCCAGTCCTGAAGCACTTGGAGGCAGTGGCGGTAACATAGGATTCGTCTCTCCCGGTATTGGGGGTTGATATCGTGCTGTGTTCGGAAGGCCATTACACAAAGTCCTTGGCCAAGACAAGCAAGATTTACTGGTAGGTATTCCAGTAGTTTCTCAGGGTGTATTGGGATACTCTCCGACATGACTTATTGCGCTATTAGGGGTCTGACGATTACCGCCCTCTAGGCCCGATATGCTATACTCTTAGATGAATAGACCAGACTGTACAGACATTGTCACATTCAGGCTCAGTAGAAGTTCGGATGAGTTAGCTTATCAGCCTTCTTATCGACAAATACCTGGGTAACCGTTACGTGCAGCTAGTACCGCTTGCGGCTTGTGGTTAAACCCACTTCCATTATAGTGTCGAGTCTTTAGAGTCCCACATAGAGAGTTTCCCTGCACCGGGAAAAAAGTGTAGAGGCCGTATGGTTTTACGGCAAGGCTTCGATCACTTATGTGCACTTATGCGCATATGATGTTCAGGTGGATAATACAAGTGGGCTTTTGTTTAATCCGGATCCTAGTATTATATTGATGGATAAGTTTCGTCCCTTGGTATTCGTGTTTCTCGGAACACGAATGCGGGTATGTATATACGGATGAGAGGAGCATAGAAGGGACACCTCATTAGGGTTTTGACCATTGACTTGATTAAAACAATAATGAGGTGGAGGAAAGTATTTGTTATTTTTGTAAATGATAATTGAGACATGGATACTTGGTTTGACCACTTGACTTGGTTTGACTCTTTGACTAGATATTTCTTGTGAGATATTTTGTGGCACTAGATATTTTGGGTCAGATATTTTCTTGCCATGCTTGTAATCAAGTCAAGGGAGCCATCTCATTTTTATGATTATCATTATCAAAAATCATTTCTCTTTCCTCATGTTAGCTCTCTTCTTCTTCGTCTCAACTAAAAACCCTAAAAGCTCTCATGTGTTGAGAATCGTAGGGTTCTAAGAGACAAGGCACTCCATCTTCACACTCTACACCCTCTAGGACTTCTAGTTTAGCGAACTAGAAGTCGTAGTTACCTCGAATTTGAGGTAGGAGCTCGAACTATAGACTCTCGGGTCGATCGTCTTTGACTCGAGGAGGCCGTCGAGATTGCTACGATCCGTTACGATCCTTGGAGCCGACTATGAGTGTAGGACAGCGATGAAGACCCGAAGGACTTGAATCGTGAAGTATAACTTCGTATCATAGTAGTTAAACCTCATGTAGTTTGCTAGCTATGGTTTATATTCGATCCTTGGTTCTAGTCGGTATTGCGAAGCCCGTAAAAATCATTTTTTGCAATTTCTGCCTCCCTGTGAACACGTGGTGTATGCGACATCAACTTACAGTGATATCGGAGCCTCTATAAACCTTAGATAGCTTGTAGCGATATTATAATTCCGCCGTTTTTTCGCACAAAAACTGCTTAAAAAATAGTTTTCAAAAGTGAAGTTTTGAGTTGTTTAAACACCCCCCGGGCTCACGGTTTGAACCAAGAAGCCGCAGGGTGAAGCGTGCGCACCCCGGGGCACCCCGCGGGGGAACAACAGCCAGGGACACCCCCCAAGATTGCCACTTGGTGGCCTTGGGGGCTGGTGACCCGAGAGCACCAAGAATTGGTGCTCTCGGGTCTGCCTCCGTTTCGGGGCCACCTCGTGGTGGCCCTCAGAGGTGGGTACCCCACCGAGGCCCTAAGTTCGATAATTATTCTTTTTTCTTCACATCCATGAAGATTCAGGCGGGTTTCGAGTTCGTTTCGACTCCCGGATTGGCTCAAAATGATCAATTTTGGAACTTTAGCTCGCTGGATTTTCATGTCTTGGAAAATTGGTTAAGTTTACTAATTGCGTGCAAAATTATAATTTCTTAGTTACTTTACAAACTTTGTGATGTATATATGAGTTTGGAAATATCGACTAATTGCTATGCGTCGATTAGTCGGGGTTGCACATATCTGTGATGTTGTTGTGATGGTTTGTGTATATGAACTTGTTGGATCGTCGTGAACGAATGGCCAGGGATGTGAGATGAGGGTTTTAATTCTTTCATTCGATGTAAATTTTTAAAGTGATGTAATATTATTTTTGCGGGGCACATCCGGGTTGAGGTTGTAGCCACCGTTGCATTATTTCTTTTACTGTTTTTGCTCCTAGGATAGACCAAAGGTGGAGTGCACAAACTACCGGGTACTTTGAATTGTTGAGTGGCCTACTCAGTTTGTTGAGGGAGGTTGCTTCACTTTGGGTATTTGGCGGGTATTTTTCCGCACCCGTAGAGGTCTAAGGTGGGGTTTTTCTATTCATCACGACCGTGGAATCCGTCTTTCGTTACAGGCTCAAACGAAACGCGGAATTCCTAGTATATCCAATGTGTTCATCTGTGATCTAGAATGCCTATCATTGCATCTGACGAATGGATATTATTATATATATATTATAATAGAAGTTGCTTATGTTTTGCATCCGCGCTAGTCCAGCCCCTCCTCTGTCGTTAGTTAAGTAACCTAACGGGTGATGACGGGCCCCGTGGCGAATGCGGATGGCATAAGTGTACGTTGTATTTTCATTATTTTCTGCAATGGTAGGTTAATTGATGGGACTGCATTACATTAATGCAAAGCAAACAAACTAAAGCTGAATCGTTGGAAAAATTTTTAAAACCACTCGGTTATTTTAAAACAGCAGACTTTTAAATGCGGAGCTTAAACCACTCCTTTTAAAAGCCATCAGGTTCCTTCGATTATATCAAGTTCACTACGTTCACGGTTTCGCCAAAACCATTCATAGCCCTCCGTCATTTCATATGAATAGTTAGTAGTATTCAAGCTATGTTTGTTGGCCTTCGTCAAGGCATAGTGATTGGTAGCTGCCAGGTGTTCATATGTAGCATAGATAGATGCATTGGTTTGGGATAGTCGTATTACTTTGTTGGCCTTCGTCAAGGGTATATACGGGTGGGTTCAAATTAACCTGGACAATGATGGGTAGAACTTGACATGTGACTTATGATTTGTTGGCCTTCGTCAAGGTCATAAGAGCATGGGGCAAAAATCGACATCGGGAGTTTTTAAGGAAACTGAAACTTGCTAGTGCTGCATATCATTTGGAGTGTGATAATGTTGGTAGGATTCCTTCAGGATTATCACACAATGATATTTGGATCTCGATCCTACTGTGAGTATCCGCAACTCCTCGGGAGATTCTTCACTTAACGATCAATGCTATAAACCAAGTAGGTGTCTAGAACAGTGTTAGCGGGGCTATGCCTCTAGTGAAAAGTGGTTATTTAATAAAGGAACTTCGCGAAAGCGTCATAAAACCTCCCTCGAAGAACCGACACGAGCCTAGCCGAACGGTTAAGAAAAAAATGTACGGTGAGATCAATCCTGACTAATTCTTCTTTTATGGTTTGAGGAAGGATTCGAGAGACAGTAGGAGCCATCCTGTTTAAATAAATTAAAAACCAATCTAAAATTGCAAGAGTATCATGCTGAGTGTATTCTTCTCTCTCTCCTAATTGCAGCAACTAGGTGACCATATTAGGTTACAGATAGATAATAAAATGACTGACTTATACTATATTGACTGGCAAAGGTTTGTCCAGATGTCCATTACCTATGACAAGCTGGACCACCTCATTACTACTCATACTCCCCGCTGTCCCAGGTCCAGTTTCAACCGTCGCGGATAAGGATATCCATAAGACAAGGGAAAAGGACAATGCGAATGCCAAGTGCCTCGTGTTGGCCTCAGTTGATGGTGTATACCAGAGGCAGCACGAGAAGATGGACTTAGTTTCTATCTTCCTCCATAACAAAGTTTTATATGGAGAGCAATCTCATATCGCAAGATATGAGACCTCGAAGGAATTGCTTCAAGCGAGGTTGGCTGTCGAATCATCTATAGGGGACCACGTCCCTACAATGATTTGGTATATTAAAAAGCTCACAGACCTGGAGACCACGTTGGAGAACGAGTCATATGCTGACTTGATTCTACAGTCCCTACCTCCTACTTACGCCCAGGGGAAGAAAGTTATACTTCCAGTTGAAGGCACCCTGAAGGAAACAAGGGAGACACCCGCTCTGCTTATTGGGGAATCTTCCTCTTCTGGATCTAAGGAGGATACCAAGGGTTAGAAGAAGAAGACCTCCACAAAGCCGATAGGCGGTGTCGGTAAGGTAGAAGAAAAGGGAAGGGAAAAATTTTCGGGGTTAACAGTAGGGAAGGAGGGATGTTCCTATTGTTACGGGAAAGGGCATTGGCAGAAGGAATGCGGGACTTGGAAAGACAGAACCCAGCATTCGAATAATGTTGTGGCTTCGACTTCGGGAGTGTTTATGATTGAAAACGGTCTGTCAATTAACTCTACTTCCTGGGTACTAGATACCGGATCAGGATCTCATATCTGTAATTCGTTACAGGCTTTGAGAAACCGTAGAGCTATCAGGAAGGTGATATGACTCTCAGGGTTACTAACGGAATGAGCGTGGACGCTGTATCCGTAGGGTATATCACCTAGAATTGACAAGTGGGCAGATATTGATTCTACGTAACTGTTTGTGTGTACCAAGTCTAGTTTGTAAGAGATGTGGTTCACATCCACCTAAATCAATGTTTGATTGGGTCAGGTACACTAGATGACAGTATATATTGAATCAAGCTCAGGTTTTCAAACGTCCATAACACACTTAAAAGAATGTCTCCAGAATTAAATAAAACTTTCTTATGGAATTGTAGAGAGGGTCACATCAATGAAACACGGTTGTCGAAGTTACATAGAGAGGGATATTTGGATCTGTTCGAATATCATTCTTATGCAACCTGTCAATCTTGTCTCATAGGAAATATGACAAAGACTCCGTTCACTGGACATGGAGTAAGAGCGAGCAAGCTCTTGGGACTCATACACATCGACGTGTGTGGTCCAATATCTACAGATACACGAAGTGGTTATTCCTATTTCATTACTTTTATGGGTAATTTCTCTAGGTTAGGACATGTTATCTTGATGAAAGCATTAATCCGAACCCTTTCAAAATTTCCGGGAATATAAGAATGAAGTAGAAAAACAAACAGGCAAAAGTATCAAGACACTGAGATCTGATCGATGTGGTAAATACTTAATTGCTGAGTTCCTGGATTACATAAACGAGAATGAAATTCTCTCTCAGCTTACTTCTTTATACACAACAAAACACAACGGTGTATAGGAAAGGCGGAACAGAACCCTATTGGATATTGTTCGTTCCATGATGAGTAATGCTGAGTTGTCGCGATCCTTCTGAAGTTATGCACTAGAATTAGCTGCATATCTTTTGAAAAATGTTCCTACCAAAACTGTACCTACCACACCATATCAGATATGGAGTGGGAAGAAACCCTATCTTCAGTATATGAAGATATAGGGATTTCCAGCTTTTTTTGAAAAGCCGTATGCGGAAAAGCTCGAGGCACGCTCAGTACTGTGTAAGTTTGTAGGATAGCCAAAGAACTCTAGGGGTATCTTTCCTATTAAGCAGAGGAACAAAAGGTTTTTATTCCTCGTCATGCCCATTGTTTTGGAAAATCATTTTTTCGTAAAAGAAAATAGTGGGAGTGCAATAGAAATGGAAGAAATTCCAGAACCACAAACTATTACTGAAAGTATGGTAGAACCAGAGGTTTCAAAAGAACCGGACATCCCTACGCCAATCCGCAGGACTAGTAGGCAGTCTTATCCGCCCGAGAGACACAACGGTTTTCTCATAGACGGGGATCGAGAGGATTGCATCATTAACAAAGATGAGCCAACTAGCTTCCAGTAAACTATTCAGAGCGGCGACTCGGTGCAATACGGACCGAAATGGAGTCCATCTACACCAACAAAGTATGTGAATGCGCGCTTTTGCCGTGTCGAGTTTTAAGTTCTAAAGTTAACCGCAATCGGGACGGTATCGCTTTGCAGCTAGCCACGATGAGTACGGGTCGTCCGCAGGGAGACAGAGGGTTTCAAGTTCTTGTTATGACGAGTTAATGCGCCCGGCGGAAATGTTCGTATCTACCCTATGTGTTTATATGCAAAGTAAACTCTTGTTAGGATTAGATAGGTTAGTGTAAGTTAAGGAAATCTATACTCGATCCTTTGAGCCGAGCTTGACCAGTAAAGCTAGAGCAATCGGCAACAACGTTGATTAGGGTACTTAAGCACGGTATTTATGAAATCCGACTTATTGACCCTTGTCCGTACGTTCTTATATCTTGCTGTAACATTTCAGAAAAATAAAATATTATTTTTGGAAAATTTTATAATTTAATAATAAATATATTGAATATTTTATTAGTGCGGTATAATTAAATACCGATAATTTGGGGAAAATTTGGAAAATTGTAGAAATTACTGAAATGAGGTTGTTTTAAATGAATTAAGAAAATTATGAATTTTTATGATTTATTATATACACTTTTAACGCTAATCGAGACTAAATATCGCTAAGCATGCATTAAGCTAGTTTTGTGCATGTGATATGCACCACGCCATTTTTACATTGTTACATCTTTCTTTCATGGCTTTTCCTCATTTCTTCATGCTTGGTTTAGATTTTAAAAGAGATGAGAAAAGAAAACATAGAATAGAAAAGATAAAGAAAAGAAAAGAAAAGAAAAGAATAGAATAAGGAAGGATGGGGATGAGAGAGAGAGAAGGTGAGAGGTCAACCTTAGTCTCGGCCATTCCCTCTTCATTATTTTTTCATCTTCTTCCCTCTTCTCACCTCCATGGCTGGCCTCTTCACCACCTTCACTTCAAACCTCACAAACACCCTCAACCCCACCCCAAAACATCATCCCCACTTCATTAAAAATGTGCACAAGCCTTCTAGCTACACTTTGGACCAAGAAAGCAAGGATTTTTGACACTTGGGGCAACTCAAGAAAATTCTTGAGTTGCCAAATGAGGTAATTTCATCACCATTAGCATAGTATTACATTTACTTTAGTATCCATGCATGTTTAGAAGTGTTTAAGTTTGATTTAGTGAGGTTAGAAAATTCCGAATTAGGGTTTGAGAGATTCTTGAGTTGGGATTGTGTAATTGAGTTTAGTAGAGGCCTTACAACCCCTGTGGTGATTGATTAACGACCTAAACCTGATACTAGAACCCTAATTAGCGAACTTAGAAATCCCCGATATCGTATTTTGTGGAAATTGTGCAGGGAAAATGAAATATGCTAACACTCGGAGACCTGGAAAATTATTTAGCGAAGATTGAGAGTTGTGCAGGTGACCAGAAGCATAACCTAAAGACTCGAGCCCCTACCTAACCACCTAGGCCACAAATTAATTCATCCTGGCTACAAATTGCGGCCAGGTTATGGTTGTTTTGCCTCGTGTTTGTTCTGTGGCTCCTTTATTTATAATCTAGACCCTAGGCATATGCAAAAATGGCTAATTTCACTTATGGTAAAATCTAGAGCATGTTTTCTATGTTTCTGAATTCGTTTTGCAGCTTTTAATGAATTTGGTTATGGTTTTTGATATTATGTTTCCGTCGTGTGGCATTTGAACGTCAACGACTAGGGTTACTGATCGTGTTTTGCATACGAGGCTATAGGTTTTGACCTATGAACGGAACGTGTGCCGTTTTGGTTTCCGACTTGTTTTTAATACACATTTGCGATGTGTTATGATATGTAGGTATCCCATGAGGATTTCGAGACAATAAAGAAGAGGATGGCGGCATCGACATCGGAAAGCAAGAGCAGGTGAGTAGATATATATCTACGGGGAATGTCGGGTGGATGGCGTATAGCACCCCCGCAGTTCATAGTGTAGATTATGTTATGTTATACATTTACATATGTGATGTGAATTTGGATGATTAACAGGTAGGATCTTATAAGATCATAGGATAAATGTTGGTGTATTTGGAAAATAGTGTCGTGGTTGATTTCTTAGTCGCTAACCATAGAATAGGTTTGCACACACGCACACACACACCTTGGCATGCATTATTATTACTTGTGTGTATATTGGGATATGTATATATATATACACACACATACACATAGGTATGGGACTATATATATATATATATGTATGTATGTATGTATGTATGTATGTATGTATACCTATACATGGATAATGAGGATAGTGGATGATATTTGGAGATGAGTCGATGAGATTGGGCATGATGCCACGAGATCGGTGATATGTTTTGTTTCGTATTATGAAATACGACATGAGATTTTAGCGGGCCTTTAGGCGTGTGTTTTCATACACGCATATATATGCAGATGGTATCAGTTTATACTAGACTTAGATCAGTACCCCCAGTTCATGAGATATGATGATAAGGATAACAGATAATTGATTAGATAAATATGATGTTCGACCCGTACCCAGATTGGGATGCCGTACGATTGATTTACCGTACGAGCTTTATATTGATGATAAATCCGAACTCTTGACTCGAGGATGTTATGTTATATATTGTATCGTATGTGATACAATTGAGGCGGGATCACAGACTATTATATTTATATGTATAGACTCAGATTTAGGTGCTTTCCTTACCTTTTCGATTAGCCTGTTGGTTTAGTCCTGTAGTTTACTTATAAATGTTAGACTAGACTTGAGTCATACTCATTTCAAAACTAACGAATCGTGAGTATTTGAAAGACAGGCCAAGGGATTCTACGGATATTTCCAAGGGACGTATCTTTTCTTAAAAACACCGTAGCACTTATTTTTTCTAAACACCACGATTCGTGTTATTTCAAATGGCAAAACAGTATGACTCATATATACTAATGTAGATTCTTCACTATTGCATTTATTATTCATTTTCTGCATATTCTTGTTATTTGCATCGCATAGCATGCTTAACTGTGTTTTATTGTTATATTGAAACCCATGCTTTCAGGACACCGGCACCATTACCGATGATGCGTATGCTCCACGTACACCTACTTGCCGGCTCACACACATCATCATCGATAATTGCCATGTCACTACACAGTAGGATTGCTGCATCATGATATGACTCCTTGCTCAATTTACTCGCTATAGTTACATATGCACCTTTTTACTATGCTGCATCTGACTTTGGAAAGGTTGGGAACCGCAAGATATATTTTTAAAACTGGATTAATTTGAAAGAGCGGTTTTCCCTTAATATGTGCATATTACCGTTCCATGTTGCACGACATACTGATATGCTTACAGTTCTGCTATATGTCGCATATATCATGCTTTCTGATTATATGCATTGAGATATGCTGTTTTCAAGAGATTTCTGGATTTGAGAACCGTGGGTATTTTAAAGAAAGTATGTATTGTTTAAAAAAAAAGGTTTCTCTTGATATGATTTTTCAGTGCGTCCAGCATGCGTTTTCTCGGTTCTGAGACGTGTGATATGTGAAACCCGATTCGAGGAGGCGGATGATCCATTTGTGGGTTCATGGTGGACCTGGTATGGTTCCCCGGGGCAAGAAATGTTTTTCGTGGAGTAGCCGATGAGCCTGGCAGGGTGGCTAGTACCTACCGGTGATTGGTTGGACCTGGCGGCTATCCGGAGGATACCAAACGGAGTCGAGTGATGTTATGGGCTGATCCGGACTGACGGAGCCCGTGGGCCGATCCGGACTGACGGAGCCCAAGATATGAGGATTTATATGTCGATGCTGGACACGGGTTTCATGATATTTTCGAGTGTCGATGTTGGATACCCAGGTTCCATGATTTTGATGTGTCACGAGGGACACACGTTGATTTATATCCTCATACTTTTATGCATTTGCTTTTATGACATTTACATGCATGATATTGTTGTGTCATTGGTTGACACGTGGACGAGATCTACATGCATACGGGCATTGATTACATAGTTGGATGATTATCCACATACTTATAGACTTGAGTATATAGTCGACACTGATTCATGCTGATTACATTGATCATACCTTATATGTATGATATGTTGCTACCTGAGGCACTGATACGAGCACTTGGTATTACACTTTTGTATAGAGGATTACCCTTGCCACCTTATCATGCTTCAGACTTTATCATTTGAGGTTATATTATACTGATCGTATTGACCTAGGATTGAGTCATACATACGATTTCTGCTCTGTGATGTTTTCTACTCACAAGTTGGCAACTCACCCCCGTTGTGCCATAGTTTCTTGCAGGTTTTGCCGTACAGGTTCGTTGCGGCTTTCTGGCACACTGCTTCTATTCCGGGTGATTGCTTGGTAGGTGGGTTGACTCGCATCGTAGCCACCATTGTATTTTATTTATTTCAGTTGTATCCAGAAACTCCATCAACCAGGCTTGTATATTTATTTCAGACTTAGAAAACCAGTTGTTTTTATTTCGACCTTAGAGTCGTGCGTTGTATTAGTATGGTTTTCTTGATGATTTTTAGTTTCCTTTTGAGTTTTTATCCAACCCTTCGGCGTTGTATATTATATTGTTTGCGTGGTTGTGATCGTCGATTGACGAAGAGATAGCTCCCGCTTGGGGATGCCTTTTATCATTGTGCATATATTATTCATGTTGTACCCCGTTTGGGGCCAGTATTTACAAAGGAAACTCTGCCGAAATTTTCCGAAAAGACTTGGGATTTTAAAAATGCATACTTTGGCTTATGTTATTAAAACCACATGTTTTAAAACTAGTTTTCTTCACTTATTCCTTCAAATGGTTTAGATTTTTGGGATTTTTGGCTTACTTGAATTACATGTGGTCCTATAGACTTCATATGATTCAAGTGCTAGTCACGTGCCATTTCGGGTCGTGACAAAGTTGGTATCAGAGCGTCAGGTTTAACCTTGGTTCGATTCTATGTTTGACTATGCGGAGTCCAGGACGGGTATGTATTTCGGAACCTAGGCTTGATCTTACGAAACTTAGACTTGAACGGGGGAGGGGGGGGTATTAGACCCGAACTTTCGTCGCATAGGTTGACCTTGGTTGATAGAGTAGGTGACTTAAGGAGAGTGACGTACCGTGTGTATGTTCCACGGCATACTTACGATACGCCACTCTGCTTAAGAAACCTTAAGATGTACATTTCACTGCACAGTATGTAAGTCCACGTTGCCCACCCCGGTGCTTACGGGGAGGCGGAAACAATAAAAAACGATTTTTCTAAACTCAAGGAAACATGAACTAAAAGGAGGATCTTTGCTAAACCAAAAACTAACAGCCATGCTAAAAGATTTAGCTACTCTGTTAAAGGGTTATACCTAAGTCTTGAACTCCTTCTCTTCTTGCTCCTTGGAGTGGGATGAACGGGTCCTCCTCGTCGCCTTCTCTTGCCGAAGAAAGATCCACCCGAGGGCCTCTACCTTTGGCTCCTACCTCAACCTAGAGGTAACTAAAGTGCTTGGCTTGCTAAACCTAGAACTTTAGAATGAGTAGAGAGGAGTTTTGGTGTTTTATCTCAAAAGAAAAACGGTTCTCAACACATGAGAGGGGAGAGCTTTGAGAGAGAGGATGAGGATGAGCTTTGGATAAGAGAGAATGAGAAAGAGAGAATGAGGATAATTATCAACCCTTCTCACATATATGTGAATTATGATAATTAAATAATTAATCAAAGATAATAGTTATGGTTAACTTGAAATGACCATTATCATTTCACAATAATGAATTTTGCAAGAATCAAAGAGTATCTTTCATGTGAAATGATGATGGTCAATATGTCAACATGGGTCAACAAGTCAACCAAAGTCAAATGGTCAACAACCCTAACCATAACACAATTATCTTTAATTAATATCAATGATCATATTTCACATATTCATTAGGGTTTAGAAAAAAAGACAATTGTCAACAACCCCAATGAAAGTCCTCTACCTCTGTCAACTGTGCATACACACCCGTATCCATGTTCCGAGGAACACGAATACAATGAGATAAAACCAATCCCAAAACATATACTAGGATCTGACTTAAACCAAACCCTGCTAGTAATAACTGTCCGGACACCAAACGCGCACAAGTGTGCGGATGTGAACTAACTCCGTCGCAAAACCATGTGACCTCTACTCCGTTATGCCCAAAGGCGAATAACCCTCTGTGTCGGACTCTAAAGACTCGACACTACGCTGGCAGTGGGTTTAACCACAGGCTGGAAGCGGTACTAGCTGTACGTAACGGTCCCCAGGTAGATGCCGATAAGAAGACTGACGAGGTGAACCCATCAGAACTCCTACAGAGCCTGAATGTGACAATCTCCGTACAGTCCGGTCTGTTCGTCTAAGAGTATCGCATGGCGGGCCTAAGGAGGCGGTAAACGTTAGTCCCCTAATAGCGGTACAAGTCGAGTTGGAGTGTAGCCCAGAACACCCTGAGATAACACTGGAAACGCTACCAGTATATCTCGCTAGCCCTGGCCAGGGACTTTGTGTAATGGCTCTCCTAGACACAACGCGATATTAACCCCCAATACCGGGAGAGACAAATCCTGTCTAACTGTCACTGCCTCCAAGTGCTTCGGGACTGCACCCAACTGCTACCTGTTTGCATGACTCCTTTAAGCCGTGGTAGGGTAGCAATCTAAGAACAGTGGGAACACACTCGAGGCAAAGTGACAGTGTCAAGTCAACAGACTAAGCTGTACTCATGTCACCTGGGAACTGATAACTGACGATAGGTATAATACCAACCAACAGTTCCTGAAGAGTCCTGTCCAGTGTACTCATAACTTAACGAGCACCCTCATCCCATCCTAAGTAGGACGTACTAATGGCTGTGGGACAGACCATCTCCCCTGCTGGGATGAGAAGCGCATACTCTAGTCTACTCTGGAGTATCGATGCCCCGTCTCGATAATCCTACGACTAGGGACCTGTATAAGGATGTGCTTGTGGATTACCCAGCCCCCACTACTGTGACTGCCATCACAACGCTGGTAATTAAGCAAAGATCCTAAGGGCTCCACTAATGTGTAAAAGCGATATGCTAAAAGAAACACATGCACACATTAAAGTAGAAACAAACCAAGTAGCATACTTCTATTTTGAGCAAGATTGTCTATACAACTATGAATATCCCAAGCTTCCATTAAGTAATATACAAACTAGTATGATACAGTAATGGCCTCTAGGGCATATACACTAAAAGTCTCCTGTAAGTCCACGTTGCCCACCCCGGTACTTACGGGGAGGCGGAAAACGGAATAAAAATCAAATTTTTATCAACTTAGACAACATGGACTAGACAAAGAAGGATCTTTGCTAACCAAAAACAAGCTAAAGCTAACTAGTAACTAACTAAGTGTTAGAAAGGGTTATACCTAGGGCTTTATGTCCTTCTCTCCTTGCTCCTTGGAGTAGTGGAAAAGGGTCACCTTGGTCGTCTTCTCTCGTCGAAGAAGGATCCACCCGAAAGCCTCAACCTTTGGCTTCAACTCCAAGCTAGAAGTAACTAGGGTGCAAGAAGTGTTAATCCTTGAACCCTAGATGTGAGTAGAGATTATCAAGAAAGGGTTTTTCTCAAGCTCATATGTTTCTCAACACATGAGAGGGGAGAGCTTGAGAGAGAGGAAGAACAAGAGAGAGAATGTGAATAATAGAATGAGAGACTAATATGAAGCATTCTCTCATATATGTGAATTATTGTAATTAGAAAATTAGTGAGATAATTATCATGGCTTAATCAAGACATGACCATTATCATTTCATTATAAATGCAAATTGCAAGAATCAAAAAGCATCTTCCAAATGAAATGATGATGGTCAAAGTGTCAACCATAGCCAAAAAGTCAAGGAGGTCAAATGGTCAACAACCATAACCATGCACAATTATAAAACTAATATCAATCAACAATAATACACACATGAGCATTAGGGTTAATAAAATGACAATAGTCATTAACCCTAATCAAAGTCCTCTCCCTCTGTCCCAAGCAACTGTGCATACGCACCCGTATTCGCGATCCGAGGAACACGAATACAATGAGAAAAACCAATCCCAAATCATATACTAGGATCTGGCTTAAACCAAAGCCCGCTAGTATAAGCTGTCCGGACAGCAAACGTGCACAAGTGCGCGGATGTGAACGAACCCAGTCGCAAAACCATGCGACCTCTACTCATTTTGCCTAAAGGCGAATAGCTCTCTGTGTGGGACTCTAAAGACTCGACACTACGCTGGCAGTGGGTTTAACCACAGACCGCAAGCGGCGCTAGCTGTACGTAACGGTCCCCAGGTAGATGCCGATAAGAGGACTGACGAGGTGAACCCCATCTGAACTCGTACTGAGCCTGTATGTGACAGTCTCCGTACAATCTGGTCTGTTCGTCTGATACATCGCATGGCGGGCCTAGGGGGCGGTGAACGTCAGTCCCCTAATAGCGGTACAAGTCGTGTCGGAGTGTAGCCCAGATCACCCTGAGATAACACTGGAAACCTACCAGTATATCTCGCTTGCCCTGGCCAGGGACTACTTGTGTAATGGCTCTCCTAGACACAGCGCAATGTCAACCCCCAATACCGGGAGAGACGAATCCTGTCTAACCGTCACTGCCTCCAAGTGCTTCAGGACTGCGCCCAAAAACTACCTGTTTGCATGACTGCTTTGAGCCGTGGTAGGGTAGTAATCAAAGTGCAGTGGGAACACAATCGAGGCGAAGTGACAGTGTCAAGTCAACGGACTAAGCTGTACTCATGTCACCTGGGAACTGATAACTAACGATAGGTATAATACCAACCAACAGTCCCCGACGAGTCCTGTCCAGTGTACTCGTAACCTAACGAGCACCCGTATACTATCTCAAGTACGACGTACTGACGGCTGTGGGGCAGACCGTCTCCCACACTGGGATGAGAAGCGCATACGCTAGTCTACTCCGGAGTATCGATGCCCTGTCTCGATAGTCCAATGACCAGGGACCTGTATAAGGATGTGCTTATAGATTACCCAGCTCCCACGAGTGCGAGCTCCATCACAACGCTGGTAATCAAACAAAGATCCTAAGGGCTCTACTAATATGTATATCAGCGATATGCTAAAAGAAACACATGCACATATTGAAGTGGAGACAAACCAAGTAGCATACTACCATTTCGAGCAAGATTGTATATACAACTGTGAATATCCCAAGCTTCCATCAAGTAATATACAAACTAGTATGATACAATAATGGCCTCTAGGGCATATACACTAACAATCTCCTACTTGCACTAAGGCCATGTACTGGCGTATCGAAGACCTATCATCTCGATCAGCCGCTCGAACTGAGTCTGGGGCAAGGCCTTTGTGAATGGATCTGTTATGTTATCTTCTGAAGCAACCCTCCGGACCTCAATCTCCTGGCGATCCACGATCTCCCTGATCAAGTAATACCGCCTTAAGATGTGTCTGGATTTCTGATGGGACCTGGGTTCCTTCACTAAAGCTATAGCCCCGTTGTTGTCGCAATAAAGAGGTATTGGGTCAACAATGGACGGAACCACCTGAAGTTCTTTCAAGAACTTCCTCATCCAGACAGCTTCTTTTGCGGCATCAGATGCAGCGATGTATTCCGCTTCCATAGTCGAGTCCGCAACGGTTTCCTGTTTGGAACTCATCCAACACACCGCCCCTCCATTGAGGGTGAAGACAAAACCCAAGATGGACTTGGAATCATCCTTGTCACTCTGGAAGCTGGAGTCAGCAAAGGCCTCAATCTGCAGGTCTTTTCCGCCATACACCAAGAACTTCTCCTTAGTCCTTCTCAGGTACTTGAGAATGTTCTTTACTGTTGTCTAATGTTTCTCCCCAGGGTTTGACTGATACCTGCTTACCACACTCAGTGCATAAGCCACATCCGGTCTGGTACACAACATCGCATACATTATAGAGCCTACCGCAGAAGCGTAGGGTATAATAGACATGCGATCCCTCTCCAAATCAGTCTTGGGAGACATCTCTTTGGAGAGGCTGATCCCGTGACAAGCCGGTAGATTACCGCGCTTGGAATCTTCCATACTGAATCTCTTCAGTATGGTGTTGATGTACCTGGACTGTGAAAGTCCTAATATCCTCTTGGATCTGTCACGGTAGATCCGGATACCCAGAATGTATGAGGAATCACCCAGGACTTTCATGGAGAACCTGTGTGACAAGAACCCCTTGACAGATTGTAGCATAGGAATATCATTTACTATTAAGAGAATGTCATCCACGTATAAAACGAGGAATACTATAGTTCTCGCTACAAATCTACAATAGATGCATGGTTCATCTAGATTTTTGATAAACCCAAATTCCTTGACCGTCTCATCAAAACAAATGTTCCAACTCCGCGATGCCTTCTTTAGTCCATAAATGGACTTAAGCAACTTGCATACCTTTCCGCTGCTCCCACTCTGAATGAAACCCTCTGGCTGGTCCATATAGACACACTCCTCTAAATGACCATTTAGAAAAGCTGTCTTTACGTCCATCTGCCAAATCTCATAATCGTGGAAGGCAGCAATGACAAGAAGGATCCGAATGGATTTCAGCATAGCTGCTGGAGAAAAGGTTTCGTCATAGTCCAAACCAGGTCGCTGACGAAAACCCTTTGCTACCAGTCTAGCTTTATAGGTCTCAACCTGTCCATCTACACCAATCTTCCTTTTGAAGATCCACTTGCATCCTACGGGTTTTACCCCATCTGGAGCAATGTCCAACGTCCATACTTTGTTGGTGTACATGGACTCCATCTCGGTCCGCATTGCATCCAGCCATTTTACCGAGTCGACGCTCTGAATGGCTTGCTGGAAGCTAGTAGGCTCATCACAGTCTATGATGCAATTCTCTCTATCCCCGTCAGTGAGAAAACCGTAGTATCTCTCGGGCGGATGAGACTGCCTACTACTCCTGCGGAGTGGCGTGGGAATGTCCTGATCTTTTGAATCCTCTAGTTCAACCAAGCTTTCAGTAATAGCTCAAGGTTCTGGAATTTCTTCCAGTTCTATTGCGCTCCCACTTAATTCTTTTTCTATGAACTGGTGTTCTAGAAAGTGGGCATGGCGAGAAACAAGGACTTTTTGTTCCTCTTCGCAATAGAAGTAATATCCCTTAGAGTTCTTTGGATATCCCACAAAATTGCACTGTACTGAGCGTGCCTCGAGCTTGTTCGCATGCTGCTTTATTACAAAAGCTAGGCATTCCCATGTCTTAATGTGATTAAGATGGGGTCTCTTCCCACACCACATCTGATAGGGTGTAGAAGGCACAGTCTTAGTTGGAACTCGGTTCAAAAGGTATGTAGCTGATTCTAGCGCATATCCCCAGAACGATCGCGGCAACTCAGCGTTACTCATCAAGGACCGCACCATATCCAATAGGGTTCGGTTTCGTCTCTCCGATACACCGTTATGTTGCGGAGTGTATGGAGGAGTAAGCTGAGAGAGAATTCCATTCTCTTTTAAGTAACCCAGGAACTCGGCACTCAAGTATTCACCACCTCAATCAGATCTCAGTGCCTTGATACTTTTGCCTGTTTGTATTTCTACTTCATTCTTATATTCCTGGAATATTTCAAAAGCCTCGGATTTATGTTTCATTAAGAAGACATAACCGTACCTTGAAAAGTCATCCGTAAAAGTAATGAAGTAAGAATAACCGCTTCGTGCATGTGTAGACATTGGACCGCACACATCGCTGTGTACGAGTCCTAAGAGCTCGCTCGCTCTTTCTCCGTGTCCAGTGAACGGAGTCTTTGTCATCTTTCCTTTGAGACAGGATTGACAAGTTGCATACGATTGATATTCGAACGGATCCAAATATCCTTCTGCGTGTAACTTAGTTAACCTTCTCTCATTGATGCGACCTAGTCTACAATGCTATAAGAAAGTTTTATTTATTTCTGGAGACTTTCATTTGTGTGTATTCTGGACATTAAAAATCTGTGGTTGGTTTAATACGTATATACCATTGTTCAATGTACTTGACCCAATCAAAACTTGCTTAAGGTGAATGTTCACTACATTACTTACAAATGCAAATTCATAACCTTCTTTAGACAATAAAGATACAGAAATGATATTACAGGTTGCATTTGTTACATAATAACAACTACGCAAAACCAAAAAATGTCCATCCGACAATCCCAGGTGATAGTCCCCCACGGCCTCAACATCCATGCTAGCACCGTTTGCAACTCTGAGGGTCATGTCACTTGCCTTCAAAACTCTACGCTTTCTCAACGCCTGCAAAGAATTATAGATATAAGATCCTGATCCGGTATCCAATACCCAGGATGTAGAGTTTATTGATAGACAGTTTTCAATAACATACACATCTGAAGCTGAAGCCACAACTCGCTTCAAATCCTGTGTTCTGGCCTTCCAAGCCTTGCAATCCTATTTCCAGTGAGCACTTTTGTGACAATAGAAGCATTCTTCCTTCCCCACTAGCTTCCCCCCTATCTTTGTTGCTTTTCCTTTTCCCTTTGTATCCACTTTACTGACACCGCCTCTTGGTTTGGCGGGGGCTTTCTTCTTCTTACCCTTGGTTTTCGCCCTGGATCTAGAAGAGGAAGATCCTCCTACAAACAAAGTGGATGTCTCCCTACCTTTCTGTAGGGTGCCCTCAGCACTCCTCAACATGTTCAGAAGTTCGGAAAGTTCAACCTCCTTTCCTTGCATGTTGAAGTTAAGGATAAACTGGGCGTAAATGGAAGGAAGGGACTGGAGAATCAAATCAGTATAGAGTTCATTCTCTAACGTTGTCCCAAGGTCCGCGAGCTCCTCAATGTAGCCAATCATCTTAAGCACGTGTTCCGCTACCGTTGATCCGATGGCCAACCTTGCCGAAAATAACTTCTTCGACACTTCGTATCTTGCGATACGAGACTGCTCTCCATATAGTTCTTTTGTATGGATAAATATGGACTCAAGGTCCATATTCTCATGCCTCCTCTGATGTTCGTTGTCCATCGAGGCAAGCACGAGGCATTTGGCCTTCCCGCAATCGATCTCCCATGTCTTACGGATTTCCTTATCCGCGACACTGGAGGTGGGACCTGGGACAGGGGGAGCTTTGGTGGTAAGTACATACCCCAACTTGTCGTAAGTGATTGCCATCTTGACATTCCTGAGCCAATCTTTGTAGTTTGGCCCTGTCAATATATTTTTATCTAGTAATAACTTAAGTCCGGTCATGTTGAATGGTCGCTGCAATTAGGAGAGATAAAAGAAACACTTTAGCATGATGCTCTTGCAAGTTTAGAGTGGTTTTTAGTTTGTCTAAACTGGATGGCTCCCACTGTCTCTCGAATCCCTTCTCAAACCGTATAGAAAGGATTAGTCAGGATAAATCTCACCGTACAATACTTGCTTAACCGTTCAGCCAGGCCAGTGTCGGTACTTCGAGGGAGGTTTTCCAACGCTTTCGCGAAGTTCCTTAATTTAAGAACATCTTTTCCCTGGGGGCGTAGCCCCGCTAACACCTTTCTAGACACCTACTAAGTTTATAGCATTGATCGTTAAGTGAGAGTTTTCCCGAGGAGTAGCATATACTCACAATAGGATCGGGATCCAAATATCTGTAACATTTCCAAAATAATAAAATATTATTTTTAGGAATTTTTATAATTTAATATTTTTTTATTGATTATTTTAATATTAAATTAATAATTAAATGCAAATAAATGGAGAAAAATTATGGAAAATTATGGAAAATTCTAAAATGGGTTGTTTATTGGAATTATGCCATTTTTAAGTGTTTGTGATCAATTATATGCTAATTTAGCGCTAATCGCGATTAAAAATCGCTAATCGGATTTTTTGGCTTTTTGTGCAAAATTGTGCACATATCATTTTTGAACTTGTGTTACATTTTCTACCATGTTACTTTGGGTTTACTATTGGTGTGTGAAGGATTAGGCATTAAAAGAAAAGGAAAAGAAAAGAAAAAGAAAATGAGAAATAGGTATGGTGAGAGAGTGAGGGTAGGTGAGGGTATTTGACTTGGCCATTCACTCTTGGTTTATTCTCTCATTTCTTCCCCCCTCATCCTTGTGCTGCTGCTGCTGCTGCCCCATTCTCCCCTCCATAAAATCCTCTCACTTCATCTCAAAAACTATCTCAAAACCCCACTTCCATTTCACAAAACATGCACACAAGCCCAAGATCTATGCTATGGACCAAGAAAGGTGGTGTTTTGGTGCTGTTGAGGATTCATGAGGGTCTTGTGAGGTAATTCCTTCACAATTAGAGTGTTAATTCTTGTGCTTAAGCTTTAATTCAAGTTTCATATCGATATCGTATGAATTGGTGCACTTTGGACAAAATTAGAGAGGATTAGGGTAATTTTGAGTTATGACTTTGCAATTGAACTTAAAAGGTGACCTTAGACCCTATATTGAATAGAAACCCAGACCAACCCCACTGGAAACCCAAAAAAATACGGAATTACGGGACTTTCATGTCGGTTTGTGAGTGTTTAGAGTGTGCAGGGAAATCTGGAATGTACTGGGACTTTTTAAGAAAAATTAAACAACACCAGGGACCCAATTGAGACCATAGGAGGCCACCCTGACCAGACGGACCCCATTGGGCATAGGGGGCCGGACAGGCCGGTTTTGGGAAGGTTTTGGCCGGCCAAGTAGTGATGGAATGCTTCGGGGTTGGTCCAGTAGCTCAAATATATCATATACATCACCCTGGACTTGTTTAATTGGCTAAATTTGACCCGGGGTGAAATCTGGGATCGTTTTCTTGGGTTGCTGCCTTACTTTCAGTATTTGGTTTTACGCATTTTGATTTCCATAATTTGGTGTTTGTACGTTATCTCGATCGTGTGACGTTTGTACGACTGCATCAAGTGATTTCGGGTTGTTTTGCGAAGGCTAACCGTAGGTTCTAACCTTTAGGCCTTTTAGCGAATCGTATTGGTTTTAGCGTGTCGTTTCAAGTTTTGATTTGGTTTTGATGCGATGCGATACGTGTGATATGTGTAGGTACCCCGCGACGATCCGAGGCGATGCAGAAGATGACGGTGATATCGACACCGACACGTAGGATTCAGGTGAGTAGATTTATATCTACGGGGAGAAGTCGGGTGGATGGCGTATAGCACCCCCGCTGTCCGTGGTGTTGTATACGAATACGTATACACACGTATATTTATTATGTGTGGTTTAGATTAGTGATGGTAATAATGGTATTATTGATGATCGGAATGTATTTGTTTAGTATAGTGCGAACCCTAGAGTAGTGGTTGCACCCACACATACACTTACACACATACTTGCATACATTCTTTCATTTGTTTATGTGCATATGATGATGCGTATATCTACACATGGGTATGGGACTATGTGTTTATATACGGGATTTGAGGATGATACGTGGGTTTGAGATGATACTTGATGTGAGGCCGTGAGATCGGCGATGTGACATAGCTTGTCTTTGAGGTGCGAGATGATAGTTTTAGCGGGCCTTTGGACATGTGCTTTACCTGCATTCATATTCTTATAGATGGTATCGTTTTGTACTAGACTTGGAGTAGTACCCCAGATTATGCGATCTGATGATAGTGATACCTGATATGTGATGAGATAGTGTGATATTGACCCCTACCCAGCTATTGGTATGCCGTACGATGATTTACCGTACGAGCCGATATTGATGATAGATCCGCACTCATGACTCGAGGATATCTTACGATATGTTATTGAGGCGGGATCACCGACTATTATATCTATATATATGGACTCAGATGTAGGTGGTTTCATATCCCTCCTGTCAAGATTACTTAGTAGACCTTAGACTGAGCCGAGATATACCTATTTCAAAACTAACGAATCGGGGATATTTTTAAGATAGGCAGAAGGGTTATACGGATATTTCCAAATGATGCATCTTTTCCTAAAACACCGTAGCCCTTGTTTTACTAAAAACCCGATTCGTCTTATTTCAAATGGCACCACTGCATGACATGTACATATTGGTGTAGATTCTGTACTTTTGCGTTGATTATTCGATTCCGCATATTCATGCTAACTGCATTGCATCGCTTGTACTGTGGTTATATTTCAGTCATGCTGCTAGGACACCAGCACCATTATCGATGATGCATATGTTCCACGTACACTTGTTGCCGGCTCACACACTCATCATCGATAATTGCCATGCCACTACACTGTAGTACTATTACATTCAGTATATGATCCTTGCATGACATGATGATGTGCATACCTTCCTTTACATGTCGCATACTTCATGCTTTTGATTATACGCATTGAGATATGTTGTTCCTATGATATTTCTGGATTTGGGAACCGAGGGGGTTTCAAAATAGGATATGTCATTTCTTTAAAAACCCGGTTACCCTTGATATGATATTTCAGTGCGTCCACCATGTGTTTTCTCGGTGCTGAGAGCGACATGTGAAACCCGAATCGAGGAGGCGGATGAGACCGATTGCGGGTACATGGTGGACCCGGTAAGGTACCCCGGGGCAAGAAGCTCGTGGTGATGACGATGAGCCTGGCACGGGGAGACTACCTACCGGTGATATTACCCGACACGTCGGATATCCGGAGGATACCGTCGTAGTTATGAGATGGATGGTAGGGGCCGATCTGGACTGACGGCGCCCTAGATTTTGTGATTGAGACATTGAGATTTCGAGATACAGAGGTATCGAGATACTGAGACTTATGTTTTGTGCCGATGCTGGGCACAGTTTTCATGATGTTTTCGAGTGCCGATGCTGGGCACTCCGGTTCCATGATATTGATGTGTCGCGAGGGACACGGGTGGATTATATCCTCATATTTCCATGCACAGGTTTCATGATATATACTTGCATGATGGTTATTATCAGTGGGTGACGAGTGGACGGGATCCACATGTGTACAGATTTGATTACATTGATCATACCTCATATTCTTGACATGCTATTACCTGAGGCACTAGCGCGAGCACTTGGCACTACACTCATGTATAGAGATTACATTGCCAGTTTAGCATGCTTCAGCTTTATTCATATTGAGGTTCATTTATATCTGATCGTATTGACCTAGGATGGTCATGCATTCGATCTCTGCTTGTAGATATCTTTCTATTCACGAGTTGGCAACTCACCCCCGTTGTGCCCCAGTTCTTGCAGGTTTTTGCCGTACAGATTCCATAGCGGCATTTCTGGCACACTGCTTCCATATGGGTGACTTGCGTTGGTAGGTGGGTTCTTTTGTATCAGAACCGCCATTGTTCATGTATTATCTATTGTATCTAGAATTTCCATCAACCAAAACTTGTGTATTGTTTCAGACTTAGACATTGTGTTGTATTATTCGACCATAGAGTCGCGCTTCGTAGTATTGCGGTTTTCTTGTTTTTGGAGCTTTCTTTTGAGTTTGATCCTCGCCATTCGGCGTTGTATATTATTATTGCTTGTGTGGTTGTGACCGTCGATTGACGAAGAGCTAGCTCCCGCTTGGGGATGCCTTTTATCATTGCATATTTATGTTATTATTGTTCTTGTTGTACCCCGTTCGGGGCCAGTTTTTACAAAAGAAACTCTGCCGAAATTTTTAGGAAAAATTACACATTTTAAAAATTCATATTCGGCTTAGTTATTTAAAAACTCGATTTTCAAACATGTTTTCCTTACCTCTTAAAACCAGTTTCTTTACTTATTCTTAAAAATGGTTTTAGATTTCTGGGCTTTTGGCTTACTTGGATCAGCTGGAGTCCTGTAGATTTCATAGGATTCAAGGGCCAGTCACGTGTTCTTTCGGGTCGTGACAAAGTTGGTATCAGAGCGCTAGGTTGACCTTGGTTCGAGTCTGAGTTTGACTATGTGGTGCCTAGGGAGTTATTTATATACGGGACTTAGGCTTGACCTTACGGAACTTAGACTTAGTCGAGGGGGTGTTAAACCCGAACTTTCGTTGTGTAGGATGACCCTTGGTTGATGGAATAGGTGACTAAAGTAGAGTGACGTACCGTTGGTATGTTCCGCGGCATACTTACGACACGCCACTCCGCTTAAGAAACCTTAGGTTGTACATTTCCTTGCACTGTATTATATTCCTTCCTATGATCTATTTTCATCGATACTGGTTGTGGTTTTGCTGCCGCGATTGCACGGGCAGAGTGAGCTACGGCTCGAATTGTGTCAGCATGAGCTCGTCGGGGACGAGGGCTGACCGGGGCGTGATTCCAGAGGCATACGGTTGCTTGAGGCTTCGTATTTTGTGTTTCCGCACTGGAGCGTTTGACAGATCGCTGTTGCGAGATTTCTCGGATGTACCGGACGGTACCAGAGGATTGAGCCACTGATAGAGGCCAGCCATAATGTGATGACTGTTGAGATATCGCTTATTCAGGATGATTGAGGCGCTGTTCAGCGTACGGACGAATGAGCCAGTTGTTGCTGCGAATGATGAGGTATCGCCCAGATGATTGTAGCTACTGCAGCATGAGCATATTCATAGAGATATGATAGTGAGTCGCTAGTCACCGAGGATGAATGACTAGGACGTGTGGTTCGTTCGCTTACCCCGATGCGAGGTCATCAGGTAGATTGATTCCAGCTAGAGGCGACTTCACGCAGATTCGTTGAGAGTCGATTGAGATGATCGAATGTCAGGAGCCTATTTTTCCAAGTTTAAAGTATACGGAAAGACAGGCAGGTGATTCTATGGACCCTCTAGAAGAATGAAACCCTAACTCGACTTAATGACCGTGTGAAAGCTTTTGAACCTTCGGGTTTGCGGCAGTTCCTCGGCGCCATTAGTGAGGCTTGGGTTTGCCCTTCTGCGGCTGGACCACCGACGTTGTGGCATGTACTCGATACTATTAAACTGTACCCGAGATGTGAGCTCTTGGGGGATTATGAGGTTCTGACGAGTCGATCGGATGGTTCGACATCTTTCGGATATTGTGATGGGACACTGCTTGGGAGACTCCAGATGCGAGCATAGCCGTCGGAGCGCAGTTCGTGTAGCCACGATGAGTTGAGTCCGAATCAGTCGATAATTGAGGAAGGTGGAGTAAAGAGTTCGCACGAGATTTCGACGAGACGACGTTCCACTCCGCTGACATCAGAGAGGTGACGTGCACGCTGAGGACGTGGTCTGCTAGATATCTCCTACTGAGTCAGGAAGATACCGAGTTCGTGATTTCGAGTCCGCATGAGGGACTTCGGATGGACCGTAGCCGAAGGCATTGCAGTGCGCAGATAGACACGCGATGTTGAAATGGACGATGATACAGACAAGCGGAACCAGAGGTTCGTGCGAGACGCTGGCGAGCTGTCATTACTTGCCGTCGAGACCAGAGGTCAGATATGCTTACAGAGGCGTAGGGATGCGATCAATTTCTGAGGAAATGCTGTGCTGAGGACACAGATGTCCATTGGACGAGAAGAGACTATGCAAGAGTACCAGCCTCCGTACAGATCGGCATAGGCAAGATCGGCAGAGACTTTGAGCAGGATTCCTTCCAGGGCACCGTTGCAATGATGTTGCACCCAGGATCAGACGTGTGATGTGCATTCAGAGAGCCGAAGGCCGACGCCAGTGACATATTCCTTTACGAGCGGTCGTGAGGATTGACCGAGAGGTGACAAAGAAGTGCCAGAACGGAATCGTTCCTGTCAGCACTCCTGACCGGGCCGGTGAGCCGATGGATTGCGAGATTGGTAATCTACAGGAAAGATCAAGAACCAGAGGCAGAGGACGCCAGCCGCGAGCAAGAGACAAGTAGAGATCTTGCACCGCTAGAGTTTGATGTACCGACACCTTCTCGACTTCGAGGGAGGATGTACCGACGACGGTATTTATGATTTGTGATTTTGTGATTTGACTATCACGTATCCGTCACTTTGGATTTCGGTATTTTGGCGATCTATTTGCGTGATTTAGTTTTGGTGACCGAGTTTCATGATATTTGATTTTGTGCACCATGGTTGCACTTACTGGGTATTTATACGTTGCAAATAGTTATTACTCCTGAGGTGTTGATTGCGATTTCATGCTTATTTTATGCAGTGATTTGATTTACGCTTTCAGCATAGTTTTCATGCATTTTAGTGTTTTGATTTGATTTGTGCACGCTGATGCACACGGTTGTGAGATTTTCCTTTGTGGTACACTTGATTTTTGGTTTGAGCTGCATTATATCGTTGATTTTGACCCTGATAGTGATGGTTGATTCTTGCACTCCGTGCTTTTGGGTTTGACTTACGCATGTTCGGCGTTTGCTATTGGATTTCGTGATTCCGTGCATGTTGAGTGCGCAGGGTTTAGATTTTCATTCGTGCATGATGGATGCACCGATTTGGATTTTCGCGCATGTTGGGCACATGCTTTGAGATACGATTTTGGTGCACACCCGATGCACTAAATCGAGATTTCTTCGTGCATGTCAGATGCACCGGATTTTTGGCTGTCAGGCACATACGTTGCCTATGACAGATGCTTCGTGCACACCCGTTGCACCTAGATGCTGTTTTGTGCACCTGTTTAGCACATATATGGATTTTTGATTTCCGTGCGCACCAGACGCACAGGATTGTGTTATGTGCATTTTTGGGATTTATTCCTTTTGGAGCATTATATTTTTATGATATTGGATATTTGTTTTCATACTGAGCAGGACTAGTCAGAGGACAGTACCTGGATATATTTTTGCATGCATTGATAGTTTGAAGGGATTTCCAAGGAGCCAGCTATAGTCTCGATATATATATACTTACGTGTCCGATATGACACGAAATGTTTTAAAACAAGAAAACCCTTCTAAATTGCTTTTAAAACGGCGGAACGTACCTATTAAACAAAGAATATATGTATACGTATATAGTTATTTTCTTATGAAAAACGTCCGCCATTGTACAGTGTTACGCGCATCGCACAGCGACTTAAAAAGATTTGGCATGCTTTTACATCAACTATTCACATGTATGGGTTGGATGTCTACGTGTATAGTTCTGATCCATATCATATCAGTTTTGTATTGGATTTGACATTGTGACTTTACCTCGAATCCGATGATTGTGAGATGCTTGACGGAGTTTTGCTTTTGAGTTATCTGCTCATTACTCCTGCGCATGCATTGCGCTGTGACGTTTTATGTATTGATGATTTCGGAGCCCCGACGACTTGGAAATTTGTATTGAAATGTTTTAGTACTTGGGGATTTTAAATTTAAATTCGGGGACCGAATTTCTTTAAGGGGGGTAGATTGTAACATTTCCAAAATAATAAAATATTATTTTTAGGAATTTTTATAATTTAATATTATTTTATTGATTATTTTAATATTAAATTAATAATTAAATGCAAATAAATGGAGAAAAATTATGGAAAATTCTAAAATGGGTTATTTATTGGAATTATACCATTTTTAAGTGTTTGTGATCAATTATATGCTAATTTAGCGCTAATCGCGATTAAAAATCGCTAATCGAATTTTTTTGCTTTTTGTGCAAAATTGTGCACATATCATTTTTGGACTTGTGTTACATTTTCTACCATGTTACTTTGGGTTTACTATTGGTGTGTGAAGGATTAGGGATTAAAACAAAAGGAAAAGAAAAGAAAAAGAAAATGAGAAATAGGTATGGTGAGAGAGTGAGGGTGGGTGAGGGTATTTGACTTGGCCATTCTCTCTTGGTTTATTCTCTCATTTCTTCCCCCCTCATCCTTGTGCTGCTGCTGCTACTGCCCTATTCTCCCCTCCACAAAATCCTCTCACTGCATCTCAAAAACTATCTCAAAACCCCACTTCTATTTCACAAAACATGCACACAAGCCCAAGATCTATGCTGTGGACCAAGAAAGGTGGTGTTTTGGTGCTGTTGAGGATTCATGAGGGTCATGTGAGGTAATTCCTTCACAATTAGAGTGTTAATTCTTGTACTTAAGCTTTAATTCAAGTTTCATATCGATATCGTGTGAATTGGTGCACTTTGGACAAAATTAGAGAGGATTAGGGTAATTTTGAGTTATGACTTTGCAATTGAACTTAAAAGGTGACCTTAGACCCTATATTGACTAGAAACCCAGACCAACCCCACTGGAAACCCAAAAAAATACGGAATTACGGGACTTTCATGTCGGTTTGTGAGTGTTTAGAGTGTGCAGGGAAATCTGGAATGTACTGGGACTTTTTCAGAAAAATTAAACAACACCAGGGACCCAATTGAGACCATAGGAGGCCACCCTGACCAGACGGACCCCATTGGGCATAGGAGGGCCAGCCAGGCCGGTTTTGGGAAGGTTGTGGCCGGCCAAGTAGTGATGGAATGCTTCGGGGTTGGTCCAGTAGCTCAAATATATCATATACATCACCCTGGACTTGTTTAATTGGCTAAATTTGACCCAAGGTGAAATCTGGGATCGTTTTCTTGGGTTGCTGCCTTACTTTCAGTATTTGGTATTACGCATTTTGATTTCCATAATTTGGTGTTTGTACGTTATCTCGATCGTGTGACGTTTGTAAGACTGCATCGAGTGATTTCGGGTTGTTTTGCGAAGGCTAACCGTAGGTTCTAACCTATAGGCCTTTTAGCGAATCGTATTGGTTTTAGCGTGTCGTTTCAAGTTTTGATTTGGTTTTGATGCGATGCGATACGTGTGATATGTGTAGGTACCCCGCGACGATCCGAGGCGATGCAGAAGATGACGGTGATATCGACACCGACACGCAGGATTCATGTGAGTAGATTTATATCTACGGGGAGAAGTCGGGTGGATGGCGTATACCACCCCCGCCGTCCGTGGTGTTGTATACGAATACATATACACACGTATATTTATTATGTGTGGTTTAGATTAGTGATGGTAATAATGGTATTATTGATGATCAGAATGTATTTGTTTAGTATAGTGCGAACCCTAGAGTAGTGGTTGCACCCACACATACACTTACACACATACTTGCATACATTCTTTCATTTGTTTATGTGCATATGATGATGCGTATATCTACACATGGGTATGGGACTATGTGTTTATATACGGGATTTGAGGATGATACGTGGGTTTGAGATGATACTTGATGTGAGGCCGTGAGATCGGCGATGTGACATAGCTTGTCGTTGAGGTGCGAGATGATAGTTTTAGCGGGCCTTTCGACATGTGCTTTACCCGCATTCATATTCTTATAGATGGTATCGTTTTATACTAGACTTGGAGTAGTACCCCAGATTATGCGATCTGATGATAGTGATACCTGATATGTGATGAGATAGTGTGATATTGACCCCTACCCAGCTATTGGTATGCCGTACGATGATTTACCGTACGAGCCGATATTGATGATAGATCCGCACTCATGACTCGAGGATATCTTACGATATGTTATTGAGGCGGGATCACCGACTATTATATCTATATATATGGACTCAGATGTAGGTGGTTTCATATCCCTCCTGTCTAGATTACTTAGTAGACCTTAGACTGAGCCGAGATATACCTATTTCAAAACTAACGAATCGGGGATATTTTTAAGATAGGCAGAAGTGTTATACGGATATTTCCAAATGATGCATCTTTTCCTAAAACACCATAGCCCTTGTTTTACTAAAAACCCGATTCGTCTTATTTCAAATGGCACCACTGCATGACATGTACATATTGGTGTAGATTCTGTACTTTTGCGTTGATTATTCGATTCCGCATATTCATGCTAACTGCATTGCATCGCTTGTACTGTGGTTATATTTCAGTCATGCTGCTAGGACACCAGCATCATTATCGATGATGCATATGTTCCACGTACACTTGTTGCCGGCTCACACACTCATCATCGATAATTGCCATGCCACTACACTGTAGTACTATTACATTCAGTATATGATCCATGCATGACATGATGATGTGCATACCTTCCTTTACATGTCGCATACTTCATGCTTTTGATTATACGCATTGAGATATGTTGTTCCTATGATATTTCTGGATTTGGGAACCGAGGGTGTTTCAAAAGAGGATATGTCATTTCTTTAAAAACCCGGTTACCCTTGATATGATATTTCAGTGCGTCCACCATGTGTTTTCTCGGTGCTGATAGCGACATGTGAAACCCGAATCGAGGAGGCGGATGAGACCGATTGCGGGTACATGGTGGACCCGGTAAGGTACCCCGGGGCAAGAAGCTCGTGGTGATGACGATGAGCCTGGCAGGGGGAGACTACCTACCGGTGATATTACCCGACACGTCGGATATCCGGAGGATACCGTCGTAGTCATGAGATGGATGGTAGGGGCCGATCTGGACTGACGGCGCCCTAGATTTTGTGATTGAGACATTGAGATTTCGAGATACAGAGGTATCGAGATATTGAGACTTATGTTTTGTGCCGATGCTGGGCACAGTTTTCATGATGTTTTCGAGTGCCGATGCTGGGCACTCCGGTTCCATGATATTGATGTGTCGCGAAGGACACGGGTGGATTATATCCTCATATTTCCATGCACAGGTTTCATGATATATACTTGCATGATGGTTATTATCAGTGGGTGACGAGTGGACGGGATCCACGTGTGTACAGATTTGATTACATTGATCATACCTCATATTCTTGACATGCTATTACCTGAGACACTAGCGCGACCACTTGGCACTACACTCATGTATAGAGATTACATTGCCAGTTTAGCATGCTTCAGCTTTATTCATATTGAGGTTTATTTATATCTGATCGTATTGACCTAGGATGGTCATGCATTCGATCTCTGCTTTTAGATATCTTTCTATTCACGAGTTGGCAACTCACCTCCGTTGTGCCCCAGTTCTTGCAGGTTTTTGCCGTACAGATTCTATAGCGGCATTTCTGGCACACTACTTCCATATGGGTGACTTGCGTTGGTAGGTGGGTTCTTTTGTATCAGAACCGCCATTGTTCATGTATTATCTATTGTATCTAGAATTTCCATCAACCAAAACTTGTGTATTGTTTCAGACTTAGACATTGTGTTGTATTATTCGACCATAGAGTCACGCTTAGTAGTATTGCGGTTTTCTTGTTTTTGGAGCTTTCTTTTGAGTTTGATACTCGCCATTCGGCGTTGTATATTATTATTGCTTGTGTGGTTGTGACCGTCGATTGACGAAGAGCTAGCTCCCGCTTGGGGATGCCTTTTATCATTGCATATTTATGTTATTATTGTTCTTGTTGTACCCCGTTCGGGGCCAGTTTTTACAAAAGAAACTCTGCCGAAATTTTTAGGAAAAATTACACTTTTTAAAAATTCATATTCGGCTTAGTTATTTAAAAACTCGATTTTCAAACATGTTTTCCTTACCTCTTAAAACCAGTTTCTTTACTTATTCTTAAAAATGGTTTTAGATTTCTGGGCTTTTGGCTTACTTAGATCAGATGGAGTCCTGTAGACTTCATAGGATTCAAGGGCCAGTCACGTGCTCTTTCGGGTCGTGACAAAGTTGGTATCAGAGCGCTAGGTTGACCTTGGTTCGAGTCTGAGTTTGACTATGTGGTGCCTAGGGAGTTATTTATATACGAGACTTAGGCTTGACCTTACGGAACTTAGACTTAGTCGAGGGGGTGTTAAACCCGAACTTTCGTTATGTAGGATGACCCTTGGTTGATGGAATAGGTGACTAAAGTAGAGTGACGTACCGTTGGTATGTTCCGCGGCATACTTACGACACGCCACTCCGCTTAAGAAACCTTAGGTTTTACATTTCCTTGCACTGTATTATATTCCTTCCTATGATCTATCTTCATCGATACTGGTTGTGGTTTTGCTGCCGCGATTGCACGGGCAGAGTGAGCTACGGCTCGTATATGTTTAGTTATTTTGGTTTTGATATTTTGGTATTTTGGTTTTGATATTTTGTTATTTTGGTATTTTGGATTTTTCCGTTTCGAACTTCGATACACTTCACTACCTAGCTAGTATATGTTTAGTTAGTCTCTGATACCACTGTAAGTCTACGTTTGTAAGTCTACGCTAGCGCCCCGGCAGTCTACAGTCGCCAAATGCGGAATAAAAACTTTTAAACTGGCGCTATCGTATACTTTAACCCGGATCTGCCATTATTGCTAAACTAACAAACTGTAAAGAGTGCAGAAAGGTTATACCGAACGATCCGAGTCCTTCGTTCTTCAACCATCATCCCACGCTCCGTTGCGGCTGCTCCGATCTTTTCGATCTCCGATATCCTCGTCGAGGTGGCACCACGTCGACGATTCTTTAAACGGGCTCCCGCCTCTGACTCGAGGCAACTCGATCGTCAAGTTTGCTAAAAGAGACGACCAAGAATGATGTAGAGAATGAGTAGATGACTTTGTCTCACTTCGTCCAAATCCGTGGACGATCGGTTAATGAAGTTGCCGAGGGAATTGGGTGATAGAATGAAATGAACTGTAAAATTCCATGCACCCCAAATACTATCATATCTTTTCAAGTGAAACCACAAGTGAGAGAGAGAGAGAGGAGAGAGAGGGCCGGCCATATATAGCAAGAGGGAGGTGACCGTAGGAGAGGGGGGGTGACCACAAGAGAAAGCTTCTCACTCTAAATATCTTAACCAAAACAAGAATCATTAAAACAAAGCATGACTCACAAATAACACCTCATCAAGTCATTAATGCAACCAATTAGAACACAACACCAATTAGCCTAGTCACCTCATCTAGAATCTTCTAGAACACTGACTCACCTCAACTGAAGAAAAGATAAATCCGTTTTTAACCGAATGTTAAAAGACGGCTGATAGAAAACTGGAAACTGGCAACTTCCAAAAGTGATCCTGAAACGACTTTCAGGATAACCCCGAAACTGTATAAAAATACCCGCATTTTATTACGACCGAATACAAATGCAACCGAGACAAAGATATTATACCTACTCAATATAATACTCAGATCCGTCTTTAACCAAAGCCGACCAGTATCATCTGCCCGAAAAATAACACATGCGTAAATGCACGTGCATTTTCCGAACCCTGCCATAAAACCATACGGCCTCTACAACGTTTCGCCCGAACTTGGGAAACTATCTGTGGGGGACTCTAATGACTCGTCAGTACCCTGGCAGTGGGTTTAACCACAAACCGTCAGCGGCACTAGCAATGCGTAACGGCTGCCCACGGACTGACCTCAAGGGAGGCCGATGAGCACACTCAAGGGAGACCGATGAGCGAACTCATCCAGAAACCCTACAGAGCCTAACAGTGACAATGTATATACAGTCCGGTCCGTTCGTCAATGAGTATCGCATATCTGCCTAGGGGGCTAGTAACGTCAGACCCCCAATAGCAGTATAAGTCGTGTCGGAGTGAAGCCCAATAACACCCTGAGATACTACTGGAGTACCTACCAGTAAATCTCGTGCCACGGCCGTGGGCTTTGTGTAATGGCTCTCCTAGACACAGCACGATCTCGCCCCCAATACCGGGAGAGACGAATCCCCTGCCGATCCGCTCACGTGCCTCCATATGGCTCGGGACTGTACCCAAAAGCTACCTGTTTGCACGACTCCTTTGAGCCGTGGTAGGGTAGAAATCAAAGCAATTGGGAACTCACACGAGACAAATGACGACCTCAGGTCGATGAACTAACCTGTACACATGTCACCAGGGAACTGCTATCTGACGATAGATATAATACTAACTAGCAGATTCCCGGCGAGTCCTGTCCGGTGTACTCATAACCCAATGAGCACCTGTATACATCTTAGGTGATCCAACTGACACCAGTGGCTTGTGAGACCGGCCACCGCCCCTCGTCGGGGTCTCAACTGTAGACACTAGTCTACTCCGGAGTATCGATGCCCTGTCTCGAAACTCCCACGACTAGGGACCACAATTAAGGATATGCATATAAACTACCCAACTCTCACGTATATGATCGCCATCATACTGTTGGTAGTAAAGCAAGATCCTAAGGGCTCTATCAAAGTGTAACATGCAATCAGTCACCTGAACATGTACACGACTGATAAAGGCAAACCAGATAGCATACTATCATCTCGAGTAAGACTGTCATACCGGTATAGGTCCTCCGCAATCATTGCAATCACATACCTGCGATCCAATAATTGACCATGAGGGCACTATCTCCAACAATCTCCCACTTGCACTCAAGGCTAATTATTGCGATGTCGACTACTCACAGCCCGTGTGAAACCGAACATCCAACTCCTCTACTAATCAGTATCACAAAGCCCGTTTGTAAAACTATTGTGTTCGAGAAATAGCCTTAGTGAGTGGATCCGCCTAGAAGTTTATTTCTATATCTCTCTAAATCTCAAGTTCGCGGAGAAAGCCATCTCCCGAATAGAGTAATACCTGTCTTAGAATATGTCTGGATATCTGATGGGACCTAGTCCATAAATGAACTCCAAATCCAAACTTCTTAGACTGTATCGATCACTGAACCTAATCAGTATCCGGCACCACGCCACCCACAGTATCCTCTTGGACCACCTGTCCATAATACTGTCCCTCTTCGTCAGAGGGAAAAACTATAACTCTGACAATCACTCTGTCAACCATGTCACCTTTGAAGCTTGGAATGATAACCGTCTCTCGAAGGAGGCTGCCGTCATCAAACCCGTAGAACATGTACTTATGTTCTAAAACTGCTTCCTTATATTTCTCCAGGATTGGATTAATACAAACTTATTGCATCTAGTGCAAAACCAACATTTGGTGTGGTACTTGACATCTCATGATTGACTCAATTGCCTAAGCAAGTGATCTGCCAATCATGCACATCCCTCTCCCCTTTAGTCTGTCAGACACCTTTAGAGAGGGTGACTCCATCACCTGCAGGTACACCACCATGCTAGGAGTCAACTATTCCAAAAACCATTAGAATATCTGTCAAAGTACCCACATTGGGAAACTACCCAAATCCAGATCTAAAACCATAGATCTAGAAACCAGAATGTCAAATATTATATCCATATCCTATCTGGAGAAACAACTGTGTGACAACCACAGTACAACCGATCGTAGTATAGGAATTTTACTTCCTACTCTGTGTATGTCATCCAGATACCATGACATCACACCCTACTATCTCCTTAACAGATCCATCCCCTATTCTGATTGAAGTCAAACCCATGACTGTCATATCAAAATTAGATGATCTATCTCCGCTATAACTGCTCTAGTCTATAAATAGACATAAGCTACTTGCCCACTATGCTTCCACTGCTCCCACTGACTACGACAACCCTCCTACCGGGTCTCACAGCCTGGAACAACAGTAGTGTCAAGTCTGGGTAGATAAGAACCTCCCTGTCACCGTCCTTGAGGCTACCGAAGTACCTCTCGGGTGTCTGGGGTTACCCACCAAATCTGCGGAGTGGCTATTGGAATGTCAAACCTGATTGAATATATAGGTCCTATTAAATTTTCCGTAATCGTTCGCGGTTCTGGAATCACTTCCAGTTCTACCATACTCCCACTACTGTTTTCTGAAAAAGATCCATTTTACTAAAACTGTGGCGAGTCAAGAACAATATCACTATTGATCTTTCAAATGGTAGAATATCAACCCTCGTCATAGCCAGGGTCAACCCACAAACAGCCATTACAGAAACGTGCCCTGAGTTATCCAGAGTCTGGTTTTAAGCATAAGCTGGACAACTCCTCGTACCTCAATATCTTTTAAGGTACGAACTATTCTATATCCAGTATAGAAACTTTGGCACTAATTTAATTGGAACCATATTCAATCTATGCAGCTGTCTCCAGTGCATATCAACTCAATGGAAAGAGGCTAATCAGCATTACTCAACTTAGGAATCCATCCAATTATGAGTAACCTGAAAAGAGAAAGACGTTTCTCAAAACCATCACTATCATCTGAATACCAATCATAAGAATCTACATCTTCGATCTCTTTGAAGAATCCCGATACTTGTGACACCTGGCTCTCTACTTTATTCTTATACCCACAACTTCTCAAAACTTAGACCTTGTATTTATACGAAACACTCGTCTAAATACTAGAGAAGTTATAAGTAAACAGAACATAGTACGAGGACCTACCCCTTTGTCCTGATGGACACTTGGACAACATACAATACTCTGTATAAGTCCGCTGAGTTAAACAACTCAAAACCTGTGCGTCGTAGGTTGAAAACTGTACCCTGGCGATTTCCTCAAATATCACCAATTACAACGAATTCCGATATAATGAGGATGATCACCTAATTCCCAATATCTTACTCCCACTCATCATCTGTAAAACCATACAGATATGAGAATGAAACCTGGTAAATACATACCCTTGGAGTAAGTGTCTAATCGGGAAAACAGTTTTTCCTTTAACAATGCACTGAAACATGAAAATGTTTCGTAGGGGTATCCTGGTATTCATAGTAATGCCTCTTCCATAATCCAATTCATGACTTCAACCGTATATTTTATTGCCGTCTCTCCAAATCCCTTTATTTGTCTTTAGTCGTTACCTTCTGTACACCATCGTTAGGCTAAATGGTTTTCTTCCTTCCCTACCGTTCGGCACCAGCCTATGGTTTGGAAGAAGACTATCCAGTAAGCATAATAAGTGTACCCTCCTAAACCAAGGAGTACTCGCAACCAGAGAGAAGGTGATAATAAAAGACAACTGAATAATACCTTATTCTTTTAAAGGTGAAATAGGAGTGGCGATGAAGTACGCGGTTTTGGTCGTGAATGATATCAGTCGCAATTTACTTTGCCCTCTTTCTAATCCCTTTATTTTGTCTTTACATATTACCTTCTGCACACCCTACTTAGGCTAATTGGTTTTCTTCATTCCCTACCTTTAGGCACCAGCCTATGGTTTGGAATAAGACTATCTAATAAGCATAATAGGTGTACTCTCCTAAACCAAGGAGCTCTCGCAACCTGAGAGAAGGTGATAATAAAAGACAACTGAATAAACCAATTCTATTTCTCCTGAACCTGGATCCATCCTCGAAGAAGTCCCTTCGAGTTCGTATATAACCATACGATGGATCTATCCAATGGAAGTGGATATCTGTAGTAATACGGGTGTTCTGAGAAATTCAAAGGGTAAAAGAAGGAGTGGCAATGACTTATGCAACTCAGACAATCCAAGAGCCAGTATTTTAAGAAGGTTCGGTCAACTTGGTCACTGAGTCATAGTCTAGGGTTGGTCAAAGGTCGCTGCCAAAGAGAGAGAGAGAAAAGAAACACTCTGCGTGCACTCTAACCTAGATCAGAATGGTCATCACTTTATCTAATCCGGAAACCTCCCACTGTCCTGTCAAATTCTCCTCCAAACCTAAAGAAGAATCAATCGGGATCACCCGAAGAGTAAACCAACTCATCAGTGGGAATCGGGATCCAACTCTCATCGCATGATAACGTGATGGAATGCATCCACGTTACTCATACTCCAGATGGTATGCGCATACTTGGCAAGTTTCAGTTTCTTTAGAAACCCCCGATATAGTTTTTGCCCCATGCTCTTATAACCTTGGCGTTTGGTCAAAATGTCATAAGTCACATGCCAAGTTCTACCCATCACTATCTTGTTAATTTGAACCCACCCGCACATGCCCTTGGCGTTAGGTCAAAATGGCAGAACGGCTGTCCCAAACCAACTCATCTATCTATGCAACAATTGAATACCCAGCAGCTACCAAACACTATGCCTTGGCGTTAGGTCAAAATACATAGCTTGAATACTACTGAATACCCAAAAGAAGTGACGGAGGGCTACGGCTGGTTTTTGGCGAAAAACCTTTAACGTAGTGAACTTGATATCGTTGAAGGAACCTAATAGCTTTTTTTTTTAAAATATAGTGGCGAAAACCTTTTGCTAAAGAGGTCACTCCCGGTAAAGGGATCTCGGCTCTTTCCTCGTGGAATGAGGTGTAGGATATTCCACTGAATACCGCTTTGCAAAGCAACTTGTAATCGACTATAGTGAAGTTATTACTCTGACGCAAACTTCTGCCCAAGGGGTCAGTCCCGGTGAAGGGATATCGGCCCTTGCCCCGTCGAATGAGGTGCAGGATATTCCACTGAATACCGCTATGCATAACAAAAGAAACGTCTTTGTAATAACACCATTTTAAAATTGTTCCAACAACTCAAACAGGTTTGTTTTACTTTGCGTTGATCAGAATCAACACAGTCCCATCATTTATCACACCAGAAAAGAACGAAAATAAAATGTACGTATATGTCATCCGCATTCGTCACTGGGTCCCGTCATCACCCGTTAGGTTACTTAACTAACGAAAGAGCGGGGACTGGACTAGCGCGGGTGTAAAACATATACAACATCTAATAGTATATAAACCAATATACAATAATCACTCCAGGCGTGATAATATACAACAATACAGAAAAGTAATAAGCATCACAGAACAATACAGATAATCTGGGATCCCCTAGTTTCACAGAGCCGCTGCTGAAACTCGACGTTCCCCTGTCGTGTGGATAGCCTGTGCAATGAAACCTAGACCCCTACGGGTGCGGCAAGTTACCCGCCAAAACCTGAAGAGAGACAGTCCCCCACAGCATTGTGAATGGAACACCCGGCACTTCACGGAATCCGGTAAATTGAGCACCCCTCCTTGGGTCAACCTGTACCCCCTACGAGTGCGGCGAATAGTCTGCCAATTTTAGAGTGGGGCCCCTCTGCCTCCCAAAGCCATGAGATGCGGACCCGTTGCCCTCCAGAACCCGGCTATCCGTGCACTCCGTCGCGGGGTAAAACCTAGTACAGTAATGAAAAATAGTACAATAGGTACATCGACCGCAACCTGGTCGTGCCCCAAAAGAATATTATACAACAGGCAGTGACGGCAGTCCACAAGTTGGACGCTCGCCCCGCAATATCAAATGTACAAATAAACACAAACTGTACTACCATTGCACACTGCTATCCACCACGACAAATCCGCAACATCACAGCACAACACAGAACATCAACGCGAATGTCACGTTCGCAAACCCGTCTAAAAGAACTATAGCAATCAGACGCGGTTTACCGATCAAATGACATTCCCGGTCGGAGATTAATGTAAGCACTGTAAACTAACGTGTTTAAATTTCGATCGACCAAATATCAAAAAGTGGGCCCCACGACTTACTGGTGAACAGTAACAAAACCTGGGCCAAAACGATATTTACCAAAAACCACAAAATCCAACAGAGAACCCAAATACAAAATTTGGTGCACTGATCCCTTCATATGGCCGCGGATCCGCGTATAAACCATGGGTTTGGCCGCGGATCCGCGCCTCTTTGGAGAGATCACGTGCTCAAATTTTGTACGTGTGCTTAAAAAACCCTGCACAGATTTTTAGGACATGCAGAATTAATTTTTGAAGCCATTTAAAATCAACAGAAACTATCAAGGTAGGATTTTACAATTTTCGAGTTCCGGTCGGATCGATGTTTTAAACGCGTTAGCACAAGTTAGTATAGCAAAATGGTGAGGCTATGATACCACTGTAAGTCTACGCTAGTGCCCCGGCAGTCTACAGACGCCAAATGCGGAATAAAAACTTTTAAACTGGCGCTATCGTATACTTTAACCCGGATCTGCCATTATTGCTAAACTAACAAACTGTAAAGAGTGCAGAAAGGTTATACCGAACGATCCGAGTCCTTCGTTCTTCAACCATCATCCTACGCTCCGTTGCGGCTGCTCCAATCTCGTCGATCTCCGATATCCTCGTCGAGGTGGCACCACGTCGACGATTCTTTAAACGGGCTCCCGCCTCTGACTCGAGGCAACTCGATCTTCAAGTTTGCTAAAAGAGACGACCAAGAATGATGTAGAGAATGAGTAGATGACTTTGTCTCACTTCGTCCAAATCCGTGGACGATCGGTTAATGAAGTTGCTGAGGGAATTGGGTGATAGAATGAAATGAACTGTAAAATTCCATGCACCCCAAATACTATCATATCTTTTCAAGTGAAACCACAAGTGAGAGAGAGAGAGAGGAGAGAGAGGGCCGGCCATATATAGCAAGAGGGAGGTGACCGTAGGAGAGGGGGTGTGACCACAATAGAAAGCTTCTCACTCTAAATATCTTAACCAAAAAAAGAATCATTAAAACAAAGCATGACTCACAAATAACACCTCATCAAGTCATTAATGCAACCAATTAGAACACAACACCAATTAGCCTAGTCACCTCATCTAGAATCTTCTAGAACACTGACTCACCTCAACTGAAGAAAAGATAAATCCGTCTTTAACCGAATGTTAAAAGACGGCTGATAGAAAACTGGAAACTGGCAACTTCCAAAAGTGATCCTGAAACGACTTTCAGGATAACCCCGAAACTGTATAAAAATACCCGCATTTGTATTACGACCGAATACAAATGCAACCGAGACAAAGATATTATACCTACTCAATATAATACTCGGATCCGGCTTAAACCAAAGCCGACCAGTATCATCTGCCCGAAAAATAACACGTGCGTAAACGCACGTGCATTTTCCGAACCCTGTCATAAAACCATACGGCCTCTACAACGTTTCGCCCGAACTTGGGAAACTGTCTGTGGGGGACTCTAATGACTCGTCAGTACCCTGACAGTGGGTTTAACCACAAACCGTCAGCGGCACTAGCAATGCGTAACGGCTGCCCACGGACTGACCTCAAGGGAGGCCGATGAGCACACTCAAGGGAGGCCGAAGAGCGAACTCATCCAGAAACCCTACTGAGCCTAACAGTGACAATGTATATACAGTCCGGTCCGTTCGTCAATGAGTATCGCATATCTGCCTAGGGGGCTAGTAACGTCAGACCCCCAATAGCAGTATAAGTCGTGTCGGAGTGAAGCCCAATAACACCCTGAGATACTACTGGAGTACCTACCAGTAAATCTCCTGCCACGGCCGTGGGCTTTGTGTAATGGCTCTCCTAGACACAGCACGATCTCGCTCCCAATACCGAGAGAGACGAATCCCCTGCCGATCCGCTCACGTGCCTCCATATGGCTCGGGACTGTACCCAAAAGCTACCTGTTTGCACGACTCCTTTGAGCCGTGGTAGGGTAGAAATCAAAGCACAGTGGGAACTCACACGAGACAAATGACGACCTCAGGTCGATGAACTAACCTGTACACATGTCACCAGGGAACTGCTATCTGACGATAGATATAATACTAACTAGCAGATTCCCGGCGAGTCCTGTCCGGTGTACTCATAACCCAATGAGCACCTGTATACATCTTAGGTGATCCAACTGACACCAGTGGCTTGTGAGACCGGCCACCGCCCCTCGTCGGGGTCTCGACTGTACACACTAGTCTACTCCGGAGTATCGATGCCCTGTCTCGAAACTCCAACGACTAGGGACCACAATTAAGGATATGCATATAAACTACCCAACTCTCATGTATATGATCGCCATCATACTGTTGGTAGTAAAGCAAGATCCTAAGGGCTCTATCAAAGTGTAACATGCAATCAGTCACCTGAACATGTACACGACTGATAAAGGCAAACCAGATAGCATACTATCATCTTGAGTAAGACTGTCATACCGGTATAGGTCCTCCGCAATCATTGCAATCACGTACCTGCGATCTAATAATTGACTATGAGGGCACTATCTCCAACAACGTTGCCCACCCCGGTACTTACGGGGAGGCGGAAAACGGAATAAAAATCAAATTTTTATCAACTTAGGCAACATGGACTAGACAAAGAAGGATCTTTGCTAAACTAAAACAAGCTAAAGCTAACTGGTAACTAGCTAAGTGTTAGAAAGGTTTATACCTAGGGCTTTATGTCCTTCTCTCCTTGCTCCTTGGAGTAGTGGAAAAGGGTCACCTTGGTCGTCTTCTCTCGCCGAAGAAGGATCCACCCGAAAGCCTCAACCTTTGGCTTCAACTCCAAGCTAGAAGTAACTAGGGTGCAAGAAGTGCTAATTCTTGTACCCTAGATGTGAGTAGAGATTATCAAGAAAGGGTTTTTCTCAAGCTCAAGTGTTTCTCAACACATGAGAGGAGAGCGCTTGAGAGAGAATGTGAATAATAGAATGAGAGAATAATATGAAGCATTCTCTCATATATGTGAATTATTGTAATTAGAAAATTAGTGAGTTAATTGTCATGGCTTAATCAAGACATGACCATTATCATTTCATTATAAATGCAAATTGCAAGGATCAAAAAGCATCTTCCAAATGAAATGATGATGGTCAAAGTGTCAACCATAGTCAACAAGTCAAGGAGGTCAAATGGTCAACAACCATAACCATGCACAATTATAAAACTAATATCAATTAACAATAATACACACATGAGCATTAAGGTTAATAAAATGACAATAGTCATTAACCCTAATCAAAGTCCTCTCCCTCTGTCTCAAGCAACTGTGCATACGCACCCGTATTCGCGATCCGAGGAACACGAATACAATGAGAAAAACCAATCCCAAATCATATACTAGGATCTGGCTTAAACCAAAGCCCGCTAGTATAAGCTGTCCGGACAGCAAACGTGCACAAGTGCGCGGATGTGAACGAACGCTGTCGCAAAACCATGCGACCTCTACTCATTTTGCCTAAAGGCGAATAGCTCTCTGTGTGGGACTCTAAAGACTCGACACTACGCTGGCAGTGGGTTTAACCACAGACCACAAGCGGCACTAGCTGTACGTAACGGTCCCCAGGTAGATGCCGATAAGAAGACTGACGAGGTGAACCCCATCTGAACTCCTACTGAGCTTGTATGTGACAGTCTCCGTACAGTCCGGTCTGTTCGTCTGATACATCGCATGGCGGGCCTAGGGGGGCGGTGAACGTCAGTCCCCTAATAGCGGTACAAGTCATGTCGGAGTGTAGCTCATAACACCCTGAGATAACACTGGAAACCTACCAGTATATCTCGCTTGCCCTGGCCAGGGACTACTTGTGTAATGGCTCTCCTAGACACAGCGCGATGTCAACCCCCAATACCGGGAGAGTCGAATCCTGTCTAACCGTCACTACCTCTAAGTGCTTCGGGACTGCACCCAAAAACTACCTGTTTGCACGACTCCTTTGAGTCGTGGTAGGGTAGTAATCAAAGTGCAGTGGGAACACACTCGAGGAGAAGTGACAGTGTCAAGTCAACGGACTAAGCTGTACTTATGTCACCTGGGAACTGATAACTGACGATAGGTATAATACCAACCAACAGTCCCCGACGAGTCCTGTCCAGTGTACTCGTAACCTAACGAGCACCCGTATACTATCTCAAGTACGACGTACTGACGGCTATGGGACAGACTGTCTCCTACACTGGGATGAGAAGTGGATACGCTAGTCTACTCCGGAGTATCGATGCCCTGTCTCGATAGTCCAACGAACAGAGACCTGTATAAGGATGTGCTTATAGATTACCCAGCTCCCATGAGTGCGAGCGCCATCACAACGCCGGTAATCAAGCAAAGATCCTAAGGGCTATAAGAATATGTATATCAGCGATATGCTAAAAGAAACACATGCATAAATTGAAGTAGAGACAAACCAAGTAGCATACTACCATTTCGAGCAAGATTGTATATACAACTGTGAATATCCCAAGCTTCCATCAAGTAATATACAAACTAGTATGATACAGTAATGGCCTCTAGGGCATATACACTAACATCTCCCACTTGCATTAAGGCCATGTACTGGCGTATCGAAGACCTATCATCTCGATCAGCCGCTCGAACTGAGTCTGGGGTAAGGCCTTCGTGCATGGATCTGCAGTATTATATTCTGAAGCGACCGTCCGAACCTCGATCTCCCGGCGATCCTCGATCTCCCTGATTAGGTGATACTGCCTCAAGATGTGTCTGGACTTCTGATGGGACCTGGGTTCCTTCACTAAAGCTATAGCCCCGTTGTTGTCGCAATACGGAGGTATTGGATCAACAATGGACGAAACCACCTGAAGTTCTATCAAGAACATCCTCATCCAGACATCTTCTTTTGCGGCATCAGATCCAACGATATATTCCGCTTCCATCGTCGAGTCAGCAACTGTTTCCTGTTTGGAACTCTACCAACACACCGCCCCTCCATTGAGGGTAAAGACATAACCCGACATAGACTTGGAGTCATACTTGTCACTCTGGAAGCTGGAGTCAGCAAAGGCCTCGATCTGGAGGTCTTTTCCACCATACAGCAAGAACATCTCCTTAGTCCTTCTCAGGTACTTAAGAATGTTCTTTACCGCTATCCAGTGCTTCTCCCCAGGGTTTGACTGATACCGGCTTACCACACTCAGTGCATAAGCTACATCTGGTCTGGTACACAACATCGCATACAATATAGAGCGTACCGCAGAGGCGTATGGTATAATAGACATGCGATCCCTTTCTAAATCAGTCTTGGGAGACATCACTTTGGAGCGGGTGATCCCGTGACAAGCCGGTAAAGTACCGCACTTGGAATCTTCCATACCGAATCTTTTCAGTATGGCATCGATGTACCTGGACTGTGAAAGTCCTAATATCCTCTTAGACCTATCTCGATAGATCCGGATCCCCAAAATGTAAGAAGCATCACCCAAGTCTTTCATAGAGAACTTGTGTGACAAGAACCCTTTGACAGATTGTAGCATAGGAATTTCATTTCCTATCAAGAGAATGTCATCTACGTATAAAACGAGGAATACGACAGTTCGTGCTACAATTTTACTATAGATGCATGGTTCATCTGGATTTTTGATAAAGCCAAATTCTTTGACCGTCTCATCAAAACAGATGTTCCAACTCCGTGATGCCTGCTTTAGTCCATAAATGGACTTAAGCAACTTGCACACCTTTCCGCTGCTCCCACTCTGAATGAAACCCTCTGGCTGGTCCATATAGTCACACTCCTCTAAATTTCCATTTAGAAAAGTGGTCTTTACGTCCATCTGCCAAATATCATAATTGTGGAAGGCAGCAATGGCAAGAAGGATCCGGATGGATTTGAGCTTAGCCACTGGAGAAAAGGTTTCGTCATAGTCCAAACCAGGTCTTTGACGGAAACCCTTTGCAACAAGTCTAGCCTTATAGGTTTCAACATGTCCATCTACACCAATCTTCCTTTTGAAGATCCATTTGCAGCCTACGGGTTTTACCCCTTCTGGAGCAACGTCTAAAGTCCTTACTTTGTTGGTGTACATGGACTCCATTTTGATCCGCATTGCATCCAGCCATTTTACCGAGTCAGCGCTCTGAATGGCCTGCTGGAAGCTAGTCGGCTCATCATTATCAATGATGCAATCCTCTCTATCCCCGTCTATGAGAAAACCGTAGTATCTCTCGGGCGGATGAGACTGCCTACTACTTCTGCGGAGCGGCGCAGGAATGTCGTGTTCTTTCGAACCCTCTGGTTCTACTAAGCTTTCAGTAATAGCTTGTGGTTCTGGAATTTCTTCCAGTTCTATTGCGCTCACACTTATCTGATTTTCCAAAAATTCAGTTTCCAAGAAGCAGGCATGACGAGAAACAAAAACCTTTTGTTCCTCTGCGCAATAGAAGAAATATCCCTTGGAGTTCTTTGGATATCCCACAAACTTACACTATACTGAGCGTGCCTCGAGTTTGTCCGCATGCTGCTTTTTGACAAAAGCTGGACATCCTCATGTCTTAATGTGCTTAAGATAGGGTTTCTTTCCACTCCACATCTGATATGGTGTGGTAGGCACAGTCTTAGTTGGAAATCGGTTCAAAAGATATGCAGCTGATTCTAGTGCATATCCCCACAATGATCACGGCAACTCAGCATTACTCATCATGGAACGTACCATATCCAATAGGGTTCGGTTCCTTCTCTCCGATACACCATTATGTTGTAGGGTGTATGGAGGAGTAAGTTGAGAGAGAATTCTATTCTCTTTTAGGTAACCCAGGAACTCGGCACTCAAGTATTCACCACCTCGATCAGATCTCAATGTCTTGATACTTTTTCCTGTTTGTTTTTCTACTTCATTCTTATATTCCTAGAATTTTTCAAAGGCTTCTGATTTATGCATCATCAAGAAGACATATCCGTACCTTGAAAAATCATCCGTAAAAGTAATGAAGTATGAATAACCACTTCGCGCATGTGTAGACATTGGACCGCATACATCGCTGTGTACGAGTCCCAAGAGCTCACTCGTTCTTACTCCGTGTCCAGTGAACGGAGTCTTTGTCATCTTTCCTTTGAGACATGATTGACAAGTTGCATAAGATTGATATTCGAACGGGTCCAAATATCCTTCATTATGCAACTTAGTTAACCTTGTTTCATTTATGTGACCCAGTCTACAATGCCATAAGAAAGCATGATTTATTTCTGGAGACTTTCTTTTGTGTGTATTCTGGACATTGAAAATCTGTGGTTGGTTTAATACGTATATACCGTTGTTTAATGTACCCAACCCAATTAGAACATGATTAAGGTGAATGTTTACAACATTGCTTACAAATGCAAAATCATAACCTTCTTTAGACATTAAAGATACATATACGATATTACAAGTCAAACTGGGTACAAAATAACAATCACGTAAAACCAAAACATGTCCATCTGACAATCCCAGGTGATAGTCCCCCATGGCCTCAGCATCCATGCTAGCTCCATTTGCAACTCTGAGGGTCATATCACCTGCCTTCAAAACCCTACGCTTTCTCAGTGCCTGCAACGAATTACAGATAGGGGATCCTGATCCGGTATCCAATACCCAAGAAGTAGAGTTTATTGATAGGCGGTTTTCAATAACATACACACCTGAACCCGAAGCCACAACTTGCTTCGGGTCCTGGTTTCTGGCCTTCCAAGCCCTGCAATCTTTCTTCTAGTGTCCACTCTTGTGACAGTAAAAGAATTCTTCCTTTCCCAAAACCTTTCCCGCGACCTTTGCTACTTTAGCCTTTCCCTTGGCTTCCACTTTACTAACACCGGCCCTAGGTTTGGTGGGGGCCTTCTTCTTCCTTCCTTTGGCTCTCACCTTAGACCTGGAAGAGGAAGCTCCTCCAACAAACAAAGTGGATGTTTTCCTACCTTTCTGTACGGTGCCCTCTGCACTCCTCAACATGTTTAGGAGTTCTGAAAGTTCAACTTCCTTTCCTTGCATGTTGAAGTTCTGGATAAACTAGGCGTAAGTGGAAGGAAGGGACTGGAGAATCAAGTCAGTGTAGAGCTCGTTCTCTAACGTGGTCCCAAGGTGCGCGAGCTCTTCAATGTAGCCAATCACCTTAAGCACATGTTCCGCTACAGATGATCCGATGGCCAATCTCGCCGAAAACAACTTTTTTGAGACTTCGTATCTGGCGATACGGGATTTCTCTCCATACAGATCCTTAGTATGAAGAAATATGGATTCGAGGTCCATATTCTCGTGCCTCCTCTGATGTTCATTATCTATAGAGGCAAGCACGAGGCACTTGGCCTTCGCGCAATCAATCTCCCAGGTCTTACGGATTTCCTTATCCACGACGCTGGATTGAGGACCTGGGACAGGGGGAGCTGTGGTGGTAAGGAGATACCCCAACTTGTCATAATTGATTGCCATTTTGACATTCCTGAGCCAATCTTTGTAGTTTGGCCCTGTCGGTCTGTTTTTATCTAGTAGTAACTTAAGTCCGGTCATGATGCTTGGTCGCTGCAATTAGGAGAGAGAGAAGAAACACTTTATCACGATGCTCTTGCAAGTTTAGAGTGGTTTTTAGTTTGTCTAAACAGGATGGCTCCCACCGTTTCTCGAATCCTTCCTCAAACCAAAAAAAGAAGAATTAGTCGGGATCAATCTCACTGTACAATACTTGCTTAATCGTTCAGCCACGCCAGTGTTGGTACTTCGAGGGAGGTTTTCCAACTCTTTCATGAAGTTCCTTAATTAAATAACCTCTTTTCCCTGTGGGCGTAGCCCCGTTAACACCTTTCTAGACACCTACTTGGTTTATAGCATTGATCGTTAAGTGAGAAAGTTTCCGAGGAGTAGCATATACTCACAGTAGGATCGGGATCCAAATATCATCATGTCATAAAACTGAAGGAATCCTACCAGAATCATCACACTTCAAATGGTATGCAACACTAACAAGTTTCAGTTTCTTTAGAAACTCCCGATGTGGATTTTTGCCCCATGCTCTTATGACCTTGACTTTGGCAAACAGATAATAAGTCACATGTCAAGTTCTGCCCGTCATTTTCCAGGTTAATTTGAACCCACCCGTTCCTACCCTGGACTTTGGCCAACAAGGCAATACGACTGTCCTAAACCAACGCATCTATCTATGCTACACATGAATATCCAATAGCCACCAATCACTATACCGTAATTTTGGCCAATAAACATAGCTTGAATACTATTGACTATCCATATGAAATGACGGAGGGCTACGAATGGCGAAACCGTGAATGTAGTGAACTTGATATAATCGAAGGAACGAGATATCTTTTAAAGGGAGTGGTTCAAGCTCCACTTTTTAAAAAGTTTTCTGTTTTGAAAAGAAACCGAGTGGTTTTGAAATTGTTCCAACGACTTTAACTTTGGTTTATTTTCTTGCATTAATTTAATGCGTCCCATCAATTAATCCTAGCATTGCAGAAAACAACGAAAATATGACGTACGCTTATGCCATCCGCATTCGCCACGGGGCCCCGTCATCGCCCGTTAGGTAACTTAACTAACGACAGAGCGGGGGCTAGACTAGCGCGGATGCAAAACATAAGCATCGCCTACTAGATATCATATATAGATATAAACATTCGTCAGATGCAATAATAGCCATTCTAGATCACAGATGAAAACATTGGATATACCAGAAATCTGCGTTTCGTTCGAACCTGTAACGAAAGACGGATTACACGATCGCGATGAATAGCCAAACCCCACCCTAGACCCCTACGGGTGCGGCAAACTACCCGCCAAGTACCCGAAGTGAAGCAATCTCCCTCAACAACGTGAGTAATCCACTCGGCACTTCGAGGTAACCGGTAGTTTGTGCACCCCACCTTGGGTCTATCCTAGGAGCAAAAACAGTAAATAAAATATAATATACAATGGCGGCTACAACCTCATCCCGGATGTGTGGCCATAAAAATAATATTACATCAATTTACATATTACATCAAATGAAAGATAAAGAAAACTCTCATCTCACAAAACCCCGGCTATTCATCCGCGACAATCTAACGAGTCCATATAAACAATCCATCAACATTACAGATCACAGATATGCACAACCACCACTAATCGACATATAGCGATTAGTTGACGTTCAGTGCATATATCACATCACAGATATAACCTATAAGCTAAAGTCTATAGAAATTCGATCAAAATAAGGATTTGCAACCACCCCAAACACAACTTTGTTCTCTGGAAATTCTGGGCAGAAACAACATATCCTAAATATCCTAAAACAGAACACTGATGAAACTGCAGCGAAGACGAGTCACGGACGAGTCAACTCGGCCGCGGAGCCGCGGCAAGAAGCAAGTTCTTGCCGCGGTTCCGCGGCGCATTGACCGAGTCAGTAGCTCATTTTTGCTAACAATTCTAACAAAACCCTGAGCCGATTTTTAATGTATGTGGAATTATTTTTAAAGCAGGTATAAAAATCGGCAGAAAGTTAGGTTTTTCGGACGTGTTTTCCGATTTTTCACGGATCGAAATTATAAATACTTTGCTAACTTGCTAGTTTGTGTTTAGCTAGGCTCTGATACCACTGTAAGTCCACGTTGCCCACCCCGGTGCTTATGGGGAGGCGGAAACGATAAAAAACGATTTTTCTAAACTCAAGGCAACATGGACTAAAAGAAGGATCTTTGCTAAACAAAAACTAACAACCATGCTAAAAGATTTAGCTACTCGGTTAAAGGGTTATAGCTAAGTCTTGAACTCCTTCTCTTCTTGCTCCTTGGAGTGGGATGAACGGGTCCTCTTCGTCGCCTTCTCTTGCCGAAGAAAGATCCACCCGAGGGCCTCTACCTTTGGCTCCTACCTCAACCTAGAGGTAACTAAAGTGCTTGGCTTGCTAAACCTAGAACCTTAGAATGAGTAGAGAGGAGTTTTGGTGTTTTATCTTAAAAGCAAAATGGTTCTCAACACATGAGAGGGGAGAGCTTTGAGAGAGAGGAAGAGGATGAGCTTTGGATGAGAGAGAATGAGCAAGAGAGAATGAGGATAATTATCAACCCTTCTCACATATATGTGGATTATGATAATTAAATAATTAATCAAAGATAATAGTGATGGTTAACTTGAATGACCATTATCATTTCACATTAATGAATTTTGCAAGAATCAAAGAGCATCTTTCATGTGAAATGATGATGGTCAATATGTCAGCATGGGTCAACAAGTCAACCAAAGTCAAATGGTCAACAACCCTAACCATAACACAATTATCTTTAATTAATATCAATAATCATATTTCACATATTCATTAGGGTTAAGTAAAAAAGACAATGGTCAACAACCCTAATGAAAGTCCTCTGCCTCTGCCTCTGTCAACTGTGCATACACACCCGTATCCATGTTCCGAGGAACACGAATACAATGAGATAAAACCAATCTCAAAACATATACTAGGATCTGGCTTAAACCAAAGCCCACTAGTAATAACTGTCCGGACACCAAACGTGCACAAGTGCACGGATGTGAACGAACCCCGTCGTAAAACCATGCGATCTCTACTCCGTTTTGCCCAAAGGAGAATAACCCTCTTTGTGGGACATTAAAGACTCAACACTACACTGGCAGTGGGTTTAACCACAGGCCGCAAGCGATACTAGCTGTACGTAACGGTCCCCAGGTAGATGCCGATAAGAAGACTGACGAGATGAACCAATCTGAACTTCTACTGAGCCAGAATGTGACAATCTCGATACAGTCCGGTCTATTCGTCTAAGAGTATGGCATGGCGGGCCTAGGGGGTGGTAAACGTCAGTCTCCTAATAGCTGTACAAGTCGTGTCGGAGTGTAGCCCAGAACACCCTGAGATAACACTGGAAACGCTACCAGTATATCTCATTAGCCCTGGCCAGGGACTTTGTGTAATGGCTCTCCTAGACACAGCGCGATATCAACTCCCAATACCGGTAGAGACGAATCATGTCTAACCGTCACTGCCTCCAAGTGCTTCGGGACTGCACCCAACTGCCACCAGTTTGCATGACTCCTTTGAGCCATGGTAGGGTAGCAATCTAAGAACAGTGGGAACACACTCGAGGCAAAGTGACAGTGTCAAGTCAACGGACTAAGCTGTACTCATGTCACCTGGGAACTGATAACTGACGATAGGTATAATACCAACTAACAGTTCCTAGCGAGTCCTGTCCAGTGTACTCGTAACCTAACGAGCACCCGCATCCTATCCCAAGTACGACGTACTAATGGCTGTGGGACAGACCATCTCCCCTGCTGGGATGAGAAGCACATACGCTAGTCTACTCCGGAGTATCGATGCCCCGACTCGATAATCCTACGACTAGGGACCTGTATAAGGATATGCTTGTAGATTACCCAGCCCCCCTAGTGTGACTTCCATCACAACGCTGGTAATTGTTAGTGTATATGCCCTAGAGGCCATTACTGTATCATACTAGTTTGTATATTACTTAATGGAAGCTAGGGATATTCACCTTGTATAAACAATCTTTCTCAAAATAGTAGTATGCTACTTGGTTTGTTTCTACTTCAATGTGTACATGTGTTTATTTTAATATATCACCTAAACACATTAGTGGAGCCCTTAGGATCTTTGCTTGATTACCAGCATTGTGATGGCTGTTACACTAGTGGGGGCTGGGTAATCTATAAGCACATCCTTATGCAGGTCCTTAGTCGCAGAACTATCGAGACAGGGCATCGATACTCCGGAGTAGACTAGCGCATGCGCTTCTCATCCCAGAGTGGGAGATGGTCTGTCCCACAGCCATCAGTACGTCGTACTGGAGATAGTATGCGGGTGCTCGTTAGGCTACGAGTACACTGGACAGGACTCGTCGGGAACTGACCGGTTGGTATTATACCTATCGTCAGTTATCAGTTCCCAGGTGACATGAGTACAGCTTAGTCCGCTGACTTGACACTGTCACTTCGCCTCGAGTGTGTTCCCACTGTACTTTGATTACTACCCTACCACGGCTCAATGGAGTCGTGCAAAAAGGTAGTAGTTGGGTGCAGTCCCGAAGCACTTGGAGGCAGTGACGGTTAGACGAGATTCGTCTCTCCCGGTATTGGGGGTTGACATCGCGCTGTGTCTAGGAGAGCCATTACACGAGTAGTCCCTGGCCAGGGCAATCGAGATATACTGGTAGGCTTCCAGTGTTATCTCAGGGTGTTTTGGGCTTCACTCCGACACGACTTGTACCGCTATTAGGGGACTGACGTTTACCGCCCCCCTAGGCCCGCCATGCGATGTATCAAACGAACAGATCGGACTGTACGGAGACTGTCACAGTCAGACTCAGTAGGAGTTCAGATGGGTTTCACCTCGTCAGTCTTCTTGTCGGCACCTACGTGGGGACCGTTACGCACAGATAGTGCCGCTCGCGGTTTGTGGTTAAACCCACTGCCAGCATGGTGTCGAGTCTTTAGAGTCCCACACAGAGAGCTATTCGCCTTTAGGAAAAAGAGTAGAGCTCGCATGGTTTTGCGACAGGTCGCATGGTTTTGCGACAGGGTTCGGTCACATCCGTGCACTTGTGCACGTACAGTGTCGGGACAGTTTACACTAGCGGGCTTTGGTTTAAGCCAGATCCTAGTGTACGTATTGGGATTGGATTTATCCAGTTTGTATTCGTGTTCCTGGGAATGCGGATGCGGGTGTGTATGCACAGTTGACGGAGAGACAGAGGCAGAGGATTCTCATTAGGGTTGTTGACCGTTGACTGTTGACTATCGACTTTTTGCTCAACCCTAATGAGAATACGATATATATATATATTTAGCAATAATATTAATTAAGTATTATAGTGACATGGTTGTTGAGGGGTTGACTTTGTTGAATTGTTGACTTTGTTGACCGGTTGACTCGGTTGGACTAGTTGACCATCATCATCACAATGGTTGTCATTTTCATGCAAAGACTTTTACTTGCTTGTTGTGGTTTGCAAAATGAGTGCATGGAAATGATATTGCCTTTGTCATGATATGAACCATCACATAATAATACTTGATTAACATTATGGCTCATGATGCTTTTGGATTATGAGAGGGTGAAAGAGAAAAGTGAGGCTCATTCTTTCATTATCTTTCTCTCTCTTGGTTTTGGAGCTCTCTCTTCCTCTTTCTCTCACCCTCTTCCTCTTGCTCTCTCTCTTGTCTATGGTTCACTTGTCTCATGTGTTGAGAAGCAAGAACCATAGAGAAAATCCCATCACACTCTCCTCTACTCATTCTAGTTCACAAGGTTTAGCAAACCAAGTGAACTAGTTTCTTCAAAGTTCGAAGAAGAAGCCAAAGGTAGAAGCTTTCGGGTGGATCGATCTTCGGCGCAAGGAGACGACGGGGTGAAGCCAATCCGTACACCATCAAGAGATGAAGACGAAGGAGTTCAAGAAAGAAAGGTATAACCCCCTAACCGAGTAGTTAACAACTCCTAGTTGGGTTGTTAGTTAGATGTTTAACAAAGATCCGGTTTTGAGTCCATGTTACCACCTCTAGAAAATTGTTTTTCACCAAATTCCGCATGCCCGAAAGTACCGGGAGAGGTAGCATGGACTTACAGTGGTATCAGAGCCTAGTTAAACTCTATCTAACATGTTAGCAAAGTAGATAGAAGATCGATCAAAGAAAAAGTCCCGAAATGAACCCCGATATCATGCTTGCTGTCGAATTTTTCCTCTGTTCCAAAAATGATAAATCATACTCTAAAATTCGGCACAGGGTTTTTATAACAAACTGCCAAAATTTCGTCCACTGAACCGATCAAAGCGCCGCGGAAACGCGGCGGGAGCGTGCTCCCGCCACGGTTCCGCGGCCGAGTTGACTCGGCAGTGGGAAATTTTGGTTGCAGTTTGTTCATAGGGGTATTTTGGGATTTTTGGAATATGTATTTTCTGCCCAGATTTTCCAGAACGAAAATTTTGTGTTTGGGGTCTGAAAATCCGTATTTTTGATCGAACTTCTAAAAGAATTAAGCTGACGGGTTTTTCTGTGATATGTTATTTGTATTGAACGTCTGCTAATCGCTATATGTCGATTAGTGGGGGTAGTACAAATCTGTGATCTGTAATGTTATTGGAATGTGTATATGAATTCATTGGATTGTCGCGGGTGAATAGCCGGGGGTTGTGAGACGAGAGTTTTCTTTTCTTTCAATTCATGTAAATTTGTAAATTGATGTAATAATTATTTGTATGGCCGCACAACCGGGTCGGGGTTGTAGCCGTCGTTGCATAATTTCTTTTTACTGTTTTTGCTCCTAGGATGGACCCATGGAGGGGGTGCATAAACTACCGGGTATGCCGAAGTGCCGAGTGGCCTACTCACGGGGATGAGGGAGGTTGCTTCGCTTCGGGTACTTGGCGGGTAGTTTGCCACACCCGTAGTGGTCTTGGGTGGGGTATTGGCTATTCACCGTGACCGTGTAATCTGCTTTTCGTTACAGGCTCGTACGAATTGCGGGTTCCTAGTATATCCAATGTGTTCATCTGTGATCTGAAATGGCTATCATTGCAATGTATATCTATATATGATATTATTTAGGCGTTGCTTATGTTTTACAGCCGCGCTAGCCCAGCCCCCGCTCTGTCGTTAGTTAAGTAACCTAACGGGTAATGACGGGGCCCCGTGGCGAATGTGAATGGCATAAGCGTACGTCAAATTTTTGTTGTTTTCTGCAATGGTAGGATTAAATGATGGGACGCATTAAAAGAACTAATGCAAGAATATCACGCATTAAAAGAACTAATGCAAGAAAATAAACCAAGTAAAAGTCGTTGGAACACTTTCGAAAAACAACTCGGTTCTTTTCAAAACTAACTTTTAAATGCGGAGCTTGAGCCACTCCTTTTAAAAGCTATTTCGTTCCTTCGATTATATCAAGTTCACTACGTTCAAGGTTTCGCCAAAACCATTCGTAGCCCTCCGTCGTTTCGTATGAATATTCAATAGTATTCAAGCTATGTTTGTTGACCTTCGTCAAGGCATAGTGATTGGTAGCTGTTGGGTGTTCATATGTAGCATAGATAGATGCGTTGGTTTGGGACAGTCGTATTACCTTGTTGACCTTCGTCAAGGGTATATACGGGTGGGTTCAAATTAACCTGGATAATGACGGGTAGAACTTGACATGTGACTTATGATTTGTTGACCTTCGTCAAGGTCATAAGAGCATGGGGCAAAAATCCACATCAGGAGTTCCAAAAGAACTGAAACTTGCTAGCACTGCATACCATTTGGAGTGTGATGATTCTGTTCTGAAAAAAATCCATTTCTTTTAAAATTGTGGCGAGTGAAGAACAATATCATTTTTGATCTTCCAGATGGTAGAAAATCAACCCTCGTCATAGCCTGGGTCAACCCACAAACAGCCATTACAGAAACGTGCCTTGAGTTATCCAGAGTCTGGTTTTAATCAGAAGCCAGACAACTCCCCGTACCTTAACAACGTTAAGATATGAACTGTTCTATATCCAATATAGAACCAGAGGCACTGATTTAATTGAACCCGATTCAAATCATGCAGCTGTCTCCAGTGCATGTCAACTAAATGGAGAGAGGCCGATCAGCGTTACTCAACTTAGGAATATTTCCAATTATGAGTAACCCGAAAGAGAAGCAAGTTCTCTTAATCATTACTATCAACTGAATACCATACACAAGTATCTACATCTTCGATCACTTTGAAGAATCCCTATACTTGCAATATCTGGTTCTCTACTTTATTCAAATACCTATAACTTCTCAAAATTCAGACACTGTGTTTCCACGAAACACCTGTCTAAAAACTAGAGAAGTCATAAGTAAACTGAATATAGTACGAGGACCAACCCCTCTGTCCTGATGGACCCTGGACAACATACAATACTCTGTATAAGTCCCTTGAGTCTAGTGACTCATTCACTGTGTGTCGTAGGTTGAAAACTGTACTTTTGGTTAAGAAGAATTACACCGCTGTTCAATGCCCCTTACCTAACCATCCACTGATATAGGTAAATGTCATCGACATAATATCAAAAGGTATATCTCACTCTATAAAAATAGACGTACAGATATATCAATTTGAAATTGGTGCACAACAGTGGATATTCAAAACCAAATATTTGCCGACCGGCAAACAACCCAGATGATCTCCCCAAATATCACCGATCACAATGAATCCCGATATAATAAGGATGATTACCCCATTCCCAATAACTTACTCCCACTCATCATCTGTAAAACCATACAGATGTGAGAATCATACCTGGTAAATACATACTCTGGAGTAAAGACTAATTGGGAAATCAGTTTTCTTTTAACAGTACACAGTTGAACTGAAACATTGAAATGTTTCGATGGGGTATCCTGGTATTCCTAGTAATGCCTCTTCCATTATCCAGATTCACAACTATAACCGTGTGTTTCTTTGCCACATCTCCAAATCCCTTTATATGTCTTTAGTCATTACCTTCTGTACACCCCTTTAGGCCAATTGGTTTTCTTCCTTCCCTACCGTTCGGCACCAGCCTATGGTTTAGAAGAAGACTATCCAATAAGCATAATGGGTATACTGTCCTAGTCCTAGGAGCACTCGCAATGCGAGAGAAGGTGAGGATAAAAGACACCTGAATAAACCTTATTCCTATTTCTCCTGAACCAGAATCCATCCCCGAACTGGAACAAGTTCCTTTCGAGTTCGTATATAACCATACGATGGAGTATCCAAATAAACTGTGGATCTTCGTAGTGATACGGAGTGTCCTGGAGAAATACAAAGGTGATCTAGGATTGGCGAAGAAATACTTGGTTTGGTCGTGAATATCAGTCGCAATTTACTTTGCCCTCTTACTAATCCCTTACTTTGTCTTAATCTTAATACCTTCTGTACACCGTTTAGGCTAATTGGTTTTCTTCATTCCCTACCGGTCGGCACCAGCCTATGGTTTGGAAGAAGACTATCCAATTTGCGTAATAGGTGTACTACTCCTAAACCAAGGAGTACTCGCAACCTGAGAGAAGGTGAAAAGAAAAGACAACTGAATAGTCCTATCCGTTTTTCTCCAGAACCGGAAACCATCCTCGAATTCCTTCGAGTTCGTATCTAACCATACGATGGTTTTGTCCAATGGAAGTGGACGTTCGTAGTAATACGGGGTGTCCTGGAGAAAAGGGTAAAAATAGGAGTGGCAATGAGGTCTGCAACTCAGACAATCCAAAAGCCAGTGTTAAGTAGGTTCGGTCAACTTGGTCACTGAGTCATAGTCTAGGGTCGGGTCAATGGTCCCTGCCAGAGAGAGAGAGAAAAGAAACGCTCAGCGTGCACTCTAACCTAGATCAGAATGGTTATCACTTTTTCTAATCAGGAAACCTCCCATTGTACCTCAAATTCTCCTCCAAACCTGAAAGAAGAATTAGTCGGGGTCACCCGAGGAGTAAACCAACTCATCAGTGGGAATCGGGATCCAACTATCATCGCATGACAACGTGACGGAATCCGCTCACGGTATCACACTCCAGAAGGTATGCGCATATCTGGCAAGTTTCAGTTCTTTTGAAACTCCCGATGTGATTTTTGCCCCATGTTCTTATGACCTTGACTAAGGCCAACAAATCATAAGTCACATGTCAAGTTCTACCCGTCATTGTCCAGGTTGATTTGAACCCACCCGTACAAGCCCTTGACTAAGGCCAACAAGGCTGTACGACTGTCCCAAACCAACACATCTATCTATGTAGCATATGAATACCCAACAGCTACCAAACACTGTGCCTTGACTATGGCCAACAAACACAGCTTGAATACAATTGACTACCCATATGAAACGACGGAGGGCTACGAATGGTTTCTGGCGAAAACCTTTAACGTAGTGAACTTGATATCGTTGAAGGAACGGATAGCTTTTTAGAAAATATAGTGACGAAAACCTTTACTAAAGAGGTCACTCCCGGTGAAGGGATCTCGGCTCTTTCCCCGTAGAATGGGGTGCAGGATATTCCAAATGAATACCACGGTGCAAAGCAAAAGTAATCGGCTATAGTGAAGTTAATGCCCTGACGCAAACTTCTGTCCAAGGGGTCACTCCCGGTGAAGGGATCTCGGCCCTTGCCTCGTCGACTGAGGAGCAGGATATTCCAAATGAATACCACGATGCAAAACAAAAGTGAACGTCCTTGCAATAACAGCTTTTTGAAAAGTGTTCCAACAACATCAGATCAGGTTTGTTTAACTTGCATTGATCCGAATCAACGCAGTCCTATCAATTGATCACACCACAAAGAACGAAAATATACTGACGTACGTATATGCCATCCGCATTCGCCACTGGGTCCCGTCATCACCCGTTAGGTTAGCTAACTAACGGCAGAGCGGGGACTGGACTAGCGCGGATGAAAAACATATACAACATCTACTAATATATATACCAATATATTATATTTCGCTCAAGGCGTGAAAAGAAATGCAACATCACAGAAATGTACAGCATCACAGAACAATACAGATATATGGGATCCCCGGGTTTCACAGAGCCACTACTGAAACCCGACGTTCCCCTGGTCGTGTGGATAGCCTGTGCAATGAAATCCTAGACCCCTACGGGCGCGGCAAGTTACCCGCCAAAACCTGAAGCGAGGCAGCCCCCTTTAGCTCCGTGAATGGACCACCCAGCACTCCACGGAATCCGGCAACTTGGGCATCCCTCCTGGGTCAACCTGTACCCCCTACGAGTGCGGCGAATAGCCCGCCAATTCTAGAGTGAAGCCCCCTCCGTCTCAATGCCATGAGATGCGGGCTTGTTGCCCTCTAGAACCCGGCCATCCGTGCACCCCTCCGCGGGGTAATCCTAGTACAGAAAGTAAAATATACATACACCGGGTACATCGACCGCAACCAGGTTCTGCCCTAAAAGAATAATACAATCAGGCAGTGACGGCAGTCCACATGTCGGACGCTCGCCCCGCAATATCAAATGTACATAATACAACCACAACTGTACTAGCATTGCTTCCAGGCTATCCCCCACGACCGATCCGCAACATCACAGCATAAATATAGAACATCAACGTGAAAGTCACGTTCGCAAATCCGTCTAACCGGGCTATAGCAGTTAGACGGGATTTACCGATCGAGTGACATTCACGGTCGCAGATATAATGTAAATACTGTGAAAAATGTGTTTAAAATATCCGATCGATCAAAAATTAACAAGTGGGCCCCCAATCAAAATTGTAGCACTCACAGAAAACCTGGGCCCAATTTTAATATTCCAAAACCCATATTTTAAGCCCAGAAAGCCTCTGAAAAAAATTGGTGAAGTGATCTCCACAGTGTGCGGCGGAAGAGCGGCGGAATGGGGGTATATGCGGCGGTTCCGCGCTCCCACTGTGGATTCACTTCATCGAAATTTTACAGAGTTCTTAGACTTTCCAGTACATCAATATTTTACAACCTGAAAAAATTTTCGAGACCAAAATATTTCAACAGAAACTGATGCTAACAAAAATGTAGATTTTGGAGTTTTGGTCGATCGGAAATGCAAAAACACATCAAACGAAGCTAGACGAAGTTAATGGCGAGGCTCTGATACCACTGTAAGTGCACGGCGGCGCCCCGGCCGTCAATCCGACGGCCAAATGCGGAAACGGTGATAAACTTTAATTTTGCGGACTTAGCAAACCGGCACCACCGCGCACTAAACACCCGGATCGTAACCATTAACAAGTCTAAGCTAACTAGAAGATAGGTTAGAGATGTACCGACTGATCCGAGTCCTCCGGTCTTCATCTTCACTCCGATCTCCTCGCGGGATCTCCGGTTGTCGCCTCCTCGCCGGAAGGGCACCACATCGCCTGTAGCTTTTACGGGCTCCCACCTCAATACCGAGGCAACTCGGGCGCGAAGTAGGCTAGCCGACGCGTCCAAGATTTGCTGTAGAATGTGGTGTAGATCATGCTAGTCTCATTTGGGGTTTGTATTTGCCTTGATGGAGGAATGGAATTTTCAAGTGGAGCTAGAATGTTTGTAGCAAGAAAAATGAGATAGGAATTCTTCTTCTCACACAAATGAACCTCTCATTTTTTCCTCTCCTCATCAAAAAATTGGCCGGCCCTCTAATTGTGAGAATGGTGGAGGGAAAACCACTAAGGGAGGTGAGTGTAGGAATTCAAGTGGTGACCATATCAAAAGAAAGCCTCACATCAACCCTCACCTCATATCTAATCTCATAAAGCAAAGAAAAGAAAGAAAAAGGATCTCATCATGAAAAGCTATCATGATGCCACCAATATGCAAGATACCCCCTCCACAAATGTTATTTGCAAACTTGCAAATAACCCCCTCCATCAGAAAAGTCCGGCCGGGAAAGAACAAAGGAAAACCGGCCGGAACGGAATGCAAACTGGCAACTCCAGAAAACTGGTCCCGTAATAAATTACAGGAAAACCCCGATACTGTGCATACACACCCGCATCTGTATTCCGTCCGGATACAAATGCAATGAGACAAAATCTACACTGTACTATACTAGGATCCCACTTAAACCAAAGCCGGCTAGTAATATCCGTCCGATCCTGATCCGTACAATACCGCACGTATCTGATCGAACCCTGCCATATTACCATACGGCCACTAGTACAAACCGTCCGATCCTGATCCGAGCAATACCGCACGTATCCGATCGGACCCTGCCATATCTCCATACGGCCTCTACAGCGTTTCGCCCGAAACTTGAGTAATTGAAAGTGTGGTGGACTCTAAAGACTCGTCAATACTATGGCTGTGGATTTAACCACTAGCACGTCAAAGGTATAAGCCAATACGTGACGGGCCACCAGCTATTGACCAAAAGGGACGTCGATGAGCGAACTAATCCTGACACCCTACTGAGCCTGTCAGTGACAATATCCGTACAGTCCGGTCCGTTCGTCTATGAGCATCGCATGTCGGGCCTAGGGGGTTGGTAAAAGTCAGACCCCCAAAAGCGGTACAAGTCATGTCGGAGTGTAGCCCAGAACACCCTGAGATACTACTGGAATACCTACCAGTAAATCTCCTGCCTTGGCCAAGGTCTTTTCATGTTCTGGCTCTCCTAGACACAGCGCGACCTCACCCCCAATACCGGGAGAGACGAACCCCTGAAGATCCGCTCACTGCCTCCATGTGGCTCGGGACTGTACCCAACTAAAACCTGTTTGCACGACTCCTTTGAGCCGTGGTAGGGTAGTAATCAAAGCACAGTGGGAACTCACACGAGATAAATGACGATCCCCAGGTCGATGAACTAACCTGTACACATGTCACCTGGGAACTGCTATCTGACGTCAGGTATAAGACCAACTAGCATGTTCCCGGCGAGTCCTGTCCGGTGTACTCATAACCCAATGAGCACCTGTATACATCTTAGGTGATCCAACTGACACCAGTGGCTTGTGAGACCGGCCACCGCCCCTCGTCGGGGTCTCAACTGTATACACTAGTCTACTCTGGAGTATCGATGCCCTATCTCGAAACTCCCACGACTAGGAACCTTTTAAGGATGTGCTTATAGACTACCAGCTCCCACGTATATGATCGCCCTCATACTGCCGGTAGTCAAGCAAGAATCCTAGGGGCTCTATCAACGTGCAATAGTGACCTGTCATGTCACCTAAAGCAGTATACGATGATAAAGGTAAACCAGATAGCATACTATCATCTCGAGTAAAACTGTCCTACCGGGATAGGTCCTCCCTCAATCATTGCAATCACGTGCCTGTGATCCAATAATTGACTCTGAGGGCACCATCTCCAACATTATGATCGTGACTTTGGCCAACCCATCATAAGTCACATGCCAAGTTCTACCCGTCATCATCTAGGTTAATTTGAACCCACCAGTACATACCCTTGACTTTGGCCAACAAGGTAATATGACTGTCCCAAACCAACGCATCTATCTACGCAACAGATTAATACCCAGCAGCTACCGAGCACTATGCCTTGACTTTGGCCAAAAAAACATAGCTTGAATACTACTGACCATACATAAGAAATGACGGAGGGCTACGGCTGGTTTTTGGCGAAAAACCTTAAACGTAATGAACTTGATCTTGTTGAAGGAACCTGATAGCTTTTTATAAAAATATAGTGGCGAAAACTTTTTGCTAAAGAGGTCACTCCCGGTGAAAGGATCTCGGCTATTTCCTCGTGGAATGAGGTGCAGGATATTCCAACTGAATACCGCGATGCAAAGCAACTTGTAATTGACTATATTGAAGTTATTACCCTGACGTAAACTTCTGCCCAAGGGGTCACTCCCGGTGAAGGGATCTCGGCCCTTGCCTCGTCGAATGAGGTGCAGAATATTCTAACTGAATATCACTATGCAAAACAAAAGGAAACGTATTTGTAATAACACTTTTTAAAATTTGTTCCAACAACATCAAATATAGGTTTGTTTTTCTTGCATTGATAAGAATCAACGCAGTACCACCAATCAATAACACCAGAAAAGAACGAAAATAAAATGTACGTATATGCCATCCGCATTCGTCACTAGGTCCCGTCATCACCCGTTAGGTTACTTAACTAACGACAGAGCGGGGGCTGGACTAGCGCGGGTGTAAAATATATACATCTAATAGTATATATACCAATATAAAATAATCGCTCCAGGCGTGATAATATGCAACATTACAGAAAATTAATAATCATCACAGAACAATACAGATAAACTGGGATCCCCGGGTTTCACAGAGCCGCTACTGAAACCCGACGTTCCCCTGGTCGTGTGGATAGCCTGTGCAATGAAACCTAGACCCCTACGGGTGCGGCAAGTTACCCGCCAAAACCTGAAGCGAGGTAGTCCCCCACAGCATAATGAATGGAACACCCGGCACTTCACGGAATCCGGTAAATTGAGCACCCCTCCTTAGGTCAAACTGCACCCCCTACGAGTGCGGCGAATAGTCTGCCAATTCTAAAGTGAAGTCCCTTTGCCTCTCAAAGCCATGAGATACGGACCCGTTGCCCTCCAGAACCCGGCTATCCGCGCACTCCGTCGCGGGGTAAACCTAGTACAAAAATAAAAATATGTACAACGGGTACATCGACCTCAGCCCGGTCGTGCCCTAAAAGAATATTACACAAACAGGCAGTGACGGAAGTCCACATGTTGGACGCTCGCCCCGCAATATCAAATGTACAAATAAATCCAAACTGCACTATTATTGCACGCTGCTATCCACCACGACAAATCCGCAACATTACAGCACAACACAGAACATCAACGCGAATGTCACGTTCGCAAACCCGTCTAAAAGAACTATAGCAATTAGACGCGGTTTACCACTCAAATGACATTCCCGGTCGGAGATATAAAGTAAGTATTGTATACTAACAAGTTTAAAATTTCGATCGACAAAATTTCCCGAAGTGGGCCCCACGTACATCTGCTGTACAGTAAAAAAATCTGGGCCCAAAAGAACAGTACCATAAACCACAATTTATCATGTAGAAACAACAGAAGAAACATGGTCCACTAAGTCACCAATACGGCCACGGTTCCGCGGTCAAAGCAAGGATTTGACCGCGTTTCCGCGGCTTCTGGTATATGCAAAATAATTTTTAGAACCTTTTAAAGATCGACAGAAACTTTAACATGGAATTTTGCGGTTTTCGAAAATCCGTTCGATCGATATTTTAAACGCGTTAGCATAAGTTAGTATAGCTTAATGGTGAGGCTCTGATACCACTGTAAGTCCACGGTAGCGTCCCGGCCGTCTAACAGACGACAAATGCGGAACAAAAACTTTTACAACTGGCGCTATCGCGTACTATAACCCGGATCTGCCATTAAAGCTAAACTAACAAACTACAAAGTGGGTAGAAATGTTATACCGAACGATCCGAGTCCTTCGGTCTTCAACCATCATCCCACGCTTTGTTGCGGCTGCTCTGATCTCCTGAATCTCCAGTCTTCTCGTCCAGGTGGCACCACGTCGACGGATCTTTAAACGGGCTCCCGCCTCTGAACCGAGGCAACTCGATCATCAAGTTTGCTAAAAGAGATGACCAAGATGATGTAGAGAAAGAGTAGAACACTTTGTCTCGTTACGTCCAAAGCTATGGACGAACGGTTAATGAAGTTGCCTTTTGGAATCGGGTGAAAAGAGAAATGAGGCTATCTAATTTCCATGAGTCCAAAACAATATCAATCTTTTTTCCAAGCAACCATAATCCATCATAAATGTGGCCAGACACTTATAGGAAGAGGGGGGTTAGGGTAGGAGCAAAAAGGGTGACCATAAGCAAAAGATCTTAAACAAATACAAAGAAGAGTTAATGCAAAAGAATGAGTCATCATACACCTTGTATGAACACAATAAATGCACAATTAAAGCACTAATGACTCACAAGCCTTATCACCACTTCTAGAACCTTCTAAAAGCATGACTCACCCTCATGACTCACCAAAGAAGAAAAGATAAATCCGCATTTAACCGAATGTTAAATATGGCCGATAGAAAACTGGAAACTGGCAACTTCCAAAAGCGATCCTGAAACGAATTTCAGGATAACCCCATAATGGTATAAACATACCCGCATTTGTATTATGACCGAATACATGTTGGAGATAGTGCCCTCAGAGTCAATTATTGGATCACAGGCACGTGATTGCAATGATTGAGGGAGGACCTGTCCCAGTAGGACAGTCTTACTCGAGATGATAGTATGCTATCTGGTTTATCTTTATCATTGTGTACTGCTTTAGGTGACCTGACAGGTCACTATTACACGTTGGTAGAGCCCCTATGATTCTTGCTTGACTGCTAGCAGTATGAGGGCGATCATATACGTGGGAGCTGGTAGTCTATAAGCACATCCTTAAAAGGTCCCTAGTCGTAGGAGTTTCGAGACAGGGCATCGATACTCCAGAGTAGACTAGTGTATACAGTCGAAACCCCGACGAGAGGTGGTGGCCGGTCTCACAAGCCACTGGTGTCTGTTGGTTCACCTAAGATGTATACAGGTGCTCATTGGGTTATGAGTACACCGGACAGGACTCGCCGGGAACATGCTAGTTGGACTTATACCTGACGTCAGATAGCAGTTCCCTGGTGACATGTGTACAGGTTAGTTCATCGACCTGGGGATCGTCATTTGTCTCGTGTGAGTTCCCACTGTACTTTGATTACTACCCTACCACGCACAAAGGAGACGTGCAAACAGATTTTAGTTGGGTACAGTCCCGAGCCAAATGGAGGCAGTGAGCGGATCTTCAGGGGTTTGTCTCTCCCGGTATTGGGGGTGAGGTCGCGCTGTGTCTAGGAGAGCCATTATACGAAGCCCTCGGCCGAGGCAGGAGATTTACTGGTAGGTATTCCAGTAGTATCTCATGGTGTTCTGGGCTACACTCCGACACGACTTGTACCGCTTTTGGGGGTCTGACTTTTACCAACCCCCTAGGCCCGCCATGCGATGCTCATAGACGAAAGGACCGGACTGTACGGATATTGACACTGACAGGCTCAGTAGGGTGTCAGGATGAGTTCGCTCATCGACGTCCCTTTTGGTCAACAGCTGGTGGCCTGTCACGTATAGCTAATACCTCTGACGTGCTAGTGGTTAAATCCACAGCCATAGTATTGACGAGTCTTTAGAGTCCACCACACATTCAGTTACTCAAGTTTCGGGCGAAAAGCTGTAGAGGCCGTATGGAGATATGGCAAGGTCCGATCAGATACGTGCGGTATTGCACGGATCAAGATCGGACGGTATGTACTAAAGGCCGTATGGATATATGGCAGGGTTCGATCAGATACGTGCGGTATTGCACGGATCAGGATCGAACGGATATTACTAGTCGGCTTTGGTTTAAGCCGGATCCTAGTATAGTACAGTGTAGATTTTGTCTCATTGCATTTGTATTTCGGTCGGAATACAAATGCGGGTGTGTATACACAGTATCGGGGTTTTCCTGTAATTTATTACGGGACCAGTTTTCTGGAGTTGCCAGTTTGCTTTCCGTTTCGGCCATATTTCTTTGTATCTTTCATTGGCCGAAGATTGGTGGAGGAGGGCTTATTTGCATTTATGCAAATAAGCATTTGTGGAGGGTGTTCTTTGCATACTTTTGTGTCATGATGGTTTTCATGATGAGTGCACCATCCATTGACTTGATTATCCATCATTGCTTGACTTTCTTTAGTCATCATAGTTGTAGATGATGGTTGGTTTTGGAGTGTGGGTTTTTGGTTGTGATCATTGGATTCTTTCATCATCACTTGCTTGCATCATTGCTTTCCACCAACCCCCTTGTCTTGGCTCTCTCTTCTCCCCTTTCACAAAAAAGTGGCCGGCCACTTTAAGGGTTTGGGCTGATTGGATTTTTAGGGTGGGTTGATGCTCTCATTTTTGCTTGAAAAATACTCTTTAGTTCATCACAAAATCCTACAACCATTCCTCCACCACAAAGGCAACATCCACTACCCCAAAATGAGACATGGTTTCACACTATATTCTACAGCAAACCTTGGGCACGTCGGCTCGCCAACTTCGTGCCCGAGTTGCCTCGGTATAGAGGTGGGAGCCCGTATAAGAAGTAGGCGACGTGGTGCCTTTCCGGCGAGGAGATGGAGACCGGACATTCCGCGGGAGATCGGGACGACGGAGAGAAGACCGGAGGACACGGATCGCTCGGTATATCTCTCTTCCCCATCTTGTAGTTAGCTAGGAATAGTTTAATGGTACGATCCGGGTTCTAGTGCGCGGTGGTGCCGGTTCAAGAAAATTTAAAGTTAGCCATCGCTTCCGCATTTGTCCTCGGGATGGAGGCCGGGGCGCCGCCGTGCACTTACAGTGGTATCAGAGACTCGCCATTAATATAGTCTAGCTTTGTCTAATGTGTTTTACACTTCTGATCGAACAAATGTTCCGAAAACCCAATAACACATGCATCAGTTTTCTGTCAATTTTTTTCTGGCTCGAAATTTTTTTCAGGTTGTAGAAAACTGATGTACTGGAAGTCCTAAGAATTCTGGAGAAATTCGAGACATTGATCTTTCAAGGAGAGCGCGGAACCGCGGCCAAACGCCACTTGCGCCGCGGTTCCGCCGCAGTATGGAGGGATCAATGCATCAAATTTTTCCAGTGGGCTTCTGGGGTGAAAATAGGGTTTTTGGAATATTAATTTTGGGCCCAGAATTTCTTGATGTGCTACAGTAGTACTTGGGGGCCCACTTGTTAAAATTTGATCGATCGGATATTTTAAACACATTATTTCACAGTATTTGCATTATTTCTGCGACCGTGAATGTCACTTGATCGGTAAATCCAGTCTGACTGCTATAGCCCGGTTAGACGGATTTGCGAACGTGACTTTCACGTTGATGTTCTGTGTATTGCTGTGATGTTGTGGATCGGTCGTGGGGGATAGCCTGGATGCAATGCTAGTACAGTTGTGGTTGTATTATTTACATTTGATATTGCGGGGCGAGCGTCCGACATGTGGACTGCCGTCACTGCCTGTTTGTATCATTATTTTGGGGCACGACCAGGTTGCGGTCGATGTACCCGTTGTATGTATATTTTACTTTCCGTACTAGGATTACCTCGCGGAGGGGTGCACGGATAGCCGGGTTCTAGAGGGCAACAAGCCCGCATCTCATGGCATTTAGACGGGGGGGATTCACTCTGGAATTGGCGGGCTATTCGCCGCACTCGTAGGGGGTACAGGTTGACCCAGGAGGGGTGCCCAAGTTGCCGGATTCCGTGAAGTGCTGGGTGGTCCATTCACGGTGCTGAAGGGGGCTGCATCGCTTCAGGTTTTGGCGGGTAACTTGCCGCATCCGTAGGGGTCTAGGATTTCATTGCATAGGCTATCCACACGACCAGGGGAACGTCGGGTTTCAGTAGTGGCTCTGTGAAACCCGGGGATCCCAGATATCTGTATTGTTCTGTGATGCTGTACATTTCTGTGATGTTGCATTTTATCACGCCTTGAGCGAAATATAATATATTGGTATATATATTAGTAGATGTTGTATATGTTTTGCATCCGTGCTAGTCCAGTCCCCGCTCTGTCGTTAGTTAGCTAACCTAACGGGTAATGACGGGACCCAGTGGCGAATACGGATGGCATATACGTACATCAGTATATTTTCGTTCTTTGTGGTGTGATCAATTGATGGGACTGCATTGATTCGGATCAATGCAAGTTAAAAACAAACCTAATCTGATATTGTTGGAACACTTTTGAAAAAGCTGTTATTGCAAGGACGTTCTCTTTTGTTTTGCATCGTGGTATTCAGTTGGAATATCCTGCTCCTCAGTCGACGAGGCAAGGGCCGAGATCCCTTCACCGGGAGTGACCCCTTGGACAAAAAGTTTGCGTCAGGGCAATGACTTCACTATAGCCGATTACTTTTGCTTTGCATCGTGGTATTCAGTTGGAATATCCTGCACCTCATTTTACGGGGAAGGAGCCGAGATCCCTTCACCGGGTGAGACCTCTTTAGCGAAAGTTTTCGTCACTATATTTTTAAAAGGCAATCCGTTCCTTCAGCAATATCAAGTTCATTACGTTAAAGGTTTTCGCCAGAAACCATTCGTAGCCCTCCATCATTTCAGTTAAATATTCTGTAGTATTCAAGCTATGTATTTTGACCTCACGCCAAGGCATAGTGATTGGTAGCTGCCGGGTATTTATCTGTTGCATAGATAGATGCGTTGGTTTGGGACAGTCGTACTACTATTTTGGCCTACGTCAAGGATATGTACGGGTGGGTTCAAATCAACCTGGATAATGATGGGTAGAACTTGACATGTGACTTATGATATTTTGACGTCACGCCAAGGTCATAAGAGCATGGGGTAGAAATCACATCGGGAGTTTCAAAAGAACTGAAACTTGCCAGATATGCGCATACCTTCTGGAGTGTGACACCGTGAGCGGATTCCGTCACGTTATCATGCGATGATAGTTGGATCCCGATTCCCACTGATGAGTTAGTTTACTCTTCGGGTGACCCCGACTAATTCTTCTTTCAGGTTTGGAGGAGAATTTGACGGTACAGTGGGAGGTTTCCAGATTAGATAAATTGGTAACCAATCTGATCTAGGATAGAGTGCACGCTGAGTGTTTCTTTTCCCTCTCTCTTCGGCAGCGACCATTGACCCGACCCTAAGACTATAACTCAGTGACCAAGTTGACCGAACCTTTTTAAACACTGGATTTTGGATTGTCAGAGTCGCTAACCTCATTGCCACTCCTACTTTTACTCTTTTCTCCAGGACACCCCGTATTACTACGAACGTCCACTTCCATTGGACAAAACCATCGTATGGTTAGATACAAACTCGAAAGAATTTATTCGAGGATGGTTTCCGGTTCTGGAGAAAACGGATAGGATTATTCAGTTGTCTCTTCCTTTTACCTTCTCTCAGGTTGCGAGTGCTCCTTGGTTTAGGAGACAGTACACCTATTACGCGAATTGGATAGTCTTCTTCCAAACCATAGGCAGGTGCCGACCGGTAGGGAATGAAGAAAACCAATTAGCCTAACGATGGTGTACAGAAGGTATTAAGTTAAGACAAAGCAAGGGATTAGTAAGAGGGCAAAGTAAACTGCGACTGCTATTCACGACCAAACCAAGTATTTCATTACCGCTCCCAAATCACCTTTGTATTTCTCCAGAACACTCCGTATCACTACGAAGATCCACAGTTTATTGGATAATCCATCGTATGGTTATATACGAACTCGAAAGGAACTTGTTCCAATTCGGGGATGGATTCTGGTTCAGGAGAAATAGGAATAAGGTTTATTCGGTTGTCTTTTATCTTCACCTTCTCTCGCATTGCGAATGTTCCTAGGATTAGGACAGTACACCCATTATGCTTATTGGATAGTCTTCTTCCAAACCATAGGCTGGTGCCGAACGATAGGGAAAGAAGAAAACCATTTGACCTAAAGGGGTGTGCAGAAGGTAATGACTAAAGACATATAAAGGGATTTGGAGAGGTGGCAAAGAATTATACGGTTACAGTCGTGAATCTGGAAGAGGCATTACTAGGAATACCGGGATACCCCATTGAACATTTTAAATGTTTCAGCTTCACTGTGTACTGTTAAAGGAAAACTGATTTCCCGATTAGACACTTGCTCCAGGGTATGTATTTACCAGGTATGATTCTCACATCTGTATGGTTTTGCAGATGATGAGTGGGAGTAAGCTACTGGGAATTGGGTGATCATCCTCATTATATCGGGATTCGTTGTAATCGGTGATATTTGAGGAAGTCACCTGGGTTGTTTGCCGGTCGGCAAATATTTGGTTTTGAATATCCGCTGCTATGCACCAATTTCAAATTGATATATCTGTACGTCTATTTTCATAGAGTGAGATATACCTTTTTGAAATTATGTCTATGACATTTACCTATATCAGTGGATGGTTAGGTAAGGAGCATTAAACAGCAGTGTAATTCTTCTTAACCATAAGTACAGTTTTCAACCTACGACACACAGTAAATGAGTTATCAGACTCAAGGGACTTATACAGAGTATTGTATAATGTCCAGGGTCCATCAGGACAGAGGGGTTGGTCCTCGTACTATATTTGGTTTACTTATGACTTATCTAGTTTTTAGACAAGTGTTTCGTGGAAACACAGGGTCCGAATTTTGAGAAGTTATAGGTATTTGAATAAAGTAGAGAACCAGATATTGCAAGTATCGGGATTCTTCAAAGTGATCGGAGATGTAGATACTTGAGTATGGTATTCAGTTGATAGTAATGGTTAAGAGAACTTGCTTCTCTTTCAGGTTACTCATAATTGGAAGCATTCTTAAGTTGAGTAACGCTGATCGGCCTCTCTCCATTTAGTTGACATGCACTGGAGACAGCCGCATGATTTGAATCTGGTTCAATTAAATCAGTGCCTATGGTTCTATATTGGATATAGAACAGTTCATGTCTTAACGATGTTAAGGCACGGGGAGTTGTCTGGCTTATGATTAAAACTAGACACTGGACAACTCAAGGCATGTTTCTGTAATGGCTGTTTGTGGGTTGACCCAGGCTATGACGAGGGTTGACTTTCTACCATCTGGGAGATCAATAGTAATATTGTTCTAGACTCGCCACAGTTTTATTAAAAATGGATTTTTTCAGAAAAACATTAGTGGGAGTATGGTAGAACTGGAAGTGATTCCAAAACCACAAACGATTACTAAAGATTTCATAGGAACCTAAAGATTCAATCTGGATTGACATTCCATTGGCCACTCCGCAGATTTGGTGGTAACTTCAGGCACCCGAGAGGTACTCCGGTAGCCTCAAGGACGGTGACAGGGAAGTTCTTGTTTGCCCACACTTGCCATTGCTGTTGTTCCAGGCTGCGAGACCCGGCAGGAGGATGAGTATAGCATCGTTCTAAACTAGTTTTAGAAGTGTAGGTGTATATGACTCTGGCAGAGGGTTGTCGTAGTCAGTGGGAGCAGCGAAAGCATTGGTGGACAGGTAGCTTATGTCTATTTATAAACTAAAGCAGATATAGCGGAGATAGATCATCTATTTCTGATGTGACAGTCATAGATTTGACTTCATCAGAATAGGGGATGGATCTGTTCAGAAGGTAGTAGGGTGTGTTGTCATGGTATTTGGATGACATACACAGAGTAGGAAGTGATATTCCTATACTACGATCGGTTATACTTTGGTCGTCATACAGTGTTTCTCCACATGGGAATTGGACATTATATCAGATATTCTGGTTACTAGATCTATGGTTTTAGATCTAGATTTGGGTGGTTTCCCAATTAAGGGTACTTAGACAGCATTCTAAGAGTATTTAGAATGGACGACTCCTGGCACGGTAGTGTATCTGCAGGTAATGGAGTCACCCTCTCTAAAGGTGTCTTACAGACTAAAGGGGAGAGGATGTGTATGATTGGCAGATCACTTGCTCAGGCAATTGAGTCAATCATGAGATGTCAAGTACCACACCAGATGTTATTCTTGCACTAGATGCAATAAGTTGACATTGTTCCAATCCTGGAGAAACAGTCGGAAGCAGTTTTAGAACATAAGTGGATGTTCTAGGGATATGATAACGACAGCCTCATTCAGGAGACAGTTATCATTCCAGGCTTCCAAGGTGACCTGGACGACAAGGAGGTTGTCAGAGTTATAGTTTTCCTTCTGACGAGGGGCAGTATTTTGGACAGGTGGTCCAAGGCAATACTGAGGGAGGCATGGCGCAGGATACTGATTGAGTTCAGTTGATGATACAGTCTAAGAAGTTTGGATTTGGAGTTCATTTATGAGCTATGTCCCATCAGACATCCAGACACATTCTAGGACAGGTATTGCTCATTTCGGGAGATGGGTTTCATCACGAACTTGAGATATAGAGAGACATAGGAAGAAACATCAAAGCGGATCCACTCACTGAGGCTATTCCTCGAACGCAATAGTTTCGCAAGCGAGCTTTGTGAGACTGACTAGTAGAGGAGTTAGGTGTTCGATTTCACACGGGCTGTGAGTATGCGACATTGCAAAAATTAGCCTTGAGTGCAAGTGGGAGATTGTTGAAGATAGTGCCCTCAGAGTCAATTATTGGATCACAGGCACGTGATTGCAATGATTGAGGGAGGACCTGTCCCAGTAGGACAGTCTTACTCGAGATGATAGTATGCTATCTGGTTTATCTTTATCATTGTATACTGCTTTAGGTGACCTGACAGGTCACTATTACACGTTGGTAGAGCCCGTAGGATTCTTGCTTGACTGCCAGCAGTATGAGGGCGATTATATACGTGGGAGCTGGTAGTCTATAAGCACATCCTTAAAAGCTCCCTAGTCGTGGGAGTTTCGAGGCAGGGCATCGATACTCCAGAGTAGACTAGTGTATACAGTCGAGACCCCGACGAGGGGCGGTGGCCGGTCTCACAAGCCACTGGTGTCTGTTGGTTCACCTAAGATGTATACAGGTGCTCATTGGGTTATGAGTACACCGGACAGGACTCGCCGGGAACATGCTAGTTGGTCTTATACCTGACGTCAGATAGCAGTTCCCTGGTGACATGTGTACAGGTTAGTTCATCGACCTGGGGATCATCATTTGTCTCGTGTGAGTTCCCACTGTACTTTGATTACTACCCTACCACACTCAAAGGAGACGTGCAAACAGGTTTTAGTTGGGTACAGTCCCGAGCCACATGGAGGCAGTGAGCGGATCTTCAGGGGTTCGTCTCTCCCGGTATTGGGGGTGAGGTCGCGCTGTGTCTAGGAGAGCCATTACACGAAGCCCTCGGCCGAGGCAGGAGATTTACTGGTAGGTATTCCAGTAGTATCTCAGGGTGTTCTAGGCTACACTCCGACACGACTTGTACCGCTTTTGGGGGTCTGACTTTTACCAACCCCCTAGGCCCGCCATGCGATGCTCATAGACGAACGAACCGGACTGTACGGATATTGTCACTGACAGGCTCATTAGGGTGTCAGGATGAGTTCGCTCATCGACGTCCCTTTTGGTCAATAGTTGGTGTCCTGTCACGTATGGCTAATACCTCTGACGTGCTAGTGGTTAAATCCACAGCCATAGTATTGACGAGTCTTTAGAGTCCACCACACATTCAGTTACTCAAGTTTCGGGCGAAAAGCTGTAGAGGCCGTATGGAGATATGACAAGGTCCGATGAGATACGTGTGGTATTGCATGGATCAAGATCGGACGGTATGTACTAAAGGCCGTATGGATATATGGCAAGGTTCGATCAGATACGTGCGGTATTACACGGATCAGGATCGAACGGATATTACTAGCCGGCTTTGGTTTAAGCCGGATCCTAGTATAGTACAGTGTAGATTTTGTCTCATTGCATTTGTATTTCGGTCGGAATACAAATGCGGGTGTGTATACACAGTATCGGGGTTTTCCTGTAATTTATTACGGGACCAGTTTTCTGGAGTTGCCAGTTTGCTTTCCGTTTCGGTCATATTTCTTTGTATCTTTCATTGGCCGAAAATTGGTGGAGGAGGGCTTATTTGCATTTGTGCAAATAAGCATTTGTGGAGGGTGTTCTTTGCATACTTTTGTGTCATGATGGTTTTCATGATGAGTGCACCATCCATTGACTTGATTATCCATCATTGCTTGACTTTCTTTAGTCATCATAGTTGTAGATGATGGTTGGTTTTGGAGTGTGGGTTTTTGGTTGTGATCATTGGATTCTCTCATCATCACTTGCTTGCATCATTGCTTTCCACCAACCCCCTTGTCTTGGCTCTCTCTTCTCCCCTTTCACAAAAAAGTGGCCGGCCACTTTAAGGGTTTGGGCTGATTGGATTTTTGGGGTGGGTTGATGCTCTCATTTTTGCTTGAAAAATACTCTCTAGTTCATCACAAAATCCTACAACCATTCCTCCACCACAAAGGCAACATCCACTACACCAAAATGAGACATGGTTTCACACTATATTCTACAGCAAACCTTGGGCACGTCGGCTCGCCAACTTCGTGCCCGAGTTGCCTCGGTATAGAGGTGGGAGCCCGTATAAGAAGCAGGCGACGTGGTGCCTTTCCGGCGAGGAGATGGAGACCGGACATTCCGCGGGAGATCGGGACGACGGCGAGAAGACCGGAGGACACGGATCACTCGGTATATCTCTCTTCCCCATCTTGTAGTTGGCTAGGACTAATTTAATGGTACGATCCGGGTTCTAGTGCGTGGTAGTGCCGGTTCAAGAAAATTTAAAGTTAGCCATCGCTTCCGCATTTGGCCTCGGGATAGAGGCCGGGGCGCCGCCGTGCACTTACAATACAAATGCAACTGAGACAAAGATATTATATCTACACAGTATAATACTGGGTTCCGGCTTAAACCAAAGCCTACCAGTATTATCTGCCCGAAAAATGACGCGTGCGAAAACGCACGTGCATTTTCCGAACCCTGCCATAAAACCATACGGCCTCTACAACGTTTCGCCCGAACTTGGGAAAATGTCCGTGGGGGACTCTAATGACTCATCAACACACTGGTACTAGGTATAACCACTAGCACGTCAGAGGTACAAGCTGTACGTAACGGTTGCCTATGTATTGATTGGAAGGGAAGCTGAAGAGCGAACTTATCCATAAACCCTACTGAGCCTGACAGTGACAATATCCGTACAGTCCGGTCCGTTCGTCTAAAGAGTATCGCATATCGAGTCTTGGGGGGTGGATAAAGTCAGACCCCTAATAACGCGAAAAATCGTGTCGGCATGAAGCCCATCACTAATTCTCTCCACTACCTCGGCCGAGGATTTCTAGTGATGGTCACCCGTGCACTGCGCGACATCAACCCCCAATACCGGGAGAGACGAATCCCCGACGATCCGCTCACTGCCTCCATGTGGCTCGGGACTGTACCCAAAAAATACCCGTTTGCACGACTCCTTTGAGCCGTGGTAGGGTAGGAATCAAAGCACAGTGGGAACTCACACGAGACAAATTACGATCTCAGGTCGACAAACTAACCTGTACACATGTCACCAGAGAACTGCTATCTGACGATATGTATAATACCAACCAACATGTTCCCGGCGAGTCCTGTCCGGTGTACTCATAACCCAATGAGCACCGGTATACATCTTAGATGAACCTACTGACACCAATGGCTTGTGAGACCGGCCATCGCCCCTCGTCGGGGTCTCGACTGTATACACTAGTCTACTCTGGAGTATCGATGCCCTGTCTCTAAACTCCCACGACTAGGGACACTTTAAGGATGTGCTTATAGATCCCAGCTCCCACATATATGATCACCATCATACTGCTGGCTGTCAAGAAGAATCCTATGGGCTCTATCATTATGCAATAGTGAACTAAAGCATGTATACGATGATAAAGACAAACCAGATAGCATACTATCATCTCGAGCAAGGCTGTCTGTCACGACCCGCAGGGTACGGAACGTGACTGGCACTTAAGTTTACGAAACGTCTCAAGACGTCCGTAAAATAAGTAAGCCAAAGCCTAGAAAACCAAAACCACAAAGCAGAAGAGTGAAGAAAACCCAATCAATTGAAAGCGAGTTTATCAAATAAGTCATATAAAACCCTTTTTAAAAACAATATCAATTTTTCCGAAAATTTCGGCAGAGTCTCCTTCGTAAATACTGGCCCCCAAAATGGGTACAACAAGAATATAAATGAATCCAACAAATATGGCATCCCCAAGCGGGAGCTAGCTCTTCGCCACAGGGCGGTCACAAATCCCACGCAATGTAAAGCAACAACATGCGAAATAATCATAATGAAGCATAAGAAAAACAGCATGTCGACTCAAGTGAGCTCGACCCCAAAATACAGCATAAAAGTCCACAAACCTCACAGTCTCATCTCTAGGTCAATATACAAAAATACTGGTAGATACAGTAAATGGAGTACTCTAGATACAAAGAATATACAAGGTGGTGCAAAAATAATAATATAACCCACCTAAGAGCAAAACCTCGAGTCCAGGCAAAAGAGGCAAAAGAAGCAAGCGCACCCGCCGCTACTGTACTGACGGAGCGGACCTGAAAAAGGCTATGGCACAACGGGGGTGAGTTGCCAACTCGTGAGTAATAAATAACATCTACACAGGCTATCGTATGCATGCACACAAGCATCCTAGCATCTAAATAATGGTAAGGCAGGACATAATGGCAAGTATGTATGCAATATGAATATACTTGCAGGTATGAATGCAATGCGAGTCAACTCGTGATCTGAATGGGTAAGTATAAGAAATCATGTTTTTCCCTTTAAGAATCTCTTTTGAAATACCAGCACAATACCAATAGAATCAACAAGAACCTGTGTCCAGCAACGACACCTCAAAACTATCTCAAATCTCATATAACCATGTCATAGTATCTCTGGCCTCAGCCATCCGGCTGACCCAGCTCAATATCAAAATCTCATCATCTCGCGGCCACGGTCGGTATCCTCTGGATATCCGCCGTGCCAAACAGTCACCAGTAGGTAATCCGTCCCCTGCCAGGCTCAACGTCAACACCACATTCATCTTGCCCCGGGGTACCATACCGGGCCCACCAAGTACCCGTGACGGTTCCTCCACTCCTCGACACGGATCTCTAAAACCACAGCAAACTCATGGTGGACGACACTTTACATCACTAGAAAACCGCAATTACATATTTTAAAAACAAAATAAGTTTAGAAATTTTGCGGCCTTTCCCCGAAATCCAGAAATATCATAAAATCTCAAGAAATCCTTATAAGTGCATATGTCAATGATAATGAATGCATATGGTATCAATGATTAAGTTGCGATGTGTGATTAATAGATTAGGCATGAACAAATAATATGATGAAGCACATGCACATGAATAGCAATCCTATGATTTCATTTTAAGGAATTAAGCAATAGCGCGAGTTTAAGTATCAATTATAGTAAAAGGTTTCAATTTAAAGGTTATCTAGTGTGGTGGCATGGCAATTACCAGGGTGTGTGTGTAAGCATGAATAGTGCTCGTGCTGCATATAAAAACCCTGGCAATGGTGCAGGTGTCCTATAAAATGGTTCCACATATGTATGTCAACATAAGGCATGGATGCAGCAAATAATCATATAAGTATTACACCCCTAATTACTAACATCACTAAGAATCTTTTAAGTTACTAAAACTATCGGGCGGCTTGCGCCATCCAACGATAGTCCCCCGTAGATGTTACATCTACTCACCGGAATCCCTAGCTAGTCACGTCCAATCACCGCTTTCTCCTTTCGTGCCGCGTCTGACGTCTCCGCGACCGAACCTGGAATTTACATCAATACAAACATAAGGTTACAAATCAAGAACGACGCAATTCCCTAACGAAAATACCAACGTTCACAAGCTAGGTACAACGTGCACGAGGTGCGCGGAACACACGCGAAAATCGCAAAAACTGCAAAAATCGCCGATTTGGTCGCCCGGCAAAACTAAAACTCGACTACTCAAAAATCCGCACTCACGCATCCTAAATGTCATAGGATAAGCCAACACAATCATCAAGATATCAAAACTAACTTATCACATACTTTTATCACAAAACTAGTAAGCACAAACATTCTAAAAAAAACGACGCAACATCGCCGTTATGCGATAAAGTGCTCACAATCCAACACAACATCCAACTAACCCACTAGATAGCCATTACATTAGTTTTAAACCATTAGCAATGCTTAAAAACCTAATTTCCATAAAAAAAAACCTTTCTTGATTTTCATCATTAGCAATTTCAATCCAAAACTAAACATGACAATACCAAATTAGCACTAATTTGAATCCCACACAAATAAAGTAACCTCATTAACTTAGATTAGCAAACAACTAGATAGCAAAATAGATTTAATTAACTAAATAATGGTTTCTAAAAACCCTAGTTTAATTTCAACCATGAACTTTTTTTTAAAAAAAATCTAGAATGAAACTAACACTAAATTTAACACTAAACAAATTCCAAGGTTCTAGTTTAGCACACTTAAGCTATAATTTAACCATTTGATTAGAAATTATACCTCAAAAGATCAATCCTAAGATTGCCCAAGCCTCCCAAGACACCTCCTTTCACCTCGATTTGAACCAAATTAGGTTGGAGAAGAGATGGAATATGGTTTTGCTTTGAAATTGTGAAGAAATTTGTTGATTTTGTTGATTTTTGAGATGAATTTGTGAACAAAAGAGAGAGGAAAAATGAAGGGGGGGAGCTGCTGGTTTCTGGCCAGAAATGAGGGAGAGGGGAGTGGCGTGGGGTGTGGGAAAAGTCTAGGTCAACTCCTACCAACCCACAAAAGACCATACCCAATTAACAATTCAAAAACCTTAAAAAAAACCCTCATTTCCACACAATATACAAAGTCAAAGGAGCATGGATTTTTTTCCACCATGAGCTGATGGAAATGGCCGGCCTAGAGGTGAGGAATGAGTGAGAGAGAGTGCACAAAAAAATTTTATGCAAAAAGACCCCCTACAAGTCCAAAATTGCAAGTTTAAGCTTAAATTCAATAAATTTCGTTTTCTATAATAAAAATCAGTTAAAAATCAAAATAAAATACTAAAAATTTATGTTACAACTAGATTTTAATTAACATAATTTTAAAGATTAAAATTAGCCCAAAATATTTTGTATTTATCGCTAATTTAATGTATTTTCTTACCGGCTTAAAATAATATTAAAAAATTGAAAAATTAGGGAAAATTTTTAAACGACCAGAATTTCATAAGTAACTCATTAGCTACTAAAAACAAGAAATTACCTATCCATTTTAGGTATAATTAGTCCTAAACTGCAAAATAACAAAAAAGACGGTTTTCGGAAAAATACCGAATTTTCACCGATTTTCAGGAAAACACCAAAACGACTTTTCAAGGCGTTACAATCTTCCCCCCATTAAAGAAATTCGGTCCCCGAATTTAAAAATAACTACGCGTACCATCAAAGAGATGGGAATATTTCTTCCTCATCTCGCCCTCGGTCTCCCAGGTGACCTCCTCGCTGCTCGGGCTACACCAAAGGACCTTGACGGTTGGTATAAATCTTCGATCTCAACTTCTTCACCTGCCGATCCAGGATGGCCACCGGCTGCTCTGTAAACGAAAGGTCGCACTCTAGCTGGACTGTCGGGTGCTGAATCGCATGCGAAGGATCGTGAAGGTACTTGCGGAGCATCGAAACATGGAAGACGGGGTGAACATCGGGAAAGCTGGGTGGAAGGGCCAAACGATACGCAACTGCGCCGACACGCTCGAGGATCTCGAAGGGACCTACGAATCTAGGGCTAAGCCTCCCCTTTTGCCCAAAACGCATCACGCCCTTCATCGGAGAGACTCTCAGAAAAACATGGTCTCCAACTGCGAACTCTAATCTGCGACGGCGCCTGTCCGCATACGATTTCTGCCTTCTCTGAGCCGCTCTCATCCGGTCTCGGATCAACTGTATCTTCGCTGTCGTCTGCTCAACAAGCTGCGGCCCCAAAATGATGCTCTCGCTGAGCTCTGTCCAACAGACGGGCGATCTGCATCTCCTCCCATACAATGCCTCGAAAGGTGCCATCTGAATAGTATCCTGGAAGCTGTTGTTGTAGGAGAACTCCACTAGAGGTAAATGACGATTCCAGCTACCGCCGAAGTCTAAAACGCACGCTCTGAGCATGTCCTCGAGAGTCTGAATGGTCCGCTCTGACTGTCCATCGGTCTGCGGATGAAATGTTGTGCTGAAGCTCAAACGAGTGCCCAAATCCTTCTGGAGTCTCTGCCATAGTCGGCTGGTAAACCGAGTGCCTCGATCTGACACGATACAAGTTGGTACGCCATATAGTCGCACGATCTCGTCAATATAGAGCTGAGCATACTGAGTGAAGCTGAAAGTGGTCTTCACTGGTAGGAAGTGAGCCGCTTTCTTCAATCTATCCACGATCACCCAGATGGAGTCGTACCCTCGACTGGTCCTGAGTAGACCCACAACGAAGTCCATCGAAATCTGCTCCCATTTCCACTCTGGAATGGGTAACGGATGTAGCTCTCCTGCGGGCCTCTGGTGCTCGGCCTTGACTTGCTGACAAGTCAGGCATCTCGAAACGAACTCCGCAATGTCCCTCTTCATCCCGTCCCACCAGTAGGTCTCTCTCATATAGGGTACATCTTGGTGGAACCGGGGTGGACAATATACACTGATCGGTGTGCCTCCTCAAGAATGTCGCGCCGCAATCCATCAGCATCTGGTACGCACAGTCTAGATCCATAGCGTAAAATCCCCTGATTGTCAATCATGAACTCGGAAAATCTGCCATGTCCTATCTGTGCCATGATCTCTGAGAAACGGTCGTCACTGCGCTGTGCCTCATATATACGGTCAAGCAACTGTGGGCGTGCACGAACATGCGCGAGCTGTCCCCCTGTCTGAGTGAACTCGAACTCAACTCGGCTGTCGCATAGCATTTTCCAATCTGCTGACGACTGCCTCTACACTGCACGCAAAAGGGATAGACTACCCCCGGGCCTCCTACTCAACGCATCTGCCACTACATTCGCCTTGCCTGGGTGATATAAGATCTCGCGGTCGTAGTCTTTCACTAACTCCAACGACGCTGTCTGAGGTTCAGGTCTCACTGCTGAAATATGTGCTTTAAGCTCTTGTGATCGGTGAATATCTGACACGACTCGCCGTATAAGTAATGTCGCCAAATCTTCAGTGCAAAGACCACTGCAGCCATCTCCAAATCGTGAGTGGGGTAGTTCTGTTCATGCTTCTTCAGCTGCCGAGAAGCATATGCGATCACCCGGCCATGCTGCATCAACACGCATCCTAATCCCACTCGCGAAGCATCACAGTAGACCACAAATCAGCCTGATCCCGAAGGCAAAGATAATACCGGCGCCGTAGTCAAACGAGTCCATAGCTGCTGAAAACTGCGCTCGCACTCCTCCGTCCAGATGAAAGGAACTCCCTTCCGGGTCAAACCGGTCAACGGTGCAGCTATACGGGAGAAGTCCTGAACAAAACGCCTGTAGTAGCCCGCCAGGCCTAGAAAACTACGGATCTCAGTAACCGATGTAGGTCGGGGCCACTGCTGAACAGCCTCTATCTTCTTTGGGTCCACACAAATGCCGTCTCTCGTAACCACGTGACCCAAGAATCCGACACTGTCCAGCCAGAATGCACACTTGGAGAATTTGCGAACAGCTGGTGCTTCCTCAGAGTCTGTAACGTAATCTTCAAGTGCTGCTCGTGCTCCTCTCTGCTCCGGGAGTACACCAAGATATCGTCGATAAACACGATGATGAACAAGTCAAGATACGGCCTGAATGTACGGTTCATCAAATCCATGAATGCTGCTGGGGCGTTGGTGAGTCCGAACGACATCACCAAAAACTCATAGTGGCCATAGCGCGTGCGGAAAGCTGTCCTCGGTATATCCTCCTGTCGAACTCGCAGCTGATGGTATCCTGATCGCAAGTCGATCCTCGAAAAATATCCCGCACCCTGAAGCTGGTCGAACAAATCATCAATGCGTGGCAACGGATATCTGTTACGAACGGTAACTTTGTTCAGCTGGCGGTAGTCGATACATAAACGCAAACTTCCATCCTTCTTCTTGACAAACAGGACCGGAGCACCCCACGGAGAAACACTAGGTCAAATAAGCCCCTTATCTAACAATTCCTGCAACTGATCCTTCAGCTCTCGAAGCTTTGCCGGGGCCATCCGATAAGGCGGTATAGAAATAGGCCCCGAGCCGGGAATCAAATCAATGCAGAACTCAACATCGCGCTCAGGCGGTAGCCCAGGTAGCTCATCAGGGAAAACATCAGAGAACTCACAAACAACCGGGACCCGGTCCGACGGAACCTCTGCAGCTCGAGTATCACAAATAAATGCTAAGAATCCCTGACATCCCTTCCGCAAGAGCTGACCAGCGCGAAGAGACGAAATCAAGCTGGGAAGGGTGACGCTGCGGTCTCCCTGAACAACAAGGACTGGCTCTCCCGGAAAGCTAAATCTGACTGCCTTCTTATGGCAGTCCACCGAAGCATAACAAGTGGCTAGCCAATCCATGCCCAGATGCACATCAAAGTCCAACATATCGAGGAGAATCAAATCAACTGATGAATCCCTCTCCCCGATACGAACAGAACACAAACGAAAAACAAAACGAGCGACAAACGACTCGCCTACCGGAGTACTAACAACAAGCGGATGATCTAACGACGACGACTCACGGCCCAACATCAGTGCAAAGTGTGTAGAGACGTACGAATGTGTGGAACCTGGGTCAAATAATACCCGTGCGTCGAAAGAGCAAACTGGTAAGGTACCTGTCACAACGGCATTGGATGCCTGCGCATCCGGCGGTGTCAAAGCAAATACTCGGGCCTGTCCTCTACCGATAGCGGGCTGACCTCGACCTCGGCCTCTGCCTCCTCGTCCTTTCTGAACAGGACCGCCACGTCCACGGCCTCTGGGTGCACCTAACTGGCGTAGAGCATCGCCTGTGGTAGGAAGTAGGGCTCTCTAAGGAGGGGGTGGTGATGGTGGTAGGGTCACATGCGGAACTGTCGCTGCTCCCTGTCGTCTCGCCGGACAGTCTCTGACAAGATGGTGCAGACTCCCGCACCCAAAACACCCTGGCGACGGCTGCTGTCCCTGGGGATAAGAACCATATAACTTTCCCCGTCCAAATCCTCTGCCAGGTCTATCTCTCGGAAAGAATCTGGCGCGCTGCCTCTGAGACGGTACATCGGTATGAATCCTCTTCGGCCCAGAAACGGCCGAAGTCTGTGATATGCGTGCCTCCATCCGTAATGCCGTATCCATAGCAGCTGAATAAGTGTCGTAGTGCTGGGCGCCAATGGCAAGATATAGCTGGGCATCAAGTCCATGTACAAACCTCTTCACCATCTTCTCTTCGGTATCCACCAAATACTGAGCATATCGGGATAACTGCGTAAACTGGACGTCATACTCAGACACCGTCATCCCAGGTGTCTTGACTAAGGCCTCGAAGCTGCGAGCTCTGGCGTCACGAACGCTCTCTGGGAGGAAACGAGCTAGAAAGACCGCTATAAACTCGGCCCAAGTCATAGGCGGTAGACCTGCAGCTCGACCTCTCAAGACTGACTCCCACCATGTCTGCACGAGACCCTCTAGTCAGAAACTCGCAAGCTCTACCCATCGATCATCCGAACATCTCAGCGAACAGCAGATCCTGGCTAAACTGTCAAGGAACGTCTGGGGATCCTCCGCTGCCTCGGTGCCGGTGAATACTGGAGGTCTCAGCCTCATGAAATCCTGTAGTGAAACCAGAATGGCCACGGTGGTAGTACTAGGAGCAGGTATCATGGTCGTCTGTGATGTAGTAGGTACGTCATCCGGCCTCGGTGTACGACTGGCTGCAACTAAGGATCCTACCATCTGACGTAGCTCCTGCATGCCCCCCATCATCTGTCGCAACTCCTCCATACCAGTCTCGAGCCTATCCATACGGCCTGGGGAAGGTGGATCGGTCTGTCCCTGCGGCGTAGGCATACCACCCTGCTCAGTCCTAGTCTCGGACGAGCCAGCTCGAATCTCGTCTCGGGCGGCAGCCCTCTGTGCCCTCGTAGCCTTCGGCGGCATAGTAGCTGGTACAGAAAAAAGATAATAAGAACAGTGCAAAAGAATCATAGGATACACGGAATTGAAGAAGGAATTTCAAGCAAGTATCCTAAAGTCACTTAGGCGGAGTACCGTATCGCAAGTATGCCGCGGACATACGCACGCTACGTTACCCTGCTTAAGTCACTTACTCCATCTACCAAGGGTCATCCTACATTCAAAAAGGTAAAACCTATCGCTCTGATACCAACTTTGTCATGACCCGCAGGGTACGGAACGTGACTGGCACTTAAGTTTATGAAACGTCTCAAGACGTCCGTAAAATAAGTAAGCCAAAGCCCAGAAAACCAAAACCACAAAGCAGAAGAGTGAAGAAAACCCAATCAATTGAAACCGAGTTTATCAAATAAGTCATATAAAACCCTTTTTAAAAACAATATCAATTTTTCCGAAAATTTCGGCAGAGTCTCCTTCGTAAATACTGGCCCCCAAAATGGGTACAACAAGAATATAAATGAATCCAACAAATATGGCATCCCCAAGCGGGAGCTAGCTCTTCGCCATAGGGCGGTCACAAATCCCACGCAATGTAAAGCAACAACATGCGAAATAATCATAATGAAGCATAAGAAAAACAGCATGTCCACTCATGTGAGCTCGACCCCAAAATACAGCATAAAAGTCCACAAACCTCACAGTCTCATCTCTAGGTCAATATACAACAATACTGGTAGATACAGTAGATGGAGTACTCTAGATACAAAGAATATACAAGGTGGTGCAAAAATAATAATATAACCCACCTAAGAGCAAATCCTCGAGTCCAGGCAAAAGAGGCAAAAGAAGCAAGCGCACCCGCCGCTACTGTACTGACGGAGCGGACCTGAAAAAGGCTATGGCACAACGGGGGTGAGTTGCCAACTCGTGAGTAATAAATAACATCTACACAGGCTATCGTATGCATGCACACAAGCATCCTAGCATCTAAATACTGGTAAGGCAGAACATAATGGCAAGTATGTATGCAATATGAATATACTAGCAGGTATGAATGCAATGCGAGTCAACTCGTGATCTGAATGGGTAAGTATAAGAAATCATGTTTTTCCCTTTAAGAATCTCTTTTGAAATACCAGCACAATACCAATAGAATCAACAAAAACCTGTGTCCAGCAACGACACCTCAAAACTATCTCAAATCTCATATATCCATGTCATAGTATCTCTGGCCTCAGCCATCTGGCTAACCCAGCTCAATATCAAAATCTCATCATCTCGCGGCCACGGTCAGTATCCTCTGGATATCCGCCGTGCCAAACAGTCACCGGTAGGTAATCCGTCCCCTGCCAGGCTCAACGTCAACACCACATTCATCTTGCCCCGGGGTACCATACCGGGCCCACCATGTACCCGTGACGGTTCCTCCACTCCTCGACACGGATCTCTAAAACCACAGCAAACTCATGGTGGACGACACTTTACATCACTAGAAAACCGCAATTACATATTTTAAAAACAAAATAAGTTTAGAAATTTTGCGGCCTTCCCCCGAAATCCAGAAATATCATAAAATCTCAAGAAATCCTTATAAGTGCATATGTCAATGATAATGAATGTAGGGTTGCTAGGCACGTGCACAAGGGTCTACGAGGCATCAACCATGCCCGTTTAAAAATTTAGCCGTGCCGAACAACCCGAATACGGATCTTTAAACTAAAGATTATGCGAAAACAAACATGTTAAACTCTTTAACACTAAGTGAGAGAGATTACAACCTTTGTAGATCCGGTCCTTCACTTCATATGCTCCTTGTTGTGGTCCCTTCGCTGCGATCATCGGGTTCCGTACTCTCGAGAGGTTCCACGAAGAGAAAGATGCAACCTTTGCTTCCGATCTTCGATACAAAGATGATCTACCTTGAAGTTCCGTTAACACAAGCTAACACTCATGAAATGATGTGAACACCCTCATCTAAATGGCAAGGGAAGATGAGGATGTTGAAGTAGGATTTTTGCTCTCTTTATTTATCTTTTTCTTATATTTATTCATCACTTTGGAAAAATCTAGCAAGCTTTTTCATGAAAGAATGAAGGAAGAAGAAGAATAGTGATCCATTTTCTTTTGTGATGAATAATGAAAGGATTAATATGAAGAATAATGCAACCATTGTTTACTTAACCATTGTAGAGAATTAACCAAGGGTTAGGGTTTGGATTGAGTTAAGAATGAGTCACTTGTAAATATCTTTTCCAAAACAAAAAGAAAACCTTCTAGAAACATCTAGAAAGTTTAACCCTAATCCAAACCCTAATCATGTTTAAACTCCACTAAACAAGTTGCATTAGTTATCATATCATGTTACAATATTATATATCACATATATAATATTTATCGTAACAAAATAAAATAATACAATTAACATATATCGCATATATATCAATGTATTATCCGAGTGAGAAAAAGAATCTTTTAGTGAGCTAATATTAGTTAATGTCATTTAATATATCATATATATTATTATACATTAAATTATCGAATCAACACTTGATTCGACAATCCGGCTATATCGCATATAACCGACTAATATTTATCCATACCGATTCATCGAATCAACACTTGATCCGATGACCCGGCTGATATCAAATATCGCGAGAATATAATACGGTATCACATATCGCATTATCCTCGGTCCCGCACATATCACATATGTGCTCCTACTCCATTTTGCCTGAGCCAAGAAACCTCTGTGTAGGACTCTAAAGAATCGTCAATACGCCGGCAGTAGGTGATGATCATATCAAACACCCACAAGCTGCAAGCGGTCAGCTAAACGTAACAGCTACCCAGGTATTGAGCGCTCAGAAGATTAACAAGCAAGCCTGTAACTTCTCCTGTGAATCCAAACAGTAACACTCCCGTACAGTCCGGTCTCGTCGTCTGATATGTCGCATATCTCGCCTAGGGGTGGTAAACGTCAGACCCCAGTAGCTCGATAAGTCGTGTCGATATGAGGTCTATAACAGTTCGAGAAACTACTGATAACACTTACCAGTAAATCTCAGCAACCCTGGCCAGGGATTTCCGGTTATAGCCAATCGAACACAGCACAACATCAACTCCCTATACCGGGAGAGACGAATCCCCTCCTATCGCTCATTACCTCCATGTGATTCGGGACTGTACCCAAAAGCCACCTTTTTGCACGCCCTCTTGGACGTGGTATGATGGAAATCAAAGCACAGTGGGAATCATACAAGACTCTATGACGATCTCGGGTCAACAGACTACTCTGTACCAGTGTCACCGGAGAACTGCCATCTGACGTGTGGTATAATACCATCTGGGAGTTCTCGGCGAGTCCGTCCAGTGTACCCAGTCTCTACTGAGCACCCGTACACCATCCTTGATGTCAAACACCGATGGATATGGGATCATCCATCGCCCATGATATGGGTCAAGATGCGTATACGCTAGTCTACTCTGGTGCATCGATGCCCTGTCTCGATACACCCTCGACGAGGAACAGTTATAGGATGTACTCGTTGACTGCCGTGGCCCCACTAGTATGATCTCATCATAGTCCTAGTAGTCGAGTATATATCCTAAGGGCTTTATCAACATGTAACATAGAGACAATCAGAGTACATGTTAAGATAAAGTACAACCAGATAGCATACTATCATGTCGAGCAAGAAAGTCCTCCCTATATATGTCCTAGCATCCACTACAATATACATCGTATGTACAGTAATGGCCTCTAGGGAATACATATAACTAACAATCTCCCACTTGCACTAGGGCCATCTGTTATGGTATCGCATACCCAACAATTAGCTGCGGTTGAAGTATCTCATACTCAACCATCCCATAAAAGTCTCTACTGGGAAAAAGGCCTTTGTGAGTGGATCCGCGCTGTCGTCCTCTGTGTCTGCTCTCCTAACCTCGATCTCCCTAGAGATCAACCATCTCCATGATCAGGTGATACTGCCTAAGAATTATATCTGGATTTCTGATGGGACGGTAGTTCCTTGGCTAAAGCCACAACTCCATTGTCACACAATGGTAGGAACAAAGTTCATCTTATGAACTTATAAATATCCAGACTGCCTCTTTGGTAGCATCCTTGGTAACGATGTATCTTGCCTTTAATCGTCTAGTATGTCACGGTATCTAGCATGGAACTCTTCCAACATACCGTCCCTCTACTGAGGGTAAAGACAATGCCTGCGACTGACATTCAGTCGTCCTTATCACCCTGGAACTTTTCCAGTGATTCTCCCCAGGATCGATTGATACCATCTCACTACATCTAGTGAGTATCCTAACATCCAATTAGATCTATCTCATAGATCCAAAACCTAGGATTTAGGAGGTATCACTTTGATCCTATATGGAGAATCCTTGTGATAAGCGGAGATTTACCGAGCATAGCATAGGAAACTCCTTCCCTATCAATAGTATGTCATCCACGTACTCTACGAGGATCACTACCATACTCTCTACTACCTTTTTGTATATACAAGGTTCATCTACCATTTTGATGAAGTCAAACTCTTTGACTACCACATCAAAACAGACGTTCCAACTCCGCGATGCCTGTTTTATCATATAAAACATCTTGCACACATTTCCGCTGCTCCTACTGTCTACGAAGCCCTCTGGCTTTGTACTTATAGACGTTCTCTTCTAAAACATCACTTAGAAAAGCAGTCATGACACCCAACCACCAGATATCGTAGTCATGGTATGTAGCCGTGGCAAGTAGGATCTGGATGGACTTAAGCATAGATCCTTAGAAAAGGTTTCAACATAATCCATACCTGGTCAATGATGCAAACCTTTAACAAGTCTAGCTTTGAAAGTCTCAACTTTTCCATGTACACCAAGTAATCTTCTCAAGATATACTTGCTCCAGATGGGAATTTAACCCTTCAGATAAAGCAACCAAAGTCCATACTTTGTTGGTGTATAAGGATTCCATCTCAGATCGATAAGCATCCAGCCATTCTTACAGAGTCCCACTCCTGATGGCCAGCTCGAAACTAGTTGGGTCATCATCTCATGATGCAATCCTCGCTCCCACTGTCATAGAGAAACCGAAGTATCTCTCAGGTGGGTGAGGAACCCTACTAGATCGGCGGAGAGGCTGAGGTTCGTTGGAAACTATTAAATCCTTCAGTTCTACCAAATCATCAGCTGCAGTTTGTATAGCTGGAACATTTCCAGTTCTACATGACTGACCTTACCTCGAGCTTGTCCGGATTTTTCTTTTAGACATAGGCCGGACAACCCCAAATCTTAACAAACTTAAGATATGGGCTCTTCCCTTTCCATATCACATATGAAGTGGTAGGTAACTGATTTGATATGAACCCTATTCAATAGGTATGCAGCTTCTCAAGTGCATAACTCCCAAAAGGAAACAGGAAACTCAGTAGTACTCATCATAGAGCACACCATATCACATAGGGTGCTATTGCTCCGCCCCGATACACCGACGTGCTGTGGTGTATACGGAGGAGTAATACTGAGAGAGAATCTCATTCTCCTTTAGAATAGTCCAGGAATTCCGTGCTCAAGTATTCTCCTCCTTGATCTCATCAAAGGACATAATACTTATACCCGTATTTTGGTTCTCTACTTCTAACTTATATTCTGTGAATATCTCAAAAGGTTCGGACTTATGTTTCAACAGGAACACATGTCTGAATCTTGAGAGACTATCAGAGAATGTAATGAAGTACAAAGAACCGGTCTTGGCATGTGTAGACAGGGGACCTTCATACATCAGCATGTATCAATCCCAAGAGTTCACTAACTCTTTCTCTGTTTCCAATAAACAGAGCTATGGTCATCTTATCTTTGTGACATGACCAGCAAGTTTCACAAGATGTAAATTCAAACTAATTTAAATATGCATCTATATGTAACTTCAGCTAGTCGGGTCGCATTGATATGACCTAGTCTACAATACCTCGAGAAGGATTCGTTCATTTCTGAACTCTTCCCCTTGTGTGTGTTCCGTATACTAAGAACTGTAGTTTGATTTAGAACGTCAATGCTTTTAGATAACGTGCCTGAACCGATCAACTCTTGATATAGGAAATATTCAAAACATTATCCATACTATACAAAATTATATCCTTCTTTACTTATAAAGAGACTGATATGATTTTGTATATCAGGTTCGGTATCTAATAACATTCGTTCAGAATCAATGTATTCTGGTAATACAGGGTGACAGTGACCAACAGACTTGGCTGCAACACTTGCACCGTTTTCTGTCTCATGAAACTTATCACCCGTTCTCAGTTCTCTACCTTTCTGTAGCCCATGTAACAGATTACATATGTGGGATCCTGATCCGGTATCTCATACCCAGGACGTAAAGGATACTGAGAAACAGTTCTCTGTAATGAACACACCCGAAGATGATGCATCAACATGCACTTTCTTCGTTTGGGCGGCACGGGAAATCTGGTATTCCCCAATTTCCTGCTCTATCTTATAACAATTATAAGTTGGAATGGGACCAACGTTCCCCAGCTCAGTATAACAAGCGGGTTCGGTTAATATATCTGTATTATTATCTTGATTAAGGCGTGATATGGTCGCTACCTAGAGAGAGAGAGAAGAAAACACTCAGCGTATGCTCTTGCAAGATTAGATTGGTTATCTAACATATCTAATCAGGATGTCTCCCACTGTTTTAATCAAATCTTCCTTCAAACCCTCAAAGGAAAGACTAGCCGGGATTAATTACACGCTACAAGTTCACCAATCTTTCAGCCAGGCCAGTGTCGGTACTTTGAGAGAGGTCCCCCGTACTTTCGCACGAACCTAATTAAAGTAAACCTCGTTTTCCCAGAGGCGTAACCCCGTTAACACCTTTCTAGACACCTACTTGATCGGCTAATTGTAATGTATAAAACTCTCCCAGGAGTAACTCTTACTCGCAGCGGGTATCGGGATCCAACTATCTCATAGAAGGTATGCAATCTCATTGCAAATTTCAACACTTGAAATTCCCAATAATATTTTGCCCCTAGCGATCTATCACCTTAACTAAGTCAACAAACCATAAATCGCAAGTCAAGTTCAACCCGTACATTTTCCGATTGAATTACACCCACCCGTACGACCCTTAACTGAGTCAACAAGGCCGTACGAATACCCTAATCCAATCACATCTCATGTTTTAGCAGATAAACATTACTTAGCTACCGTACACTATGCCTTAACTAAGTCAACAAACATAGCACGAATACTAAATAATATCTATCTGAAATGACGGAGGGCTACGCAGGTTTTTCAGAAAACCCTGAGCGTAATGAACTTGATATCGTTGTAGAATCGAGTGATTTTAAATGGAGTGTTTTTTAGGCTTTTCTAGTTTTGCTAAAGGGGTCACTCCCGGTGAAGGGATCGTCGACCCTTTCCTCATCGAATAAGGTGCAGGATATATCATATATACCGCTGTGCAAAGCAAGAACTATAGAAGCAATCAAAAGACAAACCGAGTTTGTAGCATCTGCCAGTTATTGCTAAAGGAGTCACTCCCGGTGAAGGGATCTCGGTCCTTTCCTTATCGAATAAGGTGCAGGATGTTCTACAAGGAACACCGCTATGCAAAGAAAGAACTAGAGCTACCAGTTTTTATAAACAAGTTTCTACAACATCTTAGGTTTCTTTTATTTCATTAATCTCATTAATGAAGTCCCATTTTATTATGCTTCACTAGCATCTCTTTTGAAACGAAATCTGCAATATAACATATATCTCATATATATAAAATATAAACATTCGTCTCAGGCAGTAATATGATCTCATCACAGAACATTGCAGCAGAAGAACATATATGAAATATTGGATATACTAGGACGTCCGTGTTTTCAATACGAGCCTGTATAAAACACGGATTCCACGGTCGCGATGAATAGCCAAACCCACATCCCTAGACCCCTACGAGAGCGGCAAGCAACACTGCCAATTCTAGGGTTAGGAGACCCGGTCTTGACTCCTCGAGATGGTCTCCAACTGGACCCTAGAACCCGGTTACTTGTGCTCCCCGCCTTGGGTCTACCTAATGCGGAAAAGTAAATAATATACAATGGTGACATCTTCGGAAACCTGGAAGTGCCCCAATAAAAGAATATTACATACATATGAATTTTACATGAATGAAAAAGAAAAAACTCTCATCTCACATAAAACCCCCGGCTATTCAAAACACGACGATCCAATATAACATATTACAGCGCCACATAATATCTCATATCATCAACGTAAGAAAGTATGCGTATCCCGATTGTCGTTGATGTATAGCAACGAAGCCGGCGATACACCACATACTACGCTTACGGTCATAGAAAAGAAAGTGTAAAACTACAACAGTTGGAATCCGCAACCTCCTTAGACATCGCATGCCTAACCAAATGAATTCCTTAGACATCACATGCCTAACAATTATAAACCCCGCATTTTAGTCTCTTTATCGAAAACTCTTTTCAATATCAAGTCGGGCAATTCAACAAGATTCCCGACGTCCTGATCGAATGCTCGTCGCAAACTTTAGTAGACGGCCGCACCCCCAGATGCCATCGACGAAGTGCACTAAGGCGGAACACCGCTGCCGCGAGCACCCGAACGGATGCTTTCGGCGACGGGGTTCTCCTACAGTCACTTGGTCGGGGCTATGGGGCGTGGCTGTCTATTAAGTTTACCCGGCGAGTATCCGCGTACGCTACGTGATTGCGACGGACTTTTGATCACATCAAAATTCCGTGGCAACCGATCATCTGAGACTAAAATGCTATGTCTATAAAATTCAAATCAGTTATCTCATAACAATTTATGGATTCCAAATATTGTATCACATTCCAGATAAATAGAAAAAGTTAAACTTTCCGATCGAATCATCAAGCACCCAAGATTTCCCCAATATATCTCAACACTTGAAATCAGTTTAAAAACATTCATCACATGGCACAGTACCAATGGTCCAGCCGTAGAAGGGTCAAGCCAACGCCTCACATGTGGCACGCCGTACTGCCCCAAACCCTAAGGTTCAAAGGGCAGTTCAAGACGGTCACATAATCGAGTTAAGGTTTGTTGTCTTCTAGAGGGTCCACCGCGTTACTTGCATGACTTAGAACATTCTTAAACACGAGAAAAAATCCAACTTTTGAAAAAATTTCCGACAGGGGAAAAAGTGAGTTATTGATATCCGTTTGAACTTTTTAACAGTTTCTAAAAGTTATCCGGAAAGCCACATAGACAAAATCTGATACACCGATCGAAACACCGAATCCCCAAAACAGCCCCAGAAAATTCAACTCTTGAATAAAAATTAAAAATTCCCAGAAAATCCAGAATAATAAAATAGGAGTTACTGTGCAAACAGGGGATGATGATGTCATCATTTCGCCGCGGAACCGCCGCAGAAGGCATGCTTCTGCCGCGGTTCCGCCGCGCTTTATACTGTTCATCGAAAACTTTTTGCACCGTAATTCTTATAATTCCCTGCTGAATTTTTTAAGCATTTTTAATGTTGAAATAACCCAGTTTTTAGAAAAAGTCCAGAGAGCTCGTAAAATTGGGGTTTCGGGTTCGATCGGGTTTCAAACTTCGTCTAGACTTCGCCTAAATCTCTAGCTTGGCTCTGATACCACTGTAGGGTTGCTAGGCACGCGCACAAGGGTCTACGAGGCATCAACCATACCCGTTTAAAAAATTAGCCGTGCCGAAGAACCCGAATACGGATCTTTAAACTAGAGATTAGGCGAAAACAAACATGTTAAACTCTTTAACACTAAGTGAGAGGGATTACAACCTTTGTTGATCCGGTCCTTCACTTCATATGCTCCGTGTTGTGGTCCCTTCGCTGCGATCATCGGGTTCCGGACTCTCAAGAGGTTCCACGAAGAGAAAGATGCAACCTTTGCTTCCGATCTTCGATACAAAGATGATCTACCTTGAAGTTCCGTTAACACAAGCTAACACTCATGAAATGATGTGAACACCCTCATCTAAATGGCAAGGGAAGATGAGGATGATGAAGTAGGATTTTTGCTCTTTTTATTTATCTTTTTCTCATATTTATTCATCACTTTGGAAAAATCTAGCAAGCTTTTTCATGAAAGAATGAAGGAAGAAGAAGAATAGTGATCCATTTTCTTTTGTGATGAATAATGAAAGGATTAATATGAAGAATAATGCAACCATGGTTGACTTAACCATTGTAGAGAATTAACCAAGGGTTAGGGTTTGGGTTGAGTTAAGAATGAGTCACTTGTAAATATCTTTTCCAAAACAAAAAGAAAACCTTCTAGAAACATCTAGAAAGTTTAACCCTAATCCAAACCCTAATCATGTTTAAACTCCACTAAACAAGTTGCATTAGTTATCATATCATGTTACAATATTATATATCACATATATAATATTTATCGTAACAAAATAAAATAATACAATTAACATATATCGCATATATATCAATGTATTATCCGAGTGAGAAAAAGAATCTTTTAGTGAGCTAATATTAGTTAATGCCATTTAATATATCATATATATTATTATACATTAAATTATCGAATCAACACTTGATTCGACAATCCGGCTGTATTGCATATAACCGACTAATATTTATCCGTACCGATTCATCGAATCAACACTTGATCCGATGACCCGGCTGATATCAAATATCGCGAGAATATAATACGGTATCACATATCGCATTATCCTCGGTCCCGCACATATCAAATATGTGCTCCTACTCCGTTTTGCCTGAGCCAAGAAATCTCTTTGTAGGACTCTAAAGAATCGTCAATACGCCGGCAGTAGGTGACGATCATATCAAACACCCACAAGCTGCAAGTGGTCAGGTAAACGTAACAGCTACCCAGGTATTGAGCGCTCAGAAGATCAACAAGCAAGCCTGTAACTTCTCCTGTGAATCCAAACAGTAACACTCCCGTACTGTCCGGTCTCATCGTCTGATATGTCGCATATCTCTCCTAGGGGTGGTAAACGTCAGACCCCAGTAGCTCGATAAGTCGTGTCGATATGAGGTCTATAACAGTTCGAGAAACTACTGATAACACTTACCAGTAAATCTCAGCAACCCTGGCCAGGGATTTCCGGTTATAGCCAATCGAACACAGCATAACATCAACTCCCTATACCGGCAGAGACGAATCCCCTCCTATCGCTCATTGCCTCCATGTGATTCGGGACTGTACCCAAAAGCCACCTTTTTGCACGCCCTCTTGGACGTGGTATGATGGAAATCAAAGCACAGTGGGAATCACACAAGATCTATGACGATCTCGGGTCAACAGACTACTCTGTACCAGTGTCACCGTAGAACTGCCATCTGACGTATGGTATAATAGCATCTAGGAGTTCTCGGCGAGTCCGTCCAGTGTACCCAGTCTCTACTGAGCACCCGTACACCATCCTTGATGTCAAACACCGATGGATATGGGATCATCCATTGCCCATGATATGGGTCAAGATGCGTATACGCTAGTCTACTCTAGTGCATCGATGCCCTGTCTCGATACACCCTCGACTAGGAACAGTTATAGGATGTACTCGTCGACTACCGTGGCCCCATTAGTATGATCTAATCATAGTCCCATTAGTCGAGTACATATCCTAAGGGCTTTATCAACATGTAACATAGAGACAATCAGAGTACATGTTAAGATAAAGTACAACCAGATAGCATACTATCATGTCGAGCAAGAAAGTCCTCCCTATATATGTCCTAGCATCCACTACAATATACATCGTATGTACAGTAATGGCCTCTAGGGCATACATATAACTAACAATGAATGCATATGGTATCAATGATTAAGTTGCGATGTGTGATTAATAGATTAGGCATGAACAAATAATATGATGAAGCACATGCACATGAATAGCAATCCTACGATTTCATTTTAAGGAATTAAGCAATAGTACGAGTTTAAGTATCAATTATTGTAAAAGGTTTCAATTTAAAGGTTATCTAGTGTGGTGGCATGGCAATTACCAGGGTCTGTGTGTAAGCATGAATAGTGCTCGTGCTGCATATAAAAACCCTGGCAATAGTGCAGGTGTCCTATAAAATGGTTTCACATATGTATGTCAACATAAGGCATGGATGCAGCAAATAATCATATAAGTATTACACCCCTAATTACTAACATCACTAAGAATCTTTTAAGTTACTAAAACTATCGGGCGGCTTACGCCATCCAACGATAGTCCCCCGTAGATGTTATATCTACACACCGGAATCCCTAGCTAGTCACGTCCAATCACCGCTTTCCCCTTTCGTACCGCGTCTGACGTCTCCGCGACCGAACCTGGAATTTACATCAATACAAACATAAGGTTACAAATCAAGAACGACGCAATTCCCTAACGAAAATACCAACGTTCACAAGCTAGGTACAACGTGCACGAGGTGCGCGGAACACACGCCAAAATCGCAAAAACTACAAAAATCGCCGATTTGGTCGCCCGGCAAAACTAAAACCCGACTACTCAAAAATCCGCACTCACGCATCCTAAATGTCATAGGATAAGCCAATACAATCATCAAGATATCAAAACTAACTTATCACATACTTTTATCACAAAACTAGTAAGCACAAACATTCTAAAAAAACGACGCAACATCGCCGTTATGCGATAAAGTGCTCACAATCCAACACAACATCCAACTAACCCACTAGATAGCCATTACATTAGTTTTAAACCATTAGCAATGCTTAAAAACCTAATTTCCATAAAAAAAAAAACCTTTCTTGATTTTCATCATTAGCAATTTCAATCCAAAACTAAACATGACAATACCAAATTAGCACTAATTTGAATCCCACACAAATAAAGTAACCTCATTAACTTAGATTAGCAAACAACTAGATAGCAAAATAGATTTAATTAACTAAATAATGGTTTCTAAAAACCCTAGTTTAATTTCAACCATGAACTTTTTTTTTAAAAAAATCTAGAATGAAACTAACACTAAATTTAACACTAAACAAATTCCAAGGTTCTAGTTTAGCACACTTAAGCTATAATTTAACCATTTGATTAGAAATTATACCTCAAAAGATCAATCCTAAGATTGCCCAAGCCTCCCAAGACACCTCCTTTCACCTCGATTTGAACCAAATTAGGTTGGAGAAGAGATGGAATATGGTTTTGCTTTGAAATTGTGAAGAAATTTGTTGATTTTGTTGATTTTTGAGATGAATTTGTGAACAAAAGAGAGAGGAAAAATGAAGGGGGGGAGCTGCTGGTTTCTGGCCAGAAATGAGGGAGAGGGGAGTGGCGTGGGGTGTGGAAAAAGTCTAGGTCAACTCCTACCAACCCACAAAAGACCATAACCAATTAACAATTCAAAAACCTTAAAAAAAACCCTCATTTCCACACAATATACAAAGTCAAAGGAGCATGGAATTTTTTCCACCATGAGCTGATGGAAATGGCCGGCCTAGAGGTGAGGAATGAGTGAGAGAGAGTGCACAAAAAAATTTATGCAAAAAGACCCCCTACAAGTCCAAAATTGCAAGTTTAAGCTTAAATTCAATAAATTTTGTTTTCTATAATAAAAATCAGTTAAAAATCAAAATAAAATACTAAAAATTTATGTTACAACTAGATTTTAATTAACATAATTTTAAAGATTAAAATTAGCCCAAAACATTTTGTATTTATCGCTAATTTAATGTATTTTCTTACCGGCTTAAAATAATATTAAAAAATTGAAAAATTAGGGAAAATTTTTAAACGACCAGAATTTCATAAGTAACTCATTAGCTACTAAAAACAAGAAATTACCTATCCATTTTAGGTATAATTAGTCCTAAACTGCAAAATAACAAAAAAGACGGTTTTCGGAAAAATACCGAATTTTCACCGATTTTCAGGAAAACAACAAAACGACTTTTCAAGGCGTTACAATCTTCCCCCCATTAAAGAAATTCGGTCCCCGAATTTAAAAATAACTACGCGTACCATCAAAGAGATGGGGATATTTCTTCCTCATCTCGCCCTCGGTCTCCCAGGTGACCTCCTCGCTGCTCGGGCTACACCAAAGGACCTTGACGGTTGGTATAAATCTTCGATCTCAACTTCTTCACCTGCCGATCCAGGATGGCCACCGGCTGCTCTGCAAACGAAAGGTCGCGCTCTAGCTGGACTGTCGGGTGCTGAATCGCATGCGAAGGATCGTGAAAGTACTTGCGGAGCATCGAAACATGGAAGACGGGGTGAACATCGGGAAAGCTGGGTGGAAGGGCCAAACGATACGCAACTGCGCCGACACGCTCGAGGATCTCGAAGGGACCTACGAATCTAGGGCTAAGCCTCCCCTTTTGCCCAAAACGCATCACGCCCTTCATCGAAGAGACTCTCAGAAAAACATGGTCTCCAACTGCGAACTCTAATCTGCGACGGCGCCTGTCCGCATACGATTTCTGCCTGCTCTGAGCCGCTCTCATCCGGTCTCGGATCAACTGTATCTTCGCTGTCGTCTGCTCAACAAGCTGCGGCCCCAAAATGATGCTCTCGCTGAGCTCTGTCCAACAGACGGGCGATCTGCATCTCCTCCCATACAATGCCTCGAAAGGTGCCATCTGAATAGTATCCTGGAAGCTGTTGTTGTAGGAGAACTCCACTAGAGGTAAATGACGATCCCAGCTACCGCCGAAGTCTAAAACGCACGCTCTGAGCATGTCCTCGAGAGTCTGAATGGTCCGCTCTGACTGTCCATCGGTCTGCGGATGAAATGTTGTGCTGAAGCTCAAACGAGTGCCCAAAGCCTTCTGGAGTCTCTGCCATAGTCGGCTGGTAAACTGAGTGCCTCGATCTGACACGATACAAGTTGGTACGCCATATAGTCGCACGATCTCGTCAATATAGAGCTGAGCATACTGAGTGAAGCTGAAAGTGGTCTTCACTGGTAGGAAGTGAGCCGCTTTCTTCAATCTATCCACGATCACCCAGATGGAGTCGTACCCTCGACTGGTCCTGGGTAGACCCACAACGAAGTCCATCGAAATCTGCTCCCATTTCCACTCTGGAATGGGTAACGGCTGTAGCTCTCTTGCGGGCCTCTGGTGCTCGGCCTTGACTTGCTGACAAGTCAGGCATCTCGAAACGAACTCCGCAATGTCCCTCTTCATCCCGTCCCACCAGTAGGTCTCTCTCATATCATGGTACATCTTGGTGGAACCGGGGTGGACACTATACACTGATCGGTGTGCCTCCTCAAGAATGTCGCGCAACAATCCATCAGCATCTGGTACGCACAGTCTAGATCCATAGCGTAAAATCCCCTGATTGTCAATCATGAACTCGGAAAATCTGCCCTGTCCCATCTGTGCCATGATCTCTGAGAAACGGTCGTCACTGCGCTGTGCCTCATATATACGGTCAAGCAACTGTGGGCGTGCACGAACATGCGCGAGCTGTCCCCCTGTCTGAGTGAACTCGAACTCAACTCGGCTGTCACATAGCATCTTCCAATCTGCTGACGACTGCCTCTACACTGCACGCAAAAGGGATAGACTACCCCCGGGCCTCCTACTCAACGCATCTGCCGCTACATTCGCCTTGCCTGGGTGATATAAGATCTCGCAGTCATAGTCTTTCACTAACTCCAACGACGCTGTCTGAGGTTCAGGTCTCACTGCTGAAATATGTGCTTTAAGCTCTTGTGATCGGTGAATATCTGACACGACTCGCCGTATAAGTAATGTCGCCAAATCTTCAGTGCAAAGACCACTGCAGCCATCTCCAAATCGTGAGTGGGGTAGTTCTGTTCATGCTTCTTCAGCTGCCGAGAAGCATATGCGATCACCCGGCCATCCTGCATCAACACGCATCCTAATCCCACTCGCGAAGCATCACAGTAGACCACAAATCCGCCTGATCCCGAAGGCAAAGATAATACCGGCGCCGTAGTCAAACGAGTCCATAGCTGCTGAAAACTGCGCCTCACTCCTCCGTCCAGATGAAAGGAACTCCCTTCCGGGTCAAACCGGTCAACGGTGCAGCTATACTGGAGAAGTCCTGAACAAAACGAATGTAGTAGCCCGCCAGGCCTAGAAAACTACGGATCTCAGTAACCGATGTAGGTCGGGGCCACTGCTGCACTATCTCCAACAATATGATCGCCATCATATGCTGGTAGTCAAGCAAGAATCCTATGGGCTCTATCAACATGCAATAGCAAACTAAAGCATTTATACGATGATAAAGACAAACCAGATAGCATACTATCATCTCGAGCAAAACTGTCATATCGGTATAGGTCCTACCTCAATCATTGCAATCACGTACCTGCGATCCAATAATTCACTTTGAGGTCAATATCTCCAATAGTAATAAATTACATATGCAGGATCCTGATCCGATATCTCATACCCAGGACGTAAAGGATACTAAGAAATAGTTCTCTGTAATGAACACACCCGAAGAAGGTGCATCAACATGTACTTTCTTCGTTTGGGCGGCACGGGAATTCTGGTAATCCCCTATTTCCTGCTCTATCTTATAACAATTATAAGTTGGAGCGGGACCAGCGTTCCCTAGCACGGTATAACAAGCGGGTTCGGTCAATACATCTGTATTATTATCTTGATTAAGGCGTGACATAGTCGCAACCAGGAGAGAGAGAGAAGAAAACACTCAGCGTGCGCTTTTTACAAGATTAGATTGGTTATCAATTTATCTAATCAGGATGGCTCCCACTGTTTTAGTCAAATTTTCCTTCAAACCCTAAAAGGAAAGACTAGTCGGGATTAATTACACCCTACAAGTTCGCCAATCTTTTAGCCAGGCCAGTGCCGGTACTTTGAGGGAGGTTCCCCGCGCTTTCGCACGGACCTAATTAAAATAAACCTCGTTTTCCCTGGGGCGTAACCCCGTTAACACCTTTCTAGACACCTACTCGATCGGCTAATTGTAATGTGTAAAACTCTCCCAGGAGTAACTCTTACTCGCAGCGGTTATCGGGATCCAACTATCTCATAGAAGGTATACAATCTCATTGCAAATTTCAACACTTGAAATTCCAAATAATATTTTACCCCTAGCGTCCTATGACCTTGACAAAAGCCAACAAACCATAGGCTGCTAGTCAAGTCCAACCCGTCATTTCCTGATTGAATCAAACCCACCCGCACGACCCTTGACAAAGTCCAACAAGGTCGTACGACTACCCTAATCCAATCTGCATCTTATGCATAAGCAGATATGTACTATTCAGCTACTGCACACTACGCCTTGACAAAGTCCAACAAACGTAGCACGAATACTAAACAGACCTTATCTGAAATGACGGAGGGCTACGACAGGTTTTTAAGAAAACCCTTTGCGTAATGAACTTGATATCGTTGTAGAATAGAGTGATTTTAAATGGAGTGTTTTTTATGCTTTTTCTAGTTTTGCCAAAAAGGTCACTCCCGTGAAGGGATCGTCGGCTCTTTCCTTATCGAATAAGGTGCAGGATATTTCACAAATACCGCTATGCAAAGCAAAAACTATAGAAGCAATCAAAAGACAAACCGCGTGTGTAGCATCTGCTAGTTTCGCTAAAGAGGTCACTCCCGGTGAAGGGATCTCAGCTCTTTCCTTATCGAATAAGGTGCTGGATGTTCTACAAGGAACACCGCTATGCAAAGCAAGAACTAGAGCTACCAGTTGTTAAACAAGTTTCTACAACATCTTTAGGTTTCTTTTAATTCATTAATCTGATTAATGAAGTCCTATTTTATTATGCTTCACAAGCATCACATTTGAAACGAAATCTGCAATATAACATATATCTCATATATATAATATAAACATTCGTCTCAGGCAGTAATATGATCTCATCACAGATTAATGCAGCAGAAAATCATATATGAAATATTAGATATACTAGGAGGTCCGTGTTTTAATACGAGCCTGTATAAAACACGGATTCCACGGTCGTGATGAATAGCCAAACCCACATCCCTAGACCCCTACGAGAGCGGCAAGCAACTCTGCCAATTCTAGGGTTAGGAGACCCGGTCTCGACTTCTCGAGATGGTATCCCACTGGACCCTAGAACCCGGTTACTTGTGCTCCCCGCCTTGGGTCTACCTAATGCGGAAAAGTAAATAATATACAATGGTGACATCATCCTCAGCCCGGAAGTGCCCCAATAAAAGAATATTACATACAAATGAATTTTACATGAATGAAAATTAAAACCCTCATCTAACATAAAACCCCCGGCTATTCAAACACGACAATCCAATATAGCATATCACAACAACACATAATATCTCATATCATCAACGTAAGCAAGTATGCATATCCCGATTATCGTTGATGTATAGCAACGAAGCCGGCGATACACCACATACTACGCTTACGGTCACAGAAAAGAAAGTGTAAAACCACAACAGTTGAAATCAGCAACCTCCTTAGACATCTCATGCCTAACCAAATGAATTCCTTAGACATCACATGCCCAATAATTATAAACCCCGTATTTTAGTCTCATTATCGAAAACTCTTTTCAATATCAAGTCGGGCAATTCAACAAGATTCCCGAGATCCTGATAGAATGCTCGTCGCAAACTTTAATAGACAGCCGCACCCCCGGATGCCGTCGACGAAGTGCACTAAGGCGGAACACCACTGCCGCGAGCACCCGAACGGATGCTTTTGGTGACGGTGTTCTCCTACAGTTACTTAGTCGGGGCTATGGGGCGTGGTTGTCTATTAAGTTTACCCGACGAGTATCCGCGTACGCTACATGATTGCGACGGACTTTGGATCACATTAAAATTCCGTGGAAACCGATCATCTGAGACTGAACTGCTAGATTTATAACATTCAAATTAGTTATCTCATAACTACTTGTGGATTCCAAATATTGTATCACATTCCAGATAAATAGACAATGTTAAACTTTCCGATCGAATAAACAAACACCCAAGTTTTCCCAAATAGTTCTCAACACTTGAAATTAGTTTTAAAACATCCATCACATGCTACAGTACCAATGGTCCAGCCGTAGAAGGGTCAAGCCAACGCATCACATGTGGCAATGTCGTACTGTCCTCAAACCCTAAGGTTTATAAGCAGTTCAAGACAGTCACATAATCGAGTTAAGATTTGTTGTCTTCTAGAGGGTCCACCGCGTTACTTACACGACTTAGAATGTTTTTAAACCACGGAAAAATCCAACACTTGGAAATTTTCTGGCATGGGAAAAAGTGAGTTATTGATATCCGGTCGAACTTTTTAACAGGTTCTAAAATTATCCGGAAAAACTTAAACGAAGTTAAATTATCCGATCGAATCAACGAGTCCCCAATACAACCCAGAAAACTCAACACTTGAGTAGAATTAAAAATTCCCAGAACAATCAGGAAATACATACGGATATTACTGTGCCAAAAACAAACCCTGTTGCTACATTTTGGCCGCGGAACCGCCGCGCAAGCCATGGTACGGCCGCGGTTCCGCGCCGCATTTATGGGATTGGAGGCACGTGTTGCACAGTAATTCTTGTATTTCCCTGCTGATTTTTTTGAGTATTTTTAATATGAAAAAATCAACATTTTTGAAAAATTTCCAGAAACTAGGGTTTTACGGGTATTCGGAGTTCGATCGGACTTTAAACTTCGCCTAGACTTCGCTTAAAGCTCTATCTTGGGTCTGATACCACTGTAAGGTTACTAGGCACAGGCACAAGGGTCTATAAGGCATCAACCATGCCCGATTTAAAATTTAGCCGTGCCGAACAACCCTAAACCAAGATCTTAGACTAGAGATTAGGCGAAACAAAGCATGTTAAACACTTTAACATCTAAGAGTTTGGGATTACAACCTCTGTAGTCTGGTCCTTAACTTCATAAGCTCCGTGTTGTGGTCCTTTCGCTGCGATCATCAAGTTCCGAACTCTCGAGAGGCTCCACGAAGAGAAAGATGCAAGCTTGCTTCCGATCTTCGATAACAAAGATGATCTACCTTGAAGTTTCATTAACACAAGCTCTCACTCACTGAATGAAGTGAACACCCTAATCTAAATGGCTAGGATAGATTAGGATGATGAAGTAGGATTTTAGCTCTCATTTATTTTCATTAACTCACTCATTTTCATCACTTCATAAAAAGCTAGAAAGCTTTTCATGAAAGAAAGAAGGAAGAAGAAGAACAATAGTAATCCTTTTGTGATGAATAATGAAAGTGGTGATGACTCCAAATGCAACCATGGTTGCTAATATAAAATGATCTAACCTTAGTAGAGAGTTAACTAGGGTTGAGGGTGTGGTTTGGGTTACAAAATATCAAGAAAATATCTTAGCTCATGACAAAAAGAAAAGCTTCTAGAAGCTTCAAGAATGAGCTAACCCAAATCAAACCCTAACCTTGTTTAATCTACACTAATCATGTTGCATTAGTAATTATAACATGTTACAATATTATATATCACATATATAATATATTTTGTAACAAAAGAAAATAATACAGTTAACATATATCGCATATATATCAATGTATTACCCGAGTGAGAAAATGAATCTTTTAGTGAGCTTATATTAGTTCATGTAATTTAATATATAAAATATATAATTATACATTAAATTATAGAATCAACACTTGATCCGATAATCCGGCTATTTCACAAATAACCGACTAATATAATCAGTATCGGTTCATCGAATCAACACTTGATCCGATGACCCGGCTATATCACATATACCCGGCCGATATCTCATATCGCGAGAATCTAATACGGTATCACATACACGTATTGTTCTCGGTCCCGCACATATCATATATGTGCTCCTACTCCGTTTTGCCTGAGCCAAGAAACCTCTGTGTAGGACTCTAAAGAATCGTCAATATGCCGGCAGTAGGTGATGATCATATCAAACACCCACAAGTTACAAGCGGTCAGCTAAACGTAACAGCCACCCAGGTATTGAGCGCTCAGAAGATTAACAAGCAAGCCTGTACATTCTTCTGCGAATCCAGTCAGTAACACTCCCGTATAGTCCGGTCTCTTCGTCTGATATGTCGCATATCTCGCCTAGGGGTGGTAAACGGCAGACCCCAGTAGCTTGATAAGTGGTGTTGATATAAGGTCCATAACAGTTCAAGAAACTACTGATAACACTTACTAGTAAATCTCAGCAACCCTGGCCAGGGATTTCCAGTTATAGCCAATCGAACACAGCGCAACATCAACTCCCTATACCGGGAGAGACGAATCCCCTCCTATCGCTCATTGCCTCCATGTGATTCGGGACTATACCCAAAAGCCACCTTTTTGCATGCCCTGTTAGACATGGTATGATGGAAATCAAAGCACATTGGGAATTACACAAGACTCTATGGCGATCTCGGGTCTACAGACTAACCTGTACCAGTATCACCAGAGAACTGCCATCTGACGTGAGGTATAATACCATCTGGGAGTTCTCGGCGAGTCCGTCCAGTGTACCCAGTCTCCACTGAGCACCCGTATACCTTCTTTGATGTCAAACACCAATGGATATGAGATCATCCATCGCCCATCATATGGGCCAAGAAGCGCATACGCTAGTCTACACTGGAGTATCGATGCCCTTTCTCGGCACTCCCACGACTAGGAACATTTGAAGGATGTACTTGGCGACTACACTGTCTTCACTAGTATGATCCGAATCATAGTCTTGGTAGTCAAATACTCATCCTAAGGGCTTTATCAACATGTAACATAGAGACAATCAGAGTACATGTTAAGATAAAGAGTAACCAGATAGCGTACTATCATGTCGAGCAAGAAAGTCCTCCCTATATATGTCCAAGCATCCACTAAAATATACATCGGATGTACAGTAATGGCCTCTAGGGCATACATATAACTAACAGTTTTATGCACATCACATAGCAACATGAAAGGTTTGGCATGCATTTCTTACAGATGTTTACATGGATAGTTTTGATGTATATCATATTGGTTTCGTTTTATATTTGACATGTGTGTCTACACCATGACTCCGATGATTGCGGGATGCTTGACGGAGTTTTGATTTGGAGTTATCTGCTCACTGTTCATGAGCATTCTTTGCGCTATGATGCGTCTTATGTATTGATGATTTCGGAGCCCCGACGACTTAGACTTTTTACTGAAATGTTTTAGTATTTGAGGGGTTTAAATTTAAATTCGAGGACGAAATTTCTTTAAGGGGGGAAGATTGTAACATTTCAGGAAAATAAAATATTATTTTTTCTAATTTTTATAATTAAATAATAATTATATTGAATATTTTAATAAGGCGGTAAAAATTAAATACCGATAAATTTGGGGAAAATTTGGAAAATTATAGAAATTACTAAAAAGAGGCTGCCTTGTGTAATTTATGCAAATTATGAAATTTTATGATTTATGATACACCATTTTAGTGCTAATCGCGATTAAATATCGCTAATCGGGCATTAAGCGTGTTTTGTGCACATGACATGCACCATATCATTTATACACTTGTGTTACATTTTTCTACATGGCTTTCCCTTCATTTTCATTCATGGTTTTGGTTTTATGTGAGAAGAGAAAAGAAAAGGAAAGGAACAGAACAGAAAAAGGATAATAATAAACAAAGAAGTATGGGCAAGAGAGAGAGAGAGAGGGTGAGGGGTCAAACCTTGGTCTTGAGCCATTCTCTCTTCACTCATTCGCTCATTTTCTCTCCTCACCCTTGCAATGGCTGCTTCCCTCATCCCCCTCTTCATCAAGCCCTCACAAACACCCCCATTCCTTCATCAAAACATCATCCCCACTTCTTTAAAAGTGTGCACAAGCACACAAGCTTCACTTTGGACCTAGAAAGGAAGGATTTTGGACACTTGGGGCAACTCAAGAATATTCTTGAGTTTCCAAAGGAGGTAATTTATCCATCATCAGAGTAGCTTTCCCATTTTCTTTTCATCCATGTTAACTTAGAACCGATTTAGTGTCGTTTAGTGTGGTTTAGAAATTTCTAGTTAGGGTTTGAGGAATTCTTGAATTGTGATGTGTAATTGAGGACTATAGTAACCTTAAACCCCTGTAATGATATCATATTAGACTAAAACCTGAGACTTAACCCCCAAATACGAACTTTGAAATTCTGCAGATACGGAAAATATGGGAATTGTGATGGTTTTTGGTAATCTGCTAACACTCGGGGGCTCTAAAATTTATTTAGCAAACACAGAGAGACCAGCAGGAACCTAGGAAGCATTAACCAAGACCCGAGCCCCAAACCCTCTACCCAGGCCATAGAAAAATTCATTCTGGCCGCAAATTGCGGCCAGACCTGGGGCATTTTGTCTTGTGTTTGTGTCATGGTTCCAGTATCTGTAATCTAGACCCCTCATGTATGCAAAATTGGCTAGTTTTGCCTAGGGTAAAATCTGGGACTAAATTCATGAGTTGTTGTTTTGATTCGGGTTTATATTTTTCGTATGTTGGATTCTGGATTTTAGTATTTGCATTTTACCTCGATCACTTGACGTTTGTACGACGATATCGAGGGTTGTTTGGTGGTTTGAAAGGCATAGTCCGTAGGTTCTAACCTATAGGCTTTTAGCCTGTCGTTTTGGTTTTGATTTGGTTTTTAATGCGGTACGATACGTTATGATGTGTAGGTACCCCTATGAGGACTTCGAGACGACAAGCAAGCGCGTGGCGACGTCGGCAACGGAAAGCGAAGAGTAAGGTGAGTAGATTTATATCTACGGGGGAAGTCGGATGGATGGCGTATAGCACCCCCGTAATGTCGTAAGAAATGGTATGATGTGATATAGATTTACTTAGATGTGTTATTGAAAGATATGAACACTTAGTAAGAAAAGCTTTAGGAGATCATGGGTTAGTGTTAGCGAGAATTGAAGGAAGGATTTAGTTGGTCTCTTAGTCGTGAACCCTAGAGTAAGGTTGTACACATGCATATATACACACGGGATTTGGTTTTGGGTGTATACGTCATATGTATATATATATATATATATATATAGGTTTATGTGGATGTTTTGGTGCTTATATGTGTGTGTGTGTGTGTGTGTGTATACACGGATGTTGAGGATAGTATATGATATTTGGAGGCGGGTCAATATGATCGGGCATGATGCTGTGAGTTATGATATGTGTTTGGGTCATGATATGAGATGCGGCAGGATATTATAGGGGATCGTTGGGTGATGTGATTTTATTCACATGAGGACATATGTATAATGATATTGGTATCAGTTTGTACTGGACTTTAGATCAGTACCCCCCTAGTTCATGATATGTGATGATGACACCATGTGGATGTTGAGTTATATGTGATAGTTCATGATATGTGATTATGACACCATGTGGATGTTGTGTTATATGTGATATTCGACCCGTACCCTGATTTGGGATGCCGTACGATGGATTTACCGTACGAGATATAATTATGATGATAGATCCGCACTCTTGACTCGAGGATGTCATATTATTTATTGTATCGTACATAATACTATTGAGGCAAGATCACCGATTACTAGATATATATATAAATCGACTCAGACTTTGGTGTATTCTTTTACCCTTTTGACTGGGCTCGAGTCATAATCATTTTCAAAAGTGGAGGATTGTGTGTAATTTAAATACCAAACTGTATGACTCGTATTTTGGGTAGGTATATTTTCAGGGTTGCTATTACTACATCATTTTCTGTATATTCATGATGTTTCATCGCATTGCATACTTGTACATATGTTATCTGTAATTATTATGAGACCCTGTTGTCAGGACACCAGCACCATTACCGATGATGCGTATGTTCCACGTACACCTGCTAGCCAGCTTACACACATCATCATCGGTAATTGTCATGTCACGTACACTTTAGAGAATACTATTTCATTGACATAGCTTGCTAGCTGATAGTTGCAATATGTTATCGCTTTCATATACTAGTTTAACTATTACATTCATTGCTTGATATCAGATACATCCATATATTCATTAGTCATGCAGTATTATGGTGATTTATGCCGGCATTCATTGTTTGTTGATATCGTGATTTTGATGATTTCGGACCCTTCTTGAGATTTTTTGGATTTAGAAACCGCATGTAAAAGTTTTATAAACTGATGATTTATTTTAAAGAGAAAAATGCGGTTTTTCTTGATATGATGAGTCTTGTCCACCATGATGTTTTCTCGGTTCTGAGATGGTTTTCGAGACCCGATTCGAGGAATTGGATGAACCGTCTGTGGGTACATGGTGGACCCGGTATGGTACCCCGGGGCAAGAAGCTCGAGTTGAAGACGATGAGCCCGGCAGGGAATACGAAACGCTTCGAATTGCTGATACAGTAAGACCACATCACATGCAATCTTAGAAAAAACAAGCAACACCAGAAATACCAAAACCCAGTGACTGGAACACCAAAAAAATTTGAATCCAAAACCCCATAACAAAACCGGACTGCTTGGATTTTTAGTGAATGTGGCCGGCCAAAATCTGACCATCATGCTTCAAATTTGTGTGGTGTTCATGTTATATCACATACAACATTCTGCAGTTGGTTAAAAAAATTTTAGAGCCCATTTAAAAAACGACAGAAACTAGATTTCATTGTTTCAAGTTTCAGAGTAGTTTCGGTTTCGTAATCTAACAAACATCATCTAATTCTCTAGCTTGGCTCTGATACCACTGCAGGGTTCCCTAGGGCGGCAGCAAGGTTTCGAGTGGCATCATCCATGCCAATTTCAAAAATTGCAGTACTAAAGAACCCTAACCTAGAATCTTAACTAAAGATTTTGACGAAACAACAATGTAAACATCTTTACATCTAAGTGAACAAGGAATACAACCTTTGTAAATCGGTCCTTCACTTCAATAGCTCCGTGTAGTAGTGCCTTCTCTCCAAGTAGTGAACTCCCGGACTCTTGAAAGGCTCCACAAGATGAATGGAACAAGCTTGCTTGAAGTCTTCGAGGCCGAAGATGATCTACGTCGAGGAGACTCAAACCCAAGCTACATCTTCACTAAATTAGGTTTTAGTGGAGCAAACGCCCTAAACTAAATGGCTTATCTAGTAGAGTATGATGAGTAGGAATTTTGCTCACTTTGGATTTATTTTTCTCACAATATTTCTTCACTTTGAGAAAAGCTTTCTCTTGAGGAAGAAAAAGATGAAGTGAAGAAGAGAATGAAACTCATGAGGTGAAAATAGCAACCATGGATGAGTTTGTATCATATACTAACTCATGTAGAGACTAAACTATGGCTAAGGATAATGGCTAGGTTAATAAATATCTTAAGCAAAACAAAACTATTGGACTGAGTTAATGGGCTCAACAAGCTTCTCCAAGCTTCTTGCCATGACAAAATTCCAACTAATTTTGAATTTCATAATAAATAAAAACCCTAGATTATCATAAGCATGGTGTAAGTCTCACACACCCATGTTGCATGTATCATCTAGCATGACACAATAAAATGTACATTAATATATATCACATATATACTAAAGCACAAAGTGAGAAAAAGATATGTTAAGTGAGCTAATATTAATTAATATAAGTTAATATATCAAATATATAATTATACATTAAATTATCAAATCAACACTTGATTTAATAATCCGGCTATATCACATACAACCGGCTAATATCATATGTATCAACTTATCGAATCAATACTTGATTCGATAACCCGGCTATATCACATATAACCGACCGATATCACATATCGCAAGAATAAAATGCGGTATCACATACGTGCATTAATCTTGGTCCCGCACTGTCACGACCCGAAAGTACGGAACATGACCGGCACTTAAACTACGAAACGTCTCGAGGCGTACGTAATCTAAGTAAGCCGAAAACCCAGAAATCCAAACCACAAAAAAGTAGTAGAGTGGAGGAAAACCAATTTAAATCAAGTAGTTTGCAATATACGCCGAAATATGCATTTTAAAATCATAAGTCTTTTCTAAAAATTTCGGTAGAGTTTCCTTTGTAAAACTGACCCCAATCGGGTACAAAACCTGATAAAGCATATACAATGAAAATGCATCCCCAAGTGGGAGCTAGCTCTTCGTCAACCGACGGTCACAACCACGCAAGCAATATAATATACAACGCCGAAAGGCGAGGATCACAACAGAAAAGGAAACTCAAAACAGCATGAAATCCGTATAAATACAAAGCGCGACTCTAAGGTCGATAGAATAAACAACACTGGTCTCTATCTCTGAAATAAATACATGTTTGGTTGATGGAACTTCTAGATACAACTGAATACTAATATACAAATATACTGATGGTCACGATACAAGTGAACCCACCTACCAGCAAATCACCCAGAAATGGAAGTAGTGCCAGCAAAGCCGTAATGAAACCTGTACGGCCAAACCTGCAAGAAACTGTAGCACTACGGGGGTGAGTTGCCAACTCGTGAATAGAATACATCTACGAACAGAAATCGCATGTATGACGCAATCCTAGGTCATACTATCAATATACATCCTCAAATATATATAACCAGCAGCCTATATCAATGGCTAGGGTATACCACTAAACATCAGTAATACCAAGTGCTCGTGTCAGTGCCTCAGATAGCAATATATCATATGGATGATGTATGAATGCATGAAAACAGAGTACATGTACTAAAGAAACTGCTTTCATAACTCAGTGAGATTTCTGTATTTTTAAAAATGAGGTATCATAAGGAAATCAGTATAAACCGTGTCTAGCAACGACACAAAAACATAAATCCACATATCTCAATATCTCAGGCTCCGGCTACCCGGACTGACCTGGTGTTGGAGATAGTGCCCTCATAGTCAATTATTGGATCACAGGTACGTGATTGCAATGATTGCGGAGGACCTATACCGGTAGGACAGTCTTACTCGAGATGATAGTATGCTATCCGGTTTGCCTTTATCAGTCGTGTACATGTTCAGGTGACTGATTGCATGTTACACTTTGATAGAGCCCTTAGGATCTTGCTTTACTACCAACAGTATGATGGCGATCATATACGTGAGAGTTGGGTAGTTTATATGCATATCCTTAATTGTGGTCCCTAGTCATGGGAGTTTCGAGACAGGGCATCGATACTCCGGAGTAGACTAGTGTGTACAGTCGAGACCCCGACGAGGGGCGGTGGCCGGTCTCACAAGCCGCTGGTGTCAGTTGGATCACCTAAGATGTATACAGGTGCTCATTGGGTTATGAGTACACCGGACAGGACTCGCCGGGAATCTGCTAGTTAGTATTATATCTACCGTCAGATAGCAGTTCCCTGGTGACATGTGTACAGGTTAGTTCATCGACCAGAGGTCGTCATTTGTCTCGTGTGAGTTCCCACTGTGCTTTGATTTCTACCCTACCACGGCTCAAAGGAGTCGTGCAAACAGGTAGCTTTTGGGTATAGTCCCGAGCCATATGGAGGCACGTGAGCGGATCGGCAGCGGATTCGTCTCTCCCGGTATTGGGGGCGAGGTCGTGCTGTGTCTAGGAGAGCCATTACACAAAGTCCATGGCCATGGCAGGAGATTTACTGGTAGGTACTCCAGTAGTATCTCAGGGTGTTATTGGGCTATACTCCGACACGACTTATACTGCTATTGGGGGTCTGACGTTACTAGCCCCCTAGGCGGATATGCGATACTCATTGACGAACGGACCGGACTGTATATACATCGTCACTGTTAGGCTCAGTAGGGTTTCTGGATGAGTTCGCTCATCGGCCTCCCTTGAGTGCACTCATCGGTCTCCCTTGAGGTCAGTCCATGGGCAGCCGTTACGCATAGCTAGTGCCGCTGACGGTTTGTGGTTAAACCCACTGCCAGGGTACTGACGAGTCATTAGAGTCCCCCACAGACAGTTTCCCAAGTTCGGGCGAAACGTTGTAGAGGCCGTATGGTTTTATGGCAGGGTTCGGAAAATGCACGTGCGTTTACGCACGTGTTATTTTTCGGGCAGATGATACTGGTCGGCTTTGGTTTAAGCCGGATCCGAGTATTATATTGAGTAGGTATAATATCTTTGTCTCAGATGCATTTGTATTCGGTCGTAATACAAATGCGGGTGTATTTATACAGTTTCGGGGTTGTCCTGAAATTCGTTTCAGGATCACTTTTGGAAGTTGCCAGTTTCCAGTTTTCTGTCAACCGTCTTTTAACATTTGGTTAAAGACGGGTTTATCTTTTCTTGAGATGAGTGTGGATTGTTCTAGAAGATTCTAGATGAGGTGACTAGGCTAATTGGTGTTGTGTTCTAATTGGTTGCATTTAATGGTTCATTAAAGCATGATGACTAGGTTTATGACTCATGCTTTAACATTAAAGCTTTTTGTTTAGCTAAAGATCTTTTCTTCATGATATGCTTCATGTTATGGTCACCACTTCCTCCTACGGTCACCTCCCTCTTGCATATATAGTGGCCGGCCCTCTCTCTCCTCCTCACTTCACTTGATGTTTCATTTTGGTTAGAAAAGATTATGATAGTATTTGGGGTGCATGGAATTTTACAGTTCATTTCATTCCATCACCCAATTCCCTCGGCAACTTCATTAACCGATCGTCCACGGTTTTGGACGAAGTGAGACAAAGTCATCTACTCATTCTCTACATCATTCTTGGTCGTCTCTTTTAGCAAACTTGACGATCGAGTTGCCTCGAGTCAGAGGCGGGAGCCCGTTTAAAGAATCAGTGATGTGGTGCCACCTCAACGAGGAGATCGGAGATCGACGAGATCGGAGTAGCCGCAACGGAGCGTGGGATGATGGTTGAAGAACGAAGGACTTGGATCGTTCGGTACAACCTTTCTACACTCTTTACAGTTTGTTAGTTTAGTAATAATGGTAGATCCGGGTTAAAGTATACGATAGCGCCAGTTTAAAAGTTTTTGTTCCGCATTTGGCGTCTGTAGACTGCCGGGGCGCTAACGTAGACTTACACCTGGATCATCAAATCTCAGTACCTCAATATCTCGAAATCTCAATGTATCAAATCTCAATATCTAGGACGCCGTCAGTCCAGACCGGCCCCTACCATCCATCTCAAGACTACGAAGGTATCCTCCGGATATCCGACGCGTCGGGTAAAATCGCCGGTCGGTATTGCTCCCCTGCCAGGCGCAACGTCAACAACACGACCTTCTCGCACCGGAATACCGCACCGGGCCCACCATGTACCCGAAACGGTTCATCCAACTCCTCGAATCGGGTCTCGAAATCCATCAGCAAACTCATGGTGGACGACTCATACATCATGGGAAAACCGCACTTTTTATTTTAAAGAGAGAAAGAAGTTTATATAAGTTTTGCGGTTTTCCCCCAAATCCAGAAAATCTCATGGAAATCCGAATCCAATCCTCAATAGCATGTAAACAGTGCATATATGCATAAAAATCCATGAATGCGGCATAACAATGAATAATAACATGCATGAAGTAACAAGTAATAACTACAATGTCTAATCTAGCATATAAGGCGAGTACACTAATATCATGTCTAAATTATTAGCTAACAACCTATGTCAATGCAATAGTATTTCTAAAGTGTACGTAGCATGGCAATTACCGATGAAAATGTGTGTGAGCCGGCAAGTAAGTGTACGTGGTACATAAGCATCATCGGTAATGGTGCTGGTGTCCTAACAGCATGATTCCAACAATGCAAATAGGAATCACAATATAAGTATGCAATACGGAGCGAGCAGTAAAAAAGTGCGGGAGCTGAATACTAGACACAACGATAACTATAAGTCAACAATGGTGCCTTTTAAAAATAACACGAATCACGGTGTTTTGAAAATAAGGTTTACGGTGTTTTTAAGAAAAGATACGTCTTTTGAAATATCCGTAGAATCCCTTGACCTGTCTTTTAAAATACCCGCGATTCGTTATACTTTTGAAATAGGTAGGGGTCGAATAAAGTCTACCAACTAAACTAAACTATAGGGCTAAGCTAACAGGCTAACTGAAGGTAAGGAAACCGCCTAACATCTGAGTCGATACATATATATATATATAAATACTAGTCGGTGATCCCGCCTCGATAATATCCTATCCGATACCATATCTCTATAATCAAATATTCCAAAGTCAAGAGTGCGGATCAATCATCAGTATATAGCTCGTACGTAAATCCATCGTACGGCTTTCCAAATCTGGGTACGGGTCAAAGTCACATCAATCACACTATTCATCTGGTATCTTCTTTATCAAATATCATGATCCGGGATAATGACCTACGTCTAGTACTATATTGATACAATATATGTATGCATGCAGGTGTAAGAATTACTACGTCAAAAGACCCGCTAAAATATCATGTCGTATCTCAATACGAACCAAATCACATCACCGATCTCCTAGCCTCAAGCCCAATCTTATCGACTCATCTCAAATCCCAATTACTATCCTCAAATCCAGTATATAAACACAAAGTCCCATACCCATGTGTAAATATAGACATCAATATATAATCCCATTTACGCACATATGAAAGAAGAATGTATGCAAGTATGGGTGTGTGTGTATGTGTGGTGCAACCACTACTCTAGGGTTTCGCAACACTAAACCAATCCAATCACACCTAGGATCCATCTCGATCATCAATAATCTCAAACAATATATAATCAACATCTATGTGTATACGTATTCGTATACATCACCACGAACTGCGGGGGTGCTATACGCCATCCACCCGACTTCTCCCCGTAGATATAAATCTACTCACCTGGCTCCTTGCTTGCCGAAGTCGATGATGCCATGCTCCGTCACCTCGGAATCCATGTGAAGATACCTACAATGATCAACCATAGCAATGCGTATGAAAATCAAGGCGGAAAACCGATACGGCGCACGGTGCGCTCATAGGTTAGAACCTATGGCCTACACATGCAAAAACAATCAAACAACCCCTGTTGTCGGTGTACAAACATCCAAAAACCAAATACAAATCTAAATATCAAGAATTAACATTTCAAAACATGGAAACATAGCCAAAAACCACACTAAACTGCTCCCAGATTTTGACTCAGGTCAAATTTAGCCAAGCAAACAAGTCCAGGGTGATGTATATGATGTATTTGAGCTACTAGACCAACCCCGACACTCCATGTCACTATTTGGCCGGCTACATACTCAATAAAACCGGCCTCCTCTGGTCTCCCAGCTCAGGTTGGGTCCGTTTCGTCATGGTGGTCTCCTAGTACCCTAATTTGGCTCCTAGAGTTGTTTGTTTGTCTCAAAAACTCCCCGGATCAACCCAGATTCACCTGCACACCCTAATCACTCACAAACCGACATGAAAGTCCCGTAATTCCGTATTTTTGGGCTTCAGGTTGTGCTAGGCCAGGGTCTTAGTCAATATAGGGTCTAAGGTCACCATTAGGGTCCAATTGCACCGCCACATCTCAACTTTACCCTAACCCTCTCTAAGTTGATCCAAAATGTATAAAACCTCGACAAAACGATACTAAACTTTAAAAGAGGCTAAATCACTTGAAATAATACAATATTTGTGAAGGAATTACCTCAATAGAGACTCATGAATCTTCCTACAGCACCAAAACGCAAACTTTCTTGGTTCAAAGCATTCTCCATGAGCTTGGGCACACCTTTTGTGAAATGGAAATGGTGTTTTGAGGTTGTTTTGTGTGTGATTGTGATGATTTTGTGAAGGGGGAGAGCAAGAGGCAGTAGCAGCAGGAGATGGAGGAAGAGGGAGAGAGAAAATGAGAGGAAGAGATGAAGAGAAAGGCCAAGTCAACACCCTCACCTACCCCATCTCTCTTACCATACCTCTTTTCTTTAATCAAAATCCTTTTCTTTTCTTTTCTTTTCCAAAACATTATCATTCAAATAATAAACCCAAAATAATAGCCATGGTAAGAAAATGTAACACAAGTGTAGGAAAAAGATATGTGTATGTTTTGCACAAAATTGCTAAAAACCCGATTAGCGATTTTTAATCGCGATTAGCACTAAATTAGCATATAATTAATCATAAAAACTTTAAAATGGCATAATTCCATAAAATACCCTATTTTAGAATTTTCCAAAATTTTTCCAAAATTTTTCCCATTTATCGGTATTTAATTATAAATTTAATATTAAAATAATCAATAAAATAATATTAATTTATAAAAATTCCCAAAATAATATTTTATTATTTTGAAATGTTACACGCACATATCACATATGTGCTCCTACTTCGTTTCACTTGAGCCAGGAAACCTCTGTGTAGGACTTTAAAGACTCGTCAATACGCCGGCAGTAGGTGGTGATCATATCAGTCACCCACAAGCCGCAAGCGGTCTGCTAAACATAACGTCCATCCGGGTATTGAGCGATCAGAAGATCAACAAGCAATCTTGCTCATACTCCTGCGAATCCATATCAGTAACACTACCGTACAGTCCGGTCTCTTCGTCTGATATGTCGCATATCACAGCCTGGGGGTAGTATAACGTCAGACCCCAATAGCCTGATAAGTCATGCAGATGCAAGGTCCATAACGGTTCAAGAAACTACTGATGACACTTACCAGTAAATCTCAGCAACCCTGGCCAGGGATTTCCTGTTATGGCCAATCGAGCATAGCGCAACATCAACCCCCAATACCGGGAGAGACGAAATCCACTCGCATCGCTCATTGCCTCCATGTGACTCGGGACTGTATCCAAAAACCACCTATTTGCATGACTCAGTAGAGCCGTGGTAGGGTGGAAATCAAAGCACAGTGGGAGACACACAAGGCTCTATGACGATCTCGGGTCGACATACTAACATGTACCAGTGTCACCAGAGAACTGCTATCTGACGTGAGGTATAATACCATCTAGGAGTTCTCGGCGAGTCCGTTCAGTGTACCCAGTCTCAACTGAGCACCCATATACCTTCTCTGATGTCAAACACCAATGGATGTAGGATCATCCATCGCCCATCATATGGGTCAAGAAGCGTATACGCTAGTCTACTCTGTAATATCGATGCCCCGTCTTGATACTCCCACGACTAGGAACGTTTGAAGGATGTACTTACCGACTACCTCTTCCCCACTAGTATGATCTACATCATAATCCTGGTAGTTAAGTCCTCATCTTGAGGGCTTTATCAACATGTAATATAAAGACAATAATTGTACATGTTAAGATAAAAAGCAACCAGATAGCATATTATCATGTCGAGCAAGAAAATCCACCCTATATGTGTCCAAGCATCCACTATAATATACATCACATTTATAATAATGGCCTCTAGGGTATACATATAACTAACAATCTAGCACCTCATTCGATGAGGAAAGAGCCGAGATCCCTTCACCGGGAGTGTCCTCTTTAGCAGAAGCCAGTAAAATCTATTCGGTTTGCTTTTGAAAACTACTCGATTTTAAAAGCGAAGCTTAAACCACTCCTTTTTCAAAATCACTAGATTCTACAACGATATCAAGTTCATTACGCTAAAGGTTTTCTTAAAAACTAACGTAGCCTTCCGACATTTCAGATAAGTGATATTTAGAATTCGTGTTGCGTTTGTTGACCTTGTCAAGGCGTAGTGTGCTGTAGCTGATTAGTGCTTATCTGCAGCATGTGATGCGATTGGATTAGGGCAGTCGTGCGACCTTGTTGACTTTGTCAAGGATCGTGCGGGTGGGTTTAATTCAATAAAGAAATGAACGGGTTGAACTTGACTTGCGTTTTATGGTTTGTTGACTATGTCAAGGTCATAAATCGCATGAGGTAAAAACAATATTGGGAATTTCAAGTGTTGGAATTTACAATGAGATTGCATACCTTCTATATGATAGTTGGATCCTGATACCCACTGCGAGTAAGAGTTACTCCTGGGAGAGTTTTCCACTTTACAATTAGTCGATCCATTAGGTGTCTAAGAAAGGTGTTAACGGGATGATGCCCCTACGGAATCGAGGTTATTTAATTAGTTCCATGCGAAAGTAAGGAGAGACTCCCTCGGAGTACCAATATCTGCCTGGCCAAATGATTGGCGAACTTGTAAGGTGTAATTAATCCCGGCTAATCTTACCTTTTAGGGTTTGAAGGAAAATTTGATAAAAACAGTAGGAGCCACAATCTAATCTTTCAAAGAGCGCACGCAAAGTGATTATCCTTCTCTCTCTCTCC